>JALMGF010000015.1:15687500-17045788 GCA_023333645.1 Sceloporus occidentalis | reverse complement strand
CAATACCCCAGCACCGGTCATAGCAGTGGCAGCTTCTAGGACAGCCCGTGACAACCTTCGTGGAGGCCCACGTGAACTGCGTGGACCTGTGCAGCTGTCAGTGGGAGTGTATTCTTCCTCATGTCTGCTGAGTCGGGTGTAGAGTGCAATGGGAACCAGCACATACACAGTTAATTGCTTCTTTCTCTCTCTCTCTCTCTATAAAGCTACTGCTACACACACATTCTTTGGCCTCTCTACTGTGTAGTGGAATGGGAACCAGCACATACACAGTTAATTGCTTCTTTTTCTCTCTCTATCACTGTTTTAGCGTCTGCCACCTCTGATGGGAGGGTCACACCAAAATAAAGCTTTTGTTCTAACATTGTCTTCTGAAATAAACTCCCCTCCTGTACGTTAAGTATTTAAACATTTCTATCACACGTGCCCTATTTCCACCGAGTTTTTAAACTACTAATATTGCCATATTGAATGTGACCGGTCCACTGAACTCATTCACATCTCTCATGGTCCCTTTCGCATATAGACAGAGCATAAAGCTGTATGGATGCTGCTCATTTCCTCAACATATCACAGCAGGTTATATACCAGTGGCAGTAGCACCCCCGGCACATCATGGCAGCCCACTATTGGGGAGCCAGGCCTCCATAAGGCTTAAATGGTAAACAGATGGATTTAGTTTGCCTATAACAGAAAATCAGCCCATGAAAGCCAATGCAATACAAATGCCCGACAGATCTACAAACAGGGTAACCCATAGATGTGACAGCCCTCATCCAGACATATACACGGACATATTGATTTTGCTGGCTGTGTAATGAAACACTAAGGGGTGCTTAGAAGAGTATATAAAAAAAAACTTTTTAGATTAAATAGAAAAACATGTCAACCATATGTTTTCACAGTGGGCGATGAACAGCTCAGTTCCATTGGACGAGGGATCTGCGTTTTGCTGGGTATTTCCGTGGAGGATACGCAAAGAGATGTAGATTATATGTAAGTGTTTTCTTGTTTCTCTGTTGCATTGGATGGTTTCTCTCTGGTGTGATCAGTTTGTTTAACCCCCTTCGTGACAAAGGCTGATTTTACTTTTTGTACCCTTCGTGACAATGGCCTTTTTAACATTTCTGCGCTGCTCGTGTTTAGTTGTAATTTTCTTCTTTCCCGTTTACTGAACCCACACACATTAGATATTGTTTTTTTCAGGACAAGAAGGGCTTTCTTTAGATGACATTGTTTTGATTGTAAAATATTATTTACTATTAAAAAAGTATAAAATATGGTAAAAAATTTAGAAAAAAATGACTGTTTCTAACTTTTAGTTGAAAAATCTTTTACTCATCTATAAAAGGTAATGAAAAAACCTGCTAAATAGATTCTACTATTTGTCCTGAGTTTAGAAATACCCAATGTTTTTTTGCTTTTTTCTACACATTATGGGGCAATAAGTACAGGTAGCGTTTTGCTATTTCAAAGCCATTTTTTCCGAATCTGGTAATTCTTCCCCCCATGTGCCATTTCGGGTATATTTGAAGCTAGCCAATGCAATTTACCCCATCAAGTCATATATTTTTAAAAACTAGACAGCCCAGGGTATTCCAAATGCTAGTATTTTAACCCTTTCCAAGCACTAATTCTACCATCAGCCTTTGTCAAACTTTATGGTAGTAATTTTTTTTGCATTTGTTTCCACACACATTTTACTTCAGGTATGAATTAAAAGGTTCTCGTATATGTCACTATCATAAAACACCCCAATATGTGTTCAGCAACATCTCCTGAGTACAGCGATACCTCACATGAATGATTTTGCCTGGCTGTTTGGGGGCAAAAGGGCCACATTTGGGGCATGTGCATTTTTCAATGTTGAACTTTGGCGTTTGGGGATCCACTGCCCATGCCCTATTTGGCACATCTTTGAGCCGGGCCATTTCAGTGTGCCCAATAAAGCCATATATTTTTGAAAACTATTTTAAATGCTGGTATTTTAACTCTTTGTATGCACACATTTTACCACCAGAATTTTTTCAAAGTTTTCAGTAGTATTTTTTTGTGTGTATTTTTCCCCCACACACCTACTTTATGTATGAATTTACAGCTCCTGGTTTATGCCGCTGTCACACGACACCCCAATATGTGTTCAGCAACATCTCCTGAGCGCAGTGATACCCCACATGCTTGGGTTTGTCATTTTTTGGGGGGAACTAAAAGGCCACATTTGGTACGTGTGCATTTTTCTAATTGGAAATTAGATGTGTGGCCATCCTTCCCCCCGTGTTATTTGGGACATTGTTGAACCCGGCCAATTCAATTTACCCCATCAAATCATACATTTTTTAAAAGTAGACACCCCGTGGGCATTTAATATGCCAGTATTTTAACTCTTTCCATGCGAGAATTGTTTTAAGCTAATATGCCAATTTTAGGACTTGCTCACAAAAATATATTTTTTATATATATTTTATTTTTGCCTTTTTTAAAAAAAAAAAAATTATTTTTCAACTTGAAGGTTCCCCTGATAGTGACATCAGTGGGAAATTATTTTTACATTTTGCTGGTTTTTTACTATTTTTTTCTAATTATTATTAATTTTATTTTTTAATTTATTTTTTCTAATCACACTGTGATTAGAAAGCTGGGCTCCATTGACTTGCATGGTGAATGCAGTACCTGTATTCAACCTGCAATTGGAGCCAGAGTTCTCTAGATGGTCTGGAGACCATCTAGCGAACTTTTTCACCTTTATTGTTTTTTTTCCCGGGCCGCCGCCATCTTGCAGATGGCGAAGATCACCGGCAGCTGCGGCTGTGACCTCATTCTCCTCCACGAGCCCTCTACCCCCATCCCGGTGCCGGCATTTCATGCAGAGCGCCGCAATATGCCGGCATATTGCGGTGCTCAGCATGAAATGCCGGCACCAGCGAGCGGCTTTTAAACACTGATGCGGCCCTCGTTCTCCCCCGCATCAAAAAAAAGAAGACAGCGTTTAAAAGCCGCTCGCTGGTGCCCGCTGCTTCACTGCTGGGCGCAGAAATATGACGTCATATTACGGCGCTCAGCAGTGAAGCAGCGGGCACCAGCGAGCGGTGCAGGAAGACAGCAGCATCGTGCTCCCGTCGCTGGACTTCAAGGTGAGGGGGGGGTATATAGTGGGTAAGGGGGGGTATATAGTGGGTAAGGGGGGGAGAGGGGTTAGAAAGTGATAAGGGAGGGAGAGGGGGTTAGAAAGTGATAAGGGAGGGAGAGGGGGTTAGAAAGTGATAAGGGAGGGAGAGGGGGGTAAAAAGTGATAAGGGAGGGAGAGGGGGGTAGAAAGTGATAAGGGAGGGAGATGGGGGGGTAGAAAGTGATAGGGGAGGGAGAGGGGTAGATATAAGTAAAGAGTGTGCATTAATGTGTGGATGCATTGAGTGAATGAGAGAGAGCATGAGTTAATATGTGGATGAATTGTCTGAATGAGGGAGAGCATGAGTTAATGTGTGGATGAATTGTCTGAATGAGGGAGAGCATGAGTTAATGTGTGGATGAATTGTCTGAATGAGGGAGAGCATTAGTTAATGTGTGGATGCATTGAGTGAATGAGGAGAGCATGAGTTAATGTGTGGATGAGTTGTCTGAATTAAAGTGTGAATTAGTGAGTGACTGTAAAAGTGTTTGTGTATCAAAGATGTATAATTGTGGAAGGGCAAAGATGGCACTAGCAGGAGGTTTGAGCCTTGGGGACCAAGATGGCACAGGCAGGGTGTATATGGCACAAAGATGGCACTGGCCGGACTGTTTGGGGACAAAGTTGACTTGTGCTGGGCTATTTGGGGACAAAGATTGCAAATCTTATGTGTGTAATCTGGGTGCTGGCCAGGTTCTATGTGGGCAGTGTGGACGCCAGGGCTGGCTTTGGGGTGCAACCTGTGATCTATGCCTGTAATTTAGGGGGTTTAAAATATACCTTTAATGCTGTGTTTTTATGTGAATTCCAATTGATTTTTACCTGCAAAGCTGGGTTTTTGTGTTATTCTGTAGATCCATATCTGCTATGCTATGTTTCCATACATTATTTATGTGTACCTGCAAATACAGGGTTAATATGTCTTATTCAGTTGATCTACACCTGCGATGCTATGTTTCATATATTTATTGTATACCTGCAAATACAGGACTTGTATGTCTGATTCTGTTTATTTGATCTATACCTTTAGTGCTGAGATCACAAGTGAATTTCAATTGATCTGGGTTTGTGTATTGATCTATACCCGCTATCGGCAGCAGGGACTAATATTTATATATATATGGGCAGCAGGGGCTAGTAAATGGGTTTTAGATATTTGGACAGGGGCGCAATTTCAGTGCTTGCCATAGGCGCTATTTTCAGTAGATACGCCTCTGATGGTGATACCCCACATGCATAGGTTTGTCAGATTGTTTGGCTGGTAAAAGGCTACTCTTGGGACATGCGTAATTCAGGTTTTCAACAGACTTTTAGCATTTCGTCATTCTGCCTCTATCTCCTCTTTGGAACATCTTTGAAGCCGACTACTTCAATTTACCCCATCAAACCAAATATTTTTGAAAACTAGACACCCCAAGGTATTTCAAATGCTGGTATTTTAACCCTTTTCATGCATGATATTTTACCACCAGCCTTTGCCAAAGTTTGTGGTGTTTTTTTTCTTTCTTCACACAAATTGTACTTCAGAAATGAATTCATAGCTCCTGGTATATGTCACTTTCAAACAACAATATGTGTTCAGCAACATCTCCCGAGTGCAGTGATACCCCACATGCATGGGTTTGTCGGGTTGGTTAGAATTTAAAATGCCACATTTGGGAAGTGCTCTTTTTTTCCATTTTGCTCAGTCTGTGCCTATACCCTGTCTTTGAGCCTGGCCACTCCAATTTACCCCATCAAACCATTCATGTTTTATTAAATTAGCCACCCCTTGGGTATTTGAAATGCTTTTATTTTAACGCTTTCTATGTCGAGATTTTTGAGAAGATAAAGCGCTAATTTTAGCACTTGCTCAAAATAATAAACTTTATTTTTTATTTTAGTTATTTTATTCTTTATTGGCGTTTTTTTGTTTTTTTACATTTTGCTGGTATTGGATGGTTCCTCTGGTGACATCACTGCATTATTATTTTTAAATGTTAGCACATTTTTTTTTTTCCCCAAGTCCGGCGGGCCACATTTGAACTGCAGGCCGCATGATGGACGCCCCTGGTCTAGTGTTTTACCCTTAGGCAGGGAGAAACACGGGTCCTCAGGCCGGAGGCATGGACCTGCTCTGAAGTCTGAGGTGACACCTACTTTTCACAGGCGTAGTTTCCCCATACAGGGACCTGTACTTCTTTAGAATTTTCATTAGCGATATTACAAAAGATCTTAAATGTAAGATATTTTTTTCCAACTTGCTGAACAGACATTCATGGTGGAGCAAGGCAAATGGTAATTAAGTGTGTTGCAGCTGCAGTTCAATTTTGATAAATATAAAATAATGGACTTTGGATGTAAACAACCCTAAGTGGGATACGTCATTGGTGCACTGTTCTAACAGTGACAATGGAACAGAGGGACTTGTGAATAATTATCCCTAATGACCTAAGGGTAAGCAGGCATTAGAGTGTTATACAAAACGAGCAGGGTGCTGGGTTGTATTGCTAGAGGCATTAATAGCAGGAACAGGAGGTTGTTCTGCCACGTTACACATCCTTGTGTATGTGTGGCATGTTTGGATGCTATTGATTCAGCGAGTGATGTCTTCGTTATCTTTTTTGTTTCAGTGTGCAGGCCATTTAATACAACACTAAGGGCATACTTTGAAGGGTTTTAAAAAACTGAAATAATTGCGTTTTTAAATTTTGTTTAACGTATTTTCATAATATCGTTCATCCATGAGTGGCAGATATGCCTGGCTCCTACCTGTGTGCGTCACTTACATTGTGCCGTAAGAGTGTACCTCATTCTGACTTTTATTGGTCCTTGCAGACCAAAGGTTCCCCCTCGTTCCCTATCCATTTCCTGCCCTCAACCCCACTCTTTTGTCATTCATTCACTGTTTTGTGTATATCTCTTTAAAGTAAAAAAAAATAATTACGCTGCAAATTGCATAGACTTTGGTTATGATGAAATGCAATAAAAAAGCAAAACTTTCTGAACATCATTTTTATTTTGCTACAGGATCAGAAAAATTCTCAACCTCCGAATATTTGAGGATGACAGTGGCAAGCCATGGAGTAAAAGTGTTATGGATAAACAGTATGAGGTTCTCTGTGTCAGCCAGTTCACATTACAGTGCATCCTGAAGGGCAACAAGCCAGATTATCACATGGCAATGCCTTCTGAGCAAGCTGAGCCTTTCTATAACGACTTATTGCAGCAGATGAGGAAAGCCTATAAACCAGAACTTATCAAAGGTACGGAAGCACCTGTTTGACCGTTTCCTCAGAGCCAAGTTAAAGTAGAAATGTCATATTCCAGATTATACAATTTTTTCTTACACTTACATGCATAATGTTTATTATGGTTTTGCTTCCATTTCACTTAGGTGACCCCCCCCCCCCCAAAAAAAACCACTTGACATTTAGGATATGCAGAGGAAGCCTGATACCCTCTGGCCCAGGGGCAGAGAAAGCCAAGTGCCCATCCAGTAACCAACATACACACATTTACACACTAGCACACCCTTAGACATATAAACGTACACACATACACTCATCTCTCCTTCACACTGGACTGGCTCGGGGGACAATTACTTTCTCCTAAAGGTTGTAATCAATGTCTAATGCCAGAGGCTTCTGCCCACTGCAATAACATTGGGTGGCTGGGGCAGCGTTGAAGAGTCCAGGTAGTGTGTTCTATCTGCTTGAACTGGCAGAAGAATGCAATATTCATTGAGGGATCATGGAGAAACAAATACTATGCATTTCCTAGATGTCAGAAGTGGAAAGATTCAAATCAAAGTACGGTAACTTAAAAACAGAAGAGTAAAATTAACATCAGAGATATGTGATTTTCAGTGCTGCATTTAATCATAGTTTTATCTCAGATTTGTCAGCAATGCTTGCCTTTTAATCTTTCACATGCATTAATATTTATTGCACTGGGCAATTTACGGTGTTCTAAATCAAAGCAACAGTATTTATTATTGATTACTGTTCAACCTCCATATCTATGGATAATTAGGTAGGTTCTCTTAATTTTTGCTAATCAGTATTACATCTGTTCAAGCACATCTCTTTTTGGGATGGCATCTACTGCAGACTTCACATCATCTGAAATAGTGTAAAATTAACTGGTCTGCAGAGTAAAGCTGAAGATGTGTTGATATGCTTCTTTATGTAGGCTTGCCCTTACAATGCCAACCATTTTGTTTGGTCATGCAATCCACTGTCAATGAAATCTAGATTTGCAATCTTAAAATATCTGAAAAAAATAGGAAATATGCCTTTTTGAAATGATAAAAAACAGCATTGAGACCAGTGCATCGCCTTTGTATTGTCCTTTCTTGCCTGGCAAGGTCCATACTCCTACTAGAGGTTTAGGCTCTCTGCTTTAGAATTATGACGTGCCAAGTGTTTAGAATAGGCAGGGCAATCTGGTTTCAAGGCCCTACAGTAGTTGGCTTAGGTCAGAATATGCCACTGCAGAAGTATAGTCTGTGTGGCTAGTGAGACTGTAGATGAAGTTGAAAGGTATGTACCATAAAATCTCGGTGTAATACGCTCCTGTATATAGTACACAGGTACAACACAAGGTTATTAGTAACCCTCTCAAGACCTTTCATAGTTAAATTATAATCATTTTAGCGGGTGTGAAATACATTCGCTGTTACACCTCTGCTTATGTTTGCAACCGCTACAAAGATGCAACTGGCACGTAATCAAGAGAGAGTTATGTTAAATTTACTGCAAAAACAGTTTTTTGGCTTTTTTCTTGTTGGGAGCTGATTGCAGCTTTCTCCAAGATTACAGTATTTCTGCCACCAAACCACTTAAATTCAGTTTTTTTCTATTCATGCAGCCAAACCAAACTGATTGCAGATAGGATGTGTTTGTCATAGTGGGAAGAAACGTGTTTAATTAGTAATACACCTGGCTTCCAATAAACGCATTCACATTTGCAGCTTGCAACAGAGCCAACATAAACCTATTACACTGATGGGTTTTCTAGTCTAATATTAGTCCATTCGTGTAAAAAATATGAAATGTTTGTGAGGACGTTTTAAAAGCAGAAAATAACATTTGTGAGCAATTGAGACTATGTATGATGTTGGGTTCAAATGCATTTTAGGGATAATATCTAAAAAAAATCTTATTAAGAAGGAAGCAGAATGGTAGATGTTGTGCTCAAACTAAATGGGGTTGGACTCGGGGAATCCCTGCAGGGGAAGATTTGGGGTTTACTAGTAGACTCTTAACTAGACTTGTGCGAATGGATCAAAAACTATTGCGAAAAATTTTTGGTTTCTGGCAATGAATTTCGTTTTCTGGCCTTCCGGTTCGGACAAAATTCTGAAGGCTTTTTCCATTGACAAACGAGAATTGCTACACCCTTAATGCAGAAGGCCAGGTTATATATAGTTATATAGGCTGAAAAAAGAAATGCGTCCATCAAGTTCAGCCTTTCCTATATCTGTTAATTTGTTTGTTCATGGAGAAGCGAATGAAGAAAGAAGACACGGAGAAGCGAACAAAGAAAAATACAGAAGAACCAGAACATTCAAAGAGAAGATGCGGAGCTGCGGGAAAGGAGACATGGACATGGAAGAAGTCAGCGCAAAGAAGGTAAGGAGACTTTGAGAGCGTGAGTAAGAGTGAAAAAGACAACGAAATTATAAGGAAAATACAGAGCTCTTTTCTTCTTTTGTGTTTGTTTCATTGGGGGTCCCTCTTCATTTTCAAACTTTTGTACGAATTGACGAAGTTGGTAAATTTTTGTTAAAATTGAAATTCGTATGAATCCAAGTGCACAAGTCTACTCTTAACTCACTTATAGCACACAACGTCAGGTAACGGCTGCAGAAGTGAACGAAATATTGGCATGTACAATACTGCCATAAATATCGGTGTAAAGTGTATTGCTCTAGTTTTTGCTACCTAGAGTTTGCATTACAGTCTTTTTCCTGCTCTATAAGAAATACCGTACATTTTGGAATTAGATGTAGTCTTCAACAAAGATCGGAAGGACAACAGTTCTATCTTAACCCCTTAAGGACAATGGGCGGTCCCAAAACACATTGAAAACAATGCATTTTGAGCCCGTACATGTACGGGCTTTGTCATTAAGGAGTTAAACAAAGGAAGATATTCTTTACAGTGAGGGCAATAACGCTCTGGAATGCATTACCTAAGGAGATGGTAAATGTAGAAAATATGGATGTTGGACTCATTTTGGCAAGGAAGGGCATTCATCAATACACTGGTTTTAATTAATAGGGGTTAATACAGGGAGAAATATGCCTGTTTTTAACCTCACTAACTATGTAACTGTATGCATGATAGTGTGTATAAATGGAACTACCCGCCTTTATACCTCTGTTACAAATGCAGTACTGACAATTGGCATGTGGCAGTTAATTTTGCACAAAAAATGACATATTTATACGAACCATGCAGCACATATTATGGTGTGATTCACAGATAAACCTTCTGGAGTGTCTGTTACTATCACAAGTTCCTCCTTTGATAAATAACACCCCCCCCCCCCCCCTTGTAGCTGAGTCTAATGCAGAAGAGATTCTTTATTTATATCCAAGTTCCTGATTTCTAGACCTTCAAACCAGCTTCACCATAATCCCTTCATCACACTTTTATTGGGGTTCTTACTTTCAGTTCTAGGTTTGCTTAGTGTGTATATTTGCATCTGTTATGTTATAAAGAGTCTGTGCTAGCAGAAAGTATCATACAAACATCATACACAACCCTTTCACACCTACAGGCACCAATACATGATCCATGTATGCAATGTATGTATCTACACCCCAAACAGCTAGTATTATTTATAGCTTTTGGATGTTTGGCCTATAAGCTATTTTGTGCCAATGCATTCTAGAGGTGTTTATAAAATAATGTTTTGTGCCCCTTTAATGTACCATTAAACAAAACACTAATTTTGTAGGAAATTAATCAAAGAATTTACATATAAAATAAAAAGAAATACACACCCCGAGATCAAATTTAAAAATCTTACTTTACAGCAGATTTGAAAACAAAATCCAGAAGAAACAGCGACATCATGTATGGAAAAAAATTAATTTGTATCTTATGCAACATTCTATAGGAAATCATCTTTGTGCCAAGTACATGTTCCTCACTAGGTGGCAGTATTAACGCACAGGTTGACTTGGTAAGAATTTCTGCTTTTTTTATTTTTTTTTAACATGGGGCAAAGGGGCAGCTGTCGTGGGCCAATCATAGCATCAGGGCTCACAGCAGCCCTTTGTTGGGCTCCCTCAATAGCCGAACTGTAAGCCAGCAGAGCAGGCTGCCGGTGGCAGTTAAGTAATTATTTCAGTGTTGTCCCAGCCTTGTGCTGTTATGCAGATCTCCTCACAAAAGCTATACACTGATATATCATGGCTGTAGATGGTAGAAGTAGATCATATATATTTCCTTGATTAGTAATCGTATCTGTCAATTGGAGACTTCAGTGTCTGAGAAAATAAATTATTTATACAGCACCAATTAACGCAGCACTTCTTGCAATACATTTATTCAAGGGGTATGACAAAACCAGAATTGACAGACTACAGAAAATAGGTAAAGAGTGCCCTGCTCACAAACTTACACTATAAAGAGAATAGGGTGCAGGGAAGCATGTGATATGGAAAGATGTGAGAATATGTAGAAATTGAACCCAACTGCAAGTCGCATCAAACTTCTGGAAGCAAAATAATTAACGCATGCCCCATAGAATACTGTTCCCCGTACACCACAACTAACTCATTCTCTCTCCATAGAAGTTGGGGACAACACTGAATGATAAACTGTCCAACCAGAGTGCAGCAAGTATGCTAGTTGGAGCTTCACTTTAAAGCCCTGTCCATCGTGACTGACAGTCCAAAAGATTTTATATGTATAGTTATTATTAGTTATAATAATAGTAATATATACACACACACTGGCAAGAATTGGAATTACCAGCATTGATGTATAAAT
Organism: Sceloporus occidentalis; assembly: GCA_023333645.1. Lineage (NCBI taxonomy): Eukaryota > Metazoa > Chordata > Lepidosauria > Squamata > Phrynosomatidae > Sceloporus > Sceloporus occidentalis. Next base: position 17,034,634 of record JALMGF010000015.1, on the reverse strand, counting down.
TTGTCTTAAAATATCTCAGAAGACCAACAATCAAGAATTTTGTATTTGCATAAAAGCTGGAAACGTTACAAAGTAATTTCAAAGAGTTTGCATAAATGGGGATGATTTAGTACTGTGGCCCCAGAAGTGGGCACCCAGCCAAGATCACTCCAAGGGTACAACACAGAATGCTCAAGGAGGTAAAAAAGAACCCTAGAGTATCAGCTAAAGGCTTGAAGGAATCTGGTTAACTCTGACTCTGTTCATGAGTCTGCCTTATGCTAAACATTGAACCAGGGAGGAAGCTGCTGCTCTTCAAAAAAACCCAAAACATTGCGGTTTGACTGAAGTTTGCCAAAGAGCACCTTGACACTCAACAACAATACTGGGAAAATGTTTTGTGGACTGATAAAACTAAGGTTTAAAATGACATTTTGCGGGGCGTGACCTGCCTGCTTCTAAGATGGACGCTTAGATCTTGTGCTCCGCGGTACCCGGTCCAAAATTCGCTTCAGTAAAGCGTCTATCGTTCGAAATGGGCAAAACTAACAAGCCCCACTCCACCCCGAAGCCATCGGGGTCGAAACACAAGGGATCTCTTACCTCGGTCCGATCCTTCTTTCCGGCGGCTTCTGATCAAGATTCCCGGGACTCCTGCCATAGGCCGCCATCTTCGGCTGCCAGCCAGGCCAGTGATGCACCTGAAGACGGTACCCCGGACGAGGGCCGCATCTCCCCTATTCCAGTGGCACGATCCTGGAGAGAGAAGCTTGATTTGTTACCCTCGAGGGATGACATCGCTGTCATTATTGATAAAGCAACGCAGGGCATACGCTCTAGCCTTACCGATATCCAGACAGACATCCGCCATATTGGGGGCCGCGTGGCGGCCTTGGAGGAAGATCAGCCGCGCATTTTCCACACTGTGGACTCCTTATCTTCTCACCTGCGGCAACAAGCGATGGTGATCCAGCAGCTGTCCAGGAAGTTAGAGGACCTGGACAACAGAGGCAGGCGGAATAACATTAGGGTGAGAGGTTTGCCGGAATCGATCGACCACCCCGAGCTACCCTCCACCCTTCAAACTATTTTTAACCTGATCTTACGCAGACCTGAGGACACAGATATTCGCTTTGATAGGGCCCACAGAGCCCTGCGTCAAAAACCCTCGGGCTCCATGCCCCCCAGAGATGTGGTCTGCTGCCTGCGGGACTATCCTGTGAAAGAGCTCATACTCCGGGCGTTTCGTAATCAGCCTACCTTCGCCTGGAATTCCCACCATATCACGGTCTACCAAGACTTATCACCTGCTACGCTTCAAACTCGCTGACTACTTCAGCCCATCACGAGAGCTTTGCGGGAGGCGAACATCCCCTACCAATGGGGCTTCCCCTTTGCCCTAATTGTGCGTCGGGGCAATACTACCCACGTTATCCGGCAACATGGAGATGTCCCCGGCTTCATCGACGCCCTTGGCCTCCCTCCCTGTGATGTCCCGGATTGGGAATACTCTTTTCAAGCGCCTGCTGGTCTGTCGGATCCCACCAAAGCCTGGTCACCCAGACCGCAACGCAACAAACGCCCGAGGCGACTGGATGACCCCCGTCCGTGAGTTTCCTGTGACCGGCGTCATTTACCAGATCCTCCGTGCCGGGTGGCGTCTGCCTTCTGTTTTGCTTTCCCGTCCGCGATGACTGTGCTACCGGCTACCCGGCCGCTTCTCTCTTGACCCGTAGGGGACTCCGCAGCGTCGCCCTTTTGAAATTTTGGGCATTCTCCTTGCGGGACTCTACCACGTTTGACTTATTTTCCCTACCGCTGCGGTCGCGTCGCATGGGTTACGGTATTTTTTTCTTTTTTTTTGGGGCACGGTTGTGGGTTTGTTTGATTTTTTTAGGGTGGGGGGTTCTTTCTTTCCTATTTTTATTTTTCATCTTTCGTACTGTGTGTGTTATTGGTTTTGTGGTTTACGTGAGGGGTCCGCCTGCATCAGCGGATGCGCTCTCCACTTCCGGGGTCTGCTGCCCGCTGGTCACATCACCCACCCTGCGTGGGGCTTATACATTTCCACTGCGGTTGTAGCTCTCTAGAGCTACAGGCCACCGTTGTTTTCCCCCTAACAGCCTTTTATTGATATGTATATATTTTATTTATTTATTTTATTTTATTATTATTTTTTATTTTTTTTTTTTCTATACGCACCTCACACACTTACACACTTTGCCTCTTAGCCCGTTTCACTGTTATGCATCATCGGATTTGGATTTCGGTTGTTTTGCGGACCAGCCGCGGTCTATGGTTTTTGTGTCCTCCTTAATTTTACATATTGGTTCTTTCACGTACACTCCCCAAGGGCCGGCCTGCCTCGACCCATCATAGGGTCGTGGCGTTGGTTCATGACCTACCGCTAGGTCTCATGGCTCAATATTTGATGCTTCGGCATCCAGGGTCTCCTGCTGTGCTCGCTGTGCACACTTTTGACTCTTGTTTTCGTTTTTGTTGTTTTTGGTTTCATGGTGTTTCTTTTTTTCCTGTTTATTTTTGCACTGCTGCTGTGACGCTCGCTCCGCCTTGTCCCCCCAGATACCTTCCCAATGACACCTGATCACATCAAATTTACCTCTTTAAACGTCAGAGGTTTAAATATGCCCCAACAGCGTTCTAAGCTGCTTTATATTTTGCACTCATTTAAGACGCATGTGGCGTTCCTCCAGGAGACGCATTATAAGTCCTCGAGAGAATTTAAGCTACTCAACCATCACTACTCTCATAATTATTTCTCTAGCTCACCTGATTCTAAGACCAAGGGTGTTGCGATTCTGCTACACAAGTCGCTCCCCTTCCGTCTACTGGACGTTTGGAGGGACTCGGAGGGCAGAGCCATCTTTCTAAAAGGTTACCTAGGTAATCAAAAGGTATCTTTTGGTAATGTGTATGCTCCCAATCGCGGCCAGTCCTTGTTCCTTTCCCGTATTCTGTCCCGCTTTGGAGACTTCCGAGAGGGCCTGGCTATCTTCGGGGGTGACTTGAATATGACGTTGGATCCCTCTAAGGATTCTTCTTCCCAATTTTCTCACATCCCTTTTCGCCATATTAAAAGAGTTCGGAGGGCCCTTCACCTTGGCCAGTTGGTGGATGTCTGGAGGTCGCAGCATCCCGACGGCAGGGACTATACCTTTTTCTCCTCCCTTCACAACCGTTATACCAGGATTGACATGTTGTTTATGTCTCATCCCCATCTGCTTCAATTGCATTCCTCTGAGATAGGCATACGTTCATTTAGTGACCATGCTCCAGTCCACTTCTCTTTGCATATGTCCCCTTCCAGAGGTAGAGTATGGAATTGGAGGCTCAATGAAAATCTGCTTGACAACCCCGTCTCGTTATCTGACCTTTCTGACCGCCTTACGGAATACTTTTCTGACAACATTACTGACGAGCTTCCCTTCCCCACGATATGGGAAGCCCATAAGGCCGTAATCAGAGGTCATCTGATTAGGTTAGGCTCGATGCAGAAAAAATCTAAATTGGCCAATCTGTCATCGCTTATCGAGCAGATTCATCTCCTGGAACAGTCGCATAAAGCCTCGTTAGACTCGACGATTCTCCCCCGACTGCATGCTCTACGGACACAACTGGCCTCCCTTCTGGATGGTGGGATACGGCGTTCTTTTTTGTTGGCGAGGAAGTCCTTTTATGAGCTTGGCGATAGGCCAGGCAAGCTTCTGGCCAGGGCTCTGAGGTCCAGACGGGCCGCCTCGTTCATTTCAAAAATTAGACACCCTTCGGGTTCGCTGGCGCATGAGTCATCTGAGATTGCTGGATGTTTTCGTTCGTACTATCACTCCCTTTACAATCTGCCCTCTGGGTCTTCGGGGTGCTCTCGATCCTCGGATTCCCTAAAGGCATATATAGAGAAACATTTGCCCAGGCGCCTGGATTTGGCCGCACGGGAGGCTCTAGATGCTCCTGTGTCATGCGACGAGGTGAAGGCTGCTCTTAAGTTGGCCCCCAAGGGTAAAAGTCCGGGTCCGGACGGCCTCACTAGTGTCTACTATGACCGTTTCTTCCCGGTCTTGGGTACACACTTAACGACCCTTTTCAACTCCTTGGCTGAAGGCCTTACCCCGGACCCCCAAACCAATTTAGCTCACATCACCGTCATTCCCAAGCCGGGTAGGGATGCTGACTGTTGCTCTAATTATCGCCCCATCTCCCTTATCAATACGGACCTCAAGCTTTTGGCGAAGGTTTTGGCCCTTCGCCTCCAATCCTATATCCCCTCTTTAATACATAGGGACCAGGTGGGCTTCGTACCCGGAAGAGAGGCTAGGGACAACACCATCAGAGTCCTCAATCTACTGACCCATGCCAGGCGGCTCGATGTGCCTTATGCGCTGATCTCTATGGACGCCGAAAAGGCATTTGATAGAGTTTCTTGGCCGTTTCTCTTTCAGGTCCTGGACTCTATTGGCCTGCCGAGCCTTTTTCTTAACCAAATTAGGGCTCTGTACGCTAACCCCTCTGCACGGGTTAAGGTGAATGGCATCCTATCTGACAGTTTTGCTATTCGGAATGGCACCCGTCAGGGCTGTCCCCTTTCCCCCCTTCTCTTCATCTTGGTGATAGAGCCCCTGGCACAGGCCATTAGGATGAATAGTAATATCTGTGGAATTTCGGTCAATGGTCACACACACAAACTCGCTACTTATGCGGATGACATGCTTTGCATGGTCACTCGACCGCAGGTCTCCCTCACACACATTATACACGAACTGGACTTTTTTGCGACCCTCTCCAATTATAAAATTAATTTACACAAATCTGAGATCTTGGGGATTAACATTCCTGAATCGGTTAAAACGCATATAGTTCATTCCTTCCCCTTTCGGTGGGCCGCCTCTGCGATTAAATATTTGGGAGTGTGGATCCCTTCGGACCTGTCCCGGCTCCAGCTTCTTAACTTTGATACACTGCTTTCCTCAGTACTTGCGGATCTCCGCAAATGGGCAGTCCCGCACATCTCATGGTTCGGCCGCATTGGGGTTCTTAAAATGAACATCCTCCCTAGGTTCTTATATTTATTACAGTGCCTGCCCATTTCCCTTCCTAAATCGTACTTTCAGAAATGTCATAAGGTTTTTCGGAACTACATTTGGGCGGGGCGGAGTCCTAGGCTCTCCCTCTCCCATTTAACCAGACCTAAGAATAAGGGGGGACTGGGGGTGCCCAATCTCGAATGGTATTGGATGGCGTCTCACTTGCGTCGGCTTGTAGAATGGTCTCTGGAGGTGCCTAAGCTATGGGTTTCCCTGGAGGACTCTTTCTTTGTTCATCATATTACAGCCGCCCCGTGGTTACCGTCCTGTTACTGGACGTTGACAGTCACCTCCCACCCCACTATCCCGGCCACTTTGCGTGTCCTGAAGCGGGTGGCGTCTCGGTGTCTCCTGACGTCCGCTCCGAGCCCTATGCTCCCCCTCACGCACAACCCTGACCTTGACCTCACCACACGCAGGGGATTGCGGAGTTTGTTCCCCCCCCCACATTCTGGCCCTGTCAGGATCCATCAGATCCTGAGGGGCGCTTCCTTTCGCCCGATAACTGATCTCCTATGCCGGTCACCCCCCACCTTTCAGCTTCTTTTCGTATACCACCAAGTCAAGCACTACGCCGCCACCATGCTGCCGGCTCCCCTGATTACGAGGGAGTTGCGTGCTCTTGAGAAATTGTGTGTTTTATCGGAGGAACCAGCCCACTTGCTATCTCACCTTTATGCGTTATTGTTGGACGAACAGTGCAAAACGAAACCATTCTTCCTGAGTCTGTGGGAGAGGGATCTTGGGATCCCATTTTCTGAGGCTGACTGGGACAAAATGATACTACTTACCCACAAAGGCAGCATTTCAAGTAGGATTCAGGAATGCTCATATAAATTTTTGTCCCGATGGTATAAGGTCCCTGTGGAGTTGCACCACTACCTCCCCCTTGTCTCCCCCCTGTGCTGGAGATGCGGCGTCTCTGACGGCTCGTACCTACATTTGTGGTGGGACTGTAGGGAGATACGCCCTTTCTGGTCCGCCGTGGTGAAGGTGATCAGGGAAGTGGCCGACCCCAATTTCGTAGCCTCCCCGGCAGCTCTCCTGCTCCATCATACGCAATCTTCTCTTGGTGTCTATAGGCGGTCCTTACTTGTCCACCTGATCCAGGCGGCTCGAGCTGTCATTCCCCGTTATTGGAAGTCCCCGAGACCTCCCCCCATTGATGCCTGGTTATCCAGGGTCAATTTTATCTACCAAATGGAGGACTTAGTGGCGTCTTCCAGGGGAAGGGAATATGGGAATGATCTCACCTGGCTCCCCTGGACGACCTTTATCTCATCCGCCCGCCTCCTTGACATATGCTACTGATCCCCTCCCTCTTGCCACCTCGGGTTCTTTGGAGGTACGGTTTTCCTCCTCCCGAATCTCTGCTGGACAGCCTACTGTCTTCAGGTCCCCGTCCCCTCCTCGCCTAGGGTAGGGCTCGGTCGTGTTGTTTGTCGCGTCTCGTGATGGCCGTCTCTTTTTCAGTACCATTCCGCCGCAGCATGTGCTTTTTTTCTTTTTGTTTTGTTACTGTTTATTTTTACTTCGCCTTGTTGTTTACGTTGTGACTCTCCAGTTTTCGCTCCGTCGTTATTACACTGGATTGCTGGTAGTGCCACACTTGCCTCGGGTTACTCTGACCCTGGCTCGCCGTCTATGCCTGGTCCGTATACCACGTAGTCTTTAGCTCTGTTGTTGTTACGACTTGTGGATCATAACTACCCGTTGTCCTCCTGTTCTGTACTCTATCATGCATATTGTACTTGTTTTATTTGCTTTCTCTCTGTTTTGACAATGTGCATAACCAATAAACGGAGATTTGAAAAAAAAATAAAATGACATTTTGCCCATAACGATCTTGGGGAGGTGTGTTCCCGCGGGGTTGGGAGAGGAACTGCCTTGGGCCTATGGTTGTCAATGGGTGGTGTTTATCTGGTTGGTATCGCTGGCTTGGGCATTCTGATTCTATGTAAATATTCAGTTAAGCTGTGGCCAATGCCCTACCCCACAATCGATGTCTTGTGTCGTTATTGGGTTTAGTTGGGTAGGGTTGGGATTTGGGTTTCGTGCTATGGTTAATCAGTAAACTGTCTCACCATCTTTAATATTTAAAAGGTAAATTTCATGTTTTTGATACACTGTCATGTATGTACTAATACATGAGCATGCCATGTACAAGCCTTTCCGCTAGAAGGACTGCTCATGCAGAAAGTGATCTGGAGTTAAAAATGCAGTTGCCTTCTCATTTGTATGGTTTTATTAAGTTACCTTTGTAGATTTTGCATCAAGTTAATGTGGTTTATATTTTGCAGATGGCAGGTTTGGTGCATACATGCAAGTCAGTATACAGAATGATGGGCCTGTGACAATAGAACTAGAGCCTCCTGCTGCCACTACCGACCCAAAATATGTGAGTACCATATTATCTCTCATTCCAGGACCAACGTTATGATGTTAGTTCAGTAGTTAGGATGTTGGTTTCCAAAAGAACATGGGATATAGCCATACTAGTTAGGCAGTTAAATGGTAATCGTTGTAACCACCCATTGTCCTAGATTTAAGTATTACCTACTTGTGTATAAACTCTATGCTGTGAAAAAGTATTTGCCCCTTTCCAATTTTCTTCTATTTTTGTATTTTAAAATAATCCAAGTAATTGGATCCATGATCTAAAAAAACTCAAGAACAAGTCATTGACTTCTATTAGTGTGGAAATGGCGACAAAGCCATTTATAATGCTCTGGGATTCCAATGAACCACAATGAGAGCCATTATCTACAAGAAAAAAATTGTCACAAGAACTCAGGCTAACATGTAAAGAAATGCAGGTGTCACTTGCGTTAGGGTGGCACAACCGGTTATTAGATTTGGGGGGAAATTACTTTTTTCACGTGGGTGATATTGGTTTTATTAACCTTTTAAGTGCGATAAGTATTGTTACAGAGCTAATCATGACAAGTACCAACAGAATAGTGACCACTTCACAAGTGCTAAGGGGAGTGTTTGGAGAAGAATTGTGGCTTCAACTTCTTCATTGTTCATTAAAAGGGCTCAACAGGGGCTTAATCCATGAAGAGGAGCTGAACTGGCCCTGTATAATGAATAATTCTATGGGCGAGGAGACATTTTGAAATAATGTCACTAATTTACCTATGCATTATACAGGACGTGCCAGGATCTTCCTACAGCAGAAACAAACCGCCATTAGCCCTTCATAACGTACAGTGAATTCAAGAAGTTCAGACCACAGCTTTCCTGCAAATTCTCCTGTCAATTCTCTGCTTAGTGAATAGACTACATTTTACACATAACATGGCCTCTATCAACCCTGTGATGTGTATTGAGCATGTTGGAATTATATTAATACATGATAAATGATAGTTAATATTTGCTGTCTCAAAGGATTTGCTGTGTTCTACATTATGGTTTGGACAGGAACGAGCATGTCCGTCTAATCATTAAAATATCTAAGAGCTGTTAGAGGTTCTTTAACACTCCGTCTTTTACAGTGATTCACAATTTAATATAATTGCCATGCAAATTTCCCTTTGAAACTTTTATGACTTGAGATTCAGATTTACCTTCTTAGTATATTACAGGAAAACTCCACAAGAGGGCAGCAGTGATTCACTTCAGTTCCCCCCCCCATATATATATATATATATATATATATATATATATATATATATATATATATCTGCATTTGGGATGTTACGTGCAGCGTGTAGAAATTATTGGTGTAATGAATCCTTCAAAAGGTTTTCAGGTTCAGTTTCCGTGAAGGACAGAGGAGTGCAGTAACTAATTTATGGCCATATATGTCATTCAGAAATCCCATAATACATAGCATAGGATGTATAAATTGTGTATTGTATGTAAGGGGCAAATAATTATTTTATTATGATCAAATACCAGAATTCCTTAGAAGGTCAAGGTATCACTCATTTTTTCTGTTTTATTTATTTGTTTATTTCTTGACTGTCTAAGCCAGAGGTGCACCATTCCAGCCCTAGAGGTCCACAAGGAGTCGATAATTGTGATATCACAACTTTAGATGCAGGATCTCAAATAGACATTTATTAAGCAATATGGTATCTGTTTCTTGCCTGTTGGCGGTCCTAGAGGAGTGTTCTCTGTCCCTGGGCTGTCAGTTTTGTGACTGTATCCAGGCAGGGCTATTGTATCATAGGACACTGAATGGTAAGCTCTAGAAGCAAATTAGAGATAAATGTAATGCGCCATATCACGATATGTTTCTCATTTATCTTGTGTGGAATATCCATTGAATGTGCTCTATATGGGATCTTTTAATTGCCATTTTAGGATCCCTTAGATCCTGTATACAGCACTGTACAAATGGATCTTACAGATACCCCTTAGTTGCATTGGTGGCCTACACTTAATCTTATCCTCCAATCAGAGCTTCCTAAATTACAAAATTGATGGCATCCTTTTGCCATGGTATCAAGTCTGTAGGTACATTTTTTAATAAGAGCTTTTTGTAGATCTCAAGAGATCACAGGTTCCTATGAAATGGCATGTTCCGGGCTTTACTAGCTTACTATGGCTAGTACTAAACAAACCGAAAAGGGGTCATGCGTATTAAGCATGGATGACTAATGTTCAGTTGTGTGTTGCTCTCATTCTGTCTTTTACTTGTTTGTTCCTTTTGGTTATTTACTTCAAGTAAAATAAAAGACTCGATGCTGTGGCCGTAGTACAGATCCGATTGGAATTATCCACTTTTGCGTAAGCATGCACAGTCGTGGAATGCAGACTATTTTTTTGCGGTATTGTTAATGATACGGGTGATTTCCAGGTGACTCAGTGTGATGTTAATGCACTGTCCTTATAGTCTGCAAAGGAAGAGGTTGTATAGATTTAATGCAGCTGCCATTGCACTGAGCACATAGTATTACATGGGTCAATGTCGCTGTCTTTTCAACTATTAGATTACAGGTAACAGAGACTTATCCGTGTATTATGAATCTCTGAAAGCATCATGCACCATCTGTCAACATATGTACTTAAGTCAGTGAAAGGGAAAGCTATTTCTCTATGCAGCATTCAAATGTCAATGACATTTGCTGTGTACCGGATGTTGAGGCAGCCTTCTAACCTTGATGTGCTAGAAGCCTCAAATATTCTGTTGATGGGTTCAAATACATACGACGTGCCGATGGCTCTGTTAAAACTGCACTAGAAGAGCTGTGGTGGACAACAGTTTCAATGACATGACATTTCCGAGCACTGGTATATCGTCGTCCTTAGTTTTTGATTTTTAGTTTCAATTACTGTTGCTCACTAAATTAAGAATGCACACGGACATAATGCACCCTAATTTAACTTTTTGAGGTCAACGGAATTCAATTGATCGTTATCTTTATAACAAGTTACAATTTCAGGGATCAAAGATCTGTATTGAACTGGATATGTTATCTAGTTAGTAAAGTTATATCAGCCTAGGAAGCATGGATAACTTAAGACTTAAAAAAGGTTATGTACATTTCTTTTAAAGTTATATAGCCTAGATAGGTTTCAATACATGAAAAGAACCCCATCAGATTATTGTGGAAGAGGTATCTCATTGTGGCAGAATTATCAGATTGAAATTTGTCATTTTATTATTTCTAACGTGATTTCACCTTATAGTTAATCGATTTAAATCAGATCTGTCACTGTTAGAAAAACATATGCAATATTCTCGTTATATGGAGCTAGGTGCACAGTTTCCAATGTCTGGAAAATAAGCTTTGATAAACTACGTAAAAAAATAAAATAAAACGTACTTTATATTATGGAGGTCTCCATCAAATAGCAGGATAGCGATCCCAATTCTGTCCAGAAGTCATCCCCATCTAAGCATGTGTAAGGAAGTCTCATGCTACTGTCATGGATCCCCTGCCAAAGTGTGGTTTGCACATATTATTGGCACTTTGCAGTTTACCATTATATTATGTTGTTGTTATTATTATTATTATGAAGTAGAAACATTTCCTAGTGGAATTCCATGATGACGGGTAAAGTTTGCATTGATAACATGACGTATTTTGTGCTGGCAAGGGAGCTCTGTAGCTCAAATTGTTTTGAATGTTTTGTGGGACAGCGAGCCAGTTTTGCTCAATACATGTCTTATATTAATGCATTCTAGAATTGTGTAACAATGTCTTTCTCCTAACTCACCTAGATGAAATAGCAATATTCACTCCCGCTGGAAGACACTAATATTACGGTACTAGGTGCGCATCGTCTCCAGGAGAAAACTGGAAAAGGCTAAAGTGTCTAAACATGTACGGCTTAGGGGAAGGACAGGATATAATAGGAACATTTCATATGTTTTGAACATAGCACAGGAGGGTAGTATATTGTGAATGAAGAGCAAGGTATTTATATCTAGATACGTATGTGAAAACAAACGTGGTCCTCAGCTCAGTGCGTGGTTAATCAGTAGGATTTTTTGATGACTAGGCTAAGATTTTGCGCTTGAATAAATGTATGTGTTTTTGTTTTGTTTTACCTTGACCACCTGAATCAATGGCATGATTACTGTTAGATGTATGTTGAGGGAGCGTTTGATACTGGAACCGGAGGATGTTAATACTGGAACACCTTTTGGGTTACTGTTTGCCTTGGGTTGCTATAAAACTACATGGTTTTGGCCATAGAATCACTGATTGATTGGCTGCTCTTGATGGTGAAAAAGGCATAGAGAATATTATGAGTAATAATAATATGAGGATTGTATGTTTTAAGATAGACAGGAAGAGGTAGGGTAATTATATCATTGAGGATGGAGACTGAGGTGGAAGAGACTGTTTTTTCTAAGCAGATGGAAACTGACATCAGGCTTTCTCTATCAGTGAAATGCAGAGGGCTAGGAGAAAGTGCTTCGAGAGCAGATAGTTAAGTACATTGGCAATGTTATTCAGCTTGGTTAAGAGAAACTTCAAGTAAAAAAAAATAAAAATATTTTCTTTAAGATGTTTCAACTAGGATTTGTAGATATGCACAGGGTGGTCCAGTCCAGATTGGGGTCATAAAGAAGGATTCTCCCTCCTGAAACAGGGCGTCTGGAATGTACGGAGAAGCATCAGGGAAGGAGTAACACAATCACTTCTTTAATATTGCCTGATTTCGTAGAAAATCACAGACCTGGAACAAACAGAGGACCCAAAGCCTAAAGTGGTTTATTTTTATTGCACAAGCCTATTAAGCAATACTGTGTTGTGCAGTTCCATACGAACTGACATATGATAAACACCGAGGAAAACAAAATGTGCTCTGGGCCCTACTCACGAGTTTCTAAAATCTACAGGGATTAAAGGGCACAGAAAAAGCAGAAGGAAATTGGAAGCGTGTCTCGAGTTTTTTTCCAGCTGCTGGAGCGTCTCCCCAAATGGCACGGTGCACGTTGGGTTTGATGCAGATTTGTTTTGATACATTACCCTTATAATAGTTTCACCCCAGTGATATTCTTGTATTTACACTTTTGTGTAACAGCTTGCATTCACTCCCACTGAGATTTCCTGTCACAGCTGATTTCTGGATTCTGCTCTTCATCTCCACAGGATAGTTGTGTCTGGCAAAACACAGTTCTGAGGTTCCTACAGTTAAAGAGATACGACTCTGATGGTAAAGAAGGCCGTGCGTAATGAATCATATGCTGCTGCATGTGTGCATACTGTGTGACTTAATAGTAAAACATGTAAGTGGTAGTATACAGCGTAGTGCAGGGTACACGTACATACAGCGAAGAAAAAATGATTTGATCCCATGCCGATCTTGTTTGTTTTCCCAATGACAGACATGATCAGTCTATCATTTTAATGGTAGGTTTATTTGAACACTGAGAGACAGAATAACAACAAAACAATCCAGAATAACCCATTTCAAATAAATTATGAATTGATTCGCACTTTACTCAGTGAAATAAGTATTTGATCCCCTAACAATCAGCAAGATGTCTTGCTCCCAGGTGTATTTTATACAGGTAACGGGCTGATATTAGGAGCACTCTCTTAAACCCAGCATGTTTCATGTTGGGTTTACGGCAAGGGGAGGGGGGGGGTACTTGAGACTTTGCAAGTACTGATGCCTCATTGTTAACAGTGATTAGACTTTTTTGTGCATGCTGTCACTTATTTTTGTAAACCACATAAGTCACCCATACAGCATATGTGTTTGAAATCCTGGGCACAGTTTACCAGCTACGTACATTGTATGTAACCACCCTAAGGGTAAAAATTAACAGTAAGTTATTTGGAAGGGTAAATGATGGAGGGTCCCATACCTGCAGAGACTCAGGTGTCAGTGATGTATTTATTAGGCCTGACCCTGGGCTATGCCCCCAGCCATCCACAGGACCTACGTTACATAGTTATATAGGCTGAAAAAAGACATGGGCCCATCAAGTTCAGCCTTTCCTATATCTGTTAATTTGTTTATGAATCAGTGTATCCTCTTCTTTGCACTGCAAGTTCTATAAGCGCACATTATTTCATGGAACGGGGCACATTACTGTCACATTTCAAAGTACCTCACTTAGAAATGTGACAGCAATGTGCAAGAAGAGCTTTAACATCCCCAGTAGGCACTATTGCCCACAATAGGATAATCTACCTAAGAGCATAGGACCTGCCTCCCTAGGTCAGAATACAGCACTGATTCCAATAATATGGAGATCCAAAACACATTTGGAGGGCAACATGCCCAGTGCACCTGATACAATGATTTCAAAATAAATGCACGGAAAGTGACTGCTTAGAAAGATCGCAAGAGGGGCACAGAAGGGGTCCAGCATTTGAAAGGGTCAAATGCTGCTAAAAAATGTGTTATTTGAGACACCCTGGTGACCAAATGGGTAGCATATGTGCCTATGGGAAAAATAAATATATTTATCAGCATATCCTTTATTTACAGCTATTTCTACAGGTTGTAATGTCTCAAGACACATTCTTGCCAAAAAAATTGTGGTGTTTCGTATCATTGACTGGCTTGTTGTTGCTTATGCTTTACATAGAAAAACTATAATATTCCAGGAACGAAGGAGTTAAACATCACTGGAATACGTGCACTATGTGTCCTGACAAAATGTTACATTTGACTGGAAGGACTACTATTTCTATATAAAGAGTACAGATCCCGTTGGTTTGTATTTTACCCTTTGCAGAAAACCTAGTGCCTCCAGCCCAGCTGCACATTTCAAAGGTTATCATTTATTTGTTGCAGAAATAAAATTTGAAATAGATGGGTTTAAGTAAAAGATTTATTTTGGGGAAAAATAAAAGCAAGGCTTGTTTTTGTTTCTAGGATATTTCTACATTTTCACACGGTTTCTATTAAAGCAACATACTTCAAAGCTTGAAAAATCAGGTTTTTACATATTATCGTCATCTAATGATGTTCTTCACTAGCTGCTTTGTGAACTGAAGTGACTTGCAATAACATTTTTTGCTAAACCCTTGAAAAAAAGAGAAAATGCCCCCGCCCTCCCTTTAACAATATAAATACTAGACTTGGGCGCCGGCCAACTCTTCATGTTCGTCTTCGTGGGGAAAAAAAATCTTATTTCACGAATATTCGCCCGGTTACTGTGTTCGGTTCAGGCGAATATTCGTGTACATTCCTCGTGTTCGTTTTTTTTCTTAGTTTTTTGCAGTTTTTTGTAGAAGGGGGTTAATATGGGGTTAACGCAGTACGCACTACGCAGCAGCTTTGGCACCAGGATTTTAAAGGTCCATATGAGCAACTCTATTGGTCGCCCCCTTCTGGCAACCAATAGAGTCGCTCGTACAGACTTTTAAAATCCTGGTGCCGCAACATGGCCGGGGGAGACCCCGCTCCAAGAGTTAATGGTCCGTACGAACGACCAATAGACCAATTGGTTGATGCTAGAGGAGGCCCCTGCCGGCGACCAATAAACTCGCTAGCACGGCCCTTTAACTCCTGACGGTGAACATACGGATTTCCGCTCCTGTTAACCCCTGAGATGCTGCGTAGATAAGGTAGGCTAGATTGGGAAGGGATCGGGGAGATTAGTAAACGAAGACGAACACAAAGATTCTTCGTATACGTTTACCGCCGCCATGTTCGTTTCTACGGTATTCGGGCTGAACAACAACTTGTTTGTTTTCATGTTCGCCCGAATATGAACGCACAAGTCTAATAAATACCAAACGATGAACAATATAAGATTTCTTCCAAAGTCACTATATATTACTTATCTCTCTGGCATTCAGAGGGTTTAAAGGTACGTTTCACAGGCTTGTATAATGTCAGCCTTATGAGTCACCAAAAGCCACTTGTCGTATTAATATAAAATTTGTGGGTTTTTGGTTGCCAATAGCAGCATCACGTTAGCTGCTTTTGAAAGCACCAAACCCAATAAATCTACTGGTGTGTGATGCTAAAGGTATTTATACACTAGCAATAGAAACAACAACAAAACTGACTAATTACCTTACAAGCAACCTGACATTGTCACAAAAAGATACTTATACTTAAAATGTTTTAAAAAGGATGACCTGTTTTTGAAAACAAATTGAGCTTATTTATGTCTATAAAATAGCATAAATTTAGATTTCTATGCTTTACCCGTAAATACTTTTTGATATCTCTTGCACACGTATTCATTAAAACATAAATGTCCCCTAGTTTTGAGCTGTTAGTCTGCATTGCATAGACTTGCCCCTGCTTGCTCTCTGATGCTCTATGCTTGCATGCTGAGTTCTCATGTGTGTGCTGACTGATGCACATGAATCCCTATGTGAGGAAAGTTATTGATGTTTAAAGTTGAGCCCCAAAGATGTGTAAAAATACCTTGTTTCTGATGTTCTGACCTTGTGTCATCATGAAAATAGTGGCTTTAAAGTCTACCCTATCCCCAACGTTTATTTAGATGCAAACTCACCGATTAACATACACATATCAACTTACCTTGCATGTAACTTGCCCCACTGGCATACAGTACAATCTGCCATGGTACTACTGAAGCATCATCTATTATTGAGCTCCTATCTCCCAACTTGTGCCAGCCCATTAAGATTGGCCTTTATTTGAAAAATAAGAACTGACCAAAGGTGCACTCTCCTGTGCAAGCCCGACCTGCTGGTTCCCCGTTATAGGGGACTGCTGCTCAACTGGTCAGAGGGTCTTCCCAACTGGCTGATGATCCCCACTGCCTGCAATAACCAGAGAGTGGCGTAGCTGCATTGGACAGTGCCAAAAGTTGAGACGAAAGCTAGGATACTTGCAAAGTATGTATAACTTAAAACACCACAATTGTCTTCTCCCTTTTAACCCTCTATCATCATGGTTCCAAGCTATACAGCACATTTCATCCATGGAATATTCCGTTTCCTGTTCTAAGCTGAACGCAGTAGTGACATTTACCGATTCATGGCTTTTTCATCATTCTGCTGATGGTTGTATGTCAAGCTAATGTGTTTTGGAAAGCTGTGCCCATTATGTCAAGCATGAAAACAAGTGTCTCAGATCTGGTGAAGTGTTAATATAGAATTGTTTTACCCAACATGCTCCAGGGTTTTGACAGTTTTTGTTTGATACATAGACAGTCAACACATTTTTTCTTACAATTATTCCTGGTTTGTCTCTTCTTTTGTCATTGAAAGCGAAGAAGAAAGGACAGAAAATAGTGTTAGAAACCAATAAGAGTGTTATAATCTTGTCACACAAAGGTTACTGCCTTTCATTTGCTATGATGATATAATTTGCTAATAATTTTGTTAAAATAATGAGATAGATATTTTATATTGATGAATCTCAGAAGTCAGTGAGGTGACAAAGTAGTCTATTGATGCATTCATGAATGAAATTACCAATAACATCAGTCCAAGGGCTATACATGAAGAACTACGGGCCCCCAGCACAAACTAGCATAAACCTCTGGCTTGTTTTCTCTATAACATCTAGGATTGTTGTCCGAGAGTCCGAGAGTTGTCCGTTTTGTACTGCAATTATTAGGTGATTATGCTTGGTCTGGGGTTGGCTTCTTAATCTCTAAAACTATCGCTTATTACAAAATGTACTATCTTTTAATCCACATCCACAAATATTCTGTTGGTATTTACAAAATTATCCCTTCCTTTACTTTTTTTCTGCCCGTTTGATTGTTCCCTGTTTCAAGCATATCATTAATTTGGATGTGGTTGATGTGGTGAAGGCATGGTACAGATTAACTGTTCTACTCAGAAAGCCGATAAATAAAAGCACTGCCTAATCATGCAGGCAAGAAGGCAAAGTGTGATTAATGAATTAGACGGCAGTGTTTGTGTAGCACATTAATTGCCGATGCTGGCTACACAAATAGATTTAAACTGAAGGTTTGCATCTCACCAACTTAACTATGGGTTACAGTGAATTCCACCTGGAAGAAAGTTGCCTTGCATAATCCATATTTCTAATATCTTTTTACCAACTATGCATTATACAGGGTCAAGCCAGCCCTCGTTGGAGGAGTGGCTCACAGGGGTTATGACATAATGCATAGTAAAAAGTACCGTATTTGCTCGATTATAAGACGACCCCCCAAATCTGAATATTAATTTAGGGGAAAAAAACAAAACATAATATAAGACGACCCTATAGGAAAAATTTTACCAGTAAATGTTAATTCATCTAAACTATTTTTTTTTTAATAAAAGCTATGATTGAGAAAAATATTTTGGTTTTATTTCCTTCTATTTTCCAACCTGCCCCCCAGTTATGCACATCTGCCCCAGAAATGCCTTATACCCCCTATATGCCACTGTGCCCCATGATATGCCTTTTAACCCAATATGCCACTGTGCCCCATGATATGCCTTTTGACCCCCTATGTGCCACTCTGCCTCCAGAAATGCCTTATACCCCTATATGCCACTCTGGCATTTAGAGGGTTAATAGGCATATTATGGGGAAGAGTGGCATATAGGGAGGTTTAAGGCATTCAGGAGGCAGAGTGGCGTATAGAGGGTTAAAAGGGCATTTCTGGAGGCAGAGTGGCATTAAGGGGGTTAAAAGGCATTTCACAGAGCACTCTGCCTCCAGAAATGCCTTATGCCCCCCATTTAACACTCCCCTGCCCCCCCCCAAACTTACCGGTGCTTCTGACTTCCCTGTCATGTAGCCGGGGCAGCGTGTAGATCCCACGCACTTACGCTGCAGCCGGAAGGAGGTGTGGCTAGCAGCGGGGCTTGTCTGCGTCCATAGCGCAGACCTTCCCTGACTGTCGGAGATCAGAGTTCCCCGCACCGGTGCGGGGAACTCTTATCTCTGACAGCCGGGGAAGGTCTGCGCGATGGACGCAGACAACCCCCGCTGCTAGCCACACCTCCTTCCGGCTGCGAATCGCGTAGACATCTACATGCTGCCCCAGCTACACACCGGCAACTCAGAAGTACCGGTAAGTGGGGCGGCGGGGGGGACAGGAGGATCCAGGTCCCCTGCAGCTGCGGGGGATCTGGATCTTAGTCGTCTCATAGTCAGACCTATTTGAGGTCTGATTATAAGACGACCCCGATTATAAGACGAGGGGTATTTTTCAGAGCATTTGCTCTGAAAAAAACCTCGTCTTATAATCGAGCAAATACGGTATATAATTGACCGGTTCCTTTAATGAATAAACCTCATGTTTAAGACATATTTGTGTTAGGACATTGATACATGATGATTGCTTCTTGCTTCCTTAACTGGCCATTTGGCTTTTATGTTTAGTTGTGAGGCATTGCGAACTGATAAGATTAACAAATATATTGCCTGCCCAATGCTCGATAATATTTATGATGCTTTCAGCAAATAGAAGACAATGACTACTCGTTATATAGACTGCATGGTTGGTTTTCGGCCCCAAATTAATACTTTTACATTTTATATGTTAGAAGTACATTTACTTTTTTAACCCCTTCGTGACAATTGCCGGTCCGGGCACGTCACTGAAAATCGTGACGATTATGACAATTGACGTGCCAGGACCGGCACGTCTTTAAACGGGTGAAAAAATCGATCCGTGATCGATTTTTTTCACTCAAACGGTGTTGCTCTAATGCCTCGACATCGAGGCATTGAGCAACACCAAAAAAAACATTCCCGCCCCCCCCCCCGATCGCTCCTAGGAGCAAAAAAAATACATGTTTGAAAGACTGCACGTCTTTCAAACATGGCGGCGCCCGCCGCCGAAAAACGGGTTTAGGAAGCGATCGCGAGTCGCTTCCTTTGCTTAGCTGGTGTTGCTAAGATGCCTCAGTATCGAGGCATCTTTGCAACACCTGTTTAGCAAAGGAAGCGACTCGCGATCGCTTCCTAAATGCTCAGCTTACCTTCCCGGTGCCGGTGTCTTCGAAACACACGCGGTGTTTCAAGATGGCGGCGCCCATCAAGCCGGGGGGCGGAGCCTGCTGACATCATCGGGGGGGTGTTGCTGGATGTCATGGACATCCAGTGAATAACACCCCTAGTGGTCAGATCACTCATAAGAGTGATCATGATTTGATAAATCAAAGGCAATGTTTTCTAAACATTGCCTTTGATCAGTATTGGATCTGCCCCCCTCCTTCACTTGCTTCTAGTGAGGGAGAGAGACAGATCGGTGTGTTCTGGTATTTCAGGTATTCCCTAATAAAAATATATATATATTGATCCAAAGGCTCTTATAAGAGCCACCCATATAATATTAACCCCTTCATTGCCATTGATCACTGCATAAACAGTGATCTTGCATAGTGGCAATTGTTTTTGGGGGGTTTTTTTTTTTACATGTTTGTTTTTTTTTTTTTTTAGTTTTTTTTTTTTTTTTTATTATAGCCATTAACCCTTTCCTTCCCCACTATTTTTGCTGCAATTCTTACCATGCAGCGGTATACGGCTGAGGAGGCGTATGCCTTTTTGGCCACAGATTCTGAGGCCACTGATACAGCGTCAGATTTTGACGTTGGTCAGTTCACAGATACATCTAGTGATGTATCTGTGGCTGTTAGGACGCCTACCACACGTAGTCGTGGCAGTGCACCAGAGGCATGGGTAGCGCCTAATAGGTACAAGCCAGCTATCCCTCCTTTTTCTGGAATTCCTGGCATCAATATTGATGTTACAGGATTCACTCCACTGCAATTTGTGCAGGTTTTTTTGGGAGACGATGTCTTGGGAGACATTGTCACACAAACAAACATTTATGCCCAGCAGCACCGTGCTGCTAGCCCTAATTCTTTTTGGGCAAAACAGCCATGGACTCCCATTGACGTGCCAGAATTTCTTAAATTCTGGGCACTCACAATGTTAATGGGCATTATAAAAAAGCCCTCCATCCGCTCCTACTGGAGCACCAGCCCCATCTTTAGTACCCCCATTTTTGCCCAAACTATAACTAGGCAAAGGTATGAAATGATTCTTCGTTTCATGCATTTTAGCGACAACAGCCTGTGCCCCCCTAAGGAGGACCCCCAGTTTGATAGGCTGTACAAAATCCGCCCCCTGATTACCCATCTCGCTGCCAGGTTTCCAGAGGTTTATACACCTGGAAAGAATATCTGCGTGGATGAATCCCTAATGAAATATAAAGGAAGGTTGGGATTCAAGCTGTATATTCCTTCCAAGCGCTCCAGGTATGGAGTGAAGGTGTATAAGCTCTGTGAGAGCGAGACAGGATATACTCATGCCTTCCGGGTATACGAGGGTAAGGATAGCTACCTTGACCCTCCAGGTTGCCCAGATCATCTGGGCACCAGTGCCAAGATTGTTTGGGACCTAATATTCCCCCTTATGAACAAAGGCTACCACTTGTATGTAGATAACTTCTATACAAGCGTCCCTTTGTTCAAGCTGCTGTATTGTTTCGATACGGTAGCTTGCGGTTCTATAAAAAAGAACCGCTTGGGTTTCCCACAACGCCTGGTACGAACCCGGCTAGGAAAGGGGGAGACCTCAGCTCTACGCCAAGAGGAGCTTTTGGCATTGAAGTTCAGGGTCAGAAAAGAGGTGTGCATGCTGAGCACCATCCACGATGAGAGAACCGTGGAGGTTTCTGTCCGTGGCAGAGCTGGGGTCACTACAAAGCCAGTGTGCATCAGGGCCTATAACAAGCACATGGGTGGAGTTGATCTGTCAGATCAACTCCTACAGCCCTACCTCATTATGAGGAAGACAAAGGCCTGGTACAAGAAGGTTGCAATTTATCTAATGCAAATTGCAACCTATAACGCTTTTTTGCTGCACAAAAAAGCAGACACTGGGCTGAAGCTGTCTTTTTTGCAGTTTCAGCTCGAAGTAATTTCAGGTATCTTGTACCGTGATGCACCTGGTCCCCAAGTAGTGATGGGAACCAACAGAATTGGGGCTACCCATTTTATTTTTAAAATCCCCCCTACAGCAAAGAAGCAGAATCCCCAAAAGAGATGCAGGGTATGCTACAGCAGGGGGCAAAGAAAGGACACCACATTTTACTGTCCAGATTGCCCTGGAAAACCTGCACTCTGTGTCGGTGACTGCTTCAAGCTGTATCACACAGTTTCCCATTTTTTATTTTTTTTTTGTTCCTGCTCCATTTTTGTATTTTTTTTTAATTTTTTGTTACATTTACTGTTTTTTTAGCTTTTATTTGCTCCACCATTTTTAAGCGTTTTTATTTGCACTGTCAAGTGAACCCTGTGTCCATTCCGTGGCATGAGGGACCACTTAAGGTGCTAGATCAAATCCCTTCTTGGAGATAGGCCAGGCTTTCTTGTAACCTGTCCCTACTGATAGTTGGGTACAAGCATTTTTCTTTACCCAGATGTAAAATTCCTACTGAATTTGAATTGCTCATGTTCCAAATGTGGCCCTTTTGCCCCCAAACAATCTGACAAACCCATGCATGTGGGGTATCAATGTACTCAGGAGATGTTGCTGGACACATATCTGGGTGTTGTGTGACAGCAACATATACCAGGAGCTGTAATTTCACACCTGAAGTACAAAGTATGTGAAAAAAACACCAAAAACAATTACTATCCCAAACTTTGACAAGGGTTGGTGGTAGGATTAGTGCATGGAAAGGGTTAAACTATCAGCATCTAAAATACCCTGGGGTGTCTAGTTTTCAAAAATATATGGTTTGGTGGGGTAAATTTAATTTGCTGGCTTCAAAGATGCCCCAAATACCACATAGAGACAGAATTACCAGATTCAGAGAAAAATGGTTTTGAATTAGCAAAACGCTACTTGTACTTATTGCCCCATAACGTGTAGAAGAAAGCAAAAAACCATAAAAACATTGGGTATTTCTAAACTCGGGACAAATAGTAGAATCTATTTAGCAGGTTTTTTCAGTAGTTTTTTATGATGAATAAAAGATTTTTCAAATAAAAGTGAGAAAATGTGTTTTTTTTTCAATTTTTCGTCATATTTTATTATTTTTATTATAGGAAATTACATCATATGAAAAAAAAATTGGTGTCTGAAGAAAGCCCTTCTTGTCCTGAAAAAAACAATATATAACTTGTGTGGGTTTAGTAAATGGGTTAAGAGAAAATTACAGCTAAACACAAACACCGCAGAAACGATAAAACAGCCATTGTCACGAAGGGTACAAAAAGTAAAATCAGCCTTTGTCACGAAGGGGTTAAAAAGCTTTAATCTAGTTTATTTTTTATTATTTGCTTATCAGAAACCTGTTAAGCAGTATGGGCCAGCATGAGTCCCTGCATATGATTTGCCTGTGGAATCCTTATCCTTATCTTTAGTTATGTTATCCCTGTAATACTGGAGACTCCCTTGGTTTTGCATACTCGTGGATCAGCTGAAAAAGCAATGTACCAGCTATCAGACACCTATAAAACTCATTCTGTGAAAAATTATAGATCTGAGAAGTGGACACACCATAGGGACACAATTTTTAAACCTTTTCTTTAGTTTCTATGCAGTTAAACCAGAATATTATAAGAAAAGAGTAGTTTTGACTCAGTTTCGACTCTTCAGGAGGAAGTTATTGAGTTTGAGCCAACATCTATTCACTCTTGAAACATTACAATGTTCTCATAACCATTAGGAACCACCAATCAACTGCTTTATCAAATCTGCTTCAATTAAGTGCTCATTTTATTTTGAACATGCTCAGGAATGGATTTAAAACAAGGATGCAGAGCTCCATTCCTCAAGGTCCACAAACAGATGGGTAGTTCTCTACTCTTGCCTTAAAACAAGTCGTTTAATAAAATTGTAATTGAGATGTGGATGCTCAAGCTAGGATATGCATAAATTGGGTATGTTTGCAGCCTTCTAAAACTAGAGCACTGTAGCTTTTGGAAAGGAGTAGCAAAGATAGAGAATGGTGAATGAGAAAGCTAGGCTTTTGAGTCGAGATGAGTACCAGTGAAAGAAGCAGCGTGACATCAACAATAAACAGGTCACTTGGTGCCAAGTTGTAATTGTTTTTAGTATTGAGTTGTTAAAGTGTTTAGATGCTGGAGAAATTCTTTGATTTTGACTTGACTTGAATTGTGCATCCCTGCTTTAGACTGTCAGAGCTTCTGATGCCTACTTACTCATGTGACAGACTTTACTCCAGTTTTCATAGACTAACTGTACTCACGGAATTTATAGATGAAAGCCCCCTGACTGCTATTTTGTATAATGAATATAATTGTAGTATATTCTTGAAAATGTCACTGTTGGTATCGCTATTATGCTAATCTCCAGTCAAATTTATTAATAAATGCAGTTGCACCAAAATTAGCTGCCTAGAAGTGAGAGAGGGAACATGGAACAACAGGCATCTGACTGGCTTTTGTGTTATTAATTGGAATAAAACTGTTTAATGCTTTTTTTCTGCAGATTAATCATTTAACTAGTGTCCATCATTAAACACAGGGCAAAAACGCTGTCTGAACCTTACCTTTTAATGAAATCGGGGATCATTATCATACTTGTCTCACCATCGTAATTTTTCCTCCTACCCCTCATCTCCATACCTCCTTCATGGCCATACCCGGTTACACATTAGAACATGCTAATACAAAAGGAGAAGAGGGCCCTGCTCTTGTGAGTTTACAATCTATTAGGGAAACATTACAATTCACCATCTTCCTCCTCACTATCATCTTCAGACCCCATAATCGAATTTCTTCTCATCAGCTTTATACCCATTATTATCTTCCTGGTCCAGAGGGCGCAAGGCTGATGAAGTGTCAGGAGATCCAACTTTCTCTTGTGTTCGTGATGTGTATGTAGACCATTTGATATCCTATCACATGCAGCAGCTGTCTTTGTGAAGTCCGCTAGAACTGGTGAAGTGAAACGGTCTGCCAGTATCTAGGAAAAGAGATTTGTGATTATAGAAATGTAAAATTTCATTTGTGGGCCAGTGCCGTAGCATTGTGGCCAAATGAACAGGGTAGGAAGCCTAGACCTAGAGCAGCCCCAGGGAATATGTCTTATTACCAAACTTCCCAAATCATGTAGAGCCAGTCCGTCCCGGGTTTAGTATAGAATCCCTTATCATGTTCATGCGCTTCTGCTGTTCCACTAGTAGAAAAACAGATATTGTTATTATCCTTTCTGTGGACTGATGTGTTTTCCTGAGAATTATTGATTTACCTTCAACATATATAATGAGCACGGCTTACTGATACCTGCAAAAAAACAAAAAATAGACCATTACTGCCACTTGCAATAATCAGCGGATGTGGAGACACTATTTTTTTTAAAACTAAATTTAAGGCAACCTTCTATGAACCCAATCTCAGTGAATAAAAAATATTCTTGTAGCGTCAATTCTGTCCTATCAAATTTTCTTTTTGATTTTTGTTATGACGGTTTTTAAACCAATGGGGGATTGAAATTGCCAAGTAGCTTTGGTTATAATTGAAAAATGAGGCTGAAATGACTAAAGTTAATATTTGAACATTGGGTCAGACAGTTTGTCTATAACAATCAAGATGCTTTAGAACATCGTGCATCTGACACAATAAACATATGTCAGAAGATAATATCTGTGGCTAGGTGTATTAATGTGGCTAGTTTATCCTCAAATGTCCCAGCAGCTGATTATTATCCCTAGAAATCATTAAACTGGCAGTTTGAACTCCCAACAGTTTTCTCTCCAGCATATACCTGGAGTGACCTGCTTATCTTCATGCCAGAGAAAAAGAATCATTTAGGTATTTATTTTTTATTCTTCTTGGATTTATTAAATATCCGGATGCTTATGACAAGGAACGTTCCAGTATATCCTCTAAAATAGAATTATATTAATGTGTCAAAGTTTCTCTTAATGTAATTCTTAAAGGAACAGTAAAAGTCCATTGGGACCTAACTAAAGCATATAAGTCATCCATACGTGGATGAACATGAGGAGTGCTTTCTGGTGCAAAGTATTGTCATCATGGAAACCAATGGAACGTTCCTAACTATTGATCCACTTTAATCTTTCAACTTTGTATCTGAATTGTTCTTTATATGTACACAGTCTAATAAAGGAGTCAGTAGGTTTTGTGTTTCTCGAGAGAAAGTTTCTCAATTTATCACATGTTCAAATGGGTCCAAATGGGTCTGTGCTTGTAGTAATAACGTTCATTGTGCATTTTACATGAAGGTCAAGATTTTCTCTGATTTAAATAATGTTGAAAAGTTACATGCGAAGAGGACAGTTTTGCATTTCATCACAGCTCATTTTGTGTAAAAGTTTATTCCAAGGGAGGTAGGGGGATACAAATTGCACGTGAAAAGCAAATCTGAGGGAGCTAGAAATATTTATTGCAGAAAACATTTCTATGTTACTCGGTCCTTGAAAAAGAACACTGTAACATTTATTTTGGCATCTAATTACACAAATAAATCACAGCCAATGGCATGGCCCTTACCCTTAATGACATAGGCAATAATTGCAATTGATAATGTTGCATATGTTGTTCAGTGATTAATGTTCCTTAAGCAGAGGATTAGTTGAGCTGCTTCTGGTAATGGAAAATACCTAATAAAAAGGGTCATTCATTTATTTATTTATTTCCAACACCAACCAGTTGGAGACTCAATTCTTTTGCAATATCGAAACAAGGATTTAGATACACTAAGAACTTTCTGCTCTGTAGGGTCAAGAACTAGTTGAAACACTTGCAAGAAATTAGCACTTTGATTACCTATCAAAAGTGATACCAATCCACCTCAAAGGCATTACACCTGTGGAATAGACGACCTCTGAAGTCCAAAATTTTTTTGCGACTTTACATCATTTTCTGTGTTGGCCTCGTAAAAAAATAAATAAATCACCTTTAACCCCTTCACGACCTTTGCCGGTTCAGGACCGTCATGACAAGAAGGTCACTAAATGACCTTTGACGGTCCTGAACCGTCAAAAAATTAAATAAGCTTAGAAAGTGATCAACGATCACTTTCTTCGCTTAAACGGCGTTACTGTAATGCCTCGATGTCGAGGCATTCAGTAACGCCGAGATCGGCATCGGGGGCCATGTCTGGCCCCTCCCCGGGGCGTCAACAGCCGCCATACATTGTATGGCGGCGGACGCCCGTTTTAAATTCGTTTAGGAGGCGATCAACGATCGCCTCCTAAACTTAAATGGTGTCGCTGGAATGCCACGATCAGGAGGCATCCAGCGACACCAAACACTTACCTTTGGATGGGCTGTGACCGCTCCGGAGAGCGGTCACAGCCGCAGCTGCCGGTGATCTTCGCCATCAGCAAGATGGCGGCGGCCCGGGAAAAAAAACAATAAAGAAGAAAGAGTTCGCTAGACGGTCTCCTGACCCTCTAGAGAACTCTGGCTCCACTTGCAGGTTGAATACAGGTACTGCATTCAACCAAGCAAGTCAATGGAACCCAGCTTTCTAATCACTATGTGATTAGCAAAATATTCAAAAAAAAATTAAAAATGGAAAAAAAAAATAAAAATGTGCTAACATTTAAAAATAATTATGCAGTGATGTCACTTGATGAACCATCCAGTACCAGCAAAATGTGTAAAAAAAATATAAAAAAAGTATTAAAAAAATAAAATAAAATAAAAAAATAAAGTTTATTATTTTTAGCAAGTGCTAAAATTTCTCAAAAATCTCAACAAAGAGTTAAAATAAAAGCACTTCAAATACCCAAGGGGTGTCTAATATATAAAAAAAATGGCTGATGTGGTAAATTGGAGTGGCCGAGCTCAAAGATAGGGTATAGGTACAGACTGACCAAAATGGAGAAAAAAAGCGCACTTCCCAAATGTGGCATTTTAAATCTCAAACAACCCGACAAACCCATGCATGTCGGGTATCACTGCACTCAGGAGATGTTCCTGAACACACATTGGGGTGTTGTTTGACAGTGACATATACCAGAACCTGTATATCTATAACTAAAGTACAATTTGTGTGAAAAAAATTAATTACTATTACAAAGTTTGACAAAGTGTAGTTCTATAATTGGTGCATGGAAAGGGTTAAAATAACAGCATTTGGAATACCCTGGGGTGTCTAGTTTTCAAAAATATAGGGTTTGAATGGGTTAAATTGAGTTAACCGGCTTCAAAGATATTCCAAAGAGGAGATGGAGGCAGACTGACCAGATTTGTTAAAAAAGATTTGGAAATCATAAAACGCTGCTTGTACTTATTGCCCTATAACTTACAAAAAACAGCAAAAAACCATAAAAACATTGGGTATTTCTAAACTCAGGACAAGTAGTAGAATCTATTTAGCTAGTTTTTTTACTTGCTTTTTTAGGTGAGTAAAAGATTTTTCAAATAAAAGTCATAAAATGTGTTTTTTTTCAATTTTTCACCATGTTTTTTTTATTTTTTTTATAGTAAATAAGATGATATGATCAAAATAATGGTATCTGAAGAAAGCCCATCTTGTCCTGAAAAAAAACAATATATAACTTATGTGGGTACACTAAATGGGTGAGGAGAAAATTACAGCTGAACACAAGCACCACAAAAGTATTAAAACAGCCTCGGTCCCACAGGGTACAAAACGAAAAATGAGCCCGGTCCTTAAGGGGTTAACTAAAGGTTGAACTAATAGAGCTATATATGTTTTTCTTATACACAATGTTTTCAATCCAACAAGAGCCTCTGGAAGAAGTACAGCCACAGCATCACATCAGCATTTTTACAACACATGAAGGAAACGTGAATTCTGTTCTGTTGGATGAAGCACATAAGGCAGGTCTTTCCTTGATCCCTTCTTACAAGATGCATATCTGAGGACTCTGCTCTGCTTCCTCTGGTC
The DNA here is from genome assembly GCA_023333645.1 of Sceloporus occidentalis. Lineage (NCBI taxonomy): Eukaryota > Metazoa > Chordata > Lepidosauria > Squamata > Phrynosomatidae > Sceloporus > Sceloporus occidentalis. Next base: position 17,006,369 of record JALMGF010000015.1, on the reverse strand, counting down.
TCCAGGTCGGTTTTTCCTAAATCCATCTGCTTTCTGCCAACGCATCACTTTTTCCTGCTCCCTGTCAAGTTGCCTCCTACTAAAGGGTCCTTGGGCCTTGCCTCTACGCACGGCTAGCCCCACCCCTATGTAAAACTATGTTTTGCTAGCAATAGTAAAATATATTCAAATCGTGACCAGGACCAGCTCGTTTGCCTCTATAACTTGGTGAATGTTATAGCATTTGACGTGTATATAATGCAGTCACAACATTTTATGGGATGCTAATATTTTAATTTACCAGAAATCTTAATAAACAAATTCTGCTTTTTGCTTTTTTACATATGTAAGCAATGAATAACATGGTTTATATATTAAAATAATAGTTATATGCTGGAGAGTACCTTCTCATAGTATTGGGTCAGCTTAATGATGCCATAGACCTAATCTAAAAAAATATTTACATTATTAGCCATGCAGTTGTCACCACAATATAAAGAGTATTTTTTCACATCTAAACTCCATTTAAATAGCTAATTATTTTCCTCATACATAAACCATTACAATTTAAATATCACTGTACTGAGAAAAGAAGTTAATCTCCCAGATGTATAATCAACATGCTAATGCCAGCAGCCACCATATTAAAACATGCTAATTATTCTTTTAACAAGCCCAAGCTATGGCATAGTTATTAGCAATGTGTTTTTATCCACAATCTTAATATTGCCAGATGTAGGTTAAACAGGACAGTTTTTCATAGATAAAGGAGTAAGGATTGAAAGTCAAGGGTTAAAAATCTGTACACTTGTTCAGCACACAGTGAAAGCCTTAGAGAAAAGACCTTCAACACAATCTCAGAGGACAGCCACACACGCTGTAATATCTACCCATGCAGGGGTGGGAGACAGCAACGGGGAATCAAAAATTAAAAACCTTTGAAAGCATTATAGATAATTATGGGAATTTTAAATTGGATATGTAATGTGAATACTTAATATTTCTACAAGACAAAAGAGTAGAGGAGCTTTAAAGTTTAATGTTCATTCTGTAAAAACTGAATTGATCTCCATGGTGCCATTTATTCCATTACTGTCCCATCAGAAATAAATTATATTCTATTTTAAACCTAGCCTTTGGAACAGAACACAGTTGGGTGAGGGAGCAACCTAGATATAGATTACTTTACAACAATATGCTCTATATATTTCTCAATATGCATCAAGACATTGTGACAAAGTGAATTTGAACTCTGTAATAGTATTTTTTATTTTTTTTACCTTTCACAAAGTGATATCGGCTAGAGTCAACTAGCCAACGGCTGAAGGCCTAAGGATTTGCCACCATAGTAATGTTAAGGATACAGCTATAACCAAAATGAGGTGCCTGATTATGCAAACCCTTTACTGCTACTGTTCTTATCCACTTCTTATTCTTTTTTCACAGTCTACAATGTATTATAATGGTGTCATATTAACTAATAGCTTAACTTGTATGTCTGTCCTTTTGTTTATGGAACAAAATGGTCAATGCTGGTGGCATAGCACAAGCTGAGCCAGACCTTATCAAGGTAATGGACTTGTGGGCAAAAACCAAGAAACTAAAGAGGAGGAAGAGTTTGAGCTGGCTTGTACTTCTAATGAGACAGCTCAATCCAGTTGTTGGGGTCAGGTCCTCACAACCACCCCAGCTATAAGACATACAATTCTTCGGATTATTATATGACTTTTAGTCTTTCTTTTAATTCTAAAAAGTATTCAGTACGTTTATTGTGTGATTATGACATATTGGTCATATTTCTTTTAAGTGGTAAATGGATAAAATGTTTGCCAATGTAAGGCAGATTTATTTATTTTTAAGCACAGTCTCCTGTTTTGTGTTTTTAGGGGTAAGCAAATAGTTTGTCTTTGGATGCTAAGTTTTTTCATTAAATTATTTTTACAGTTTTGAGATCTTCCATTCCTGCTGCAGCAGAAGTATATTATTTCTGCTATGGTCAGATAGGATAGGGACTGCTACCCATTACCCCGAGTGTAAAGGTGAGTCCAGACGTGGTCCTTCTTGCTCTCTTGCCAAGAGGGATATCAACCGTACCCCACTGACGAGGGCAATGAAGGCTGAAATGTACGTCTGGGGTTGTTGGTTCCCTCATGCATGGGGCATTTGCCTCACATTTTAGTTCTGGACAACCCTTGGGGGACAAAAGAGCTAAAACTTAAGATGGGGACGCACTGTAGGACAGGCTATAAAGTGTTCTTGCGTGATGAGTCTCAAAGTTGTTTTGGCGGATAGCACTTAACTTGCTAAACATGACAAAATCTTTTGGGGTTTTTTATTAGCTTGAACTGAATGGCTTACATCATTTAAGTGCCACACCACTGCTGCTTATAGTACAGTTTTAATGCCACTGTGGAGCAGGATTGGTTTCATTAAAACTAGTGACTGCCTCTCCTTTTCGAACACTCTGTCCTTGAACTAGGTGTAACTAAACATCAAAACTAGCTTCATCACAAACAACACTTATTCTTCCATCTTTTAACAGCTGGAGGGATATACAATCACTTCTGTTTTGCCCTTAACACATTCTGGAAATGTCTCCCCGATAATATATCCTGTAACAGGTCATACCAGCCATCAGTAACATATTCAAATAACAAAATTGCTTCAATGTGTAGGAATGCTGAAAATGAAGTGTAGGTTTATTGCTTTTATTTACTGTACAAATAATTTTGACCCAAATAATTATAAATGTCGGCAACTCTGTGTACTTTGAAGCTGTCAGTGTTGTAGATAGGATTTCTGTATTGGAAAGCCCGTGACCTTGGTATATATAGGACATGTTTTAGGAAAACTATTTTAAGGGTGTTACTTTACATAGCATATATGTTTACTACCAGTTTATACTGATATTACGCCATAAAGCAAGGCTTGGCAAATTTGTGTAGACATTAGGATATACTTATCTGGCAGCCAACTTGATATTTTTAGGAGCCAAAGTACACCGATAGAGAGAACTTTTTGAGCCATTTTATATTTATTGTATTGTATACGAATAATATTATTATATTAAATGGCAGATCATTCCCAGCACGTGTTTAAGCAAAAAATGAATTTTTTCCCCAAAAGTAATCATAGCAGCTGATAGGAAATTGTCCGCTGTTAAGGCTATATTGCATTTGAGAGCATGGAAATACTCGTGGAGACTGGAAATCTATTTTCTAAAATAGTCCAGCTACAGGAGGAGGTAGAAATGAAGTTTCAGTAACATGTTACAGCCTTTATGGCTTCTTGTATGAAAGAATGATATGAGTATTTATATCCATAACCCCTGCATTCTCTGCTTAATAACATTACTATCTTACAGTCTTTGCAAAGTAAACCTTCTTGGTTTAGTGTTCACAGGGGCGTAAATAGAAACCACAGCACCTTAGTACGAAAATTGGCCTGTGATCCCCCAACTTCACCAAGCAACCTGTCCCGCAGTTCCATCTTTTACCCCAAACAGCTTGTGATTGCCTTTGCCCAAGCAGCTTATCAGTGCCATCCTAACACCCAAACAGCCTGTGACATCTTTGCCCCACCTTATCAGTCCCTCCAAACAGCTTATCTGTGCCATCTTTGCCCCAAGCAACTGTGTTATTCATCATTGCCCCCAAACAGCTTGTTTGTGCCATTATTCCCCCAAGCAACTTGTCTTTGTCCCTTGCCCTCTTTGAACATACACTCTGGCATACATATGTAAACACATTTACACAAAATATACACACTTACTAACACGCATGTACATATTCATTCTAACACACATTCCCTCTCACACCACTGATGCTAACACATACTCCATCTCACCCCACTTACACATCCGAGCTTTCACACATCCATCCTCACACACTCACAATTATACATCCATGTTCAGACACACACAATTACACATCCATGCTCACGCACACTATTATATAGACATCCATGCTCACATACATACATACAAACACACACACGTACAGTGTCACGGAGCTGCAAAGTCCGACCGACTACCTTCGCTGACTTGTGCTCGCTTAGCCTGGGACAACACACCCCGGTTTCTCAGTCACTATATATATATGTGTAAAGGAAAATGTAGTTAAAAAAAATGGACAGGAAAATAGGTGACACCCCTCTAGACCCCCAGTCACACCATGAGAAATGTGAAACAAGGAGAAATACTTCTAAAACCCCACTTAACAAACTGTGTTTTGTCAATATTTGTTTTATGTTAATTTTTAATATTATTGTTATGACAAATTTTACAAAGAAATAGTACATGAAAAAAGGAATTCGAATTATACTCATAAATATATGTAGTATATGAGATACTATTGTATGTATGTGGGGGGGGCTTTCTACGTTAGAAATAATAAAAATTACATTGTGAGCTGTTGCAACAGTAATGTAAACATATTTGTAGATGACCTTGTAGCATGCTCTCAGACAGCTCACTTACCTTCCCTGAAAAAGGAACAGATAATAAAAATTGCCTTTTTAAGCATTACAGCCATTGTTGATTGGTTAAATCCAGCCATATGAGCTCTGAAATTGTATCACAAGGGAGTCCATGCCATTCTAGTTCTTCTTTTCAAATTATTTTAATTCTTCAATTTGTGTCATAGCAATGATTTCTAAACGTTTTTCTCTTTTCTTTTTTTTAATGGTTTTACGCCAAAAGGTAAAGAGATAAACACCATATAGTGAAACGTGAAAGTAAAATATTAAAAAGGTACTTCCTCACTGTACTGCCGCAGCCCGCAATAACACTCCTCTTAGTGTTCAACAGAAAGCAACCCAAAATTAGGCGCGCATGTACATATGTGGGAAAAAAATAAACAATAATAGTGCAATAATGTAAGATTCAAAGTGCTGTATGTGCGTGTATTATATGCACTCACAAAATTACAGATGGTCAAGGCTCTTCAGAATAAAATTCTTTCTTTATTTCTTCTTATTACTAAAAAAATTGATAAAAAGAGAACGGCCAATAGTGCAATATATTCCTGTGGTTGTTATAGGAAAAAAAATGCACTTACAAGATGGTAGATATTTTCAGGCACTTCAACTGAAAGTCCGAAGTTTAAAAGCAATGAAGTCCAAAACAGTAAATAGTCCTCGTAGGTAGTCCTCAACGCGTTTCGCCTATCGGCTTCCTCAGGAGAACAGTTTCTTTCAGAAAATTTCATGATGTTCGTGGGTGTAGAGCGTCTATTTATGTATTTTGTGTCCGTGTTCCGTGTTCCGTCTTTACTTCCGGGTTTGACGTCAGCGCGCTGTTCCCGTCGTTGCCCGGCAACCGTGACGTTTCGATGGTCCATCCCTCCTGTGTCTACGGCGTCTCCATGCGTCTCCTAGCAATAGGGACGCTGCATATCTCCTTCCGTTTCAAATACACAAGTCCTCTCCCCTTTCTGCTTGCAAGCTCATCGAATCATTGTGGTAATTCTCGAGCGAGACATCTAAAGGAATCTTTAATGTCGCTCGTATTCATAATGTTTAATGAAGGAGAGAGGGGATATATTAGGAGTTTTATAATACATAAAATACAAGTGGAGAACGGAACCATGGAAATGAGAGAGTAGAAAAAGGAGATAGTATATACTATGTGTATATACAGAGATGTAATGTAACAATTTGTATATAGAGAGACTCATAAAATAAAATAAATAAATAGGGATAATCGTTAGCTTGTGTGCATGTAGAGAGACATAAATATTTTATTTTATGTGACATGATTAATTAATATATAGCAATGTATATGAAATGTGAACATTAAAAAAAAAAAAAAAAAAAAAAAATAATTTATAATTTATAAAAAATAATTTATAATTTATAAAAAATAATAAATAATAAAAAATGGATAAAAATGAGACTGAACTAATAAAATATGGCCTGGATTTTAATAGCGGTAAAAATACATAAAAGGATTAATATAAATAAATTTAAATTTAAATAAATTAATTTATTTAAATAAATTAATTAGGCCCTATATCTATCTATCTAATTTCCTAACTAGTGTAGAACGTGCAATACCCAACAAAAGAAAATCACAGTTTTTAAATGCAATAATACAGGGAAAGAATATTCAATAAAACATTTCATTAAAAACATTATGAATACGAGCGACATTAAAGATTCCTTTAGATGTCTCGCTCGAGAATTACCACAATGATTCGATGAGCTTGCAAGCAGAAAGGGGAGAGGACTTGTGTATTTGAAACGGAAGGAGATATGCAGCGTCCCTATTGCTAGGAGACGCATGGAGACGCCGTAGACACAGGAGGGATGGACCATCGAAACGTCACGGTTGCCGGGCAACGACGGGAACAGCGCGCTGACGTCAAACCCGGAAGTAAAGACGGAACACGGACACAAAATACATAAATAGACGCTCTACACCCACGAACATCATGAAATTTTCTGAAAGAAACTGTTCTCCTGAGGAAGCCGATAGGCGAAACGCGTTGAGGACTACCTACGAGGACTATTTACTGTTTTGGACTTCATTGCTTTTAAACTTCGGACTTTCAGTTGAAGTGCCTGAAAATATCTACCATCTTGTAAGTGCATTTTTTTTCCTATAACAACCACAGGAATATATTGCACTATTGGCCGTTCTCTTTTTATCAATTTTTTTAGTAATAAGAAGAAATAAAGAAAGAATTTTATTCTGAAGAGCCTTGACCATCTGTAATTTTGTGAGTGCATATAATACACGCACATACAGCACTTTGAATCTTACATTATTGCACTATTATTGTTTATTTTTTTCCCACATATGTACATGCGCGCCTAATTTTGGGTTGCTTTTTAATGGTTTTATCCTGTTATGTATCAAACTTATGAGTGTTTACAGACCAGAGCTGTTTAAGTATATAGCTTGGCGGTGTCCTCCATGTTTTCTTCTGATTCACCATGAGGCGTCTCCATCCCCCTTTAATCAAGTGATATAAGCAGATGGAAAAAAAATGTCTCATTGGGTCAAACATTGCATTAAAACCCTTTTGTGTTGCCTATCCGTGACTGTAACAGAAGAACAGCTGTAGCCTGCAGGTTACATTATTATACAAACGGCCCTGTGCTGTTGATGAGGCATTGTGAATCCATAGTGTCTTAGGAAACAGAGATGAATATGAAATGATGGCTGCTATATGAATGTATTTACTCATCCTGTTGTCCAAGGTCAGTGTTCACGAGCAGAATGCACGTTCTGATCTAATGGCTCAATGTGGACCTGAATGCTAATGTATCAGGTTATCAACATGACATGCTTTGGTACATACATAATCCATGCAATAGAAAACTTGATATAGGCATTAATCTTACTGAACTGCGGGAGAAAAAATATTACTTTAGATTTTATATTTATAACTATATATATTTATATTTATAGTAGATCATTTAGCAGTTTTTGGCCAGTTGATGCTGAATACAATTCAAGAGATTATGATCTATAGCCACAAGTGCACTGTATTCTGGAATCCCATGTAAATTGGATTTGAGTTCTTGAGATTACGCTACAGCCTGCTAATCCAGAAGTTCCTAAATAAGGTATACGTGGGACTTTTTTTAAGAGGGCAACATCAACAAAAAATGACTAACATAGTCATATTGTGCTAGTTTCCTTTTTAAAATAGTTATATTTTGGGGGCATTGACTAGCTTGCGAGTAAAATGGATACTTACTGAGGGAGCTCCAGTACATTGAAGAGGATTAAAGCATTATATCACAGGAATACACAAGCAACCCAATATGTAAAGAGAGCACAAATATGGTTATTAGCAGTTATTTTACCCCGAGACTCCCCGCCTGATGATATCACGGCCCGATATCACCCAACAAGAAAGGAACCTCACCACTAGATTATATCACGGATCAAGATGGCTGCCCACAGGAGCAGGAAAGATCTAGCCTGCCACAGTTGCGACCTCCATTTTAGATGGGGTGAACTGCACGCAAAAGTCTCTCCTGCAATAAGAAATTATTTTAGAAAGCTGATGCTGGCATTAAGGGAGCACATTAAGCATAACTCAAATAACCACAGGATTCAAATTTGAGCAACACGATAGACGGTATGGTAGAAGCACATAACAAGCTATTAGACATGCATAATGCTTTAAAACGTAAATTTGCACAATTATAATTGAACTTCATGAAGATAGATCATGCTACGATAATGTATGGATTAGAGGGGTGCCGGAAGAAGTCTCCCACAAGACCTACCAAATTTTGTACAGGGATGCTTTCCCTACATATAAAAAGAAAGTGACCCTGAGGCCAGTGATATTATTATTATTATTTATTATTATTATTATTATTATTATTATTACACCTTGTTTGTCTAAACAAAAAAAAAAAAAATCCAACCCAGACAAGTGATGTTATGACTTGTGTCATCACTACCCCTTAAAGGAATGAATCATAGGCGATTAAAAAGCCTACAATAACCTCTGTTAGAAGGACAGTGTCAGGGCCCGGGTAATCAGGTTGGGTAGGAGCCTCACTGCAGGGGATACCTGGGGTTCTGTCTGCACACGGCGATGCATGGTAACTGAAGGATAAGGCAGGCAGGCACAAAAGGAATACACCACAGGCAGAATTCCAGGTAATGCTATGTATTGTATATTATGGCAGAACAAGTAAATACAGGTTAAACAGTCTCTTAGCAAGAAAATGTACGTGTGGCAGAATGTATTGTAAATTATGGCAGGACAAGCAAATACAGGTTAAACAGTCTCTTAGCAAGAAAACATATTTATGGCAGGAAGCCCACTTGGAAGGGCACAAGGCAGGAAGCCCACTTGGAAGGGCACAAGGCAGGAAGCCCACTTGGCAGAGCTGAAGGCGGGAAGCCCACTGGGCAGGGCACAAGGAAGGAAGCCCACTTGGAAGGGCACAAGGTAGGAAGCATTCAGGATCAGGTACAAGTCAGGAACAGGTACAGGGCCAGAGCAAACCAGTCCTACAACTTTAATGCAAAGGCCCTGACTGAAGGGCAGAGCAGGATGAAATAGGCAGGCTCAGTCCAGTCAACGAGGCTCAGCTGGTTGCACTGATTAGGTCTGGGTGCTCCAAAGTGAGAAGGGTTACACCCAGGTAAGCAGAGGCAGCTGGTCTGCTTGTTAGCCTACAAGGTACTGAGTACACACAGGAGGCCTCTAGGGCCTGCCGCTGATATGACACGAAGTAAAATAAATACTTCTGACAGGGTGGAAGCCTGACAGACAGATACCATATTTAGAAGCCATTTGACTAACGGGAAATTATAGTTCATGACCACTGTTGATTGGAATTGGGAAGTTCTTGCCCTGCACAGCAATTGGTGAATATTAAAAGATGGGCCGAATGGTTGTTATCTGCAGTCACTTTCTATGTTTCTATGATCTAAGGATACATTTGATAGTAATTTCCTTCAAATGTATCTTTACCTTGGTTATCGGCAGACACATTATGTCCCCTATGCCGAGGTTAGAATCCAGACTTTAGGCCCATTCAAGGGCATTTTACAGGTTACTTTTTATTTTAGGTTTAGGTCTTATTTTTATTTGTAAGTACAATCTCATCCTCTGACATTGATCCTATTTTTGGAACTGACCTTAAATACGCACGGATACCATAAACCTTATTACAGTGAGTAAAGTAAAGCTTCTGCTTCCTAGGATTCCTGTCCTGAGAAACCGCATACAATACTATACAAATCAAACAATGGTTTTGAATGTTCTGTCCTTAAATGTGAAGGAGGTATAATAAAATCTTCCCTTTTTCAATCCCAAGCATACACGAGAGCTGCACAGGTAGTAAAATAATTGTTTCTTTAGTAGGTTAAGGACATGTGTTTGATTACTCATATACTGGCTGAAGCATCAATCTAGCTTTCAGAGTGTACAAATCCAAGAGGCATTCAAATCTAATATATCGTCGTAAATTCCTGTAAAAATGGGTCAAATTACGGATGTTAAGTAAGTTTTCATTTTGACATTTGATTGACTGTATTTTGTAATACCGTATTTGCTCGATTATAAGACGAGGTTTTTTTCAGAGCAAATGCTCTGAAAAATACCCCTCTTCTTATAATCGGGGTCGTCTTATAATCAGACCTCAAATAGGTCTGACTATGAGACGACTAAGATCCAGATCCCCCGCAGCTGCAGGGGACCTGGATCCTCCTGTCTTCTGAGTCCCCGGTGTGTAGCTGGGGCAGTGTGGGCAGCGATTCGCGTAGACAACTTCCGCTGCAGCAGGAAGGAGGTGTGGCTAGCAGCGGGGGTTGTCTGCGTCCATCGCGCAGACCTTTCCCAGCTGTCAGAGATCGGAGTTCCCCTCAGGAACTCTGATCTCTGACAGTCGGGGAAGGTCTGACGATGGACGCAGACATCCCCCGCTGCTAGCCACGCCTCCTTCCGGTTGCAGCGTAAGTGCCCCGGCTACATGACAGGGAAGTCAGAAGCACCGGTAAGTTTGGGGGGGGGGGGCGGGGAGTGTTAAATGGGGGGCATAAGGCATTTCTGGAGGCAGAGTTCTCTGTGAAATACCTTTTAACCCCCTTAATGCCACTCTGCCTCCAGAAATGCCTTTTTAACCCTCTATACGCCACTCTGCCTCCTGAATGCCTTAAACCTCCCTATATGCCAGTCTTCCCCATAATATGCCTTTTAACCCTCTAAATGCCAGAGTGGCATATAGGGGTATAAAGCATTTCTGGAGGCAGAGTGGCACATAGGGGGTCAAAAGGCATATCATGGGGCACAGTGGCATATAGGGTTAAAAGGCATATCATGGGGCACAGTGGCATTTAGAGGGTTAAAAGGCATATCATGGGGCACAGTGGCATATAGGGGGTATAAGGCATTTCTGGGGCAGATGTGCATAACTGGGGGGCAGGTTGGAAAATAGAAGGAAATAAAACCAAAATATTTTTCTCAATCATAGCTTTTATTAAAAAAAAATTAGTTTAAATGAATTAACATTTACTGGTAAAACTTTTTTCCTATAGGGTCGTCTTATATTCAGGCTTTTTCTCTTTTCCTAAATTAATATTCAGATTTGGGGGGTCGACTTATAATCAGGGTCATCTTATAATCGAGCAAATACGGTATGTTTAGGCAACTTGTCAGGAGCCATGAGGGGTTGAACCAGCAACACTGCCTCTGGTAGTTGGTTCACCTGTTTCATCACTGGGTGGCTTTTTGGTTCTTGGTCCCTTTACCTCCTCATGGACATACAATAAAGGCAATCAAGAGCCTATAAATACCCGGGTGTGCTCCTAGCTCAGGACTATAGCGTTGTGTTCGTATCCCCATTTGTATCCTGAGGATTCCTGTTTGACTGTTGGTTTGAATTTTGACTCTTTGTACTGATATTAAGTCGGGTCAGGTATAGGTGTGGACTTTGACTCCTATTCTGTATTATCCCTTGATACCGTCCTACAGACCCACTTGCTGTCTTCCAGTACCTGCCTGCTCTACAGAACCAGTTGCTGTGAGCCTGTTCTCCTGGTGTTTTCCCTTTGTGTCTACAGATGGCGCCAAACAAAAAGCCAAAGGCTAAAACAAACTGTTGTCTACAACTCGTCACAGCAGCATCCGTTTGCCCCTGCCAAGTTCAGAGCCCCTTGCTGCCCCTGCACAGGGACTCTAACACGGCGTGGCACCCTGGCACAACTTTATATTAGCCATTTGTATTTGTTTTAGCTTTGTTACTTTGGCCCCATCTGACTCCTTATCATACTGCTTGATACAATAATTAATGAGCTCAGTGTGGTTTGAGCAGGGACAGTTGTCCAAAATATAATTTGACTAACAAAATTGGATAATACTAGGCTTTATCAATACCAACCTACCGATTCTTTACACAACACTGTATTTTCTGCTCAGGGAGACATATTTTACGTGAGACATCTCCCTGCAGCCTTTATTCTTTTAATAAAAGAAACAATTAAGGCCTTGTGTTTGCAGCCAGAAGCTTCGCAAACCTTCCTCCAATGTAAAGGTATATGTGAAACTAAATGGTACGCTGTTACAGAGAGCAAATTATAGTTGTGCTGTGCCTCTTTATGGATTTGCTTGTGCATTTAGCCACACGTTCATCCGGTGAACATTTAAAATGTATCTTAGAAAAAAACTGAGGAAATATTACATACATTAAACACTTCCGACATTTCATTGCATCCAGTAGCATTGATTGAATAAATTAAGTATGTTTGTGTTGCTTGGTTATATAATATCAATAGAGATATGGTAATCAAGCTTCCCAGGCTTTCTAATCAAAAATAAATAATTGACACTAGGAAATATGTAAATTTCTCTAGCTTTTAATGATAAATAAGGAGAAAAATCTGGCTCTATTTATGCCCATTTTGAAGCTTGGAGAAAGATAAATAATGCACGCGCGATAAAGCATTTCTAATTTGTCAGCTCACCAGAGGCGGCTTGTGCTTGTGAAAGTTATTGAAAAAGGTTAGGGTGATGTTTATGTACTTAGTCTGTACACAATGTAAAAAGCTGCTCGAAGTCTATATCAAGCAACATGTCATTGCGAGCTACTGTATGTACTTTAAGGGAAATAGTATTAGCGGGTCTTCATGCTATAAGCAAAATGACCTGAGACTCACCTACACAGCCAGACTGCCTTTATGCACAAGGAGATAGCTAGAGTATGTTTCTGATTATGTCATTTCAGGGCCTTCAAAGGTATTAAATATTGGCATATCATGACCTAAAACTACCACTCAACCTTCACATCCTGCCACTATTTTTTTTTATTGACATATACATTCTAGAATTTCAACCTTTATTGTGAAAATTCAAATATTCCATATTAATTGCTTTCCAACTATGTTTCATTTGACTAGAGGTGTTCATTTACCAAAACGGAAGTTTACAGATGAGTTACAGTTTCACCTCACTGACCTCACTACGCATATGCATTATGCAGGGTATGTTCACTGTTCTTTGCTGAAGGAACAGTGATGGCACTTTTTATTGCATAGTGAAGTCAATTAGATGAAACTGTTCCTTTCCAGAAAAAAAAAACAAAACAGGATGTAAACCTCACTAGGGTGAGAATTGGCAGGTGAGTTGTTTCAACTCCATCACCTCATTAGGAAAACACCAACAAGTTTCTCCTGCAGAAAGGGCTGATCAGATCCTGCATAGTTCAGGAGTCACCGAGCTGCTTACCCAGGTCTTTTTCTCGGGGCAGGGGATTGGAGTTTGGCCATGCCCACTCACTGCCCCTCCAATGCACAGCCTATTAAGGCTGTCTGCTGCTTGCCCCGCCTCTTTTATATAGCTAGCCCCACCCCTTGTCTCAGAAGAGGTCCGAGAAGTGTGTTATGGGAAGTACTGTAGTATGTCAAAGAGTGAAGTGAGTGACAAAATCTCACTGACTTACCTATGCATTATACAGCATAAGCTCACAGGGGTTGGACCTTCATAATTTATTAGTTAAGTCTTAACACTCCTATGAACTATACGTTTAGTGTATAGTCCCCTCTGTTTATTGTGGGGTATATGAGTTATACCTTTGTGCCAGAGCACATTTAATTTTAAAATAATATATCTGAAAAATAGATGTCACCATGCATTTTAATTTATTAAGCTTGGTTATAATGGTTCCTTAGTGTATGAGATGAGTACATAACATCCTTTGCAAGCCCTATAACATTGTGCCATATCAAGAATGAAAAGCATATTTTGGTAAACATAACACCTTTTATTGGCTAACTGATGTATAAAGTATTGCAAGCTTTTGAGGCTTTCTGAGTATCTTCTTCCGGCATATTATATCTATGGCTCTATAGCTATATCAAGGTTTAATACGCTTCATGTTTGGAGGGAACGAAAAACCTGCATTATTAATGAAACTTCACAAATAATAGGAGTTTCCACAATAAACACTGACTTGACAACTAAATTAAATGGACTGGATTTTAGGGTAACTCGTTGTAACATGATATACTAGATTACATTTAATCACGAAGAATTCTAAAACTGCAGCACAAAGACAGAGGGTTAGAGTCCCGAAGAAATATTTTTGCACCTTTGATCTGTACTGATTCAATAAAAGATTTTACCGTTATTACAGCTTAGAACAAAGACATGTTGGTTTAAATGTTTTAAAAATGACCTGGTGCTATGTGAATCAGCTCATAAGACACACTTTGTAAGACTGCTTGCAATGGATGGTGGTGTATACAGGGCCACAGAGCTCTTCTATGCATCCGCCATGAATTCTGAACCCGAGAAGAAGGGGTGAAGACTTTGAGAGCAAGTGAACAGATAACCAGACACAAGTAACCTAAAAAGATAGCAGCTGCCAAGTAAGTTTCCCTTAAATCCTGAGTGAATATATATTGTGTGACAACCCCTAAGAATTTTAAGACTTTCCAGTGTATAATGTATTCATTTTGTTAGAGTTAATATTTCAAAGTGTTTAGCTTACTTAAAAAAAAAACATTTAAAGAAGTGCTTGTACTGATTAGTACAAAATGTGGAATTATGGATTTTTCTTATTACCTGATCACTGAGCATGCGGAAATGAAATGTACTATTCACGTCAATAAATGTATTCAAATGCCTTGAAATCGTGTGACTTCAAGCAGTCCTTAGATTTCCTCAGCAGATTTTAACAGAATAGGTTTAACCGACGTGTTCTCTCCTGACACGGAGTCTGTGCGTAGAATGGAAATGATTCCATGTACTCATAGAAAAGAACATCTTAACTGTCCTGTCAAACTTCATCTTTACATTAGCCCACTGATTTAAAAATACATGTAAGCTATACAGGTTTTTACATATACATTATGAATAGTGTTTACTTTAGTAATATGTTTGCCCAGTGCAAAATTATAACACTGTAAACATTTATTGAAAGGGACATAAAGCAGGCCATAAACTTGCCAGAAAACATTCGCCTTCATTGCTCAGACGTAGACTATTCCGATTATATTGTAAAGTTTGGCATGTTAATCCAGCCGTAAGAATTTGTTCTCCTTGTGTCAGGGACTCGATGATCAAAACGGATGACTTTGTACACTGAAATCCATACAAGTGAAAATGACGGAGCATTCAAAGATTTTTTTTCTCATGAAGAATTAGTTTGAAAAAGGCCAGTTTTCTTAGATTTCATTTCCTTGATGTTGATAATATATCTTTGTACAGCGCAACTTTCCTTATATGACTGTCCTAAGTCAAAGGATAGAAGAGAGGGAGGATGTTTGATAGAGAGATTGAAACAGGAGGAGAAAAGATGGTAGAACACAGTGAAACAACAGTTGGGAAAGGTATGAAGAATCATGAATGAAAACATGAGTGTTTAAGAGTTATTGTCAACAACAATTAACTAAAGAATGCTGTATTTTTTCCGTCAGGCGTGTAAGTAGCCGTAACCAGACTGCAAGGGTAAGGGGATCTGCATTTTTGTTCTGCCACTTTGCATTACAGACCTTGCACTTGCAAAATGTGTATCATAATTAATGAGAAACCAACCTAGATCAAACCTAGATATATAGCATGTTTAAGACATAGCACCCAGCAGCAGCAATCCAAGTGGAATTGTACGCAAAAACTGGAGCACTCCCCAGACCTTCTATGGATCGATTAAAGCTTACATTTATTGCAACAAAATATAACCGTATTGGTGACACCAAAACAACAGACAGTTTTTCACAAGGCATTTTCACTTTCATATTATAGACGTTACTATGTCTGCGATCTGAGCGCTATTTTTATGCGTGTATAATTCTTGTGTGTGAATGTATGTATATATATATATACATACACATACATACATTAAGTTGTGCAGCTTGAATCAAACACCCTGGGAGCGCACTGTATGTTTTATTGATGAAGCATGCTTATTTATAGCATGTGCCTGGAAGCGTGTTTGGGATGTAGCGTGTTACCCACACAATTTTACAAAATGCAAGATATCCTTCACAACCAAGTATCCTTCTTCCTAACACCTGTGCTCTGTGCACAACGTTTACTTCATATCTAAATTACCATAGTCTACTTTCTGCTGTTGCAAAAAGCTGTTATGATAAATCAGTGAAGGATAGACTCTTTCTATTTTTGTGCATAAAGCACATGAACTTCTGTATTTCAAGCCAAATTCTTGCTGATTATGCGCAGACTCTGCGTACTAATTGTTCTGTAGCTGGAAAAGATAATAAATAAATGTGTTTTTGGTTGAGTTGTTAGGTAAAATGCACGTCATTATATTTATATGCTGTATAAACAGGGCTGTATGAATAAAAAAACTATATGAGATTAATCCCTCCTTCCAACTATACCCGCAGACCTTCATTCTCATTCTTTACCCCCTACCTGTTCTGCATCCTCTTCCTAAAGGGAGGTTGCTCGTTTGTTTGCACAGAAGGAAGGGGACTCATTTTTAGCAGTGTGAATACTGACTCCCTGTTAAATATTCTGGGGGAGGATCCATCCCCTGTGTAAATATTCTTTTTATAGACTAATGTATCCTACATCGATGCCGTATTCTCTGCATCCATCGTATAGCCGTTTGTAAATGAAAACATATGTCTGTCAATGTGTTTAGGTATTGAAGTACCTAGTATGTAACGTGTTAGCACATTGCAGGATTGTTAACACATTAAAAAAGTGTGTTTTCTACACCTGCCATACTGTCCTCTGCATGGGATGGTTATTGGAGCCTATTCACTAAAAAGGGAATTGACAGGAGAGTTTGGAAGAGAATTGTAGTTTCAGCTCCTTGACTTGACTATGCAGTTTAACCCCTTAACGACATTTGCCGGTTCAGGAAAAACGGTCGCTTAATGACCTTTGACGGTCCTGAACTGTCAAAAAATTAAATAAGCTTAGAAAGTGATCAACGATCACTTTCTTCGCTTAAACGGCGTTACTGTAATGCCTCGATGTCGAGGCATTCAGCAAGGCCGAGATCGGCATCAGGGGCCATGTCTGGCCCCTCCCCGGGGCATCAACAGCCGCCATACATTGTATAGCGGTGGACGCCCGTTTTAAAAGCGTTTAGGAGGCGATCGTTGATCGCCTCCTAAACTTAAATGGTGTCGCTGGAATGCCTCGATCAGGAGGCATCCAGCGACACCAAACACTTACCTCTGGATCTTCGCCATCAGCAAGATGGCGGCGGCCAGGGAAAAAAAACAATAAAGATGAAAGAGTTCACTAGATGGTCTCCAGACCCTCTAGAGAACTCTGGCTCCACTTGCAGGTTGAATGCAGGTACTGCACTCAACCATGCAAGTCAATGGAGCCCAGCTTTCTAATCACAATGTGATTAGTAAAATATTCAAAAAATAATAAAAAAAAAAAATGGGGGAAAAAAATAAAAATGTGCTAACATTTAAAAATAATTATGCAGTGATGCCACTAGATAAACCATCCAGTACCAGCAAAATGTGTAAAAAAAAATATAAAAAAAAGTATTAAAAAAATAAAATAAAATAAAAAAATAAAGTTTATTATTTTGAGCAAGTGCTAAAATTTCTCAAAAAACGCAACAAAGAGTTAAAATAAAAGCACTTCAAATACCCAAGGGGTGTCTAATATAAAAAAAAAATGGCTGATGGGGTAAATTGGAGTGGCCGAGCTCAAAGATAGGGCATAGGTACAGACTGACCAAAATGGAGAAAAAAAGCGCACTTTCCAAATGTGGCATTTTAAATCTCAAACAACACGACAAACCCATGCATGTCGAGTATCACTGCACTCAGGAGATGTTCCTGAACATACATTGGGGTGTTGTTTGACAGTGACATATACCAGAACCTGTATATCTATAACTAAAGTACAATTTGTGTGAAAAAAATAAATAAAACAAATTACTATTACAAAGTTTGACAAAGTGTAGTTGTATAATTGGTGCATGGAAAGGGTTAAAATAACAGCAATTTGAATACCCTGGGCTGTCTAGTTTTCAAAAATATATGGTTTGACGGGGTTAAATTGAGTTAACCAGATTCAAAGATATTCCAAAGAGGAGATGGAGGCAGACTGACCAGATTTTTTAAAAAAGGTTTGAAAATCATAAAACGCTGCTTGTACTTATTGCCCTATAACTTACAAAAAACAGCAAAAAAACATTGGGTATTTCTAAACTCAGGACAAGTAGTAGAATCTATTTAGCTAGTTTTTTTTACTTTTTTAGGTGAGTAAAAGATTTTTCTAATAAAAGTCATAAAATGTGTTTTTTTTTTCAATTTTTCACCATGTTTTTTTTATTTTTTTTATAGTAAATAAGATGATCAAAATAATGGTATCCGAAGAAAGCCCATCTTGTCCTGAAAAAAACTCTCCTTTTAGTAAATTAGCCTCTTGGTGCTTTTTAGGTTTTCCTTTGTTGTTATCTTTAAAATCTTTCAGCTATCACCCAGCCCACTGTTCATTCCAGCTGTTGTGATCCAAGGTAGTCTTCTGCCAGACCTACAACAAATAAGATAAAAAATGATGCTTGACACTAAACAGACGTGTCAGCATGGCTTTATTGACTATTATTAATTTCCCCAGGCATATTAAAATAGTAAACTTTTTGACCATACTGAGGGGTGACAGTTGTTGGGATTTTAGCAGGCCTTTGTAGTTTTAGTACAAGTGATAAACAACTCTGTTTTCTGTATAAGAGCTGTTTTATATGCGGTTTCGCACGTTTGACATATTTTGTGTCCCATCTCACAAATTATATAGATTTTTTCTTTATTACCAATTTATTGTTTTATGTTAATCCTTGCAAATATAAATTTACCTCATAGATTATTTCAGTAAAGGGAGTTAGGAATCACAGAATTCCCATTCTAATCCACTTTGATGTTCCAGTGCTCTGTAGTTTTGAATATTTTTACACGTTGTTAAGGTTTACATTTCATCAGGTCAGATTTATGTTTAGGTTTTATGAAAGCTTATACATTTCTAGTGTCCCCAATCAACTTTACAAAGGGAAGTACCCATGGAATTATTTACTGCTCTGCTCATGTTTATTTTCGTAAAGTTGAGCATTTCAGATTTCTGTGGCGTATGTATTTTCCACTACGTGAAGCTTACACTCACAATGAGTTCCCGTGTGTGCTTTTCTAGCTGTGGTTGCACTGCTAAACCATGTGTCACTATGGATCTCCTGCTTTTGACGATGTCTATTGTATCACAAGTTATGCCAATTGCCTTGACCTTGGATTGTCTTTGAGATCAGGCGCTGCCTGTCTTAATCTCTTAACCTTGACCTGGCGTTTATACCCTTCCTCTTGTCCTAACACCTGCTTCCCCTTCCTTTCCCAGAGCTGCACAAATACTTGGTGCTATATAAAGAAATAAAAATGACTTCTTTACAATCCCCGGGTCGGTAGCAAATAACCCAATAGTCATAGGAATGTGTTTTCACTGGTCATTGGTGATGATTTCCGGTGTTGATTATTTACTTTATTACTTAGATATGTTAGCCTCTTGCATTGATAATTATTCTATTTAGAAAACAGTAAACTACTAAAGTTGTAGCTCTCTCCTCTGAACAAGAGTACTTGACATATGCAGCAAATAGTGATCACAGCAGCAGTTTTCTCAGCAGAATATTTATGTACCTATTTCCAACAATATACTTGAAAAAGACAACTTAACACACAAACCAGACAACAACTAAAGTCGCATCTATTGTGTATTTACAGGGCCCTAAGTGGCAAATATTTTAGCCTTTAAAATCAATTGACACTCTGTCTGCACTTGCTGAGCCAGCCCTGGTGCTGAGTTACAGTAAGTATTAAAAATACCATCCCTGGTGCTATTTAAAATGATTCCTTATTAGAGATAATTATTTCATTTTACTTAATTGTCATGTGTCTGAAACTGGCACGGAGAGGTTAATTTCTGCCAGTCATATGTGTTGTTATGTGCAATGGCATGTTGCCTATAAATATATACCTCTGATTGGACCATTCAGTTGGTTGCTGTGGTGATAGGATTACTTTTCATATTTCGCACCAGAATTACTTTTTTTATATAACCCTATTGTTGATGAAATAACTGTACACCAATCTTTCATTGAAATGGACAATAATTTTATTACTTAATTTTTATTATAGAATTGTATTTTTCTTTCTTACTTTTTTATGCAAATTACCAAACAATCTTGGGTATCAAATGCATGGTTTACTCCTTTTTCTAGTCCTGAAAAGGGGTGTGTGTATTATACCCAAGTATTTAGGTTAAAAAAAACTTACCTTTAAACCATTCTTGCGATGATGCCTTTATCTGAGCACTGGGAAATGACCGATAATGATGAGCATGGCCGCCATCAAAGCCTTCTCCATCAGCATTCCCTTAGTCCCAGCACGCTGACTGAGTCTATGTGGTGCATGGAGTGAGTTTGTGTATGTGTGTTCAGTATACATTAGCTTGAGTATGTGCGTGTATGTGAAGCTACCTATGAAGCTGTGGCTATGGTTGTGTATTATACACAACTACGTATTTTTTTCGCAAAAAAATCTGTGTAACTTTATACCTGCGTCTTATACACAAGTGTATATTATACACAAGACTTTACGGTAATAAAAGGTTTTCCAATACATGCTGGGAATCCTAGGTGAAGATGTGAAGTATAGGAACAGCTCTGACCCATGCAGGTAAATCAGATTTACATGCATGAGACGTTCCTATTCTGCTGTTATGAGATCTGACAAAGCTGACACAACTGTACGTAGATGGAGCTTTCTGGCTCATGGTTTTCATGGTTATGTAAGTGATGAAAAGTGGAATGGTTCAGTTTACTGAACTATTCTATTCGCTGCTGTGATGAGAAGACCACATTTGCAAACTTTGTAACAGAGAATCAACTTTTCACATGTCACCCATGGGGGTGTGTGGCTTAGCAAGGGGCCGGGCTAGCCATGTACACATCCCCAGATAGCTTGTGTGTGAGTGGGTGGGGAATAGGGCGGGAGTGGGCATGCCCAAACACTGTTTCCGTACACCGTAGCACAGAAACTTTGGGAAGCCAAGCTTCACTCGGAGGCTCCGGATAAAACCCAAGGGGTGTTCCCAGGTATGCTGATACCCCTTAATTTCTAGAATACTAAGACCTAAAAATATGTTTACCATAATGGAAGCAGCAAATTCTAGTATGTTGTACTGTAATAAAAAGGATGGAATTCTGAATGCAGAACCGCTGAAAAAGTGGAATCGTATCACAAAATCACAGACCATGCAGCCTGCAAATAAATCATATAAAAAAGAAAATGCCCACATTATAAAACTGCCCTAACCCTAAATGTGCTTGTATACAAAATATTTGCCATGATACACTCCTTTTCAAAAGCTTACCACATCCTAGTTTTTCAGATACATGCACACACGGTTCATTGCGCTAACACCTGCAAATAGAGAGTTGCCAGTAACACTAAACAATCTACTTCCACATCTCCTGTTGAGACATTTACGGTTGTAAAATATTTTTATATATAACATCTTCCAATTCAGCATTGTGATAGGAACTACATTGAGGTTTTTTTCCGGATGTCAGGAAACCCAATCGCTACCACTATATTCCCACTTGTGTGCTGGATCAGCTGCATCTGTGTGTCTGATTCTACCTCTTCATTATATTGGAGTAGCAAAGCGGAATTTCATGTTAAAAAATGATTAAAGGACATGAGTTTATTATGGGAAAGCAGGGATTTGTCGGCAGCTATACCAAAGAGAGATGTGATATATGTGCCTGTAGTTAGATCTGGGGCATTACTTATCATATATTATTTACTATTATCTATCTAAATGGAATATGGAATTCAATTATTGAAATAAGGAACACATTCTTTATTTAAACATATATATATACAGGAAATGCAGCAAATGGGTTATGGGCAAGTGTGGCAGCTTATAGCTATTAGTTTGCAGCTCTGGTAAATAATGTATGGCAACAACAGGGGTCATCTGGAAAATGTATTGGAGCTGTAAGTGTAGGTTTGTATCATAGTGCCACCGAGATGTGCAATTGTGTAACAAAAAAAAAAAAAAAGAATAATAATTAAAATACATTTAAAAAAAAATGAGGGGTTATGTGTTGTGATACATATAGGAAGAAGACCAACATTTGGTGCTTGTTTCTTGAAAAGCAAAGAAACCTTAGCAGATCTTGCATTGTATTCTTCTCTTTCAAGCCTTTTAGAGGAACAACCTTCCTTAGGGTCACAAGTAAGTGTTCCCAGAAAAACATTTAATGATGTAAAACTTTACACGATTAAAGATTTATTTTAGGGATTGGCTTGGCAGTTCAATCGGCATGATTTTTCTAATGCCACATAAAGTTACAAACGGTTTTAATTCAGCAGAGGAGGCGAAACAACACCTTCTAAGATAAATAACATTTGTGTTAAAAACCCACCAAACATGTATGACTGCGAGATTCTCTCACATCATTTGCATTATTATTTATCTCTAAAAATAGTCCCTGCTTTTAGTGGAAGCTGGTGTTATATGTAATTTTAATGCATAGGACATATATAGTCTAATTTAAGAGGAAGGTATATGATGAGTCCATTTTAATAGATATTTATGTTATTTAAGAAAGAAGTTGCTGTTAGCATAGCACAGGAACTAAAATAATAAAATAAGGGTTTTATATAAAAACAAATTAGATATCTAAACAAATAATAATTTATTGAGTAGACTAAACTTGGTGTAATCATGTTTTGTTCTCAAATGCCTGTTTTGTTTAAAGGATGAACTATTAGTTATATCCATAGACACATTGAGCTGACCTTGAATGTACCCCTGCGTGTCATATAAAGACATACTTGGGAACTCCCAGTGTAGGCTACCTTTAACGCTTCCTCTTCAAGGGAAAGGGACTTTGAGGTTGAGGAGCTAGCCGTGCATGGGGTGTGCTAGCCCTAGACAGCCTTAAGTGAGTGGGGATTAGGAGGTGAAGCAAACCTCGAGAGTTCCTAGGTATCTGTGCACGGATATTTCCACAGCTTAACCTCTTCTCTTCTCACTACATCCAGCTTACAAAGCTTGAAAAACAGCAGCAAAGGAAAGAAAAGACAAGAACAAAGGTGCCCTCAGAATCGGGCCGGGAGAAAAGTGTTCCACGCAGCAAAGAAGATCCCAGCGCAAGTAGTGGAGCAGATGGGGATGTGTCATCCGAAAGAGAACCATAGAATTTCAGGTACACAATATCCCCATGCTGACCCTGGTAATCGGTGGTGTGAAAAAAAAACCCCATCATGAATGTTTATTTTACTTTTAAATTGAATTTACTTCACTGGCCACTATTCAGTGAAATCAGAGCAGTAGCTTAATGGAAATGCTGCTCATACTCTTATCCAACAGCTGCCAGCTGAAAGATTGAAACAGAGTTTGACGGCAGATAAATACTATTGGGCCTATTTTGTCAGCATATTTTCCTGCTATAAAAAATAAAACCTCAAACCTTTTGGCCCCTAGTCTTGTCTTATATTAAGTTATGCCTATTCCTGACATGATTGAATCTGTTGGTCAGAAGTACCAGGTCTCTGCGCATGCAAGTTCACTTTTCTCCCAATAGATTCTACCCTAGGGTTCCAGATTGAACCCAGCAACAGTCTGTCTGTAGTCATTGGTGCTGTTAATGTGACGTATGACTGAAAGGAATGAGCATAGGTAAACTGCATTATGTTTCACATAGATTGGCAGGCTTGAGGATTTCTGTTTTTATGTGCTAGGTACAGCCATGTCATCTTTTTCTAGTTTCTTTTAAAGCATCCTAAAAGTTTAACTTATGCTGTAAAATTGTATATATGGTTTGTTATTCAGAATGTTAATAGCCTTTTTTTGCAAACTAATTGAATAAATATATTTTCTAAGGGCAATACCCTATTTGATACAATTTACGATAGATCGCCCTAAGCTATGGGAAATCAGATAAGCTGACATTTTATTCTATGGAGTATTGTCTGCATTTCCATATTAGCTTGAATATAGGGCAAAGGCTGAAAAGGGGGCATTTTTTGAGAGTATATCTTTTTGCTGCTGTTATCTTCCTTCTTTCTTTTTTTTGAAGTCACCAGGAGAACTAACAGACGCTCATAGAATTTCTAGAGATTCCTATGGAAAACAGTTCTTAAAACTGATCTACCATTTCTCTAAATGCTGTATGTCACAGTTCTATACACTAGATAATAAATCTACGTAATGACATTTACATATCAAATTATCTCTCTATCTCTCTCTCTATATATATATTTATGTATATGTATTAAAAAAACATGTTATGTTATAATATGGGGAACAATGTCACAGCTCTGGTTTTCAGGATCAGCATGATTGTTCCTCCTTATTAAGTTAACCTCTCTTCTGCTTGTAGCAGCCTTTAAAGGGTTGTGGAGACTCAAAGAAATTCCTAATAAGAATCTTGGTACTATAGGTTTGCCACCTTTTACCGTAAATACCATATTTCAGAAGCTGGCTCGTTACTTTTAATCCAAAAATAATTGCACAGACTGATAAACAAATAGTACAAACTGTATGGAGTTTTCCTAAATGATTCAGTTAAACAGAAACCTGTGACGTGGAAAGTTTCTCCATGTTTATCCATTCCGCTGGATAAAGTCTTGCACATCTCTACGTACTGCATGTGTTTGTGTAGACGATCATTTCTATAAGTTATGACAGACAGAAAAAGAAGCGGTTTGAATGAATGCAGTATACCATCTCCCTACACTGCTGAAAATGGGCGCTTTTGTCCATTTTTGGTTTTTGAAGAAGCATTATTATAAATCTTGTACTCTTCTATGCAGACTCGTGACCTGTATCTAATAAACAAATATTTTATAACCAAATGCTTGATGATATGGAATCCGGGGAACAATAATAAATATGACTGCACAAGGCCTTGAGGATTAGTATATTTATTGTAGATAGGAATGCGTTTCCCCAATATATTATAATTATGATAATACTAGACGGAAAAAGCAGGCTCATATCCATTTATGTTTAAACAGTCTAGCCTCCAATACAGCCCCACCAATGATGAATGCATATTAACAAGTATTCTTTATTTGAATTCAGTTTGAGGGCTTTTCGCATATGCGTCCGGAGGGGTTGATCTTAGACCCCCATGGAACTCTTGCAAGTCAGCACTGGAGATGCCTAGCAGTGAGTATAGCAAGCATCTCCTGCAAGTCAAGGGGCTGGGGGGCAAGAACATATATTCCAACAAATCTTTCCATGCATTTGCATCTGTAAAAAATGTTAATGTAATGGTGAAACTCGGCTATCATATTAATTAAAATGTATTTGGTGCCTAGAGTATCCCTTAAAGTTTGGAACCCACACATGTATCCTGGTTCTCTTGAATTTTGAGTAAAGACAAACAAATACAACAAATGATTTCCATAGCGTTAATAAAAGGTTGTAGGTACAATTAATTTATTTTAATATGCATGGTTTACTTAGCCTTTTTACTTACTTGTCATTTCTTGACTTTAATTCTTTTTCAGGACAAAACAAGACCATGGAGGAAAGAGACATTATATGTGTCCATTTGGGAAGTCGGCCATCTGTATGCTTTAATCTGTGTAATAAAATGTTTGTTTTATTTTGAGTGCTTTTATGTATGTTTTATTTAAACCTGCTTAATCGCTTCTATGCTTTCTTTGATGTTCACAAAGCTTTTGGGAAAGGAGTTTGCCACGTATTTGGCACATATTTGTTAGGAAGAACACTTTATGAAGGACATATTAGGGAAGTCCACCTTTTGAGTTAATACTACAATCTATATTCAGTTAGTATATCAGGTTTATAACAGTATTTTTAGTAGTAAAAAATTTACATGTGCCAATACATTTAAAATCCAAGATATATATGATAAATATGTTGGGAATACACATGTATACTTAAGACCATATATGAGAGATATGGCATTTGGTACGAAATGTATGTATAAAAGTTGGATCTATAGTGAGTTGGAAATGGAACATGGTTAGAGGTGTCAGTGTTCCACAAATAAATGTCATTTTGAAACCACACGCTGAACATTTCCAAGTGTATAAAAATAAAGCTTGTTTAACTTGCAGATAACAAGAACACAGTGGTTATGCCTCATTAAAACCTTGGGAACAGAACACTTTTGCTGTGCGAGTTTCTTGTCAGTCGTCCTCCAGATTGGCTCTCAGCTTCCTTTGCTTCTGACAGCTGCAAACATTACTGGAGGTCTCTGTGTCAGGGACATGAAAAATAGAGAGGGAGATGTGACAGGCTGCAAAACAGTGGAAAGCAGTGACCCCATAACCACATACAAAAGAGACAAAAAAAAATGTATACATAAAAATGAACATTGCTTTCCTAGATTTTTAAGGATAATTTTTAAAATCCTTGTAGTTCACATGCACGTGTGGGTATCTGCTTTATCCTTTATACTTATTTGTACTTAAAGCTGCATTGTTTGAATGTTATAAACTCTGGCGTTTACACTAAATTCTTGGGTCCCTAGCAAGTCCCATGAAAGAGTCGTTTTGTACCCTTTTGTGGTGGAGTTTGCCCTGTCTCAAACTCTTCCACTCTTGAGTGGGACAGGGCCCAGCCTTACCCAGCAATGTGCTTTTTCCCACCGTTTTTCCCACCTTATGTCCACATACCCATGTTGCTGCATTAACAATTACTCCCCAAGCAAAGTGTGACATCTTCTCAAAATGGTTTTTAGATATTGTCATCACGTCTTCTCAAAATGGTATTTAGGTATTGTCATGAAAAATACATTTTGAGCAGACTGTTGATTTAAGTAAATGGCTCCGCATTCTATGTGCTGCTATAGCTTTGAAGAAAAAATGTTTTGTGAACCTCTTCTCCCTGAATCATGGAAAGCAGGAGGTCTTTCTGTCTTTGGAAAGCCAATTCATTTCAGAAAGCACCATAGAGACTTGTTGGACAGAGGAGGTCACTAAATTCTTGCCACCTTTGTAGAGTCAAGTCATCCCTTCTTGCAGTGGAAACACTTAAGGCAAGTGCCTGAAGAGATTCGAAATTTGTGCTGTTTGCAAAATTGTACATTGTGCTTGCAAGTTCAGTGTATTTGAAGTCATTGGTAAAATAAATTGCTGGAGCTGTGAAATGTGCAGAGAATCGCTGTACCATATCATGAGAGGTACGTTTAAATTACACGGTGTCACCCTTGAAAATTTATGGGGGAATTTTGCAGAATCCCCCATAGGCATTTGCCCCTTTTCCCAAGCATTTATTTTAATCGTTTCAAATAATGCATATTACATTTCTTTGATGTGCATTCGTCTTTGATGAGACTGTCATTAAACTGCCCCATTAAAGGAACACAATGAAATTTAAAATATACAAAGCACAAGATAAAACAATACCTTTAGTTATTGAAGTCTACAATGAAAAGTCATTTCTATTTTGAAGAAAATGTGTTTTCTCCTTAACCTATGCTTCCCATGTATCCTTATTTCTAACACCAGGCTTTTCAGTTTGTGGAAAGGTGGCCAGTTTTCATCATATTAGACTTAGCAACATGACGTATTGTAGCTTAAACCTTTGATGACACTCAGCTTCTTCAAAACATTCTTGAGACAATAAAACATTCCAGAGACCAAACTCCTATATTTTTATAGATAATGCTTTGTTGCTGTAGAGCACTGTGGCAATGGGAGTTGCTGTACTGCCAGCTCCATAGCCCGGTCAATGCTCCCACATGGTGCAGTCACATACATTCCAGTTCTTGCTAGCCTTAAACCAGGGACCTTCAGATCTGTGTGTGTATTCGCTGTCTGTTGGCCATCACTGAGATCTGTATAATGGACATTCCCCAGCACTATTTCACTATGTATGCTGCTGTTCCTCAAACCCTGAAACACTTGTTGGCTAACACACCTTCACCTGCTGCCTGTTAACTGGCTATATAAAGCTGCCTCCTCCTCAGATCCCTGCTCAGTTATCCTGAGTAACACTTATTACCTAGTTCCTTAACCCTTAATATATCCTACCTGAACAGCCCCTTTGTTTTGGTCTTCTCTCTAAGAGGTCTGTTCACTACAACATCTCCAATGCCAGCAGTCTACTTGCATTGTTGTTCTGATTAACCTCGGCTCCAATGCAAACAACCAGGTCTCTGCCCTGACATGTACCCTTGATTGGAACCACATTACAGCATTGCATAGTGACATGTTGCCTTTTTCTGGTCTGATTTTACTGGCTCGCATATCAACCTGTTCCTCCAAGAGGGGAGATACAGAAATGCCGCTTTCTAAGAGTATTATAAATCAATGGGTTGTACTTTTAAGGGAGGTATTTTTAGGGTCCAATTTGAAACAATCTCCATGCTGATTTCCCCAAATTGAACACTTGTTTGCCAACATTATTTTAGTCTGTGTTTAAATTATATGGCCAAATGTACCTGCAGTCTTGGTATTACTACTTCAGAAAAGCACCTGTTTAAAGTGACTTATTTTTACTAGAGACTGGTACAGAATTCCATTTTGTAACCAGGCATCTGATATATTGTGTATATGCAATGAGTACTGTTTATTTACTTCAACTCTTATAATACATTATTTGTCCCATTTTCCCATTGACTTTTTTTGGCTTGCCAGGGCTCTAAAACCCCAAACATTTTGGGTAATATGGTATAGCTGGTTACCCCCCCCAGCTCATAAAGTGGTTCTGACATAGTCTACATTGGTGGTCCTGTACATTAACCCCTTCGTGACAAAGGCTGATTTTACTTTTTGTACCCTTCGTGACAACGGCCGTTTTAAAATTTCTGCGCTGCTCGTGTTTAGTTGTAATTTTCTTCTGTCCCGTTTACTGAACCCACACACATTAGATATTGTTTTTTTCAGGACAAGAAGGGCTTTCTTTAGATGACATTGTTTTGATTGTATCATATTATTTACTATTAAAAAAAAGTATAAAATATGGTGAAAAATTTAGAAAAAAATGACTGTTTCTAACTTTTAGTTGAAAAATCTTTTACTCATCTATAAAAGGTAATGAAAAAACCTGCTAAATAGATTCTACTATTTGTCCTGAGTTTAGAAATACCCAATGTTTTTATGTTTTTTTGCTTTTTTCTACACATTATGGGGCAAAAAGTACAGGTAGCGTTTTGCTATTTCAAAGCCTTTTTTTCCAAATCTGGTAATTCTTCCCCCCATGTGCCATTTCGGGTATCTTTGAAGCCGGCCAATGCAATTTACCCCATCAAATCATATATTTTTGAAAACTAGACAGCCCAGGGTATTCCAAGTGCTAGTATTTTAACCCTTTCCAAGCACTAATTCTACCATCAGCCTTTGTCAAACTTTATGGTAGTAATTTTTTTTGCATTTGTTTTTTCACACACACTTTACTTTAGGTATGCATAAACAGGTTCTGGTATATGTCACTATCATAAAACACCCCAATATGTGTTTAGCAACATCTCCTGAGTACAGCGATACCTCACATGAATGATTTTGCCTGGGTGTTTGGGGGCAAAAGGGCCACATTTGGGGCATGCGCATTTTCAATGTTGAACTTTGGCATTTGGGGATCCACTGCCCATGCCCTATTTGGCACATCTTTCAGTATGCCCAATAAAGCCATATATTTTTGAAAACTAGACACCCCAGGGTATTTCAAATGCTAGTATTTTAACTCTTTCCATGCACCATATCTACCACCAGTCTTTGTCAAACTTTGTGGTAGTCATTTTTTTGAATTTGTTTTGTCACACACATTTTACTTCAGGTATGAATTAAAACGTTCTCGTATATGTCACTATCACAAAACACCCCAATATGTGTTCAGCAACATCTCCTGAGCGCAGTGATACCCCACATAAATGATTTTGCCTGGCTGTTTGGGGGCAAAAGGGCCACATTTGGAGCGTGCACATTTTTCAATGTGGAACTTTGGCATTTGGGGATCCACTGCCCATGCCCTATTTGGTACATCTTTGAGCCGGGCCATTTCAATGTGCCCAATAAAGCCATATATTTTTGAAAACTAGACACCCCAGGGTATTTTAAATGCTGGTATTTTAACTTTGCATGCACACATTTTACCACCAGCATTTTTTCAAAGTTTTCAGTAGTATTTTTGTGTGTGTATTTTTCCCACACACACCTACTTTATGTATGAATTTACAGCTCCTGGTATATGCCGCTGTCACACGACACCCCAATATGTGTTCAGCAAGATCTCCCGAGTACAGTGATACCCCACATGCATGGGTTTGTCATTTTTGGGGGGAACTAAAAGGACACATTTGGTACGTGTGCATTTTTCTAATTGGAAATTAGATGTGTGGCCATCCTTCCCCCCGTGTTATTTGGGACATTGTTGAATCCGGCCAATTCAATTTACCCCATCAAATCATACATTTTTTAAAAGTAGACACCCCATGGGCATTTAATATGCCAGTATTTTAACTCTTTCCATGCGAGAATTGTTTTAAGCTAATGTGCTAATTTTAGGACTTGCTCTCAAAAATATATTTTTTATATATATATTTTAATTTTTTTTTGCCTTTTTTAAAACATTTTTAAGATTTTTTTTCAACTTGAAGGTTCCCCTGACATCAGTGGGAAATTATTTTTACATTTTACTGGTTTTTTACTATTTTTTTTCTAATTATTATTAATTTTATTTTATTTTTAATTTTTTTTCTAATCACACTGTGATTAGAAAGCTGAGCTCCATTAACTTGCATGGTTGAATGCAGTACCTGTATTCAACCTGCAAGTGGAGCCAGAGTTCTCTAGAGGGTCAGGAGACCGTCTAGCGAACTTTTTCGTCTTTATTATTTTTTTTCCCGGGTCGCTGCCATCTTGCTGATGGCGAAGATCACCGGCAGCTGCGGCTGTGACCGCTCTCCGGAGCGGTCACAGTCCATCAAGAGGTAAGTGTTTGGTGTCGCTGGATGCCTCCTGATCGAGGCATTCCAGCGACACCATTTAAGTTTAGGAGGTGATCGTTGATCGCCTCCTAAACGCTTTTAAAACGGGCGTCCTCCGCCATACATTGTATGGCGGATGTTGACGCCCCGGGGAGGGGCCAGACATGGCCCCTGATTCTGATCATGGCGTTGCTGAATGCCTCGAGGTCGAGGCATTACAGCAACGCCGTTTGGGTAAAAACATCGATCACGGATCGATTTTTTTTTACCCGTTTTAACAAATGACGGTCCTGGCACGTCATTTGTCGTTAACGACATGATTTTCCGTGACGTGCCCGGACCGGCAATTGTCATCAAGGGGTTAAACATGTTTAACTTTTGTGTTAAACAAAATATGCGTTTAACACAAAGGCAGCGTTACTCTTTTTTTAGGATCTGCATAAATATTCCTCCTGACCAATGTTCCATCTAATTTTTCTTAGGTGGCGTGCGCAGAAAATTTCTCTTGTGCAAAAATGTTCCCAGAGCCAAAATTTTGTGCGCACAATATCCGCGCCACATAAAGTATCAAAAAAAATAATATATATTTTTTTTTATTGGGAAAAACTTGTGCGCACAATTTTTGGACATGTGCACTCTCTAAAAATGCTATGTGCGCGCGCACAAGCGCACAGCTTAGAGGGAACACTGCTCCTGACTACTTTGCAAAACCTTTTGATCTTTTCTACAAAAGATGCACAAAGAAACTCTGCTCTCATGGATCTCAAGCAATTGCAGAACACAGGTTTTCTATGGGGTTAACTCAGACATGTCCACTTTAGCATACTAAGACATTTGGGCAAAGCCAACATGACTGTGTACCAGTGCACAAAGCAAGCTACATAAAGACATAGTTGGATGAGTTTGGTGTGGAAGAACTTGACTGGCCCACACAGAGCCCTGACTTCAACCCTACTGAACACCTTTCGGGTGAACTGGAACAGAGATTGCGAGCCAAACCTTCTCATTCAACATCAGTGCCTGACCTCACAAATGCTTTATTTACTGCACGAATCGGCGAAAAATCCCACAAACACTCCAAAATCTTGTGGAAAACCTTCCCAGAAAAGTGGAAGCTGTAATATCTGAAAAAGGGGACCAACTACATACGGGTGTAATGGTCAGGTGTCCCAATATGTTTGTATATTTAGTAAATATACTGTATATATTAATCTGCATATCTGCATTGAATTCTTACTAATAGCATCTGACAATCCACTTGTACAGGCTGTCCTCCACAGAGTTTTAATCTCCTGAGATTTAATGGTTCTGAATATAGGCAAATTTCAGTCAGTCAGTCATCCAGGTCTTTAACACATGCAGATTTCTATATTTCTGTAAATGTATATTTATATGTAGCATATGAACAATATCATTATATCATTTGAACTTCATTTTCATTACCAGAAAAGAAAAATGTGTAGTCTAAAATGCAAAGACATTTATGCATTCAAGATTCGCCTATTAGTCTGACCTTATCACAGTTCCCATGAAAGGTTCTAAGTCCTGCCATTACTGGCAGATCTTTTTGTAGAGCTTTCTGTTTTGTTCCAGCAGTCTTTTGAGGACATTGTGCCTATGAATCAATGTGGTTTTTTTTTTACCATTTTATTTAGTGCTGTATATTCAATTTTACAATGCTATATTCATTAATCACATGCATTGTTTGAGGCCAGGAGCCGTCTGTAAAGTGCAATTATATGGGGCACCTTTTATGTTCCTAGATATCTAAGATTACTTATTTATCAATATGATATTTAAATGAAAGTTTAGGATGATTAATCCAGCAGCATCAAACCCACTGCAAAATGCAAAGTGCAGGGCGTTGGTTGTCTTTATATGTCATTAAGGGGCCAAGATTTTAAGATATCCTTGTTCACATTAAGATGAGTCAAGATAATTAAGGCTGAGGTGCCATTACTCAGGATTAAATATTCCCACTGCCTGGCTTGTTTCCAACACCTGAATTTGTTTAGTGGTGTAATACACTGTGCACACACTTCTGTCTTGCACTAAAAACATAAAGCTCTGTGATGTGATCTATAGCACTTTGGGGCTCATGGGTGGATGCATTACAAATCTTTGTAATATTGTTTTCATTTATCATTATTTTCACTATGTATTTCCTATCTATGGCTTTTTTATTTTACGATAAGTATCCCAAGGCCAGTTAAAAAAATGTTTACACCTTGACATGAACGCGTCTGCAAGGTAACCAGCCGCGCACTACCCGGTTTTCGTAGATGCAGCCAGGAGAGGACTTACAGGGCTCTCCACTAATATTGACACCTTTTGTAAGTATGAGCAAAGAAGGCTGTGAAAACCTTAATTGTTTAACCTTTTGATCTTTTCTTCAAAAAAGCCACAAACATACTCTGCTCTCATGAATATTAAACACTTGCAAGAGGAGAGTCCACCAGTATCGACCTTGTAATTTGAAGGAGAGATTCTGTATGGAGAAAGGTCCCAGATCCCTTGCCATGTACTCAGAGCTGTTATCTTGGCAAAGGGTGGTAGTACAAAGTATTGACTAAAAGGGTACCAATAATTGTGCCGCACATATATTTCACAATTTTGTATTTGGATAAATCTATGTTGTGTTTGCAATTGCAAAGAGCAGAGTATTTTTGTTTATATTTTTTAAAGAAAAGATAAAAAGATTAAACAATAAAGACAAATTTGCACATCCTTCTTTGCTCATATTTACCTAAGGTTGCCATAGTTGTGGGTTGGGAGGGCGGAGCTACAAAGTATGGGGGTTACAAAAAGGTGGGGCCATAATGCAAAGCGTTAGAAGTAGTGAAGGTTTACCTGGAAGACTGGAGCACTGCCTGACCGCCTGTGACACTGATACTCACACTTCAGAAGACTGAGGCAGAGCGCACACTTCCCTCCATTGACATTGGAGGCACACATGCGCACAACACACCATCTGAATATGCATTCATATATTCTGTCAGCCTGCCACTTCCTAGAACTATCATCAGTAGTTTTGGGGCCCCTTACAAAACAAATGGTCTGGGCCCCCCTACCCAAATGACTCACTCTGCACACCCAGTATTTTCTCTTCTAATTATCTTTTTGGTGGCAAGCCATTTGGGTGCAAGTATGGCACAGACAAGCTGTTAGGGGGCCTTTCTGAATCAGTTTTTTTTTATTTGAAAATAAAATGTGTTGCCCAAAAACATGCCACTCTCTTTCTCACTCTCTCTATGTCCCTCAGTCCTGTCCAGGGCCCCTGCACTCCTCTGCTGCCTTGTATTTGGCCCTACCTGCTCATGTACCTTCGCCAGTCATTTTCTGGTCTCCTATGATCTCTCTCTCTCTGTAGAAGGAGGGGTCAGTATGTGAGACAGCTGCAGAGAGGATAAAGGGGGGTGTAGTCTACTCAGTACCCATATAATATAATAGAAGCTGCCTTAGATTATAATATAACCCTTGCTTATATGTAGAGGTAAATTCTTACAGGCACTAAAATCATAAATTATCTCCCTATTAATTATGCTAACCTAAATAAAGAGATTTATATGTTTTATTTAATGTAATAAAATACAGAGGGGGTGGTGGGTATGTGGTGAAGAGGCTTGAGGTCCACAGAACCCATGAGATTTGTACTTTAATGTAATAAAGTCTGTAATAAATGTGTAAATACTTAATAAGCAGCACCTGTTACATTTATTGGACCCACTTTGAATCTTAACCACATATTTGGCAATGCTGACAAAAATGCTAATCACAGCCTGTTTAAGCCTTCCTCACCAATCTTGTAATTACTGGCAACCAGCACTGCCAGTGTTTTACTTAAGCTGGCACCGGCTTCAAATCGTTAATTACTGGCTGTGCCAGTAAAATACCGGCCAGGTGGCATCCCTATATTCACCATGGGTGCCAATATTAGTGGCGCACACTGTAAATAATAAAGAATTTTTAAATTGTATAACCAATGAATGCTTGTGGTAAATTGCATGTAATAAGATGCATTGAAGTCCATAAAAAAATTGACTCAACAGCCTTTACTGTTGCTGGACTAGACTGTTACTTTAAATTAGCATGATTTGAAACAAAAGTATTTATAAAGATTCTGGTGTTCTCAGAATACAATAGATTGGTCAAAATAGTTAACATCTAAAGAGATCATTTATTCTGAATTTTTATGAACTCAACTTTGGCTAAAATAATGCAACAGGATGACCAGAGTAAAGAGCTGGTGCTATTTATTGTTACTAATCACCTTATGAACACTAAATGTGAAAGAGTTATGTCAACAGAATAGAAATTTAACTTAGAAAATGGGGACATCTTAATAAATGTATAAATTAAATCAAGGCTACACATGAAAGTTTTCTTGTGTAGCTACTTATCAATGTATGTAAAGTCATGACCCAGTTTCCTATAAGAAAAGTAGGAAATCAGGCTAAGCAAAAAATGAATGTTTGCAAACAAGCTGCCATGACACCCCTCCATAATGTGTGCCAGTCTTGTGTCCGTTGTAGTCCTAAAACAGAGCATGCATGATTTGTAGTCCAAGTCAGATGGATCGCCAGAGCTTTTGCTATATCTGATACTCCATTGACAAAGAAAAAATACTTGTAAAGGAAATATACTTACATCAAACTGCCTTTTAACATGTCATATCTCTTTTGGGCCATTAAAGTTTATGTAGCTTTAAAACAAAAAAGTAAATGAGACCCGCATGATCAGCATCTGCTACACTGTTACATCTTGGCACGTACAGTTCCCAAAGGTCACCTTTTCACATTTAATTTTATTTACATCAAGGCAGATACAGTGATCAGATAGCATGCAGCTGGTATCAGCAGAAAGCTAGCAGTAGAAAAGGAATTGATCTCAGGAAGGAGCCTGTGCATATCACTTAGTGCACACCATGTGGACTCACATTGTTCCCATTTTATGTTCCTTACATTATTTTTGTTTTGTGTGTGTTGACTGAATAATGAATGGATTGAAAATAAATTTAATATTTTTTTTTGTATTTTAAAAGAAAAAAAGGAAATGTTGAATGTGTTATGATTTCCAATTAAAACTTTTACCTATTTTTACCATACCATTTGTCTTTCAACCTTCATCTTTGGTTACCTCCCTGATATTGTCTCCTTTTCGCTCTTTGCTGACTTGCTTCAGTTGTTGACTGAAATCAGATCTATAGCACCTTTAACATAAAAATGTTCCCCAGTTTCCCTTCTCCTTTGTTGTTCGGGCAGCTTTTCCAACTGTGAAAATGTGTCTCTCTACATTTCTCTCCCCATGTTCTTCATCCTTCCGCTTTCTTCACATTTCGATATGCTTCTCTATGTGCAAAATCATCTTTCACCTTGTTGTTATATATCCCAATGCTACGTGGAGGTTTCCTTCCCTTCCAGTTATTTTTTCCATCTTGTTTGTGTTTTGCTTGTTTTGTAATAATATTAAATTCTTCATTTGCTATATGTATTACACCTGCTGTTAGTGTTATTTATATAATCTCTCTCAAAATATTTCCATATCCCCTACATTTCAGTTACCCAAACTGAGATACCGTCTTTGGAGGGGGCATGGCTAAAGCTGAGGCTGCCCACTTTATCTGTCCGACATAGGAACTGTGATTGAGGTCTGCACGGCACAGTAGTGAATGTTTGGTGGAACAGTGCCTGAAAATCAGGTCATTCCCCTTAACGTTTTCTTAATCTCTTGTCCTGTCTCCAAGTCTCAACTCTCTCCCACCAACTTTCTGTGATATCCTCTGTTTTCTTCCTTTCTTCCATTTGATGTCCTCTCCCGCTATTGGGCCTCTACTCCTCCCTACTTTCTTATATATATGGCCCTAGCCATTCTTCACTTATGATGTTGTCAATTCTAACTCCTTTCACTCATACAATTCTCTTTGAATATTATTCTCATAATAACTACCATTTTAGTTTGCTGAAAATTTAGCATCCTTCATTAGTCATCGATATATATGTTTGCTGTGATTTGGTCTGCTTAACACATATTGTTCTTATCTCCTCTTCCCATGTACAGTAATGACCTCCGCTATCTCCTCAATATTATGCAATTTCTTTTTACATAATATAATCATGTGTCCCTTCTGGCTTCTAGCCATTTCTTGCCACCATCTTTCAATGTTTTTCACCTGAATATTAAATTGTCCAGACTTTGTTCAAAATTACATGTCTTTTGATTGTGTGCTAAACCGTGATCCCAAGTAGTTCATTAAAGATAATTTTAAGTTAAAGTAAAGCCTTACTTTTACACAAGTAATGTGCATAGGAAAGCATCTTTGGAATGTAGTCTAATGTGCCATCAACATGGAGTCTGATCCATAGACACTTTATCTTCATTCTCTTGCAGAATGATTGGAAAATAGGCCAGGTTTTAAGCAGAAGAGAAGGTCTGGAAACTCAAATTTCTCCGTGCTTGCAAAACATTGCAAAGACTGCAATTAAACAAGACTGTCAAACTTTATTTCAGTATCAACATGCTAAAAGCTTTCTAAAGCATTAACTAAAGCTAAATTATAATTATTACAATTGCATTAACTCCGTGACTCATATACAATTAATATAGGTTGGATGTACTGACGTTATGGAAATTGCATGACTTAAGTATCTGAATATTTTTTCCTTTTTTAATTTTATGAACGCCCACATCATCACAGTTTGGGTATTTTAAAATTCCAAGTATGAGGGACAATTTTATGCCAGCTATCTGTCTGAGAGGATGCATGTCTGTATTTTAAAGTGATCCTGGAGCAACAAAGAGCGGAAATCACATTTACAGTGCAAAATCTGTTAGAGGAATCCATATTTAAGTAGAAGAAAAAAATATAGAGTGCACATATTTCCTCGATTTAACTCTTAGAAAACACTATAAAAATATTTTGTTGTATAGACCTATTTTAATTTTTACGTATATATAAATTTTAGATTTAATGGATTTTCATTTTTCCATCCCTTGCCGGTACCATGTAGCCATGGAGGCGGTCCGGTAACTAAGTGTTCAGTTTGTGTACTGAGATGTTGCTAAGATACCCATCATCTTCATCTGAGTTATACGAAAGACGCCTGGTGAACATCAAAATAGAAATGACGCAGCACACAAAATCTGATTTTTTTTCCAGTGCAACTCCCCACTCATTAGAACAATCAAGAATGTACCGTACTTATATTGAAATAAAGGTTTTTTGAAATTTTGCTTCTTGTATGTATGGAGTCTTGTGCCTTCTCCTGTTCCGTGACTTATTGTAAAATATTAGAAATCACATTTCATTTTCTTGG
Source organism: Sceloporus occidentalis (assembly GCA_023333645.1). Classification (NCBI taxonomy): domain Eukaryota; kingdom Metazoa; phylum Chordata; class Lepidosauria; order Squamata; family Phrynosomatidae; genus Sceloporus; species Sceloporus occidentalis. The sequence goes on along the minus strand of JALMGF010000015.1, from coordinate 16,968,201 downwards.
CACTCATGGCTATGACACAAATACAAGGGAAAAATACTTTCACCGCTAACAATCAGTACAAACATCATCCTTCTCTTTTATAAAGCTATTTTTTGTGCGTCATTTAAAGTCCTTTTCCAGTTTGTAATATTACTCATCTGTATTTCTCATCAACCTGTTAATGTTTTTTTTCTCTCTCCTATAGAGGTGAAAGCTAAATTTATAATATCCCACTGGTCATTTTATATTTTGCATGATAACACTGCAGTCTGAACTTGTCCTCTGAAATTACTAGCATCGGGTTCTAAAACATTTATTTTTTTTACCCTGCGGCTCACAGTAGGGATAAGAAAATCACTGTTTGAAAATGGTGAAAACAACAATCTAATACAATTGCAAGATTCAAATGTCCAGCATGGAATGCAATAACACTTAATTTCCCACTCCTTTTAATCCCAATAGCAAAAATGGCATTACAACTTCAGTTTTAGGACTTCCTACAGATTTGATCACAAAAACACTGAGTGGTGAGAACAATGATTAAGAGCACTTCAACTCAACTGGTTACAATTAGAATGTCTACGTAATTATTTCCCTTGCTGTGTAACTCCAGGCATGGAGAATCATAATATACACTATTATTGTATATTCACTGAAATGTTTAAATACCTATATGCTATGTACTACTTGTTTAATATGCTTATACAGTAGCTCCACTACTACATGCAGTAGTGCTATTGGAAAAGCATATTAAACGTGATGGGTCCAATGAGACTTTTAGAGGATGAAGGGGAGACACGTGACACATTCCTTATGAAGGTAAATTGCTATAATGTATATTACTCTATACAAAAAAACCCCATCAGTTATACTACATTCCTTAATGTATGCACGGTTGTGTGTCTTTTGGTTTTTTCACTTGTGTTAAAGATGAGGCCCTAGAAACTAGAAATTAATTAATCCTTAGAAATCTAGAGCTGTTTCTGATATAATCCAATGGATTAGAATTTAAGGAACATGTTTCTTTAAAAAGTTTGTAACTGTTCTATTGTTCTACCAGTACATAGCGATACAAAGCTTTGCATGTCTGTCCTGGTGGGGATGACTACATAGTGGAAATGCTAGGGGGATTGGTATCTATATAGGACAGAGGGGGGGGAAAGAGTTGCCAGACTACACCTCTACACCAATACATCTGGTATAGATGTCACTGCATGTAGCCTTATGTTGAACCCCTGGCAATAGCTGCCCACTCACTTTGTCATTCAGGTGTTCTATTTCCTTTAGTTTTTTGTTCTCTCTCTTTAAAATCACTTTGGGAGGGCTACCTAATATATATTAGACAATTAGTCCTCAGATATCATACTGTCATTTACATCTGTTAACACAGGAATATCTACAGGAGCAATAGTGCCCCTGAGCCCCAAATTAACTACTGTAAAGACCATGTGACTACTATCACTGTTGTCAACTCCAAATTTTACTCCTCTCGTTTTCAGAAGCAGGCAATGATCGGATGGTAGTTCATTAGTATAAAAGAAGATTGAATGTGTCTACAATGTCCCAACCTTGTTGGCTCAAAGGAGTTGGATCTTCAGTGCCATCGGTTAACATGGTAATTGTTGTTTCCCCCAAACAGCGGGAATGGAAGACAAATTATCTCTGTGTTTCAGACTGACCTGAAGTGTGAAATAATAAACAATACCGTTCAAAAGTTTGGGATCACTTAGAAATGCCCTTGAATAATAATAATAATAAAAAAAGCAAATTCCAAAACCAAAAACATTTATACTTACAAATAAGGTTCCAAAAGACATAAGAATCCTATGAATGCTATTTCCATAACAAGAAACATAAAATGTTCAGCTTTTCCAGGTGTATAACCAAATAATTTGTTATGTACGATTGAATAAACTATCTAATCTGTTTGCACTAAAATAATTGATGATTTTTTTTTCCTCAAAGGAATATGATACGCAAAATCCGTTATCAGCTGTTAATGCAAAAGGAATATGCAACAACATTTTCTGAGTGGGTCACAAGACATCACCCCATAGCGCCACAAACAAGTCCCCTTAGGAAGCCTGTTCATTATTATTTAAGAGTAGTCACAATTCCAGTTATGGTTTTAGCTGTGCGATGCATTCATTTCTCCGCTGGCTACTGAACTGTGAATACCAAGTCATTTCATGCAGACCTACACACAGATTTGAGATAATAGCTTTCAGTGAGTCTGAACGCAAGCCATGGTTACAAAAGATGCCCACAGATTACACAGTTTCCTTGACGTTGGTTTTAAAGTCCATTTTTTGAATTTTGGAATTACACTGCACACATTTTGGTGCTAATAAAACTACATTTGTATATAAAAAAAACCCCTAAAATATAAATAAATAAATACATTTTTATTCTCTTGCATCATATCCAGTTGGCGGCCTCTTGACTCCAGAGCAGCATTGATAAATATGCAGCCCTAAAACGTGGCAGATGGCCAATGTGACATGAGATGTTGTCCTAGTTTGGCTAGAGCACCTGATTATAGGAGCATAGGAGGTAAATTCTGATCCACACATGGTTGTTTGTTTGGCCCTACATCTTGACACGTCCCGCTCCGCACCTATTTGCCCCAACATCAGCTAAAATGCTTCCGATGTCAGCGGGAATGCCCACCGGCATTAGTGGGACCGCCTACCGATGTCAGCGGGAGCACCCGCTGATGTCAGTGGACGGTCCTGGCCACGTCCCACAAGGGAAGGCTCCGGGTATGCCTACAGTCTGGGCCTGGTTGTGCTAGTTACTAGACTTGCGCATTCGTCTTCGGGCGAACATGAAAACGAGCACGAAGAGGCCGTTTTTTTGTTCGTTCCGAAGACACGCCGAAGAGAATACAGTGCCGGCAAAACGTAGGAGAAGACGAAGACTCCCAACCACGAAGAATCGAAGATTCTTCGTGATTGTCTTCGTTTTTGCCGCGCAGCCGCCAAAATTTCAAACAGGAGTGAGCTGATCTCGTCTGTCCAATCAGCTCACTCTTGTGACGTCACGCTAAGGGTCTCGTCCAATGCCTGTGCTGCTGTTTTTTGAATTCTGAAGGCGCCTTTATAAAACCAGAGCTTGCCTGAGAGATCCATTCATTTTTCGCTGTGACTGCTTTGGCAACACTCCTGTGCTGCATCCGAGCGTTACAGAGAGATTGTTCTGTTCTGTGTGAGACTGGTAAGCCTTAGCCTGCCATTTCTCACAGTGTACTTCATCCTCACTTCAGTGCTACTTAATATAATTAATAATAATAATTTGATTAATTTAATTTTTTTTTATTTAATTTGTCATCAACTGTAGTGTAAGTGCTGTTGAGTTGACAGTGCACCCAGTGTCTCAGTGGCACTGGGGTGCCCTTGCCCTGGGCTGGCACTAGTGCCTACTGCCTGTCCTGCTTAAATAAATTAAATAGAATTTATAAATAATAATTTAATAGAGTCTATAATTTTATAGTTCTTTATAATATTATATATATATATATATTTGTCAGTCATATATATATATATATACTATAGTATACTAGTGTAGAGTGTACTGTAGACATTCATCTACTAGTGTCTAATTTAAAATCAGTAATATTAATTAATATAATTAATAATTGAATTCATTATAAAATTATATATATATTTGTCAGTTATAGTTAGTAATAGTATACTAGTGTAGAGTGTACTGTAGACATTCAAGACATCTACTAGTGTCTAATCTAAAATCAGTAATATCAATAATTCTATAATTCTTTCTTATCTTAATAGTTAATTAAATTAGCTATAAATAAAAGTAATAATATTAATTAATTACTACTAGTGTATAGTTCAGCTAATCTTATTAGTACTGGTGCTGCAGCTCTATAGTTTGTGCTTTGTTTTAGCAACAGCAAGAGACCAAGTCAATTTTTCTTAATTAATAATCTTTCATTTTATTTCATTTGTTTTGCTCACCTCAGTCCATCAGTGAAGTGAACTTGTTGGGCTAGTGAGTGCAGCCGCATAAGTGCTGTGTTTTTTTTTGATCAGCAAGCAGTGACGTTAACTGTTTTGCAAAGATTTTCTCATTTATTTTACATTTTATTTCAATTTTATTAAAAGTACCCTTAGTGTTTTGCTCACCTCAGTCCATCAGTGAAGTGAACTTGTTGGGCTAGTGAGTGCAGCCGCATAAGTGCTGTGTGTTTTTGTTCAGCAAGCAGTGAAGCTAACTGTTTTGCTGTGACATTTTATTTTATTTCTAATTCTTTTCAAGAAAAATTGACTGTGACGAGCTGTACTAAGCAAAGCTTCAAGCTACTAGCTGTAGTACTAAAATAATTCTAATCTTCTTTAATCTTAATCTATAATATATTATAAATAATATATAACAATATAAATTCTAATTCATAATCTATAATATAAGTAATTCTAATTCTAAATTCTAATTCATAATCTATATTCTTCTATCTATAATACATAATATATAAGTAAATTATTTCTAATCTATTAATATTATATAACTTAATATTAATTAATAAATCATACCGAATCTGATTTAACCTGACTTTAGCTTAGTGGGTTTGAGAGCGTCTGCCTAGAGGTAGACTTATAGTAAGGAAATATAGCTTTAGGCTAGCATAGTAGTAGGCTAAGCTCTTAGGCCCGTGTAAATTCAAATTAAAAATAAAATACTGCTAGTTATTAAATAGTTAATAATTTAAATAACTTTAGCACTTTGCCAGATTGCACACAACAGCACAGTGCAGTAGTGCATAGTTTTACTTTTTAAGCAGTAGCACTGAAGAGAACTTCCTCTAATTTTTTTGTCTTTAATTCATTTTTCCTTTTTTTTTTTTTTTTTTTTATTTTTTATTTTTTTATAGTTTTTTAAACACTACACTACACTACACACACAACACAAAATTTGAAATGGATCCTCCTTTTGGGACTAAGGAGGGACAAGCTCCATCTACCACCACCACCACCACCACCACCACCACCAGTTCTAAGATGCAGCCTTTGCGTCAGTCTAGTCGGCCAAGTAGGCCAAGCTCTCGCTTATCATTTGGGGAAGCATTGCTTGAAGGATCATCAAGTAAAGGAAAGGCACCAAAAGCAGGCAGTAGTAGTGCGGCTAGGCCCACAAGCTCTATGGTTTTTTACGGAAAGCCTAAAGCACCAGAAGCACGTTCAAACGTCAAACGCCAAACGTCTAAGACTGACAGTGTTTGGGTGCTTTGCCCTGGGCTGAAACAGGTGAGTGGGTCGCCAATTGCCCACTCATTCGCCTTTCCCATTTTTCACTGCTGCTGCTGGTGGTGGTGGTGCCAGCATCTCTTCCGTGCCAGTTTGCTTCCTGGCTAGAGTCATGCCCAAAATGTCCCTAACGGTAAGGGCAGTTTCTCCCCCCTGGCTGCCTCTGTCTGCGGTGTGGCAACGCCTGCTACCTCCGCCGGAGTGGCCAGCTTACGCTAGGGCCTAGTGTCTGAGCTCTGGAAGTCTGCTGCCAAACGTCTAAGACTGACAGTGTTTGGATGCTTTGCCCTGGGGTGAAACAGGTGAGTGGGTCGCCAATTGCCCACTCATTCGCCTTTCCCATTTTTCACTGCTGCTGCTGGTGGTGGTGGTGCCAGCATCTCTTCCGTGCCAGTTCGCTTCCTGGCTAGAGTCATGCTCAAAATGTCCCTAATGGTAAGGGCAGTTTCTCCCCCCTGGCTGCGTCTGTTTGCGGTGTGGCAACGCCTGCTACCTCCGCCGGAGTGGCCAGCTTACGCTAGGGCCTTGTGTCTGAGCTCTGGAAGTCCGCTGCCAAACGTCTAGGACTGACAGTGTTTGGATGCTTTGCTCTGGGGTGAAACAGGTGAGTGGGTCGCCAATTGCCCACTCATTCGCCTTTTCCATTTCCTTTTCCATTTCCATTTCATTATTTTCCTTCTGATACACAACCAACCAACCAACCAAACATAACACACACAATAACACAAATAACACAGTGACATAATACATAACACATATAACACACAGTGACAACACACATAACACACATAACACATACACGTACAATGCACAAATCACAAGGACCTTTCCTCTTGTTATTTGTCCTGGCCTTCACTTCTACACTCACTAGCATTAACGCTATAACTCACACTTCATACTATAACATTTTTCCATCCACATACCTGCCAACAGACCCAACTTTTTCAGGGACAGTCCTGCTTTTTTCCAGTCCTGTCCCATCTAATTTAGCTATCTAGGTATGCAAATACACGTTGGTAGTTATAGCTCGGTAGGTAGCACTAGTATAAACATTAAATAAATATAATAAAGTACTAAATAATAAATCTAACTTTAAAATACATTTAAATAAACCCCTTAATTTTTTAAAACCCATTAAAATTAAAATTAAATTATTATTTAGACATAATACATCTTTAACCAAACCAGTGCACTGCTACTAATCTTAAACATAACCGTACATTAACCCTAAGCTATTTTTTAGTTCTTGTCCAACATTTTTCCATCCGCATACCTGCCAACACACCTAAGATTTTGGTGGACAGTCCTGCTTTTTTCCAGTCCTGTCCAGTAAAAGTTGGGTTGTTGCAAAGTATGCCATTGTGAATAGGTAGCAAATGTTAGGCATGTATTACAAGTGGTCCAAAATCAATTTAAAAATGTAAAATAATCCCTATTCTTTTATTAAACATCTATGGATGTGTGACTGTGTATGATAAACGGAGGCCAAGTTCCTTGGAGCATTTGTCTCTAGGTCATTTTGTGTACAGTACACCTCAGTACGTGTGTGCAACTCTATTGGTCGTTTCGGCAGGGGGCTGGCCTGCCATCAACGAATGAAGTGCGTTCTGCAATTCACTTGTTGATGCCAGACCAGCCCCCTGCCGAAACGACCAATAGAGTTGCACACACGTTCCTTCACGGCAGCTGCTGCTGCTCCGATGTGTTGTTAACCCCGTATTAACCCCTGCTAGGCAACCGGGAAGGAAAAGAAGATTAAACGAGCACGAAGAATGTCCGCGAATATTCGCCCGAAGAGAAGACAGGCACGGGCGAATATTCGCGGAATACGAAGGTTTTTTCCCCCCGAAGACGCGCACGAAGACGAACACGAAGAGCCCCCTGGTGCCCAAGTCTACTAGTTACACCCAAGTCAGACCATCCTTATCTTAAACAAAGGAAAAGCGGGGGTGGGCAATTTTTGTGGTAGACTCACCCGAACAGGCCTGAAGGCAAAAAAACCCTCCCAATCATCCCATGACTACCTACTTACACGCCTCTCCCACTCCTATACTACTAAAATCTTATGCCCTGCTCACACCAACCTGAACTATGGACCCTGTGTATGTTAATGATATTCCATGACAATCAAGCCGAGTCTGTATTAATTCCCATGTAGTCAAACATGTCTAATTCTTTGCATTTCATACAAACCACATAGCAGGGCTCTGGCTACTCTGACACATTAAATGTACCTGGAAATCCATTAATATACAGTAGGGACACAACTTTGTTCATCCTGCTCCCCTATAAATTAATTATATTATATTTTCATATTTAATGATCCTTTCATGCAGTTCCTACATTAATCTGTAATTTCAGGAGTGTTCTTTAAACTATGCCACAGCCACCTCAGATAACTACTAGATTATTAACCCTGTTAAGAGTTTATATACCTTATTTTGTAGTCTGAAATTTGTACAATTTCTAGTTTATTATTTATTTTTTTAGGGCACATGGTCCAAATCAACCGCATTCCTTCCTGTAAAAATGAACACATCTATAACACTCATTGGGAAATCAGTCTGTAAATTAATTCTTAATTATAACTACTCCTGATTTTGTGCTAAGAAAAAAACTGCACATCTGTTCTTACAAGTGTGTTTTACGCATCCTCAAGAGACAAGTACTTCACGCATTTTTCATGTTTTAAGCCCTTTTTCTATTTAGTTCTTTTGTGCATACATTATATCACTCTTTCATGGAATAGTGAGAGCTATATTGTCCAGGTATTTTAGATTTAGGGGTCTACTGATTTACAGCAAATTGAGACTTTGACTGTAATAGTCAACTATTCTCCTCACGTAGTCTTTCCACTTCAAGTAGTCAGCTTCAGTTCTAAATGAAGTAGACTCCATTTTTAACATTAACTTACCGGTATATTTTAATGTTATACTACCGTATTCTTTGATGAATAATGTAGAATTGTTTGATTAAACAGTGAGATGAGAAACATCCTGGAATATTGTATTCCACTGAATGGGGGTTACATTAGGGTGACCACATGTCTCAGATTGTCTTGGACAATTCTGTAATCAGGTAACTTGCCCTTTATCCTGTAAGGCAGGAGTGTTATGCACAGCCTTATCAACAACATCACACTGCTTCCATATTATTTAGTCTTTTTCTTGTGCTTTAAGACTTCAGGATGGAGTCCGCTTTCACGCAGTTGTGCAGAGGCTCATTGAAAGAGGTGAGTGGTGCTGGTGTAGAATCCCAACAGTTAGCGTTGGGTTTAAAGTCTTCCATGATGGCTGGATTAAACACATTGGGTGGTTGGGGTGAAAAACAGACTTGCAAGATTTGCTCTCAATTCAGGATTATGAAGGGGGAACAAAAATAGGCTGTAAAGGAATTGTGATGGGTATCTTCCTGGTAGAAGGTGCCAGAGGACATTTACTTTTGTGTCATGGTCATGATTTTTGTGATGTATTGAAAATTATACACTCAATACAGATGTTCAGAATATCAATATCCAGATGATGATCTAAGGATCATATAACGTATCCATAGCCTGTATGATTGAAGTATTATAAAATTGTCAACAGTGATGGTTATTGAAATAACCCAAATATCTGTGTAAAGTGGAGGAAGGCTGGAATCCCCCCTGTGTGGGCCTGTGGGTAGCTGCACAAGCATTACATGTTTAATATGTAATAAATTATCCCCCTGTACTCAATAAGCAAGAAGGACACTTGCCCAGGTGCTAGCTTTATAGGTGTCCACCACCATCACACTATTTATTAGGGGATGTCTTTGGATCTATGAAGGTTGCCTTTGCAATAGTGAATCATTTTTGTTAATTTTTTTTACTAATCAATGATTTTCACTCTACTAGAATTAGGTTAGAGGGACAATTATTAAATATCTGCCCAGTGCCCACCAATTTACAGTCGAGTAGGCAAGTAAGCCCACCTTTAGCTAATCATGAATCCCAATTTGATAACTTTGTGACATTCAAGAAAAGCTCAACGTAGTCAGGCAAGCCGAGGTCAAACACAGGAATCAGGAAGGTAAACGCTATCTGTGCACTAGCACAAGGCATAGACGACCATCAGAAGGCAAGGTGAAGCAGGACGCCGTGTACCAGGAGGTCTGCCTCTCCTGCGCGGCACTTCAGAGGATGGCAACGGAAGTGACCGTGCGGTGGAGGGGGGTCTCCCTCGTGCCGGCTGCTTCGAAGGTGGCCGTGCGGTGGAGGGGGGTCTCCCTCTCCGTGGTGGCTGCTGCGGAGGTGGCCGTGCGGTGGAGGGGGGGGTCTCCTTCGTGGCGGCTGCTCCGGAGATGGCCATGCGGTGGAAGGGGGTCACCGGGGATAGGTGAGTAACAATTTCTGTGCACTAGCACAAGGCATAGACGACCATCAGAAGGCAAGGTGTAGCTGGTCTGAGAGGTATAAATGGGAACCGCAGAGGAAGTCCGAATCTCCCATCAACCCATCATGACATCACTTCCGGTGTCCGGGAATCGCGACCATCTTGAGTGTGGCGTAGTCTCCCTTCATAAAGACCTGCAGTTAGGGAGTTTGCCACTAGAGGGCGCGTGCGCGCTGAAGCAGGACGCCGTGTACCAGGAGGTCTGCCTCTCCTGCGCGGCACTTCAGAGGATGGCAACGGAAGTGACCGTGCGGTGGAGGGGGGTCTTCCTCGTGCCGGCTGCTGCGAAGGTGGCCGTGCGGTGGAGGGGGGTCTCCCTCTCCGTGGTGGCTGCTGCGGAGGTGGCCGTGCGGTGGAGGGGGGGGGGTCTCCTTCGTGGCGGCTGCTCCGGAGATGGCCATGCGGTGGAAGGGGGTCACCGGGGATAGGTGAGTAACAATTTTAAAGTCTATCAACTAGGGAATTAGCCCTGGGAATTTCGACTATTGAACTAAAATAGTCTAATAACAGGAGTAGCTAACAGATCGCTCTCCAGATGTTGTGTTATTAGAACTCTTATGCCCAGCTTTTTAAATATGTTTTTAAGTAAATAATAAGAATGATAACCATTCAACGTTTGCAGGATGCAAAGAATCTGCACCTTCAAGTACTGACTTGGCAACCTCATAGAATTACATTTAGTTTTTTCTTTATTGGAAGCCACAGACTTATTTATGAATGGATAGCCTTAATAAACTTCACGATGCAAAGATGAAGCTCTGGGAGTGCAGATGTCTCGAGTAGTTTATCTGAGTGATTTTGCACATATTCGCTCTTTCGATTGTCATTGTTTATTTAAAATTAGTGTTTCTTGAGAATCTCTGTTTCATCATGGGTGAGACTGGAAATCAATATGTCAGTAACTATTTATAATAAATTCAATGATCAAAGGTGAATGGAGCCTAATGTTTGTGAACATTCTTATTATAAAAGGTAACAGTTAAATCACTTTGAGTGCAGAGTGATTTATGAATGTTTTTCCAATGCAAAAATCAGTGATGCATTTTAATGTTCACGGCTTGATAAATGCCAAAAGCAGACATTGATGAATTATATTATACAGGTCTACTTGAAGATGATTGTTCTCTGTAAATAGATAATTACTACCGTATAATAATATTTGAGCATATTTCCATGTTGATTTACATGTATTTTTTTAGTGCATACCAAATATTCCATATTTTCCAAAAAATATTGCACCTTTCTCTGTCATAATAACACAACTTTAACTTCTTCTGGCTGCAAACAGACGATAGTCCTGATACATAGGCGATTTAAGGATTGTTCAGTTGTGTTTTCCTGATGGTTCATCCCATAGCACCACAATAATAATAGCCTATAGATCCTATTATACTAAAAATAGTGCACTGTATATCTAGGTGCCAATTTTCGAAATCATTTACCTCCCACGATTGTGATGCCATTAAATGTATACTGTTTAATTTTATTATTTTTTTGGTTTTTTTTATTTTGTGTTTCATACTGCAATCGGTTCTTCACAGGTGAGCATACTAAAATTTAATTTTAATCAGAGAATGTATTTTTCTTTTTACATTTTTAATGTTTTCATTTAGAACTATTTTGCTCCATACTATACCACCATAAAATCCTTGACAGTGCTGGCCATTATTCTAAATCTGCTAAAACCCAAATGGTTGCAAACCAAAATTATATATATATATATATATATATATATATATATATATATATTTAATTAATTTTGGTTTCCCAGCTGCTTATCTTAATTTGTGAGTTTCTGTTTATTATCGGGTAAAACATCATTTCTGTGGAAGAAGAGTATCTCGCCTTGTATGGTGTTTGGCAGACATCGGGCCTGCAGCCCTACAGCTGAAATATTGTTACTAAGAAGCTAACAACTTGTAAGATGATTCATTTAATCCAGCCTCTCATGATTTACATTTGTAGACAAAACTCTAAATGTAGTCCATATAAAGTCATGTCAACGATTTAGGTAGACCTGTTTTAGCTCTCTTTCTTAATGGCAGCCCGGGCTTGCAATAAATGTGTATCTTTTAGCACTTAACTGAGTTGTACTAGATCAGTCTATGTTCATATCTAGTGAAACAGATACTGTAAACATTAAAGTATCTCGTATCTGGTAGGAATCGCCAGCATGGCAACAGTGCCAATGTTTTTATTATAAATAACCCCTTAATAATATTATCACAACAGGTGGCATTTATTAATTTTCCCTCCTTAGAATAAAGGCTTCTTTACAAATATTCCTTCAGGTTGTAAATATTGAAACGACAATACGACCAAAACTGTGCCGAGAGCAAATACCCGTGGCTCCGTGTAATAAAAACGATCTTGGTGGCATTTTCTTTTTATTATGCTTCTTATATGAAGCTACAAGAACCAAAAGCATCAGAGAGTAAACAGGTTTCATAAAGGAAGTGGGGCTCTCTGTTTTGTTTCACAAAGGCAGTTTGCTCTTTAGGACTAAAAACAACAGCATTCTGAGGTAATTATTGTAAATATTTGCATGCTTAATTGTCAAAATCAAGGGCCACATGCCTGTAATAATAATATATTTATTCTAGGATACTGAGATTTTTGTTTAACAGTAGAGTTTTCGGGCATCCTGATTGTTTGTCCTTTTTAAATTAAAATGTATATTCAGTTACAAGGCCAGATTTCCCATAAATCAGAATAACTATGTGCATAGATTAACATTTAATTAACAAGCTGCTGCTGAAGGTTAAAGGAGCTTAACAGTAACCATGCCCGCTAATGCCTATGATATACCAACCATGCCACGTCCATTTTGTGCCTATACAGCCTTTTAAATAGCTGTTTCAACCCAGCCTAAAGTACCAATAATAAGCGATTGTGTGTTACATTGACATGCAAAATATCACGAGCCTCTCAAGGGACAATTTAATGAAAGTTTTATTAAAGGTGAATAGCGCAAAAGCCAATTGGTTTCTAGCTTGCCTAGGAAGAGGAATCTATAAGAAAGCTAACGTTCTTCATTTCAATTCCCATTTACCCTTCTAGAGCCCCCTAGAACTCCTCCACCTTTTGCGTTTCTTTTATAATGCACCGTCCCGCCCAATGGTAGTGCCTCAGCTCTTCGTCCCGCCCCCTTTTAAGACGTGGGACGAAGTGCTGAGGCACTGCCATTGGGCGCGCGGTGTGTGAACACCGGCCCCTTTAACTTCATTAGGCGCCGGCGGTGGGAGAAGGCAGCCCAGCTGCCACTTTCAATACCGCTCGCAGCCGCTCAGCGGCTGTTTTGAAGGTTGGTCTGCCGCCGACCGGCCCACAGAGTGACTGTCCCACCGGGAAATTTCCCGGTATCCCGGTGGGCCAGTCCAGCCCTGCATGCGTTCTTTAATCGCTTAAGTTACAAAATGATAATTCTGTCTCATTTTCCTCCCCTTTAGCTGCATCAATTTGAATGCAGTAAAGTGCATTAGAGTCCATGCAGAATTGACTTGGTGGTGGATCCAGAGCCATATCTTGGGAAGGGCACTCACACTAACACACCCAGTCACTCACATTAACACGCTCAGACCTTCACACTAAAACACACCCGGACAAACACACTAACCCAAGAGTCAATAACACTAACGCAACCTCCCTATCACACTAACACATACACACTAACCTACGCAGATGCTCACACTAACCTACTCATATACATACAATAAAGCACAAAAGCACAAATCTGGACTCTCACATTAACATATCCTCTTGCACTTACACACATGTACACAGACATTGGCACTAACATACTGTCAGGGTCCGCTGAACAGACCCCGGCGCAGCAACTCACCTGAATACCCGCTTCTCGCGGGTACCGTATCGAACATGGCGTCCCGGTCCTCTCCTCCTCCGTGGCTGCAGCTAGAGGGCGTGCGTGCTACGAATGTCTTGGTGCCAGATACAACAGCACACATTGAGAGTCCATGTCTCGATGGGTCAGGGCAATTTAGCGGGAAAAGGGGGACCTACAGTTCTCTACCTGCAGGTGGTCAAAATGTTATGTCTGATCAGTGTATATATATATTTATATATACACACACACGCTTAAGAACAAAGTAACATAATGCAAGTTAAAGTACTAAGTACATGTATGGTGAATGTGTTTTGGGCAGTAGACCGAACAATATAAATTTTCCAAATATATAATACACACTGCTCTGTTAAGTTGCTCTAATGACTGAGTCAGGCAAGTAGCGATACACAATATAGGAAGTAAACTTGAACAATTGTGGACCTGACAGGCATCCTGGAAATACGGACCTTCACTCAGCATTTTCTCCAAGTGTAGCTTGGATATGGAATTTTACATATTTGCTAAAAAGTGGGAGGCTCTTCATATGGTCTTACGGCCCTTTTAATAATGTGTTTAATTTGTGTTTAATCAAAAAATGCTTCAGAACTCATGTAAGGGAATGCTGCGAACAACCTCATCCTGACACCATTCTCCCTTATATGGAAATATAAAAGATCTCAACATCAAGCAAAAAGTATAACAAAGCAAAATGTTTGGCATGAAAAATGTAACAGTTTTAGGTTTATAATGATAAACAATAATATTTATTCTGTATGAGAATTTCACTTTAACTCCTTCGTGACTGAGTGTATTCCTTACCCTAGGGATATGTACTTTTTCGAAATTTTTACCATACACACACAAATTATATACAGGGCCGGACTGGAAATTAAAAACCAACCCTGGAAACAATTGAATACCAACCCCATATTTCTTTGTGCCGTTTTTGGTCACGCTGCACATATGGGGTTTTGGCCCCAATAATTTTTGTTTTGAATAGGTGCAAACCCTGCATTTTAAAGTATATTTGAAACACATTAGTCTTAAATAAGATACATTTCACCGTCGTTCATGACATCATGTAATAGTTTAGGACCAACTGAGAGAACATCGGTATAGTTCAAATTTATTTAGCATTACTGAAAAACATAATGTAAAACAGAGAAATTACTTTACTGTAGGTAATAAACATTGCAAATAAACTTGTGAATTTGCTCTCCTAAAAAAGGGGAGACTTGGGTGAGCTTCATTAATTATCAGAAAAAGTGGCTGTGTGTATGTGTACGGTTTTAAAATGTGTGTGCATGGTTTATGGTGTGCATGTGTGCATGTATGTTTATATGCGTAGGTGCATGCTGTTAAGAGTGGCTATGTTTATATATGTATAAGGATATGGTGTTGGAGGTGCTCTGGGTGTGTGTAGGTGTATGTAAATGTATGGTGCTAGAATGGCTATTACATGTACCGTATCTGTATCTGTAATTGTGTGTATACATGTATGTGTAAAGTGTTATTGGGAATGTGTACATGTATCTATGATTACGGTGTTAGAGTGGCTGTATGTATGTATGTATGTGTTTGTGTAGAGCTGTCCCTGACCTTTATCACACCCCCAAAAACCAACCACAATCACTATCTCCCAAACACTAAATTCATACCCCCATCATCATATTCCTACCCACGATTTTCATTGCCTACCATTATCACCCCATATTGTACCACAGTCATCCCCCTCCACCTTCATGCCCTCTCATCATCTCTATACCTATCCTATTTCCCAGTCATCTTAACACCCCCTTAGCATACCCCCTTCTTATTCGCACAATATTCAACAAGACTTTCCATTAATTCATACAATTTAACACAGGAGCGTAACTAGAAACCACAGGGGCGTGGTGTGAAAATTGCCCCACCCTCGACTTCACAAGCAACATGTCCCACACTTTCACCTTTGCCCCCAAACAGTTGTGAGTGCCACCTTTGCCACCAAAACAGTTTGTCTTTTCCATATTTGTCCCCAAACAGCCTGCCTGTGCTCCCAAACACTTACACATCTGTGCTAACCCACACAAATGCCTACACAAGTTCACATACATGCTAACACACACTTATACATACAATCTCATTCTAACATAATCTCCCACTTAGTCCCTTACCCTCCCTGTCACTAGCGAACTCGTTCTGTCTAGCCACCCCTTACCTCATCCACAGCTTTACCTATGTCTCTGCGCACTGTGCAAGCAGACTGTCTTTTACATGGGGGTCACGTCTGCCATGTCATATCCCGTGCGACGCTGACCGGCAGATGTGACCCCACGGTAAAAGCAAGGCTGCTCACTTTCATGTGTGTGCCCGTGACTGCGGCCATCAATACAGCTACAGGTATAAAAGCTATTTTGCTCCCCCAAGAGAGTCAGCCTGCTGGAAAATCACCTGGCAGGGCAGTCCGGCCCTGATTATATACTGTATTGTGTTTTTTCAGGACAAGTAGGGCGTTCTTTTGAAATCACAAAAATGCATACAACTCAATGATTATTAGCAGTAATATACATGCTAATATAGAAAAAATATATTTTTTGTTAGAGTTTTGTTTATAATTTCTACAGAATAGATGTCACTGTATAACAATAACCCAATACAAATAACCAAATTCATATTCAGGAACATACCCTGATTGGAGAATCTTCTTCTGTAATAATTCATATCAATCAAGTAGCGGGGGGAGGGGGGGGGGTTTAATCAGAGCTCTCAGCAGCTCATAGATAGACCCTCCTGAGACTCTACTCTTCTGCTCAGTCTTTCTGGCAGTAGTCAGCATTGACACCTACCACAAGAAACTGGCAGTCAAGTAGTGAAAATTTATTAGTGCTCCCATCAAACATCTATACGCAGGAGCAGTGAGCATGGAGCCAGCGATGCTGGTTCCTGCTGATATGAGATTGTTCCGTCTGTGTTCAGGGATCTCCTTGCTGCCACAGAAAAACTGAATCATCTTGACCCAATTTTGTATGTTCATAAGGTCATGAAGGGGTTAAACATATTATCTATCAGCTTTAAACTAATTAAACAAGGTGATGCCCTTTTCCTTTGACTTGCTCAAAAGCAACCTTAACCATTCCATACTACTGATTAACTTTCATAACTAGAAGGAGCGCAGTTGTGTAGTCTGCAGCTAGTTTTGCTTTTATTATCGTTTGTTAAGAATATATCTCAACCGCCATTTTTGTAATACTTAATATTTAAAAACAACATTAACTGATGTTTATTTTTTTCATGTCAAAAGTGATAGCTTTGTTTTGCCTTTTTTATTTTTTATTGTGTATTTTGTAGGTCACAGCTGAAGGTTTGAACACAGCATGACATCAAAATGCTTTGGCTTATCCTTGTGTCTAAATGGCAGTACAAATTTCTAATGAAGGTTACTTTTATCTAAAAATAGAGAGCCACAGAATGTCAGCATTCCACATCTATGCAAACTCATTCAAAGATGCAGAATCATGAACCGATGGGGAAAGAACAATGGCTTCTTTAGTATGTAGAGATCCAAGCCATTCCATCCATTCTGTTGTTTCTTTTTACCAAGGAAAATGTGGCACATGCAAATAATCTATTATTTGCATAATAGAATTCCAGTTCACGCTAGGGTAGAGCCCAAGTTTAATACACCGCTTGTTGTTGGTGCATATGCAGTCTGCTAAAACAATACATACACACACACTACATACAAAAAACTTGCTAAAGCTTTGAACTGGAGCAGACACCGGAATGCCAATGCAATTTTCGCTCAGGGATTCCTGGGAAGTGCAATGGAGACTTGAGTGAAATGGCTTGTCTTTGGTGAAGGAAAATATGAGGTCAGAGCTGGCAAATATACATCTGAATAACTTAAAAGGAGCCTTAATATAAAGTAATAGCATAGATGATATATCATTTTCAGTACTGAATTTAGTTTTTATCTGACTTGAGTTTTTCTTTAAGTGCTTTAAAAGGAAGATGAAAAGGAACATAAAAAAGGCATAGACATAATGATATTGTGCTGTTATTTGATAGATCCTGTTGCTTATCCCTATGTTTTTAAATCCTTACTGAAACATTTTGTAACGGCCCCGTACGCAGTATGTATGCGATTGGCGGGTACTCGACACTTACCTCCTCGGTCCTCCGACATCCATGATCCCCCGGATGCATCGGAACTCTACGGCACCGATGCCTCACGGTGCTGGAGCGCGGCGGTTCATAACAACGAACCTCCACAGAGAGAAGGACGTGTGTGCTGCTGCACGCCACGCCCCCCGTCCTCTCTCATACCCCTGTGGAGACGCCTGGATGTCTATTGGACAGGGTCTGGAGAAGCGGAGAAGCGGCACATTCAAAAGCCGAGCACTGACACTCATTCAGTGCTCGGTTGTTCTAATGGTTGAGCACACTAAGTTACCTTCTCCTTGCTCGATATTCTCAAATCTGATACCTGTTGCCGGACCCTGCTTGTTACCTGATTACTCTTTGATCCTGATACCTGTTGCCGAACCTTGCTTGCTACCTGACTACTCTTGATCCTGATACCTGTTGCCGGACCCTGCTTGTTACCTGATTACTCTTTGATCCTGACACCTGTTGCCGAACCTTGTTTGCTACCGGACTACTCTTTGATCCTGATACCTGTTGTTGAACCTTGCCAAGTTACCTGGCTGCTCTCAGCCTGATACCTGTTGCCAGACCTTGTTTGCTACCCAACTGCTCTCGTCTTGACACCTGTTGTTGGACTTTGCCTACATTAGGCTGTACTCCTCGCTCCTATCCCTGCGTACTGGTTTCCACACCTGACCCCATCATAATACATTTGCTGTTTTTAACTGACCATTATTTTCACTGACAACAGATGATACCATAACAACCCATATTCTACTGAATAATAAAGCTGATACCTCCAAAACTCAACTGCATTCAAAAGTGTATGGAAGATAGGGTAACAAAAAACTTTGAAACAGTAGGAAGACAGGAAAGCTTTGTAATAAAGTTTGTGTACATGAAGTTCCAAAATCAGAGAGCTATAAGAGATTACTGCCAGTTTGTTCTTTGTATGGCAATAATAATAATTTCACTACATCCCGTATCGTATTAGTTTTCACAAAAAATAGTATCAAAGTAAGCTTCTCTTTGAATATTTTTTTTGTACAGGTAGAACCTAACATGGCAAGAAGCCCATTTATTTGAACATTATTACAACGTATTAAGTTTAGCACTCTCTGCAACCTTTTTCTACCAATTGTCTCCCCGCTTCTTTTTTGACAGTACTTTCTCACATTCTTTTTCTTTCTTTGGCATCCCTTATGCTTACAGTTAATATATTGCTTCACATTTTATTCTTGCTATATCTGTTCCCTTATCTCTACAATCTCCCTCCTTTTCATTGGCTGTATTAGTCCATATACTCCCTTCCGCTCCCTTGATCTGACTGTTTCTTTCCTACTCACTTATCTTATTCACTCAACTTCACTGATGTTTCATATCTTTCCTTTCTTTTCCATTGTGCCCCATTAATGTTCTCCTTTGGTTTTGTCTTTCCATTTTGTTCTTGGTTGCCGCACAGGCTTCCATTAGAATACATTTTGTTCAGGTCTAGGGGAAAGGGCTCCTGCTTGAGTGCCTTCCAATTAAAATAGGTTTCATTTCTTAAGGGTTCCAACTATACCTTTCAACTATAAATGATCCGTCACCTCTATTCCTCATGCTAATCCCCATCCATCTCAGTTGGATTCTTATGCTGTTAGCAATCACACTCCTATCACGCCAAGTCATATTGCTAATTTGTTTGTCCAATTGTGGTGTGTTACCTACTTTTATAAAAAATGTGAGTTTTTATTATTATTTATAAAGGTGGGGGGTCATTTTTGGTTTTGGCTAAGTGAGCTGTGAATGTTTTGGTCCAGAATTTTGGTGCATCCCTAGAATAAATAGAAATAGTATTTCATTTTTAATTATCCTGAATTTGTAGTCACAAACCTTTCTAGGCGCAGAAATCAGTGAGAGGAAAAGTAAAGGTTTTGTGTCATTTACTTTATTTTAATCTGCATATTTTATTAAAGGCCATATTTTCTCACAGTGAAAAATGAGTGCGGCCCTCGCACGTATACAATTCTGATGAAGTGGCCCACTGCAGAAAAAACTTGGACACCCCTGCCTTAATGTATGATATTTTGATCTTGAATCTGCCACCATGATTATTTCTTGTTTAGAATTTTGTAAGGCGAACATTTCTCTGTGAACCATTTATTATTTTAGAAAATCCATGAATGGTTCCTACAACGTCATCCATAACTGTCACATTAATTTTATTAGATGAGAGCAAATTACTAAGAATATAAATACTAGGCATCCCCTTGATAAGTGGAAATAAGCATGACAAATAGCCCAGAGCATTTGCCAGCAAACATAAAACTGAACAAAACCATGTCAAGATTATTATGCAACATGTGCTTTGTTACATTTTAGATGCCTGCTAAACACTAGAAAAATTTATTTTGTTTTCTGTTTTACAAAACACATGTATATTTCCATATTATATTAACACACATACCCACACTATATGGACAAACATATTGGGATACGTGATGGATCATCAAACAGGAACTTTTATGACATTGCACCTGGGAAGGCTTTCCACAAGATTTTTTTTGTGTTTTTGTGGGAATTTTTGCCCATTCATCCAGTAGAGCATTTGTGAGGCCAGGCACTGATGTTGGACAAGAAAGACTGGCTCACAATTTCTGTTGCGGTTCCTCCTAAAGGTGTTCCTTGGGGTTGAGGTCAGGGCTCTGTACGGTCCAGTCAGCTTCCACACCAAACTAATCCACCAATGTCTTTAGGGAGCTTGCTGTGGGATGAACTAGAATGGAGGTTGCGACTAGACCTTACTGTATATATATATATATATATATATATATATATATATATATATATATATATATACTGAATATCTTGTGGCAAGCTGGCCAGGTTCTTGACAAGAAACTTAAATTACATTTATAAGGATAAAAAGTTTAGCGTAATTTATTAATGGTTTCCTAAAGGCAAACAATGCTGTGTCACAAAATGATAAATAACAAAGACTAACTATACAATATATTCTGTCCAACTGGCCAGCTAATCTAGTTCCTAGTCATGAACAGCACAATCATAGCACATTCAAATGACATAAACTTTTCTTTTTAAACGTTTACTCAGAAACTCAGGCCTAACTACCTCTGCATTTCCTGATGTCAGATTCATGCCGGGAATAAAGAGAGCTCCAACCTCCTGACATAAAAAAATCAAATCAAAGAATTGCAGATTTTACTGTAGTCATATAATAAGCGATTATGCATAACTTACATTTACCAATTTATTCTTTCTACATATTACATTTTAACCACTTAATTTACTGACAGATCATTTTCAGCCTCGATGTCTTGCCCTACATTCCCGAAGTAATTTTACAGTGGGAAAGCAATCTGCAGCCTATGAATTGGCAATTAAGGACACCCGCCCCAGGAAAGAACACAAATATAGGTTGCGTGTGAAGTTCTTAGTTAACCTGTTGCCCTTTAACCTACATCTTCTGAGCAGGACACCTTTATTTTAAATTGGTTCTCTTGAGAGGAGTCGTATAGCTCAAAGTAAACCTCATCACTCATGTCTGTGCTTCTCCTGAGGTACTCAATCTTCTACAACCTCTACCTTCAGGGTAACTGTACATTTGTAGGCTATTCTTCCCAATTTTCTTATCTCTTGTCATAAATGACATTGTAACTCATTCTTCTTGCCCTAAGTAATTATTTTATATCTCCTCCTTCATAGCCGTTAGAGTGTATTAATATAGCCATAATTCTAAAGCAGTATGTACTTTCCCAAAGTCATCTACATCAAATACAGTAAATCAATATGATTTACCACAGATGACAAGTGTGTGTGGTGGATCATTGGTGGCTGAGCCGCTCTATTTTATTTACTTGAAAATCCACATATAGCCATCACAGGGCCTAGTGCAACCATACGTTTTGGACTAATTTATGTTGTTAGGTGATCCTTTCTCCATTTCTACATTAGTTAGGTTTATATGCAGCTATTTGCAGGGACTTTTTGAAAATGTATTTTGGGATATTGTAAATTGTATATGTATATTGTATATTTTCATCTGGGGCTTTTGGCTAGTGTCTCACCCCTGGGTTTAAAGCTCTTAGCCCTGCAAGTGTGCCAGCTGTCTAACAGGGCGTATACTAGATAAACTAGAGAACTTTATATTAACAATAGATGAATTCACCAAAATGCAAAATCCTGGTTGAAAAAATGACCATTCACCATTTTTTCAATACATTTCTGTCTTAAACTATTTATCTTTAGCTAGATAAATGGTGATACAGGACAGAGAAGGGCTATTCCCATGTCCCAGATAACCTTACAGTTTCAGTTGCGCTTACTTCAGCGGTAATTATATTAAATGTATCATCTGGCTGCCACAGCAGATAATACTGGGAAAATCATTATTCTATGATTCTGTGTGTGAGATTATTTCAACGATAAGCAAAAACAAGAGCTCCACAATAACAGCCAAACATTATGAACAAGTGTTTCAATATTTTTCATTGCAGTTGAACATAAATCTACATCAACAATACAGTTTGAAATTAGAATTATTTAATTATGTCACCCAGACACATATAATACCCTAAAAATAGAAAGTCCTATTTAGGCACAAGGGTGTTTTTTTATAAATACACCAGATTCTTTAGAAAAGGTGCGTTAGATAGAGTGGGATGTAAAGGTGTGAGTATGCTTTAAAATAAGTGTGCTTGTGTGTTACAGTTAATGTGTATGTGTGTGTGTTATAGTGAGTGTGTAAGTGTGTGTGCTATTGTGTAAGATAATTACTGTAGGGAGTAAGATGCAGAGTGCATGCCTCCCCTGGCCAGAAGGTGCCAGCCCTCCCCTGTATGCAGCTGTCTGAAAACAATATATTATACATACAAAAACTATAACAGTTTATTAAAAAAAAAAAAAGAGAAAAAACACTTTTGATAAGTGATTTTATTTTTTTAAACTGATATTACAATTTTAAAAGATTGGTTGGAGATCCCATTAAGTACTGACCACAATAGTTTATACATTGAGTATACCATCTGTTCTGTAAAATTGAGGATTAATGTCCCAATGGCCAATTGTCCCAAGCAACATCATGATTATGTAAAGGGAGTAATTTAAAAAAGATAGCCTTGTGCACCAGTTCTTCATACCCTACACTCTTTATTTCAAATCAAACTCGTTTCACAGAATGTGTTACAGGAACGACCTAAGGTAAATGAAGCAGGGATACCATATGTGGAGTCTTCAAAACACTGAATGATAATCAAGTACTTCAGGTAAAGCACCATCTGTCCTACAAGCGTGTGTGTCATCATATTATGATATATTCCAATCGACACAAACATGTTTTCTAATTTTAAATATTTAGATATACTTAATCTAATATTATGTTGAATTTATGGATTCCATTAGCATTAAGCATGTTTATGAATTCAGTAGATTTCTGTTATTACCACAAATGGATCTTACAAATGACGTATCGTCGCACTTGACTTGCACAACATCAACTACATATAAAAACTTTAGTTTCTTTACTTTATTGTCTGCTTCTCACCACAAACCTCTTGCCTGTTTATCCATTTACTAGCCTGTATCCACCTTCGGCACTGTGTATTTGAATACTGTGTTCAGTGACACCCATAAGGTCTAGGTGTGCGTATGACATATAATCAGGTCTGGACTGGCCATCTGTGGGCCTTTACCAATAGCGCCGTAAACTTACTCTCACTGCTGGTCCTGCAGTAGATTAGTCTGACAGTGTGTAGCCACTGGCTGAATACATATGACCATAGAGTCTAGTCACTAAAGAGAGAGTTGGCAGGAGAGGTTGTAGAAGAGTTGTGTCTTCAACTCCTTGATTTTACTTTACATTATGAAGGTCCAACACCAGTGACCTTCTGCTGCAAGAAAAGTTTGGCTTGTTCTGCATAATGTGTAGCTTAATGTCTCCTCACCCATTGAATTATTCACTATACAAGGCCAGATCAGCACTTCTTGCTATAGGAATAGTAATGAATAGTAAAATGAGCAAGTTAAAACCAAAACTTTCCTTACAAATCTCCCTTTACTGAAATAACCCCAACGTTTTGGTGTTAGGTCCTTTTGGTTCAGTAAGGACATTTTAAAACCTAGTACTAAATACTAAATCCACTTGTGTCTCTAACAGTCATAATACAATACACAGCATACCACCAAGCATTTCAATTGGCCATATAGGGACAATTGTGTTGGGAGGTGAGCCAAGAAGTGGGGCAAGGGATAGGACTGCTCCAGAAGTGGGCAGGAGACATGGCCACCCATCCTCCTTACCCAAATGCCACCTCATGATGCTAGTGTCCTCAGGAGGCAAACGTGGGAGTTGTAATGGAGGTCTGTGTTGTTGGTGAGGGGGATCAAAGCATCTCCACAACAACCCATACTCCCTATCGCAAAGAAGGAGAGTGGAACAACTACCCAGGAGAGTGGAACAATACTCAAAAACTGGAAATCTGTCCCATACAAACTGTTGGGAGGTATGCACAACCATAAGGCAAACAGGGGTACACATTAATATTTTTATCTTCTGTACAACACACACGATTCATGTGCCCTAAAATAGATTGTGATGGTTTTAGGCAATGTTTAACAGTTTGGTTGCTTTTGTATATTGGTCTTAATGTTACTGTCACCCCTATTAAAATATTATATATATCAGGGAACATGCAAGTACATACACACATTACACGATGACATGTGAAATAATTCTAACATTCAATACAATTTGCTGTCTGCACAGTTTCTTGCTGATTTTCACCCCTATATAAACTCTAGATTTATCAAAGTAATGAGACAGAATAAATCCAAAAACCTGATCATCTCTAAATGGCGAAGCCGTGTAAGGAAGTATTGAGAGAGTTGAAGACTTTCATTGAGATCTAATGACTCTTCATTTCCCTTCATTCATTTTAGACCATTGTTCATAATTACAGTATTTGCAGTAGTTCATTTGACTTCCATATATTCCTTCAAATTTAGGGCAATTTTCTCATAAATAGTTTCTAAATTTCGGATGTCAAGCTCTCTTTGGAGACACAAAGAATGTTTCTAATAGGGAGACAAAAAGCTGTGATGAGAGTAAATGAAAGTGATATATCAGAATGTGAAACGATCGTTCCGATGAGCTACTTCAGAAAGGAAAAGCCTGATTAGCACCATGAGAGGGAGGAGCAGTGTTTGCTACAGAGAGAGCAACTAGATTCTACTAGAGCGCGGTTATCCGCACCCCCTGTGTGGAAATGAAAGTAAGTTCTAAATAAGACACTAAGAGTTTATTATATATTTTTTATCTAATTCAATACTTGCTGACTGGTATTAAAGGAAATCCAGGGCAGAATGGCCCCATTTTTTTGAATGGTCTTCCCCCTCTTGTAGCTTTCCTGTCCATCGCAAGCAGTCTGCTAGCCACAATGTAAAGAAAGAAAAGGTATTCAACCTCATTTTGACTACTATGCCAGATCTGCAAGCAAGTTTACTAATTTATATTTTGTATTACCGTATTTGCTTGATTATAAGACGAGGTTTTTTTCAGAGCAAATGCTCTGAAAAATACCCCTCGTCTTATAATCGAGGTCGTCTTCTAGTCAGACCTCGATTAGGTTGCCAGGCTGCTTACCGGTGCTTTGGTCGCGAGCAGCGTCTCTTCTTCTAGCAGCAGGAGAACAGGAAGATAGAAGAGTGTCACATAACTCTGCCTCCCCCTCCTTCCTCTGGGGGCAGGGCCAGAGAAGTTGCTCGCACAGCTGGGCCCCTGCAGAAGTCTTCGAGTGAGAGATCTGCAGTTCAGGTAAGGGGGTGGGGGAGGGTTTTTGAGCAAGTATGTGCGATTAATGGAATGAATGAGTATTTAAATGTTTGTGAATGAGTGTGTGATAGCATGGATGTGTAAGGGGGGTGGTGGTGGTAGCATGGCATAGGGAGGCTGTACTCACACTCCTATCATCCCCAGGTTCCAGCATGTACTGGCTGCCTTGACTTGATAGGAGTGTGATTGTTGTTAGCAGTTATATATATCTATATATACATCCAGAAATGCCTTTTAACCCCCTATATGCCACTCTGCACCATGATATGCCTTTTAACCCCCTATATGCCACTCTGGCATATAGAGGGTGAAAAGGCACATCATGGGGCAGAGTGGCAAATAGGGGGTATAAGGCATTTCTGGGGGCAGAGTGGCAACCCTGGGGGCAGATGTGCATAACTGGGGGGGCAGGTTGGCAAATAAAAGGAAATAAATTTTGCATGCTGAAACCACTTAGCCCTTATTACTGCTACAAGTGAGATGTCATTTTGTATCAATTACCATACTACTCCCTTAGATTGTAAGCTCTCGAGCGGGGCCCTCAAAACCCACCATTCCTGCCAGATAAAAGTACCATAAGGCTATATGGTAAGCTCCCAGGCAGGGTTCTCAATTCCTATTTAAATTGTACAGCGCTGCATAATTTGTTGATGCTTAATAAATAAAAGCTAATAATAATAAATAATAATGGTCCTCATTGCAAATGCATAGGGGGATTATGCAGAAGCAGAAGGGGAAGAGTGTTTGTGCAAGGAAGCGTGTGTCTGAAGGCGAGGTGTATGCTAGGATGTTTGTGCGTACAAGGGCAAGAATGAATATATATGTGTGTGTATAGACAGGCACATGTAAGGGCAGGTCAAATAATAGAATTATTCATTAAAACACATTTTAATGTTGATAATGCCTCAACGTCTAATGTTGACAGGGGAGAATGTCATAACAACAGTGCACTGTGTTTGTGCTCAAAATATGCTCATATTTCTGATGGTATTCATATAAACTATTTGAGTTGGAATTAGTTGCTCTGTGCACAGCAGGTACAGTGACTGGTTAACCAGAGCCTGAGGGATAGTTGGTGTTAACTTGTTCACACCCATGTCACAGGATGACGTTGAGTCTAGCTTTTGCTAGTGTGTCGCCATGTGGTTGGCACTTAAAAGGTTAAAATCTCATTCATTTTAAAAATGTGATGGGTAGGCTGACCTTGAGGTTCCTTGCTTAATAAAATCGTATGTGCAAAGATTTATAGCCATTTCGAAATTTGTGAAAATGGGGGAAAAAAATTTTTTTTGGGGGGTTAACAAAGATGTTGCAGGCATCAAACTGTGAAAAAATGCACAAAACTGGAATTGTGACAATGTTTCGCAACAACATTTTCCATAAAGAAAAAAAAGAACTGTGAGTGAAAAGGCACACAAACAAGCTATGTAATGTAGAGCACCAAAGACAATGGAAAAAATAACCATCCACGTCCAGAAAGGGAGAATTGTGTCTGCAACAGAAGTCTCTCTAATAGCTGCTAATCCTGTTTTTCATATCATTATTTATTATAAAACGCGTGAATTTAGGCATTGCCCTGTCATGCTCTTGCGACACATTTATGCATCATCTCATTGCTTCATTGAACTTTGTTACCAAAAGAGAAAAACAAATTATTTCTACATAGATTACGTTAATATTTTGTATTTTAGCTCAGTTTTAAGAAATAGAATATTCATTGGTATATTGCTTTTCTTTTCATCTCTTTCCTAAAAGTAGGACACGAGTAATTCTGTTACATAAGTGTCTGTCAGGGAACCACTTCCAGTTGTGTAGTAATTTAAGAAGAAAACAGTAACTGTTGCATGCTTTATGACGATTCTTTCAGATTCCTGTGTAATCTTCTTGACTAAATAAATCCTTTTTCTTCTCCACAAGAAAAAAGATCAGTGCAGAGGGACACAGTTTAAGAGGGGATATTTCCTCTCAAAGTTAGGCTGTATTGTACCAGGAGGCACCTAACTTTTCAGATACATTTCTTCAACTTTAGGACTCAAATAAGTGGCGATTTATGTGGCAGAGTTTACTTAAAAATATAAGGAAATATATATACAGCTGGAATAGTGTTTCATACTTTCCAAGTGGACAGTGGACAGTCTATCTTTTGGGATCCAAATCCCTTGGCCGTTATTTCCTCTCATGATATGCCTGTTTTCTAGGAGCTCAGAAAGGTCCTATGTATGAAGAAGGGGCTGTTCTGCAGTCCTAAAACTCATAGTGATGTATACCTAAATAGCAGAAATGTGTTTATCGGCAAACATCTATAAATTAAATACATTATTTTTCTATAAAACTCACTCAGTTGGATAAATACTCTCGAATAGGTCACAAATTTGAATACAAAGTCATAGTAATCCTTACACTCTAGCTACAGCTATGAAACAAAAGTGCTGTTTTTTTACGTAGTTTGATCACCACAATTTACAGTGGGCTTTGGGCAAATTGTAAAAAAAAATGTAAAGTAAAGTAATGATAGTTCACTGGCTCATTATTAAAGGGACACTCCAGCCATCAATGTATTTTAATAGATAAGGCAGTTGAGATGTCTCGTTAAATTTGAATGGTGCCCCCCTTGCAAATGAATAAATCCCTACCTATGCATTTGCCCATTTACTCACCCCCAACTATTCTCCATGCGGGAGAGGTATTGCACATGCTAAACCACCAGTCAGCTCCAGCTGCGGGGGAGGGGGGCTAACGAGATGCCCCATTCGCATGTGTGGAAAGCACTTCCATTGACTTCAATGGTAGCACTTTCCTGACAGTGATTTGGCTGCTTCAACCGATAATCTCCAGATACTCCAATACTAATGTTCCGAATTATCAGGCTTTGATGCTTAATGGCATTTGTGACTGACGCAATACAAATTCTTTGGATGGCAATATGAAAAGCTGTAGCATGAAACCCACATAATACATAGTAATTACTCCAATATAAGAACAATGGGTGTTTTTTTATGGTAGCTGTATGGCTCTTTTGTCCAAACCTGCTTTATTTAACTAGTGACTGTGTATGTATGTATGTGTGTATGTGTGTGTGTGTGTGAATGATAGTGTATGAATATGAAACACTGCATCTATTTATTACTAATGGGTATAAAACAGGCTGATGAGCTCCTGCTTGGAGAGATGACAACAACATCTGCTGTATCCCTCTTTAACCTTTCAATGAAAGTGGCGCTGGCTGTTTCCAAGTACTTATTTATAACAGGAGTGCTTTATCAGCCTGTCTATTATACAGGTTGGCTCTCAGTTTTATATGGTTTTGTTTCCCTGTATCAAGTCACAACTGCAATCATCGTATACTGCTATTCCTGATGTACTCTCCTGATTTTATTTTGCTTTGATGCCGCACACATCACAGATTCCCAAACATCTGTTCTTGATTGAAGTGGCTTGGTCGGGATATTAAAATGGATCATTAAATTATTGCTAAAAATAAAATCTCAGAAATAATATATGCAGCCATGGATTTGTAGATTGTGTGAGGAATTGCTTTGTGGCAACCCTTTAACTATTAGCTCTTGTTTATTTAGTTTTTTTTTCTTTTCAATAAAATGTATGTACCTCCTTGGGCACTCCTAGGGCACTGTCCACAAATCAAAAGCAAAACCAAGGTGAAGCACATGAGAGGTGCCTATTTGTACACTCCTCTGTCTACTCCTCAGACATATAAGTAGAGACATTTACCCCCTTAATATACATGCATACCTGTACACACTCATTTATACACACAGGCTAATTTATACACTTACTTATACACTCATACAGTAAGCACCAGCGTGAAACGCGTTAGCCTCATCTGACCTGAATCCACCTGTTCCTGTATGCAAGCATATTAAATATTGAGACAAGTTAGTTTGGAGTTTTGTTCTATTTATTTACAAATAGCCTAGCAATCCTTTTTTTGTGGTTCTGGACACTATATGTTGCCTAATAGTATTTCCACCTATTCTTGCATTTACCTTGAGCAGTTGTACTTCCCTGGTACTAGAACGGGTGTTTCTTTGAATGCAGGGTATGTCTTCATATTCCCTGGTTATTCTAAGTGTGAGACATAAGCAAAAATAGATGCTAGCATTTATTTTTGTACTAACAAACAACTGATCGATGAATGGATAAGAAGAAAAGAGTGATGTCTTTTTTTCCAAAATACAATGTTTGTAAAAGCTATATAATAGCTTTTAATATGTGTTTGGGTCTGTTATCCTCGCCTAGTGTACTAGACCCAAACATTAAGTTCTTATCACAATGCCTTTTGATAAACAATAGAATAGAAGGTAAACACCCATGAGAGAAAGAAGATTCACTAACATCAACAGGACTTCATTAGCATTACCCTAAAGAATCACCTTAGTGTGGTTCTTGAATTTGGATTATAAGATAAATATCACATGACTGCCTGCAATGGCAGCCTCCAGGTCTCCAGAAAAACATGGCTTATTACTTTTCAGTGCTTTACTACTGTATAGAAAGAGCACTATATTCAAAATGCAGAAAAACTTTTTTTTTCCCACGAAGATGCACACTAGTAAAGATATGTAGAATGCAGTTCATGTCAATACAATAGGGAAAAACATATAAAATGAAAATGTAGGCCCCTTTTATAAAATGTATAAAAATGAAATGTATAAAAATGTTCTGCTATTTTGCATACACACTTAAAAAAATCAATTAACACTGATGATTTGAGAACAAGGGAAAATGTGTATTTACGAAGCTCATGAACCTGATGTACTTTTATCTTTTTCCACAAGGCAAGCTGTTTAAAGTCCCAATTAGTGTATTGGCATACCATGCCTCTAATTAACTCAGCATGATACACAATAAACATTAACATGTCCCAGCCAAACCAATAAGGCATATAATTACTTCTCAGGGTGTTAATCACTTCGCCAGAATTTTTGTGGCTTTATTTCTTAAGATTTTAAATTCCAGCAATGCAAATTATCACATAATTAGATTTTTTTTTAGTGCTGGTCTTTTATAAAGTACCACTCCAGCTTGTTCAATTGTTTTACAAGAAACACAAAACTATATCTCACAATAACTGTGTAAATTAACTGAGTAAATAGAGTTTTAAAGGTCAAATAATGGCCAAACAGTAGTTATTAAAAAGTCCTCAACGTGGGGGTTATCTATAAAGTGTCGAATAGGCCCAATGTATATTCATGCCTGCAACATAATGTTATGTATAAATGGAACTAACAGCCTTTATATATACTGTATTTTCCGGCGTATAAGACGATAGAAGATAGAAGATGAGAAAGGTAAGAGATGGGGAGAAAGGGGTGTAAGTGCAGTGTATGTGTATATATGTGTGTGTAAGGTCAGTGTATGTGTATATATATGTGTGTGTAAGATCAGTGTATGTGTATGATCAGGTGTGTGTAAGAGTAGTGTAGGTATTTGTGTGTTTTTAAGCTGGTGTGTGTGTATATATATATATATATATATATATATATATATATATATGTGTGTAAAGGCAGTGGTGTGTGGTGAGGGCAGTCTATAAATGTTTATGTATGGATAGGCGTATGTTAGTATGTGTAGATATATATATATTTGTGTGTGTGTGTAAGGGCACTGTATGTATGTATATGTCTGTGTATGGGCAGTGTATGTGTATATGTGTGAGGTTCGTCTTACCAGGAGGAATCCGGGATGCAGGATAGGAACACACTTGCTCAGAACAGAACACGCACAAGGGGCCTGGTGAGGGTAACAGGGCGCTTGGCAGTGTAGCTGTAAGCACGGGTGGTCAGAAGGAAGCCGTTTAGTAGACCAGGGTCGGGATGCCAGAGGTACACAGGAACCGTTGAGATAGCCGGGGTCAGGAAGCCAGAGGTACACATAGTCGGTATGGATAGCCAGGGTCAGGATGCCAGAGGTACACGAAGTCGTAGGGAGAGCCGGGGTCAGGATGCCAGAAGTACACGGGAACCGTTAAGCAGACCATGGTCGGATACCGAGAAAGCAACTAGGAATACTGGAGGGGCTCACGAGATACAGGAAGCACCAGTATAACTGAGCACTGAGGTCAAGGTAAGAGAGGTTTAAATAGCCCGGGGGGGCGTTCCCCGACGTCCGGGACGTGATTGCGGAATCCAGTCGGCGGTCAGCCTCATAAATATTCATGAAGCGGCCGTGCGCGAGCGGCTGCTTCAAGTTCCAACGAGCGGTGCCGGCTTTTCTGCCGGGGGTGAGAAGAGGACAACCGGGAGCTGTTTAAGGTAGGTGCCTTACAATATGTGTGTAAAGGAAGGGGTGTGTGAGGGCAGTGTATGTCTATGCATGTGTGTGTGGACAGGCATATGTTAGGGAGAGCTGACCCACCCAATCCAAGCAGGCTTTGTATACAACAACCAGCCAATCACCGGTAAGGTACATCGCCTGCCGTGATTGGCTGGTTGTTGTATACTGGGTAGAGGGGTAGTCTTATACGGCGAGTATAGCCCAAACTCTATATTTTAACTGGAAAAGTTGGGGGTCGTCTTATACGCCCAGTCGTCTTATACGCCGAAAAATACGATATATATATATATATATTTATATAGTTAATTTAGAGCTAAGACCAGCAAAAATTTATTTATATACCCCCAACTCTGTGAATGCTTTAATATGCATTTGTCTCCTCTCCCAGACGAGTCAGTCTCTTTCCCTGGGGAACCTTATGTCTCTTCGCCGTGGAGGTGAGAATATACGTGTGTGCTGGCATGGGTAAAAGTTTTAGAAAATGCATTTGTAACCTCATACATATATGTACGTATAAACCACTAAAGAAACAGAGAAACACTTTTCTATTTGTGCCCCCCTATGCACTTTCCCCCCCTCTCTCTCTCTCCTGTTTCACTTTACTCTTTCCTGCTCTACCTATATTCTTTACACTCGGGAATAACTGGTTCACCTTCTGCAACAAAGGATACCGTGTAGGCTCTGCGCAAAGGGTTGGGGAGACTTGGAGGTGGATCCTTTTGACTGGAGGATATGTGAAATAAAAAAGTGATGTTTATATAGGAACAGAGATGTTTGCTAAGCTTTATGTACCTAAGTATCTGAAAACCTGATAAAAATTAATTTACGAAAACAAAATGGAAAAAATACAACACCTGACACAGCATTTGCACTCACTCCGCAAACTCTTCTTTCTTCTTACAGGATCTGAAATTTGTTGCCACTGATTGGCTCCTTAAGCTGTCAGTCAATTGCGGTAAAGTAATTCCATTGAAACCAGTATGTTTCTATCACTAAATGAAATCAATTGTAAGACTCTACACATGTGAACTGGAATCTAAACAGACCAATCGGTCCATTTCATTTCATTTGAAATACTTCTTGAAATGCTTTTCCCATTTTTGGAAAACTCTTCAATCGTTCATATGTAAAACAGATGCAGTAAGAAAACCGTATTTATTAACAGGATACATTTTAGATCAAACACATCCCACAGAAATCAACCTTTATAGAGTATGATTTTTATTTATTTACCCTTTTTTGCTTACTAAAATATTTAGTTGTCACAAACTTAACACCCACATGCCTCCCCAAAGGTTCCATGTAGATATAGGGTCTTCAGACATGCCCTCCCTTGTAGCATAGGTACTGGTGTATACGAAACATCACACTATACCTACCCTATTTAAAACTATAGACATTTCTTGTGCCTGATGAAGAGCTCTCTTTCCAAAGAGTATAAAGAGGGCTTGTTCCCCCTGAAGTGGAACACTGTGGAGGACACGGGGTTGCCTTATCAGCTTTTGGTGCGAAACAGTGCCATATTAGACCACTTACACTTTAGATAATGTGGCAACTTAATTGTATGCTCTAAATATATATATTTATATATGCTCTATAAATTGCTTAACAGACTGGTAGAGCAAGTTTAACTAAACAATCCCATTGATTCACAAGTTAATCAAGGAACTGGGCACAAGACATGATTTATATGATTTGTAAAACAATCTTTCTCCCTTTCAATTATTGTATTGTTTTTATTCGCTTGGGAAGCAATGAAAATGATTGACATTTTATTAACAATATAAATGCATTGTTTCAGTTGCTACTGCTTTGTGCTTATGCTGCTTATTTCTTTTTGAAAATTATAGCCATTGATTACAAAATAATGTAACAATCTTTTCATTGTTAGCTGGCATGGTAGCTCCTCATACCACTGAAATGTGTTGTTTTTTACGTTTGGTGAATGGTTGTGTTCATTATCGTTTAACACTCATAGTGTGTTTGTAAAAAATGTATGTATTTAAACGTAGTTTTGCTTTTAAGTTGATATTAAAAAAACAGCAAACCTTAAAAAAAAGACATTGTGGTAGAAAGTCCCATACATAACTCTCATTTGGTCCTGATTAATAGTCGAAGGTCATCTTTTTTATGCACATTGTCCTGGGCCTCAGCATACAGGAGAAATCTATATCAGCTAACCCTTTTAAATATTAACACTTTACAATTCCATCACAAAGAATCCTAATTGACTCACTAATGGTGGAAACCAACTGGTTCCAATAATGGTCTTGATGAAAACCAAGTTTTCTAAATGGTCAAATACAGCAGCGATTTCTACTGTGATTTACAGGTAAGTAGGAAAATAGTTGAGACTTTATTAGATCATAAAGGAATAAGTATATGATACTTTTTTGTGGACCAACATAAATAGATTAAGCTTACAAGACCACTGAGGCCTTAAAAGGTTTGATGACTATATGAGTGTTGGTATCGCTGTTTAGCAATAAAGCCAATTCCATTCAATTCCAGGCTGTGTGACCTTCAGAAAATGTTTATTCACCCCAAGACTGGTGTAAAACCCCTGAGACTCAGGGTCAGACCCTCAAATGCACCTGTGATTTAAGAACTATACTATAATATAACACAGCAAACGAAAAATAGAGACCCATAATACAAAGTGACACTCAAGACGTAGGTGCCGTGAAGTGATTTTTCATGCAAAATCAAAACTGGCGAAGCCACATTCTCCATGCAGTATGAGCCTGAAAATACTGTCACAGAACAATAGATGCCTTAAGTAATAAGCTGCGACAGTAGCCTAGTTCTTTCTGTTCCAGTACATTAAAATGAATGAGCCTACTGAAGTAGTAAAACCTTATTTGCCCTTCTACCATTAAATAACATTTCATTGAATGTTATTAAACCAGTTTATGCGTGTTGTTACCAAACAAAACCCGGCTCACAGTCTCTGCCAATTTGAGCAGCAGTTTTAGTGTTAGTTCAGCTGCTGGATAGCTCCATTGTTTCTGCTTCTCTCTTCCTGGCCACATTCCGTGTACAAAACATACAGGGAGATCAGAAACCTCCTCCATCGTCAGTAGGGTACCTAGCAATGTGTGCAAAGTAGGAACTTGAAGCAGAAGAGCAGTACCGTTTTCTAAATGCCTAGTTAAATATACTTATATACTGTATGTAAAGATTGTCTAAATTCTGAATGGCACAGTTTTGTCACCTGGCTGGCAGGCCCTTGTCTTTATCTTCTGTAGTGATGTTTTTGCTTGACATGACCTAGGACTGATGGGGACTGTCTCCTCTCACTCTACAGATGCCTGATGTAAGGCAGGGTCACTGGTAGAGCTGGGTGAAATACCCGTAAACTCCTGCAATTCCAGCAGGAGTAATGGTGACTACACTGGTGACATAAAAGTTACCCAAATAGCAAAAGTGCTTCTTTTGCCAATTTCTGAAGATGCTTAATTTCCTTTAATTGGTGGGTTAGTGTCCCACATACACAAACACACCTGGTGCATTTTATTCTTGTGGCTGGGTTCAACAGTAAGTCTTGCTGTGCCAAGTCTAAAGTGCCTGGACAAAGGATATCGTATAATGAATGGAAAGGGCTTTCAAAATGTATTAATTAAAATTTAAAAAAAAAAAAAAAATTTCAAAAAAAATTATTTAATATAAAATATAAAGTGTTTAATAAACTGTCACTTTAATCTTGAGAACAGTACACTTTCTAAATAATGTAATTTTTTATTGTACCGATCCCCTCCTCACCACATTCTGGGTAAATTGTTGTCTCTTTACTTTTTTACAAAAATTGATTTATACTATGGAGATTTGCATAACATATATATTTCATTAATAGGAGGTGGTAGGCACCTCATAAATCTGTATGTCCAGGATTACCCTGCTATACCAATTTTTATTGCTGTATGCTTAGTGCCTAATATTTGATTTTTAAAACTTTTACGAGCAACTCTATTGGTCGCCGGCAGGGGCCTCCTCTGCCATCAACCAATGAAGCGCACCTGCAAAATACATATTTTTTTAAATGTAACAGAACTAGGCAGGCCGAAGAGGGTGATAGGGGGAGGAGCACAGTCAGCCCCATAAATGGCTCAAAATGTGACCTCTGGCCCATGAACCCCTGCTTAGAACTGTTGATTATCAAGTGCACATGGATGCAGAACTATTACTGATGAGCCTCAAGCTAGACTTCTAATGAAAATTAGTCATTGGTTTCCAGAATTAATTCTGGGCGAGGCTCCCATCAGAGCTAAGGTTACTTCTAATGTACCCTTAGATATGAAGACTACAGTATCCCCAATTATCTTTTAAAAAAAGTACTGTAGAAGAGAACTATAGACAGTAAATCAGTATAGCATGAGCAAAAATTGGTATGTGCAATAGTAATTATTAAGCCCATCACATTTTGTAACCTGCCAAGTGGAGATATAAGCATATGTTGTAGGGACAACCTATCAGTCTCCCATCATATTAGTATTCCGGAGCCTTGTGTTGTATAGTTACACCACTGAGAACCTTTTTTAACTGTCTCACAAAGAGGACACTAGGTAGAGGTACAAACACACAGGTAGAGGTAAGTAATAACGGCAGGCTTGTGAGGCCCAAAGCAGACCTCCTTGATTTTAATAATCTTTTCAAAAGAGGTGTACAGAATCAGAGTTAAATGATTTTCTTTTCTATTTCTTGTGCCCAGTGTTTTACCGTGCCATAATGCATTTCATTTGCTACTTGTTGTTAAAATCCTCCTTAGATCAAAAGACATTACATCTAGGACAGCATTAGAAAAGTTATGTTTGGGATAAAATTATTATCTGGATCATAACATTGCCTGGTTGGTGGGCCTTTGACATTGCCGTGCCTGGAAGGGACAAACCTCGCCAATAATCTCTGGTAAAATCTTGTCCACCTCAGAGTTTTTTCAGTAGCAGGACTCGAGAGTATTGGTTAAAGTGTCTGGAGCAATCGTAGAAACTTTAAAGAGCATATATAAATCCACAAAGTATCAGTTGAGGGATCTTCAGTATTGCTTGACCAATACTGCCTTTAGCAATTGTTTCCCTGAACCTCAGCGGAATAGATATAAAATAACCGTACATATAAATGCCTCGTATAAATGCTGTCTGATATTCCTAACTTGTAGTGAATAATAATCCATATATGGGACTGGATGGAATTAGAAGATTATACAATGGCTAATGATTACTAAATGATGGATGGGAGAGTTCTAATGAATGAAGTTCACTTGCAGAAGGTATAGAAGATAAGCAATGGAAACAGCAATAATGTCAGAATGACTGACATTAAGGGAATGGCGTGTCTCTCAGCAGATAAATCTTCTACAGGAAATGTCCACAATGAGAGATAAAGTAAGGGACATGGTTTTATAACTTGTTCGGATTGTGTCAGTTATCCACCCATGTGTGTCAAAAACTGTCTAAATACAAAAGTAGCTAGAAAAGCCCCAAAAGTTCAGCAGTGTGTTTTAAAATCTGTGTTGTAATCCAAAATACCGACATCCTGAATAAGAGAATGCCTCTAAAAAGGAAAAACTATTCTATTTTAGTTACAGTAAAAGAATGAAAACAAAACAGTCAAGCAAAAATATTTTTATGGTATCTGGTTCTGGACTGGAGCAGTAAAATTAGCCCTGGTACTTTAAGGCCATCAGCTGTGCCCGATCTTTATGGAAGTGCAAATAGACTGATACAGTAAACATGGTTCAGTACCCTTGTAATCTCACAGTGCACCATGGGAAATTTCAGAATGTGATATATGCAACACACAATTGGATTAAGATTGCAGGATTGTCAGTATATGCACACATGTTTAGCAGTTTTATTAGCCCAATGAATAGACAAAACATAGTTCTGTCGAAAGAACAACTAAACTATATTTAGAAGGAGGTACACTGTAAATAACAATGCAATAACACTAGTTAAACATGACTTACCTGCATTGATCCTGCGTGTTCTTTCCTACCCTGATCCTGCGTGTACTTTCCTACACTGATCCTGAGTGTACTTTCCTACACTGACTCTTAGTGTACTTTCCTACACTGATCCTCTGTGTTCTTTCCTACACTGATCCTGTGTGTACTTTCCTACACTTTCTTTCTTTTCGTCAGACCTTGGAACTATCCAGGACTGACCCTGCAGAGTTCGCTCTCCTCTGCTCCTTATTGGAGGCAAGAAAGGAGCATGACTAAGAAAAGGGGCACTCCTTCCCTCTTTTTTCCCCTTGCTCGAGCAGCAAGTGGTTTCTCCCAGGGTTATAGGTGCACTCCTGGTAGGTGGGCCAGAAGATGAACGTGGTGGGGGGGTAGGGGCAATATAAACATCAGGCTGGATGCTGGGCCTCTGTCCTTACATAGGCAGCAAAAGAAGCTTTCCTTCCATTCCCGCCTTGACATTGTGGGGCTTTAGCTCCCCTTAAAGGGAGCTTATCCTTATGGGATTCTCCTTATCACTCGTGATAGAAGCCCTTTGGGTAAAATGAAGAGGTTGGGCTAGGGAGGGTAAGGTTTGCTAAACCTGCTAAAAATATCAAGGCACTTCAAAATGGATGCCTATGCTAATTCAATATCCAACCCACTGGTGCTCTGGAATTATTTGTGGGTAGTGTTAGTGAAGCAGAGAACCTCTCCTCAGTGGCATGGGGCAGTGCAGGGTAGATGGAAGAAATGGTGCCTGTCTGCTATCAAATTCATGTTTCACCTATAAACAACTTACTTACATTTTACAAATTATCATAATGAAATGCGGAAACATAGCATTTGACGGGATATAACAACCTTTTGACTCATTTAGTCTGCCCATTTTTCCTGATGTAAGCAGTTCAAACTCCTATCAGTCCTTGGTCTGGTCCCATAGCGAGGATAGCTTTATGCCTGTTTAAATTCCTTCACTGTATTAGCGTCCATCACATTTGCTGTGACACTACCATTTATCTACTACCTCAGTAAAGTAGAACTTCCTTACATTACCTCTAGTTTTAGACTATGACCTCTTGTTCTAACATTGCTCCATTCAGATAAACAAGCCTCCCGTACTTTGTTAAATGTCTTTAAGCCCTTAAGGACCGGGCTGTTTTTTTATTTTTGTTCCCTTCGTAACAAGGCTGTTTTAACACTTTTGCTGTGCTCATGTTTAGCTGTAATTTTCTTCTCTCTCATTTAGTGAACCCACAGAAGATATCTATTGTTTTTTATCTTCCAAAACTAATAAAAAAAACTGCTAAATAGATTCTACTAGTTGTCCTGAGTTAAAAATCAAATGTTTTTATGTTTTTTTGCAAGTTATAGGGCAATATGCATTTTGCTATTTCAAAACCATTTTTTCCAAATCTGGTCACTCTGCCTCATGTTCTATTTGGGACTTTTTTGAACCCGACCAATTATATTTACCCCATGAAACCATATATTGAAAACTAGACACCCCAAGTATTTAAAATGCTGGTATGTACTAGATCTGCTACCAACCAACAAAGTTTATGGTAGTAATTTTTTTGTATTTATTTTTACATTTAGGTATGAATTTTCTGCTCCTAGTATATGTCAATGTCAAACAACGCCCTAATATGTGTTCAGCAACATCTCCCGAGTACAGCGATACCACCCAAGCATGGTTTGTTGGGTTGTTTGGGAGATGAAAAAAGCCACATTTGAGAAGTGCCCATTTTTCAACTTGGAACTTTGACATCTGGCACTTCTGCCCCATGTCCTATTTGGGACATCCTTGAGGCTGGCTAATTCAATTTACCCCCATCAAATCGTATAGTTTTAAAAACTAGACACCCTAGGGTATTTCAGATGGTGATATTTTAACTCTTTCCATGCACTGATTCTACCACCAGCCTTTGCCAATGTTTGTGTTTGTAATTTCTTGCGGTGACGCTTGTGACCACTCTCCTCGGTCACACTATGTCCTGGGGTGGGTTTTCGGTGTCACGATCATTGATCACCTCCTAAGCTCTTTTAAATCAGGCGTCCAATGTATGGTGGCCCCTATTGCTGTTCTCTGTGTTGCTGAATGCCTTGATATCGAGGCATTACAGCAACACTGTTTAAGCAAAGAAAGCGAACTTAGATCACTTTCTAAGCTTGTTTAATGCCATGCCATCCAAGGCAAGTCATTGGTCGTTAACTGTGTTTCTATGATGTGCTGTATTTGTAGCCCTCCTCTGAACTCTCTCTCCAATGAAGTCTCCAGAACTATAGACAATACTCTAGGTGAGACCTGACCAGGATCTGTAAAGTGGCATAATCACCTCCCTTCCTGCTACTAATGCCTCTCGCTATACAATCCGACACACTGCTTGCTTTTTTCTGACACTTTTTTTGCATTGTCTGCTTAACTTTAAGTAATCAGAAATAATGACTCTATATTCTGTCTTGGGATGTTTATAGCCCAAGTTCATTATTTTGCATTTATCAACATTAAACTGCAGCTGCCACTTGCAACCATTCTTTCAAGTTACTTCATTAGCCATTTCAATTGTTCCACCTGGAAGGTCTACTCTGTTAGAGACCTTTGTATCATCTGTACAAAGATTACCATTAAGACCTTCTGTAATATCACTGATAAAAAAAAGTGCAGGTCCTAGTACTGTTCTATGAGGCACCCCACTAGTAACAAGTCCTTCCTCTGAATATACACCATTAACTTCAACCTTCTGTCTCCTGTCTTTCAAGCATTGCGTTTTCCATTATCCGTTATCCAACTATTCTGGCATCCAAACACAAACAGTGCAATTAATTTATGTTTTTTATGGGGAGACTGTTACATGCCTTACTGAAATCTAGGTAGGCTATATCAAAAGCTCCTCCTTGGTCTATTATGTTAGTTAACCTGTCAAAAAAAATGAAATCAGTATGACAGAATCTCCCTGTAATAAACAATAACATGAGAGTATTGATAATTTTTTCCAGGACACGTATATTTATGCGTTGCTAAGCAGCACATGTAATGTATTGGCTGCAGTATACGTTATGTTTAAACAGAAGAAAGCTGGTTAAGTGCTCAATCCATAAACTGGTAGCACTTAACATGTGCTGGTCATCAACATGTGAAATGTATATGTGTTCTGGGAAAATGGCAAAATAGGTCACTTAAGACACCTTTGAGATTTCTGCAAAAATTATATCATTAGACCATCCAGTTTAATTGTTTGATCTGTGTTGCACATTAATTCAGCACTTAGGTCAGAAGGAAATTAGTATTCTTGAATTAGCAGATCACAGGTATAAATGGGACTAGTAGGATTAGATTTATGTCATTAAACAAAGATAACAGCTTGAAACACTTCAGATGTAAGAAGAGAGGAAGCCTGAGCATTTAGCGGAAGGCTCATGGGCACTATTAAATGCATGAGACTTCCTCTGGGCAAAGGAAAGATGGCTCTTGGTCAGCTCAGAGGGGCCATTTGGTAGCCTTCTGTACACTTCACAAATGCATTCTCCAACATTCCTACAAA
The DNA here is from genome assembly GCA_023333645.1 of Sceloporus occidentalis. NCBI lineage: Eukaryota > Metazoa > Chordata > Lepidosauria > Squamata > Phrynosomatidae > Sceloporus > Sceloporus occidentalis. Next base: position 16,926,963 of record JALMGF010000015.1, on the reverse strand, counting down.
GAGATCCTGGGATCCACATTGCCAACCATGTACACAGTATGTATATTGGTATGTTGTACATAGGTATGATAATTAGGATTGGGTATAACATGACAGTTCTCCTTTATAGTGTATTAGGCCTAGTTTATGTTATTTGTACTTTATTTTGTAAAAAAAAAACAACTATGATTTTTATTTTTTCTATAAAATATTACACATTGGGAGTAATGGTCCCATGACTCTTGGGGGTTTAAAACACTTTTCTGTGTTCTGACAGGGATTTGAATGATATTAAGAATAAGTTTAAAAAGTTAAGCTCCTTGGTGTTGCTTCTTCTGGCTTTTCAAACATAATACATCAATTTATGGAATTGTATCCATGTTAAGACAATACAGTGAACTGGAAAAGAGCCAACATAGATGAGTATGTTTGCTGTAGTGATTGGTGAGCTGACAGCCCCTGTCAACCCTGTAAAGGTAAAAGCAGGACAGTTTGGGTTTTTGGAAATGCAGACTGGGTAAACAGAAGAGATGAGGCAACTTATTTTAGAAAGCATACATGTACCCACTTCCCTATATAGCACTGGAGAAAAGTGTCTTATTAACAAATTCAATAAAACAAATGATTCATCCATTTAAGTCGCTTCAATACTTTATGTCACAAAGAGAATTAATGAATAAAAGACCAAAAGGAAAGTTTGTATAGGTGATATTTTGAGAATGTTGCTTTGAAAAACTTTCAACATTATATATATATATATATATATTTCCCATTCCTACAATCAGGGGAGATAATGTGCCCAGGTGATCCGCTTTAAAAGCAAGAAGAGGCAAGAGAAGAAGCGAGCTGCGAAAAGGAGAAGGGGCCTGGAAGCTGTCGGCAGGGAAGGTACTTATACCTTGACAGAGAATATGAGGGAGTGTGAGAACGTGAGTGAGCACCAAAATATAGGGATGCCGCCCATAATTGAGACAATCCAGCCCTTTGTATTGCAAACATGTGACTAAATCAATCAATAGGATGGGAGACTGCATGCTGTGACACAGAGAGTGGAATGGGGGAGAGAGGAAGAAGTATAAAGAATAAGCTACAGCACTAAAGGTGTTTATGGCCTGAGTTTGCATGAGGCCTACCAGGAGGCATTGATCCTTGCAGAAGGAGAGTCAGGGGGACAGTGCACAGGACAATCAGTGGGCTTATCCAAGCAGCAAACCCCAGTAGCCGAGGAAAGTGCCCAGAGAGCAAGCGACTTCCCTGTCCTGAGTGACTGATCCTGAGTGGAAACATCTCCTCCTGAGTATCAGCACACTAAACAAAGCTTTGCCCCTGTGAATACAGTTCTAAGGGCCCCAACTAAGTGCATCAAGATACTTCTGCCGGTAGACATCTGAGGGAAGGTGGTAGGTGGCTTTGGGAGGGACCCATGGAAGCTAGATAGTCAAATGTTTTTTACAAAGCTGGGAAGAGACTAGAATTCAGCAGTAGGGAAAATTATCACAGCAATTATACAAAAGAGAGTAGCTGGATATCAACCCTAAGGTACACCTACTTACTTTCCTATATTACAGTTGCATTATATTAACCCCCTCCACCCAAAAAAAAAGTTTTCACTTTCAACAACCTTTCTAAGATCCCCTTAATGCATTGATCAAGATAGCGGAAAATACAGGTATACCCCGCTTTAAGGACATTCGCTTTAAGGACACTCGCGAATAAGGACAGTTGCAGAACAATCATTGCGCTTTGTGAAAATGAACGCATAACAGCATGCATGACGCCAGTACGTCAGTTTGTCTTTTGTGTCTTTTGAGTGTATGTGGTTGAAATTACCTGATGATTCTAGTGCTGTACATGCGTTGATAAGTGAAAAAAGATGGTACTTCATTTACTTTCTGGCTCTGGACTCCATTGTGTACGTTAATGTGGGGTATGACTGTAACAATTTGAGCTCAAGTTTTGCCCAAGAGAAGAGACCCATCCAAAATCAAATAAGAGTTCAAGAGTATGTGGCCACATGAGGCAATATTATGGATGATAAGCCCAAGTTACATATACTCCTTTTCCAACAAGCATTCAAGAGGTCCAGTATAAAAAAAGTGCCACTTATCTGACGTAAGGTCACCCAGGCGCATCCACAAGGGACTGATATTGCTGGTATCACACAAGCGTCTTTGATTGTAGCATAACAGAATATATAGATATGTTTTGTGTGTTTTCAGGAAATAGCATTTCAAATTTCAAGTAGTCAGGAATATTTGTATTAAATGATTTGTCACACTGTAAAATTCTAACCAAAATGTAATTGTTTGGCCCAACAAAAATGTAAAACATTTGACAAATTTGTGTTTGTCCTTTAAGGTTTTGTTTATTACAATACTGTTTTTCTTTATTGCTTAATTTTTTCCAATCCATGGGATGTCTGCAAAATCCATGAGACATTTCTATGACAGTGATATATGTCAGTATATGTTAAATGTAGTAGTTTACTGTCAACTTCATTCTATCAATGAATTGTACTGTGCTGCCTCTTCAGTTTGGTTTTTGATGGTTTGTGATGGAATGGTCTTTTGTGTCCTTAATGTGATGTTTTGTGATGGCTAAAATGTATCTGCCTAAGAGATGAATGACATCAGAACATAAAACTTAATGGGACACTCCAGCACGTTAATGCATATTATAGCTGAGTGTCCCCCTTTACATGAACTATATTACATGAACTATTTATGAGTGGATGGAGGTTTTCATTAGTATTATCCTGTGCATTTGCTTTTCCCCATACCCCTGTCACTATTCTTACCTCTTCAGTGCCTGTGATAGTGCCTAGTGCATTTTGGCTAGCGTGAGTTTGTACCTGTTTAACCCATTGCTGAACCCGGCTTGTCCTGACCACAATTTATCTGGGGGAAACGTTGCTGAAACCTGCTCGTCCTGACCTGGATTCTGCCTGAGTGTCCAGGTACCTGCTTTTGGATCCACCTGGTGCGTCAGATCCCTTCGGTGTGACGCCCCCTCCCCACATGATTTCAGCGAAGGAATTTATATTAATGTACTTACAAACAACTTAATTATGCATTCTTTGTTGCTAGGGCATCAAAACTGGAGTGTCCCATTACTTTAAGAAGTTGACATTAACTGAAAATTGATCTTTAATCGTTGAATATGTAAAGCTATAAGATTGCAGTGTTTGCAGTGGAGTCCAGTAATTTTTTAAGCCAATTTTATAATGTTACTGATTGTTACCACTTAATTTTTGCCTTTGCATAAATAGCTTACCATTGTCCAGCTAATCACGATGGAGCTGTAGGCCATGGCAGTTTTATTATTATATACTGCCAATACCCAATATTTATTGTTATTAATGATATATGAGCTATTTTACTTAGTGCTAGAAATAGATGAGTATGGTATCTTTAAACTGAATCATCCCACAGTGCCCTTAATGCATGTTTCTAAAAGCTGAACTAACACATTGATTCCTTTTTATGTCCAGCAATACAGTCTGGTTACTATACAGCTATTTTTAACCTCAAATCTCATCAAAAGATTAACAAGTAGCACTTGTTATTGCTAACCAGAGCCGAAAAACAGATTCTATGTATTAGAATCCATACTATACATACCACATGGATATTAAAACAGGTTAATTTTACAAGGCTATATAACAGATACCAAGGAAATACATCTGGTTTTCATATTACATCATAATAAAATATGATAGAACATTGTAAAGTTTACAGCTGGTTTTCAAACAAATTAAATTGATAATCCAAATTTGCCATCTTCCATTTTAGATGCATGTACTATAGAAGTATATTTCATGTTCCATTCCCCAGACACAGACCTCCAGAAAAATGAGTCCTGGCCTATATAGGACATTTGGTCAAATGGATTATATTACTCCTCACAATGACAGAATTATCTTCAATTGAATTTTCCACATTAGAGCCTTTTTAATAGCAATTTACAATGAAAATGTGAGGTAACATGAAGAATATGTTGTGAGCTTGTGTTTTTTTTGTTGTTGCTATAACTAAAAATAAATAGAAGCAATGCATTTAGGCATGTAGACGTGGTCAAGAGAACTTGCTGAAGTTCAAACAGAACATCAGAATGGGGAAGAAAGGGGATTTAAGTGACTTTGAAGGTGACATGGTTGTTGGTGTCAGGCGGGCTGGTTTTAGTATTTCAGAAACTGTTGATCTACTGGGATTTTCATGCACAACCATCTTTAGGGTTTCCAGAGAATGGTCTGAAACAGAGAAAATATCCAGTGAGCGGCAGTTGTGTGGACAAAAATGCCTTGTTTATGTCAGTGGTCAAAGGAGAATGAGCAGACTGGTTTGAGATGACAGAAAGGCAACAGTAACTCAAATACCATCTTTGAATGCACAGCATGTCAAACCTTGAAGCAGATGGGCTACAGCAGCAGAAGACCACACCAGGTGCCACTTCTGTCAGCTAACAACCCGAAACTGAGGCTACAATTCTCACAGGCTCACCAAAATTGGACAATGGAAGACTGGAAGAACGTTGCCTGGTCTGATAAGTCTCGATTCCAGCTGTGACATTCAGATAGCAGCGTCAGAATTTGGTGTAAACAACATGAAAGCATGGATCCACCCTGCCTTGTATCAACAGTTCAGGCTGGTGGTGGTAGTGTAATGGTGTGGGGGACATTTTTGGCACACTTTGGGCCCCTTAACTTTGGGCCCCTTAGTACCAATTGAATGTTTCCTTCATGAAGGCAGTTCTCAAGGCAAAAGTCGGTCCAACCCGGTACTAGCAAGGTGTACCTAATAAAGTGGCCAATGAGTGTATGTAGTTTTAGGGTAGGAGACTTTACAGTATGTTTTGCTGCCTTTTTTTTTTATAAGTATGTATTAGTGTACAGTAGGATGGGCAGTGCTGGGAGCGGGTTAGGAGCAGGCTATGGGCTTAAAACAGGCCTGTAAGCAGCATTAAAAAAGGGCTGCCCCACTGTATTTTAATACTTTCCATGTGAATTTGACATGTCACGGTATCTTTATCTAAAAGATTATCTATCTTTTATATTCCCCCGACTCTTCACTCTGCTCTCTTCTATCTAAACTTCTATCTTCATCCGCATCTCTGCAGACATAACCCGGTGGGATCATCCAATCAGGGGAGAGAACGTCACCAAAAGCAACGTCATTGAACTCAGGGCGATATGGCGGTGCTTCCAGTGACACCTTCATGTCTTATCACTGGTTCTACCTTTTGATACACCACATTAAAATAGAAGACCATCATTTTGCTTTGCTTATTGAAGTCAACGAGTCTCTTTGCAAAGCTTATACTGTATATTTATCCTGTGATAATGTATTCCCAAGAGTATCAAGCTAGTACACTGTTAAAAATGTGCATAGGGTAAATACACAGAAAATACCTGGGACCTATAGTACCAGTATAGTTGATTTTATGTTTTTCTTTGGATTGTTACATTTCCATTACAGTGTTGTAATGCCTTAAGTACATTTATTTCTTGGAACGTACATTAGCAGTTACATAGAGATTAGTGAATAAAAAGTTAAAATCCCCACAGTGGATTTCCTGAAAGGTAAATTATGTAATTTTTCACTGTCTGGGGTTTGTAAATTACATTACAAATTGAAAAATCAATTGTTCTACATTATTTATTTAAAATATGTTTTCTATTTTGTTTATCTATTTTATTTGTTTTTTATTTTAGAACTGCCAATCAACCTACGCTACTCAAAAAAGCAGAGTGCTATAAGACATTATATAAAGGGGTAGTGAACAAAAGCCAAAGTTAGTCCAGAGGTCAATTCAGCAGGCAGTAGACAACAATAAATCCAACACAAACAAAAGGGTCAGGAAGCCAGGAGAGAAGTAGAACAGAAGAGTAATTCAGAGGCATTCCAATGGTCAATAAGGTCTCCAGAAAAGGCTTTAAATTGCTTGAGAGTCTCATTTGGGTTAAAGTGCAGTGCCATTGATTCAGCTACTTGGTAAGCAATATAACCATGAACAATTACATAGGAGTCGACCAAAATTGGGGTATTTTGGCGGGCTAAGCACTATATAGCGGCATTCCCAATAATTTATACCTTAGGTATTTTTTGAACGTTATTCACTGGGTATGCACTGAATTCCTTCTTTACAGTGAGCATCAAAATGTCTGAGCACCAGTTGCAGGGAGCCTGGGGGCATTAAAGGGCTGCTGAGCGTGACATCACAAATAATGTTGCAGGACTGCCCCTCGTTGACACCAACGCCCTCTCCTCTCTGTGATTTCTGCCCCTCCTGAGAGGATGTGGGTTACGAAGAACCAGATGGCTGAGATGGAGAAGGAAGCCTGACATGTGAAAAGCAGCACCCCGTTGCACGACTACCCCCACCAGAGTTAAATGTCGGGCCGGGCTGCAGTCACGAGGTATGCGTCTTACATAAAGTAAGCTAGCCAAATGTTTTTCTGAGAAACCACATCCTCCCCCAAAGCTCATGTGGGCAACCGAACATCATACAAACGTAAGATTGGATTTCTTTGCCATAATTATACATAAGTAATGCAATCTATGCATAAAATACACACACTATGTTCACAATTATGATGCACATGAGCACCATTATACATCAGGATAGGTCACTTCATATTTTACTCTGTGGCTAGAAGTATTCTTTGTGCTGAAATACACTGAACTGTGCTTATGAGATCAATGAGGCCCTTGGACAGAAATGTCATGAATGCTAATTAACCAAACTCTAGTAATGGAATTATTTCACTCAAGTGCTGCATCAAGAACACTATCCACACAGGTTGCATCTAGACATAACAGGTCATCATAAAATAATTACTACTTTAGTTTGTATCCTGTTTTTGGCTCTCCTTCTCTCTTTGCATATGTAAGATAATCGGGCCATCGCAAAATAGTTATTCACATAGCGGAACACGCTCTTGATAAGTTCAAAGCTGCCATATTGTTGCTCTAGAAATCTATAGTACATAAGCGTTTAAATGCCCCTACTTTCACTGCACCTTTGTATAGTATTTCTATAGGAAACAGTGACTGTCGATGGAACAAAAGGCCAACTGGACTGCGTATGACAGAGTTACTGCTGTTTCAATGTCTCCTATTCCATACGTCTCTGGACATCTAACCTCTTTTTATTTTTATTGTTCTTATCTGTTCTTGTCCGTATTGCTGCTAGCAACCCTTTCAATAATAGTATATGTTCAACCATATTGATAATCTCTATTTCTTGGTCTACTCCTTCCTCCTTTGTGTTTGGCAGATAAGCCCTACTGAGATCTTCGGCAATATGTGAGTCTTTGTGCAGTAACAAATAGTGAAGTTGTATTTCTGAAGTGCAGCCTTTATGATATATTTAGTAATGGTATCTTTGTTATACTTTCAAGGGATTTACGACCTGAGTTCACTACTGCAGTTTCGCCATATTTATACTAATGTACCTTTCCATTCAATACAACACAGCTCCTTTTCAATTTAGTAGGTGAAGAAGGAGAGGGTCTTTTATCAGATAGGATTATGTAGCTGCTGCCTTAAAACACCAAAAATGCACACAATAAAAAAATATAGAAACAGTAATTGGTGGGAGCGCTTAAGGAGTTAAATATTTAAACCCAGACAGAAGAAACTGAAAGCGTCAAGCGCTAGGTGTGCATTGCGGAGAATCACTCGCTTACTTCATAAAAGTTTTCTTACTCCCGGGTGCCAACAGAACTAACTTCATTGATTGCTTTAAGTCAGAAGTAATGAGCATTACGTCATATGGCAGTTTAAATCAGAAATAATCTAAGGGACCGCAGTCCCTTCACCATACCTTTTTCATTTTTCCTTTCTGAGGATCTAGTAAAATCTGCAACATGTCAAAACGGCACTAAATCACTCAGGCAGAACGTTAACCATAAGATTTTTGTCTATAGATCCATTGAAATCAATATTTTTCAACTACACCTCTGAGGAGGCCGTGTGTGTTTCCTACCATGTGGCTTTTCAATTTGTGTAGATTGTTTCCAATGTTTCCATTACTCGGTTTGCAAATGCAACAGGTATCTTCTCCTGGATGAGTGTTTGCTCCCAGGACTTTTATGGATGTATCACCCCAGAGGCTGCTCTGGGTATACTATTATAAGATTGTGAGATGTGCTAAACTTCATTTATGGATACAAAAGTTGTTTTTTGCACCCCTGTCCATTCCCATAGGACATCTTTATGTGCTAGTTGTCTCCATTGACACAAACAATGGCACAAATGTCAGGTAGCTAGATTTCTATCCAGCTTTACTTGCCAGAACCTATTTTAAAACACATACTGAGAATATTTTTGCCTTTGAGAAACCTGGAAAAATATCAGTTGTACGCAGTGGACTACATTAATTTCCAGCAGTGGAACATGTTGATCATTTTTTACCAATGTAAATTGTAGCTGGTACTTTTTGTTTAAATTTAAGTCTGCGTGTATCTGGAGGGTATACTTTGTATTTTTATAAATGATCTGTACTAGTTTTCTTGGTTGAGTCTTTATTTTTTTATTTAGCAGGTGAAATGGAATACTATCCACTTGAAACCTGATAGGTCTCTTATCTAGTATCACGGTTGCAAAGAACTGAATCTATGTCCCGTCTATGTGCACTTTCATCTGTTTCATTTTAACTTTTAGCTGAGGTTGTGATGAAAATGTTCGCTTTCCGCACTCTGTAAATATGTCTGTAAACTGGGCTTTGTTCTTTGTCTTCGGTCTTTTCCCAAGGTATTTACACCGCAGTAGCTATATGGAGCCTTTACTTGTATTAATCTATCCCATTTTAAGCTAGTGTATGTACAATGGGATCAGCAAGTTCTGCTACCATTTCATACTTTATTTTTTTTTAATTCTGCGAAATTTGGAGACATTTTCCAAGGATAAATTCAGTTTCTCTTAACAGTCTCTCTTTCACATATGAAACTCTGATACCACAAGGCTATTCTATCTCCAAACTATGTTGTGGGACATGTGAGTCACTTTTCTCTCCGGAGTTCTATAAATATCCTGATATCTTTCTACAGTTTCATTACTTTTAGCATCACACTAGTTATCAGAGGCATTTAGTATGTCTCTAAGTGCAGGATGTAGACTAACTTATAAGATTGCTACATCTATCATCCTGATCTCCTCTGAGAAGCTAGAAGAAGTCAATCTGGACATGTGTTCGAACAGGATGTACCACTTTATAAATGTCTTTCTAAAGAAATAATTCTGTAATCATTCTAAAATTTCAGAAAATTTCAAACTATGAAGTGTGCCTGCTAAAATAAGTTATCAGCACAATGTATTAATTTGATATTAATCAGCCTGCTTGTCTTCTATCACACTGAAATAATTGGTAGAGAGATACTTTATAAACTAAACCATATATACTTTTATGTTAAAAGGCTAAAATTGTCAAAGTGGCAATAACACAATAGTGTAAAGACATAAGTATAGAATAGAAACAGTTCTGAGAACTGAACACATTTTTGTATGAAAGAGCTAGACTTTTTTATGTGGACACAATGTGGACACAATGTTTTACGTTTAATTTCTTCTCATTATTCTTACCAGTATATTATTAAATACCCTTCTAATTAGGGTTTAAAAATACATTGAGATATATATTAATGAATATAAGTAATTGTCATTACATGTACAATGCAGATACGTAGATTATTTGAATAATCCAAATAATGACTGTGACACTGTAGAGCCCCAGGCAGATGTCTTGTGAGGATTCTGTGCACGGATAGTGTGTAAATTGTGTGTATGGGTCCCTGAGGTTGAGCATTTGGCGAGAAATGCGGGCCAATGATCCGAATCCAGTTTTGCAAAAGACTTGGAATCCAAGGCAGGTTTGCGTGATCCAATCCAAGGCTTTGATGAAGCCTGCAACTTGTGAAGGAATTGGATGTTTAAACTCCATCAAACCACAGAATCAAGACGGTTGTTGAGAGGAGAAAATGTGCTCTATGGCCAAGGGGATGGCAAAAAGAGGCCCTAGGCCAGCAAAGTATAGCTCAGAGAGGGTTCCAATTGGGAGCTCAGTTTTTATTTTCTGTTTTTGGGGTGTTCAAGGTTTGTCAGAAATGTGGTGTTCCACAGCATTAGAAGCCTAGAAGGCTTTGCTTTAAGATTTGAATAGCGATTTGGAGGCCCACAGCTAAACTTGATTTGTCACATTATATACCGTATTTGCTCGATTATAAGACGACCCTGATTATAAGACGACCCCCCAAAATCTGAATATTAACTTATGAAAAAAAGAAAAAGCCCGAATATAAGACGACCCTATAGGAAAAAAGTTTTACCAGTAAATGTTAGTTCATGTAAACTATGTGAACAATTGTTTGTTAATAAAAGCTATGATTGAGAAAAATATTTTGTTTTTATTTCCTTTTTTTTTCCAACCTGCCCCCCCAGTTATGCACATCTGCCCCCAGGCTTGCCACTCTGCCCCAGAAATGCCTTATACCCCATATATGCCACTGTGCCCCATGATATGCCTTTTAATCCTCTAAATGCCACTGTGCCCCATGATACGCCTTTTAACCCTCTATATGCCACTGTTCCCCCTGATATGCCTTTTGACCCCCTATGTGCCACTCTGCCTCCAGCATTTATGGGGTTAAAAGGCATATTATGGGGCAGAGTGGCATATAGGGAGGCAAAAGGCATTTCAGGAGGCAGAGTGGCATTAAAGGGGTTAAAAGGCATTTCACAGAGCACTCTGCATCCAGAAATGCGTTACACCCCCCCATTTAACACTCCTCCTCCAAACGTACCGGTGCTTCTGAGTTGGGGGGTGGGCGCATAACACAGGAGGATCCAGGTCCCCTGCATCTGGGTCCCCAGTGCTTAGTCCGGGAAGCGTGTAGAGCTCTACGCGATTGTATCGTGTAGAGCTCTACACACAGCCCGGACTAAGCACCGGGGACTCAGAAGCACCGGTAAGTTGGGGGGTCATAACACAGGGGGATCCAGGTGCCCTGCATCGCTGCGGGGGATCTGGATCTTAGTCTCATAATCAGACCTATTTGAGGTCTGATTATAAGACGACCCTGATTATAAGACGAGGGGTATTTTTCAGAGCATTTGCTCTGGAAAAAACCTCGTCTTATAATCGGGCTAATACGGTATATATATATATATATATATATATATATATATATATATAGTATGTGAACCAATTGGACTGCAGAGGGAGTCTGTGGCATCTCATTAGTAAGGTAGGAGATTCCCTTCATATACCTGCTTACAACTCTATATTGCACATGTGGTGTGGCACAAGGTGTGTTGCTTTGTTTGAAATGTCTTTGAACTCGGTCAAAACCAGTTTTTATAGACAGAGGCAGTCAGATCATCATGTATTATCCAAACTATTCATCTAATATGTGAATATTAAAGTCTGGATTTTAACATCCTTTGTTTTTACTAGGACTTGTGCATTCGTATTAGGGATAACATGAAAACGAACACATATGTTGCGTTTTCGTTGTTCAAACCGAATACTGAATAAACAAATAGCGGATAAACGTACATGTAGATGCACAACACAGAAGAATCTTCCTTTCTTCGTGTTCATCTTTGTATATATACTAGGCTAGCCTATTAGTGAAGACAAAATCCCTAAATATCTCCTAACTAATCTCCCTGGTCCCTTCCCCCCATACAAGTCACTACCTCTAGCCTATCTTAAGTCTTTGTAGCATAGCAGGGGTTAACAGAAATCCATAAAACTCAGACAACTGCTCTGAGCTACTTGGCCTGGGAGGAACAGGGAATTTCGTCCCCTTGGCAAAGGGCAGGGCAAGACACACCTCGGAGCAGCTTGGCCTGGGGAGACCAATGACTTTTAAATGGCAATTTACAAGGTCCGTAACAGCGACTCTATTGGTCGCCGACAGGAGCTCCTCTGGCATTAACCAATGAAGGGCAGCTGCTCGGAATGGGCAAATAATCATAGAATACAAGATTTTTTCCCCCTGAAGGTGAACATGAAGACTTTATCGGTGCCCAAGTCTAGTTTTTACATTCTTTCACCTCTTTTTTATCTTCAGGTTGAATCAATAACTTCGACAAAGGACAAAATAAGCAGAATAGAATATAACACTACTAATTTTAGTATTTTTTCTGTCTATATCATATTTACTGTTTATTTTTTGGGGACATATCACGAACTGAGCCAACTTGACCCTGAAAGACACGGGTCCTTCCATACATTCAAAAGTACCTGTGTATGGTCACGTTGCCAGAGGGAGAAGAAAACATTTAAACTAGTTCTATCTTTAGACAGAGATTCAGCCATAGGTGAAATTCTCCAGTTTCTAAGTATTATTTCCTTGTCAAACATGGCATACCAATGGCTATATTTAAAAATGCATCTATTATTGGTACATGTGAGTAGATCCTTTTATGTCTGAGCTTGTGTGAAGCTGGATAATTGATATGATTTAGCTTTCTATGGTCCTTTACCCTACAGCTCTAAAAAAACTGCAAACATCAGGGGAGTTGGACAAAGACACAAATAGATGCCTAAACATGCAGTGCATCAGCCTACTGACTGGAAAGCTGTGTATCGTCACATGAAGGACATATTCTTCAGAAACATACTTTACAGTCCTTTGACACTTAAAGGTTTAAACACAAATGCAAAGAATACCAGGAACTAAAGGAAACATAACCTTTGAAACATTTACTCTTTATTGACATAAAATATATTTTGCTTTTTATTCTTGATGTCCTTTAAATTGCAGTCTTTGAAGCTAAACTTAAAAGTTACACATTATGCATAGCATTGTGCTCAATGTGAATGTTTCCTGATAATTGATGGCTGCAATACCATTTAACTATTTTACTTAAACCTACTCTATAATCTTATTAATTATGGCCGGAGCTTCCATAAAAAGACATAATTTTACGTTGCTGACAATAGAATTCAGATTTTTCAGAAATGAATGTGTGGTATAATAGAAAGGGTAGTGATGTATTATTCAGCACTCAACATTCTAGTGACCTCAACATTCCATACTGATTATGCCGTGCATTAAAGAAATAAAAGGCCATATTATCTACTGGTTTTATGCTAATATAATACAAGAAGCATTAAAAATATTTATGAACATTTAATGGACTATAAGTCTTTGAAAAACTCTAAAGCCTTATGAGGGGGTTATCATTGTTGCAGCTTTTAGCATAACTAAATTAATTTATCTAAATAACCTACATTTTTTACTTTTCATTTTTCAATAAGCGTAATTATTTAATGTAAAAGCTTGCCAAGGGAAGTTGAGAACTGTTGCACAAACCTGCATATTTAATACATTTAATGTCCAGATTATATCTCTGTCCCCTTAAAATCCTAAATAAATCAACAACAATCAGCAACATAGGACTATGGGAGAGATAAGCTAGGATGGGAGGGATAATCATGAAGATCCAGAGAATAGGAAGTAAACATACTCAGTCTTATAGTTTATACACATCATTATATTACCCTGTTAACACCTTTACATAGTTTTATTTTATGTACTGAACTTTAAGAAAAGGGACAGATCTGTTTAAACACTTGTTTAAGGAAGCAGGGAATCATTCACTGGAGGACGTGATTAGATGTGGGTCAGGGGTTTGGTTAGAGGCAGGCTGGAAGCATTTACATACAAGAACACCAGAACCAGAACACCAGGAAATGATGTCATATTGTGTAGGTCTGCTCCAAACAACTTCTGGTGTTGTAGGTGACATTGGATTGTAGTTTTGGGGACCTTCTGACCCCAAGACACAACTAACTTCTGCAATTCTCCAGCTGTGATCCTTGGCGATTTTTTTGGCCACTCGAACCCTCTTCACACAATATAGACACACGTTCTCCTCCATGTTGATTCATAACATTTCCAATTGACTGCAACTTCTTAATTATTGCCCTAATGGTGAAAATGGGCACTTTCAAATGCTTTTGCTATTTTCTTATAACCCCTTCCATTTTTGTGAAGCTCAACCACCTTTTTGCTGCACATCACAGCTATATTCCTTGGTCTTATGCATTGTGATGAATGACTAAGGAACTTTGTTCTATGTGTTACCTAATATTTATACCCCTTGGTTGAACAATTTCCTGTTACTAGTCATCCAGCTGTACTAAAAATGAAAAATATCAATGGGAATATATTTCAAATATAGTTTCTCATATGTTGCGTTTGCAATTGTTTGATATCCATGAGAGCAGAGTATTTTGTGTATTTTTTTAAGAAAACTGTTTTTCACAGCCTATTTTGCTCATATTTACCAAGGGTGCCAATATTAGTGGAGGGCAGTATGACTTTTTCTTTATATCTGAACTCAGATTATTGATTATTATTGAATATTAATGGAATTATACTAGTTTAGTAAACTCATATTAATATTCTTTCTATTTATACTTTGTGTGTATGGACAGGCGTTTGTATGGGCAGTGTAAACGTGTGTGTATGAGCAGGTGTGTGTGAGGGCAGGAGTGTGTAAGGGCAGTGCATCCGAGAGTCAATCCATTACTTTTACTATTTTGGACTTAAAGGGAATAGAATAATTCACATGGATGAACGTTTTAAACCCAGGGGCACTTATAAAATTGATAGTCCAACAACTGTGAAAATGTTCACCATAAATCATGTCTGTGCCTATGCCTGGTTCAAAGTGTGTAGGTGTCACTGTACATGGTTCAATAAGTGTGTCGGTGTACATTGTTAGAATACGTGTGTGTGGAAGGTGACAGAGTACAAGTTAAGTGTGGATGTGTTAGTGTGCAATGTGTGGTGTTTGTGTGCTTGAGGTGGGTGTCACTGTATGGTGCTACATTGAGTGTATGTGTGTTAGTGTACAATGCTGGTCTCTGTGTTGCTTCTGTGTGGTGTTAGAATGAGCATATACGTGGTGAGTGCCAGTGTACAGTGTTAGACTGTGTTTGGGGTCAGTGTACAGTGTGTGGGTGTCAGTATACAGTGTTAGAGTGAATGGAGTTTCCATGTAACGTGTGTGTGTTAGTGTAAAGTGTTAGAATGTGTGTTAGTGTATGTTTGCATATAGTGTTAGAGTATATGAGCCAGCAAGGTGGTGCGCAGAGTGACATGCAGGGAGCAGAGCACTGAGCAGTGAAGAATCTGTACAGAATAGAGGGACACCGAATTTATTAGTGCCTGGGTGAGACTGGCCCTAAGTTTTGGTGAAGAGATCTGTACTACACAGATTCCTCAAAGACAGTAAGCCTGAGGCAGCCAGACAAGGATAGGAGGCTAAATGCTAAACCACCCCAGGACACAAAGAGTTTAAGGAAATTTCTCTGCTAGTTAGTAGTTGGTTGACAGTGATATGGTTTAGAAATCAAAACAGCAGTAGTAGTTTCATTTGTTCATACAATTTGATAATACAAAGTAAAGAAAGGAAAATAAAACAGCTTGGAGGAATGAAACAGCTGGCATAGGCAAAGAACTGAAGTGAGTCTCACAGTAATTGACAACCTAGTTTGTATAAATGAGAACAGCTGAGCAACACTGTTAAAGCAGATAGAGACTGTCGTAATGCCTCTATTGTATATGTGTATAAGTTTATAAACATTGACCTACAAAAAGAAGAATTAGAACCAACTTGCATACATTTTTATAAACGATGCCCGCTGCAACATATGGCAGGCCGCTATTATCTATGATTGCACATATTTTTAACTATGAAAACAGCATTAAATATGAATTATACAGCAGTGAACCCATAGCCCAAGTGTGAAAAAGGACACCATGAGTTTACGTTCTGAAATTACTTTCAGTAATTGCGTATGGATCTGACTTGTGTGAATTCCGAAGGATTATAAGCGATATACAGAGAAACTTGAAAGATTTGGGAAAACCAGGGTTATAATATACCGTAATCCTCCTTCATAGAAATAAAAAGTTGCTGAATTTAAGAAGAATTTTAAGTAGACTAATTTAATAGAACAGATATAATATATAATGTAGAGTAATGTCATGTTAAAAACAATGAATTTACCAGGATATATTAAATAAAGTTTCCTTCATCACCCAAACAATTAAATTGGGTAATAATAATAAAGTACCCATGTGTGGCTAGAGCATTACGAGGGAAACTAAATGTCTCAGGACATCTATTCTATCACTGAATACAGAAAAATATATTAAGTTAAAAAAAATCCCCAGTTTATTTATCAATGTATGAAGAGTATACAATATAATAGTTATTATCAAATGTAGTCTTTAGACTGCTAATGGATCTCAGGACTTTCTTTATTTGTTTTTATCTGACACAATTGCATATGTCATGTATAATGAAGGCTGTCCTTGGATGAACTTGAGATATATATATATATATATATATATATATATATATATATATATATATATATATATATATATATATATATATATATATATATATATATATATAAATATCCTAAACACATAGGCATAATTAACATGAAAAGACACATTCCTGTGGGGATCGGGTAAGTAAGGTATTGAAAATCCATCTGGCACACAAAGGATTAACATATTCTGGTGCTGGGCAGTTATGGTTGAATGAAAGTCAAATAGTCAACAGCAATAGCAGACTGCCACACAGTATGTTAAATATTACAAGATGCTTGGAAAACTGCCACAAAGTTCATATTTTCATGAGGACTATAGACACGCTTTCATGTTCTATGTTTAATTCACTTGCACACATCCTTGTTTGTAGATTATGGGAAACAGCACAAACTATCTATAACATATACCATAAAATCTTTACGTTTACAAATTTAACTTATAGGAAAAAATAAGCATATGTGTGTAATGTGTATAAAATCAACCACCTAGACATGCAGTCTGCATTTACAAACATTTATAAAAAAAATGGGTTGTTCTCAAGACCTCAGTGAACTCAAACATGGTACTGTGATAGGATGCAACACAGTTTGTGAAATGTCACCCCTGCTAGTTATTCCATGGTCAACTGTAAATGGTATTATTGGAAAGTGGAAACATTAAGAAACAGTAGTTACTCAAAGCCATGAAGCAGAAGACCACATAAGCTCACATAGTGGGGTCAACAAGTGCTGAAACACATGGTGCATAACAGTCGCCAACGCCCCCTGCTGATCCCATAGCTGAAGAGTTCCAACCTTCCACAGGCATTAATATCAGCACAAAAACTGCAGAGGGAGCTTCGTGGAATGGGTTTCCATGGCCGAGCAGCTGCATGCAAGCCTCACATCACCAAGTACAATGCAAAGAGTTGGACTGAGTGGTGTAAAGCTCCTCTACTGGACTCTGGAGCTGTGGAAACATGTTCTGTGGAGTGACAGATCACACTTTTCTGTTTGGCAGTCTGATGGCAAGTTTGGGTTTGGCAGATGCCTGTCTGACTGCATTGTGCCAATTGTAAATTTTGGTGGTGGAGGGATAATGGTCTGGGGCTCTTGGTTGGGCCCCTTATTTCCAGCGAAGGGAAATCTTAATTCTTCAGCATACCAAGGCATTTTTGAAAATGCTATGCTTCCAACTTTGTGAGAACAGTTTGGGGAATGCCCTTTTCTATTCCAGCATAACTGTGTCCCAGTACACACAGCAGGGTCCATAGACATGGTTGAATGAGTTTGGTGTGGAATTTGCTGCTGTGCTTGGGATCATTGTCCTGTTGCATGACCCAACTTTGGCCAAGCTTTAGCTGTCAGACAGGTGGCCTCACTTTTGACTCTAGAATACAGTAGTATACAGAGGACTTCAAGGTTGACTCAGTGGCTGCAAGACTCCGAGGTCCTTTGGCTGCAAAACAAGCCCAAATCATCATCCCTCCATCACTGTGTGTGACAGTTGGTATGGTGTTATGCCGTGTTTGGTTTACGCCAAAAGGGGGCGCTGTACATTATGGGCAAACATCTCCATTTTGGCCTTGTCTGTCCAAAGGACATTGTTCATGAATTCTTGTGGTTTGTTCAGATGCAACTTTACAAACCTAAGCTGTGCTGCCATGTTCTTTTTATAGAGAAGAGGCTTTGTTCTGGCAGCCATTCCAAACAAACCATACTTGTTCAGTGTTTTTTCTAATTGTACTGTCATGAACTTTAACATTTAACATGCTAACTGAGGCCTGTAGAGTCTGAGACGTAAATCTTGGGATTTTTTTGCAAAAAAATATGTAAATCTTGGTCTGACCTTGGGGTGTCAATTTGCTGGGATGTCCACTCCTGGTGAGATTAGCAACTGTCTTGAATGTTTGGCACTTTTGTATAATCCTTCTCACTGTAGAATGATGGACTTTAAATTGTTTGGAAATGGCCTTATAACCATTCCCAGCTTGATGGGCAGCAACAATTGCTTCTCTAAGATCATTGCTGATGTCTTTCCTCCTTGGCATTTTATTAACACACACCTGAATGCTCCAGACCAGCGAACTGCTAAAGCAGGTTTTATAGAGGTGGTCACATTTGCTGATGATCAATTAATAAAGGGTATTTGATTGGCAGCACATGCCTGCTACTTAGCATCTTAATTCCTATGGGAGCAGTAATGGTGTAGTTAGTTTTTTCACACATGGCTTCTCCCTTTTGAATATTTTTGTTGAATAAAGCATGACATGTGCTCGGAGCATAGAGCAGGGTGGAGAAGAAGGAGGCCAAGGTATTCGTGGTCAAAACCGAAGTCCGGGAGGCGAACCAGGATCAGAACGGGCGGCAAGGTGCAACAACAGGTAACGAGCCGGGTCAGGATATCAAGGCAACATCATTATGGATGCATTTTTGCAACTCATCGAAAAACAAATCTAACCTTGTCGCTTGGACCAAACAATACAGAAATGTCACAGTGGAAGACTTGGAGAGTGTCCTGTTAACTGATTAATTTTTAATTAAAATTTTTAAATTTTTTGATTGCAATCACAGACTTTATATGAGGAGACAGCAGCATTAGGGGCGTACACCAAAGTGTGTAAATGATTCATTTTCCAGCAGGAAAACAATCTTAAACACACATCGAAGATGTGCCAGGTGTATCTGAAGTCCAAGTAACAGCAAGGTGTGCGGATTTGCATGGCTTTCCCACCTCAACCACTCCGAATGCCTATGGGAAATTTGAAAAGGGAAAGTGCAAGCTTTTCATATCAGTAGACATTCCCTGGGATGCACTTAACACAGAGTTAGCGCATTCAGTAAGGCAGATGTTGGCCATACCAAATACTGAGATTTTATTTTCTGTATGTACCAACAAACATATTTCATACTTTTATTTGTGAAAATGGCGTATTTATATTTGGGAAATATTATATACTTTATCAGAAATGCTGAAATAAAACCACATTGTGTAATAGACTCCATTGCAATGCAACAATAATTATCTTAAGTAAAATTATTATTCGACCTATCTGTTTATTTATATTACTGCAAACATAGTTTTTGTGGCAAGCCACATTTCCTCCCATAATAGCTGGAGTGAAGTATCTAATTAAATGTAAAGTGTAGATATACATTATATGTTGTTTTCATTGAATGCCAGATGGACTTTGTCATAAAATAGTTCATAAATTGAGAAACAGCATATGCGAACATGTTACAAAATGAGCCAGATAGTTAATAGTGTCTCTTGCAGTCAAGCCAGAAAATTGTGCCTATTACTTTCTATGTGCATGTACTTTGTAAATACCTTTAGATTCTTTTACATTCTTCAACCTGTGGAAAATTGACTTTACGCTGGGAAGAGCAGTGCCTCCTTGTTGGTGCCGTGAAGTGGACAGATATAGTTTTATAATTTTTTTGTAGAATATGAATTGTCTGTAGCACTAGATTAGTAGGTTCATAGATTAAGTATATTTAGGGTAACGCCAAAGTAGAAAAGGAAGCAGTCTGGTGTAATACAATGGAAAGGACTGTATATTATTCTAAAACATAAGATGGATAGACTGTAGGGCATCACTCACTTTATGGGTATATATAAAAAAATATGGATGACCAGGTACCGTTTAAAAATGCCAAGATATTTTTTTAAACACAATAATAACCAAAAACAAATTAATAAAATCAATAAAACTTGATTCTGTAAACACATAAGGGGAAACCACACTTGAGATCTTGCCTGTTGAAATTACATGCACATACATGTACTTCAAACACAGCAGTGTCCGACACGGGCTCCCCAGATGGGGTTATCCCACACTCCTGACCGAACTGGTTGCCTGAAGCCAACCAGCCTCTACACTATGATAGCCCCCTGGTGGGCCAGATAACCAACTCCATACTTTCAACACCTACAACAAAACACAAATAAGACAGAGGTGGGGAGACGAGAAAATTATTGCACATGCAGGGCTGCCATTAGAAATCTTGGAGCCCAGTTTGTGCTCAATGCCTGGGCCCCATGCCCTCCCATAAGCCTACCCATATCCACCCCACAGTATGTGTGTCTATACAGTTTCTATAGTTGGTGTGTATGTTATATATAAAACACACACACCCACTCTAACACAACAATACAGTATACATACATTCACACACACACCGCTGTCTCTCTACTTAGTGGTGTTAAAAAACATGTCGGTGCCCCCGTGCGAGACATAAGGTTGGGACAGACTAACAGCCTTACTTTCACACACACATACTAACATACACAGAAATGACAACATACGCACACACACTAACATATTTATTTACACAGGCATAACCTACCTTAGTTAGCTCTGGAGGAGGTAGGCCGGTGCTCTGCTCCATTTTGGTCCTTATACGATATGTATGACCACCGGGAAATTATGTCATATTCCACCATTCAGATTCAGTGGTATGTCTCAAGCAGGGGGCCTCCCAAGACCTCCCACATCCTAAACTACCCCCATTAGCACAACTCCCAACCCATTAACTACGAAGGGCGCCCCCTACCACGCCCATCCATGCAGGCTTTTACCTTAGGTGCAGACCCAGTCTAAAATCTTTTTTTCATATTTTTTCCTATTAATCATATAAGATTTGTTTAGCAAGTTTCTGCAAATTTCAAATAACAATTGGTATTTCAGCAAAAATATCTTCTATAATTTTTTTTTACTTGATGTTTGCTGAACAAACAACTAAAGTATATATGCAAAAATGTATAGGGTAGTAAAATGCAAGGAATTTCAAATAACAAACCACTGCATACTGTGAGAATAATTTTCACTGAGGTTATTAAGTACATGACCCCTTTAATATGACATCTATATGACATGACTTGAGTTTTTTTATAATGGATACATTTGATAAAATGTCAGATTTATCTCTATAAATTGTAAAGTTTTTTTGTCTTAATGTAGATCCAGAGAGAGCAAGAAAGAGAGAGAATATTTTGTGGCTAATAAACCATGGACATATACCATGCTTTCACATGGTACAGATTAAGGTTATGGGTAAAGTATATGTCAATATACAGAGATGTTAAGGGGTGCTTTATAAGCTTTTCAAACTTAAACTACAGGGTACTTAAGAAATTCAGAATTATCTCTGGGTTTTTAAAAGGGAATAATATGTGAGTTAAAAATAACTAATAATAATAATAATAAATAATTGCCAGGTTTGTTATTTTGCTTGGTTTAATAAAATCTCACATATTTTGAAATATATATATATATATACTATACCACAGGCTAGGTATAAACCTCAGTTTTTAAGTGCTGTTTCCCAAGAGGGAAAGTTCTTGAATGTGAAGGAAAAACAAATTAACTCGGGCTAATTCATTTTCCATTGCCACCAGGCATTGGTGGAAAAAGTATGTGGAGAGAGATCAAAGTGATAGAGTCTGAAAGGAAAGCATAAATGTTTAGAACCTAACTGAGCTCATTGCATTCCCAGTTCGAGGAGTCAAACAAATAACACTCATAGATTAATTTCTGATTTTATGCGTGTTATACTGGCTTTAACTGGTATTATATCAAGAAAGAAAGGAGGCATATGGGTTAATAGGTTATAGAGCGATAGTAATAATTCAACATGTCTGAGGGGCCTCTCATAACCCCCTTATGCTTTTTTGAATATTGTAATATTTCAGTGCTTTTTGAGCATAAGTGATTTTCTAAATCTAAAGAACGAAGACTTTGTGGCCATGGCTCAGCATTGACCAAACGTATGTTCCTACTTGCTTATTGATGTATCATCCACTGTAAGGTCTGATACAAGCTAATAAGCGAGCGTGAATTTCAAGACAACTGCAGAGCAAGATGGTAAAGTCCTAAAAACCCTTTCCAGCCTAACGCTAAAAAGAGTTCTAAAGTATGATTTTCTGTCCTTTTAACCCATGCAACAAAACACAGTACATATGCACTATGGTCTAAGTCTCCAGTGCATGAGAATAATGCAAATCTAAGAATACACTCCATGGAGTCTTTGACATGCTTATACATCAGAAACTGGAGAAATGCAAGTGCAGGATAATATTTGGGGCAAATGACTACATCTTTTTGCCAATGTTTCATTGATTACTATAGAATAGTTTCTCCAATGTTGGAAGTATGGCCTAGATTTATAAGAGACTTGGTCGGAGACTGTACGGTGAATTAATTGGCAAGGTATATGTTTGAGTACGAGTTACAGCTCTTGTGGAACCTTATTGCTGCCACCCGTCTATTTGTTTCATGAAATATTTTTTTTCAAAATTGAAAATAAGGCAAGCCATCCTTTGTCAAACCCCCATGCCGGAACCCTAATCTTTATTTTTAGACTGTTGTTATTACCTTGAAAGCTGTTTTCAGATTTTACTTCTGAGGATTTCCATGGGAAGCAGTATCAGTGCACAGTTTGTACATTCAACCAGTTCTAGAGTCTCAGGACGACCTTGGTCTTTGTAGCCTAGAAACAGCAACCCAAAGCAGCTATATCTGAATCCTCTGCGGGGATTACTCTTCCGAAGCAGGTAACACGTTTTAATGAAGAAAATACCTCCACCGCAAATTTCACATCAAATTACTATTTTTAACTTCAAATGCAATGATGCTTATACTATAAGCTGATGCACTAAAACCTAAGGGAATGGGTGTTTCCATTGTGTATTTTTGTTCTCAAGAATGTTTAATCAAACAACTTTTGCATGTATTTTCTTCATATAACTATAAAAAGAAAAAAGAACAATTTTACATTGTAATGTGCATTCAATAAGTACCATAATCATAATTGTAAACTGTGTGGGTTTGACCCAGAACCCTGATTCATCCATAGAAGTATTCTCTTGAAATAACCTATAGATTTAAGATAATTTTGGTTCAGGGGAATTACCATATTTTATTAGATTGGTTTGTGTGTTGTACTGAGATTTTAAGAATGTATAATGCATTGGAACAATAAATAATAAAAACAAATAACAAAAAGAAGACTGGAAGAACTATTCTGTTATCGCAAAAGTTAATCGGGAAATGCCTTTTGCAACTGAATGAGAAAAGACTGAAATGATTTGAATTTATACAAGCAGTGCCCCAAGCCCACAGTTCTCATTAAAATGATTGTTTCTAAAAATATAGCTACACCAGTTTATATACAGTAAATACACACAACAGGATAGATGGCTTTGCTAAAATGGAAACACAGCTTGTGGTCTCTGTATGTCTTAGCTGAGCCTTGTGGCCTGCTGCTACGATAACACATGTATGTATTTGCAAAAACAAAAAAATGCTTGTGAACCAAGTGGAATTTCCTCAATTGCTAAGTTAATTGCTTTGGTTAAATCGTATGAGTTGCTTACTAACTCATGTGCGGCTCAAGCGATTAAAACATAATCACCTTGAAATATGGTAATAAACAGGCTAGAAAAAATAAATAATACATTAAATACATATACTGCTGGGGATATCTAGGGATCTGGAAAATCCCTAGATCTTACTTGGAGGATCCGGAAACCAGAGCCTCAAGGGGAAGCAATGTGACAGTGGTTCAGTTTAAATGAAAATGAATATTATTTTTTCTTACAGGTTTTTTTTATTATTCGTTTTGCTTTTCGCTGTCTACCTTATAGGCACCTTGGAAGTGCGTTGGGATGGGACTCCCCCCAACCTAGGGTACCTAGAAATAAGTAGTTTTTTAAAATTATTTAATTAAATATTTTAATTAATATAGAGAATACTACATTTTTAATGTGTATTAACTAGACTTGTGCATTCATATTCAGACGAACATGAAAACGAACACGATGAGTGCGTTTTTGTTGTTCGTCCCAAAGAAAAAACGAAGAAGCGAAGATAGCGGCGGTAAAACGTACACAAAGACGAAGACGCACAAAACAAAGAACCTTTGTGTTCATCTTTGTCTACTAATCTCCCTGGTTCCGTCCTCATCTAGCCTACCTTATCAACGCATCATCGTAGGGGTTGACGGAAGCGGAAATCCGTAGGTTCGCCGTCAGGGGTTAAGGGGCCGTGCGAATGACTCTATTGTTCGCCAATCCTGGCGCCAAAGCTGCTACATAGTCTGTACTGCGTTAACCTCGTATTAACCCCTTCTACAAAAAACGGAAAAAACTAAGAAAAAAAACTAACACGAAGAATGTACACGAATATTCACCCAAACCGAACACAGGAATGGGAGAATATTCACGGAATATGAAGATTTTTTCCCCCACGAAGGAAGACGAACACAAAGAGGTGGTCGGCGCCCAAGTCTAGTATTAACCCCATGCTAATCCAAATGCAAAGAAGATGGAGGGAGGAAATAAAGCATGTATGAAGTTCATGCCTCTCAAAATGGTTAGTGTGCCTATTAACCCCCTCCTTCTCACATCTTCAATTTGATTCTTCATCGAAAGGGGAGGTATGGATGGGGTCTTTTCTTCCCCATAAAGGTTGTTATTTTATCTAATCACCATCCCAGCAAAAGGGATGCTTCATGCCACCCCAGGTCAGTATATGACGATGAAGAAAAAAGGGGAAGCTCACCAGTCCCTCGATTTATGGAGGACCATAAGTCTCTTTTTTTTTACATTATCTATTTATTTTGAGACAGTTTTAATCTTTAATGGGGGGTATGAGTTGCTGTTGGGGCAGAGAAATTAGGTGTCAAAACTCCCACTGAAGAACATGAGTTGCTTTGTGAGTTGTAGCATGCATGTGTATGGGACTTAAGCCAACCCTTAACAAAACTCAGAGCTTACATTGTCATTCCACTTATATGAGACATGATATTATTTTCAAAATAACAGGTACTGCATTCAACCATACAAGTCAATGGGGCCCAGCTTTCTAATCACTATGTGATTAGTAAAATATTTAAAAAAAAAAAAAAAGAAAAAGCTTAAAAAAAACATGGTAACATTTAAAAATTATTATGCTTTAGAGGAACTATCTAGTTCCAGCAAAATGTAAAAAAAAAATTCCAAAAAGAGTAAAATAAATAAAATAAAAAAGTTTATTATTATGAGTGCCAAAATTAGCGCTGTATCTTCCCAAAAATCCTGACATGGAAAATTTAAATAAAAGCATTTCAAATACCCATGGGGTGTCTAATTTTAAAAAATGCATGGTTTGATGGGGTAAATTGGAGTGGCCGGGCTCAAAGATAGGGCATAGGCACAGACTGACCGAAATGGGGGAAAAAAAAGCGCACTTCCAAAATGTGGCATTTTAACCCCAAACACCAGACAAACCCATACATGTGGGGTATGAATGAACTCGGGAGATGTTCCTGAACACATATTAGGGTGTTGTTTGATAGTGATGTATACCTGGAGCTATAAATTTATACCCAAAGTACAATTTGTGTGAAAAAAAAAAAAAAATACTACCACAAAGTGTGGCAAAGGCTGGTGGTAGAATCTGATGCATGGAAAGGGTTAAATACTACCATTTTAAGTACCTTGGAGTGTCTAGTTTAAAAAAATATATGGTTTTATGAGGTAAATTGTAGTGGCCAGGCTCAAAGATAGGGCATAGGCACAGACTGACCAAAATAGGGGAAAAAAGCGCACTTCCCAAATGTGGCCTTTTAACCCCAAACAGCAGTCAAACCCATGCATGGGTGGTATCACTGTACTCGAGAGATGTTGTTGAACACATATTAGGGTGTTGTTTGATAGTGACGTATACCTGGAGCTATAAATGTATACCCAAAGTATAATTTGCGTAAAAAAAAAATACCAAAAAAATACTAACACAAAGTGTGGCAAAGGCTGGTGGTAGAATCTCATGCATGGAAAGGGTTAAAATACTAGCATTGGGGTGTCTAGTTTTCAAAAATATATGGTTTGATGGGGTAAATTGAATTAGCCGGCTTCAAAGATGGTCCTATTAGGACATGGGGCAGAATGACCAGATGTAAAAGTTTCAAGTTAAAAAATGTGCACTTCCTAAATGTGGCATTTTACCTCCCAAACAACCCGACAAACCCATGCATGGGGGGTATGACTGTACTCGGGAGATGTTGCTGAACACATATTGGGGTGTTGTTTGAAAGTGATGTATACCAGGAGCTGTAAATCCATACCTGAAGAGCAATTTTAGCGATAAAAAACACAAAATAAATTACTTCCACAAAGTTTCACAAAGACTGGTGGTAGAATTAGTGCATGGAAAGAGTTAAAATTCTAGCATTTGAAATACCTTGGGGTGTCTAGTTTTAAAAAATATATGATTTGATGGGGTAAATTGCATTGGCCGGCTTCAAAGATACCCGAAATGGGGGAAGAATTACCAGATTTGGAAAAAATGGTTTTGAAATAGCAAAACGCTACTTGTACTTAATGCTCAATAACGTGCAGAAAAAAGCAAAAAAAACATAAAAACATTGGGTATTTCTAAACTCAGCACAAATAGTAGAATATATTTAGTAGGTTTTTTCATTAGCTTTTTTGGATGAGTAAAAGATTTTTGGGGTAAAAGTCAGAAAATGTGGGGTTTTTTTTACATTTTTCATCATATTTTATTATTTTTTTTATGGGAAATTAGATAATATGATTAAAACAATGGTATCTGAAGAAAGCCCTTCTTGTCCTGAAAAAAACATATAATTTGTGTGGGTTCACTAAATGAGTGAAGAGAAAATTACATCTAAACACGAACACCGCAAAAGTGTTAAAACAGCCTCGGTCCCAATGGTACAAAACGTAAAACACAGCCTGGTCCTTAAGGGGTTAAATCATCCCATCTTGTAGCCATTGACCCACTAGTTTTGTACCATTCCATATATATATATATATATATATATAGTGTATTGTAAAGTTAGACACCTGCTAAATATAGTTAATACAATCAGTATTTTTAGCTCTGTGATTGTGTTATATGTTTAGGTTTGTTTGAGAAATAAATGATTATATGGTAATATTATAGAAAAACAATCCTAACTATAGGCACCAACTACCTTAAAAGCTAGCACATGTATATGGCTCTATAAATAGACAGTATAGAGTTCTCAAAAGGAACACATGCTTTGGTTTATTATGGAATAATTTAAAAGCCGAGTGTTGCTTAGTAGTGGTCATAATATTTGTTTGGAGCCAACTGTATGCCATCTCATTGTGCCACTTCTCAGATTTGCTCTTCAGGATTTGGAGTTCGGATGGCGCAGGTGAGGATTGTGTTAGCAGGTTGCTAGGAAACAGGCTAACACTGAGCACCTGCAGAACAAAAGCCAAAACCAAGAGGTTAATGAACCAAAGAACACAGCAGTTATTCAGCATGCACAATGTCTTAAAATAGATTTATACAAAAAGCCATATGTTGTCAAATCACTATTTAAAATCGCAAGATGATTGTCAGACAAATGTAACAGTAAATCCTCCTCTAGCTTGGTATATATATATGTGTGTGTATAAATATACATACTAGACTTGTCTATTCAGATCTGTGCAAATGTAAATTTTAAAACATTTTGAGATTTTGTTGCCTTTTCACTCTCATTCACACCCTCTCTCACTCTCAGACTCTCTCACACTCTTTTACACCATGGGCTGATCCAGGGGGGCAATTGCCCTCCCAAGAAAACAGTCAGCATCATGGCAGGCTGCCCAGCATGGGCCAGGGGCTATGGACATATTGTCCCCTGGCCAATTAGGATCCGTTGGCAAACGACCAGTGTTACTAGAATGCCAGACGTTACTCGGGGTGCACTAGGGCAGGTGCAGCGGGTGCACTGCAAACAGGCACTCATGTGCAACATAAGCGCAGGTCTGTAACATTATCTTCTCAAAAACTACGCTGAGCCAATGCTTTATGGCAATGCTAATGAAGTTCCTCCAGGGTCAGACTGGATGATTAAGAATGGGTCATTCTATTGTTTCCTATAGACCGTATGATAACAGAGCTAGGACATATACAAATAAGCGGCTCCCTGAAAACATATGATGTAAAATCTAAAAAAACCTGATAATTAGTGGCATTAATTATTATTTGTTTTATATAGCGCCATCAAATTCCATAGCGCTGTACAGTGGGGATTTCTCTTTAATTCAAAACAAAAATCACAAAGTGTTTTGTTCAGTATAAAATTAAGTTTCATTATTTTCTAACTAACAACATGGTACTCTGTCCATTCTGTAACAAAAAAAATCTGAAAGTGCCCCTCCCAAGATCAGTCTCTGGATCCGCCTATGTCTCACACTCTTACTCACTCTTTTTGACACTCTCACACTCTCTATGTGTCCCTAGCTTCGCTGACCTCTTCTGTGTCCATCTCCTTTTTTCACAGCTCCACTTCTCCTCTTGCCTCTCCTTGTTCTTCTGTCTTCTTTCTTCATCCACTCAGTTGAGAGACCAGGACAACCAAGCCACTACAGCCCTCATGACAGCCCTGATTATGACATACACTATATAATCAAAAGTATATGACACCTGACCATCACACCTATGTGAGCTTGATGGACATTCAATTCCAAGACCATGGACATTTAAATGGAGGCGACCCCCCCCACACACTGTGACTATAACATCCTCCAATCATACGCCCTTTTAAGAAGAGTGTGTCTATTCAGCTAAAAGGGCATTTGTGAGGTCAGGACCTGATGGACAAGAAAACCAGGCTCACAGGTGTTCCAGTTAATCCTAAAGATGTTCAATGTGCTTAAAGTCAGGGCTCTGTGAAAGCCACTTGAGCTTCTCCGCAACAAACTCATCAAACCATGTCTTTATGGACCTTGCCTTGTTCATAGGGACACAGTCATGCTGGGACAGGAAAGGACCTTGCTCAAAGATGCCTCAAAGTTATATGCATACAATTAACTAAAATGTACTTGTATACTGTAGCATTAACCTTGAAAAACAGCCTTAGACTATTGTCCTTTCTCCACCACATTTTGGCCAGTAGCCTTTTCATCGCATTCATCAAAACACAGATTAATCCATTAAACTTCCAGATAGTGAAGCGTGCCTCATCACTCCAGAGTACACATTTCCACTGCTCTAGAGTCCAGTGACTCCAGTGCTTTACACCACTCCAGCCAGTGCTGAGTATCTTCAGCTTGTGTGCAGCTGCTCTGCCATGGAAACTCAGTTCCTGACGCACAGTTCTTGTTCTGATATTGTTTCCAAAGACAGTTTGGAACTCTATAGTGAGTGATGCTACAGAGGACAGATAAGATATAACTGTAATTGTGTGTGTGTGTGTGTGTGTGTGTGGTCTACCTCTTTGTGGCTGAGCAGGTGTTATTGCTAAATGCTTCAACTTCACAATAATAGCACTAACAATGGACCAGGGCAGAAATTTCACAAACTGACTTGGGGAAAAGATACAGTAGAATTCTATAACAGCGCCACATTTAAAGACACTCAACTCTTCAGCACAACACATTCTACTGTCAATGTTTGTCTACGGAGATGGCTACCTATGTGATTGATTTTATACACCGGTTAGCAATGGGGTGCCGGAAACCACTAAACTCAATTATTAGTCATATTGTAGTATCTACCTAAACAGTTCTCAATTTTATGGAAGTAAAATAACCATATACGTCTATTAATTACAAGTAATTGGGATAGAGGAGGTACACACATAGAGCCCAAACTTTGGGGTATGTTTGAGATGCAAATGCGACAATAAGAAAACACATATTCTCTCCTCAGTCATCCCCCTAATTGATCAACTGAACTGAAGGTAGTTCTCCTCTGTTTGACCTTATTGTAATAAGAACTATATATGGTGGTCCGCTTCCCATAACACACATAGATGGTTATCCGATGTGCCATTTTGAGGGGTTCTGCCAACTTTGGACCTTCGCAGTATCCCTGTCATACCTGTACCTTGGCGATAATCTTTCTCAATGCTGACAATATTAATTTAATTATCATATTAATAAGTTCTTATTGTTAATTTCTTCTAATTGCTAAATTCTTATAGTTGTAATTTCTTATAAGATGAGCTTAATTGAAGGTACAATAAATGTATCTGGAAGCTGTCTTACCCCAGTTACAAACTTCTACAAAAAAAGGGGTTTACTTGATCCTTGTGGAAAACAATCATTTTAACCCCCCCAGTCCTATAATTCACCCTTCAGTATACTGTAAGTATGCTTAAATATTTACAAAATCAGTATTTGCAGTCTTGTAACTAAGGGTTATTACTCTTAATCATGATATTTCTCACATATCGTTAAGTTGCTGATCTTGATTTGCTCTTGGCAGTCTTTTTAGGAGTAATTGATAAGAAGGGAGAGACCTTGCTTCCATGAGGTTACTGTCTAAATATCTTCAAAATAATTACACTGATTTACAAACAAAAACACAAGCTATAGGTAATTTAAGAAATTAATTAAACACCGATCAGCCATAACATTATGACCACTGACAGGAAAAGTGATTAACACTAATAGTCTTGTTATCATGGCACCTGTCAGTGGGTGGGATATATTAGGCAGCAAGTGACAAGGGCCACATTGTAATGGCTAGAAGACTGGGTCAGAGCATCTCCAAAACCGCAGCTCTTGTGGGATGTTCCCGGGTCTGCAGTGGTCAATACCTATCAAAAGTTGTCCAAGGAAGGAAAGACAGTGAACTAGTGTCAGGGTCATAGGGGCCAAGGCGCATTTATTCACTAAGGGCCTGTGTGGTCAAATACCACAGAGGAGCTACTGTATCTCAAATTGCTGAAAAAAGTTAAAGAAAATGTCTGTGTAGCCGCAAACCAGTCAGGGTGCCCATGCTAACCTCTGCCCATTGCTGAAAGCACCTACAATGAGCATGTGAGCATAATAACTGGACCACAGAGCAATGGATGAAGGTGGCCTGGTCTGATATCACAATTTCATTTACATCTCATGGATGGCCACGTGCGTGTGCGTTGCTTACCTGGAGAACACATGGCACCACCTCTGCTGGCTGGGAAGAAGGCAAGCCGGCAGAGGCAGTGTGATGCTTTGTGCAATGTTCTGCTGGTAAACCTTGGGTCCTGTCATTCATGTGGATGTTGCTTTGACACATACCACCTACCTAATTATGTACACCCTTTCATGGGCACGATATTTCCTCATGGCAGCAGGATAACGTGCCCTGCCATAAAGCAAAAATGGTTCTGGAATGGTTTGAGGAACACAACAATGATTTCAGGGTGTTGACTCCACAAATCGAGCATCTGTGGGATGTGCTGGACAAACAAGTATAATACATGGAGGTCCCACCTCGCAACTTGCAGGATTTAAAGGATCTGCTGCTAACATCTAGGTGCCGGATACCACAGCACACCTTCAGAGGTCTAGTGGAGTCCATGCCTCGACAGGTCAGGGCCGTTTTGGCAGGGAAAGGGGGACCTACATAATATTAGGTAGGTGGTCATAATGTTATGGCTGCTCGGTGTATATATATATATATATATATATATATATATATATACACACACATATATGTACCTGTTCTCAACAATAACCTCAACCCACAAGCAGGTTAAAAATAACATTTTGTTTAGACCTCAGCTGTCAAATGTGCATTCTGTTTTACCTCAGGCACTTTTCTTTGATAGGGTTCCTTGTTAGACTGTGTTGCAAGTGAAATGCTATGTAACTGAAATTCGTTTGTCAGGTTTCATAGTCAAGTTACAGGGTTGCACTTAAAATAACCTGTTTGCAGATATGTATTTTCTAAATATATTAAAGTGCAATGCTTTGATGGTTGACATAGTGGAGTGTGCTGTAGAATACATCATACAACGAAAACATTTAGATGGCTTATACTGAATAAAATGTCCATTTTGGAAATATTGAGTATATTTTTCTTGCATACAAGCAAACATGTACACTTAAATGTATGGCTCACATGTGAACACGTATTATCTTACGAGCCATATACCTGTTGTAGATGATGAGCACTTTTAAATAACATGTTATTGCTATGAGATTGTGTGCCATTGTGCTTTCTTCATGTGCTGCAGGCCTGTACTGCCCATGTGTGCTGTAAGATCTTTTACCTGTCTCAGCTCGGAGTTAAATCTGCTCCCTTTTCAATTGTTTGTTTATCAAGCAATCACGAACCATTACTCAAGTTCATTTATACAAATTTCAAGTTGTCAAATGAAAAAGGAAAGCTACCTTTAGAACTACTGGAAACATAGACTGCTATGTCCATACTCATATCACTATTAATAATTCTATTTTTCAAGGACCTTTCACACTTCTTCGTTTTGATTTGCTAACCTCCCCTGTTATATCTTACGTTTAATGTAACTCATTTAACATATATATTAAAAATGTATCCATTTTACCTTCCTGTGAGGATTGTTACAACTTTGCTGATTTTACAATAAAAGCACATTGTTATGTTGATCATTATCTTTACTTTTGCAATATGATTGATTGAAAGATCTTCTTCCAATCTATCCTCGGCAGATTTGTGGAAAAAGACTTAACTTTCTCATTGAGTCTGTCTTCATTATTCTAGCCTCTTGTGCACTTCTCCGGGGAGAAGGTTTGCCCTTTTGTGGAAGTTCATCAGGAAGCAATGTCCACAGAGAAGTGGGCAAAGAAAGAAAACGCAAGGACAATGAAAATAGACAGAAGAACAAGGAGATGCAAGAGAAGAAGTGGAGCTGCGCGGCAATAAGACAGGGACACGGAAGTGGTTGGGAAGAAGGTAGGGAGACATTCAGGGAGAGAGTGAATGAGAGTGAGTGAGAGCGTAAGACAGCATGAGTGATAGTGATAGAACCAACAAAATAAAAATTCGGAAATTCGGAGCTCTTTGCTTCTTTAACCTTTGTCCCTCATCCTTTTTTAGAGATTCATACGAATTGACGAAATTATAAAAATTTTGTTAAAATTTTAATTCATATGAATCCAAACGCACAAGTCTAGTCTTTATTGAAGGGAGGTTTCCCTTACTGAGTTCCCAGCCACAGTATTGGGCATGTATGGCTACATCAGTGAATGGTGCCATCACTGTCAACATTTAACTCAGAGGTCAAACCTATCCCTGCCAAATCCGAGGACAAGATACATAATTGGTATACAGAAAGTACATACGATGTTTACACTATTTTTTCATGCACTTTATTATTACATTTTCATGACTGTTATTAAACTGTCAGGATACATTGAGAAGATTCCTACCTTTTTGAAAGAGAGCTCATACAACACAACTTGTCGATGTCATGGCTTTTACTGTATAAAATAAGTGGTCCCTCAGTTTTGTAAGACCTTATCAGCAACCCTACTATTCCTATTTTCTTCACATATACTGTATTAGAGACTGCAACTATGTATATCTAAATGGACCCTAGGCACACATCCGCTTCCCAGGTTATGTAGTGGCTACTCCTATTCTACCTGAAGCACAGCACATCACATTACAATAACATGGCTTCAAAATAACCATAAAATGACAAGCGGAACTCATAAACACATTTTAGATCTGAGGGAAATATTGACTTTCCACATAATATCACAGTAAAGGGTCTTTCTTGGCTGCACACACAGGGGTTATTTCCAGGTACTGTGGGCAATGACATATAAATTAGCAGAGTTATTGCAACAAAGCAATGCATGATGTGAGATTATAACAACAACCACGTGTTTGGGACAAGCATGGGACATGGTAATGGGTACATATCAATTTTGTCATTGCTTCACAATGCAAGGTAGAATTCCTCATGTCAAAAGTTTTATAAACCATAACTGTTTTATAAAAATGATCATGCCATCCAAGGACACTGGAAGCTGCCAGGACTAATTTTAACTTCAATTGGGATGGTAAATTAACTCCTTAAGATTTCCTTGTCGTCTATACCATCTCAACGGGAATGGCATGTCTTCTATAGAGCAAAACTGTATTAATCTTAGTCTTTATCACCCAGAATGTAATCCACGCAGTTTAGGCTATTAAACTACATATTACTACATCCAAACTTACCAAAGTTGCACATGTGCCCCCCACATTTGATGTTTCAAATCTCCTATTTATAGCATTTTATACTTGAGACTTCTGTGAAAGAGGTAAGGAACGCTACAGGAATATTATTAAACCATGTTACAAAAAGTAATATAGTATAGTCAATTCATTTGTGTCAAACAATATTTAATATGAAACAAGTGTCCTGGCAAATAATAAACCAGTTTAAATCGATTTCATAAAAAATATTCACTGGCAAGTTATTGTATTTGATCAATTTTTACAGCAGTCATTCCACATCAAATGACATTTTAACAATATAAAGGCCACGAGCCATGGGCACTGTCTGGATCACCAGTGTCTTATTCATAAGATTACTCACACAAGTAATCCAGTATCTCTATCAGTGTTAATAAATCTAATTATCAAATGCCAGCTGATTTGTCATCCATTAGGGATCCTTCAGGGAAACTGTGGGTGTTTGTGTTATTATTTGCATATAATCCCAGCAATGTAAAATAGGAAGGAGTCAGATCTAGACTAGGTGGCCCTGAAATTTTGGCCCTTCACCCCTTGGGACAGAACCCTGAGAATTAGGGTCACATCCTGAGAGTTCCCGGCTATGCTTATCAGGAGCTGAATAACAAAGATCCCCCAGAAGCGTAAGATATAATACACAATCACAGTTTGGAATAAAGTAAAGGTAACAATAACACAGTTTATACAATGTGATTGTGCCAAGGGGCTCATCAAAACAGTGTTTATCCGATGTTCTCATTCTATAGACAACTATGTTTGTATGTTTAATAGACTTGTGCATTCAGATTTGTAGGTAAATTCCGTGATTCATACGAAGCCACGAAAACAAGGCCAGACCCCATGAATCAGATGAAAATTAAGAAAAAAACTCCACATTTTCATATTAAATATGTGGGCCCACATTCGCTCTCGCATACACTTATTCAAACTCTCTAAATGTTTCTCTATGTTCTCTGTCGACCACTTCCACGTCTGCCGAAAACTAACACTTCCACATCTTCTTCTTCATCTTATCTCTTATCTTCTCTCTTCTGCTGTCTACAATTTTCTACCGCCGTCTGCATCTCTGCGGACATAACCGGGCAGGAACTTCTGTAAAAGTGGCACCGCTTTTGTTCTCCCTGATCCTCGATTCGCGAAAGAAGACGTCAATAAAAAAAAGTGTTAAAAAGTGTTCCTTTTCTTGTAATTGTCGGTAGTTTGTGGTTTCTGTATGTTTTTTGAACTAATAAGTTTAAAAAGAGGATGTGTAGAGACCTATATCATTACATTCTAAATGAGCCCAAGGGTTAAACATGAGTCCATGAAGAAAACACACTTTTCAACTGGGAGCTTGCAATGGAAAGCTTTTTTTGGTAAAATCTATAGAAAAATATTCTGAGCAGATTAATTTCAAATTTCACACAGAGTGTTCGTGGGCTGGCTTAAAATATCCTTTTGTTCAATCTGATAAAGCACAATAAAGCATTGGTGATTTATGTGTGGGAAAGTTCTATCTCAGTTGGTTATAAAAAATCCATAATGCAGCGGAGATGCATGTAGGAAACCTTTTGTGCTAACCATAAAAATTAGTTTACATTTTTTGGCTGACATGGACCCAAAGTTGGATTAAGGTTCTATAGGGTCCTAGTAGGTTATCATCCCATGTACCCTATTTATTATATGGTGACACTTTACAGCCCCAGGAAGATATTTTGTTTTGATCGTGTGCACAGGTGCTGCACAAATCATTTAGTTAAAGAGCTGGGTGGCCCAATGCCACCCAGCTCTTTTTTTTTGTTTTGTCATCACTTAAATCATGGTTTGCCACAAATATTGCTGTTCTTTGGCCAAGTGTGACTATTATAGGAAATAATATATAGTAGGGAAGGGGTGAAATTTGTTGCCAAAAAGTGCAGTCATGCACCATAGGCAGACATGGCAGAAAACTATTGAGGGGCAAAGCAAAGTGAAAAAACAATAATTTGATGAAACATGCATGATCCAGATGCTTCATTGGGTACATTGGCACAAGCATTTGGGGCTTTAGCCGAATTCTTCTATACGTTTGCTAAAAGGGGACCTTGAAAATTTAAAGGGACCACCCAGCTGTCATATGTATTCAATGGCATATGGGGGCTGGAGTCTTCAAAGTGTAGCAGTGGCACATTATATTACAGAACAACACAGAGCTATCAATATATTTAAAACAAAAAATAGAAATTGAGAAATTGTGCATTATGAAAGTATGCACGCCTAATTGAGTTTTGAGACCGAGTGATATTTTAGGAATAAATAGGACTCTCAAGTCAAGGACACAGCAAGTAAAACAATCATAAAATCTAACACTTATTTCTGCTTCCATCATAAAAGATAACAAATCAGCTGTTACTTGTGATCTTGCTCTTCTGTATCAGGTAAGAACTTGTCTCCTGTTAATTAATGCCTATGGACATAATCCAACACTATTCCTTTGCATGTTTTTTTCTTTCAATAATATTGAAAAGCAGACATTTATGTAAAGAAAATATGAATTCTGGTTATGAAGAAAACGATTTACATGTCATAATACGTGCTGTTTTAATTAGACAAAACATTAATTGAGCTCTGTACACATTTGTCGTTTTATTCTGGTTTTCATTTTATTCCCTGGAAATATATGACTGGGGAAACATTTGATATGCTTAAATAATTATTTCTTAGAAGAGTTTGGACATTTTGTAGTACTAAGAATGTTTTTTTAAAATGTTGAAATATAAAAGTGTTAAAAATTAACAAGTAAGCAGTACAGCACCATTTCAGTGTTTTCATGTGGGGGAGGCATGACCAAATGACGCATAAAGCAAAAAATATGTAAGTGTGTAAAGCACATAGAGTCTGCCATTTACCTAGGGTCTGCGGTTATGAGCATGAATCAAAATAGATGGATTGGACATGCAATAACAAAAGTCATCTCCTTTCCCTGAATGCCCCTAAAGATGGCTTGATAAGCACATGCCAAGTGTGACCAGAGGAAAACCAAATCAGGTAATTTCATTGTTTGTAACGTCTCGTATAATGTCTTTGTATAATGCCCCACATTCCGTCATGACCCATTGTCCATTTGACTTTAATATATTTTACAGGTGCTTTTTGTACCATAAAATCACGTGTTTTAAAGATCGAGAAGTAAGTCTACTATATATTCTTTCACATTTCACACAGACATATATTTTTTTTTTATCTGTGTTAACAAAATCAACATTTTGATGCTTCCATTACTGCTATTTTGGTTACAAAGATGCCATAACATCTTATGATGTATGACTCTTGTACCCTCGATTTTCCGGTCTAGGCTTAACCCCCCATTAACCCCAATAATGGCACCACACACACCACTGAATATGGATAAGAAAAGGCCACAGCTAATTTTATTTATTAGAGTCATTGTTAAAAAGGACTATGACTCAAAACACAAACATGTAAATATATACAATAAACACACCAAGTAATCCGTGTACCATAATAATACCACTTAAGGAAGGGACATACCCAGATGCCCCCACCCTGACCTGAGGTTCCCAGCACAAGACAGCCAAGAACCTCCCACCAGTTGTTACCAACAATTCACTTACCACCACAATAACCCCCTGGATACCTGGCAAGCTGCCGCCCCACAGACTGTGACAAACACCACAACCCAAAGCTAGGATACAAATACAAAGGGAGGGAGGGTGATACACACAACCAGGTAAACTAACTACAAGGCTGGTTCCTAAGCCCGGGAAAAACAGCCCCTTAAATAATCTGCCCCCAACTCCACCCCATACCCACCAAAAAGCCTACCCGTCCTCTGCACCACAGTCAGGGCCCCTATACCCCATGCTGGCCCCCTGTGGGCATCATTCCTTTCTCAGCATGATGTTCAGATGTCTGTTTTACAAGAAATGACAACCATAGTTAAAAAACAAAATGAAAACAAGTGCCCCGCGGTCCTAACAGTGATGCCCACTAACCAAGCAGCTTCATTCATGTACATTTTTAAAGCTAAAATAGCACAATCTAAAAATGCTGGCAAGAGGAATGCAGTGTCCTTTTGGATCCATTCACTTTATCTTGAGTTGAGATAAGCTGGTCAGTTGAGTTTAAAAAGTTCTATGACATGACAAAACCAACTTTATTCCTGAAAGGGGGAGAGCTAATTAAACACTAAGTAAATGAAAGACATTAATCCACATGACCAACAACTCAACTATTAAGTTTAACTGTCAACCAAGAAACCAAGCAGCAATACTGTAGCCC
Source organism: Sceloporus occidentalis (assembly GCA_023333645.1). Lineage (NCBI taxonomy): Eukaryota > Metazoa > Chordata > Lepidosauria > Squamata > Phrynosomatidae > Sceloporus > Sceloporus occidentalis. Next base: position 16,888,420 of record JALMGF010000015.1, on the reverse strand, counting down.
ATGGAACATTAGCTAAGTGTTAGGGGCCTTGATTGAGTGAGGAGGTGGGCTTAGGATATTGGAGTTTAAGGGACAATGGCTAGGGAACTTTGGGAGGTCCTGTATAAATAGGTCCTTCCATTTTGTAACTGTCACTTTTAATCTGTTTTCCGACCTGAATCTCCCACCATCCCTCCCTGTTATTAGTAGGGTGACCAGTCAGTATCACAGTGGCGGGGCTGGTCAGTGTAAGGTGGGGGTGGAATTATGGCTGGTTAATAGGAAATAGTGTGTTTCCGGTTTGGTTTGTGTTGGTGGTTTCAAGCTGGTCTGTGGCTCAGAACCTGGTGTGGGAAAGATGCATATCTGTATGCTCTTTCCTGATTTTTGTTGTTGGGGTTAATAGTGGTGTTACATGTTGTCAGGGGATTGGAAAACAATGGGGGGATGTATGCACTGTATTACTTTTGGTGGTAATTCTGGCAATGACTTTATTGTGTTAATAATTTGTTGTGGATTTGTTTCCCATACATATTAAAATCTGCAGCCAATTTTTTATCCAGACACTTTGTGTCCGTGTTTATTTGGTTGGGGGTTATGGTATTGGGAATCGGGACCTACGAAATTGAGGATTCCTCAGTCATGATTGCAAATCTTCATTATCAAAAAAAGGTTATAGAAAAAAAAACAAAGGTTCACAAAGGCTGATGTCCAGGTTAATGGGAGGAAGGAACAGATCTCTATCTGCTTCCAAACTGACCATAATATCATGACGCAGTCTGGTTTGCAGCAAGGTGGACATTCCATGAGGAATAAGCCATATGGCTGATTTGAGTAGTGTACGCAATTATTCCTGAGGATTTAAGGCAAGAGGTGTATTCTGGAGAGAATTCAAAGAAGAGCCACTAAACATCGTTGCTAGCCCTAGTAAGTCTTGTACACTCTGCATGACGTGATTTGAAAAAGGTTTTCATGCCAAGTGCCCATTTCTAGAGATTTTCAATGAAAGTCAAAACAAGGACATAGTCATATCACTCGCTCCTGAAGGATGACAGCATCCGTTTATTTTAATTAAAACATTTGCAACTAGAAAAAATTTGGTTTTCCCTGGACAGAGCAGAACCATAAATTGTCTTTTAATTAAATGTCAATTCATCTTTGAAAACACGCATTTAAGTTCTGGAATTAGTGCTAGAACAAGATATGCCATTTGTTTGATTAGAATGTGAGTCTCAAATGAATTTGCACCATTAGCTTTCCATCCCTCAATTACAATAACTTTAATTATAGACACATCATGGATTTCCATATAATGCCTTGCCCATGGCAAAAAAGTTGTGTAATATACAATGTTCTGGGAAGTGTTTTCAACAATTTAGGGGTTTATTCAGCAAATATATGTGGCAATTCTACTCAATTCACTTTGCATTATAGAATCCCACTCTAGTAAATTTCTCCAACAAGAATGAGAGAGCTGGCCCTGCATAAAGCATAATTCACTGTGCAAGGAGACTTTCAAGAAATTACCATATTTTCTACAAGGTTGACCCAGCTCTCTATCCAGGAGGTTTTTAATTGGGCCAGCACTCCATAAGTGAACTCAGGAAGTTCAAATCTTCTGCAAGTTCCCACTTGGAAGAATAGGTCCTTATGTATATTGTGTGTGTATTAATTATTTAAAATTAGGAAACTCTCCACAAGTATTGTTTTCCCTTGGAAGGTAATTATCGTATACACATAAACATGCTTCACAGAATAACTTGCTTAGGAGGATCATTGTCAAGATGACCTTTTTGGAGAAGAGATTATTTTAAATCAAGCAGATAATACAAAATGCTGTCTGAAATGAAGAATGAAATAACAAGATAACGAGGTATGACTTACTATTTGATACTGGATGACAAAATCTAAAATATAAGATGTTGGGGGTTACATAAAAAAGGCAACCCTTTAAAAAGTGGTCTTATTAACATTGTCTAGTGCAGCTTTTCAAACTTTTCTCCAAAATTATTTTTTATACATCCTCCAGTAAATGGTATATTCATATCTATCTGTATATACATTTATGAAGTAGGGGCTGAGTAAGTGCCCAAAATACCCGCAGTTACATTATATTATCTTACTGAGCAGAAGCAGATTCTGTAGAGCCATTCCAGTAGGTGAAAGTGAAAATCAACAATTATTAAACCTGACTATATACAAAATTGACAATAATAAAACATGCTGGTATAGAAGGAGAAGGTGCAGAAGAAGAGCCCCAATAAATTTAAGAACGTCAATAAAATGTAGGAATCTATTGACAAATCTGACAGTCCTGTGAGATGTTGATGAAAACGCACAATATTACCAGCTTACAGACAGTTTTAAGCGTTATTGGTTAGTGTTATTTTTTTCCAAATTAAGGATCAGCTTACAAAAAAAGCTACACAAGTTATTAAAAACATGTTTAAATATGTCAAAATAATTTTGTGACCTTGAAAACGAGGCAGACGTGCTCCATGCCATTATTTATTTGTTAAGTGTTTTAGCAATTTGTACAAACAGACTTTCAGAAGCCTCTGGAATTACTAAAATGCACTGCTGTGCCAATTTGTATTTGTTAAAGGTTTTTTTTTTTTCTCCTTTGGATGTAAAAATATCTCAATGGTTAAAAGAGCAAACGCTATGGAGAAAATGAAATTATTTTGGCACTGGAGACAAACGAAACTAAATACTGCTAAACAAGTCACAAAGCATGATGACTGTTTGTAGAATCTGCTGGTGGTTCATTATCACTACTTAAACAAGACTCTTAAGTTAGCAAATCCCACTGGGGGTTTTTCCATTGCATTTGCCAATTCAGAATACTTCTTCTGCATTTATACTTCCTATGTGTAAATTGTATTCATGCATTGCTTATTGGAAATAAGCAAAGGCAGGGCATTTTAAATACTAGTATTAGATTCAAGATATTTTAAGGTATTGTAATGATTTCTTTTTAAAAACAGTTCTACGTTTTGTATCACATAATCATATCAGGGAATATGTGGGCTCCGGCTACCCGGAGCCTACCCATGGGGGACAAGGCCAGGACTGCCCACTGACGTCAGCGGTCCCACTGGGCAGTCCCGCTGATGTCAGTGGGCAGTCCTGCAGACATTGGGGGTGTTCCCTCTGATATCAGTGGGCGTTCCCGCTGATGTCAGTGGGCGTTTGAGGGGAAACACCCCCATTTAAAGGGGAAATGGGCAGGGAGTGGGGTGTGTCAAGACCTTGCTCCCGCAACCCAGGGGATTTGAGTGTTGACCTGAAGAAGTGGTGTTTCTTTCCGGGTCAAACTCGGAAAGTTCCCAGGTATGCATGTTATGGTTTCAAGCAGCTATATATTAGCCATTTCGATGAATTCTGTTCTCTTAGCCTATCTACTAGACAAATACATTGACTCTTTATCATGCTGCTCTGTGGTAAACAAAAGAATAGCTCAGCCTGAATCACCCAGCTGGACTCTCACACTAACACATTAGCATTGCCATAAGGAATTAGCTCATTGCGGTGTTTTAGCAGGATAAATCATCCCAACTATCACATGACTGACAACAATATCAGGTTTTCAGTCTGCAGATTAAGGGAGTTTATTAAAACAAAATGAGATAAAACCAGGTTTTTGTCAATAGTTTACATTGTTGTATACAGCACTATACATTATTCACGTCACTTCCCCTTTTCAATATCCATAGGTTAACTTGTATCACGTCATCACTTTAATAGTATTTTAATATGCTTTTGAGTTAAATGCAACCCTCACATTACAAAGAACGATGCTTTAAAGCAGATCTTGGTCCATCCAAGTTACAAAAACTTTACCTAGTATTACAGTAATTTGTTAAGGATAGCAATTAAACCTAAACTTACATGGAGACATGGATCAGACATTGTTACTTCTAATAAATTGCACAAATTCAGCAATGTGTGGAACTTTTAAATAAGATGCAAAAACTAGATACGCATATATATCAAAGAATTCTGCTCATTATATGTTTTCTCCTTTACCTATTTCAAAGTTGTTTTTAAAAGACATCTTGTTTCTTTTAATCGTTTTGATCAGACTACACTTGTTTGGCAAGTCTTCTAATCATTTGAATAACTGACAGCTCAAACTTTTGCTAAGTATCCTTGGCTTTAATTGTTAGCTAAATTACTTAGAAATAACTGTGACACAATCAACACATGATGTATCCAGTGATGTGTTCTGGCTTAGGACAACTATCGGGAGCAGCCCCAGGGCCACTTCACTGGGCTGATCTCCCTATTGACAACTAGCTTCCCTAGCATGCTGCAGCTCTCAAGGGCCAGTTGAGGAGATCAAAGATGGCCCTTGAAAGAACATCAGCTATAAAACATTATACCCTATCGCACTGTAGGAAGAAGACTTGCAGCGGAGGAGGAGGTTCTCAGAAGTTTGGGAAGTGTGAACGAGCACCTAGCATTGCTGCCCTGGGTCTGGCCAACAATGGTGACCCCCATAAATATCTGGGAATTAAAAGGTAAAAATTTAGCCATGAAAATAGAGCCCCTTTCACACTCCATTGGATCCATCCAGAATCTACGATATTCCAGACCTGTTCTCCCACATAATTTCTACCCAACATGTTCAGGACCCACCACCTTCCTATTCAATATAATGTGCATTCACATAAGCTGTCTAATTTAAACAAAGAAGTAGGCGCTGTAGTATAATATACATGTTTTAACTATCCGGTTTATCATGAAAATATAAATGCTTTCTTTTTTATTTCATGTTATTGTTTACCTTTCCTTTCTTTATCTTTTTACTACCGATGGTGTCATCCTTGATCCTTTTATATTCAACATCCTTGAATATTGTGTTTTTTCACCAATGCCACAGACTTTGTTAATACACAGTATCGCTGACTATGTCAAAGAAAATAAATCAATGTCGGGTACATAAAAATAGCAAATATAGCTTTCTGACTAACCTTTGTAACATTGACTTTACTTTCATAAACCCCATTTACTGTCCTTAGGGTTCTTCGTTTGCCTGGCTATCCATAGCAGGTTTGGTGCACAGGTGGTATTCCCAGGCTGGAATAATGAAATTATAGCTATCTGGCAAGAAAGCAGTTATTTATGTGAGATGACGAGTGTGTTCTGGGGTTATAAGGCCAGCAATTTTTATTTTATTATCTCCCAGAGATCATAGTGTCTTAAGCTTTAAAACAACTGTGTTAAATGAGATTGGACTGCAATGGTGTGATTTCTGGAGATTAGCTTAGTAGATATATATTTATTCAGTTTCTCGCTGTGGCATAATTTATATCAATATATTTAGTTCATTGTATGAGGAGTTGTACAGAGATTATTTTGTTGGTTTTGCGCATATATTATATAGTGAAATGCAAATATGGTATGCTAAAAGGAAATATGCAAAAAACAAAAACAAATATCATTGTTGCAATTCTATATTTTTGGAGGCTGATCGCTTTATGTAGATGTTAACATAGTTTTAGTGTTTGCTTATGGTGTCGACTAAATCTGGCAATTTAATTTCACTGATATTTTTTTAGTATCTGTGTTGTTTCACTTTTCTAAAGAGAGCCATGTGCTTTGTCATATACTTGCAGCTAATGGGAAGCCGGGATTGTACTTCTAAGTGGCATTTCCTTATTATTATTATTATTATCCTTTATTTATATAGCGCCAACAGTTTACGCAGCGCTTAATACAATACATAAATTCAAGGGATATGACAAGACAAGAATTGACAGACTAAGACAAACCGATACATTTGGTGGAGAGAGCCCTGCTCGCAAGCTTACAATCTAGAGGGAAATGGGGTGACAAACATAAGGCATAGAGAAAGGGTGAGAGGTATTGTGGGGGTTGTATCGATGACAAGGAAGTTCTAGCAGCTAAGATGGTATGCTTCTCTGAAGAAGTGGGTTTTTAGATGTTTCTTGAAAGTTGGGAGGGAGGGAGAATGCTGAAGGTTCCTTGGGAGTAGATTCCAGAGATATGGGGCAGCTCGTGTGAAATCTTGTAGACGGGAAAAGGAAGAGGTGATGAGTGAGGAGGAGAGCCTTAGCCCATGGGAGGAACGTAGGGATCGAGTAGGAGAGTATTTGCTAATGAGGTCAGAAATGTACGGAGGAGCAGTATTATGGATGGCCTTATATGTCAGTACCAGGATCTTAAATTTAATTCTAAAGGTAATTGGGAGACAGTGGAGGGTTTCACAGAGGGGGGGGAAGCAGAAGAGGAGCGACGTGCAAGGAAGATGAGCCTAGCAGCGGCATTTAGGATAGACTGTAAAGGAGAGAGTCGAGACAGTGGAGTGCCAACCAGAAGAGTGTTGCAGTAGTCAAGACGGGAAATGATAAGGGAATGAACGAGGGTTTTTGTGGATTCTTGGGTGAGGAATGGGCGGATACGAGAGATGTTTTATAGGTGCAAGCGGCAGGATTTGGCGAGGGACTGAATGTGAGGGATGAAGGAGAGGTTTGAGTCAAGGATGACCCCAAGGCATCGGGCCTGGTTAGTAGGAGAGATAGTCGTGTTGTTAATGGTGATAGAGAATTCAGGTAGTGGAGTGGAGATGGAGGGAGGGAAGATAATGAGTTCAGTTTTAGAAAGATTAAGTTTCAGGTAGTGTTGTGACATCCATGAAGAAATAGCAGACAAGCAATTGGTAATACGGTAATTTCCTTCCACTTTTACTTAAGTTTTGACCATAGCAAGCAATTAAATGGTCAAATTAACATGCTATCGCTATTTCAATTTTGTACCAGGATTAGTTTTTATACAAAATCCCCTATGTCAATTCCCAAAATATAATCCATATTAAATATTTTATTAGAAAAAATACTGTTATTTATACAAGCAAATGTACTATTGCAGGATTTACATAGTACTGTAGTTTGGGGTAGCCATATTAGTACTGTGTATAAGAACGCAAAATAACAGAATGTTGCAGAATCTTTAATACCTTTTTTATTGGACTAACAGTATTTAAAATAATAGACGAGCTTTCGGGAGTCCTCCCTTTATCAAGACAAAAGCATTTCTGAACAAGCAAGTGAAAAACACAGTTTAAAACTAACCAGTACATGTTCTGATAAAGGTATTACAAGATTCTGCAACATTTTGTTATTTTGCAGGATTTACATAGTAACGTAGTAAGAAAGTCCATCAAGTTCAAGCATGGTGTTGACCCAGAAGGCAAAAACACCCACATTGAAGAAATTTCCAATTGTATCTCAAATAGGTAAAACCAAAATAATTCTTAAAGCCAAAATGGCAATCTGATATCTCACTGGATCAAAAAGCCATATCTAATCCTTTCCTTATAGCCTATTATATCGCTGTAAGAAAAGTAATCAAGCACATATGTAACGGCATTTATCAAACACAATAGCAAAACATCTCCCCCTCGTTTTCACCCAGCTCACCTTTATTGAAACTAAATTTGAAATTCAGAATGAACCTTGCCTGTCACTAAAACAAACACTGTTATCCACTCCTGCAGCCCAGCCCACAAGATTAGTGCCATAAGGCAGTGTGGAAATGCTACTACATTTTATTTGGGAGCCAGAATTATTTACTAATGGACCATATATTGTACATTTAGATAATGTTTTTTGTTCCTTGATGGTTTGTATTTAACAACACCCATTCACTTATCCTCCATTTATCTCACAGGTACAAAGGGCAAATGACAACAACCATTAATGTATGGTTAACCAGCAACTATCAGCAGGGTAAATATTATTATTGAATGAGAAGAGATTTAACAGTGGGACAAATCGCCTATGAAACAATAGAGGAAATCTTAACACTAACAATTTTTGATGGTTTTATCTTTAGGTGAAGTTCAAAGAAAGTCAAAATGGTTAAAATTTGTGTGTATTTGTGCAGATCCCACTAATTATTTGGTCACCATAACACAGGTGGAAGATCCCTTTTGGGTCAGCAGATTCTTTTTTAGTACATTTTGTACCTTAAATCACATGAGAAGTAAACTCACACGGAGGAAGAAAAAGAATGGGGTATGAGCACCAAAACTGGCTGCACATGGTAACAACAAACCAACAGAGCAAATCAATGAACCCCCGCAATCTCGGTGAGCATTGCATTTATTCAAGCACCATAGTCACAATGAAGCGGATCAGGAGATGTGTGTTGCACCTTAGTGCTTAATCAGAAGTTGTAAGTCAAGAAACATGTCAAGTGTATATTTCCTGTTCTGCTTCACTGAGGCTACGGCACTTCAATAAATGCTCACCGAGATTATGTTGCCTCTGTATTTTGAATTTTCATTTTGTACCTTCCAGCACACCTTATTAAAAATGTACTAACCTAAGAAAAGTTAAATGAATAACTAACAGTTCTTACTAAATTGTGTAATCCATAGATAGGTAGATGAGCCTTAAACGTAACTTGCTTGCACCTTTGTGTGTTTCTGCACTGCTAAATATGGAAGCTACAAAAGCAGCCTTCAACCCTTCAAGAGATTACAGGCATCAGTGTTCCTAATTTAACAGAAAGACATAAATATTTATAGTAGGTACCTTCCATGCTGTCTTTCCTGACATCTACTGAAAGGTAGAACTGTCACACACACGCAGCTTTATATATGATAAAATTAATTTATTCAAATTGCCTTTAGTCATTGTTTTGAACAAAGATAGCTTAAATATAAGATTAATGTACGAAAGTACCCTCCCTTCACCCCAAGTAGCTCTCAATTTGTTTTAGCTAAACTTACTTAGTCAAGGGCTAAGTCTTCTTAGGAGGGAGGGTGATTACAAAGACACCATAGATAACAGCGTGAGATAGATGGGACGGGAAGTGGGCCGCTTGACCTCCTGCCCCAATGGGCGAAAAGATACCAGCTCTGCCGTGGTTTACACCCTGTGCAACACAAACACTACCAAGCAGCAAGAGAAAATATTAAGGATAAAAACAATGTATGAGGCCCATTTCATAGGAAAAATTACATAAACAGATAAATTGAAACCTTTTTGAACATGCATGAAATGGCCCATCCATTTTTATGCGAATTGAAGTCAGTTTGAGTGTTAACTAACATAGTTGTTGTTCATCAAGTCCCTATACATCAATATCCATAATGTTTGTTATGTTGATCAGTGCATAACAGCATGAGCAGTTGAATTAATCAGTGTGTTTTTAAAATAAATATGCACGTTGCTTGTGTGCATTGATACATACAGATCAAACGTGAATGACGCAAAGTCCAAGAAAGCATCGGTAGAAATAGAAATGCATTGGTTGAACTTAAGCTTCATGATGTCCTATGTATACTGACAGAAAGATAATCTGCAGAATCAATAATATAGTTAGACTATACCATTTGTACATTTGTAGATTCTCTAAAATTCCTGGCATAATCCTCACAATTTTCCTAAAGCACATATGTATAAAATTGCATGACGTGTACTCCAATTAATCCCACAACTATGGCTGTAAATTGTAAATGAGCCACGGCATGCCCCACAGGGAAAGACTCTCTAAAAGGCCACAATGATGCTGACAGAGCCATAACAATAGAGAAACGCTTCTTGTTGTGCACAAAGGCACCTCTATTTTTCAGAAGTGCTCCAGGAGGCAAGGTTAACGGAGCAGATAGACAGAGAAGTGAACCAAAAAAGAATAGAGAAATACAAGAAGAGGCGTGACAAGAAGCGGAGCTATGGAAAGGAGATAGGGACACGGATTTGGTTGGCAGAGAAGGTAGGGAGACATTGTGAATGAGCATAACAGAGAGAATGTGAGAGAACGTTAGAGTCACAGTGAAATAACCTTTATTTTTGTTTCGTCTCTCCTAGTTTATCTATACATTTATCTATATTAACGATATTGGAAAATTTTGTTGAAATTTAAATTCATATGAATCCAAATGCACATGGGCATAATCATGGTGGAGCAGCAGAGATGCATCAGCTTTTGAAAGACTTGTGTGATGGAGTTTGTGACAGAACTGTCGGAACGGAGCTGTGCTCCCAGACTGAACTGGTTGCAGACCCGGTTGGGGTCTGGCCCCAGTTCAGTCTTATTTTTAAAGGGGAGATATGTGACAGAATGACCTGTCATACAAGGCCCCAAGGTAGTCAGAGATGGCTCCAGCCTGGCTGCCAAACAAAGATTGCACAGGCAGGAACTCCATTGTGTAAACTAATCCCATTAACAGGATTGCTGACAGGGGGAGATTCAGTAGCTAAAGGAGATAAAAGGTTGGGTTGTCTACATGTACCTGTTTATCAATGTTAATTTATGCTAATGAAGTTCTGTGGATATATGAGTCTATGTTTTACAACAATAAACTGTTCATTCCTGCTGTACTCAATTGAAGGTAGTTGTGTCTACTTACTGGGTACACATAGCAGGGTTCCAAGGTGTGCATGCTGGCTGGTGCTGGAAGTGATTCCGGGAGGATACATCTGGGTGATCTTTGGGAGTTACTACAGCTCTCTTGGTGAACCTGTTATAACTTGTATCTACATATCACTTCTACTGTTTGCCCTTTTGGTATGAGGTCTTCCCTATTATAACTAATTGTGTATGTATGGATAGACTGTGGTCAGCTGCCTTTTATTTCATTTTTATAAATCTTATGAGTATCCTTTTTATTTTTCACATTAAATATGTCTTTACACTTCAACATTCCGGCTGCTCCAAGTCCCTGGGTCACTTAACTTTTCTCCTGACCCATTCCCCACCGACTTTGCCACCTACTCCCAGCCCAGTTAAGGCTAAGTAGGGCTAGCCACTCCAATGTGTTGCTAGCTCAACCCTACTTCTGGCTAATCCCCCAAAAAGCCACTCCTACAAAAGAGGGATGGCTCTGTGAAGCCCACCCTGAGAATTTCCTAGGTACGCATATTATATTGTGTAGTTTCACCCTTCAATAGTGTACATGTGTTTGTCAGGCTATATCACAGTAGTACCATAACTGAGAATGTCCCCCTTAGTTTCAAGGTTTTTGCTCCAATCTCCGGGTCAAGGGGCAAAATCTCAGGGTCACACAGCCTGTGGCTGACTCATTCATACTTTACACTGATCTTGTGATACATGAGACTCATCATTAGTACTTTTATTATCACTATGCCATTTTAGATATCCCTGTTTGAATGTACGTTACTCAATTAAGCATATCTGTAAGTAATGACAATTCAACGTTTCCATGAGGACCGGTATTACAGATGTTCTTAACAAATTAGATGAGTGGCTACATCAAATCTACATGTATGATTAGTATGTCCATATTAGACAAAAACTTAAATAAACCAACGGAGTTTAAAAGAGAGATCTTTGTTGATATGATAAGGTTGCCTAGAACTAGGGGTCATACTCTGAAGATAAGGGATAGAAGAGCTATAGCCAAACCATAACAATCAAGATTTAATACTGATATTTTTTTCTATAGGAAAAAGACGTTAGAAAGAATTAGTTGGTTCTTATCTGCCCTTAAACAATATATTTTCAATGACCAAAAAATGGCTGTGGTAAAGGAAAAATGTGTCATTCATCAGAGTGTCATTTTTCTCAGAGTCACAATCATCAGACACATCGAAATTACCAGTATACAGTCTATAGGGAGCTGCCATGTTGAAACCATTGTTCCGATTAGCTTTTGTGAAGTTACTAACAAAAGAAAGTGGATCTCATAGCTGACATGCTACTAACACTTTACGTATGTTTTATATGTGAACTTTTGAAATAAATGTAGAATAAGAAAACACTTCACATCTCAAGGTAATTACATGTCACATTTTGTGGTATCATTTTTCTTTAAATACAGTAAGCATGATTGATTGTGGTTCGATGCAGTGGGTTACAACCAGTGACCTCTGCTTAAACTGGGAAGACAAGAAAGGCTTAAATTATTAGGGCAGAAGTGATTTATCTCTTGGCAATAACAGGAGGAAACAGACAGTGTCAAAAAAAGAGAACTCAGCCTTTGTTGTAACAGATCGAGGCTTCAGTTATACATTAAAGTAGGAGTTTGAAGATAGGGGCAATATATATCTTCTGGGGAAGTAAGGTAACTAATATCGACATACTATCCTAATGCAATTTTCACAAGAGAGTGATGTCAATCATAACATCTCTGTTTACACAACTGCATCATTCACCACAAATTCTGATGGGTATTTGAAAGAGATATAGATTGTTTATAAATGTTTTCCTATCATGTAGTATTTGCTGTCCAGTACCCAAATGTAATAGCAACTTCTCTGTTCACAACGCATCTTTAAATGGACACTCAATGGGCATCAATGCATATGATAGCTGCGTGCACCCTTTTCACTTGTTGTGGAGTCCGTTTTGCAAATGCATTGGGGGGATTTTGTAGAATCCCCCCCAAATGCTTTTGCCCCTTTCCCCACCCCCAGATATCAGCTCCAGCACAGGCCCGGTCTCTTTAGACCCTCATGCACATGTGCAAGCATGTGCAAGCATTTCCATTGACTTCAAGCAGCCAATCAGTGGCAACAAATGTTGGACCATGGAGTAGAAGGGCAACTGCTAGGTCAGGTAAGAACTTTTTTTCATTTTAGAAGAATCCATATTATAGTTCCTACAGAGTACTTAATACATTCTTATTTAGAGAGGGCCAGGGACATCCCATGGAAGATTTTTGTCTGTGATAATGACATGGAAAGGTCATTGTAAGTTGCCTTACCAAAACCAACTGCAAAACTTTCTTGCCCTCTGGGCCACTTGCCACTGTGGGAGTTATCGAGCAACATCTCAATAAAACACTACTTAACCTATCACTTCAAAGTAAGAATTAAGGAAGTAGAAGAGTGTTAATATTGTACAGGTAAAGAATCTTAGCACTAGGTGGACCACCTCTAAATAGTTCTGTTTGCCTATATTTAGCTCTCAGTGAAAGTAAGCAGACAAAAGGGAGGTCAGGAATTGATATGTTCTGACAAGCACTTGACAAATATTGAGTATGGGGAATACATACTATTTTAGGTCCAAAAATAAAGACCTTTTAAAGTAGTCCTTAGAGTATTTAATTAAAAAGCATGCTGTTCTATACATAGTACTCTTCTCAGCAATCAGCACACCTGCTAAATTTCATGGAAAAATCAGTTATGGAAAGGAGAAATCAGTCATGTCTAATACAAAACCACAGTGTAAAAAAGCTGTAGCATTTGATTAAAATTTAAATTAAACCAAAAAGAAGATAATTAGAGCTAGAGCTGACTTAAACCCAAATATTTTTTTTAAAAAACAAGAGGCTGGCATAATTCAGGTTATTTTTTTGTTTTTTTACCATCACCATTGTAAAGAAAAAACTTCATATTTTTTTAATTTTATTTTTGGGGGGTTAATTAAACTCCAGGATGAAGGTGTCCTTTTAGGTGTTTTAGTGATGTAGCAACTAATATTAGTGATTATTAATTTTTGGATTTGGAGTATTAGTGATGTGATAATGAGAGTGATATAAAAAAGTACATAGGCAGCCATATCCATAGACAAAAATTGGCAGTAGAATCGGTTGTACTCGAAAGTTTAGTAACAATAAATGTGTCATAAATATGTCATATGATGCCACCTTTGCCACGAGTCAAATTTCTGCTCTGCTAGATCTGCCTCTGTCCACTGTAAGTGCTGTTATTGTGGCGTAGAAGCATTTAGGAATAACAATAGCTCAGCCGTGGCCTAGCAGTTCCACACAAACTCAAAATCACTATGGACTATGCCAAGCATCGGCTGGAGTGGTGTAAAGCACATCACCACTGGACTCTGGAGCAGTGGAAACATGTTCTCTCAAGCAATGAGTGGAGACTGTTATAGCCACAAAGGGGGGGGGCAACTACATATTAATTAGACTTGCGCATTCGTCTTCGGGCTAACATGTAAACGAGCACGAAGAGGCCGTTTTTTTGTTCGTGCCGAAGACACTCCGAAGAGAATACAGTGCTGGCAAAACATAAGAGAAGACGAAGACTCACAACCACGAAGATCGTCTTTGTTTTTGCCGCGCAGCCGCCAAAATTTCAAACAGGAGTGAGCTGATCCTCGTCTCTCCAATCAGCTCACTCTTGTGACGTCACGCTAAGGGTCTCGTCCAATGCCTGTGCTGCTGTTTTTTGAATTTCTGAAACCGCCTTTATAAGACCAGAGCTTGCCTGAGAGATCCATTCATTTTTCGCTGTGACTGCTTTGGCAACACTGCTGTGCTGCATCCGAGCGTTACAGAGAGATTGTTCTGTTCTGTGTGAGACTGGTAAGCCTCAGCCTGCCATTTCTCACAGTGTACTCTTCCTCACTTCAGTTCTACTGAATTAATAATATTTAATAATAATATTTTTATTAATTTAATCATTTTTTTATTTAATTTGTCTGTCATCAACTGTGTAGTGCTGTTGAGTTGACAGTGCACTCAGTGCCTCACTGGCACTGGGGTGCCCTTGCCCTGGGCTGGCACTAGTGCCTACTGCCTGTCCTGCTTAAAAAAATTAAAAAATAGAATTTATAAATAATTTAATAGAATATATTATTAATAATTGAATACATATAAAATTATATAGATATTTGTCAGTTATATATACTATAGCTAGTATAGTATTAGTAATAGTATACTAGTGTAGAGTGTACTGTAGACATTCAAGACATCTACTAGTGTCTAATCTAAAATCATTAATATCAATAATTCTATAGAATTAATAATTCTTATCTTAATAGTTAATTAAATGAGCTATAAATATAATTAATAATTACTACTAGCTTATAGTTCAGCTAATCTTATTAGTACTGGTGCTGCAGCTCTATAGTTTGTGCTTTGTTTTAGCAACAGCAAGAGACCAAGTCAATTTTTCTTAATTAATAATATTTCATTTTATTTCATTTGTTTTGCTCACCTCAATCCATCAGTGAAGTGAACTTGTTGGGCTAGTGAGTGCAGCCGCATAAGTGCTGTGTTCTTTTTTGATCAGCAAGCAGTGACGTTAACTGTTTTGCAAAGATTTTCTCATTTATTTTACATTTTATTTTAATTTTATTAAAAGTACCCTTAGTGTTTTGCTCACCTCAGTCCATCAGTGAAGTGAACTTGTTGGGCTAGTGAGTGCAGCCGCATAAGTGCTGTGTGTTTCAGCAAGCAGTGAAGCTAACTGTATTGCTGTGACATTTTATTTTATTTCTAATTTCTTTTCAAGAAAAATTGACTGTGTGACGACAACAACTATACTAAGCAAAGCTTCAAGCTACTAGCTGTAGTACTAAAATAATTCTAATCTTTAATCTTCTTAATCTATAATATATTATATAATATAATATAAATTCTAATTCATAATCTATAATATCTATAATCCATAATATAAATAATTCTAATCTATTAATAATATAATATTATATATAACTTAACCTCACTTTAGTTTAGTGGGCTTGAGAGCGTCTGCCTAGAGTTAGACTAGAATACTAATATAGTTTTAGGTTTAGCGTAGTAGTAGGATAGGCTCTTAGGCCCGTGTAAATTCAAAGTCTTGAATTTTTTTATCCCCCTTTTTTTTACGTTTTTTAAAACATAAAATGGATCCTCCTTTTGGGACTAAGGAGGGACAAGCTCCATCTACCACCACCAGCACCACCAGCACCACCACCAGTTCTAAGATGCAGCCTTTGCGTCAGTCTAGTCGGCCAAGTAGGCCAAGCTCTCGCTTATCATTTGGGGAAGCATTGCTTGAAGGATCATCAAGTTAAGGAAAGGCACCAAAAGCAGGCAGTAGTAGTGCGGCTAGGCCCACAAGCTCTATGGTTTTTTACGGAAAGCCTAAAGCACCAGAAGCACGTTACAAGTTAAAGGGTAGCACAACTAGTACTTCTACTAGCCCAGTGAGAAGAAGTGCCTTTTGCCCCAAGCAGCATCTTCCCCATCCACAAGCACCATGCAAGGTACCAAGCAGAGCCAAATTAGAAGCAAGACTCAGAGGGGTCCCAAACCAAAGCGATCTCATTCCTTCGTAGGGATATTAATGAGACAAAATAGGCAAAGCCAATATTTTATCACATACGCAAAATAACGACGCTACCAAATATTGTAGTACCACATCCACAATATTAATTTAAGGAGATACCCTATATTTTATCTCCGATCCTAAATTCTTTCAGATCACCGAAAATTATAATTCAAATTAGATAGATATCGCCACGATAGTCAATCAAAAATATTTATTGTAAATACAATTTATAAAATCTATATATGGGTCACACAGTGCATAATATAAAACACAAAGTTCTTAAAACATGTCAAAAATGAATCAATTCAAATACAATATATTATCGATAGTTATCAATATGAATTAGTACTATATGAGTCTAACACACAATTAATTTCCAGTCCACTCAGCAACCAAAAATTGATAATAATCCGGGCAGTAATAAAAATATCACTATTTCTCTTATATTAGTTTAACTAATATGACAAATTAAAAATAATTTAATAATGTCTACGAGTATTAGTGAAATTCCTAATAGATGCAAATGATGTCAAACTTCAGCTATAGGTAAAAATACCTTTTCATTATTGTTATTATCACGGGTTATAAGATGCAGTCTCACAAGCCGTCACATACAATAATGCAATATATTATTTCCCAGAAACAGGGAATTCTATATGAAGAAGACAAAATTCATCTCTATTCAGAATAATAAAACAATTATATTTACCACCACTTGTTGCTGTTGTCCCACCGGTCCTTGTAGAAATTAATCCAGGTTCATTGGCAAGAAATTAAGTGGAAAAGAATATAACTTTCTACCAGTTATATAGGTTAGAACTCAAAGTAACTCCAAGAGTGAAATATGGTGCCAGAATCTTAAGATTCCAATTCTCTGGGGTAAATTTGGTGAATAAGTCCGTCCGGGTCTGTCTGTTTCAGGGTACGATTTTTTTTTTTAATTATCCAAGACATAAGCTTAAAAACAGAGCTTATTATCATAGCCTCCACCTCTTGATTGGAATTCTCCAATCATAACGGTGGGTTTTACCCATTAAAATTAGGATTTCTACTCATATTTACACCGTTGTAATTTCTTAATTTACCTGTGAGAGATGCTCTGGTCTAAGAATTAAAACCATTACATATGTGTTTGGAATTTATCCTTGGTCACCCTAATCGCCAGGTGTTACCTCCTAGATAGTAACTCAGGCCTTGGTAGTCTTACCATGTATTCCCCATTCCAAGTTACATTTCTAAAGATATGCAGCGTCTACTCCTTAACTTTCTCATGGAAGATAACATTAATTGTATCATATATACGCTGAAACATCATTATACATGAATACTAGACTTGTGCATTCGTCTTCGGGCGAACATGGAAACGAACACGAAGAGTGCGTTTTCGTGTTCGTTCCGAAGACACGCCGAAGAGAAGACGGCGGCGGTAAAACGTAGGCGAAGACGAAGACACACACCACGAAGATCTTCGTGATTGTCTTCGTCTTCGTCTACCATTCCCCCCCTTCATCTTACCTTGTCTTGTCTTCGCGGCTTCGCGGCATCGCGGCAGTTCCCGGAAGTGGAAATCCGCAGGTTCGCCGTCACGGGTTACAGGGCAGTGCGAATGAGCCTATTGGTCGCCTACAGGGACCTCCTCTGGCATCAACCAATTGGTTGATGCCAGAGAAAGACCCTGCAGGTGACCAATAGGCTCACTCGCACGGTCTTTGTAGCCCCTGACAGCGAACCTATGGATTTCCGCTCCCGTTAACCCCTTCGATGCTGCGTTAACACAGCATCGAAGGGGTTAACGGGAGCAGAAATCCATAGGTTAAAGGGCCGTGCAAGCGACCAATAGGCTCACTTGCACGGCCCCTTAACCCTTTAAAAAAAGGTTAACCCCTAACTAATTGAACAGGGAGGGAGACCAGTGGCATCGGCAGTGCCGATGCCACTGGTCTCCCTCCCTGTTCAATTAGTTAAATGTCCGTACGAGCGACTTTATTGGTCGCTCGTACGGACATTTAACCCGGCACAGACTAACTAATTGAACAGGGAGGGAGACCAGTGGCATCGGTCTCCCTCCCTGTTCAATTAGTTAAAGACCAGTGGCATCGGCAGGGCAAGTTGCAGCATTGGGGTTTTAAAACCCCAATGCTGCAACTTACCCTGCCGATGCCACTGGTCTCCCTCCCTGTACAGAGCTAAATGTCCGTACGAGCGACTTTATTGGTCGCTCGTACGGACATTTAACCCGGCACGGACTAACTAATTGAACAGGGAGGGAGACCAGTGGCATCGGTCTCCCTCCCTGTTCAATTAGTTAAAGACCAGTGGCATCGGCAGGGCAAGTTGCAGCATTGGGGTTTTCAAACCCCAATGCTGCAACTTACCCTGCCGATGCCACTGGTCTCCCTCCCTGTACAGAGTTAAATGTCCGTACGAGCGACTTTATTGTTCGCTCGTACGGACATTTAATTAATTGAACAGGGAGGGAGACCAGTGGGATGTGCCGGGTAAGTTGTAGCATTGGGGTTTTAAAAGTCTGCACGAGCGACCAACAGAGTCGCTCGTGCAGACTTTTAAAACCCCAATGCTGTAACTTACCCGGCAGATCCCACTGGTCTCCCTGTTCTATCAGTTAATAAATTATAGAACAGGGAGACCAGCGGGATCTGCCGGACAATTACGGCACCAGGAGTATAACAGTCTGTACGAGCGACCCTATTGGTCGCCAGCAGGGGGCTCGTCTGCCATCAACCAATGGCAGACGAGCCCCCTGCTGACGACCAATAGAGTTGCTCATACGGACATTTAAACTCCTGGCACCAGAGCGGCTTTAACCCCGTTTTAACCCCTTAACCGGGGAAAACGAAGAAAACCCGAGCACGAAGAATGTCCGCGAATATTCGCCCGAAGAGAAGACAGGACCAGGCGAATATTCGCGGAATACGAAGTTCTTTTTTTTGCCGAAGACGAGCACGAAGACGAACACGAAGAGCCCCCTGGTGCCCAAGTCTAATGAATACTCCTCAATTATAGAGGGAACAAGGACAAAAAGAAATAATCACTACATGATTAAGTAAAATAAAATGGTTCTGACTCCATTTTGTGTTCATGTAAAGTACAGAATATATGGAATACATGTTTTCTATGATAAAATATCTGACACCACCACCACTACCACCACCCCCACCTCTACCGCCTCTACCACCACTAGTGCTGCGCCTACTGTTCCCACCGGTACCGCCACGCCATGTCCTCCTAGTACCTCTAGCAAGCCACCAAGTCCTTACAATATTTTTGTAAAGACAGTTAGAGAGAGGGCTACACATAGTGGAACTCCACCTAGCGAGGTAGCAGAGGAGCCTGAGACTGAGAGGCCAAGTGCAGAGTTTGTTCTTTCTGCTTGCACTACTACTAGTCATGAGTCTCACGACAATATCAGTCTTAGCTCCAGCCTAGCAGGAATTCCATTCGATCTGGCTAATGAAGAACTAGACTATGAGCCAGAGGAAGTAGAGGAGATGAGTGGTCAGGAATCAGATTCCTCAGGGAGCAGTGTCCAAATGACTAGTGCACAATTTTCCCCTGAGCCTCCACCTTCTCCGCTACGATCATCACAATCACCACCACCAGCAGCAGAAAAACCTAGCAAATCTAAAGTTAAATCAATTAGCAGTCCCACTATGGCCAGTACTCTTACCACCAGTCCCACCACCACTAGTTCTGCTTCTGTTCATCCACCCCGAGCAGTAGGAGCAGCACCCAAGGCACACTCCAAGGCTATGCGTGCCCCAATTTGGGAGCACTTTGAAAATGTTGAAGAAGGGCGCTATGGAAAGTGCAAACATTGTGGGAAGCTAATAAGCAGAGGGAACGTGTCTGGCCATTTTACCAGTGCTAGCATGAAGCATCACCTCAGCACTCAACACAACGCTGTGCTATTGGGGAAAGATGCAGAAAAACCCCAACAGCTGCTTCTGAGCCAATAGAAGCAGCAGCAGCAGCAGCAGCTAGTGCTGGCAGCCAGAGACCAAGGCAGGTTGGAGCACTGCATGTCCAGCCCACCCTGGAACAATTTGTGGCATTCCAATCCAAAAGGTCAATGCCCAAACAGCAGGCCAATAAAGTAACGCAACTGATTGGTCAGTTCATTGCTGTTGGAGGGGCATCCTTCTCTATGATCGAAGGGGAGCCTTTCAAACAATTGATGGCGGCTGTGGCTCCACAATATACAGTTCCATCACGTTCCACTTTCAGCAGGAACATTGTCCCCTCATTGTATCGGTCCTGTGTTGCAGCAGTGAAAGAGGAGCTTTCCAAGGCTGCTGGTCAGTGTGTTCATTTCACAACAGATTTGTGGAGTGCACCTAGTGGGCAGCATGCCTTTCTTTCTTTGACAGCACACTGGTGGCAGCCCGGTGTGCCCAAGGAAGCTGCTGCAGCAGGCTACCGATCATTCCTTCTCCATGCAGAAGTGATGGATGAAAAGCACACTTCCCAAAATATTCTGCATGCGATGAGGAAAATGTTTAGCCTTTGGGTGGGAGCAGAGGCAGGCACCAATGTTGAAGTTGGTTTTGTGGTAACTGACGGAGGTCCCAATATGGTGAAAGCGCTGTGAGATGGTCATATTGTTGGTGTGCGCTGTGCAGCCCACATCATCCATCTTGTAGTGAAGGCAGCAATGTCAGAAGGAACTAATGTGGCAGCAGTAGTTCTGTCCCGCTGCAGAAAGATCGCTGGGCACTTTCACCATAGTGTTAAGGCTAGCCAACTTTTGAGGGAAGAGCAAGAGAGGTCAGGTCTTCCCGTACACTGCCTACGTCAGGATGTCAGTACACGGTGGAACTCCACGTTAGACATGCTGGAGAGGATTTTGGAGCTGCAGAGGGCAATCCATAATCTTGCCTCAGAGCACAATATTGGGATTACATCTCCATTGAATAGGGAGGATTGGACAGTAATCGCCCAGCTATTGGCAGTCCTTAAACCATTCAGGGATGCCACAGAAAATTTAAAATCAAACACTGCCAGTCTGGCCCAGGTAATCCCAGTGTTCTCCCATCTAGGCAGCAAGATGGATGTGTTCCTTGAAAACCGTGAGGCTGTTCAAGGTGGCATTCTACATCCTGACGTAGCAGCCATAGTCAGGAAGCTGAAGGATCTGCTAAAAGTACACCTTCGCAAACGCATGGAAGAGAGTCCCGAAATGATGCTAGCGTGCCTTTGCGATCCAAGAATTAAGGGAAAGCTAGCTTTGAAATTCAATGTTCTCAGTAGCTACCGGGAGCAATTGGTCAACAAGGTGCGTGACTGGCAGCGTAAAATGGGAATGCTGTCCGAGGAGGGAGAGGTGCAGGAGGAGGAAGAGATTATGTGGTCTGCTACTCCTAGCAGCAGCATCAGCAGCAGTGCCACAAGCATCACAACAACACACCTGAGTGGAGCAGCTACGTTTTGGGAAGAGGCACTTGGGAGTATAGTTGGACCATCTGACAGAGCTAGCAGCAGAAAGGAGAGTCATGCTGCTGAAATGGTCAAACTTTACCTCTGTGAAGTTCCTTCTGCACCTAATGTTGATCCTCTTAGCTACTGGGATGAAAAGAAGAGTGTGTGGCCTGCACTCTCATGGGTTGCGCAGCAGCTTCTATCATGTCCGCCAACCACTGTTCAAAGTGAGCGCGTGTTTTCTATGACTGGAAACATACTGAGTCCACAGCGCTCACGCATGGCACCTCATCTGATGGAGCAGATTGCCTTTCTTAAATTCAATCTGCCCAAGTTGGGTTACCCAGCTCTTAGCTTGGAAAGTTAATTTGTTCAAGGTAGTTTCTCCCCCTGGTTGCACGTGTTTGTGGTGTGGCAACGTCTGCTACCTCCGCCGGTGTAGCCAATTTACGCTAGGGCCTAGTGTCTGAGTTCTGAAAGTCCGCTCCCAAAAGCCATGGACTGACAGACTTTGATGCTTTGCCCTGGGGTGAAACAGGTGAGCTGGTCGTCAATTGCCCACTCATTCGCCTTTCCCAATGCTGCTGCTGCTGCTGCTGGTTGTGGTGCCAGAGTCTCTTCTCTGCCAGTTCGCTTCCTGGCTAGAGTCATGCCTAAAATGTCCCTAATGGTAAGGGTAGTTTCTCCCCCCTGGCTGCGTCTGTTTGCGGTGTGGCAACGCCTGCTACCTCCACCGGTGTAGCCAGCTTACGCTAGGGCCTAGTGTCTGAGCTCTGGAAGTCCACTGCCAAACGTCTAGGACTGACAGTTGTTTGGATGCTTTGCCCTGGGGTGAAACAGGTGAGTGGGTCGCCAATTGCCCACTCATTCGCCTTTTCAAATTTTCAATGCTACTGGTGGTGGTGGTGCCAGCGTCTCTTCTTTGCCAGTTCGCTTCCTGGCTAGAGTCATGCCCAAAATGTCCCTAATGGTAAGGGCAGTTTCTCCCCCCTGGCTGCGTCTGTTTGCGGTGTGGCAACGCCTGCTACCTCCGCCGGAGTAGCCAGCTTACGCTAGGGCCTAGTGTCTGAGCACTGGAAGTCCGCTACCAAACGTCTAGGACTGACAGTTGTTTGGATGCTATGCCCTGGGGTGAAACAGGTGAGTGGGTCGCCAATTGCCCACTCATTCGCCTTTTCCATTTCCTTTTCCATTTCCATTTCATTTTTTTCCGTCTGATACACAACCTACCAAACATAACACACACAATAACACAAATAACACAGTGACATAACACACATAACACATATAGCACAGTGACATAACACATAACACACACATGTACAATTCACAAATCACATAACCTCCTGTTATTTGCCCTGGCCTTCACTTCTACACTCACTAGCATTAACGCTATAACTCACACTTCACCCTATAACATTTTTCCATCCACATAGCTGCCAACAGACCCAACTTTTTCAGGGACAGGGACTGCTTTTTCCCTGTCCCATCAAATTTAGCTAAACTAGGTATGCTAGTGCACATAGGTATAGCTGAGTAGGGTAGCACTACAACATTAAATAAATATAATAAAGTAAATAATAATAAATATAACTTCAATAAACCCATTAAAATTAAAATTAAATTATTATTTAGACATAATGCATCTTTAACCAAAACAGTGCACTGCTAATAATCTTAAAAATAACCGTACATTAACCCTAAGCTATTTTTTAGTTCTTGCCAACATTTTTCCATTCGCATACCTGCCAACACACCCAACATTTTTGTGGACTGTCCTGCTTTTTTCCAGTCCTGTCCAGTAAAAGTTGGGTTGTTGCAAAGTATGCCATTATAAATAGGTAGCAAATGTTAGGTGTCACGACCACGAACACCAAGGTACTCACCGCAGAAGTTCTTCTGCTCCGAAACCCCTCCCCAAGGGAGACCCTTAGAGACAGGGAGTGGAGGCTGGGATGATTCCAACAGTGAGGAGGCCTGATGCAAGTCTATAAATTAAGGGCCGAGTTGGTGTGCAAGGTGCAAAAGCCCCGACAGCCGGAGCCGGTAGGCAATAGGAGCTGAGCCAGGGTTAATTCCGGTAACGTGCACAGGATAGCCGGGTCGGTAACAGAGCAGGTAATTAGACGAGCCAGGTCAGTAACAGAGCGGGTAATCAGACGAGCCAGGTCGGTAACAGAGCGGGTAATCAGACGAGCCAGGTCGGTAACAGAGCGGGTAATCAGACCAGCCAGGTCGGTAAAAAAGCTAAAAACAACGAGCTTAAAAACTGGTAACCAGGATAAGCAGGATAAGGTACAGAATCGTCAGGCAAAAGAATCGTCAGGCAGGCAAGGGTCAAAAACTAAAGCAATAACAACAGCAGCAGCAACTCTGGATACTCAGACCACAACAGGGTACAGAATGAAGCAGTTCCTGGGTTTTTAAACTTGGCGCCCTTACAAGCTCCGCCCCCTGGACCGCGTCATCACAGTTCTGGGCAATCTCCCAGAACTCCGCCTCCGGACCCGTCCAGCCAAGCCCCCATCAATACAGACAGGAGGAACGCCACTGGACCGGGAGCGGGTAAGTACCGTATACTGGGGATCAGTGCTCCGTCGGGCATCATGATGCCGGACGGCAGCACTGTCCCCAGATCCCACCTTCAAACCTTGATGCCGACGATCGTAAACCAGATCGTCAGCGTCGCGGGAGACAACAGTAACCTCTGGAACCGGGCGCTGGAAAGCGCCACCGGGGGAGAGACCAAGACTCCTCGACGCCCGCGTCGAGAGGGATACCCGTCACCCCCGGTAGCGGCTGCTCGCGAGCGGTCCTGATGCCCACGGGGGGGCCAGCATGGGCTATAGTGGGCCTTGACTGTTGTGCGGAGGAGGGGTAGGCTTTTTGGCGGGAATTTCGGGGGTGGAGTTGGGGGTAGATTATATAAGTGGCTGCTTTCCCGGGCTCAGGAACCATTTTTTGTGGTTAGCTTACCTGGTTGCGTGTCTGTGCGCTGCTGGGCTTTAGCTGTCTGTCTGTCTCTCTTTGCTTTTCTGTTTTTTCTTTCTGGCTTTGCTTCTCTCCCCCCTTGTTGTCTTTTTACCACCCCTGCAGGTTGGCAGATGGACCAGGACATGGAGGAGCTGCTCGCTGGCGTGAGGAAGGCTGCGTTGGAGCGTGGATCAGCGTGGCTGAGGGAGCAGCTGGAATCTGCGCTGGAGCCGGTTCGAGGGTCTGGAAGGCTGGTGAGGAGGACCCGTCCGCCGCGTCGTTTGAGCCCTGGTGAGGAGGAGAGGCCCAGCGAAGTCCGTGGTGCGGCCTCCGGTGCCGGACCAGGCCGGAGCACCGGTGTTTCCCAGGACGGCGGCCGGGATTCGGAGCGGAGGAGGCGGCGTCCGCCGCGGACGGCGGGATCCGGACGGCAGACGACGGAGGGACATTCCGGAGGGGGTGAGGACCGCGGCCGGAGCCCGGGCAGGGACCCAGCCCGCTCCCCAGACGGAGGATCCGGCGGCCGGAGCGGCGGGAGGTGGAGCAGCCGCGCTAGGCCTCCGGGGCCTAGCGGAGGCCCGGACCGGGTGTCGTCCAGAGCAGAGTCCCCAGATCTGGAGGCAGGGAGGAAGAGGAGCCGGATGGACGGCCGGGTCCAGCCTGCATCGCGGCCTACACGTGCCGGGAGAGGTGGATCGGCAGCTGTCAGGCGAGTACCCGGGGCAGCAGGGGGCGCTGGTCTGTGCTCCGCTGTTGGGGGGGCCCGGGTGCCATTGCAGGGGGGTCCCGTGAGGGGTCCCCCTTTTCCCTGGGGTCACTAGGGGGGGTGGGTTCCGGTGGGGGGTCGGTGGGTAGGTCTGTTTCCCCTGTGGGTAGTGTAGGTGGGCCTTGGCAGCTTCGCGGTGCGTCGGGTTCTCCTTCTGGTTTAGTGGGGGCCAGGGGTGCGGGGCCGGCGGGTGGGTCTCCTGGGTCCGTAGCCAGCAGTCGGGGGTCTGTGCGGTCAGGTTTGGCGTCGGGGGTTGTATTAGGGGCTGCGGTTCGCTGTCGCTCCCGTAGTCGGTCGAGCGGTGCATCTGGCCATTCTCGGCGGGTCAGGCGTTCTCGTTCCCCGTCGCGTCGTAGTCGGTCTGTTCGGCGTTCTTCACGGGTTAGGGGGGGTTCTCGGTGTTCTGGTCGGGATGTTCGGGGCCGTTCTCCTGTTCGTCGGGGGGGGTTGGAGGGGGGTCGGCCGGTTTCTCGGGATAGGGTTTCCGGGGTGCAGGCTCGGGGGGTTGTTTCGTCGGGGCGGCGTGAGAGTTCGTCTTTGGCTGCACATTCCAGGTGTGTTTCTACTTCCAGGAGTCAGCGGGCTGTTGAGGATCGACGGCAGCCGGATTTGCAGCCTGGGACCGCGGCTTCGGAGGCAGCCGCTCCACAGGTTCCCTCGACGCCCGCCCAGGATTCTACGGCCCAGCGGTTCGGTGCAGCCGGGGGATCGGTTGGTGAGTGTCTTTTGCAGTTGATAAGCGCGTTGCCCGGGGCGCCGGTGGGTAGTGGGTCGGTTCGGGGTTTGTTGCAGGGGCTTCAGGCTTTGGTGGAGGCGTGTGGGCTAGGGGCCAGTTCGGCCTCGGGGGTCCAGGGTGCTTGGGAGCCAGGGGCTCCAGTGGCAGGTGGTGCAGGGGAGCGTTTGGCAGGTGATGTAACCTCGCCTGTAGGGCCAGCCGTGGGGGGCTCGGGGGCGTCTGCTGAGGTTGCGGTCGGCGAGGTTGTGGGTGATAAGGGGTCCTTGGCCGGTGCGGTGCCGGATGCGGCACGGCAGACGGCGTATGTCTCTTTCGCTGGTCCGTTGGGGGTGCATTTAAAATCTGAGGTGAAGGAGAAGATTTGGAAGGGGGAGTATGTTGAGTTATTTTCTTTACTTCCTCTGGAGGAGTCTCTGGACATGAAAGAGGATGACAAGAAGGATAGTAAGAAAGAGGATGAGGAGGAGAAGAAGCGGAAGAAGTGGCGGAAAATTCCGAAGACCTTCGGAAATTGGCTGCGGGCCTTTTGTATTTTGGCGAGTGTTATCGGGGAGAAATCCCCTGATAAGTGCTCTTCTTTATTTTGTTATGTCGATGGCATATGGGAGGCTTACAGGGTGTACGGGGGTTGGGCGTGGTGGCGTTATGACGAGCAGTTTCGTCAGTGCTTGGCGGCGAATCCAGGGATGCTGTGGGACCAGATGGACCTCCCGCTGTGGTTGAAATTGATGATGGCGCAGAAGGCGTCGCCCTTTCCTGGGGGGGCCGGCGGGGGTTCCCAAGGAGCTTCGTCGGCCGCGCATAAAAAAGGTGTCTGCTGGCTGTTTAACGACAGCCAGTGCAAGTGGGGTGCCTCGTGCCGGTTTAAACATGAGTGCTCCGGATGTGGGGGTAATCACAGCCTGTCCAAGTGCTTTAAGCGCGCCAAGGCAGGGGCAAGCTCGGGTCAGTCTGGGTCTAAGGGGGAGAACGCCGGTGAACCGCGACGCGATGCTGCCGTGGCTAAGCCGTTACGGTAGGCGGGCGGATGCGGCGTTTCTGGACGCTGGTTTTGCGCAGGGATTTCGTATCCCTTTTGTTCCTCGGGATTCACGGATATTGAGGCGTAATTTGAAGTCTGTGTCGGCGTATCCTGAGGTGGTGCGGGAAAAATTGGGCAAGGAGGTCCAGTTGGGCCGTATGGCGGGGCCTTTCGTGGAGCCGTCGTTGCTTGGTTTTCGAGTGTCTCCCTTGGGGGTTGTCCCGAAGCGGGAGGTGGGCAAGTTTCGCCTTATTCACCATCTCTCGTATCCGAAGGGTGCGTCTGTTAATGATGACATTGATAGGGAGCTGTGCTCGGTTTCGTACACTTCGTTCGATAGGGCGGTGGATTTGGTGCGGGAAGCGGGGCCCGGGGCGCTTATGGCAAAGGCGGACATTGAGTCCGCTTTCCGGCTACTGCCGATTCATCCGGAATGCCATCATCTGTTGGGTTGTTGGTTTGACGGGGCGTTTTATGTTGATATGTGCCTTCCGATGGGCTGTTCCATTTCCTGCGCCTATTTTGAGAAATTTAGTTATTTCGTGGAGTGGGTCGTGCGTGAGGAGGCAGGTTGTCGTTCTTTGGTTCATTATCTGGATGACTTTCTGTGTGTGGGGCCGGGGGATTCGGATGGGTGTTTGCGCTTGTTGCGCACGTTGCAGGTGGTGGCGGCTTCTTTTGGCATTCCCTTGGCCCCGGATAAGACGGAGGGCCCATCTTCTTGTTTGAGTTTCCTGGGGCTGGAAATTGATTCTGTCCGTGGTGTGTGCCGGCTTCCGGTTGATAAGCTGGCCGCACTGTCGGCGGTTGTGCGGGAGGTGCGGTCTGCTAGGAAAGTTACTTTGCGGGTGCTGCAGTCGTTGTTGGGGCGCCTTAATTTTGCTTGTAGGGTTATTCCGGTTGGTCGGGTGTTTTCTCGTTCATTATCCAGGGCTACGGCTGGGGTTCGGGCCGCTCATCATAGGATTAGAGTGTCTAAGGCGATGCGGGCTGATTTGGCGGTGTGGGAAGTGTTTTTGGCCCAGTTTAATGGGACGGTGTTTTTTCAGTCTGCCTTGGTGTCGGCCGATTCTTTGGAGTTGTTTACCGATTCCTCGGGTAGTGTGGGTTTTGGGGCTTATTTTGGGGGTCTGTGGTGTGCTGAGCGGTGGCCTGCGGCTTGGCATGCTAGTCCACTAATCAAGAATCTGGCTTTTCTGGAATTGTTTCCTCTGGTGGTGGCTCTGACGCTCTGGGGGTGGTGTTTTATTCGGATAATTTGGCGGTTGTTCATTCGGTTAACAGGTTGTCGGCTGCTTCGGTTCCGGTGGTTAAGTTGCTGCGGTGGTTTGTTTTATTGTGTATGGAATTAAACGTGTTGTATAAGGCTGAGCATGTTCCTGGGTATCTGAATGTCATTGCTGACTCTCTTTCTCGCTTTCAGTGGGATCGGTTTCGGCGGGAGGCTCCTGGGGCGGACGCCGTGGGCTTCCCGTGCCCGGAGGTGATGTGGCAGCTCGGGACCGCTTGCTTGCGGGATGGGTGAAGTCGTCATTGGCGCCTGCGACGTGGGCAGCTTATGATAAGGTTTGGCAGGAGTGGGACCGGTTGGTGAGTTGTGTGGGTCTGGTGGAGGGGGATAGCGCCCGTTTGGATGTTTTGTTATGGTATCTTACTGGGTTGGCTTTGGAGGGTGCTTCTCCCTCTAAGGTAGATAGGGTGTTGGCGGCTTTGGCCTTTCTGTTTAAGTTACAGGGTTGGGCTGATGTGACGAAGCATTTTGTGGTTCGTCAGGTCTTGAAGAGGATTAAGAGGGGGCGGCGGGTTCCTGATGCTAGGCGTCCGTTGTCTGCGGGGCTGCTTCGTCGGTTGTTTGGGGTGCTGGAGGGTGTTTGTTTTGACGGTTTTGAGGTGCTTTTGTTTCAGGCGGCTTTTGCTTTGGCCTTTTTTGGTGCCTTTCGGGTGTCGGAATTGGGAGTCCCAATAAATCGGTTCAAGGTGGTTTGGCTTCAGGGGATGTCATGTGTGAAGGCGATTCCGTGGTTATCTGGTTGAGGTCTTCTAAGACTGATGTGTTGGGACGCGGCAAGCAGGTTAGGTTGTATGCTCTGCCTGGGGATGTAATTTGCCCGGTGCAGTGCGTGCAGCATTATTGGGCTGTTCGGCCGGCAGGTGGGGTGTCGTTTTTGGTTCATCGGGATTTATCGCCAGTGTCTCGATTTCAGTTTTTACGTGTGCTGAGGCTGGGGCTTGGTAAGCTTGGGTTGGCGTCGGCTGAATTTGGGACGCATTCGTTCCGGATCGGGGCAGCTACGGAGGCGGCTCGTTTGGGGTTGGATGATGGCGTCATCCGGAGAATTGGTCGGTGGGAGTCGGCTTGTTTTCGGAGGTATATCAGGCCGTTGCGGTTGGTGAGTTGATTGTGGTTTGTTTGGTGGGTTTGGTTGTTTCTTTCCTCTGCTCGTTATGTTTTTTCTGTTTTGCTTTGCAGGGCCTCGTTTCATCGTGTGGATCATCAGCCACTCCTTCGTGTACTGGGCCCGACGGAGAGCCGCAGTTAGGCGCAACGGCCTGCAGCTGGGCTTCCCCATGGACTTGGTGCATGTGAGGTGGTTTGGGATACGAGGCATGGTGTGGGATGGAGTGTTGTTGGAGGTAGTGAAATATTTGAGGTTGGGTTTCCGGCCCTCGGTAGTGGTTATCCACGCTGGGGGTAATGATATGGGGGCTACGCCTCAGCGCGAGCTTGTGTGGAAGATGAGGCGTGATGTTGAACGTTTGTTGGAATTGGTGCCTGGCTTATTGTTGGTGTGGTCGGAGATGATTCCAAGACGCAACTGGCGTCATGCGAGGGATAGGGCGGCTATGGAGCGTAGCCGTGGGAAGGTGAATAAGTTGATGGCGAGTTTCGTGCGCCGGCATAGCGGGGTGGTGGTTCGCCATGTTGCGTTGGAGGAGTTTTGCCCCAGTTTGTTTAGTGGTGACGGGGTGCATTTGTCGGATTTAGGGCTTGATTTCTTTAATTTGGCTCTCGCGGAGGGGATAGAAAAGGCCTTGTTTTTTCTTGGGGGGGGAGCCCATCCGGCTTAAGGTGTCAAAGGGTTGGGCTCTTGGCGGCAGCTTGCCAGGTATCCAGGGGGTTAATGTGGTGGTAAGTGAATGGTTGGTAACATCTGGTGGGAGGTTCTTGGCTGTCAGTGCTGGAACCTCAGGTCAGGGTGGGGGCATCTCGGTATGTCCCTTCCTTAAGTGGCATTTGGTTATGGTACCTGGATTGCTTGGCAAGCTTGGGTGTTTTATTGTATATATTTACATGTTGGTGTTTTGAGTCATTGTCCTTGTTAACGCACCTATGTTTATTGTTTCAGGTTTTGGCGTGACAATGACTCTAATAAATAAAATTGGCTGTGGCCTTTTCTCATCCATATTTATGGTGTGCGGTGTCATTATTGGGGGGTTTTTAATGGGGAGTTAAGCCTAGCCCGGAGAATCGAAGCTACAACAGTCATGCGTACGCGAGCACCCGACACCGAGGGAGAGATCGTGACATTAGGCATGTATTACAAGTGGTCCAAAATCAATTTAAAAATGTAAAATAATCCCTATTCTTTTATAAAACATCTATGGATGTGTGACTGTGTATGATAAAAAGGAGGCCAAGTTCCTTGGAGCATTTGTTTCTAGGTCATTTTGTGTACAGTACACCTCGGTACGTGTGTGCAACTCTATTGGTCGTTTCGGCAGGGGGCTCGCCTGCCATCAACGAATGAGGTGCATTCTGCAGTTCTGCAATTCATTTGTTGATGCCAGACCAGCCCCCTTCCGGCGACCAATAGAGTCGCACACATGTACCTTCACGGCGCGAATGCATCTGCTGCTGCTGCTGCTCCGATGTGTTCTTAACCCCGTATTAACCCCTGCTACGCAGCCGGGAGAACACGAAGATGAAACGAGCACGAACAGGCGAATATTCGCGGAATACGAAGGGTTTTTTTTTCTCCGAAGACGAGTACGAAGACGAACACGAAGAGCCCCATGGTGCCCAAGTCTAATATTAATGGCCATGGTTTTAGAATGGGATGTCCAACAAACTCATATAGTTTTGGTCATATAGTGTCATATACAAACAAGACATTTTTTTTTGTCCTAGAACTTATGGAAATAATACACTCTATGTACATAGAAATGTCCTTTTTGCAAAATTCCTCAAAATCAAATAAGAAATAGCTCAAATTATATGTGCCCAGGCCCGGACTGGCCATCGGGCCCACCGGGCGTTTGCCCGGTGGGCCGGGCCGCATTGACTTAGGGGCTGATGGAGCTGCAGCTCCAGGCCCCTACCCTACCTACGGCCGCATTAACGCGGCCGCACAGGGTTTAAATTAAAACATCGGGGTTTTTTTAACTTTATTTAACATCCTCCATGTTAAATAAAGTTTTTTTTTACTTTATTTAACATGGAGGATGTTAAATAAAGTTGAAAAAAACCCCCGATGTTTTAATTTAAACCCTGTGCGGCCGCAAACCCCTAAGGCCGGCCCTGGTGGGGGCTTCCCGGCCCCTTAGAGCAGGACCGGCCTTTGGGGTGTGCGACCGCACAGGGCGTCACACTCTAGGGGGCGGTCCGCACCGGGTGCCGCTCATCAGGGGGTGCCAACTTGCGGCACCCCTCCAGAGACGGACAGTAATGTCCGCCGCTGGAGGAGCAGGCTCGCAAGGGAGCGGTATCGGAGGTCTTTAACAGACCTCCGGTTCCCTTGAGTGATTTTAAGCCGGGTCAACCCGGCTTAAAATCACTCAAGGGAGCCGGAGGTCTGCTAAAGACCTCCGATATCGCTCCCTTGTGATCCGCATGGCAACAGCTGCTGTGCGCCGGGGTTTGTTGTTAGATCCCGGCTCACAACACTGAAGCCGCGCCCACCGCTGTCCGTGCCCTCTGAACCGGAAGAAGACAGAGAAGACAGAAGAACTGAAGAAGAAGAACGAAGAGGAGGAAAAGGTGTAAGGAGAAAAGAGGAAAGGTAGGAAAATATTCAGTGAGAGTGGATTAGTATATATGTGTGGATTGGTATATGTGTGGATTGGTGTATGTGTGGATTGGTGTATGTGTGGATTGGTATATACGTGTGGATTGGTATATACATGTGGATTGGTATATACGTGTGGATTGGTATATATGTGTGGATTGGTATATACGTGTGGATTGGTATATACGTGTGGATTGGTATATAGGTGTGGATTGGTATATAGGTGTGGATTGGTATATAGGTGTGGATTGGTATATATGTGTGGATTGGTAAGTGTGTGAGAGTGATGGGTGTTATGCTGTACCATTGCCAATGTCTTTTTCATGATCTAATTATGCTCTAAAAGTACATCATAACTCCCATCACTCTATACTGTTCCATACAGTGGCAGAGCTGGGAGACAGAGGCCTTGCACCCTCACCGCAGGACTCCTGAAAGGTAAGTGAACTTCAAAGAGGGAGAGGGTAGATAGGAGGGGGTAGATAGGGAGAAGGGCGTGAGACGGGGGAAAGGGGGTAGATAGGGGGAAAGGGGGTAGATAGGGGAGAAGGGAGTGAGAAGGGGTAGATGGGGCAGAAGGGAGTGAGAAGGGGTAGATAGGGCAATCATACTCCTATCATGCCAAGTCTGCGAGTACATCCTGGAATCTGGGTATGCCTGGGCATGATAGGAATGTGATTGCTGTTAACAATCATATATATATACATATAATATTGTTTTTTAATTGTTTTGTCCTATTTTGGTGTGTTACTTACTTTAAATAAAAGGGTTTTTTTTATGGTGTGGGGAGGTCATATTCGGTTTCGGACAGGTAAATGCTGCATTTTTGGTTTCAGTCCAGAATTCGTTTCGGTGCATCCCTACTACTAAGCCAGACAATGAAGTGGTAGGCCTACACCACAACAATGTTTGGCGTAGTATATAGTGATTGGGGTTATGCTGCACTATTGTCAATGTCTGGCTCAATGTATAGTGATAGGGATTACGCTGTACCACTGTCAATGTGTGCCTCAGTATATAGTGATAGGTGTTATGCTGTACCACCGTCATTGTCTGCCTCAGTATATAGTGGTAGGTGTTATGCGGTACCACCGCCAATTTCTGCCTCAGTATATAGTGATAAGTATTATGCTGTACCACCGTCAATGTCTGCCTCAGTATATAATGATAACAGTGAGAAGAGGCAGAGGTGGTAGATAGTGATACAGGGGGATAGATAGTGAGAAAGGGGAGTTTTGTTACAAGTTTTTATTCCTTTCTTTTTTTGGGATGGGGGGGCACCAGAGGAGTAGTCCGCACAGGGCGCCAGAACACCTAAGGCCGGCTCTGCCTTAGAGTGGCGGACCCGGTTGCAGTTGTGGCGGGCTTAAGGGGCTCTGCCTTAATGCGGCCATATAGGCCCAGTCAGTCCGGTCCTGACTGGGCCTATTTTAAGGTAGGAGCCTGGAGCTGCAGCTCCATCAGCCCCTAAATCAATCCTGCCCTGCCACAGGCGCGGTCGCAGTTGCTGCTTGCTCTGGCAACAAGGTAAATAGGGTGAGGGAAGGGGCTGCAGTGAGAAGGGGCAGAGGGGGGTTAGGTAGTGAGAAAGGGGGAGAGGGGATAGATAGAGGCGGTACATATTGAGAAGTGGGGAAGGGGGTTACATAGTGAAAAGGGGGAACATAGTGAGAAGGGGCAGATAAGATGATGAGAGGGGGTAGTGTGAATGCATATGAGAATGAATGAATAAATGTGTGGATGAATTGTGTGAATGCGTATGACAATTAATGAATTCATGTGTGGATGAATTGCTTGAATGATTTGTGAGACTGCATTAATGAATGTGTTAATGATTTGTGTGAATGATTAAATGCAAAGATGGTACATGAAGGGTGGGCTTTAACAATAAATAAATAAATAAATATGGGCTGCTCAGGCTTAAATGCCCGGGCCTATTTTTTGTCCCAGTCCGGGCCTGTATGTGCCATTCATTTTTTTGCAAGCAAGCAGTATGTATAAGTTACATAATGACATAACTGCTAAAGATGCTTGTAAGGGGGAAATAATTTAGATACCTACATGGTTTCTTTTGGGACAATCTTTTTACGAAGTGCTGAATTACCTAGCAGATGATGGAGATATTACATTTATGGCTGTAGAGTATTTCTTATGGTTCTTTTTAGTTTGAAGTCAAGTGCAGTAACATAGTTAGTTAAAATGAGTTTGTGAAATGAACCAAAATGTCCAACTTTGCGTATTCATGAAAGAGACCCCTGTAGTGATTAGCAGAAGGGGTTACATGACCCTGCCTGCAATAATAGAGGTGCCCCCTTCTCTACCTCCACCCCTTCCTTTTCTCTTTCCTTATAGCCTTCAAGAGCAGGGTGTGCTCGGGTTCATGCCCTTTGAGTGAGGAGGAGACTGGCCGGATAGCAGGAAGATTCCCACCAGAAATAAAGTGGGAAATGCTATTATAAAAGGGGTATAACACGAAGACATATGCTATTTGCACCAATTGGATTTATAAAGAATTCCCTACCTACTGTGGGTATTAGCAATTCGTGGCTCTGAAGGGTCCCTTTAGAAGTGTTTTAAGTGGCAAACCCACAAGGGGTTATATAACTATTGTCACTGCATTGCATAGGCACAATGTACAGATCCATGCTCACACACACGCACACACACAATTACACATGCATTCTCACACACACAATTACATATGCATGTTCACACACACAATTACACATCCATGCTCACACACACAATTACACATCCATGCTCACACACAATTACACATCCATACCCACATTCATACATACAAACAACCACCCGCCCCCACTTACCCCTTACCGTTCCTGCAGCTTGCTATCCAGCTGCTCACACACTTTGGGGGCAGCCTTGGTTTCACCATGGGGTCAAGTGACATAACATGACCCAGATACTCTCCTTTCTAAAAATAGTTTAGCGGTGCGGCCCAGGTCAGAAAAGCCCTTTTTAAACGATTTTGAATTAGTACGAGGAGACAGCAACAAGGGGTCGCAGGGGTCCTGTAGTTACGCCAACGTTGTCAACAATTAAAGCTCTGCATTAACTTTATTACCATTTTTTTATCATATGTCTGTTGAACACTGATCCACCTTTTCTATGTAGTATACCCAAACAAATTACCAGAAGGGGCTAACGTATTCTGCTTGGTTTTACCTGCCCCAGAGCCCTGAACCTCCCCCTCCATATCTAACATAAAAACTTACAAAGATTAACTCACACATTAACATCATACTCCCTCACATACATATACTCACCTTGCTCAGACCCTGTCATCTCCAGACTATGTGGCATTGAGAATCTGCGCCTTTACCCTGAGGTTTTTTTTTATTTTGAATTGAACACTCACTTTTACACTATTTTTTTAAATAATTTTTGGTTGGTGGGCAGCAAAGTGTTTTTTTGTTTTTTTTTTCACTGTAAGGGGTACAAGGTGTTTGGGAAGATTATACTTTTTACATATTTTGCCATAGAGCAGTGCAATGAGCCTAGTTTGTATTTGTGTAGACCCCAGGAATATTTTTGGGAACTAGAGTGTACCATCAGATTATGTCATGATGGGATCATAAATATCACCTAATTTTTCATTTATCTAGGAACAAGTTTTATGGGGGAGAACCACATCACATAACTAGAACAGCTCCTGGTTGTATGTCGATAGAAAGCCAAGTGATCAAAACTTTTAGCAATAGGAGTTATCAGGGTCATTTAAGATGTACCATATCCATTGGACCTGAACCTTAGAAAAGGGTGTTTAATCATTATGATAGCAGGATACTGTGCATCAATTGTGAAAGCTATATTAGAGTACAAGGTGATTGCAGTTTGCCCTCCAGAAAAAAAATGAAAGATTAAACTGTGGGTGCTTAAAAAACATATTTTACCTGCCTTTGTTTACCAAGGTTGACTGCCAGAGATTGTCAAGAAAAAGCCTCAGGCAAATCATTGAAGATTTCCTCATTACTTAATGATGGTAAACATATTTGCTTTGTATTTTCCAGTTGGCACCAGTTAATATCGATGCCATATTTTGTATACTCAGGCACCTGACAGAAGTAAGAAAGGTAATGGACCCAGACACCTTTCCAGATTACTGGATGTGTGATGAACAGTCAGCAGTGTTAATATTTTAATGGCTTTGTTGAGTATAAACTTTGTTGACATCTTTTGCACAGTGTAAGGCAGTAAGATATTGTCAATATTTGTTTTTGCCTCAGACATAAAATATGCAAAAGAGTATATTTGCTCTCTTGAGAGTTTAAAAGAAAAACTGTAAAAGGACATAGACATAACAGACCCAGCCAGTTCGTGTATGTAGGAAGGAGCAAGTATCAGCAGGTAAGTTAAGTAAAGTTTCTCATTTATGAGAATATACAGTATAAGAAAAAAACATTAAGTGCACTCATGTATTAACCTTCTGCGCTGCCCTAGGCCTGACCTAGGACAGCACCACCTGCTGCCCCCTCAGCATCACTGCTCTTACTCCTGGGCATCAGGATATGGCATCATATCCCAGTGCCCCACTTTTAAAGGAACAGGAAACGCAATGCAGAGGGAAACTATGGAAACCATAGTGTTAATTGGCTGCTTGGGGAGATCAGTGATCCTCCTATTAACCAATATATTGAGTGATGGTGTTGGAGGGAGCCTGAGGCACTGAGACCTCGCCGCACTAGGCCTAGTTGGCATAGGCAAGAATATGTCACGGATAAGTGACACATAATGTAAATTTGGCAAAACCGCTATACCGAAAGCATTAAAACTTTAGTGTTTGTGCAGACTGGTACCGTATTTGTTCGATTATAAGACAAGTTTTTTTTCAGAGCAAATGCTCTGAAAAATACCCCTCGTCTTATAATCAGACCTCCAATAGAGGTCTGACTACAAGACTAAGATCCAGATCCCCCGCAGCGCTGCAGAGGACCTGGATCCTCCTCTCTGGCAGCCGGTGGATGTCTGCATGATGCGCGCAGACAACCTCTGCTGCTGCCGCCACTTCTGTCTGGGCTTCTATGATGAAGGATCCGGAAGGTCATGTCACGCCAGTGCTCTGTCATAGAAGCCCTGGCGGAAGTACCGACAGCAGCGGAGGTTGTCTGTGCGCATCCCGCAGATGTTCATTGGCTGCCAAAGAGGAGGATCCCGCGCAGCGCTGCAGGAGACCTGGATCCTCCTCTCCGGCTGCCCCCACTGGACACCAGGGAATCTGAAGCACAGGGGGACAAGTCTAGGGATGCACTGGTAAGTTGGGGGGTAAGAGTGGCATATGGGGGGTAGAAGGCATATCTGGGAGGCAGAGTGGCATATAGCGGTTTATAAGGCATATCTGAGGGCAGAGTGGCAAATAGTCGGTTAAAGGCATATCTGGGAGGCAGAGTGGCATATAGGGGACTATAAGGCATTTCTGGGGTGCAGAGTGGCATCTAAGGGGGTATAAGGCATATCTGGGGGGCAGATGTGCATAACTGGAGGCAGGTTGACAAATAAAAGGAAATAAAAACATAGTTTTTATTTAATATGAAAAAATTGTTTGCATGTGAAATGTTTACTAGTAAAACTTTTTTCCTATAGGGTAGTCTTATATTCAGGCTTTTTCTTTTTTCCCTAAATTAATATTCAATTATTCAATTATTTCAATTTATATTCAATTATGTATTTCCTACATAATATGTTGGATTATGCTTTTTGAATATCTTAATATAATAATTATAATTGGCCTTTTCATACTCTCTGTCAACTATTCCAGAGCAATTTTTTTGAACAGTCCCAGAAGAAGAAATCTGCAAATTACTTCAATGACTTCACCTTCCTATTTTAAATCAAAAGACTATTCCAAGCTTATGTGTAAGTATTAATGTATAGCTTTTTTGATTAGGTGGAAATTTGTCGAAGCAAAGGTATTTAAAGTTGATAGGCAAGTTTTATAAAAAAAATGTATTACTTGAACACATTTCCATTATTGTGATTTTTTTTTAGGTTATAGAACGCTGTGCTACATCCATATAAAAAAAACATTCTGAGCTCTTAAAAAAGGGGGACATCAAGGGAGAAAACTGGGACAGAGGAATCTTGGTCCCACATAGACGGGAACCCAACTAAACAGGGACCCTTGGAAGATATATCACCTAATATGGCACAGCATATTTTTAAAAGTTATTATAAAAACCCATCGTTTACAAGCATAGAGTGTGGATGCTTTTTAATATCTATCTATCTATCTATCTATCTATCTATCTATCTATCTATCTATCTATCTATCATCTATCAATGTAATCGTTCTTTAATTGACTGCCACCAATCTCAGCTTCTATGAGGCCCATTAAATATCTCCAAAACAATACACAGACTGAGAAACAAAACGCTGATAATTTTCATAGACTAATTTAATTATCTTAAAAGCTGCGAGGGTAACTGGCTGCTTTACTAATAATGTAAACAAGTAGTCAATTTGGTTGCAGAAAGTATAAGCATGTCTGCCACAGATGGAAGTTTTCTTGCCAAAGGTTCAGTTTGCCTTCTGTGATGGCTTCTGTTTTTTGTTTTATGGAAAAATAGAAATATAATTAATAAAATTAATAGAATATTAAATACAAGCAGCAGTAGATATAATACATTTGTAAATGTAATGCATAATATAATATTTGGTTTGGGATCGGTAGCAAGAAGCATTAAATACAAAAAGTTTGAGCTTTTGATTTTGAGTCACCTTTAAATATATTTGCTCTAAGTAATTAATTTATATTAAGACAAGGCATGGCAGGAGCTGCAATACATACCATGTCTGTTCATTTTTAAATGTATGTAAAGGTGCAGTCATGAACATTTTTAGGTGATGTAAAAAGTCCTCACTTAAACACCAATGAGTAAGTTCAGAGACCAGTAAAAATGTATTTTTGCTCAAACAATGTCCAACGAAATCTGGCAAATATTGATGGCCTCTGGGCAACCCCTAGTTTTTACTCCGGGGTTTCCAAGGCACTGTGCCACATACCACATGAAAAATCTAAACCTGTTGGTAAATAGAGAACATTTTTGTAGCCCCAAGCACAAGGATCTTAAGATATTGATTCTTCTGGATGGGGGGTGAGAAGACTGCGACTCAGTCCATTGTGGCTAGACATACTACACTGAAGCAGTGTTTTTTTTTAATGGAGTTTCTTCATAGGCGTACAGTGGCCCTTTATCACTCCCATCACTATTCCAATGGCACGCTGTGTTTGCTACAAGTTCAAGTTTAAAAGGTTAATTGATCATTAGAGAAATATCTACTATGTTAGCACAGACAGAAATTTCCATGAAAACAGCTTAGTGACCCCCAACCTTTGAACAGTAGTATGTACAGTATCTCACAAAAGTGAGTACACCCCTCACATTTATGTAAATATTTTATTATAACTTTTCATGTGACAACACTGAAGAAATGACACTCTGCTACAATGTAAAGTAGTGAGTGTACAGCCTGTATAGCAGTGTACATTTGCTGTACCCTCAAATATAACTCAACACACAGCCATTAATGTCTAAACCTTGGCAACAAATGAGTACACCCCTAAGTGGAATTGTCCAAATTGGGCCCAAAGTATCAATATTTTGTGTGGCCACCATTATCTTCCAGCACTGCCTTAACCCGCTTGGGCATGGAGTTCACAAGAGCTTCACAGGTTGCCACTGGAGTCCTCTTACACTCCTCCATGACGACATCACGGAGCTGGTGGATGTTAGAGACCTTGCGCTCCCCCACCTTGTGTTTGAGGATGCCCCACAGATGCTCAATAGGGTGAGATACTGTATGTATATATACAGGGATAACCCATTAAGGTACTGAATTTTCATTATGTGACATGTTATACCTGCGTTCCTATTGATTGGGGTGCATTATATGTCTCAAAACACTGAGTACATTTTTTATTACCTCTGTCAATAAGTGCAGATGTTTTATGTTGTACATATTGTTGTTTGCATTAATTTATAGATTGATATATACATCCTGTTAAATTATGAACTCATACCAGCAGGTGTATGGATTAGTGCTACTGATATTTATTATCCACTGATAGATTACACACATCCACTAAAATTGAGGATTATAAATATTTTGGCAGAATAGAAGAAACTGTATCAGGCACTATTTGTTGGCAAGTAAGCACAAACAACCCTTTCTCAGATAGCCTACTCTTTTTAAAAGCTTTTCTACGCAAGCTCTCCATGGTATCTCTTGCCTACATTTCTTACTATTGTTTGACGCCACAACCCCACTCCTGTCATTTGTGGGCAAATGGGAGAGTGCCTTATACATTGTTCTCTCCCCACAACAATGTACAGCCCATCATATCTCCATCTCTACTAAGTATCATGAAATGGCTTACGAATTGTTGACGCCAGGTCTCAGAGCTACTTTTCACTTTCTCTAGGCGGAAGGGTGGCATGTGGGTACCCTCACCTCACACATGGCTAGCCCAACTACCATACAAATTAACTCCCCCAGAAGTGGAACAGCTTTGTGTAGCGTACCCTAGATATGTATGCTTGACGGTATCCAAAAGATCCACGAATTATTGTTACCTGACGTGACTATGACAAATGCTCTGCAAATTTTCTTGGCATTTGCTGCACCAAGTCCTCACCTATGCCTGGTAACTATGGGAATCTGGTTAAAAGACAGGCTGGACAGAAAAAGATGATCAGATGTACCAAGGTATGGATTAGGATTAAGGGCAGCAGTCAGTAGTCAGGTAAATAGTAATGCAAGTCCAGAACTAGGAATGTAACTTAAAGACAGGATACAGTCCTGTGTTCTAGAACATCATATGTATGACCTCGATCTCAGCTCCAACATGGCCACCTGACAATGTATTGCAGCATAGCCCTGCAATATGACATCATATGAAGCATTCTGCTTTAATATAGTGCGATGTCATAAGGTAAGTGGATAGTCCTGCCATAACCCCATCACCCAAAGAGGGTATCCTGCTTTTGACACCTGAAATAGGTTCCTATTTTGACAGAGAAAGCTTGGTGGTCCCCAAGACATGGGAGACCCCTGCATCAGGTCTGTTGGGACCTATGTTATGTCTCTGCACGCATTAAATATTAAAGACATCAGAATTTTTTATAGACAAATGACTATCCAGATACTTTAGTGAACCAGTGTCTGAAGCAATTTGTCTATACTAACATATTAATTACTAAATAAAAACACTGAATGCTCTCAAGGCATGACCTTGCTAAATAATTTTTAGTAATTTTTCACAGGCTACGAAAAGGCTTTTTTTTCCAGACAATTTTATATATGTGTATCTATGAAAAAGTTGAATTAACTCTATAGGGACACCTGAGTGTTTACAAACCTCCTGGGACTCCACTATGGAAACATTATTTTTCTGCTATATCATTGCTATACATTCAGCCTCTCTTTATACTGCATGCCAGACATGGAGCAGGGGCTATATATCTTAGCCTGATCTGATACAGATTGTACACCCAGACAGCCTCAGAAGAACAGCAAGAGGGGAAAAAAAGAAATAATAAAATAAACCTGAGAGAGGGGGTGGGGAAAAAGAAAGAGGGCGGAGGGAGTGAAGTCTGAGGAATGAGAAGCCATTCGCTGCTGATTGTAAAGTTTCACCAGTAAACCCCACACTGTGTGACTTGTCTCGTTTTTATGAGTGCTGTGTACGTATGTATGTGTGTATGTGTGTGTATTGTAAGCAGCTCTCCCAGGGGATCTTTGATCAGACAGCTGCACTGTGAATTAATCCAGTAATACAGGATCAACCAGCACACACAGAGTATCCTCTCCCCTGGCTGCATCATGCTTCTCATAGAGATTCTAAACTCTGCCCTGTGATCTGCCTGGGACCCATGTAACATGGATTAACACACAACACAGGTAGCCAGAGACGAGAGCAACATCCAGAGGCGAACAGATCACCCCAAGAAGAAACTGGAGTTCGAGAAGTGAGATCGACCTGGGGATCTGAGTTGATTTTCAACTATCCTTAAAACCTATTGTGATCTATTGCGAAGAGTGCGATGGTGGCTGCTATGGATGTGACTATTAGCAGCGGGATCGAGTATGGACCGAATCAGGGAAAGCAGATCTCTTCCCGGAGAGGACTGTCGGGTAAAAGGCATCAGAGGAGCAGGACTCGCAGGAAAAGGAAGGATCTGCTGTTGGGACAGATGTGTTTAATGAGCTGCCTCATGCTGTTCGGTTCTTCTTTTTCTCACTGGGCTAAAAGATCGGGTAAGTTCTCATTCTAGATCCATTCTGCTGATCCAGAAGCTCAGGTGCCCCTCTGTTTCCTTGTATTCATGGGAAGGCATATGTTGCCTCCTTCCCTGACTTTGAAGGGTCACTGATGCTGTTGGTGATCTTGCATGAGGATCTACAGGGACCAGCAGAAAGATGGATGTGGCTAGGAAGGGGTTACAAGATATTTTTTTATACTATTGTTTTTTTTAGCTGGTGGTTCTCTAAAACTAGTGAAATGCACGTAGTAAGGGATTTTACACCATGTGAGTGCCCAGTAGTTCCTTGTTGCAAGAACAATGAATTGTATATATTTATAAATCTGGTTAACATATGGCAGGTCATGTGGAGGTATTGCATGTGAGAAATGTAATTAGTCACAGACTACAAACGTAGAAAATTAATAGTGTAATATATTTGTTGGTCATGTTCCTTACAACACTAAAGTTAGTTAGTTCAAAAACACTGCTGTGCTTTAAGAAAGCAAGTTCCTTGGAAGAATATCAAGTTGCTACATGGAATGCCATTCATTATTGGATCAATCCTTTCATCCTTGGAATAGTAATAATAATAAGATAATACAAATGATAATAATCATAATTAATACAACAGTACTAATAATAATACATAATAATAAATATTCTATTCTTCATATATTATCTTATTTATAATAAATTATAATTATTGTATTATTATTATTACAATGTTATTACTAACTAACTGGATTTGTATTTATAGGCAATGAATAGGTTAAGTGTGTGTGTGTGGGGGGGGGGGGTTATGGTTAGTGGAATGACTGTCATGCTCTGTTCCTGATTACCTTGCAACATTCATTTTGCTCACACACGTTCACACAATACTATGTGCTTAGCTTTCAAACACCCATTACTCCCTCATGTATTTTAGAACTGGAATCCAGTGTGTGTTTCATTCATTTCCATGCCCATACATTTATTACAAACTCCATCTACAAAATGTGCTTTGCCATAACATGCCTTTTTGCGAAACACTCCTATTGCAAAATAATAATACACCAGTATTATGGCCAACTCCAGATTCCAGATCTTATCCTTAACTCATGATTTGCCCTGTCATTGAAGGTTGAGGACTTCTAATCTAGTTCTCTGAGATGGGTTTATTGTTTTAAACACACACAATCGGCACTGCAAAGTTAAAAATGTTTTATAAAGATGTGAAATCTGTTGAGTTCTTTAGAGTCTTGTGATTGACACGGTGACCTGGACAGAGCCTTGTGAACAGGTGAGCAGTGACACATTAGACACTCCATTTGCCAGAAACAGCTGGGCTTCTGGCAAGTGGGGACTTGGGTAGTCCTCACAGCCAGCAAAAATGTTTATGGTTTCTGTAAAAATATTTTTTTTTAATCTTGCGGTGGAGGTTTATAGGGGTAAAGGAAAGAGAAAGCAAGAGGACTAGGGTATGGGAAAATTAGATTTGTTTTAGATGTTTCATAGACATAACACGTTCTAAAAAATATTGCTCTGGAAAAATACCACCGTAAATAGATGTTGCAAAATGAGAAAGTCAAACTTTAAGAAAATACTCATTTGCTATATTTCCCAGAAATGTGGCAGAAGGGGATCACATAAATCTCATGGATGGCAAAGATTTTAGTAGTCTGGTCGGTAATAGATGGCCAGGGCTTTGGGTAATCAGAACAAGCGCATAGAATGAGGATCTGCATCCTGTGGTCTTCCAGCTGTTGTGGACTATAACATTTGGATGATAAACAGCTAGCAACAGCTGTACCATCAGAGGGTGCCTGCTTTAGAAGTGTTGTGTGCTCAGGCTTAACAAATTGAAGTAAAACACTGGCAGGACTGGATAACCACAATGATCCAGCTAAGGGTGGTCTACCACTCCAATCAGCCTCGTCCAGAATATCTCGAATGACATAGCTTCCAGTTAAAAAAATGCACCACTGACTATACTCGATCAGTAACACTCAGTCTGCTTTGCTTAGATCTGTTTGAGTCTTTAATTGCCTACGTCTGGCTAGGGTGATGGGAATTGTAGTCTAGGAACAAGAGGGCCAATTTTTCAGGTCTACAGTAACACACACTTCATATTAGAAATCAGTGCCTATTACCTATTATCTAAGGTGAATATTATTTATTTATGCTTTGCTGTGACTGTATTTATTTCAACAAAACAAATAAAGAATAAAAATAGTAACATATTAATTATACAGTTACATACTATTACGTATGTACAAGAGAACATCAACAGATGGTTTTCTAAATGTCAACATATTACAAAACACATTCATGTCTGTAAAGTTTTTTTTTTAAAACTCCTTCTTTCTTGTGTTGTTGGAATCACGAAAGGGTGCATAGAATTGTGCTTTTCATGGAATATATATATCTCTTCAATGCATTTCCCATGCAGTTCTGGTGATCAATAGCATATGGGTTACAAAGTCCTTGTGAAAAAGAACATGACACGCATGTCACTGTTCAATTCAGATCTGTAGAATCTGCATAAAGAAATGGACCACCAGTGTAGTTTGCCAGATACTACATGTGTAAGATGGTGAGTGCTCACAT
Source organism: Sceloporus occidentalis (assembly GCA_023333645.1). Taxonomy (NCBI): domain Eukaryota; kingdom Metazoa; phylum Chordata; class Lepidosauria; order Squamata; family Phrynosomatidae; genus Sceloporus; species Sceloporus occidentalis. The sequence continues at coordinate 16,843,665 of JALMGF010000015.1, read as the reverse complement.
TGTCTTCTAAAGCAGTGTTTCTCAAACCTTTTTTCAACCTGTCCTACCAGTCCGAGGGTTCCTTCCCCGTTTCTCTGGCTTTATTCTTCATACACAGTGCTGGGATATGACATCTCATCTTAGCATTCTGCCTTAGCTCAGACATGCTACAATGGTCAACATACTGTAGACCATTGAGAGTTGTGATGAACTAGCAAAGCTTATCATTCCATAGTCCCTAGTTGAGAAGCCTCTTGATTTGTTGGCCCAATGGACAAAAGACTACTGGGTGTTTAGCACCCTTATAGTCTAGTATGCTCTGTGTCACCTTATTCCACCACCGGGAGTGATAATGTCCATAGCAAACATTACAACAGATTCCATAAACTTACATAGTTACATAACAGTCTGTTTTATGGCCTGAAATGCAGAAGAGAGCTTTAATAATTTGTCTCATCATCATTTGAAGACATATAATACTAAAGTAAACGCAAATCATAAAGTATACTGAGTGGAGCATAGCAGCGCATGCCAAAAAGAAAAAAATAAATTAAAGAACAGCTTGAGAGAAACAAATCTTGTGGTCTGTAATGAAAATAAGAAAAGTATGGAGTGTATTTGTTTCATTCTTTTCTCAAAGGAGCCTGCATCATAATGTTTAGCAGATGTTAATTAATTTCAATGCCCATCAGAACTGACAGCATCCACTGATCAGTTTAGTTACAATGTTAATAATATATATTTTACAGAAATCTTAAAACCATCAACATCTCATAACAGGGCTAGGCGAGCTTAAGTTCAGCTGTTGATAAACTACAACTCCCATGATCCTTCACTAGTCACCACGAGAGATGGTTCCCACCAGCAGTAAATTATGCTTGTTGATTGTCCGTAACCACATTGGTAAATGATGATATGTCTGTATGTACTTTGTACGGTGGACAAAGTAATGATAACCTGTATGAAAACTTGTCTGGCAGCAATATTTAGTAAATACTATTTAAAATGTCTAACCAAAAAAGTCCTTGATTTCAGCTATTACCGTATATTTAGCATATCAGGGCTTGACAAGCCTCCTTCCCGGTGCCTAGGGTTTCGCTGCCCGGTGGTGGACACTTAGGAGGGTCACGCTTTACACACTCCAGTATATTAATGAAGTAAACTTTAGCAGATCTGTCAATGTATTCTATGCTCTGATGGATTAATCACATAAAAACAACACGGAATCATTTAAGAAGCTTTTGTTTCAGTTTTAATGGAAACAACCTATCTGTGCCAGCTTTTGTGTCACACGAGAATTAAGTGTTCACTGCAAAAAATGTGAATGAGACAGAATTTTACATGATTAAAGAAGTATTTCTCAGGAGCTACAAATACATTAAATAAACGGAGCAAAATATAGAGAACACCATCTTTACAAGAAGATTATGTTTTATGTATGTGACATTCATATTCGGAAAGGTTACTTCCTTCAACTTGTGGAGCGGCAGTGATCAGGAGACACAGTCTAGAGTGTAGTTGTCTTCTCCTTAATATTAGTGCTGGGAAGCCTTGTAACGGGCAACTTGAATGATATTATTGACTGGGCAGTAGTGAAAGTGACCCTTCGAGGTCCCTGTCCTAATTCGGTTCAGAATGTAGTATTACATCACCAGACAATCAAAACATGACATCCATTCGAAAGTTACACCAACTTGTACGTAAAGCAAAAATGTTGTGTGAATCAAGGGCATGTATTACACACTGGTGTCACATCCCGGGGTACTCTGTATACATGGGAGGGGGGGTAGCGGTCATTGTTTTGGTTATATTAGAAAACTCCATATGTTTTTTGGCACATTCAATGGCATCATGGTCGTCTTATTTGAACTTTATGAAGAGAGCATGGGCCTTAATTTTTGCTTTCTTATTATCACAGATGTCACAATGGAACATACGTTTTATGCTCTGTTACCTTATCAAGCCCTTGCGCTTTGTACAACTGTATGATTATTGGTGTTTAGAAAATTAATAAAAAAAAGAGAATTGAAATATAGAAATATATATCTAGCAAAGGGCAAGACTCTAAAGCTGACAATGGGGTGTATTAATACCTAAGAGCCAAACAAGGCTACACAATGAGTGCCTTGTTGTATCTCCAGTAGAAGGGTTTGTGGACCAAGCTATGGTTAATTACACCATAAAAGGTGCTTCCTGCCAAATTTATGAATGAGACAACATTTGACATGATTAAAAAAATATTTTTGGGTGTTTTGAGTGCTGAATTATATGGGTAATATCATTATACCATTACTGTAAAAGTATATTATAGTACACTAGTATATTTACTATACAATAGTTCAGCAGAGTAGACAAAACAGGTGCATGCATATATGCAATCTACAGTAGCTGAGGCTTTCGTGGTCCCTTTAACACCTCCCTTCTTGTAATAATCTGGGTGAAATGCAGTTGTTCTTTTTATAGTGTTTTGTTTGGTGCGTCTGTTGTTTAGTTTTGAACCACGCTGTAAGAGTGGAGCATCATGCGTTCTTAAAATTTCATGTGAAGCTATTAAGAATAATGACCATCTTGAAGAGTTACTAGATCCTCATTGTATTACTGCTTAACTGACGCCTGTTCTATTTTGACTCACATTCCCTTAAGAAATTAAATATAGTTCGAGGCAGCTATGCACTTAGAGGAAGTGATTACACCATATGTAATGCATTTCATTGATCTCAGTGAATGTTGGGGGAAAACAAAACCTAGAGTTTAGAAGTAACTGTGACAATGCAATAAAGCATCCCTTCAAACAGGCTCCTCTGTTTATGCCTAGGAATGTAGTTCAGGAGTCTGGTTCTCCAGTAGGACGTAAATGAAATTCCTTGTGTGGTGTTGCTGTCTCTGTGATATGTAAAATAACAACAAAGTACCCAATGATAAATCTGATCCAAGGCTTTTTGTTTTTCAAGTTATTTTTTTCTTGGAAAACTAAATATTGGCTTTCCAAAGAAATGGCACAGGGTAGCCATCTGGGTATCTTCCAAAAAAGGCTGGTCTAACTCCATTCAACCCAGAATGCAGTTACAAAACAAGCTGGCCACTACTTGAACTGCCTAAAACACACTTGGCGAATGGAGAAATGTGCACCACCCAGTTCTGTCCTAAACACACTTATAGAAAAAGGGACTTCATAGAAGAGACTAATAAATGGAGTACAGAAAGTATCCAGTCAGGGTGTGAACGCAGCCTAAAGACCTTGCTACTCTAGATACCCTGGTGACAATTTGTTGAATTGCAAGTACAGCACACAAAGCTGGTGGTCCAAGTGGGGCATTGCACCCCTTGCCAGCCCTCCTTGACATCCTCAACATTTCTATTACTTGTTGGTTTTATGCTAAGATTGACATTTTACCAGAAAAAAAGTACTGTTTCTCTTTTTGCTGCACTTTTATTGGTGACTTCAAGCTATGACAGGGACACTGTTCTGTCGGTAGATAAATGGAACAGTGTCCCACAAAAAGTTGTAGAGACTAATACAATGAGGGAAATGAAACATGCATGGGATAGGCATAAAGCTATCTAAAGTGAAGACAACACCAAGGACTGATTAAGGTCTTTACATCAGGAAAAATGGGCAGACCAGATAGGCGGCACAGTTCCTATTTGTCTCCAAATTCTATGTAAATGCCAAATTGTGACACCGCCTTAACCCTCATGGCAAGCTTTACCATATAACCCTCCACTAGAACTGTGAGTATCAACAGTATCTCTAAGGTGGTGGCAAGGCAGTCAAGAAAGACGACGGAGGAAGATTCAAGGGTCTAGGGCAGCAGGCGGTGGTGACAGGTATTGAAAGACAAATTAAGACATCACACAAGACAGCATCATAACACTTTGAATACAAAATATAGACACTCAAAATATCTGTGATCTGAAAACAAAGGCATCTTCTATCTAGTATATAATGGATTAATTCTACCACTACAGCGTGTATTTCATTTGCGCTATCTGATTTTGATTTTCATCCAGAGCGAATTTTCAAAAATATGATTTGTGCTGACATACAGACTATTGTCGAGGATGTTTGAATGTTTCCTCTTAAGATTTTTTTCTGTTGTTTGCAAATTGAATCAGCGTGGAAATAACATAATATCTCTGTTCTAATGAACAATTTACTACAGTACAAAGCCAAAGGTCTTCGAAACAAAAAAAATGACACGGTATATCATACGAGGGATTATTTTTTATTTGCTTCTAGTGAAGCAATTTAATCAGTCAATGATAGAACGTTCCTTCAGCTCTACTATTTACAATGTATTGGCCGTTTTTAACATTGTATGACAGATGGAATGACAAATGATTCACTAAGATGGATTGGATGAGGTATTGCCAATTAACTCGACAACTGAATGTTTGTAGACATCCATATGAAGCATTTTTTTTTACAATACTGGCAAGCTTTGCCATCTTTGATTCCCCTTCTTATGTGAAAGCTTTATTAGCTTTAGAAATGGTTGTTAAAGGTGCTGTTCCACCTTCTCTGCCGATTTCACACATTTGTAAATATATGCAGTAACAGAAATGTCATTCCTAGTATCTTGAATGTCTAAAGCTTCTACAAAAATAATTCTCCAATTGTGTTAAAAGTTGCATTATTAATATTTATTGGGGGAACACTTTCATGTGACACAAATGTACGCATTGATAGGCTGTTGCTATAGAAACTGGAAAAAAATTCTTTCATGTTTTGGATGTGATTAAATCTTCAAAGAAGATAAAACATGATCTAAAATGTATTTGCTTAACACACTTGAGTACAATGAATGTTTTAAGTGAAACAGCTCCTTTACTAATGGCAAAGCAATAAAAAATAAATGTAAACAATAATTTTGAAGTATAGTAAATACTGACTATTATTATTTATTAATAATTGAATATTTGACAATATGGGTGCAATGGGTTAAATATGGCGAAGCAAGTGGTGCACCACATGACTTACAGAAATAAAGGGTGAGGAGAACTGCTTAAATGAATTTACAATCTAGAATGGGGGGATTAATTGGTCATTGGTTATGAAGAATGAGCTTGACCCCGATAAATACATTAGTGATGACAAATCAACAACTAAGAGCCTGATTAACTCAAATAGCCAACAAAGGCACCCCATGCGGACATGATGTATTTGTGTTTTGTTCTTTATAGCCAAATTCATTTAGCAGTCATTAATGTTGCTTACAATTAGTCCATTAATGCAGGGACTGTGTTTATGGCGTCTCCACATGTCGAGCAACTCTTCTATTTAAACCTTTTAAAGTGCATTTGATTCATCGGTTGTATATTAATATAGTTCTTAAGTTCTAATCTTAAATTAAAATCTAACAGGAAACAATGGGGCAGCACAGCATGTGTTATTTATAATACCCGCCACATATTCAAGGTCACCATGGTTACCTTATTGTCTTGCACCATATTGGCTTCCATGTATACTAACATATCTTGTGCCTATGGAAACAGAACAGTATTGTATTTATTATTATTATTTATTGTTTTATATAGCGCCATCAAATTCTGTAACGCTGTACAAAGAGTAGACAGGACATCGGGGCGTACCTAGAGTATTTGGCACCTGGGGCGGATCCTGTATGTGGCACCCCCCCACACACACTTTAAAACTGCATAGCTTCTACCGTTATATACTGGCGCAGACACTGAAGGTGGTACAGCATAACACTTACTGTTATCATTATATACTGAGGCAGACATTGACGGTGGTACAGCATAACACTTATCACTATATACTGAGGCCGAAATTGACGGTGGTACAGCATAACACCTATCACTATATACTGAGGCAGACATTGATGGTTGTACAGCATAACACCTACCACTATATACTGAGGCAGACAATGACGGTGGTACAACATAACACCTATCACTATATACTGAGGCACACATTGACGGTGGTACAGCGTAATCCCTATCACTATACATTGAGCCAGACATTGACAATAGTGCAGCATAACTCCTATCACTATATACTAAGCCAAACATTGATGTGGTGTAGGCCTACCACTTCATTAGTAGTAGGGATGCACCGAAACGAATTCTGGACTGAAACCGAAAATGCAGCATTTACCTGGCCGAAACGGAATATGGCCCCCTCCACACCATAAAAAAAAATTTAACACTTTTATTTCAAGTAAGTAACACACCAAAATAGGACAAAACAATTAAATAATAATATTAATATATATATATATATATATATATATATATATATATGATTGTTAACAGCAATCACATTTCTATCATGCCCAGGCATACCCAGATTCCAGGATGTACTCGCAGACTTGGCATGATAGGAGTATGATTCCCCTATCTACCCTTTCTCACTCCCTTTTGTCCTACCTACCCCTTCTCCCTATCTACCCCCTATCCCCCCCGTCTCACTCCCTTCTCCCTATCTACCCCCTCCTAACTATCTACCCTCTCCCACTTTGAAGTTCACTTACCTTTCAGGAGTCCTGCGGTGGGGGTGCAAGGCCTCTGTCTCCCAGCTCTGCCACTGTATGGAACAGTATAGAGTGATGGGAGTTATGATGTACTAGAGCATAATTATATAATGAAAAATACATTGGAAATGGTACAGCATAACACCCATCACTCTCACACACTTACCAATCCGCACATATACCAATCCACACACATACCAATCCACACACACACCAATCCACACACACACCAATCCACACATATACCAATCCACACATATACCAATCCACATATATACCAATCCACACATACTAATCCACACATACCAATCCACACATATACCAATCTACACACATACCAACCCACACGCATACCAATCCACACACATACCAATCCACACATATACTAATCCACACATATACCAATCCACACATATACCAATCCACACATACACCAATCCACACATACACCAATCCACACATACCAATCCACACATACCAATCCACACATATACCAATCCACACATATACCAATGAACTCTCACTCACTGAATGCTTTCCTACCTTTCCTCTTTTCTCCTTACAGCTTCTTTTCCTCCTCTTCGCTTCTCTTCTTCAGTTCTTCTGTCTTCTTCCGGGTCAGAGGGCACGGACGGCAGTGGGCGCGGCTTCAGTGTTGTTCAGCAGCTGTTGCCGCGCGGATCGCAAGGGAGCGATATCGGAGGTCTTTAACAGACCTCTGGCTCCCTTGAGTGGTTTTAAGCCGGGTTCAAGGGTTGAACCTGGCTTAAAATCACTCAAGGGAGCCGGAGGTCTGCTAAAGACCTCTGATATCGCTCCCTTGCGAGCCTGCTCCTCCAGCGGCGGACATTGCTGTTCGTCTCTGGAGGGGTGTCGGGTGCCGGCAAGTTGGCACCCCCCTGATGAGCGGCACCCGGTGCGGACCGCCCCGCCCCCCGCTAGGTACGCTACTGCAGGACATAACAAGTAGTATGTAACATAACAATTTGACTTCCAGAAACAGCAGGTAAGACGGGCCCTGCTCAAACGAGCTTACAATCTATAACTGAATCTGGTTAATGGAACACTCCAGCCAATCACATGCACTTTAATGATAGCTGAGAGGTCCCTTTAAATTTATGTTGTGCCCCCCCCATTGCAAATGCATGAGGGGATTATGCACAATGTTTTCGGACAAACGCATATGCCGACACGTGATATAACTACAGCTGGTCGGCTCCAGCTCTGGCTTAGTGAATATGAGAATGAGTAAATGAGAGCACTTTCCTGCCACTGATTGGCTCAACGTACTACCAAGGAGTAGGAGCTTCTCCATAAGGTTAAGGCTCTTCTTATTTAGTTCACTTTTAGTGTGCATTATTGTTTTTTGAGGGTGTCAAGGACATTAAACGTTCACTTTAAGAAAGGACTTTAACAATGCATAAGAAAAACACATTATTCTGTTATTTTAGCCCCTTAAGGACCAGGCTGTGTTTTACCTTTTGTACCATTGGGACCGAGGCTGTGTTAACACTTTTGCGGTGTTCGTGTTTAGATGTAATTTTCTCTTCACTCATTTAGTGAACCCACACAAATTATATGTTCTTTTTTTCAGGACAAGAAGGGCTTTCTTCAGATACCATTGTTTTAATCATATTATCTAATTTCCCATAAAAAAAATAATAAAATATGATGAAAAATTTAAAAAAACCCCACATTTTCTGACTTTTACCCCAAAAATCTTTTACTCATCCAAAAAAGCTAATGAAAAAACCTACTAAATATATTCTACTATTTGGCCTACCCAATGTTTTTATGTTTTTTTGCTTTTTTCTGCACGTTATGGAGCATTAAGTACAAGTAGCGTTTTGCTATTTCAAAACCATTTTTTCCAAATCTGGTAATTCTTCCCCCCATGTGCCATTTCGGGTATCTTTGAAGCCGGCCAATGCAATTTACCCCATCAAATCATATATTTTTGAAAACTAGACACCCCAAGGTATTTCAAATGCTAGAATTTTAACTCTTTCCATGCACTAATTCTACCACCAGTCTTTGTCAAACTTTGTGGTAGTAATTTATTTTGTGTTTTTTATCGCTAAAATTGCTCTTTAGGTATGGATTTACAGCTCCTGGTATACATCACTTTCAAACAACACCCCAATATGTGTTCAGCAACATCTCCCGAGTACAGTCATACCCTCCATGCATGGGTTTTTTGGGTTGTTTTGGAGGTAAAACGCCACATTTAGGAAGTGCACATTTTTTAACTTGGAACTTTTACATCTGGTCATTCTGCCCCCATGTCCTAATAGGACCATCTTTGAAGCCGGCTAATTCAATTTACTCCATCAAACCATATATTTTTGAAAACTAGACACCCCAAGGTATTTCAAATGCTAGTATTTTAACCCTTTCCATGCATGAGATTCTACCACCAGCCTTTGCCACACTTTGTGTTATTATTTTTTGGGGGTTTTTTTTACACAAATTGTACTTTGGGTATACATTTATAGCTCCAGGTATACGTCACTATCAAACAACACCCTAATATGTGTTCAACAACATCTCTCGAGTACAGTGATACCACCCATGCATGGGTTTGACTGCTGTTTGGGGTTAAAAGGCCACATTTGGGAAGTGCGCTTTTTTTTTTAAAACTAGACACCCCAAGGTACTTAAAATGGTAGTATTTAACCCTTTCCATGCATCAGATTCTACCACCCGCCTTTGCCACACTTTGTGGTAGTATTTTTTTTTTTTTTTCACACAAATTTTACTTTGGGTATACATTTATAGCTCCAGGTATACGTCACTATCAAACAACACCCTTATATGTATTCAGGAACATCTCCTGAGTTCAGTCATACCCCACATGTATGGGTTTGTCTGGTGTTTGGGGTTAAAATGCCACATTTTGGAAGTGCGCTTTTTTTTCGGTCAGTCTGTGCCTATGCCCTATCTTTGAGCCCGGCCACTCCAATTTACCCCATCAAACCATTCATTTTTTTAAATTAGACACCCCTTGGGTATTTGAAATGCTTTTATTTAAATTTTTCCACGTCAGGATTTTTGGGAAGATACAGCGCTAATTTTAGCACTTGCTCATAATAATAAACTTTATTTTTTTATTTTATTTATTTTTGGACTTTTTTTTTTACATTTTGCTGGAACTGGATAGTTCCTCTAAAGCATATTAATTTTTAAATGTTACCATGTTTTTTTTAAGCTTTTTCTTTTTTTCATTTTTTTATTTTTTTTTCAATATTTTACTAATCACATAGTGATTAGAAAGCTGGGCTCCATTGACTTGTATGGTTGAATGCAGTACCTGTATTCAACCTGCAAGTGGAGCCAGAGTTCTCTAGAGGGTCTGGAGACCGTCTAGCGAACTTTTTCAACTTTATTTTTTTTTTCCCGGGCCGCCGCCATCTTGCGGATGGTGAAGACTGCGTGCAGCTGCGGCTGTGACCACTCTCCGGAGCGGTCACAGCCCGCCCTGGGGTAAGTATTTGGTGCCGCTGGATGCCTCCTGATCGAGGCATTCCAGCGACACCATTGAAGTTTAGGAGGTGATCGTTGATCGCCTCCTAAACGCTTTTAAAACGGGCGTCCGCCGCCATACAATGTATGGCGGATGTTGATGCCCCGGGGAGGGGCCAGACATGGCCCATCATGCCGATTTCGGTGTTGCTGAATGCCTCGATATCGAGGCATTACATCAACACCGTTTAAGCTTAGAATCGTTGATCACTTTCTAAGCTTGTTTAAGTCTGATGACGTGTCAGGCACGTCATAGGTCGTTAAGTGACCGTTTTGCATGACGTGCCTGACCCGGCAATGGACGTTAAGGGGTTAAAAGCTTTAAACAGCAATCAGTCAACTAAAACGTTAAACTATTACTTTTGAATAAATGTATATATATCATTATGGCAGTTTATCGTTTTCTTAACGTGTCCATCAGTGTCCCCTGCTAATTCTTATGTCAAAGAAAGTGTGTTCCTTGTGTGATGATTCATCAAGCTCTGCAGTGTTGACTCAGCTGTTAAACCCACATCTTAAAAAACTAAAAGGTTTGTTACAGAATACTGTAGGAAAACAATGAGGGCACATGTGAAAATAGTGTGTTTTTTTCAACGACACACTGCGTTTCCAGATTGATACGAAAGCTGATGTTACGTGATTGCGTCATCATTATGTTTTACATGTAAAGTAGAGGAACAGGCATTTTAGTTATAAAGCAGAGGAACAGATCTCCGCTGGTTCTGAGAACAATTCTCTTGTTGGTTTAGCTGCATTTGTTAGTTACAGATATATCACAATTTGTTTAATAACCCAGGTATTTAGATGCTGTAAGATAAATTCGATTCTTTCTCGGTTTTCTTTCTTACCTTGATTGGCAGGCTGAAATTCCCAGAGATTATGAACTAATCTCATTTGTTTATTAGTAAAGCAAATAAGAAGTACAAATCTAGTAATCCTAAAGAATGTCCCTACTCCATCAGCAATGTAGGAATACAAAGTTTGGGCAATGGAATTGGTCCAGTATATGGGTCCATATCATATGTATTTTGCCCTCCTTTAGTATGATTTAAGATAACCAGATCTTAACAAAGATTATGTACATCTACATGAGTTACCCTATGGGTATCGTACTGTGGTCTATTAGGATGAGGTGTATTATTATTAAAGTTGTATTTAAAATAGACTTCTATGAATTAATGAATGTAAATGTGTGGTTTTTTTTAAGCCTGCTTAGCAAATAACCGGTTTTGAAATATTAAGCATATCATATAACAAGTTATTTTGTGTGTATACACCCTTCTTCAGACAGTAAATAGAAAGAGATTCAAGTGCACCCGGTTCTATACTAAAAGGCTTAGGGGATTAATCATTGACCTTTAGTTTGAGTACTAAACTTCAAATTAAACTCTGAAGAGACTGGTGGCTTAGCGGATAAAAACACTTGACTTGCACGTATTGCAGCTGGTCTTCGTTTTATCTGGTGTTTTGGTATATAAGGAATTTGTGGTTCCAAAAATATCAGATCTGCTAAGACCTTTTAAATCAGAACAAATTATGTAACAATAACTAACATAGAACCCTATGTTCAAAGTTTATATCAAAATGTTTTAATAGCCCTACTTGAAAACAAAATTACCATGAATGTAAATTTTATTTTGGAGAGGGCATGGGAGATTGCTATGTATATCAGAGTATATGATGAACCGAGTATGTGATGAACCCATTGGGAAAATGTCTCTGAAAGCTCTTGTCAAACCCAACACATGATGTAAATTATATAGTTACCTTGTCCCCAATCTTTATGGGCATCCACAGTCGGCATTAGGAAATCAGAGTTGCCACAATCCTAGAACACAGAAGCCAACCAATTTGTTTATGAATACACATCGCATTAGGGCCTTGGTATAGCTCTATACAAGTCGTACAAACAGACAGAACACACTTTCATTAAAATAAACCACTAAACATATAATTTCCTCTTGAATGGACAACATGCTAGCATATTACATATGTAGGCACCCAGCCCAAAATGAATGGATCTCTTTAATATATTATTCCCCGTTATCCTTCCCAAATGTATTCAATTCAGTTGCCCTTCCGTAATCATAATTGGAAAGTTACCAGATATGTCAGTATTAATCAAATAAAAACTGCAAACACTATATGGAGCCTAAACATATTTTAAGTGTCCATGACAGTAACAATAAAGAAATGCCCTATGTAGTTGTCTAGGATGAGATAATAGTAATATATAGCATAAAATCACTTGACTCACCTGAGATAGGCAGCTGCAAATGGCAAATGTGCCATGGACGGTAATCTCAAACAGCAACTAGGGTCTTCAAAGGGTAGTGTAAGGCAGCAGCATTAGACACTAACCCTAACCCACTTTTCAGACACCAAAATAACTTTTTATACATAAACCCCCGGCGTTCAGATTCTAATACCCCTGGTATAAATTACACTTACTGCTTACAATGTGCTAGTGATCCAAGGGACCATTACTATTAATTAATACGCTAAAAAGACTTTATATATGCTCTTGCATTATGGATGCTGTTATAATATGCACAGATGTACCGTTGTATGGTATTTCAAACAAATATTGAGGTTGTATGTACGCATGTTAACAGTATCTCAGCTATTAGTTTACTTTATTTAGGTACTTACTGGTTTTACTGAATGTCAGCTAAGTTTAACTGGTCTATAGGGGATGGTAACACAGACACCAGCAATTTAAGAATTCACTCAGCAGGGTTTAATAAAATCACACATAGAACATGTGCTGTTTCGAACCCACTGCTCAGGTTAAAATGGCATGGGTGTGTTAAAATTAAAACAATAATAACATGTTCCTACCCTGCAAACATCTGAATAGTTTCAAATATTTGGGCTGTCTCTTTTGTTCTTAATATAGTATCAGTCTCTGTAGGCCTTTACTTATTAGACAAGCAGAATGCTTCTTTTTTACGAGACTGTATGTGCCAAAAATCCATGGTTGTTGGGTTATAGCCAAACTCGCAAACTGCTTTGGCCTACTTACCAAGATATTCTCTATTTCGCAAACATCACAATCGTCTTAATCTGGATTTTTTGTTGCTGAGTGACCAGATGCATCAATATATTTGATTGATATGGTAATAATTATAAGAATTGATCAAGTTTGTTCTTTAGTCCACATATCATACAATTCACTGGTCTGTTGTATGCCTATTTTGTATTGCCAGTGTGGAGAGCTGTCTACCTGTCTCCAACGCTTTCTTAAATCATCCACAACAAATTCTAACCTATCTGCGTACTGCAATAGCAAAATGATTTAAACACCCTCAAATTTTATCATTCCATTAAGTGTATTATCGCAGGATTAAGTGGAGGAGGATCCAGGTTCTTGACGGGGATGAGGCAAGTCCTCCAGTTTCCGTGGACAACGGCTCTTACACTGTTTCTTGGCTAGTACAGCAAAGCAGTTGGATAAGAAGAACTTGATAACATGTTTCCCTAAACTTTTCAGGGTGTGGTGTATGTGTTAGTTCATCTTGTTCTCCTTTAACCCCTTAACGACAATTGCCGGTCCTGGCACGACACGGAAAAGCATGTGCTTTACGACAATTGACGTGCCAGGACCGGCACGTCTTTAAACGGGTGCAGAAAGCGATCTGTTTTCGCTTTCTGCACCAAAAAAAGTTGCTGAATGCCTCGACCTCGAGGCATTCAGCAACGCCGCTATCGGAACGAAGGGGCCATCTCTGGCCCCTCCACGGGGCGTCAACATCCGCCATACTTTGTATGGCGGCGGACGCCCGTATTAAAAGCGTTTAGGAGGCGATCGACGATCGCCTCCTAAACTTAAATGGTGTCGCTGGAATGCCTCGATCAGGAGGCATCCAGCGACACCAAACACTTACCTTTCGATGGGCTGTGACCGCTCCGGAGAGCGGTCACAGCCGCAGCTGCCGATGATCTTCGCCATCAAGCAAGATGGCCGCTGCCCTGTAACAGGAACAAACAAATTTTAAAAGTTCGCTAGACGGTCCAGACCATCTAGAGAACTTTGGCTCCACTTGCAGGTTGAATACAGGTACTGCATTCACCATGCAAGTCAATGGAAGCCAGCTTTCTAATCACAGTGTGATTAGTAAAAATAAATTAAAAAATAAAATAAAATTTATAATAATTAGAAAAAAAATAGTAAAAAACTAGTAAAATGTAAAAATCATTTCCCACTGATGTCACTATCAGGGGAACCTCCAAGTTGAAAAAAAATGTTAAAATTTTTTTTTTAAAAAGACAAAAAAAAAATATATATATATATAAAAAATATATTTTTGTGAGCAAGTCCTAAAATTAGCATATTAGCTTAAAACAATTCTCGCACGGAAAGAGTTAAAATACTGGCATATTAAATGCCCCTGGGGTGTCTACTTTTAAAAAAGGTATGATTTGATGGGGTAAATTGAATTGGCCAGGTTCAACAACGTCCCAATTAACACCGGGGGAAGGATGGCCACACACCTAATTTCCAATTCGAAAAATGCACACGTACCAAATGTGGCCTTTTAGTTCCCACAAAAATGACACACCCATGCATGTGGGATATCACTGCACTCAGGAGATGTTGCTGAACACATTATGGGGTGTCGTGTGACAGCGGCATATACCAGGAGCTGTAAATTCATACATAAAGTAGGTGTGTGTGGGAAAAATACACACACAAAAATACTACTGCAAACTTTGAAAACATGCTGGTGGTAAAATGTGTGCATGCAAAGAGTTAAAATACCAGCATTTAAAATACCCTGTGGTGTCTAGTTTTGAAAAATATATGGTTTTGTTGGGCACACTGAAATGGCCCGGCTCAAAGATGTACCAAATAGGGCATGGGCAGTGGATCCCCAAATGCCAAAGTTCAACATTGAAAAATGCGCATGCCCCAAATGTGGCCCTTTTGCCCCCAAACGGCCAGGCAAAATCCTTCATGTGAGGTATCGCTGTACTCAGGAGATGTTGCTGAACACATATTGGGGTGTTTTGTGATAGTGACATATACGAGAACTTTTTAATTCATACCTGAAGTAAAATGTGTGTGGAAAACCAAATGCAAAAAAATGACTACCACAAAGTTTGACAAAAACTGGTGGTAGATATGGTGCATGGAAAGAGTTAATACTAGCATTTGGAATACCCTGGGCTGTCTAGTTTTCAAAAATATATGATTTGATGGGGTAAATTGCATTGGCCGGGTTCAAAGATACCCGAAATGGCACATGAGGGGAAGAATTACCAGATTTGGAAAAAATGGCTTTGAAATAGCAAAACGCTACCTGTACTTAATGGGTAGAAAAAAGCAAAAAAACATAAAAACATTGGGTATTTCTAAACTCAGGACAAATAGTAGAATCCATTTAGCAGGTTTTTTCATTACCTTTTATAGATGAGTAAAAGATTTTTCAACTAAAAGTTAGAAACAGTCATTTTTTTCTAAATTTTTCACCATATTTTATACTTTTTTTAGTAGTAAATAATATGATACAATCAAAACAACGTCATCTAAAGAAAGCCCTTCTTGTCCTGAAAAAAACAATATCTAATGTGTGTGGGTTCAGTAAACGGGAAAGAAGAAAATTACAACTAAACACGAGCAGCGCAGAAATGTTAAAACGGCCATTGTCACGAAGGGTACAAAAAGTAAAATCAGCCTTTGTCACGAAGGGGTTAAACAATTGAAAGAAGAACATGTCAAGAATACAAAAAAAGGTCTTCCAGCTGTTTTTTCAATGTGCTTAATTTGTGAGCAAGGCAAATAGTGATCGCTAATAGTTCATCTAGTCTATGTTTCTCTAGACTGTAAGCTCGTTTGAGCAGGGCCCTCCTCACCTGTTGTCTCTGTAAGTCAATTTGTTATGTTACATACTACTTGTGTCCTGTGCACCCATTGTACAGCGCTATGGAATTTGATGGTGCTATATAAAACAAATTATAATAATGTTTTTTTTAGCTTTTTGTGAAAAAACTTAAAACCTATGTGGTGCATGGTTATTTCCTATGCATCTTCCTATTTTATACATGTTTAAATGAGCTTGTCGTGTTTGGAGAATAGATACTGATCTATATTATACTGATAATGGTATAATACTATCTACTACATTCATACTAATAAAACGTTCTTTCGTATAAGTCATGTCCTGCCCTTCTGTATTGCAATGTTTCTCATCTATTTGAGTGGAATATTAAGCATTGATACGGGTGTTTGACTTACCTTGCCTAATGCTCAGATGACATCTTATTGTGGGAACTTGCCAACATATAGTGAACAATCTATATTATTATTTGCAATTATGGTTATTTTTGGTTGACATTTTAGTATGAAAAGTGCAGGGTACTAGGAAAATCATTCCAGTTACCCCATTTAATTTGTATTTTTCCATAATTCTCTATTTGTGGTACAGAGGCGTATCTAGTGAAAATAGCGCCTATGGCAAGCACTGAAATTGCGCCCCTGTCCAAATATCTAATGCTGCTTCCACACATTAATTCACACTCTTTACTACCCCCTCTCCCTCCCTTGTCACTTTCTAACCCCTTTCCCTACTACCCTCTTCCTCTCCCCCTTTGTAGTTCTCTCACCTTGAGTTCCAGCGACGGGAGTCTTCTGTCTTCCTGCACTGCTGCCGTGCCCGCTGCTTCACTGCTGAGCGCCGTAATATGACATCATATTTCGGCGCTCAGCAGTGAAGCAGCGGGCACCAGCGAGCGGCTTTTAAACGTTTATTTTTTTTTTTTGATGCGGGGGAGAATGAGGGGCGCCGAGCCGTTGCTAGGCGCCCCTCTCTCTCCTCCGCATCAAAAAAAAAAAAAAAAGATGGCCTTTGAAAGCCGCTCACTGGCACCCCCTTTCAAATGGTGCCTATGGTACGAGCCATAGCTGCCATACCCTAAATACGCCTCTGTTGTCGTATTTCTTTTAGCTGCCTGTGCTAAGATGTTAAAGCAAGTTAATCATTAAGAGTTAAGAGTTAATCATAGTTTTCTCCTTGGCTTCTTTTCCAGTGGTTGCAGGATTAACAAGCGTAACAACAAGTGTTAATCTACGCAACATTCCTGATTTTGAATATCTCAAATATTTTCAAAGGCATTGAGTGCTTAAAACACGATAAAGTACTCTGTTACACCAATCTTATTGACGAAGGCGGGAAATAGGTTAGAATGTGAGGAAAGGGAATAATGTATAAGAAAGGAATTATGCAGAACATTTGTGTAAGATAGCACCAAAAGTATCCTCTCTGACAAAAGTCAGATTCTTATATAAAATAAACCCACTGTATATGCACAGTATAAGCATGTTTTATTATAATTTTAAAACACACGATAAATAAAGGCCCTTCATTACCTTATGAAGGTCCCAGGTGTGGGCAGCAGCAGACCGTCATGAAAAAAAGACATTAAATGAGGAAAAATATACAAAATTTGAACTAAATGACCTGTGTCTTTAAGTGCCTCAAAATGGGGTTTAAGAAAATGTTTAAATGTTGATATGAAATGAGGTAATTGGTAATGATTACATCCTCAAACGAGCTCAAAACATTCTGAATGTATTTTTGGACATTAGTTGTCTTTCCGGCCAAGCTTACAATTGTCAACACAAATGTTCAAAGTCTTATAAAAAATCAATTGGTTGGCCGGTTTTCACAGTACAGATAAAGCCCCATAGTCATGAAAAATGGGTTAAATAAATAAAACCTATGTGAAAAAAATATAATTGTTATTGATTTTAAAACAGATGGAGATCTGCGCACACATACTTTTTAATTCCCAGAGCTGGACGTACTCCAGATTTCTGTTTTCTCTGGTGGGCCCCTTTAAAGGTATTACGGCTTGAAAACTATAAGTGCAAAAAAATATAAAAAAAATTATATATATATATATATATATAATTAAACATCACTGTTGCATTTCTCAGTTTCTTGTTTTAATACCTGCCAACTGGCATGGATATCAAGGAATCTTCCGCTTCAAATCTTTGTCACGGGTTTTAAAAGGACTTAGATAACTAATATATTTAAAAGAGTTTGAGACGAGTGTTTAGAGCTTGAACAATTGCCCCTGCCTTACCCTAGCAGAATTGCTAGCAAAGCGATTTTAAACAAGTAAGTAAATGTATCATGAAAATAATTACGTAATTTACAATGTTGAAATTAGGTTGTGTCATATAATTAAGATTATATAAGATTATTAACCTTCCTGTTGGCCCTAATGTATTTTAGTCTTGTGAAAATAGACAATACCATTATATTAATATTCAGAAATTAGCAATATGAAAACTGAAATTCACACTGGCTATTTAGACCATGCTATATAAACTCTTCTTTGATGTGTAAGAGGAAATTTGGCCGCACGTCTCGCATACTGTTGTCGTTACTACTAATCTTTAGAAATGAAAATGGTCCCATTAGACATCAATGCCGATGGAATATGGAGTATAATGCATTGCATTTACACTATTCTCTTTGATGCTGTGAACAATGGCACCTCAACCTGGTATTTCACCGATCACTAAATTATACATCTTATCTTAATGCGTAGTATTGGAGCCCATATGTCTATTAGCTGAACTAATTTCAGCAAATCATACAGTTTATAGTGTTCATTGTGTCCTGTCTACTCTGCTTTTACCAGAAATTCTAGAAACATATGAAGCGGTGCATTTCAGGGAAGGACTGGCAACAACGAGGCGGTCCTGGCACTTTAAGGCCGGCAGCCAACTGATGGCGTAAGTGACGGCTACATATGCAGGGCCGTACATGTAATTGCTTTGGAGATACATGGGAAGGTGCATTTAAAAGATTGCATGTCATGAAGTTATTTATCTTCTATGTACTAAGACTGCCAAAAACAATCAAGAACAATCAGCAACCTAATAATAAGGAAGAGATAAGATAATGTTCAGGAATAATCATTAATCAGTAAGTAGATCTGAGAACAAGGCATTGAGAAGTCTGCTTATATATATATATATATATATATATATATATATATATATATATATATATATATATATATATATATGCTATGATCTAGACTTTAAGATAACGAGCATGGCCCACTTTACTTGTATCAGGTTGTCTTAGTTTTTCAGTTCTAGTTTTTTCATACCCTTTGTATATACTGTATGTATTGTAAGAAGTGCTGTGCAAATTGTTGGCGCTATATAAATAAAACATATAATAATAATTGTAATCTAAAATCATAAACATCTGTTTGAGATTACAAGATTTAGGTTTATTGCATAGTGTATCAAAACCTTGAAAGAAATAATAATCTAATCAACTATAATTTTGGTTTCAATGTTCATTTTGAAGAACGAGCCAAATGTGGTCTAACAAGAGTCATTGGTTATTTTCCATCAGAATTCTACAATTTGCCAAGAACATAACACTCGTTAATAAATGTTGCAAAATATGACACAGTACAGACAAGCATCATCTTGCATCACACAGGATAGTCCATGTCTGTAGAATGCCAGAACACTGCTGGGAGGCTTTTCATTACCATCATAGGTTATGTTAAACTATTGAGAAGGAATGATTGTAAGCGTTCTGTGACTCTATTGCAAGACTTTCTTCTGCTTTGTCTTTTATTATAAATTACTCGTCAGTACGTTACTCACCTAGTAAATTCTTCAGCTTGGGCATGCACTGGAAAAGTAGAAGTTTCTTCCTGTGATTCATATCCAGACTTTCTTTTGTTTATTGTTGGCATAAAGCAACGCATTAGTATTCATTGGTTTAATGCTGTAACATTTCCAAATAATTATGCCAGAATAACACATCGTACCCTTTAGTAGATCAATTCTGTAGAGCATTGACATAGGAACATAGAATTCGATGGCAAATAAGAACCAGTTTATACAGCTAGAGTCCCCTTTGTTCCTCACAGTAAAAATCTCAAAACTTCTTATCCTATATTAATTATAGCCATATGCTATGGACATTTACATTTCCTCGCTGTATTAAGTCTTCCACTTCTGCTCGTAGGCTGTTCCCTTTTTCTACCACTTTCAATTCAATGGAGGCCCAGACTTGTCAGGGGTTGCAGGAATGTGTGTAGGGGGTCATTTAGTACAGTACAATTGTTGACATAATAATAATAATAATAATAATAATAATAATATAATGTTTCATTAGTGTTATGTTATGAGCAGTAATGTTTCTTTTGCTATCAGTAACGTAAACAATGTTTGCTTTACTGATAGCTTTGTAAGTGATTTGTTTCACTTAAAAATGCTGCTCATTCGGTTTATTGTCAGGTGTTCTCTACCTCTGCGTGGTCCAAAGCATGAAGGTGCTGACCCACTTGGTCTTCTTGATGTATCACTTTTGTGATTAAATGCATTAGAAAATAGCATTCTCAGATCCATCAAAGAAATAATTTTGTAAGTTTTACCTCATCTTTGCGGGGCACACTTAATTTCCACGTGACACAAGAAGACCCACTGAGGTTATTAGCATCTGAAATAATACCAGCTAATGCAAATACTTTTCTACCCAAGTAGATACGCTCTTCATGTTTTGTTCCTAGTGGCTACAGCTAGGGTATTTTTTGATGCTGTCACACCACCTCTAAGTCTCTATGGGACCCATATGCTTCTATTCCTGATGCCCCTCTTTTCCAGGAGCTGAGATTGTTTGCTGGGTATGGGTATATCTACAGTCCTGAAAGACAGAATAATGCATTACAGGAACAACAAAAATGCCTTACTCAAATACCATATTTACTTGATTATAAGAGGACGGTTTGTTGCTTTTGTTGCTCTCACACTCTAACTCACTCACTCTTTCTAACATGCTCTCACTCTCTTACACTTTCATTAACTCTTTTCCACACTTCTCTCTTGTCAACGTCCCCATACTTCCTCCGCTGACCGCTTCCGTGTCCCTGTCTTCTTTTTCGCCGCTCCACTTCTGTTTTCTCTCCTTGTCCTGCTGTCTTCTTTCTTTGGCCACTCCTCCCCAATATCAGCTCAGTTATTCAGGTGCCACCACAAAAGGCCATATTCTCCACAATCATCCTCTGTCCCGGTTGGAGGAATATACCCTTTTGAAGTACTCCAAGAGACCAAAAATTTCAGACAGATTTGCGAAGAAAGGTCCCCTGCGACCCCTTGTTCCTGTCTCCTCGTACCAGTTCAGGTCAGAAGGACCCTTCCTTAACTGTTTTGAACTGGCACAGGGAGACAAGAGCATAAATCCAGCCAGCGATGAAGCTGCTGGAGCAGTGAGAGTTAAACGGGGCGGGTGGGATGTATGTATCTGTGTAAACATGTTTGTAGATATATATATATATGTATGTGTGTGTGATGTGTAATGATGTGTGTGTGTGAGCATGGATGCGTAATTTTTTGTGTGTGTGTAAGTGAGCATGGATTTGTAATTGTTTGTGTGTGAGGACTGATGTGTAGGTGTTTGTGTGTGAGCATGGATGAGTGAAATGGAGTGTGTGTTACAATGAATGTGTACGTGTGTTAGTGAGTATGAGTAAGTGTGTGTAATTTGTGTAAGTATGCTTACATATCTGTGCAGAGTGTATATTGGAAGGGGGGAGCAAGGAGCAAAGATGACACAGACAAGTTGTGAAGTTGGGGGGCCCCGGAGCAATTTTCGCACCAGGGCCCTGTGGTTTCTAGTTATGCCCCTGAGTGAATATGTGCCCTCTTGATGTGGATTTTTTATTCTGACAAAAGAATGCATAGTTTAGGCTAGAACATTGACCATGCTGTGTTTAAACTATTTTTTAATACTGTTTAAACATTTGTTGAAGTGTTTGAGCATACCCTTCAGTCTTTTACTGTTTCAGGCTACCCTGTGTGCTGTAATAATTGATGCTGGCAGTGTCAGCAATGCTATAGCATTGTGGGAGAGACAATGGGCCCAATGTAATGACTTGTCTAATGCTTAATTCTTTTTAATGGAGGTTAATAATGCATAGTTTGTGATTCAATGACCTGTCTTAAATCAGATTCTCTGGGGTACAATGTAGACAACAACCGCCAAAATGCTGCAGTAAAAGCTAATGGAAACATCTGCACCTATCATTGAAAAGTGACAAGGACTCACTTCGTAGGGGGTAACTTTTCAGCTGTACGTTGTGCTAAAATTAACAAAAGGAAATATGCACAATAAATCAAATTGCGAAACATGATTTACTGTATTATTAAGCATAAACCAACTCAGATTATCCAATGATGCAATACAATAGAAGATCCCTTTGTCTTATAAAGTCATGCAAGGTCGTTTGGTACCATATTAAACGAAAACAACTATGGATATTAATCTAAAGTTCTTTTATGTGTCAGAATGAGTTATCAGCGTCATAATAATTTGAATAATAAAACAATGCTGAGTGATTGTATCAATAAGAACTAGACAGGTACATTTAAAGGAACATCCATGGGTAATATATTTAAAGGATTATAAAGCTTCTCTTATGTTCCCCGGGTCTCTGTGCGACATTTCTGTAAAAAAGTAAACCTTAGCCTTGTCTTCATATCTGCATTTTTTAAACTAGTCCTGGTACAGAAAAAGTGAAAAGTAAATACATTATAATCATTAGTATTGAATTTAGAGAACACTGTTAAATAGCCAACTGTCTACTGAAACATTTGCAATTCAGCATCGTGCTCCACTGGTTAGCCAATAAAATAGGAAACATTGAGAAACAATAGACATCTGTCCAAATGTATTGAAGGCATTCCTAATACAAACAAGGCTTCATTTGACATTATTACCACTGGCATAATAGAGGGCAACGCAAAAAAAACCTAGAATGGCTGTAAGTCACACTGTGGCCAGAAGTGTATAGTTATAAAGTGCCTGGGAACCTTCTAAATGAGCACACCTTTCCGGTACAGACAAAGCTTGTGAAATTAATTGAAGATTCTTGGGCACTGATTACATTCTCTACCGCAAGGCCATTTGTTACATTGAATCATTAGGAAAAAAAAACAGATTGATCCATACATTCTGCAAGCAAGACTGCAATATGTGTTAGAACATAGAAAACAACGTAAAGCTTCTGAGGATGTATCTTCTTCTGTAGAAGAGACCCCTGGAAGCGTATGTGACTATACCTTTTTCTGTGTTTCCCTGATAAAAGGTATCAATTCAGATTAAGTACAACATTTTCTCATGGGCTAATGTAACAATATCACTTTGATTGTTTTATTATCACATTAAAATGATGTGCCTAATCCCCTCTTCAAAGGCAAAACATCTATAAACAGCCTTGTAGAAGGTACTTCAAAGAGCTTAGTTTGTGTGAAACATGTTAATAAGGGCAACTAAATGTGTTTTTTTCCCACTATGGGGAGCTAATTTGCATGTTTCATCATGTGCACCCCCCTCCAATAATTTTGACTGATTAAATACCAGGCTGTCTCAAACAGTAATTTAATACATAATTTATTGTGAATAATTGTGCTTTATTATTGTCTAGATTGAGGTCTAAAGCCTTTTGGTTTAAATTACTAACCCCCCCCCCACACACACAGGATATTCTACAGGATATTAATCTTGTTGACCTTGTACAAATCATGTTAGCACTTTGATTTGATGATTTGAATTATTACCTGTAAAGCTATGAGAACTTTGTAAACAAAAAACAAAACACTACTATGGTTATTTTACTGGAGTGTGCATTTGTATTTGGTATCAGCGGGGAGATGGCAATTGGATCCTGCTGGAAGCCCCTTCTAGGTGTTATACTTGTAATTCCACATGTAACAAGCATTTTAGGCATCATTTTCACCATTGATGTATCCTTTCTGTGAAATATTTGTGTTGGACAGGACTAGATTGAGTGCATTGAGCTTTGGTGCCCCTGTCAATGTTTTGAGATACTATATTATCATATGGACCAACATTTCCTTCCTGGATCCCGGGACTTACAAGAATTGCTCCTTATAAAACTTTTTCTCTGGAAGAGGAATGGTCCTTCCTGTCCCTCTTAATGCCAATGCACCTCCGATATACTACCACTGACCACAACAAATTACGTTTGAAGAAAACATTTTTATTGATGCATTAAAGCTACCAAATCTCTTTGTATGGACCACAATAATTGGGATTATAACATCATAGGTGTCTGCATCTTTTTGTGATTATAATACATTGTTAATGGGCCAGGATTGGTCATGCCTTTCCCATAAACATCATTGACCCATTGATCAAGCTTTCTACCATTTATTATAATATTGTAATCAAAAATATTGTTAGATATAAATAAATGCTCAGTAACAAATGACAATACTGCTCCAGTTTGCAAACTGAAAAATATGCACCTGTCTTGAAGGACGGTCACAAAGTTAGAAATGATTGTACTTTTTATTGACACTAGTTTTTGTTCTTATGTGCAGGTTATGACCTCACCCATCAAGATGATGATCAGGTCAATGCAGTAGATGCCAGTCGATGGAATGGACGAGGTCTCCTCTGGACAGATGAAGACAATATCACAGAAGTACAAAATGAAATTCCACATCGCAAGAATTGCACTGAACCAGGTAGAAACATCATAAATAGTTGGATTGCTATGCTTCTAATTTTTCATAGTTTAATGCAGTAATGTACAGTTTAAGTCCTTGAGGGGTTCTGATAGACCAGGAACTTGCCTGAAAACGATGTTTAAAAAATTGAATGTCCTCTGCCATTGGTAAGAAAAAAGACTTTGGCTTGTTTGTTCCCTCAAGGCTTGAAATTTTGTTATATTAGTTGCAGGTCTTCAAAGTATACAGGAAAACATTTTTTTGGTGTGTTTGAATTGTGCCACAAAAGAGTAGAAGACACATAAGTCAAGTTCCTAGTGGATCACTGATCCTTATTTTGAGCATGACGTCACTAGCACAGAACACATGATGGTAGACATTTCTGTGCTGATGCCTAACCAAGTTTGGCTCTGGTAGGTGATAATATCCATACAGACTCGTAATCAGCATCAGACTGAACAAAACTATACAAAACAAAGCCTTTGCTTGTGTTTAAGCCTTGACTTTTCTATTGTAAAGAGATGTTACACTCTTGTGTGCTATCAACAAAGAACGCATATTTCTCCTTTATAAATGACACATTATATAGACACGATATAAGTATGCCTGTCTAAATTATTAATACACCCCTGATATACAGTATGCACTGCACTTATGAAACCTATACATGTTCTAACCTTTTGACTAGCAGATGATTTTACCTCTGCTAAATTCCCTTTAACTGATGTGTTGCTATAAACATTTATTTTAAGATGAATTAGTCCTGTCAATATCTGAAACTCTTTTAAATAACCATTTATAGAATTGTCTCAAATGTGCACTTTGTGGTTTGCTACATCCTGCTCTTCTGAGATAGCTTTTAATTTAATATTTAGTTTTCCTGCTTTGTGGTCATACACATTGGGTAAATATATGCGCTAGAAAAAATGCTTTATGTGTGACTTTTATAGTCATGTATATTTATTTCTCATATTAAGTATTTATTTTATACATTGTATTTTTTTCTGGGGACTTAAATTGGCCTATCAATTCATGTTTAGAATGAAATATGATGGATAATGATGACAACATATTTTGCAAATGATGTATCCACCTGATTTTTTTCATAATCTGATTAAGACATGCAGACCTGAAAATCCAGTATACTACATTATTTAAAGATACTGTTCCACCTACTCTGTGGAACTTAATATGGTTTTTTTTTAAACTAAACACAGCATCAGGAACATAATTTCCAGCACTGTTTCCATAATGTCCAGTACCTCCCCAGAAATATTTTTTTAATTATTTAAAAATTGATTTGTTTATACTTTTTGCCGGGAACATTTAAATGCCACTTGACAGAAAATACATTTTATTGCCACAGATGCTAAAAAACTCAACTCTGTCGTTTCTATATGATTAAACCATCAAAAGTAAAACATAAAAGTACAGATCTTTAAAGATTTAGTTGTTTAACACACCAGAGAATGCAATTGATGTTTTGTCTAACTGGAACAACACCTTTAAACCAGTGTTACCCATTAATTGTGCAAAATATAAAACCTAACAAGGCATATAATAGTGAAGAATAACATATTCTTTAGTTTTGTTGTGGGGGAAAAATGTGACATATCTAAGAGGACAATGTTAATAGAGTAAGATGTAGACTCAGTTAAGTTTGAAAGAGCTTTGCAGCCGCTTCTCATGTACAGGAACAAATTGTTGATTTACAGTTCGTAGGTTAAGAGGGGCAACTTAAGCTTGTATCGGCAAGGTTCAGTGAAAAAACTGTCATATTGTGACTGAAATTCAGTTTTCCACTATATTCTTAAAGGCTTCCTTACAAAACTCTTCATCATCATCAGGTGAGAAAAGCCCAGAAGAACATTGTCCTTGTAACCCTCTCGACGGCAATCTACTAACAGAAATGCTAGAAAGAACCAAAAACACCTTGCAGAGCAGATAAAGATCTGAATTTACAGTACATTAAAGAGTTGACAATATCATGCTAAGTTGATACCTAATGCCCATACCCGGGAACTCTGGTGGAGCGACGGTTCTCTGGACCAACACCAAAATCCCAGGTCCTGACATGACCGACTCCCCGTCCATTTCCCCCTTAAATGGGGGTGTGTCAATCTGCCCATTTTCATTGGCAGGACCGACCGCGAGGGCAGCGGGAAAGCCCACCGACATCAGCAGGACTGCCCAATGACATCAGTGAGACCACCCACAGACATTAGCAGATAGTCCGGCGGGCCGCTTCTCGCAAGGGTAGGCTCCAGGAGCCCAAAAGTTCCCAGGCTAATGCCCATACCTAGGAGCTTCCCTAAATGGAGGGTAGGATGGTAGGCAGGAAGGGAGTGGGCCTGGCCAAACACTGCTCCCAGAGTCCCAGGTCTCAAAGCTCAGAGAGTGCTAAGGTATGCTATTGACTTATTAGTATACAATCATTAAATAAAAGCAACATACACATTCTATACCATTTTGTAACTAGACACAATTTTAAAACACTTTCTTGAGGATAAGCCTCCAGTTAAACTCAGAACATGGATGTGAAGGATCAGAAAGCCAAGACTGCAGAGAATTTATGGAAAGCAATGTTTGCCTATTCTGTGCCAAGTCTCTGACAAATAGAAAGATGCGGAGACTCTACCTTAACATTGTGGCATAAACATTTAACAGTTAGCACATTTGTGGAGCCTGTAATCTGGAAGCATTGTTCCCCATGTCAAATTGGCCATCACCTTGCAAATTGCTAAAAGTAGGCCACTAGTTTTGGAGTCACGTGGGTGGATATGGAAGGATCATAGGTGTATCTCAGTGGGAAGAGTGCGTATGGCACCCAGAAGGACAATTATCTATAATGCAGATCAGGTATTCACCACTGCTCCTGTATCAGTCATGTGTTGTGTTTAGTCATGTTATTTTACACCATAAAATTACAATTCAGTTCACTTCAGTACGATTATAAATGTAAAATTGCAGTCAGGAAACAGCATGTTGAACAAATTAGTCCCACTATAACAGTAACATAAGGATCCCATTTTTTATGCTTCTCGTGTTATCTGTACGATGTCCTGGTAGAGCTAGGTTTAATAGATTGAGAAGGTCCAAGGTAAAGATCAGAATAAATCTGAAGAATATTTAGGAAATTTTGGGGAAAAGCACATGAAAAGCAATTAATGTAAAGTCCTTGTCATTCAAGTAGATATGATTTGTATCTCTTGAATTTTAAAGAAGAATTTGCTAGTGAGCATGTTAAACAAACTTATATTCTATGGAACTTAGCGTTCAGGTCTTACTATTGGAGGAAAAGAAGGCTAGATAGGCCAAATGCATATGGGTTTCTATGCATAGTTGGGAACTCACCGGATTTGGCTCTGTAGTCTCCATATGAAGCCCTGTTTTCCCAGATCTCGGGGTCAGTCTCTTCTCCATCAGGAAGTGGTATTTGACCATTTGGCCAGAACTACACTAACGTGTGCTGTCAACAACGCAAATGAAACAACTGACTCTGAAAAAGACCATGGGAAAACCTTTGTGTTTTGTGCAGTTACTCATAGGCTGTGTCTAGGTTTCTAAATAATTGGAAAGAAAGGATATTTTTGTGTTTTTACTTCCATGGATCTCCTTCGTGAAGCCTGCATTGGACAGATGTTTTAATCATAAGAAAAGTCATGGAACATTATTTTAGCCTTAGAAATGCAAGGAGAACTACTGATTCTCGTGATCATGTCATTTGAAAATGCCTCTATATTCTTTCTACATTGCCCTTATGCAGAGGCGTATCTACTGAAAATAGCGCCTATGGCAAGCACTCACATTGCGCCCCTGTCCAAATATCTAAAACCCATTTACTAGCCCCTGCTGCCCATATATATATATATAAACATTAGTCCCTGCTCCCGATAGCAGGTATAGATCAACACACAAACCCAGATCAATTGAAATTCACTTGTGATCTCAGCACTGAAGGTGTCCACAAAGTTTTTGGTCTTATAATGTACCTGAGGATTCATGTTCGTGATTTTCCAATTAATATGCCACAACTGATGCTTTCTTCTTCAGTTCTGATGAGTGGATTTGTGTTTTGAAAGATTCAACTTATATACTGCATGAAACTGCAACATGTTCACAACTCTTGCAAATAAACTAGGCATTTTACCTCAATATCTGTTTTCTTAAAGCTGCTGTTCCACCTACTCTGCTGAATTTGCAACACAATCCTACATTAGAAACATGATTCTGAGTACTACTGAATGTAAAACTTCCTGGAAGTAATTATTCAATCAAGTAAAATTTTCATGTTATATGTTAATTTTTGTCATGAACACTGTGTTATAGGACACAAAAGCAGGCACCGATAGGCTGTTGCCGTAGAAACCAAGAAAGCTTATTTAATGTTCCTATGTTATTGTTACAACTCAGAGAAGAAAAAAAAGAGAAGAAAATAATATGATAGGACTGCTAGAAATTATTTGCTAAATTTAGTGGAGAATGCAATTAATTTTTTATCTGAATGAAGCAGCACCTTTAACATTTGTGTTATGTTACGAAGGATGCTGCGCACTTTACAAATACATTTTGACTCTTAGAATACACTTAACACATCTTCATTCACGTTAAGTAAGCCTGCACTATGTGAGGTGAGAAAGTGAAGACAGTTTTGAGCATAATTTTTCCTGATTTAGAACTCACCTACCACAGCGATATAAGTTAACAACTACGCATAGTAAGATGTCTTACAGAAAGAACAAAAAGTTGTGAAAAATATACAAACCCTTCAAGGGATTGTTCAAACAAGAACCAGACAGATCGGTATATTCTACAGTAAAACATCTGTAGCACAATTATACAATGTTGTTTCTTTTATTTTCTGTGTTTATAAGTATTGCTTTTAGATGTCACAAAATATTAATATTTAAAGTAATTGAAAACAGCTGAATAAAGTTGGGTTGCAATGTAGAGGCAGAAAAATGTGTACACTTGGATTAAAAGTAATTTTAGAATTTGGGACCATACTGAATATATTCGGCTCGGTTTAGTTTACATGAACCTTGGCTGCAAAACTGTAGTTATAATGCCAATAAGATTTGATGACTTGACAGAAGAAATTAATCTATGTTTTAAAGGAACACTTTACAATTTGGTCGCCAAAGGAGATTTTATCAATAAAGTGTTTTTTTTTATGTTATTGAAAAGGCTAAATGTATGAATGATGCGTGGTGGCTCTAGGGTCACGCTTTCACATAAGTAAACGTATCACATAAAATAGGCTTTAAAATAAATTGGATTATATTGCTATAACAGTAAACTAGAATTTTGTCTCTACTATCCACTATTGTGTAAATGAGCTTATTGGTTTGCCACTGCTACAAACCTATTTATGCTACAGTGGTCTGTTGCTAACCAGCATAGCTTCCATAGTATGACGTACACGGTATTCTTTTGAGGCAGAGCACCAGGATATGATGTCATATCCCAGCACTTAGTAGAAAGGAAGGCCTGACCCAAGACAAATGCATTATGCTACCTTTCTACCTTTACCTGGGCATTCACAAGTCATCAGTGACCCTAAGCAGTGATAGCTTCACCTATGGCAGTATTGCATTGTTATTGGAACGTTTTTTGCAAACATTCATTGATATTCTGTCCTCATCTGCATACCTGGGAACTTGTGAGCTCCGGCTACCCAGAGCCTACCCGTGCAGGACGCGGCCAGGACTGCCCACTGATGTCAGTGAGCGGTCCCGACGATGTCAGTGGTCCTTCCGCTGATGTCAGTGGTCCTTCCCGGTGATGTCAGTAGGAACTCTCCTGGCGAAGCTTCGCTTTTCTGGGTCACTACGGGGAAACTGCAGGTCATGTCCCACTTCCCCATCAAGAAAAGCGTGTGTCAGCAGGACCCCCCACCAACATCAGCAGGACCGTCCACCAGCATTAGCCAGACCACCCACCAACATCAGCAGGACCACTTACCTGCATCCAGCAAGGGAGGGCTCTGGGTGGCCAGAACCAGAAAGCTCCCAGGTATGCATATGTGTCACAGCTGGAACAAGCTTGGAATACTGGATTCAGAATTCTGCTGCAACTGCAGACAAGCAAAGTCATGACTACTTATATAAAACTCAAGAGTCGTTTCGCTTGTTGGCAAAATGTTACTTATAAAGTAGGTCAAGAAATTTTGACAATAAGCAGGATCCCAGTAGCAAGGGTGCAAAACAAATGTTAAGATTATTAAAATATCAAAAGGATTTAATACAAAAACAGGAACAACCTGTCTTTTCCACGACTTGGCCACACCAGTAACATTCTATACATCTAACTAGTAATAAGTGTGCTTTATTCTCTATGCAATGCCAATGCTATTTTTCCACAGGGAATGCCAATACACAGACCATAAATTTATACATAGATACACTGTATACATATGTGTAAACTATGTGCGTCTGTGTTCAAATAATGAAGTTACTAAACATTGCCTGAGAAATAAATAGAACTTGCAGCCACATGTTAAATCAAGCATAGTCAGCAGAACGGTTGTAAGGTCATAATTAGATTTTTGTCTCTTGTGAGATCTAGTGATAATTTATACTTAAATATAGTTTTTACATATAACTCTCTTTTCTCCACTTCTTCTCTACTTTGGTAAATTAATGGTTTTGAGTGATAAGGAGCTTTGCATTAAACACTGAAACAGAGCCACCAATACAAATATAATTAAAGTAAAAGCACAAGTGACTGGATTCTTATGTGTTATCCTGGTATGACTAGACCTAGACCTAGCATGGCATTTTGAGACATATTTACCCTGTGTCAACCTAGGGCAGTGCCCCCTAATCACTGGCGAGCCGGCGCTATGTGTTTTAAAGGCGCATAATACCTTGTAATGCATCCTATGGAAGCACAGCTTCCATACTGCCAGTGGGCTGGTTAGGGAGATCAGATGTCTTCTCTCTAACCGACCTATTGAGCAGCAGCACAGCAGAGGGGCAGATCACCCACGATCACCCATCATCACACAACTATTTTACCTGTCGCAAGTACACATAAGTATGTATTCCACAGGTTAACAAGTACTACAGAAATCCTTTAGAAACCTTGGCAAAGCTGCTTGTTGTGCAACCAAAAAAACGAATTTATTACTGTAGAAGCTTTGTTACAAGTTGTGAATTATTTGCTGCATCCAATAACAAATTGAAAATCTCAAGATGTTTTAATTATTAGGTTTATAAGGGGGTTTTATTTCTCAGATGAAAACACACAAAAAATATCCCATGGATTTATTCCTCTGCTGGAATACACTGTTTGTTAACATTGTCTTTTTAATTTTGTATGAAAAAAAAATGAAAATGTGTAATGTGTTCCAAGATACACAGCCCCTTGCCAAAACCAGGTCTCCCTTTTGGTGATTAGCCAGTGTGTGCCCTTAAGGTCTTTGAAGAACTAAATGCTAGTCTATTGAAATCTAATTTTGTTCTTTTGCCCAGTGCTCTGGTTGCCAAAACACTACTGAGCTAGTATTATGTGTAATGGATGCCATCCAGAGACAGTCCTTTCGCACAGTGCCAAAACGTTGATAGCCATTATGGCTTTAAGTTGATCGGTTACTAATGAACACTGTATGCCAGCAGCTCTCAACATTAATTACCTTATACAATCATAAATATAAATTATACACAAGTTACTCATCTATTTCGAGGAGTGGTGCTAAGGTGCATTGTGACAACTTGGAACATTTAAAATTTAAACACAGTTTACATAGAGCAACAAACTGATCAACCACCATGTGTGAAGTGATCTGCTGTACGAAAAGGCTATTAGATGATACAATAAATTAGGAACTAGGAATTAGTTAAACAAAACCAATTCTGAAATTGTCACAGTGGATGGAGCTCTGCAGTCCACACATATGTAGTGTATTAAAACAGTGCTTGGTGAAGGCATAAGCCTTGTGTGTGACAAGGTTCCCAGGGGTGGCTTTAGGTTGTTAGCGGTCCATAGCCAAAGGTTTTATCAGGACTACATCTTTAACACAGGCAATGAAAAGAATTGCACATATACTAAGGAACTATAGTGTCACTTTTCTAAAAAATGTCTTTCAATCAACATTTATCGGTTTATATGGCAGCACCACCCCTGAGTTTGCTACTCTGATTAAATGTATTTTGTTCTTTATCTAGTATATCTTGGAATATCTTCCATATGTACTATGTACCATATAAATACTTTTTTTATTACATGTATATTATACTTTAAATTAAAGCTTGAAAAACATGCTCCACGCACAGGAGCCAACAACAAAATCCAGGAGCTGCTACACTACCACTGCTAGTTCATCAAGTCACGTGGCCAGGTTGAGTTCCCAGCAACACATAGGAAACAAAAGTCTGCTTTGTATAGAGTCGGTTGCTAGACACACAAATTGGCTTTGTTTGTATAGTAGTGGTTCCCACTACCAGTACAGGGTTTAGTAACTGCCACATTCTATTACATTAGGATGATTAAAAAAACATGGACTGTTGGTGTGCTTTGAGGATTGGGTTGGGAACCACTGTTTTACAGAGCTGCTCCATGTGTCCACCAGGATTTAGATACTATTTACATGTTAGCAAAATGGTTAGCAAGCAATGAAACAACTTATAACAACAGATCAACCATTAGTATTACCATAGATTGGCAATTGGGATTTTAATGTACTCCAACCTAAAGTGAACTTGTCATCCAACCAAGTATTTATCCACTATTTTGGGGTGTTTATTTATTGCAGTTGAGTTGAACATTTCAGCTCACTGATCTTATTAAGCATATCGAAGGGCCAAGCAAGCTTCTCCTACAAGAAAGGGCATTGGTGACCCTGCATAATGCATAGTAAACGTGGTTTTCTTGAAAGGTAGAGTTCTCCTTGCAGAAGGTCATTGAAATTGGCATAAATAATGAGATGAAACATCATATCATATAACAGGAGATATAACATTATACAAGATTAATAGAGCAAGGATTCAGCATACACCCAGTGAATACCATTCAAAAAACACCCATCTAAGGCATAAATATGGGGATCCCGTCACACTATATTACCATATATTGCTTATATTGCTTATCATGCCACCATCTTATCTAATTTTTCATAGATATACTGCTGCTCTGCATTTCAACCTATCGGGACCACGTGCAATTTAAGTAAGGCAAGCTTAAGTTGTCAGTAATGTTTGTAATGTATGTAAACCTTACAAAATGGTTATTTCAGAGGTGTCCTCTTCAGATAGATCTTTTTTAGTATTGTGCCAATAAAAGGCATCACCTTCGACTAATGACTCCATCTTTTCTTGGACCAATATGGTTATATCCTTTTTTACTTATCATTATACATGGTAAGATATTCACAGAGATGTAATTGATTTAATTATGCGTTATGCAGGGCCAACTGAGCCATTCTTGCTGGATAAACTTACTTGGGTTGCTAGTAAGCTCAATGAGATGAAATGGTTTTATCTTGCTGCAGCTTATCAATAAGGATTTGGTTCGTAGAATTGGTGAATATAGCCCATCATTATTAATCAACCAACCAGCAATAACATGTATGGTTATTTGATGAACACAATTACCGTATTTGCTCGATTTTTTTCAGAGCAAATGATAATCAGGGTCGTGTTATAATCAGACCTCAAATAGGTCTGACTATGACTATGGTACCGGTGCCGCTCTGAACTCTGATCTCTGACAGTCAGGGAAGGTCTGCGCGATGGACGCAGACAACCCCCGCTGCTAGCCACGCCTCCTTCCGGCTGCAGCGTAAGTGCGTGGGATCTACACGCTGCCCCGGCTACATGACAGGGAAGTCAGACGCACCGGTAAGTTGGGGGGGGGGGGCGGGGGAGTGTTAAATGGGGGGCATAAGGCATTTCTGGAGGCAGAGTGCTCTGTGAAATGCCTTTTAACCCCTTTAATGCCACTCTGCCTCCAGAAATGCCTTTTAAACTCTC
This sequence comes from Sceloporus occidentalis, assembly GCA_023333645.1. Classification (NCBI taxonomy): domain Eukaryota; kingdom Metazoa; phylum Chordata; class Lepidosauria; order Squamata; family Phrynosomatidae; genus Sceloporus; species Sceloporus occidentalis. The sequence goes on along the minus strand of JALMGF010000015.1, from coordinate 16,809,181 downwards.
TATACACCACTCTGCCTCCTGAATGCCTTAAACCTCCCTATATGCCACTCTTCCCCATAATATGCCTTTTAACCCTCTAAATGCCAGAGTGGCATATAGGGGTATAAGGCATTTCTGGAGGCAGAGTGGCAAATAGGGGGTCAAAAGGCATATCATGGGGCACAGTGCCATTTAGAGGGTTAAAAGGCATATCATGGGGCACAGTGGCATTTAGAGGGTTAAAAGGCATATCATGGGGCACAGTGGCATATAGGGGTATAAGGCATTTCTGGGGCAGATGTGCATAACTGGGGGGCAGGTTGGAAAATAGAAGGAAATAAAACCAAAATATTTTTCTCAATCATAGCTTTTATTAAAAAAAAATAGTTTAGATGAATTAACATTTACTGGTAAAACTTTTTTCCTATAGGGTCGTCTTATATTCAGGCTTTTTCTTTTTTTCCTCAATTAATATTCAGATTTGGGGGGTCTTATAATCGAGCAAATACGGTATATTTTCACCAATCAGCTTGACTATTACAAACTCATTATTAAATTGCAGCATTTTCTATCAATGACAGTTCCATAAAGCAAAAACTAAACTTACACATCTTTTTTATTTGACAATATCTGGCCGCAGAAGGAAACATTGCACGCTTATTTTGTTATTTGTATTAAAATGTGTTGCTTGAAGAAAGAATAAATCACCTTTTTCGCCTAAGCTTAAAAATAAGCTCTGTTTCTGAAACCATTCCATTCATAATATTATTAATATTGGCTAATAAAAACACATAGATGCAATTTACTTATGACATAGATAACACATGTGATCAAATAATTCCATTAATTAAAATGTGATCTTCAACATACGAGATTTCTGGTACATCTGAGTGTAATGAAATTGGAACTCAAAGCAGTGAAATGCTTGATACAAAAGTAACTCAAGGGATCATTGTGGCAGAAATACTATAGTTCTCTACCAAATGCTAAGATGGACATCTGGTGCGTTTCGTAAACAAGTGAGAGAGAACACCATGTGCAGATGTGTTCAATTAAAGTCGTATTACATTCCTTACACACACAAAAAATATGTTAAGGAAATAGAATGGCTTTAGGTTTTGAATCACTTTGCTGCAGGTTGAGTCCAAACGCATTAAAAAAGTATTGCAGTGTCTGTGTGGAGCGCTGTGTTTGGTGGGACCAAGCCTTGGGGCCGTTAGCTTACTAAGTAGTATGTGTGCTGTCATCTATGTTTTCAAATCAAGGGAGAGAGGGAGGTGGTGATCAGGGACGTATTTACCTTCGGTTTTGTCCTAGGCATAACCCAGGGCAGCACCACCATCCTCCCCTCTGTGTCCCCGTCCCCTGCTGAGTACCAGGAAATGACATTATAACTAGACTTGGGCACCAGGGGGCTCTTCGTGTTCGTCTTCGTGCTCGTCTTCGGGGGGGGGAAAAACCTTCGTATTCCGCGAATATTCGCCCGTTCCTGTCTTCTCTTCGGGCGAATATTCGCTGACATTCTTCGTGCTCGTTTAATCTTCGTTTCCTTCCCGGTTGCCTTGCAGGGTTAATACGGGGTTAACAACACATCGGAGCAGCAGCAGCTGCCGTGAAGGAACGTGTGTGCAACTCTATTGGTCGTTTCGGCAGGGGGCTGGTCTGGCATCAACTAGTGAATTGCAGAACGCACTTCATTCGTTGATGGCAGGCCAGCCCCCTGCCGAAACGACCAATAGAGTTGCACACACGTACTGAGGTGTACTGTACACAAAATGACCTAGAGACAAATGCTCCAAGGAACTTGGCCTCCGTTTATCATACACAATCACACATCCATAGATGTTTAATAAAAGAATAGGGATTATTTTACATTTTTAAATTGATTTTGGACCACTTGTAATACATGCCTAACATTTGCTACCTATTTACAATGGCATACTTTGCAACAACCCAACTTTTACTGGACAGGACTGGAAAAAAGCAGGACTGTCCACCAAAATCTTGGGTGTGTTGGCAGGTATGCGGATGGAAAAATGTTGGACAAGAACTAAAAAATAGCTTAGGGTTAATGTACGGTTATGTTTAAGATTAGTAGCAGTGCACTGCTTTGGTTAAAGATTTATTATGTCTAAATAATAATTTAATTTTAATGGGTTTTAAAAAAAAATTAGGGGTTTATTTAAATGTATTTTAAAGTTAGATTTATTATTTAGTACTTTATTATATTTATTTAATGTTTATACTAGTGCTACCTACCGAGCTATAACTACCAACGTGTATTTGCATACCTAGTTTAGCTAAATTAGATGGGACAGGACTGGAAAAAAGCAGGACTGTCCCTGAAAAAGTTGGGTCTGTTGGCAGGTATGTGGATGGAAAAATGTTATAGTATGAAGTGTGAGTTATAGCGTTAATGCTAGTGAGTGTAGAAATGAAGGCCAGGACAAATAACAAGAGGAAAGGTCCTTGTGATTTTTGCATTGTACGTGTATGTGTTATGTGTGTTATGTGTGTTGTCACTTGTCACTGTGTTATATGTGTTATGTGTGTTATGTGTTATGTCACTGTGTTATTTGTGTTATTGTGTGTGTTATGTTTGGTTGGTTGTGTATCAGAAGGAAAATAATGAAATGGAAATGGAAAAGGAAATGGGAAAGGCGAATGAGTGGGCAATTGGCGACCCACTCACCTGTTTCACCCCAGAGCAAAGCATCCAAACACTGTCAGTCCTAGACGTTTGGCAGCGGACTTCCAGAGCTCAGACACAAGGCCCTAGCGTAAGCTGGCCACTCCGGCGGAGGTAGCAGGCGTTGCCACACCGCAAACAGACGCAGCCAGGGGGGAGAAACTGCCCTTACCATTAGGGACATTTGAGGCATGACACTAGCCAGGAAGCGAACTGGCATCGAAGAGACGCTGGCACCACCACCAGCAGCAGCAGCATTGGGAAAGGCAAATGAGTGGGCAATTGGCGACCCACTCACCTGTTTCACCCCAGGGCAAAGCACCCAAACACTGTCAGTCCTAGACGTTTGGCAGCGGACTTCCAGAGCTCAGACACAAGGCCCTAGCGTAAGCTGGCCACTCCGGCGGAGGTAGCAGGCGTTGCCACACCGCAAACAGACGCAGCCAGAGGGGAGAAACTGCCCTTACCACTAGGGACATTTTGGGCATGACTCTAGCCAGGAAGCGAACTGGCAGAGAAGAGATGCTGGCACCACCACCACCAGCAGCAGCATTGAAAAATGGGAAAGGCGAATGAGTGGGCAATTGGCGACCCACTCACCTGTTTCACCCCAGGGCAAAGCACCCAAACACTGTCAGTCCTAGACGTTTGGCAGCGGACTTCCAGAGCTCAGACACAAGGCCCTAGCGTAAGCTGGCCACTCCGGCGGAGGTAGCAGGCGTTGCCACACCGCAGACAGAGGCAGCCAGGGGGGAGAAACTGCCCTTACCATTAGGGACATTTGAGGCATGACACTAGCCAGGAAGCGAACTGGCATCGAAGAGACGCTGGCACCACCACCAGCAGCAGCAGCAGCAGAATTGGGAAAGGCGAATGAGTGGGCAATTGGCGACCCACTCACCTGTTTCACCCCAGGGCAAAGCACCCAAACACTGTCAGTCCTAGACGTTTGGCAGCGGACTTCCAGAGCTCAGACACAAGGCCCTAGCGTAAGCTGGCCACTCCGGCGGAGGTAGCAGGCGTTGCCACACCGCAGACAGAGGCAGCCAGGGGGGAGAAACTGCCCTTACCATTAGGGACATTTGAGGCATGACACTAGCCAGGAAGCGAACTGGCATCGAAGAGACGCTGGCACCACCACCAGCAGCAGCAGCATTGGGAAAGGCAAATGAGTGGGCAATTGGCGACCCACTCACCTGTTTCACCCCAGGGCAAAGCACCCAAACACTGTCAGTCCTAGACGTTTGGCAGCGGACTTCCAGAGCTCAGACACAAGGCCCTAGCGTAAGCTGGCCACTCCGGCGGAGGTAGCAGGCGTTGCCACACCGCAAACAGACGCAGCCAGAGGGGAGAAACTGCCCTTACCACTAGGGACATTTTGGGCATGACTCTAGCCAGGAAGCGAACTGGCAGAGAAGAGATGCTGGCACCACCACCACCAGCAGCAGCAGCAGAATTGGGAAAGGCGAATGAGTGGGCAATTGGCGACCCACTCACCTGTTTCACCCCAGGGCAAAGCACCCAAACACTGTCAGTCCTAGACGTTTGGCAGCAGACTTCCAGAGCTCAGACACTAGGCCCTAGCGTAAGCTGGCCACTCCGGCGGAGGTAGCAGGCGTTGCCACACCGCAAACAGACGCAGCCAGGGGGGAGAAACTGCCCTTACCATTAGGGACATTTAAGGCATGACACTAGCCAGGAAGCGAACTGGCAGAGAAGAGACGCTGGCACCACCACCAGCAGCAGCAGCAGCAGCAGAATTGGGTAAGGCGAATGAGTGGGCAATTGGCGACCCGCTCACCTGTTCCACCCCAGAGCAAAGCATCCAAACACTGTCAGTCCTAGACGTTTGGCAGCAGACTTCCAGAGCTCAGACACTAGGCCCTAGCGTAAGCTGGCTACATTGGCGGAGGTAGCAGGCGTTGCCACACCGCAGCAAGTGCAACAGGGGGGAGAAACTACCCTCTCCATTAGGGACATTTAAGGCATGACACTAGCCAGGAAGCGAACTGGCAGAGAAGAGACGCTGGCACCACCAGCAGCAGCATTGGAAAAGGCGAATGAGTGGGCAATTGACGACCCGCTCACCTGTTTCACCCCAGGGCAAAGCATCCAAAAACTGTCAGTCCTTGGCGTTTGGGAGCGGACTTCCAGAACTCAGACACAACGCCCTAGCGTAAGCTGGCTACATTGGCGGAGGTAGCAGGCGTTGCCACACCGCAGCAAGTGCAACCAGGGGGGGAGAAACTACCCTTTCCATTAGGGACATTTAAGGCATGACACTAGCCAGAAAGCGAACTGGCAGAGAAGAGACGCTGGCACCACCAGCAGCAGCAGCATTGGAAAAGGCGAATGAGTGGGCAATTGACGACCCGCTCACCTGTTTCACCCCAGGGCAAAGCATCCAAAGACTGTCAGTCCTTGGCGTTTGGGAGCAGACTTCCAGAACTCAGACACTAGGCCCTAGCGTAAATTGGCTACACCGGCGGAGGTAGCAGGCATTGCCACACCGCAGCAAGTGCAACCAGGGGGAGAAACTACCCTCTCCATTAGGGACATTTGAGGCATGATTTCAGCCAGGAAGCGAACTGGCAAAAGATGCTGGCACCACCACCAGCAGCACCGTTGGAAAAGGAAAAAGGTGAATGAGTGGGCAATTGACGACCCGCTCACCTGTTTCACCCCAGGGCAAAGCATGAAAGTCTGTCAGTCCATGACGTTTGGGAGCGGACTTCCAGAACTCAGACACTAGGCCCTAGCGTAAATTGGCTACACCGGCGGAGGTAGCAGACGTTGCCACACCGCAAACACGTGCAACCAGGGGGAGAAACTACCTTAAACATTACAGATAAAAAAAATTAACTTTCCAAGCTAAGAGCTGGGTAACCCAACTTGGGCAGATTGAATTTAAGGAAGGCAATCTGCTCCATCAGATGAGGTGCCATGCATAGAAAACACGCGCTCACTTTGAACAGTGGTTGGCGGACATGATAGTAGCTGCTGCGCAACCCATGAGAGTGCAGGCCACACACTCTTCTTTTCATCCCAGTAGCTAAGAGGATCAACATTAGGCGCAGAAGGAACTTCACAGAGGTAAAGTTTGACCATTTCAGCAGCACTACTCTCCTTTCTGCTGCTAGCTCTGTCAGATGGTCCAACTATACTCCCAAGTGCCTCTTCCCAAAACGCAGCTGCTCCACTCAGCTGTGTTGTGCTGCTTGTGGCACTGCTGCTGATGCTGCTGCTAGGAGTAGCAGACCACATCATCTCTTCCTCCTCCTGCACCTCTCCCTCCTCGGACAGCATTCCCATTTTACGCTGCCAGTCACGCACCTTGTTGACCAATTGCTCCCGGTAGCTACTGAGAACATTAAATTTCAAAGCTAGCTTTCCCTTAATTCTTGGATCGCAAAGGCACGCTAGCATCATTTCGGGACTCTCTTCCATTCGTTTGCGAAGGTGTACTTTTAGCAGATCCTTCAGCTTCCTGACTATGGCTGCTATGTCAGGATGTAGAGTGCCACCTTGAACAGCCTCACGGTTTCCAAGGAACACATCCATCTTGCTGCCTAGATGGGAGAACACTGGGATTACCTGGGCCAGACTGGCAGTGTTTGAGCTTAAATTTTCTGTGGCATCCCTGAATGGTTTAAGGACTGCCACTAGCTGGGCGATCACTGTCCAATCCTCCCTATTCAATGGAGAGGTAATCCCAATATTGTGCTCTGAGGCAAGATTATGGATTGCCCTCTGCTGCTCCAAAATCCTCTCGAGCATGTCTAACGTGGAGTTCCACCGTGTACTGACATCCTGACGTAGGCAGTGTACGGGAAGACCTGACCTCTCTTGCTCTTCCCTCAAAAGTTGGCTAGCCTTAACACTATGGTGAAAGTGCCCAGCGATCTTTCTGCAGCGGGACAGAACTACTGCTGCCACATTAGTTCCTTCTGACATTGCTGCCTTCACTACAAGATGGATGATGTGGGCTGCACAGTGCACACCAACAATATGACCATCTCGCAGCGCTTTCACCATATTGGCACCTCCGTCAGTTACCACAAAACCAACTTCAACATTGGTGCCCGCCTCTGCTCCCACCCAAAGGCTAAACATTTTCCTCATCGCATGCAGAATGTTTTGGGAAGTGTGCTTTTCATCCATCACTTCTGCATGGAGAAGGAAAGATCGGTAGCCTGCTGCAGCAGCTTCCTTAGACACACCGGGCTGCCACCAGTGTGCTGTCAAAGAAAGAAAGGCATGCTGGCCGCTAGGTGCACTCCACAAATCTGTAGCTCCTCTTTCACTGCTGCAACACAGGACCGATACAATGAGGGGACAATGTTCCTGCTGAAAGTGGAACGTGACGGAACTGTATATTGTGGAGCCACAGCCGCCATCAATTGTTTGAAAGGCTCCCCTTCGATCATAGAGAAGGATGCCCCTCCAACAGCAATGAACTGACCAATCAGTCGCGTTACTTTATTGGCCTGCTGTTTGGGCATTGACCTTTTGGATTGGAATGCCACAAATTGTTCCAGGGTGGGCTGGACATGCAGTGCTCCAACCTGCATTGGTCTCTGGCTGCCAGCACTAGTTGCTGCTGCTGCTGCTGCTGCTGCTGCTATTGGCTCAGAAGAAGAAGCTGTTGGGGTTTTTCCACGGCCACCAGCTATGCTGCCTGCACTAAGTTTTCCCTCTGCATCTTTCCCCAATAGCACAGCGTTGTGTTGAGTGCTGAGGTGATGCTTCATGCTAGCACTGGTAAAATGGCCAGACACTTTCCCTCTGCTTATTAGCTTCCCACAATGTTTGCACTTTCCATAGCGCCCTTCTTCAACATTTTCAAAGTGCTCCCAAATTGGGGCGCGCATAGCCTTGGAGTGTGCCTTGGGTGCTGCTCCTACTGCTCGGGGTGGATGAACAGAGGCAGAACTAGTGGTGGTGGGACTGGTGGTAACAGTACTGGCCATAGTGGGACTGCTAATTGCTTTAGATTTGCTAGGTTTTGCTGCTGCTGCTGGTGGTGGTGGTGGTGGTGATGATCGTAGCGGAGAAGGTGGAGGCTCAGGGGAAAATTGTGCACTAGTCATTTGGACACTGCTCCCTGAGGAATCTGATTCCTGACCACTCATCTCCTCTACTTCCTCTGGCTCATAGTCTAGCTCTTCATTAGCCAGATCGAATGGAATTCCTGCTAGGCTGGAGCTAAGACTGATATCGTCGTGAGACTCGTGACTAGTAGTAGTGCGAGCAGGAAGAATAGACTCTGCACTTGGCCTCTCAGTCTCAGGCTCCTCTGCTACCTCGCTAGGTGGAGTTCCACTATGTGTAGCCCTCTCTCTAACTGTCTTTACAAAAATTTTGTAAGGACTTGATGGCTTGCTAGAGGTACTAGGAGGACATGGCGTGGCGGTACCAGTGGGAACAGTAGGCGCAGCACTAGTGGTGGTAGAGGCGGTAGAGGTGGGGGTGGTGGTGGTGGTGGTTTTCCCTACAAAGGAATGAGATCGCTTTGGTTTGGGACCCCTCTGAGTCTTGCTGCTAATTTGGCTCTGCTTGGTACCTTGCATGCTGCTGGTGGATGGGGAAGATGCTGCTTGGGGCAAAAGGCACTTCTTTTTAGTCACTGGGCTGGTACTACTTGTGCTACCCTTTAACTTTGAACGTGCTTCTGGTGCTTTAGGCTTTCCGTAAAAAACCATAGAGCTTGTGGGCCTAGCCGCACTACTACTGCCTGCTTTTGGTGCCTTTCCTTTACTTGATGATCCTTCAAGCAATGCTTCCCCAAATGATAAGCGAGAGCTTGGCCTACTTGGCCGACTAGACTGACGCAAAGGCTGCATCTTAGAACTGGTGGTGGTGCTGGTGGTGGTGCTGGTGGTGGCGGTGGTAGATGGAGCTTGTCCCTCCTTAGTCCCAAAAGGAGGATCCATTTCAAATTTTGTGTTGTGTGTGTAGTGTAGTGTAGTGTTTAAAAAACTATAAAAAAAATAAAAATAAATAAAAATAAAAAAAAAGGAAAAACGAATTAAAGACAAAAAATTAGAGGAAGTTCTCTTCAGTGCTACTGCTTAAAAAGTAAAACTATGCACTACTGCACTGTGCTGTGTGCAATCTGCCAAAGTGCTAAAGTTATTTAAATTATTAACTCAAGATTAACTATTTAATAACTAGCAGTATTTTATTTTTAATTTGAATTTACACGGGCCTAAGAGTTTAGCCTACTACTATGCTAGCCTAAAGCTATATTTCCTTACTATAAGTCTACCTCTAGGCAGACGCTCTCAAACCCACTAAGCTAAAGTGAGGTTAAATCAGATTCAGTATATGATTTATTAATTAATATTAAGTTATATAATATTAATAGATTAGAAATAATTTACTTATATATTATGTATTATAGATAGAAGAATATAGATTATGAATTAGAATTTAGAATTAGAATTACTTATATTATAGATTATGAATTAGAATTTATATTGTTATATATTATTTATAATATATTATAGATTAAGATTAAAGAAGATTAGAATTATTTTAGTACTACAGCTAGTAGCTTGAAGCTTTGCTTAGTACAGCTCGTCACAGTCAATTTTTCTTGAAAAGAATTAGAAATAAAATAAAATGTCACAGCAAAACAGTTAGCTTCACTGCTGGCTGCACTCACTAGCCCAACAAGTTCACTTCACTGATGGACTGAGGTGAGCAAAACACTAAGGGTACTTTTAATAAAATTGAAATAAAATGTAAAATAAATGAGAAAATCTTTGCAAAACAGTTAACGTCACTGCTTGCTGATGAAAAAAAAACACAGCACTTATGCGGCTGCACTCACTAGCCCAACAAGTTCACTTCACTGATGGACTGAGGTGAGCAAAACAAATGAAATAAAATGAAAGATTAATTAAGAAAAATTGACTTGGTCTCTTGCTGTTGCTAAAACAAAGCACAAACTATAGAGCTGCAGCACCAGTACTAATAAGATTAGCTGAACTATACGCTAGTAGTAATTATTTAATATTATTACTTTTATTTATAGCTAATTTAATTAACTATTAAGACAAGAAAGAATTATAGAATTATTGATATTACTGATTTTAGATTAGACACTAGTAGATGTCTTGAATGTCTACAGTACACTCTACACTAGTATACTATTACTAACTATAACTGACAAATATATATATAATTTTATAATGAATTCAATTATTAATTATATTAATTAATATTACTGATTTTAAATTAGACACTAGTAGATGAATGTCTACAGTACACTCTACACTAGTATACTATAGAATATATATATATGTATATGACTGACAAATATATATATATATAATAATGAACTATTAAATTATAGATTCTATTAAATTATTATTTATAAATTCTATTTAATTTTTTTAAGCAGGACAGGCAATAGGCACTAGTGCCAGCCCAGGGCAAGGGCACCCCAGTGCCACTGAGGCACTGGGTGCACTGTCAACTCAACAGCACTTACACTACAGTTGATGACAAATTAAATAAAAAAAATTAAATTAATCAAATTATTATTATTAATTATATTAAGTAGCACTGAAGTGAGGATGAAGTACACTGTGAGAAATGGCAGGCTAAGGCTTACCAGTCTCACACAGAACAGAACAATCTCTCTCTGTAACGCTCGGATGCAGCACAGCAGTGTTGCCAAAGCAGTCACAGCGAAAAATGAATGGATCTCTCAGGCAAGCTCTGGTCTTATAAAGGCGCCTTCAGAATTCAAAAAACAGCAGCACAGGCATTGGACGAGACCCTTAGCGTGACGTCACAAGAGTGAGCTGATTGGACAGACGAGATCAGCTCACTCCTGTTTGAAATTTTGGCGGCTGCGCGGCAAAAACGAAGACGATCACGAAGAATCTTCGATTCTTCGTGGTTGTGAGTCTTCGTCTTCTCCTACGTTTTGCCGGCACTGTATTCTCTTCGGCGTGTCTTCGGAACGAACAAAAAAACGGCCTCTTCGTGCTCGTTTTCATGTTCGCCCGAAGACGAATGCGCAAGTCTAATTATAACGCCGCTCTCTGCCTTTATAGGAAAAATGATGCCGGGCACGGCACTGTTCCCTATTGGGGTGCCCTCCCTTTAAATCATCGCATTTACTTTGACTGTCAAAGTAAGCTTTGAGCCCTAGGGGCCCACAAAAGATTATTTCATAATATATGTTTAGCCATTATTAACAGACCTTGAAAAATGTTCTACGAAAAGGATTCATCTCCAAGTTTATTTTGGACTTTTCGTATTTAAAAACAACACGGCTCAAGGATTTGATCTGGATGTGTGGATATGCTGTATGTCACACGCTCCCCCCCCCCTGTTTATTTTTCTTTCTGTATCCTTGATGGGGAAAAAAATGGAAAACCTGAAATAAAAAAAAGACATGTTAAATAAAAACAACACTGCTGGTCATCAAAGAGTAATTTTGTTAACATATATTTGAAAATACAACATAGGGAAACTGATAGGAATTATCTTTTTTTTTTTTGTAATTTACCGGTATAAACATCAAAGTGTACATCAGGTTTTCTGATTGGGACATACACAAGAGGTAAATAAAAGAAAATGATGTACATAAGCCTTTTGATATTAAACTGTGTATGTATATATATATATATATATATATTAAACTATAAATTAATCTGTACAGTTTTGTTTTTTCACAATGCTACCACATGCCATGATGGCACCGGAAGGGGGGGTATTTTAAAAAAGCTTTTCTAGTGCAAATGTCAGAACAGTCTTTATCCAAGACACGGATACGCATAGCCACCAGCATTTTTTTTATTTTTTTGACAGTTATAGGGCAAATCATTTGCATTGCCTTTGTCCTAGATTTTCACCACCAAAGATTAAACTAATAGTTTGCAAACCTATAAATACTGTAAGCTGTGACTTATAGAACTATAGAACATCAGAAAACATTACTTTACGGAAAGGGTAGTGGACGCATGGAATAGCCTTCCAGCAGAAGTGGTAGATGTTAATACAGTAAAGTCATTTAAGCAAGCATGGGATAGGCATAAGGCCAAGCTAGATATAGGATAAGGGCATGTACTAAAGGAAAGTACTCAGAGGTTGGGCAGACTGGATGGGCCTACTGGTTCTTATCTGCCGTCACTTTCTTTGTTTCTAACTATTTTGTATGCCTTCAGAAACACAACAGTGTTATTTTAGTTTCTTTACGGAAACAATCTCTCTGAGGCAGGCTGCTGTCTTGGGAAGATCTGCTGTGAATCGGAACTGACAAAGGAGGCACAAATGATCATTCGGTGAATGGAGAGATAAAAATAGAATCTTGGATAAGATGATAAAATTATTTTATCTCAGGAATATATATATATACATATATACATATATATTCAAAGCTCAAGGCCTAGCTCGGTACTTGCTCAAATCAGACATTCATTATCATCATACCTTGGAACTTGTGGGCTCCGGCTTCCCGTTGACGCTGACATCGGTGGTGGTCCCGCGGACGCTTGGGGGTGTTTGCGCTGCCTTCAGTGACGATTGCCACTCACATCGCGGGAAACAGCCCCATTAAAAGGGGAAATTCGGCGATTCGGGTGTTGACACAGAGAAGTGGCGCTCCTCCCGGAGTTCTCCAGACCAAACCAAATTACGGTCTGCCTGAGAACATACAGAGTAATGTATGTTCAGATATTTAGATAATTATTTATATTCTTAATGAGTCACAAATCTATACATCCCTAACTACTGCTGTATTTAAGGGAGTCACTTTCCTTTTCCTCAGCCAAGACAGCACAGTTTGCTATCCCCTCAGACCTACAAAAATATGATGTAGTATCCTGCTCATCCACATTAGTCCTGGTGAAAATGAAATGCACTAGGGGCAAGAAAGGCAATCGGACCCCAGGGAAATGGTCCAGGGGGTCATTCCTTCCCATGAAAACAACCCTTGGATGCAGGGGCAACATGAATGAGGTGATGCCAGGCAGACCTTCTTGTCTTTGCGGAGATTATGCTGATGGGGCAGCAGATGGGGAAGCAGAAGGGCCAATTGCAGTTGGTTGGGGCCACTTGTGGGGCAGCTCATAGTTAGCATAGGGGTTTATCAGGGGCAATCCCAGAGTGTTGTTTGCTGCATTGGACAATGTCCCACCCTCCTGTCCCCCTTTAGATTCTGTTTTTATGTTTCACAGTTGATTAGGCCGGCATGGTGCAAAGGTTAACCACCCATAGAGGTGTTTTGACACGTGGTCCATAAGCCTCAGGCTTAAGTGCAGAACACTCCTGCGTCTGATGTCCTTTTGAGTCTGGTTGTTGAGCATGGGACGCCGGTAGCCACGAGATATATAATTGGTACGTCTATGTCAGCTGGTCGTGGTGTTACAGTTAATTGGTTGTTTTGCGTTGGTGGTATTATTTGTTAACTGCAATAGGTTGGCTCAGTTGCCAACTCATGCTAATGAAGTTTATTATGTGTTAAAATGTGTATGGTTCTTTGCATATTTATATATTCATATTACAGTTTATTTAGAGTCACATGTTGAGTGTCACGGTGCAGAGATACAAGTTGAAAGCACCATGGACAAAATGTGTCTAGTAGCTGACTTTAATAAACTTTGTAATTGTTAAACTTTGTATTTGTGTGCTCTCCTTCATTTAGGGTTTAATGGGGGAGGGGGTGCCGACTTGGGCTCTACCATATTCATGCCACCTCAGTCCCAGGCCAGAATACTCTGCCCCAACAAAATACCTACACTTATTCTCCGTTGGCTCATCTTGCATTAGAAATGATAGTTTAGTATAAGAACTGTTCCGACTTTTTAACAATATTTCCCTTGAAGCATCTAGTGACACATCACTACTAGCTGAAGTTGGCTTTCTTAGTAAGTTCTTCAATAGCCTTAATAAAATATAGATTTTGTGTTCATGATCAGACTAATTGTTTGAGCTCTTGGTTACGTGATTCAGAACATTTCTCTTGTCAGGTTTTATTGACTTCTAATCAACCATGAATGTAGTATTGATTGGTGACTAATGACTCATGTCCAACTCCATGGGTTGTTTGCAATTAGCATTCATGATCTGTTAAATTAGAACATATTCTTTATTTTAATGAACCCAGTACATTGCTGCAGAAAATTAAAAAAATTGTGAAGAGAAATGTAATCTTTATCGAGCATATGGAAAACATCAGGCTTGGGGTCAGATAACATTGACGGAAGAATTTGACAAAGCTGTTTTCTCAAACCGACCAGTAGGTGGTCAGACAAGGAACAGACGAAAATCTCAACAAAGTACTGCTATAGTAGAATTTTATTTATCTAAGGAAAATGTTCCATTTCCGTTTTTACTCTAAGGAAACTATAAAGTTTAGCAATATTAAAAAATGCACATCTTCCCTCAGTTTTCTCTATTCTGTCTTTCTCTCTTCCATTATGTCTTCTTTTCTCTTGCCCCACCCCTCTCCTTTTTTCTTTGCCTTTCCTCTCCCTCTTAGATTTGCCTTTCCTCTCCTTGTTACATTTCCTCTCATTCCTCCTTTCTGCCATCTCCCTCTTTTCTTTTGCCTCTTTCCTCTTCTTTTCCCTAACCACTGCCTCTAAAACAGAAGCGGTGATTTGATTTTTTTGGAGAACACCAAGGTATTACCCTCTTCATTAGAGGTTTAGAAAGTCTTCTGAGATATTTAGCATTTATATTTAAAGACAGTTAAAGACATTATGTGGTTTAACACTTAGGTATACCATACTTACTAGTTTCCAGGACCTTAACAGTGCATGACATCACTTAATCTGGGAGATTTTTCCACACTCATACATGTACTTATTAGTAGTACTGATTTTAGGTTTAGTACTCTTTACCCGGTGCTTAGTATGCCTGAGGTTAGGTAGAGCTTAGCTGAAGTTTTGTACTTGTTTAAGCTCAGCTGAGATTTAGTACTCTTTAGCAGATGATTAGTAGTGCTTAGCTTTGGGAGATTAGTGGTTCAACACCGAGGGTATGACTTATTTGACTAGTAGCCCATTATGACATAATATCAAAATAAAATAGAGAAAATACTGAGCTTTATTGAAAAAAAGTTATATGCTTGAACTAAGATATATGCAGTCCAGTTAAAACTACATACTTTTCACTTTGTGCTAGCCCTAAACAAATGATTCATTGACTTCACCACTTAGCCTTCCTGATCTGGAACATATCAAATGATTATTTAAGAGAGCCAGGCTTGAATTCTGAAAACACCAGGGACTGGGAAGCAATTTCCTCAAGAGAATCTGTGCTCATTTTTAGCTTATATGGTTTCCTTTGTTGAAAAAAAAGGACATGAAAGAGACAGACTACAGCAACCATGAAACGCAATAGAGTCATATGTAAAGGTTTATGAAAATGTGTAGTTTATTCTTTAGCACAACCTAACATTACATTGTATTAATAGAGTGCCACCACATCTTTTTACAACAGTGGTTAGTGAAATAAGTAATTATAAGTAACATTAAAACTGACAATATACAAAAGTGGCAAAAACATTAACATCCTGGTACAGAGGGAGAAGAAAAGGTACTGTTATGCAAATAAAGTTAACTCATCTCAGTGTCCCCCACCAACT
Source organism: Sceloporus occidentalis (assembly GCA_023333645.1). Classification (NCBI taxonomy): domain Eukaryota; kingdom Metazoa; phylum Chordata; class Lepidosauria; order Squamata; family Phrynosomatidae; genus Sceloporus; species Sceloporus occidentalis. The sequence goes on along the minus strand of JALMGF010000015.1, from coordinate 16,793,903 downwards.
CCCTATATTCTGTGGTTATAATCAGGCCCGAACTGGCCGATCGGCAGCATATCGATGCCACGGGAGCTGGATATGTCCAACTGCTTGCCATGTGAGCATAAAAAATGAGTGTGTGCCCACGCATATCCAGCCGCCAGCCATATGTACGTCATCAGTCCGGCCCTGGTCATAATCATCATACTGTTCATTTTACTGAGTGCAAATAGGCGCATGTATTTCTTTTTTTATAGAGCTTCTGTCTCATTTCCAAACCCCCCCTGCATACTTAACTACAATGCCTGTGCAACAGTACATGTATTTTAAGTGACAGCATCAAGCATGTATTAAACTCCCATTGACTTTTTTTTAATTTAAAGTCTTTTTTTTTTAAATTAAGTAAATAAAATACATTAGCAATTTAGGAAATCAAGCTCTGCATGCCCATAATGTGCTTTAAAGTAACATACTGGGATCAGATGTGTCAAGCAGTTGTGTAATGCTCTGGAATGCCATAACTTGTAATGGAAATGTGGAATCCTTGTAGTTGTAGCTGTGTATTTATTTTACGGTTTCATCACACAGTGTTATCATCCGGCAATAAAATAAAATCTCTTCTCATTAAATACAGATCTGGAAGCAGACACCTGAGATGTTGTAAGCTGAAATATAAAATCTTCTTCCACCCACACACATCATTCAGAGACTTCCGAAAGAGGAATTACAAATGCTATTTCTGTGTGTTGAAAATGTCTCTTTTTTTGGTTATTATAGAGTTTCATGTTGAGCAATATGTTGTTCAGCATTTTAAAAGCAAAGAGCAAGCACATTAAATCTAATGAATACAAGGTTGACATTTAAATCTTCTAGTCCACAAATTACATTTACTCTGCATGGGGAAATAAATAAAATACAAAGATATAGATGCATAATTCTATACACACGAACAGGAACAAATATTTGTATTTCCCAAGGTTTACCATTCTCATGCTTTTAAGAAATCTCATCGAGAAGGTTTTTTTTGTATCTTTATGTAAATTCTGATTTTTTCCATTTCTCAAAAATACTTATGGTTACAATATTTATATTATGGGAATGGTGCCAAATGACATGTAAGAAAGAGATGGTTGTAGACTCTTGATTACATTTTATGAAGGAGACCATGCCAGAACTTCTTTACATGGTAGTATAACCCAAAAAGTGTTTTCCCCATTATTATATTTTACCGAGTAATAGCTTCCTGGCCAACTGTGTGGGAGTTTAGCTATCAAGTGCATGGATGTGCCTTTAAACACAAACCAAGCCCTTTTCTCTTGTTGAAATCAGGTCATCTGTCCCCGGCATGGAGATTATTTTGTCTTCTAATCTTCTTGTGTAGCACTGGAATTGCAGTTTTAATGCTGCAGCAACACGCCGCATGGTTTAGCTATGTGTATATCTGAAAAGTACTACAAGACCCATGATATACTTTGGCATTTATATGTTTTAATAAACATTATTTGTTAACATGGTGGACGAACACTGAACAACATTCAGTTCCCCATGTATAAGACGCACCTTTTGGGTGCCCGAAATTTGAAAAAAAAATGTATTATCATAAAATTCAAACTCATCATCCTCATCACTCCCATCCATTGACTGCCCCTAAATTAACCCTAAACACCCTGTGAATGCTCAATAACTTTGAGACACAGATTCTTCCCAAAAGAGTTGAATAAGCAGATTTTATTGCTCGTGCACACGAGGGAGTGTCATCAGCCAGACTACTCTCTCTCAATGAAAACAACACATGTCTTATATACCTTTACAAACAAGAGAGCTACGTGCTAAGATCTGTCTACGTAGCAAGTGTCCTGAAATATACATACAGAAAGATACAGAAAACCATTCATCCTATTATGGTCAGTTTATGTCAAAGACCATGTTTGCAGCTGAGATGATCAATCACTTCTGACCCCCCTCATTGTGGTCCTTGAATAGACTTGGTCAGTTTCTTTTAACTTACTTGGAGCAAGAAATAGCCAACCACCTGTCCACTCTTAACCTTTCATTGCACATAGAGTCACACAGAAAAGGACACTCAGGGTTAACATAAAAATATCTGCTGAGAAGCTGAAGGCACAAATTCAATATTCACAGTCCTCCCTTTTTATTCTTAACAGATTCTGTTAAGTAATCAATAATTTGTTTTTGGATGAGATGGAGCTCATTGCATAGCGAACCATGCGTCCATTACTTTCTTTTCATGTGGATCGTCATACAATGTGTCATCCAGAGTTTCCGGGTCTTTAAAATCGGGGGATTCTTCACCTTCCAACAAAGGCATTGCGTGGCTAGTGCCAGTACACTTTACACTCAGCGACTTAATTAGTAGAAAGAAAACACACACATACAATAACAAACAAAGCCACAATCATACCAGTCACCAGCTTTGCTCCAAGTGAACCGAACCATCTTTCAAGGCCAAATGGATCCCATTCCTCATCGCTTTATAAAACTAAACCCATTACCTAGTTCCCGTGAAACCCCTGACCTGGCACAGGGACACCCAACACAGGGAGCACCCGCAGCATGTGGAACAAACCCACACACCCAACATGACTGATCACACCCGAAGCTCCACGAAACATTCTGCCTATGTCAAAATACAAACCATCCCTCTCCCATGGTACTCTAATATCCTCCCTTTTGTGTCTGACAATGCAAAGGGAATTCTACCAACATGCACAATCCCATAAAAATCTAACAAGACATGCAAAAAAAAAACCCATTTAGATCTTTCTTTCAGCTTTTCCAATATTTTGCTGCATGGTTTCACGAGTGGCCTCTTGGCCTTTCTCGGCTTTCCCACGTAGGTTAGTCAGCTAGGATTATTGTGCCTGTTGGAGGACTAACGTGTTGATTTCCTTGGAATTGGGAAAAGCTTTATATGGCTGCAATGAATACAAGAAGCAATCTCAGCTACCTTTGCAGCTCTGTTAGTTACAAGCAGACATGATATGGGCATTTCCAGCAAAGTTGAAGAACTTTCTTTCTTTTAAAAACTCTTGACCAATACGTATTCTCCTGGTTGGATTTGGTGAATTGGTTTGTCGTCCTGTGTCCGTGCGCACTGCTTGCACCTGTGATTTGAGAGACTTAAAGGACTTCATTAGAGTCTTACAATATACGCTAATTGTGTCATCTATCAGCATGATCATGCACTAATACTTTTAGAGAATTAGCAGCTAGCATAGGACGTCCCATTATGAGCTCGTGAGGTGTAACTTTTATGGCTGCATGAACTGAGTTTCGCATAGACATTAATGCTAAGGGTAAAGCTTCTGGCCAGAGAATATGAGTTTCTGCGCATATTTTGCTAATCTTATTTTTTAAGACTCCATTAGCTCTTTCTACTTTTCCTGCACTCTGAGGGTGATATGGACAATGCAGATGGTACACAATACCTAAAACTCTAGCAAGCTCCTGTACTATATCAGCAGTAAAGTGCGTTCCTTGATCTGAAAAGATGTGCAGAGGTATACCATATCTAGGAATAAATTCCTGTAGTAGTTTCTTTGCTACTGTTCTTGCCTCTGCACGTTGGCATGGGTAGGCTTCTATCCAGCGGGAATATGTACACACAATAACAAGGACGTATTTATAATACAAAGATCTTGGCATTTCAATAAAGTCAATTTGCAAACTTCTAAAGGGTCCCATGGGACACGGAGTCCTCCCATGCCCTTGTATGTGTACTCGCTTACCCACATTGTGCTGTTGACAAATAACACATTGTTCACAATATTCTTTAACAAGGGGCCGGATACCTGGGGCCCACCAATCAGCTAGTATAGCTTTAACCATTGCTTTACTAGACACATGACTCAGGCCATGCGCTAGTCTGATAATATAGGGAGCCAAATCAGGAGGTAAAGCTGGTAAATGTTGAAAAATTTGAGGGCCATGCCAAAAACCATTTTCTTCCACTCCTCCCTTTTGTTCCCAATATTGCTGAGTTTTCTCATCAATTTGGGAATAAAATTTCTTTAAATCAATGGGAATTGTTAGTGAAGTGGGGTCTGCATTAGCAGCTCCTTGAAAAAGTTCTGTGAAGGGCAAGCCTGCCGCTTCTTTAGCTGATTTATCAGCTAACTCATTGCCTTTCGATTCTGCATCAGTACCCTTGGTATGAGCTGCAATTTTAATTACAGCTATTGCACTAGGCATCATTAGAGCATCTAACAATGCTTTTACATGTGTATGGTTAAGAATAGGGGAACCTGATGAAGTAAGGTAACCTCGCAATCGCCAGATGGCACCAAAATCATGCACAACTCCAAAGGCATATCTAGAATCGGTATATATGTTTACTTTCTTTCCTGTAGCTAATATACATGCTCTAGTGAGGGCCACCAACTCGGCCACCTGTGCTGAAAAATTAGCAGGTAAAGGTCCTGACTCAATCACCTGAAAACAGTCAACAACTGCATAACCAGTCCTTCTTTGTCCTTTTGGGTCAATGAAGGATGAGCCATCTACAAACAAATTTAGATCAGCATCTGTAAAAGATATCCACTGTCTACAGTATCCTGCCATTCCCAGAAAAGCACGTAACTGTTTCTTTGTACGGGGCACTGGACAATTGATAATAGGGGTCAACCTATCAGGATAGATAGATCTATAACCATGGGAAATAAGCTGTCCTAAGTATTTAACTTCAGGGAGACACCACTGCAATTTCTGTTTGTTCACTTTATGTCCTTTCCTAGCCAGCTCCTGCAACAGATGAAAGGAATCTGCAACACACACTTCTTCAGTAGGGGATGTGACAAGTAAATCATCCACATACTGAATAAGTGTGGAGCCACCAGGGAGAACGAGGTCACTAAGATTTCGTCTCAATGCCTGTGAAAATAGGGCCGGGCTTTCAGTGTAGCCTTGGGGTATACGTGTCCACGTATATTGTTGCCCTTGATATGTAAATGCAAATAGATACTGACTGTCTTTATGCAAAGGTATGCTAAAGAAAGCAGAACTTAGATCAATTACAGTGAAATATTTAGCCTCTGAAGGGATAGAGGACAGGATAGTAGTAGGGTTAGGAACAACAGGGAAAATGGGCTGAACAACTGCATTTACAGCTCTCAGATCCTGTACAAACCTATATTTAGGGGGATCAGAACCTGGCTTTACAACAGGCAAAATCGGAGTATTACAAGGACTAGTGGTAGGAACAATTATTCCTTGATGCAACAATTCTTGTACCACAGGGACAATGCCCTCCAAAGCAGTTCTGCTGAGAGGATATTGATTAACTCTGGGTAAACTGACACCTGGTTTTAATTTTATTTTAACCGGGGGTTCTTCCCAAATCAACCCTGCAGAATCACCTGGGACTGCCCATATCCATTCAGGTAGCCCTTTCCATATATCATTTGTAACCTGCTCTGTCAGTGGATATGCAATATCAAAATCAATCGTAGACATTGATTTTCTATCTTTGATCACTTCTTCTAATCTACCCAAATACAATTCCTCATACTCAGGAAGTTCTAAAACAATATGGCCATTAGGAGTGCAAGAAATGGTACAACCCATATCACACAACAAGTCCTTTCCTAGCAAATTTATGGGACAAGTGGGGCTTACGAGAAATTTTACTTGTAAATTTATTCCTGCCAATTGAAAGTTTAGAGGCTGAGAAACGGGGTGAGGAATTGTTTTGTCACCAACACCTTTTACAAGAACTGGCAGATCTGAGCTTAAGGGAAATTTCCCTATCCAGTCTTTAGACAGACAGGAGCGGTGAGCTCCGGTGTCTACCAAAAATTGCAGTATTTTACCTTGTACCTTTGCTTTAATAAATGGGCCTTCATCTTCAGCCGTTATAGTGGGGAATGAGTCAGAAACAGCAGGAGCATGGGTGTCAGTGTTAACTAGTCAATCTCGTACATTACTGTCCTGTCTGTATAGTGGGGGTACCCACTTTGCTCTCTGTTGACCGGTTGCGCTAGAGAACTGCCGTCTGTCAAAGCTATAACCTTCACCATTATTCACATTCTTTTTTTGGGAATTTGCAATTCCTAGCCATATGACCAAGTTTGCCACAATTATAACATGTCACGTTTCCTCCAGGTTGCTGCACCAACTGATCAGTACTTCCCCCTCCAGCCACAGGCTGTGAAGCAGAGACCACTGCTCTCATTGCAGCTCTATACTCCTTAACTTCAGCAACTCTCTGCCTTTCTCTAGAATCCTCTTTATATTTCTCAAAATGCTTTGCAGCAGAGACCACATCTTTTAAACTCTTCTCTTCCCAACCAATCACCACTCTTTTTACTCCCTTCTTTACCTCTGGTAACAATCCTTTCACAAATGCAGCAACTATCATAGGTTCTGCGTTTCTCTCTGGGTCATTCACACCACTATATGCTTTCACCAATTTTTTAATTCTATCCGCAAACTCTTCAACACTTTCATTTTTACCCTGTGAAGCAGTGTTAATCTTAGTCCAGTCAGTGTTCTGAGGAAATCCTTCAACAAAAGCTTTAATAATATTATCATTCAATGTCTTGCGTGCGGCAGCATTGCGCTCTACCAATTCAACATCTGTATCCCAATTAAAATCATGTACTACTTTAGGAAACGCTGCTTTAAAACAAGTAAACTGCACTGGTTAAAATAATCTGCCACAATTGATCATAATCTCGTTTAACAGGGTCATAAGCAGTCATCAGTCCTTTCAAAACATCACAAAATTTAGTAATATCATCTCCAGGACGGGGAAATTGTTGTTTTAGAACTAACAGTTCTCCCGGTGCCCAAGGGTGATGAATGGTAAAGGGAACACCAGCATTATCCATTTGTCCTATTTCTTTCATAGGATACATGCTTTCTGTGCTCGAAGCAATCTGTTTTACTTTAACAGTTTTATCTGTATTTCTTAAATCATATGGATGTTTAACATCAGTAGAAGGAGGAGGGGAAATTGGGTGCAGAGGAGGAGGGGAAGCAGTAGATTGGGATAAGGGTGATAGAGATGAAAAGGGTGTTGGGACAGAATGGGGAGGGGTGAGAACAGGTTCAGGAATGAGGACAGGAGCATCAGCTCCAGGGGCAACATGATTATAAGGGGGAGGATTAAATATCAAATCATCAATAGTCATATCATTGTTAGTAAGCAATGGAGGATATAACTTATCAACAAGTACAACATTCTGAGATTCTTTCTGCAGTTTTTTATCAGTTTCCTTCTTCCTAACAGGATAAAGGGAACTGGCGGCCGCCTGAGGGTGTTGGGAGTTTTCAAGTGGAGCAGACTCATTATGCTTTCTCCAGATTTTGAAACCTTCCCTAAACCACATACAAAACACTCTCCATTCATTTTTGGAGACATGTGACATGTCTTTCTTTAAAGTCATACGGAGTCCTTTTAAGGATTCCATATTTAAAGATCCCTGTGAGGGTCAACAATAAAAATTATCCTCATCTGATTCTGAGGCTAATTTCCATTTATACATATATTTTCCCATCTCTTTGCCATGCTTCTTAATCATGGTTTCTAGAGGGGACCCCGGGGTAACTCTGGAGAAAAGATTTCCCATCTTATTCTCCTCTACACAAAACACAAATCTACAATAGCGGGTTAGGCTATGTACTCTACAATAGCGGGTTAGGCTATGCACTTCTACAATAGCGGGTTAGGCTATGCACTTCTACAATAGCGGGTTAGGCTATGCACTTCTACAATAGCGGGTTAGGCTATGCACTTCTACAATAGCGGGTTAGGCTATGTACTCTACAATAGCGGGTTAGGCTATGTACTCAACAATAGCGGGTTAGGCTATGTACTCAACTTAGTTGCAACTTCTGACAATACCATACAATACAATAACTTACTTCTTATAAACATACAAAATAGAATAACATGCATGCATCTTACTTACTCAACTCTTATGGATCCCGTCATTCAGATAGGTACCCAGTGGCCGACCCCCGTATCCTCTACCCAATACTTTACACTAAAGGCTTTCTTTTAAAAGAGGTGCCTCTTACCTTTTTTCAGATGAGCTCAATGTTGGGTAAAGGATCGTGAGTCTGCACCGTCTGGATCCTGAGTCCGAAATGTGGGATCCCGGACGAGCCCCCAACTGTGAATGCTCAATAACTTTGAGACACAGATTCTTCCCAAAAGAGTTGAATAAGCAGATTTTATTGCTCGTGCACACGAGGGAGTGTCATCAGCCAGACTACTCTCTCTCAATGAAAACAACACATGTCTTATATACCTTTACAAACAAGAGAGCTACGTGCTAAGATCTGTCTACGTAGCAAGTGTCCTGAAATATACATACAGAAAGATACAGAAAACCATTCATCCTATTATGGTCAGTTTATGTCAAAGACCATGTTTGCAGCTGAGATGATCAATCACTTCTGACCCCCCTCATTGTGGTCCTTGAATAGACTTGGTCAGTTTCTTTTAACTTACTTGGAGCAAGAAATAGCCAACCACCTGTCCACTCTTAACCTTTCATTGCACATAGAGTCACACAGAAAAGGACACTCAGGGTTAACATAAAAATATCTGCTGAGAAGCTGAAGGCACAAATTCAATATTCACAACCCCATTAACCATAACTGCCCCTAAATTAACCCTAAACACCCCATCAACCATAACTGCCCCTAAATTAACCCTCACCTCCCCTAACTTTCAGCAACCCAAATATTAATTTTATACTTACTGTTAGATGAGTTGGCCGATATAAGGAAAGGGGTGGGGTCAATCGTCAGTGAGTCATAAAGAGGCAAGGCCAATCATCAGTGTGACTGCAGAAGTACTGGGAAGTAGTAACTGCAATCTACAATCTACAACCACTGTATAAGACGCACCCAGTTTTTAGACCCCACATTTTTCGAAAAAATAATTTGTATTTCATTGTTTCATAGTAGAAAATTGTAAAAGCTCGAGACTTTGAAAAAAGAGCATTTATAGATTGCTTCTGTTTTTAGTTATTAGTTTCCTGAATCTGTAACCTGTTGTTTTCAAGTACCAGCACTAACTGCCTTCTAAAGGCTTTCAAAGAATATTACTCTCTTATATTTTCATCATATTGGTATAAAGTTTTCATAATAATAATAACATGTAATGCAGTTTTTTTATATCATATAAATATATATATGTATATATAATTTTTATTGTGACCCTTTTGCACATTCATAAGGGAATCCCCAGGACCCTCCATATGCATTGGTCTCTTTATTTGCCCCCTCTGCTATTCGACAGAACTCATCTCCTTGTGCAGGTGGTTACCTGCCACTGATTTTAAGCAGCAAATCAGTGGCAAGAATTGTCACGCCACAGAAAAGGAGTACTTTAATGTGCATTTCTTTGTAGTGGGGCTGTCAGGGGCTGGTCCTTTAATAAAAACAAAATGTATTATTGTTTACAAATTGAATGCTATACTCTTGACGTTTATAGCAACACATTAGATTTTTGAAACATTTTACTTTAATCACAGAAAAGGATCGAATTAAAAAAATCCTTCTTGTTCTCTAGCCAGCTTCTGTCTGTTATAGCTAGTTGTTTAAAACTGCATGATAGCCTGTTAAAGGAAACCTATATAGCTAAAATGTGCTTCCACATGGAGCAACATTTGTATAACATGTTAAATATACACATGAATGTTTCAGAACTTAAAATATTTGGAATTGTATTTCTGTTCTTCGTCAAATTCTACAAAGGGTTATGATGTATAATTAGATTCATATGCTTAGAACCTACAGTTGTGCTTACTTCAATAAGTAATACACTATATGGACAAAAGTATTGGGACACCTGATCATTACACCAACAGGGAACTTTATGGCATTGCATTCTAAATACATAGACATTTATATGTAGTTGCTCCCCTCTTTGCAATTTTCACTCTTCTGAAAATGCTTTCCACAAGTTGTAAAGATATGTTTGAATGGGTTTGGTGTGGAAAAACTTGACTGGCCTGCACAGAGCCCTGACCTCAATCCAATTGAACACCTTTTGGATGAACTGGAATGGAGATTGTCAGCATCAGTGCCTGACCTCACAAATGCTCTATAGGATGAGTGCAAACATTCCCACTGCACTACAAAATCTTTTGGAAAGCCTTCCCAGAAGAGTGGAAGCTGCTATAGCTGTAAAGAGGAGACTAACTACATATTAATGTCTATGTATTTATAATGGAATGACCCTGTTGGTGTAATGATCAGGTGTCCCAATACCATCCAAATTTTTGTTCCCATTTTAGCCTTACTTGTATGTATATATGTTTTAATGATGGTACTTGACTGCCAAAGATCTTCTTAAGACTGGCTCGCCAAATACTACAACCATACACCAATAAAGCAAATAGGAGCACCTACGGCTAAATTCTTCTCTTATTAGTTCAGTAAATGAACATCCAGCTTATATTAAAGCTTTCTTGTTCAGAAGGTCTGATTACCTCTGCACAGAAGGGACTCCTGCAATAGCTTACACTTCTCTAATCACTAATCACTTTGCTACAAATAAATAACCCACTATCGATCTATGCCTGTTATTTCATTTCGCATTCCCACTCTAAATATATCTGTCCAAATAATAACTTTTTTAAGACTCAGCAGTAGTTTTAATTGCACATATTTAATTGAGAAGGGATTTTGTTGCATAAACCTCTAAAGTCCATTTCCCCTTAGAGATGAGTGGATGTGAGCTCAGTGTGAAGTCCTTTAAACATTTTACTAAGACCATTTACTGTAGTTCTTGCTGTCTAAGTGCATAAGGCCGCAGGCAATGTTTGCCACCTGAAAATATTTAAAGATAAATGTTTATTACCAATACATTATAAGGATATTTTAGTTTCCAATGCAGCCTCACCAACACAGAATGCCTATTAAAGCACTTTGTAAGTACTTTAATATCCACTCTTCAAGCTGTTGAATGAAGGTACAGAATAGCATCACCCCTGTGCCCTGTTAGTGGCAGGAAAGAGCTCCCATTAAAATCAATGAAGGTACTTTCTGGTCATGTGCATGTAACTCTTGAGAAAGCTGGTACTGGATCTGGTGGCCAGTGAGGATATCATGTGGGCTCAGGGGATGTGTTCACACTAAAGTGCATATAATGACTGGAGCACCCCTCAAGAAGAAAACATAAAGACCTTGCCCATAAAGAGGGAAAAATACAATAATACTGGTTTTAGTTCACGTTCAATGCCGAACAAAATCGACTGGTTATGCTGGAGAAATTGAATAACTCCTCTCCCAAACGTCCCTGTTCCTGAACCCTCTCTGTACATAGCGCCATAGAGCAGCCCCCTCCTTTTCCTGGTAAGAGGGAGGCTCATAGTTAAAGAGGAAAGAAATGTTCAGTTGTTCTGTCTGGTTCATCAGTTCATTACTATAGCTTACCTGAAAGAGCTATTTTTTAAACTCCAATTTATATATTTTTTTTCTTCATGTGATGTATATGTGCTGTTCTTTATAAAAATAGACTTCAAATGAAGTGGCTACCCTTAATTGATGATTAGCCTTAACATTGCTGGTGTTTATGTTTGCATGTAGATCTGACACAGGCACATGTAAACTTCTCAAAGTGATTCATCAATTAATAGAATCATAGAATTTAACGGCAGAAAAGTAAAAACTTATGTTCACCATCAATTTAACAAATGCTAAAAATTACAACTGTGTTAATTATCTTTCACTTGTAGTATCTCATCACACTCTGCATATACTTTTTCTTTGGATTATCAAAAAAAATTGTGTTTGTTTTTTTTGTAACATTTATGTAATTAGTATATTAAACATACATTTGAGGAAAGTTTTTATATAAGAACCCTACTTTTTTGACCCAGTCTGACTATGATAACCATTATCGGTTCTTTCTATGTCATTTTAAATAATACATGCTGCTGTGTTAAATCCGTGTAATGACAACATGCCTTTACAGTAATTAACACCTGGTACTTTTAGGGAAGAATTAATGATGTATTCCGCCTAGTAATTAAGTAAGAGTCTGAGTACACCGCCAAAACTTGTAATTAAAAAATTGCATTGAAAGGTCCCAAGGCCCCTATGCAGCAGACTCCAAAGACGCTGCCTCTGATTCCGAATTAGCTTTTCTGGAAATTTATCATGGTGATGTATTCTAAGTTCTCTCTTGGCACCTGTGGGAGTGCTTGAATCTTTCACCTTTCTGCTGTTTTTTTGCGATCCTGGGACATTTTAATATTATGCTGTAAATGATGATAAATTATATTTTTGGGTTTTCTACCGAATGCAGATATATTATTCATATGTCTCAGATAAGGTTTCAGTCCATTTGTATTCCTCCAGTATTCTCTAATTTTTGCAAACCTGAGATTTTAATACACACAGCTACAGATTTGGCAATATTTGTTATTTCTTTATTTAACATTTACCCTTTCCTTAATTGTAACCTAGCTAGAGTCAGAGTATCTTGCATTTTTATTAAACATTAAATATTGAAGTTAGTTTTGGTTCCTTCTATCTTACAACATTTTATACAAAATTATATTTGAAAAACAAAACTTGACAAGCTAAGCCTATGTGTCTTTCTTGTAAACTGGGGCACAGTCATGGTGGAAAAGAAAGGTGTCTTCCCCAAGCTGCTCCCGCAAAGTTGGAAACATAGCATTGTCCAAAATACCTTGGTATGCTGAAGCATTAAGATTTCCCTTCACTCCACCTAGTCCAACCTCTGATTTTAGTAATTAAGTGGTGTCCCCCAATATTTTTGTCTGTATAGTGGTGCACAAAGCAAGGTCCATCAAGACATGGTTGGATGAGTTTGGTGTGAAAGAACTTGACTGGCCCGCACAGAGTCCTGACCTCAACCCCATCAAACACGTTTAGGATGAACTGGAATGGAGTTGGCGAGACAGACCTTCTCGTCCAACATCAGTGCCTGACCTCACAAATGCTCTACTGGATGAATGGACAAACATTCCCACAGAAACACTCCAAAATCTTGTGGAAGAGTGGAAGCTGTTATAGCTGCAAAGGGGGACCAACTACATATTAAAGCCTATGTATGTAGAATGCAATGTCATAAAAGTCCCAGTGTAATTAAGTGTTGTTAACTGAAAATGCTGACAGCCTGGTTGTGACATGACGTACATGCAGGAATTTAACGTAATATGGACTGTTCCAGTATTAGCACTTTAGTTTTTAGTTAAAAAACCACAATCATTCTACACAATTTCATTTCAATTAATGCAAAGTTCTCTAACGTTTTAACTGAGGACCAAAAATTTTATAACCTTGTGGTACAAAAAGCATTTAACCACATGGAATTAATTGAGTAGTATAAGTTTAGGAGCCTAATTCTTTGTTAGATATCAATAATGGTTATGTAAACAGATCAATATCATTTGGTAGATATACAATACCACCAATGTTAGGTACCAGAATGGCTGCATATGTTTTCTTGGAGTTTTCTAACCCTCTATTCACTGATTGTTTCCTCCTGCCACATCCTTTCCTAGGTCCTAGACATACTAAAGTGAAACAAAGTGTTATCTTACCACCTCACATCTATTATTCTGATTCCATAGTTCGAATCCTGCTTAATTCATATTATCATGTGGTTCTAAAGGGGGAGCAATTGTTATTATAATGAGAACATATTGCAGGTCACCACATCCATAGTCTATATCTACTGTCTAGATAGAGTACATGGCTTCCTCAAAGTTATATCAATATATGTCTGTCCTATTTTGTTAGTGCGATGTATCTTTAGGTGTGTTTAGGGCACAAAATAATTACTATGTGTTGATGGATGATGCTTTATAGACGCAGTTTTTTGTTGTGTTCATTGGAAGGATTTGCACTTTATTTCACACATGAGCGTCTGGGTTTTCCTACTCGCTCAATAATAGAAGTATTGTTAGCCTAGTACTATCAGGTTAGTAGGTGAGAGAAGCTGATGACAACGTGTTAGCTGAGGCCACTATTTCCCTTTAATGCACGAAGAAAGATCGCAAGAAGGATTCTTTCTGTTCAAATGCATGCCTGTCCATTCTTCATTGATGATAATGATTATGGGGGTCACAAGTTTAATGAGTCTATTCCAGCCATTGTATTGTATTGAATTGTGTGTATTAAATTACAGGTAACAATTGAGGATGCTTTTCCTGCATGATTTGAAACAAAGTTGAGTTAAAGCTTTGTTATTTTGGGTTGGCTAAAGTCGTGGAAGGGACACTTAACACTTTAAGAGCTAGGAATCCACTCACAATTATATATAGTAATATTCTTACGTAATTTTAATTTTGAAAGTTAGTTCCAGAGAGGTACCTGTGAACAGAAGTTGAGTTCTAGGATACTCATTTTGCCAGAAAGATCCATCACATGAGCAGAATTTTTTTCTAACTTTGCTGTTATGAGTAAAGCATTTAAGGTTTGATTAGCTAAGGGCCATAAATGTAATTTATAAGTTCATAAGTTCGTAAGCACGGTCCTCTAGGGCAATAAGGCTCAGGAACGCCAATTTGAACAAATGAAACACCCAAAAACAAAACCATAAAAGAAAATCCTAGTTCCCAATTAGAGCCCTCTCTGGTTATACTTTGCTGGTCCAGACTGACCAGACTAAACACCCACTAACTATATCTCCTCGCTGACCCAGCTAAGCCAGACTCTGGAAACCTCCCCCAGACAACACACAGGCAGGTAGTGCCACACTTGACTCAAGGGTTGTCTTCAGGGCCCCTCCTTGCCCTGAGAGCACAGCAGAACTTCTCAACCTCTCCCCTCCACAATCTCCCTGATTGTCAGGCTACGGGGGATTTAATGCCCAACACCTGTACCTGATGCAGGCGTTGTAGGAATCCTGAGTGGATCCTGCAGACATCTAGTGTCTTGCAATAGTTGGCATGATATTTCCAGTGAAAGGGAATGGAGCATTGGCCCAACCTGCTCTCCAATTGCTCCAACCCAGGGACCCATATACATGAACAGCACTATTGTATAGACCCAAATGCCAAACAAATAATCACACTGGGGCTTACAGTATCACAAATATATATATATATATATATATATATATATATATATATACCAAAATGATGAGCAAGAATAAACCCATCAGAGGCACATGGTAACATGGGACCTAAGCAAAGTACTACCCTAATGAGAAATTTGTTCTCCAAGACATTACTCCAAATATCTGCCTTCCTGCCCATGTCTGTCCCATTTTCTGCTCCCGTAAAAAAGGCAAGTGGACAACAACACCCTGCAATGTTACTAAGCATGACTGTAAAACTATGAGGTTAAAATCACACAGATTCATTTTTCATGGGTAATAAAATCTGTACATATGCTTGCAAATGTATTTATAGAGTAATCAATACTTGGACTGGGAAAGGCATGTGTTTTGAATTCTCACAAAAATATTATACACCTCTTCAGCATTTTCTTGGCCCAGATCCCAGTAACGTTTGTTACCTCAAGACGAATAGCTACTACTGCAAAGGAAAATATGCTGCACAGCGGAAAAATATTACATGTTATAAAATCTATAAAAATAATGTTAATATATATAAAAATAGAACTGTGCAATTTTTTTAGGCAGATGTGAAAAATGCTGTAAAGTAAGAATGCTTTCAAAAATATACATATTAATAGTTCATTTTTATTTAATAAAATAACATCTTGGAGAACTAACCACAGTTCTTCTGTGGGTTTAGGTAGCCTCCTTTTCTACTCTCTCTTCATGTAATCTCAGACAGACACGATGATGTTGAGATCAGAGCTTTGTGGGGACCATACCACTCTACGCCAAAGATCGTGCTTAATAACTTTGGTTGTATGTTTGGGGTTGTTGTCATGATGCAGAGTAAATTTAATGGTATTACATGATGGATAAATATCTGCCTGTACATCTCAGCATTGAGGAGACCATTCATTCTTAACAAATCCTAAACTCCATTTGCTGAAATGCGACCACAAACTTGCAAGAAATCCCCCACCATGTTTCACTGTCTCCTGAAAATGCTAATTTTTGTGCCACTCTCCGGCCCTTTAGCAAACAAACTGCCTTCTGCTACAGCCAAATCAGTCCAGTGCACCTGCTGCTATTTTTCTGCACCCCAATTCCTTTATTTTTTCTGAATCTTTGGGTTGTTTGGCCTGCAGTGGTTGCAGCTACAATGGGGCCTGTGCCTCTAGGGGTCCTGGTGCGACCGGTGTGACCCCTTATTCCTGTCTCCTCCTACCAGCTGCTTCAGTTCAGAAGGGTCCTTCCTAAACTATTTTGAACTGGCACGGGGAGACATCACGTGAGCATGGATGTGTAATTGTGTGTGTGAGCATGGATTTGTAATCGTGCGTGTCAGAATGTATGTGTAGTAGTGTGTGAGCATGGATGTGTAGGTATGTGAGTATGGATATGTAGGTGTGTGAGCATGGATGTATAGGTGTGTGAGCATGTATGTGTAAGTGGGTGAAATGGAGTGTGTGTGTTACAATTAATGTGTACGTGTGTGTTAGTGAGAATGAGTAATTTGTGTAACTGTGTTTACATATGTGTGCCAGAGTGTATGTTGGAAGTGGGGGGGGGCAAGGGGCAAAGAAGGGATAGACAAGTTGTGAAGTTTAGGGGCCCTGGGGCAATTTACGCACCAGTGCCCTGTGGTTTCTAGTTAAGCCCCTGGTTTTAGGAATGGCTTTTTGTCTGGACATCTTCCAATTGTGAAAGGAAGTAAGCATGATGTGGCTTTCATCTGCTTGGCCGTACACTGCATCTACGGTCCTCAGCATTGCCCGTTTCTTTGTGCTTCTTCAAAAGAGCTTGGACAGAACATCTGGAAACCCCTGTCTGTCTTAATTTTTCTGCCTGGGAAAGGACTTTCTGATGCAGTATAACTACATTATGTTTTGTTGCTATGCTCAGCCTTGCCATAATATGTGACTTTTGACATTAAACTTCAACAACTTCACCTTGTTAGTGAGTTTGGTTGTTCTTCAGCCAGTTTTATTCCTCCTACACAGTTCTTTCTGTTTTGGTTAATGATTGATTTTCAACATATTAAATTAATAATCATTGGCGCCTGTTTGGTATAATCCAGGCTGCCTTTAGGAGCACTAAAGACAAAGAAGTACTGCAGTATTCACTGATTGAACCTGTTGGTAGAGGCTATTTTTTATATAATAGATGTAAATTATAAAGTCATAAGCTGTTAACATTTCTCTGAGTGCCTGATCAGTGAACTAAGTATCTATTTTCTAAATATTTACAGTACGGTCACTAAAAATGTACCATTAGGCTTAGTACTAATTGAGATCTTGTTAAAACTGAAGTTTATTTCAAGCTACTGGAAAAACTTCACCTTCTCTGTTTGCGGTAACCAGGATTACAGATTTCACCAGGATATATAGGTGGCTAAATATTTGGACATTATAAATGGAATGTTCCTCTAAGTCACTGATTTACTGCCCTAAAATGTACGTGGAAGGGAATTTCCTTGTTTATAAAGTCTGGTCAAGTATAAATATATAATATGTATATGCTTGAAGCAGACATTCTTATTTGTGTGAATACAGTGCTATAATTTAAGAAAAAATAAATGTAGTTTTAAGCGCTATATTAAAAAAGTAAATATAGTTGTAGCTGCCAAACATTTTAAGTACCAGGCTTTACTTTGATTATATATATGCCCAACCCTGTCATTTATTATAAAATAATTTATTATTTTTAGTTTTACTTTGCATCTGTCACAATTACCTTTGGCAGTTCAGTAATTGATTTCTGCCAATAAAATGGAGAGATAGATTTGATAGATAGATAGATAGATAGATAGATAGATAGATAGGTAGATAGATAGATAGAAATTAAATCACCTCTAAAGCAATAACACAGATTAACAAACATGAGTGAACTCTCCAGGATTACCCTGGAATCTCTGGTCAAAGCTATGCATTCCGAGGTCTATAGGACACTCTATTTTTTCTCTAGGGTAAGAGATCAGTGTTTAGCCGTGCCCACTCTTTGCCCAATTCCCCTGCCACTCCTATCCCTTTTAGTGCTATCTTGGGCTAGCCCTTATCAGTTGTCAGCCATTTCCTTTCTGAAGGGGAGAGCTTCTGGTAGCCTACCTTGGGAGGTTTCAAGGTATGGTCATCAGTGAGGCAAGTGTAATGTTCATAGAACAGAACGGAACCCCAGTGGCAAATAAAGCACTAGGTAACCACTGCTGGACACACACTTGTACATATGATGACACAAAAGCAAGCATGGACACTTTGTTATACATATGATGCCACAGAAGCAAGCATAGAGGCAGGGTCAACTAATGATGACCAAGGACGAGACAAAAGAAGCAGGAAGCTGGATGATTGTGAACACAGTTGTAGGGACTATAGCAGGTGGCAAGTACTAAAGCACAGGAACAAAGCAATGATAGAACTGTGGTCTGGAACCAGGCACTCGGAAACATGCACTATGTGACTGTAGATATTCCAATAACTGAGCCAGGAACCAAGGAAAGTGAGGCATATATACCTCACTTAATTGAATGCACAGTGGTAACATCTAATGGAGCAAGTGGGAGCAATGGCCACCTAATTAGCAGTTTGAAAGGTAAAAGCTAGCACACCAGCCTCCTGGTGGTTACAGGTATAAGGCACAGGTCCCCAGTTCAAATCTCATTTTAACTGCGGCAGCAAGCAGAGGACCATGTCACCTGGCACCTGTTGCTTTATAAAATCTGCCCAGGTTATTATACACATGCTTCATTTAGAAGTACATTTTTAGGAAAATGTTTTAAACCTTTTTGAAAGTATGGATTCAAGTTTTTTCTTTTTTTTCACAAGGACCTAGCATTTTGCAAAATGCTAAATGTTTATTATTCATGAGATCGATCAAGAAGTTTTGAAGACTCTTTAACCATTTTGTTTTACATTGGAATATGTAATATTAGACACATTATACATTGTGTAAATCTTTTAAAATAGAGTTTCACTGGAATAAAATGTGACCCAGAATGTAGAGTACCCAATGTAGAGTATCGTACTTAGCCTCTCTAGGTTTGACTGAGAGTTTCTGGGTTAAGCCCTGCTTTCCTGAGTCTTCAGGTAAGTTTCTTCTTTCTTCAGAAAGGGAAGTGAGATTTGGCCACTTCCACTCCACACCCACTTTGCTTTAATAAAGGAGTATTTGCAAAGCAACCTAAGCTACTGCCTTTGAGCAAGTCTGGTACATGTCTATTGTCCCTGTTTTTATTGTGAATTTAGCCTGGTGTTGCAAAAGCAGAAAGGTGTTAATTTGGTTACCCTGCCCACATTCTGGTTGCATGTTAATCCAGCTCTAGGCTTCAGATGGGAACTTGGAAGTATACATTATACATTGTGCATGCTTGCACCTTTTTGCCCACGCATTCTTACTTACACTTATCTACTACTTCAGGGTCCGGTAATGCAAGGTTATTTGAACCCACTGTAAATATCCATGATGTGCTAGCCCAAATTTGGCCTACCTCACTTAAAGAATTTGGACCAACCCAGGGTGCAGTTGGTCACAGAGCCAGCCTGCCCCTGTGTATACATGCCCTATACATACATTGACATTGGTAAAGAATAAGAAGGTATACAAATAGGCATTCATTGCTGGGCCATAGAAAATCAGTTGCAGATGTTCACCGTAGAGACGTTAAAATAAACACATTCATTTTCTGCATGAGAGCAAATTATCAGTCAATAAATATGTTATGGAAGAAGTGTAGAACACAGCTATTAAAGAACAAACATTAAACGTGCAACAAATGCTCGGATACTGTGTTTGTATTATAAAAACTGAGCCAAAATCAGATACTGTGCCCTGGGACTTTGAGGAAATTGTCAAACATATAATTTTCTGCTCTGTGCTATGAACTTAAGAAACATAGATCTGGAATTGCTCAGTACTCTTAATGTGTCAAACCTCACTGTAAAATATTGAGAAAACGTAGTGTCCTCTAATGGGCTTATTGCAAACCCTGTGGCCTACAATGGTAAAGCAAATGCCAAATCTAGAGTAAACACAGATCTTAAAAAAAGAAATGTCTGTCACTCTCTTTTAACAGATCTTTAGAAAAAGTGATCATACTTATGTGCATCATAAATTGAATTGCATTAAAGTCACTTTAAAGTCCAGAAGTATAAGAGATTCCGAAATAGGCTGCCTTCATCTCTTTGGCTTTTTGCACATAAAAAGGGGCCCTTCATGCTCTTTTTTTTAAATAAATTAATATAAGTTTATGTGAGCATGAATGTCTATTCAAGTGTGTGAGAGCATGAATGTGTATGTGTAAGTGTATGTGAGAAGGAATATCTAACAAGAATCTGTATGTGAGTTTGTATGTATGAGCATGAATGCATAAGTGTGCTTGAGCATAGATGTGTATGTGTAAGTGTGTGTGAACATGTATGTGTAACTGGTGTTAGATGGAGTTTGTGTTAGCATGAGTGCATAAGTGTTTGTGTGTTAGCATAGATTTGTATGTATTGTGTTTGTGTGTGAGCATGACTGTGTATTTAGTGTAGTGTGAGATGGAGTGTGTGTAGAATGAGTGTGCACATGTGTGTTAGTGAGTATGAGTACATGTGTAAGCATGTATATGTTTCATAGCATGTGTACATTTGTGTAAGTGTGTTTACACATGTATACCAAAGTATATTCTTGGAGGGGGAAAGGCGCAAAGGCACAGACAAGCTGTTTGGGGCAAAGATGGCACAGACAGGCTGTTTGGGGGTTAGGATGGCACTCATAAGCTGTTTGGGGACAAGGTGGCACTCAGAAGTTGTTTAAGGCTAAAGGTGACACTGTGGGACATGTTGCTTTGTGAGGTTGGGGTACCCTGGAGCAATTTTGCACGGGGGCCCTGTGGTCTCTAGTTACACCACTACTTGATACACATCTGCTCTTCTCTTCAACACCTATGTTACTCAGCCACTAATAAGTTTTGGCACCCCTGGCATTGCAGATGCTACACTTCCCATGGTAGTGTAAGCTCCCTCTGTCTTACCACAAATTAACTTTTAATATAATAGTAGTGAGCAATAATGGGATTTGTCCTTCATGTCCAGATTTTGACAGTGACAGAGTGTTTTGGTATAATTACTGGGAGAAATCAATGTGTTGCTTTTAGCAGGGCTTGCAGAATTAATTCCCAACAGAGTTTCTATGAATAGATGGAGATCAATAATCAGGTGTATGGTTTGGCCTGTGTCAGGATTTTGTGTTCATTAAAGTCCTTCTCTACACTAACCGTAACATAAATTGGCCTTTTGTTTTGACATTTAATATTAATGGTGAAATGAAGCAATACAAAGATAATAAAAGGGAGAGTAACATTTTAACACAAACTACTGCTCTATTGTTAAGCAGTGTTCTCAAAGTTGTATAGAAAATGTTGTTTAGGGGCTATTGTTAAAATGCTAGTAAAGCTAAGAATTAACCCCTTAAGGACAATGGGCAGTCCCTATACCCTTTGAAAACAATGCATTGAGCCATGTACGGGCTTTGTCATTAAGGAGTTAAATGATTATTCTGGACATATCTAATGAGTGATTAATAGCTTTAGGTTAGTTATGAATTTAGCATGTTGATTACATTTATCAGTGTTAAATATTTTTAAATCATGTTCTGAAATATACATGCTCTATGGGGGAAAAAAATAAAAACTTAAGAATGAGAATAGCATGTTTTTTGTATTTTTTTTAACTTGTAGGTGATTTTATTTGGCTAACTCTGGATGGTGGACAAATCAATAACCTCTGCCCTGTCTTAAAAATGTTCATGAAAAATTTCACAAGATGGATTGTTTTAGTGCAGTGAGTGCACAGCATTGGTTCCATGTGAGGATTTGGGATCGTAACATTCGTGGAAACTATTTCCATGGCAACTGTTTAGAAGTATGACATCACAACCACTGATTTATAACTTAAGCCCTTTAGGACACTTGGATTTAGACATTATATAAGTTTGTGATGTTAGGAAGGAAACTGAATCTAATCAGTGCATGGGGTTTAGAAGAATTAAAGCACAGCTATCTGCAAATGTGTGGGTACTTCTTTTGTAGATTAATTTGATTTGCTTTACTTTTAAGGAAATGTTATAGATTAAAAATCTCCACAACATGAAAAATAAAAATAGACATTTTACTAAAAATGTGTTGTGCATAAGTGGAACACACGTTTTAGAGCTGTGACTATGGGCATAGAGGTATTGTTGGGGAAGAGCTTTATTGTAAATATGTGACCTATTGGCTGCTATTTGTGTCATTGAATAAGGCAATTTATTTACACGCTTTAATTTCTGTTGTTTCTATACACAAAATTGTAGAAGTCTGTGATTCACTCATATCCAGCAAATGATTATAAGCTCTAAAAAAGGAAAGAGGGACAATGGGGTTTGAGTCCCAAAAAGATATTGTCCCTATTAAACAGATATGATGTGTAAAAAATAACCTGCTTGTTTTTTGGCTATAACAGTAAAAAGGCATCCCGATTTGACGAGGGTACAAGTTGCGAGATATGCTTTTAGTATTCTTTCATATTTTAGGCCGCATTTTCTGTAGTAATGTCGTGCCTCCCAACCGTTCTGTTGTTTGAGGGACAGATTGCCAAGCTTTTGCGGGAAGTGAGGATCATCAGTCGGTTAGGGAAGATCATCTGATCTCCCCTGGCAGACCCAAGAAGGCCTGGGTAAGTCTTCACTGCGTACAACATCTTTTAGAATTTGTTAGGTTCCGTCAAAAGCTTAGGATTCGAATGAATCAGGAAAATAGAATTCTAACACCCTGTTGTGAAACATTTATCATTTGCGTATGAATACTCATAATTCCTTTCGGTAAGGAAAGTGCTCCATGATGGGTAAGTATCTGTTTTGAAAAAGAAAAAATTTAAATCTGGTTGAATCTTGTTCCACAAGGAAGTATTTTTATGGCTTCTGGAACAATTGCATAATTAGAGTTGATTTCCTTGTTAGCATTTATATGTGTATGTGAACTACCGTATTTGCTCGATTATAAGACGAGGTTTTTTTCAGAGCAAATGCTCTGAAAAATACCCCTCGTCTTATAATCGGGGTCGTCTTATAATCAGACCTCAAAGTCTGACTATGAGACGACTAAGATCCAGATCCCCCGCAGCTGCAGGGGATCTGGATCCTCCTGTCTCAGCCCCCCCGCCCCACTTATCGGTACTTTAGAGTCCCCGGTGTGCAGCTGTCATGTAGCTGGGGCAGCGTGTAGACTCACGCTGCAGCCGGAAGGAGGCGTGGCTAGCAGCTGGGGTTGTCTGCGTGCATCGCGCAGACATTCCCCGGCTGTCAAAGATCAGAGTTCCCTGGCGCCGGCACGGGGAACTCTGATCTCTGACAGCCGGGGAATGTGCGCGATGCACGCAGACAACCCCCGCTGCTAGCCACTCCTCCTTCCGGCTGCAGCGTGAGTCTACACGCTGCCCCAGCTACATGACAGGAGACTCAGATGTACCGGTAAGTGGGGCGGGGGAGTGTTAAATGGGGGGCATAAGGCATTTCTGGAGGCAGGGTGCTCTGTGAAATGCCTTTTAACCCCCTTAATGCCACTCTGCCTCCAGAAATGCCTTTTTAAACCTCTATACGCCACTCTGCCTCCTGAAATGCCTTAAACCTCCCTATATAACACTCTTCCCCATAATATGCCTTTTAACCCTCTAAGTGCCAGAGTGGCATATAGGGTTAAAAGGCATATCATGGGGGGCGTGGCTTGGCTGGCAATGGAGTAGGACGCATGGTGGTGGAGCTCCTCCAACATTCTTATACAACGGCCCTTTTTATTTCTTTTTTCTGTACTGACTTATGATTTTTCGATACTAATTGCATCCAAGATGTCTGCGCGCAAGGCAAAATCGTCTGCTCACAACATACCTACTTTTTTTGAGACCAAGTCAAGGAAGAAGACCTGCGCTTTGCCGGTCATCCAAGATGGAGAGGAGGACTCAGACGCCTCGCAAGGCTTGGATGTTGTTCCTCCTCGGCGATCTTCTTCACCCTTAGCGGAAGATTCAGACCATCAAGCCCTAACCATCTCCGCTATGAAATTGGTACTCGACGAGATGTGCCTAAAATTCAGACATTATATGACAGACGCTCTCTCTGAGATTCAGAAAGACATCCGTGAGCTTGGAGGCCGCACTGCGCATCTTGAAGACAAGATGGAGGAATTCACGTCGGCACACAACTCTGTGGTCGACACGTGTAATTCTTTACAGGATGAAGTGGACTCTCTGCGTCTGAAGCTTAGCGATTTAGAGGACCGCTCTCGTCGAAATAATTTGCGAATCCGCGGTATACCCGAAGATGTTGTCTCAGAGGATTTACTTACCTATGCCCCCACGTTGTTCCGCTCGGTGTTGAAGCTTCCCGCGTCTGAGGAGGTCAAAATCGACCGTATCCATATGTTGCCTCGTCCTAAAACGCTGCAAGGATCACCCCCATGAGATGTCATCCTTCGGATCCATTTCTACGAGCTCAAAGACAAATTTATGCAGAAGGCAAGACACAAGACTGCTCTCCCGGAGCAATATCGTGATCTGCAGTTTTTTCAGGACCTCTCCCAGTACACTCTGCAACAACGTAAGGCTTTTCTGGCTGTTACTGCTGCGCTCAGGGCTCACAAAATTCCCTACCGATGGGGGTATCCCACTCGTCTACTCATCAACAGAGATGGCACCACGCACCTGGTTAAAACACCGGCCGCAGGCTCTCAATTACTCTCTGATTGGGGCCTGCTTGAAGCTCCTTCGAAATTCTCCTCTGCACGGGATCCGCTCCCACCCACCAGGTCTCCCCCCAAACGGCTCGCCCGAGAATGGGATGTAGTGCACTCCAAACGCTCTCCTACGCACACGTGAACTGCTCGGATACATCTCATGCCTATATGCAGGCTATGGTCTAGAGTCGCCCGGGACGTTGTATTCACCATGTACCACCTTTTATTTTTATTTTCTTCGATATAGTTTTTTTTTCTCTCTTATTTTCAGCTTCTCTTGGTTTCGATATGCTTCCATCGTGACTTCAATGTCGACGCTTCATCCCACCTGGAGAGTTAGTTCCGCTGTTTCATCCCTTCTGCTCTACACCACACTTGTGGATGCTGTACCCTTGTGTTCTGGACGTTCCCCACCATCCGACGACATCTGTGGACTGTTCCAGGCCTCTACTGTTGGTCCTTTCATGTCATCGGACAGAATAGACTCTCGCTTACTCCTCTGCTTGGATTTTGTTTTTTGCGTGCGCTTCAATCGAGTCCTTCCACGGTTTTGGAGAACTATTCCTGGGCTGCAGTGGTGAGACCCGCTGCTTTCTATTATACTTTAACCCGATTTTTTTTTTTTTTGATTTTTTTTTATTATTTACTTTTGTTCTTTATTTTTCAATTGTTTCATAATCTGCTTTTTACACCACACTGGACACAACGTTACATAGGTTTTCCCGGAGGCCTGTGGCTCGGACCTTATGTAGCCCCATCGGGCTTACATACCACCCTGCACGACATCTTCACTTTTCCCTCATACATTTTGCGCTGTTTCGTTTACATGTGGCTTTACGTCTCTGTGTATTCGATTAAGTTTTGAGTTTCATACCAGTTTTGTGTTTTCTTTGATTTTTCTTTTTACTCTGCGAGCGTTCACATTATATTGCTACATCTTTGATGTTTGTTTCCATGTAATTGCTGACCTGTCAATTGTTTTATTTTCTTTTAAATGCACCACACATGTCAACATATTATTTTTTCTTTTGTTCTGGGCGTGGCTCGTCTCACTGTATACCTTGGGATTTTCTTCCTTGGGGGTCTCTGTTGAATTTCTTTTCCACTACCGTATTTGGTCCCTTATCTTTTAATTTTTACCACTATGGCGTCCCTTAACCTTTTGTCAGTAAATGTAAATGGCCTGAATACTCCACATAAGCAGAGACTGCTCCATTCTGAGGCCAAGAAACACCACGCTCACATTCTCTGTGTGCAGGAAACTCATTTTAAGCAACCTTCTCCTCCACATTTCTTTTTAAAGGATTTCCTGTGGCACTTTCATTCCATGGCAAAATCGTGTAAAGTGGGAGTCTCTATTTTTATTTCGAAACACCTTTTTTTCAGTTAATTAAAAAGACAGCAGACCCCCAGGGTAGATATCTGATCAATAATTGCGTCATAAATTCTATTGATTATACCCTGGTTTCCTTTTATGCACCTAACACCTCTCAAACACATTATTTTAAGAAATTGTTATCCAAAGTAGACTCCCTTAAAAAAGACCATCTCATTCTGTGCGGTGATCTCAATGCATTTTTTGACCCCCTCTTAGATACCTCCTCTGCCCTAACTGGCACATACGGCAGACAAACGAGATCTCTTGCTAACGCTCTATCCACCACTTTACATTTGTTTCAACTTTATGATGTTTGGCGCCTTCGTCACCCCTCTGAACGGGACTATTCTTTCTTTTCTGCACCACACAATTCTTACACTAGAATAGATTGCATTTTATTTGATAAAATTACACTTCAGGCAATCCGGGACTGCTCTATCGGCGTTATTAACTGGTCTGATCACGCTCCCTTACGCTTAAAGTTACGTGTCACACATCCTTTCCAAGGCAAAGGCTCCTGGCGCCTTAATGACTCTCTCCTTTCTGACGATTCCTTCACATCACAAATTCACTCGCACTTAGATATGTTTTTTCAGGAGAACATAGATTCTGTGGACTCGGTTGAAACCTTGTGGAATGCCCATAAGGCTGTGATTCGGGGTCGATTTATTAGTATGGCTTCATACCTTAAAAAACAAAGGGAGAAAGAAGATGATAAAGACTCTTTACTTCTCCAACTATATGACCTAGAGGCCTTGAATAAATGTTCTCTGTCTCCCCGGCATGCTGCTGAGATTCGACGCATTAGACTCAAATTAGATGAAATTCAATCTCTCCACACAGCTTTGATGATGTTGAATATCAGACAACGTTTTTATTCCAAAGGAAATAAGGCAGATACGATGCTAGCTCACAAACTTCGAAATTTTTCAGCCCTGGTGCCTCCCTCCTCTCTTCGCTCCTCGCAGGGAATGGTTTTACAAGATCTGTCCCATATTGCTAGCGAGTTTGCTAATTACTATTCCTCTCTCTATAATCTTTCTACTGATACTTCTACTCCTCAGCCTGCAGCCGACTCTATTGACGGTTATCTTAACTCTGTTTCCTTGCCCTCTCTCACGGATGATATGAGACTTAGTCTCGACGCTCCCATAGTTTTAGATGAAATACAAATCATCACATGCCAACTTAAAAACAATTCTGCCCCTGGCCCGGATGGATTGACAGGTCTATACTACAAAACTTTCTTCCCAATTCTTGGCCCTCACCTTCTTTCTCTCTTCCAATCTTTCATGTC
Source organism: Sceloporus occidentalis (assembly GCA_023333645.1). NCBI lineage: Eukaryota > Metazoa > Chordata > Lepidosauria > Squamata > Phrynosomatidae > Sceloporus > Sceloporus occidentalis. Next base: position 16,766,497 of record JALMGF010000015.1, on the reverse strand, counting down.
CAAGGGGTGCATCCCAACTTAAAACCTTCGTGCACATATAGTTACCCTTCCTAAGCCAGGCAAAACCCCAGATAGATGTGAGAATTTTCGTCCTATCTCGTTGTTGAACAACGATATTAAGATATATGCCAAGCTATTAGCAAATAGGCTTTCCACGATTCTCCCTTTCCTTCTCAACTCTGACCAGGTAGGTTTGTTAGACACAGACAAACGAATGATAATACCCGCAAGTTTATTGACCTTTCCTGGGAGGCCTCACGACGCAAAACCCCATGTCTCTTCATCTCATTCGATGCGGAAAAGGCCTTTGACAGGCTGCATTGGCTTTTTTTTTCATCTGTCCTCAAGAAGTTTGCTTTTTCACCTTCCACGGTTCGCTCCATTATGGCCCTCCACTCTTCTCCTTCTGCGTCTGTCCTTTTCTCAGGATTTCTAATGGGACGCGTCAGGGTTGCCCACTATCCCCTCTGTTGTACACATTGGCCCTGGAACCACTGGCCCAGTCTATTCGCTCTGACCCGTTGATACAGGGTTTCACGCATGCTGGTGGACACAAATCTATTCTTGGTCTCTTTGCAGACGACATCTTAGCAGCTATCACGAATCTCTCGGTTTCCTTACCTGCTCTGACCCAATTCACACAATACTCAGCGGTGTTTTACTATAAACTAAACATACACAAGACACAGGCTATGCACATACACCTCCCGGCTCACTTATTCGCCCCGCTTCAGGCCACATATAATTTTGAGTGGCGGCGAGATTACCTCTCTTATTTAGGAATTAAGCTTCCTAAATCCCTGTCCAAATTGAATGATTTTAATATCATCTCTATGTGGAAACATATACTCAACAGAATACAAGGTTGGCGGTCGTTCGACTTTTCCTGGCTCAGGCGCATCGCGTCAGTCAAAATGATGGTCCTTCCAAAATTGTATGTTTTTAGAGCAGTCCCGGTTGCTATCCCTTCTCAGATTCTATCGCGCATACAAACCTCGCTTAATGACTTTATTGATCTGAGTGGCTGCTCAAGGATCTCCAAACAGTCCTTTTTCTCTCCTAGGTTCAAGGGGGGTATGGGTGCACCGGACATTGTGGCATACTACAAGGCCGCAATCCTCTCACAAGCGGCTGCTTTTCATTACCGCAATTACATCCCTCGTTGGGTGTTATTGGAGAATTCCTATTTGCACCCTTATTCAGCAGCGCAGCTCCTATGGCTCCCGCCACGCTATATTCCACCTCTCCCTCCTCTCCCACCCACTACACTTTGTACATTTCGGATATGGTCTCGGGTTGCTAAACGACTTCCTCCATTACAACACCTCACCAGGGCTACACAGCTATGCTCCTTGAAATTGTTAATCCCGCACTTACACATACATGCTTGGGAGTCTCACTCCCCCCTTCGTTTAGGTGACCTTTTCCACCGCCGTTTTCTGATTTGTGTGCCACATTTTTGTTTCCACCACGAGACTTTTACAAATATTTACAAATTAGACACTTACTTCAGTCTCGCAACCCTTTTCTGCCTATTAATATTTCCTCCTCGCACCCAATCGTTCTTTTATGTTTATCTTCTGCTCCCCGTAAAGGTGCAATTTCAGTGTGCTATGCCTCTCTCCTATCTGATCTCTGGGAGAATAAACTCCCTCATATGTTGGCGTGGGAAAAGGAGTTGGACACTACATTTCCGCTTGAGATGTGGCTCGAGTCCGAGGAGGCGATGAGAGGTGTGACGCATTGTACCAACCATGTTGAATTACAAAAAAAGCTAGCATGTAGATGGTATTTGACACCAAAACGTCTATCACACATGTTTCCCTCCTGTTCCTCCCTATGCTGGAAGGGCTGCCACTCTGAGGGTACGATGTTGCATGTCTGGTGGTTGTGCCCACCTATATTAGCAGTATGGCAGAAGTTGTTTCATTTTCTTGAGTCCTCCCTGGAGGTTCGCCTCCCTTTTTCACCACAGCTTGCGCTTCTACACATGTTTTCCGACCATCTCCCTCACCTAGTAGGAAATTGATTATACATTTTTTTCTGGCGGTTAAACTACTCATCGCCCGCCACTGGAAATCGATAGAGATACTCCGTATATCGTCTATACGACAACACTTAGATCGTATCCATGTATTGGAAAAACTTTCTTTCAGGAATGACCACCAAATGATTCAATACGAAAAAGTTTGGGCTCCTTGGCTTGTCATGCGTGAAGCCACGTTTTGGGAGGGTGACTAGTCCCAGGTGTTGACGAGCTGCGCCCAGGTGTTATTGTCGTTTCTTATCAGTTTTCTTTTTGTTAATGTTCTCTCCTGCCTAAGGCTGTGGTTTACAGGATGTCCTATTCCCCATCCAGGAGGGCCTGCTTATGTCATGTTATTTATAATTTTTTTGTACATGATAATAATCATTATTCCGTATAACCTCTACAGATCTACATTACCTCAGGTCAATACGTCTAAGGTGCTTCGCTCCCAGGGTCAAGTGTTGGTTTATGTTTTTGTTTATAAATCCTTCCAGGCGCCCCGTTGTCCTGGTTGGCTTCACAAAGGCACTTTTTTATGCGGCTTTCAGGCTGTTAGTGTAACGATCTTCATTTATAATTACTGTCACCGACTTAACATTGTCATGATGCTATGTGTTCTTTAACAACTCTCTTATATATATACTTTATATAATTGCTATTCTCGCCTTGGTGACTATGTATCATGATGGGGCTCTTGTTCGATGCTCCTTCTCCTGTTTATTTCCTCATCCTGTGGTGTGATGCTATGTATTCGCCATTGTACGTCCTGAGAGTCTGTTCATGTATCATTTGACTATTGTGCCTTTTTCAAAGAAACGAAAATAATAAAAAAATTTCAATTCAGAAAAAAAAAAAAGGCATATCATGGGGCACAGTGGCATATAGGGTTAAAAGGCATATCATGGGGCACAGTGGCATATAGGGGGTATAAGGCATTTCTGGGGCAGATGTGCATAACTGGGGGGCAGGTTGGAAAATAGAAGGAAATAAAACCAAAATATTTTTCTCAATCATAGCTTTTTAAAAAAAAATAGTTTAAATGAATTAACATTTACTGGTAAAACTTTTTTCCTATAGGATCGTCTTATATTCAGGCTTTTTCTTTTTTTCCTAAATTAATATTAAGATTTGGGGGGTCGTCTTTTAATCAGGGTCGTCTTATAATCGAGCAAATACAGTATTTCTAATGCAAAGGACAATTTCAGCTTTACACGAGATATATTCCGTTAAAAAAGAAGAAAATTGCACGTACAATAGCCAAATAAAAACAAGAATATATCCATCTGATGATTGGCTAACCTCTCACCATTAAAAAAGAATTAATGAAGAGAGTAAGCTGTGTAAAACTGTAAGAGCTAGAAATTTCTCGCCAATGTGTCCCCCACCTGGCAAAATTGACTGAAGGTGAAAGTGGGATGAGCATACCTATAGACCATGTAACTAAATATGTAGATAATAAAAATTATATAAAATGTAAAGGGGAATGTTTATATGTTATGGTAACCCTTGATGTAATTGTCATATAAAGGAATGTATTAATATACCACAATCGGAACTCAATACATGATGTCATAATATGGATACACCAAAAAATAATTAATTGTTATGTCCTGTCTACCCCTTCTACAGCACTGCAGAATCTGATGGCACTATAAAAACAATAAATAATAATAATAATAAAAGTATATCTGTTCCAACCAGAGTTAAATAGTAGTATCGCCAATATGGATAAACAAAAGATGGATCCAACTGTAAAGTCTAGTGAACTGTAGTCCACAATATTGATAAACTGGATATTCTTCCCGTGAAGATGTACTATTTAAGGATTCAAGATCCCGAGACCAAAAATTTCCATGTGTATCCGGCTTTATGATCTTAATCTTTGGTGGTATAGTGGAATTTCCCAGTTGAAAAACCTCCACAATAAAACCGATTTGGGCGTTTTGTAGGATAACCCCTTCAGAATGGCCTGTAGTGTGAATAAGACTGTAGAGATCTTTCGCGTAATAACGCCGCAAAACTTTATTGACAAAAAACATTCACCATTGTCAATTCTTTTTTTAACTTACCTGCTGATGCTTATTTCCTCCTGCACTTCTTCACATTACTGCTCACTGCAGAGCTGGACTTCGACACTGTAGGATTTGTCTTTGTTATGTTAAAGTTATGTTAAAATATATAATTGAAGCAGCCAATCAGTGTCAGGAAAGCTCTCCCAATAGAAACCAGTGGGAGATTTGCCTGTACATGCGCATGGGGGTCTAACACCTGCAGCGTCGTCTGACCAAGTGCTGGAGCTGAGCGTCAGTTTATATATCACATGCAATAAGAGGAGCGGGCAAAGGGAGCAAAACAAAAATTGGATGGAATCTCTCAGCTGCCATATTTATTAAAGGCCATATGAAGGCTGGAGTGACCTTTTAAAAACATTTAAATATTTGCATGCCCTACTTGTTCATTTAAGTTAAACTTGAAAATATAAAAAATATAAATACTCAGATTTATTGTGATCATTGGTTAATTTGTAGCCTTCCTGAAATGAATGTTCTTTTTCAACGAGAAAAGCCAGTAGGAGGTACAGGTTGAAGGATTAAACTCCCAAAATAGCTTGCCGTAGGTAGTGAGTTGCGTATAATTATGCTTATCATCATTTTTTTTCTTCCTACTTAACGATAAACACAGGTAATATATACAACACTCTGTTGTTGAGTAGCGATATCTGTATTACAACAGAAATGTTATATGCCGCAAAAAATACTTTTGAGTATTCGCCTTCAAATTAATTATGCAAATTTCAAACACTCCATGCAAAGGCCTCCTGTAGTGCACTCAAAGCACACATGCATAATTATATCAACCCATTTTAATTATTTTTCCGATCACTTCAAAATCTGCATAGTAATAAGGAAAAGCAGGAATAATAAAATGTTCAGATTTGTTAAAAAAAAAAAACCAGGCAAACTTGTAAACATGTCAACTAATCTGATCATTAATAATGCATGGTATGCATTTCTGTGCATATAAATGTATATTTAATAGTATTATATATTGCTCCCAAAGAGAGTGGCAACCGTTCTATTTTGTCAAAAGATCACATTGAATAAAAACAAAAGTCATTATTTCAAAAAATAGTCATTTTTATTCAAGCTTTACATAATAATAATAATAATTTTGGATTTGGCTTGTATCAGATCTAGACATCTGAGTTCAAATCGAGACATTGAATAACATACCTCTTACATAAACATTCCCAGTCCATTGTTGCCCTCAAATCAGGCCCGGACTAAACATTGTGCAAATGCAGCTGGATATACCGACTGCGCGCTACATGAGCATAAAAACATATTGTATGGCCACACATATCTAGCCATCTGTGGTCTTAAAGTGCCAGGGCCGCCTCACCAATGCCAATCCGGCACTGCTTCAAATGCTCTCGTATGACACGCCCCGCTCCCCGCCCATTCTTCCATTAAATAGGAGTGTTTCCTGCTGCCGTCAGCAGGGATGCCCCCGACGTCATGGGGAACGCCCATTAACGTCAGCAGGACCGCCCACCGACGTCAGTGTGCATTCCTTGCCGCGTCCCGCAAGGGAAGGCTCCGGGTAGCTGGAGCCCAGAGTTCCCAGGTATGCCTATATTTTGTTGGTAGAATAAAATAGTTCCTCTGTTTGCCTTGGCCCGCAGGAATAATTTATCAATAAAACTAAGGCAACAGGCAATAAACATGTATCCATCAAGCAATTTACTTTACGTACATCTTCAATGTCCTACATAATGGGATCACCTCCATGCAGTCCATGGCTTTCATTGACAATGCTTTTTAGATGACCAAGTATATGTTTCCTGGCACAGGTTCTATCAGTAAGTTATTTCCAGTCAAAAACCACACAGTGTAATTAATGGGGAATAAGTTGATGGAAATGACTCTGGTGACATTAAACAGCTTGTGTGTTGTGAGATGGTTTTATTTACAAGAATATCAGTGCTTCATTTAATAAATACTTGGTATCAGTTCATATAATTGATGTTGCATATACTTATGGAAAGGTTTTCAATAATGCAAGAAAATGTGCGTTTTCCATTCAAAAGATAGTGAATGACTAATGTGCATTTTTTCCCTTGAGATGAGTAGGGAATCCATGTGTAGAGAGCACGTTGAATCTCTGCACATCACACTTTATTAAAGTCAACGGGGTGCAAAAATAATTGGAATGGATGGAGCTGTCATCTCATGCATGTTCCCAGCTACTCAGAAACACTGGATGCAGCTGTCAGCACTTGTAGATGGCAGGACCCTCCTCTGCAAATTTTAAGGAACGGCACGGCAAAGCATACTGCTCCAACAGATTCATGCAGAAAATTGGAGTTTTGTTTCTAGTTTAGGCATGTATGGGTCTACAAAACAATATGTATATGTATCCATCTCTTCAGTCTTATGCATTGTGATTCATCTTCTCATGGATCAGTACAACTATATCCATTTTCCTTAGTACCAGACACATGTTGGAGCTGTGCATAAAAAGTGATTGTGGTCCAATGTGTTAAAAGCAGATTACCACCATAGCAGCCAATGGATTTTATTTTATATACATTTTAAAAAAAAATGAAATATACTATATGCTACACATTTCAACAGTTTTTTCCCCCTTCTTGAGTAGCAGACCGTACATTCAACTTACATTGATCATATTAATCAATTGTGTACATGGATCATCCCACCTAATAAAATAGAGCACTACAGTCCTTATATTAGTTAATACAATGAGCACATTGTCCACCTGGCTGCACTCCCTTTGCGTCGCGTAATGACAGTGACAGGCTAAAGAATCAGAGAGTCATGGCGAATGTTCCTCACGCTCCAAAATATACAAGCTATACCTGTTCATATATATGTTTCATTTACATTATTATTATAAAACATATACTAAACTAAATACTAATGTCATGTACTACAATCCTTTTTTTCTTTAAATTCCAAATTGTACTTCAAAAAATACCATTTTGAAACTGTCCCTCAAGGAAACGTTTGCTATTAGATTGTCATGTCAAAGATGCACTTGAGTGCAGTAGTTTACACAAAGACTGCCAAGGACTTGATTAATCAGAAGCATCCAATTTAGCTAACTTATGAGGTCCTAACATGATTTGCATGTTAATTTTCAAAAAATGTAGAGATGAGTTCTCCTCCGCTAGTTACACTCTGGTACTCTTAATGAGATAAGCAGTTAAGGTGATTGCATATAATGTCACAAGTTACTCATCTTGAAAAAACTACATTTTGCTTTTTTCCCAGTCCATTGCAGTGAACAGCGAAAGGCAGGAAATATTCAGCCTGCCAAAGAATAAAACATATTTGGCAGATATGTGCTACGCAATCCAGTATAAAAAAGTTTTATAGAAAAGAAATGTATATAAAATGCTGAATGGCTCGGTGAGATACTTCTCCTCTTTTAAACACCTTGCCTGTCATTGGTGGTAGGTCTAAACTGTGGTCTAGATAATATACAAACACACATTTTATCTATAAACAAGCAACTACAATAATTTGGAACCCAACGTTTTATAGTGACTTAATGCATCTCAACTGGACTACCTATGTAAGAAGTAGGCATATTCTAGCAATCTTGCCTCTGTTGATAACATTATCTATTACTTTAGAACAGTGGACCTTGTGGTACCCACACTGTCATGCATAACTTTCATTACTTCCACTAAGTTAAAAGAAACACCAGTGCTGTAATTGTAGTGGGGTGAAAAGGTAAAGTTGCCTGGCAATGCCATTTCTCATTACTATTTATTTTCATAATGTTGTGTAATAAAGTATTTAATTCTAACCATTGTACAGAAGTTCACCTTTTATAGATAGGGAGCAAATTAAAACTACAAACTGAGTAAGTATTTGTTATAGTAACTACTCTACTGCATGCAGCACCTATGCTTGATCCATGGAATAAATGGACTAGACTTCAAAATAAAAAATAAAATACAATGAAATTCAAAATTTAGTTAGGAATCCTCAGGGATCTCCAAAGGCAGAAGATGGAGAATAATGATAAGCTTAGGTTTGGCTTATCATTTTCCTCTCTGCTTGGTAATCATGGCCAGCTGCAAAAGTCCAATATACATAATAAATTACAGACACTCCAATCATAGTAACAGATTATGCATATTATTAATATTATGTCCCTGGATAATTTCATTACTAGCTAATATGATGACACTTTTGAAATGTGTAATGTCCAGCCTAACCCAACACACTTATGAGTTCAGTAGTGCAACTACAGTGGGACTACCTGATTTATTTCTAAAATAAATTATTATTTTTAGTATCTTGGTGATGGAGATAACCATGCCAGTCAGAATACCTTAATGATAGAGCTTTTCCTGTCAATGACTTTACCTCAGTGATGGAGTTAGCCCTGTCTGTGGGAATAGTTCAGTGATAGAACTAGTCTTGTCGGTGAGATTTCCTCCATGGCCTAGCTAGCCCTGCCAGTGGGAATACCTCTGTGATGGAACTAGCCCTGAAAGTGAGAATACCTCTATGGCAGAGCTGCCCTGCAAGTTGGAATACCCCTGTGGTGGTGCAAGCCCTGTCAGTGGGAATACCTCAGAGATGAAGCTAGTCCTGTCACTGAGAATACCTCTGTGATGGAGCTAGTCCTGTCAGTGGGAATACCTCAGAGATGAAGCTAGTCCTGTCACTGTGAATACCTCTGTGATGGAGCTAGTCCTGTCAGTGGGAATACCTCTGTGATGAAGCTAGTCCTGTCAGTGGGAATACCTCAGGGATGAAGCTAGTCCTGTCACTGAGAATACCTCTGTGATGGAGCTAGTCCTGCCAGTGGGAATACCTCTGTGATGGAGCTAGTCCTGCCAGTGGGAATACCTCTGTGATGGAGCTAGTCCTGCCAGTGGGAATACCTCTGTGATGGAGCTAGTCCTGCCAGTGGGAATACCTCTGTGATGGAGCTAGTCCTGCCAGTGGGAATACCTTTGTGATGGAGCTAGTCCTGTTGGTGGGAATACCTCAGTGATGGAACTAGCCCTGCCAGTGGGAATACCTCAGTGATGGAACTAGCCCTGCCAGTGGGAATACCTCAGTGATGGAACTAGCCCTGTTGGTGGGAATACCTTTGTGGTGGAGCTAGCACTGTTAGTGAGAATACCTCTGTAAAGGAGCTAGTCCTTTTTGTGGGAAGTGATGGAGGCAGACCTTCACCTATTTTCCTTACAACAAAGTTATCCTTCTTTATCCCAACAAAGCATGCATTTTGACTGCTGTAGTCCACTTTTTATGTTACAGGTGACCTTTGTGAAGAAACATGAAATCTTTTTTGGGTTACGTATTTAACTATAGGCATTTATTGAAAAACAATTAAACATAACAAAGCTTATCTTGAATTTTAAGTACCGAGAAATAGGGAGAGCTTAAAAAGGATCGAATTCTGACTGTTTGACAAAAAGCGTAATGAAACGAAGATAATGGTTCAGAAACTGCAAAAATTACCATGATTATCTCTCCATTGAATAAATGATTTACATGAAACATATTTTGTTTTCTTATGGGCTTCAAAGAAAATGAAAATTTCTGGCAGATTTTAATGTGCATACTTATTTTATTCCTAGAGGTATTGTTTATTCTCTGTTAAGCTGCTTAGCATTTAAATATGTGCTATAAATTATTTCCTTATTTTATATATCAAAATTCCAAATATGAGAATGATCAAATATGAATTGCAATGTAACTCCTAAGACAGAATTAGGCTGGGTCCCCAGCTGTTCTTCGATCCTTCTTGTAGCTACAATCATGCTGTCAGTTAATATATAAGAGTCCTGGTACATGGCATCCAATAATGGCGTCAAAACAAGGTTGGTCATAAAAGAAACGTAGTCTAGGTCTGCATTTGCCAAAGCATTATATATTTGAATAGTCATTGACATTGCATCGTATGAGTGGTCCAGCAGCTTTAAGGGTAACACATTCTTTCCTTATCTTCAACATCTTTAATTTAATGCTGGGTTGGAATGTGATTGAATTTTTAGTGCATAGTATTATTGTCTTAAATAACAGAAAATGACAGAAAAATCTGTGCATGATTTGAGCAGACTAAATTTGTCTTTTTGGGGGGGCCAGTTTAGCATTTTCAGAAATTGCAGAATTTTCTCTTTGGATCTGTCTACTATGGTATGGCTCTTCTTGGCGCAGATACAATATTGGATTCACTGTTCACTGTAATATATATATATATATATATATATGTAATTCTAATTGATAAAGTACATATGCTTCTAAGCCTGACTGTGTTCAAGGATGATATAGCAATGAGTATAATGTATATCTGCATCAGGCACAATCCTCTTTAGATATTATAAATTCAAGCTGGCAATACGGTTGTTATTTATGTTGCTATTTGCTGTGCCCTGTGGAGTCTGTTAGATCAGAGTTGTACTTATTAATAGCTAAAACTGACTGATAAAAAGTGAAAAAGGACACTGGAGGCAACTTGATAATTCCAGATTCTGGAAAGCAGAAAAAAATGCCATTGTTTAGAAGCTGAAATTCAAAGCAGCTGTTCTGCAAACATAGTCCTTAATGTTATCATTTATGTGTGGATTTTTAAATAGCCTTTCAATTACTTGATGATTTTTCTTGTTTGTTTTTGCTTCTGAAATTGAAAGAGCTTAATTTTCTAAACTCGTATTAAAAAAAAAAATACTTGTTATGCCAGTCTGATTCTGTAATGGCATACGTGTACATAATACAATTATTTTCAATTGTTAAGCCCTTTGGAAAGTAGCATGGGGAAAAAATCTCCAAGTTCCATTGTGCCGATTTATCAACCAGATATTAGGATGAACTGGTTAAAGAGAGAGTTGACATGATAATTCCAACATAAATCTGGCCATTGTTCAGCAGTAGGGTCTTTAGGTTATCAAAACCCCCGTCCTGAAGGGGTTAACTAAAAAAATTAAATTAATTGGAGTATTGATAAAGTTTAATGTAGCCATGATTTAATTGTACACTCCTATTTCATCCATTCCTATTTCCTTCATTCCATGCTGACACTACCCAAGTTTTCTTCATTCTCGCCTCATCCCATGCTTTTCCTTTGAAGGATCGGCAGCCCACTAGAGTATCCAGACTGGTTTATTAAATGATAGAAATAATCAGGGAATGAAAGGCAGCTCATCGGACAGACCCAACACACACCAAGCTGTTTGACCTGGAATCTGGAACAGCGCTTAAAATAATCTACCAATAACATAAAAGGTAGCTTCTTTTTGAAATGCTGATTCAATCAAGTATAATTGTTAATGGGATCCCTAATGTAAAATAACAAAGAGAGTTTAATAGCCTTAAGCTTTTGGATTTCTGTGTAGCTTAAAGGGTATTAGATTTTTCAATGTAAGTACACCGATAAGCTTGCCAGTTAAAATGTCTGCCGTCAATCTACATCACCGCAGCCTTGTGAAAAACAATGATGTTTGATTTTTTTTGGAAATCTGGTTTGTATAGTATTCTACCTGTAAAATCTTTAACGTGTAGGCTTATCGGATCAGAGTTGGTTAGAAGCAGGCTGCAAATAAATCAGTTTCCCTGTGATAACATAACTAATGACCTTTAATGTTGGAAGCTATGCCAGATGTTTAGTTTGTGTCATTTTAAACCCACAATAAGTATGTGCGAGCATTTCTTTAATAAGAAATTGACATCTCCATTAGATATATTAGTTTCTTTAAAAACACCCCCGGAAGAAATGACCTCTTGGGATTATGAGCAACTCTCATCAATTTCAAATGCAGAGCTGAATCTGCTGTTGTCCGACGCTCGCTAAGCTGCATCATATCACATCTACTATCAGAATATTCATATTCTGCAAGAGAAGACCTCAAAGACACACTGCATCGTCACATACTTGAGTCATTTACCAAAGAACCTAATTACTCAAACTACAAAAATTGCTAGAAACCTGATACTTTATGGAATCTGGAATCACCATATAAATGAAATGTAACTTGAACACAAGATAGACAGTATACTGTATTCCTCCTCAGAACTTGTCTGACAAATAGTGAAATAATTGAGTATAAAGCAATTGTAGTTACACCCCTACTTTACAGTACAGGGTAAGTCATAGGGCACATGAAATAATTACCAAAGGGCTTCCCTCTCAAGTGCACTCAGTGGTTAATGAAATAAGGTGAACGTGCGAGATAAGTGATATAGCGCTAACTGTGTACAGACTTGCAGGTGTCATTGCACACATACTTGTAGAGATAATAGTGCTAACACTAAGTAAATTAATAGGACATAATGTGTTAACACTGTACCGATTAACAGGTGAGGTATGCAGGCTGACAATATACAGTATATAGCGTTAACACAGTACAGGCTCACTGAGACGGTGTTAACATTGTACAGAAATACAGGTAACGTATAGGCAAAACCATGTTAACACTATACTGACAGGTGATACGTTAACACTGCACCACTACCAACTAACACGCAGCATAGTGTTACCATTGTACTAACTGACTGGTGATATAGTGTTAACATTCTGACAGCAATACCTTATGTTAACACTTTACTGACCATTGATATTGTGCTAACACTACTCATTGACTGACAGGAGATATGTTATGCTGACTGATAGGCAATATGGTGTTAACATTGTACTAACTGACAGGTGATATCATAAGTCTGTACTACAAGATTGATAGATTATATCATGTTAAAGAGCTGCAGGTGATACTTCATCATTTGTAGCCATTTAGCATTAACACTATACAGAGTGAAAGCTGATACAGTGTAATGTATATCGTGATTGACAGTTGAGATACAGTAATGGAGATATAATGTTAACACTGTAAACATTGGAGACAACCAGTGATTGTTTGCAAATAAAGCATTGTAAACAGGCAAAAAAAATGTTTAATTTAACTATATGGCTCATATTCCTGCAATCTGACCACCCCACCCAGATTGATGACACTCAAATGCCATCTGCTCGAAAAATAAATCCATAAAAAAATGGTTCCAGGTTCAATGTACCTGCGTAATGAGAGAAGCATCTATATTCCACAGACTCATTATGTACCAAATGAAACATGCCGGTACTTTATAAATTATTATTAATGGAGCATGTGCTGCTTATTGTAAGCATCATCTGTCTTAAAATGAATGTTGTGAATTACTAATGCTACAGTAATTAGCATCCTTAATATACTTGGCTACATCGTCCCCATACAACACAAATGGATTATATGAAAATGTGACCCTTGGTTAAAATTATACTGCTTGACAAATCTATGCCACTGATTCAGTGTGGCACAGAGATGCAAATTTATGTTGCTATGATGTTTCCCTTGGCATAATTAACATCAAACATAGTATTGTTAAAAACAAGAACCGTAATGAGTATACAACGAATAAGAAGACTGTTTTATCTGGTTTTATAACAACTATTAACATTACTGACCATTTACTTCGTTTTTTAGCAGCAGCTGTTTTCATGAAATAGGATATTTTTAACTCCTACAATTACCCTTTATTCTCTGTGCTTAAAAATGAGAATCTTGGCTTCTCTGCTGTTTTTAAGATTCTGGCAGCATACCCATTGTTCAGCGCTGTGGGATATGATGTCACTATACAAATCAATAAATAATTATTATTATTATTATTTGCAAACATGGTGTGAGGCACTGCATTTGTATGTCTGTTGTATACTAACTCTTTTCTACACCAAACCGATATGTTAAGCAGCCGCTTATGCAGCCTGTAGATGTAATGTGATTAGGCAGATGTCCATTGAGCTTTTGATCTTCTCTTCAGGTGTTCTTCCCATTAAAGGTAATAGTGAAAAATCAAAGCTTGATCACAAGTGACACAATCATCACTTTAATGTCCTAATTTGGAATGGAATATATTTACTTGAAAGTAATTGTTGTCCTGCTGTATGAGTTTTCATGAAGTTTGGGAACAGTGCATTTTGAAAATTCACAAATATTAATGACCAGGCTTACGTGGCACGAGTTAGATCAAATACACATGTATATATATACTGTATATACAGAGGGGAACCCACAACCTAAAAAAGCATAAAAAAGGCATATACATTCAGATTCCCGGGTTTCTGCAGGAATAATAATTCGAGAATACCATTCAAAAGACACCTATCTGAGGCATAAATATTGTCACACTAGATAACCACATATTGGGGTCAAATTACTCCAAGTTTGGCAAATCCAATCTAATTTTTCATGGCTATGAATCGGTGGGACTGCATTTTTAGCCCAAAGAAAGCAATCCAAAGCCTTCTCTGGACACCATGGATGAGGGATCTGTCTGGCAGGAGGGGCTGCTCAACCCTGAGGTTGGGTCAAAACCAGCAAATATGCACACATTTACTTAACGTTTAATATAAGTAAGGTTTGCATTATCTTTTTTTTTTTAAAGGTAAAAAAACCCATTAATGACACTTTAGGCTTATATTTTTAAACTGCACAGGAGTCTCATTGGGTTAAAACATAAAACATGGCCCAGGTGTTATTACCTACCAGATATTTACTTAATGTCATGACTGTCTAAGCACTGCCTGTACATCGTTCATTCCCAGCTATTGTGTTACATTATTGTACAGTCCTGTACAGTCCTGTGGAATACAACATCACAATATAAGTAAATTAATCCGAACACATAATACAGGAACACACAAGACATTAAATTTAGCTTCACAGCTGCAAAAAGCAACACATGTACCAATAATCTGTAACATCTTGTGTGGCGAGAGTACGGCGTTAAGGAATGTTTGCACTAACATAATTCTGTTTTTTTAGATTTGGATTTTAAGCGATTAGATGATTTTGATGCAGTCCGTTTTCTTCTCTTTATAGCAACTGTTTAATCCTAGTCTTCGATTTGTTTCCTAATGCCTGTATAAAAAGTATCACTGGCTTAATCTCCTAATCCTCATATAGACTCGAATAGAAGGTTTTGAAATAAAAAGCTTGTGGCCACTATCCTCTAAAAGAATAGAATTACACCCTATGATAATATACCCCTACAGATTATCTGCCCTAGTAAAATGCGTATTTATGATAGTCACAAGCACTTTTTGCCTACCCAGCTGTGTAATTGCTTTTAGGTTTCTTCAAGGAGACACCTATTGATATTCTATTCTCAACCTTCTGTTATTAAAAATGTTAGTAATTACTTCTAAGGAAAGCTGCATATAAACAAAAGATACAAAAAAGGGGGATGATTTTAATGAGATTTATTGCATGATTTATTTAATTGTTTAAGTGTGAAATCTGTCTAATCATTTGGAAATGAATGCCAATGACTGTTATGTTGATTTGTAATTTATTTTCATGTGCAGATGGGCAATTAGTGCTTTGGTATTTGAGTGGAGTATTACATTTGCTGGTTATCGTGTCTTTAAAATAGCTATAAGCTATATAATGCCACAGCATGTGAACGTCAATGCTCTGGGTACCCCTGCAACTGTTCCAGGAGTTACCTTGTTACCTAAAAGAAACCCCGTATGATATCATGGTAAAACCACTTGGGTTTTTATTGTTTTTATTTTTTTTCTATTTGTAATTTTTTTTTGTTTACAATTTTTGTTCTTCTTTTAAGAGAGTCAGTTGAAAACAGGGATCCACAATACTGATTGTTGTTACTATGATCAGCCTGCAGAGGGGTCATAGGTGATCACATTTGGAACTTGAGCAGGATGCTGGTACACTTCATCTGAAATGAAATAGTATATGTAGCACAAAACACATTCTAACCATCTTAAAATCATCAGTGCTGCGTATTCACATGTTAAGGAATATATTATGGTAATCAGAAAAAAAACATTATAATAGTATTTTGAGCCCTCATTAATTAGACTAGTATGATGTTGACAGTTTCAATCTAAATATAATTTCCATAGCATTTCTTTCTCGGAGAGCTCATTAAAATATTAGTGTACCAATACAAAATGCCTCATGAAAACTGCATATAAAGGTGAATTGTACTAGAATTTTCTGTGTGTATGTCAAAGTGATCTGTTTGGGCTGATTAAGAAAAGAACATTTGAGTATAAATTTGCCATACTAATCATACACTTCTTTTGCAGCCACACTAATGATGTATTTATAGGAACACGATGTATTTATAGGAACAACTTTAGTAAATGACTCATAGTTTTTTCCTTGGGTCAAAATGAAAATACTGATGGTTCTGAATCTGCAATGTTCTATCTTGTAAGGTCTTTACTTTCTGATCAATGCCTAAAATATTTTATAACATAAGTTATGGTGGGTAAAGGTGATGGAAAGCCCTTCCATTTAAATTTAAGGGGTAGTAGAAGTATTATTAAACCCTCATCTACAGACACCAGACAAGCAAGAAGGCTTGTTTTTCCCTCAGAAATCTCATGGTGCTGCCACAACCAGGGATTCTGGGTAGGCGCATGCAAATAAGGCTAACAATTATCACCTTTGCCTCTATATCCACTTTACACGTGGATCCCTTGAAAGTAATTGCCCGCTGTACAAGACAGCCTTTAGACAAAACTCGGGTAAGAGGTGCAATAGCCAGATCACTACTCATGGACAGCTGTTTCGTCCTTCATGGGACTCATCAGCATGAGGTTGTGATATATATATTGTAAAATATTTTAAGATTAATTTATATGATCACTTTTTCCTGACATATGAGCGATAAAATGTGAGATGGTGTTTGTTCTGCACATGAAGACAGGAAGAGCATGAGCTGGAGTTGAATGGTCTCAGCAGAATGTTGTGATGTCCTGACTCCTGTCGCTTAATGTGGGCTGCATCTAGTGTCCTTGCATGTTACATTGACATCTTTGTTAGTATGGTCTTTGGTTTAGCATATGCTCATAGCTGAGAATAGCAGGATCATATTGAGAGCTAAAAGTTCATACTTAAGCGGAGAAGAACTTTACTTTACAGATATAACAGCATGTTTATTGCACTTTATTGTCTAAAGTCTTTCTTATTAAGGTATGGGTTGTGAAAGTAGAAAAACATGATTTGGGGAAACTTGTTTATAGCTTCCAGTAGGACAATCCAAAAAACCCACCTTTGGGATTCCTGAAACATGGCCAACACATGGACATCAACTGGCAGAAAGAAGTGTTGGCCACCCAAAAAGCTTGTAGAATCTTGAAGAATTGGCTTGTCCTGTGGTGTTCTTTGTAGCAATCTGGGGAGGGGATTGCAGTGAATGGCCCCTATATCTTCTTTCCGGTTCTATTTAGTTCTTACTTCCTTGAAGGCCAAAAACATTAATGAACATGGTATTGGGTGAACTGGCTAGATCAAAATACGAATATTATATCATTTGAAATCACACAAAAATATATAAATTAGTTTCAGCAGAAAAAAATCAGTTTTTTTTTTTACTGTTTCTTGGTGTGTAGAAAGGCATTTTGGATTGTTCCTTTCTAAATCAGACGTGGGTTCAGCCCTTCTCAGCATCTACAATTGGGTTAATAAGACAGAAAATCTTGGCAGGTTAAATGGAAACATTACGATAGAACTGAATAAACTGGCAGAGCGTAACATGGTGACTAAGTTCACATAATGAACATCTGAGGAAAGTTTGTGATTACCACCAAGCTTATATAGCTGATCCTTTGGCTACAATTTATCATTCTACAGTGTTACAATTATAGAAAAATGTCTTAAGTTTTGGTCCATATTTAGTAAATAGTGTGAAGTTACAAGATGTCCTGTCATATTACTGTATTGTAAATAATATCTCTTTGAAGTCTGGGGAGAAGACAATGGATATAATAAATATGCCAAAATATTATTTACTTGCTTAATAATTCAATAGAGGATTTAGAGAACACAAAAGTGAAAATATAAATAATAGCATGTTGTTGAGTTAACCCTTTATGTACCAAAGGGATGTGTGTAAAAAAAAGTGTACTTGCAAGATGCATACAAAACATATGTGATATAAGGGAAAACAAAATGAATCACTAGAAAATATGGGTCGCAAATAATGGTAAGAAGTATATATAACCATCCATTAACAGAGTACAGGTGTATACTGTACTATATACGGAAACTATAATATTATGGGTAGCATAAACAGATTGATTTTGGCTCCATTTATCTCCTGTATTTTGATTAGATTTAAATAACTTATAGATATAGTACTACTCCCTTAGATTTTAAGCTCACTAGAAGGGCCCAGTGTTAAATGGTGGGCATAAGGCATTTCTGTAGGCAGAGTGCTGTATGATATGCCTTTTAACCCCCTTAAATGCCAGAGTGGCATATAGGGGTATAAGGCCTTTCAGGAGGCAGATTGGCACATAGGGGGTCAAAAGGCATATCATGGGGCACAGTGGCACATAAGGGGTCAAAAGGCATATCATGGGGCACAGTGGCATATAGAGGGTTAAAAGGCATATCATGGGGCACAGTAGCATTTAGAGGGTTAAAAGGCATATCATGGGGCACAGTGGCATATAGGGGGGTATCAGGCATTTCTGGGGCAGAGTAGCCTGGGGGCAGATGTGCATAACTGGGGGGCAGGTTGGAAAATAAAAGGAAATAAAAACAAAAAAAATATGTTTCTCAATCATAGCTTTTATTAAAAAAATAGTTTACATGAATTATCATTTACTGGTAAAACTTTTTTTCCTATAGGGTCGTCTTATATTCAGGCTTTTTCTTTTTTTCTTAAATTAATATTAAGATTTTTGGGGGTTGTCTTATAATCATATAATGTATATATATATATATATATATATATATATATATATCAACAGCATGTGTTCATGTTAATGAAAAAGGAAAATGCCCCATTCAGTGATACCGTATCAATTTAGTTTTTTATTCCACTGAAGGTGTTTCCATGGAAACAGTGATGTCATTGGCCGTCATCACCTAGGACAACGTAGGTAGCACCAGAAAAAAACATGTATGTGATGTCTAGCAGGGAGAATTGTTCATTTGCAGTGACTGATACAAAAACGAATGGACTAAGCATTTTGGAGAATCACCAGCTTGATATCAGAAAGCTAATCATAATATTATTGGGGCCTGTCACTATTTTACATGTGGTATAAAAGCCAACAACACAGCTGATTGGCACATGTAGCATAGTCTATATAATACATTTTCACTTTCCTGCTCGTAAGGTGCCATTAAACATTTTTTAACCTCCTTACTTATGGTAATTTAAGCTTTGCAAAATCATCCCCTTAAGAGTTTAAAGCCAATACCAACGTAATAAAATATATATTTGGATGAAATATGTGAAAATTATTAGGCAAAGTCTCTTTTAACAAGAAGTCTCCAGCTGGAGCTCTGTTTCTCTCGGCCTCCAGGTCAGTTTTTTACTTCTCTGGTTAGGTGAGCTGCTTGCGGCCACGCCCACTTTACACCCATGCCCCGCCCATTCCCTGTTCATTTTTCCCTATTCCTGGCCCAGTTCCCTGCCGCTAAAGGCTCTCCAGAGAAAGCCCTGTCCCTACACAGTCCCCCAGGAGCACAGCTCTGGGTAGCCTATCCTGGAAAGCTCCTAGGTATGCTTACTCGGCAGTTCTCATGCTTTCGTGTGCAGCTGACGGCTGGATACACACGGCCGCATGCACTGAACGTATAAAAGTGTAACATGCAGCCACACGTATCAAGCAGGTGGCCGCACGTGCCACGTTTTCTCTGCCTCTGTCCTTAAGGTGCCAATTACCAGTCTGTCACTGGCACTGCTCATGTACTTTCACAATCTGAAAGCATAAATAGATTTTAGCCAAGACGTTGCAGTATAAGCAGCTACAGTATGTTACTGTACAAATATTACACAGACTTTGAGAAACAGCTGTCTTTAATGTTACTCGGATGAGTCACTGCTGTTTGAAACTTTTGACAGACGGCAACAATGTTGTGTTGGAAGTATCCTAAAATGTTCAATTCATACGCAAAAGAGCTTTCCTTTTTAATTGGTTTTCCGCTCTCTGATTTAATTCTACATATTGATTATGTAAACAAACAAGCCATATCGGAATCACTGGCTAAGAAGTTATGCTCTTGCCCCTGCAAGCATTTTTTTTCAAAAGATTAACTCATATAAAATAGCAATAAGTAGGATGTTTAGTGCTGGGAATAGCCAAAGAGAAATGGCAAGATAGAGACAATATTTGTGAATAGAAAGAACTGCATATCATGTAAAAAATGTGATCATTCCAAATGAAAGCAAGGTATTGATCTACAGACGTGATGTTCTCTGTATACGCATTTATGAAATGGTATGGTCCATGTTTGTGCAATTCTGTAACAATATGTTCTATACATTAAGAATTTTTAAGGACCACTTTGGAGTTGGTGGGCTCATACAAGATCTGGTGATGAAGATCTTACTTGCGTAAACAGAAACATATTACCATACCTGGGAACTTCTACTCTCAGAGTGGCTTCACACGTGAAGAGAATAGGGCAGGGCGTTGCGTTGGCATGGCTAAAGAACGCTCCCATGGCCCAGAGATTTAGTGATGTGAGCCTGAAAACCCCAAGCTGATAATCAGAGCTGTAGAGAACTATGGAAGAAATGGCACATTTGAAATCAAAGCTTCATTCTGATCTGGATGAATAAAATCTTGCTCATTGATCAATGAATACCAAGATGATAATAAATCAAATGTAGCCCCCTGCCTGGTATGAAATGTAAAGTTACTGAAACAATATAAGTAAAGATAGGAAAGGTCCAGACCTGTACATTTTATTTTTCTTCACGTCCTTTAGTGTAAATTGCATTTGTCTCATAACACAATGATCAGTGTCAAAACAGAAACAGAAGCTCACAACAGGGTCTGCACCCATCACAAAAAAATCCCCTCCAATGACAAAGGAGAGTACGTCTCTAAAATGCATAGTGTCCCATACAGCCTTACCAACAAAGGCAAATTTGTGGGTATTTTATTATGCATTATTTAACCTGTTAAACATAAAGTAACTCACCTTTAAGAGAAGCTGTAGCTCCAGACCTCAATGCCGTCTCTGTAGTCTTGTTATGTGCAACTGAATAGATACAGGAGTGTATCATTAAGCTTTGTCCCATTTTAGTAGTGACAGACCATGTGGTTTTATGCTGCGAAAACCTATACATTTTGCCTGTTCCAGATTTGTGGAAGTCTTTAGATTTTTCAATTTAATTGGAGGGTCATTTGTCTGGTAATAAACTGGGGGCTACAATATTTTTCATATTTTTTTGTGCCTTTTCCAATATTATGTGGGCTTGTCTGGTACAAACTCTTCTAAAACATTACCATCGTTGTATTGATGACCTGTAGGTCAGCTTTACAGACACAAACATCCATATATTATTATTATTATTTATTGTTTTATATAGCACCATCAAATTCCGTAGCACTGTACAATGGGTGGACAGGACATAACAAGTAGTATGTAACATAACAATTTAACTTACAGAGACAACAGGTGAGGAGGGTACTGCTCAAACCAGTTTACAATCTAGAGGGAAATATATCATTTTCATCAATATTGCTTGTGTGTTATACTTTGTTAGAAAATCATAGTGGCATTCTGCAGAATAGTTTCCTTGTATAAATGAATCCTTTAAAATCTAGCATAATCCTTCTTTATGGTACAATTATGTCAGTCTTTCATATAGATTTTTTAAAACATCCTTTTAACCAATTTGTATAGCGACAATAAGAATACAGTATGTAGCTATTACCATCAGTTGGTTTAAAAAAGGCTTTAAAATAAATGGGATTGCCCCGTACAAATATAGATCTTAAAAGCTAATCCCACCTATACAAGGGACAAATTAAATTTTAAAGAATTTGTATTTATATATTAAATAAATGTATGTAAATGCATCTGCGTACCTTTTTTAAATTATAAGATCATCTAAATGTATCTAGAGGTCTTGCATTGAATGGATTTTTAGGTTAAATACATCTAGATTCCCATTCAGACATATATAGATTGTAAAAATTCAGCGTGAACTCGGTTCCCATTGCAGTGCCGTACATACCAAAAATGGAGAAAAAATTGTTCATTAAAGTTAAAAATTTGCTCTAGACCATTGGTGTTTTGTAACAATGGTATAAAGGGTCAAAACATCTACCACGGTCTATATACAATCTACATATCATTTTATCTCTTTTTTAATATTTCTAAAATATGTGCAGATTTTTTCTTTTAGTTGGCTAACATATATAAATATATGTACTCTTCTTCATAATATTTTCTAGACGCAATGACTATAGATGCCTCTTTTTTTTTTAACAATATCAGGTTTATCCTTCAGATTCTTTAATTATTTTGATGAAATAATATAATATGATTTTTTTAGGTGAATAGGAAACACAGCTTCCTATTAGCTTTTGGTCCATCAGTTCTCTCGTGCCAGCAAGTGTTCTGTTTCTGTAATACAGAGCTTACCATATGGAAACTTCGAGTATAATACCTGCTTACCCTTCGTGCTAGCTTGAGGGGGTGTCAGCGGGGTCGTGATTTGACCGAGTACTCTTGCATGAAGTAGTGGTTAGAATCTGCTTATGACTCATCATGTCATGTTAGATGACCCAAGCCAAGTGTTAAACACTAGTGACATTAGCAAGCTAAATCATAGGAATATCTTGTAGAGCAGAAGCCCAGAGCTACGAGAGTGAGTCATTGATTTACCTTTGTTCTATAAGGAGATATGCTAAAAGTCTAGCCTGTTAACAGTATTCAATGCATCTTTTTATGTGAACAAATAGAAGATGTTCCTTGTTAAATTGGTAAAAAAAAATAATTTGTAAATCAAACCATAGTATCTAGAACCAGGCCCTCATACACAGGACACAAGAACTTGTCACTCACACCTACACAATAAATGTACCTGAGGGCTTCCCGAGACTGTCCCGTGGAGTCCTCCCCCATCTTGCTCATTATAGGAGGAGGTATGGATAGATGCACACAGAGGTTTGCAACATAACAGAAATAGGGCTGAAAATAGGTGAATATGGGGATCAAGGGTGACAGCCACAAACCATACATGGTTGTTTAAGAATACAGGAGACAAATAATGCATGTTGTGTAGTGCTAAATACAGAACTTGACAGTGTGGGATCACAATAACTTCTGAAGGATAATCTGGAGGAAATGTACTGTGGTATTATAATATAACAGTGTTATAATTATAGGAGTTCTAAGATCACAATTGCTGAAGGTCCACTTCACGCTCGTTGGTGCAATAACATTGCAAGTAGAAGTGTCGTGTATTTTCGTACTTACTGAGTTTATTAACTATTGTTAAACTATTGTTTATTTAACTGTTGATTTTTTTTCTGACTTGCAGCCCTTCATGAATTCCCCAGTGATATCTTCTCAAATGAGGACAGAAAGCACGGGGCAATCTTTCTACATGTTTTCTGTGTAAGTGACCATTTTATTAAACTTTTCAAGGCATATCATCTAATCTTAACAAACCACAGGAACCAGGGATCCATTTCTACTAAACATTTTCTGGCCTGTGTCTGACTTTTCTGAGCTTTCTTACATAGACACTGCCTCGCTCACTTTATATGATGCCAAGGAACACTTATTGTGGTGTGGGAGGTGCTCTGTGCTGTGGGTGAGGTACAACTTCAAGAGGGGACATTTTAGGAAGGGACATGAGGGCCCCTGCAAAATGGTTTGCAACAGCGCCTCAATGTGTTTGATATGCCAGGGTAGAATGGTTTTACCACCAAGTAGTTAAGTGTTGTGTCTCTGTACATTATACTTTGTAATCAGAAAATGCCTTTGTTGTTTGTCCGTATGCAGTTTGAATTCTGCATTAAGCCCTTAATATGTGAGGGGTCTTAAAAAAAAATCAAAGCCACAGACAGATATCCAGATATTGATTATGGAATTTTACCCTTGAATAATTTTTCTGAAACAGACATATCCAAAACTCCAGGTCTATTTTTGAGACATGAAGTTACGGGCATCAGACATCTCAACATACTTCTGTCTTATTATGTACTTCGTCCTTGTGCCTCTGTTGTTCAATATACCCTTATCCTTGCCTATTTATACTTAGTTGCACATTGTTGCTCTTGTATTTCTCTTCAGCAGCTTTTTTACCCCATTCTCGTGTCTGCATTCTGCCTTTATACTTGTATGTGGGCCCTTTCTCTTATTTTCTTTCTGGTGTTTTTCTCTAGGCTAAGCCCAGCCCCAGCTGCCTCCTTTGCACCCAGAAGGGCGGTAGTCCTCTGGACCTTAACACATTTTATGATGTACTGGTACACAAAGAGCAGAGAGCCCCAGTCTTACAAGATGAGACAGAGAGGGACTGCTAGGGTGGGGATGATTTGATTGTAGTGAGGGTGATATGTAGACAGGCCCGGACTGGGACAAAAAATAGGCCCGGGCATTTAAGCCTGAGCAGCCCATATTTATTTATTTATTTATTGTTAAAGCCCACCCTTCATGTACCATCTTTGCATTTAATCATTCACACAAATCATTAACACATTCATTAATGCAGTCTCACAAATCATTCAAGCAATTCATCCACACATGAATTCATTAATTGTCATACGCATTCACACAATTCATCCACACATTTATTCATTCATTCTCATACGCATTCACACTACCCCCTCTCATCATCTTATCTGCCCCTTCTCACTATGTTCCCCCTTTTCACTATGTAACCCCCTTCCCCACTTCTCAATATGTACCGCCTCTATCTATCCCCTCTCCCCCTTTCTCACTACCTAACCCCCCTCTGCCCCTTCTCACTGCAGCCCCTTCCCTCACCCTACTTACCTTGTTGCCAGAGCAAGCAGCAACTGCGACCACGCCTGTGGCAGGGCAGGATTGACTTAGGGGCTGATGGAGCTGCAGCTCCAGGCTCCTACCTTAAAATAGGCCCAGTCAGGACCGGACTGACTGGGCCTATATGGCCGCATTAAGGCAGAGCCCCTTAAGCCCGCCGCAACTGCAACCGGGTCCGCCACTCTAAGGCAGAGCCGGCCTTAGGTGTTCTGGCGCCCTGTGCGGACTACTCCTCTGGTGCCCCCCCATCCCCAAAAACGAAAAGAAATAAAAACTTGTAACAAAACTCCCCTTTCTCACTATCTATCCCCCTGTATCACTATCTACCACCTCTGCCTCTTCTCACTGTTATCATTATATACTGAGGCAGACATTGACGGTGGTACAGCATAATACTTATCACTATATACTGAGGCAGAAATTGACGGTGGTACAGCATAACACCTACCACTATATACTGAGGCAGACAATGACGGTGGTACAGCATAACACCTATCACTATATACTGAGGCACACATTGACAGTGGTACAGCGTAATCCCTATCACTATACATTGAGCCAGACATTGACAATAGTGCAGCATAACCCCAATCACTATATACTACGCCAAACATTGTTGTGGTGTAGGCCTACCACTTCATTGTCTGGCTTAGTAGTAGGGATGCACCGAAACGAATTTTGGACTGAAACCGAAAATGCAGCATTTACCTGTCCGAAACCGAATATGACCTCCCCACACCATAAAAAAACCCTTTTATTTTAAGTAAGTAACACACCAAAATAGGACAAAACAATTAAAAAACAATATTATATGTATATATATATATGATTGTTAACAGCAATCACATTCCTATCATGCCCAGGCATACCCAGATTCCAGGATGTACTCG
Source organism: Sceloporus occidentalis (assembly GCA_023333645.1). Classification (NCBI taxonomy): domain Eukaryota; kingdom Metazoa; phylum Chordata; class Lepidosauria; order Squamata; family Phrynosomatidae; genus Sceloporus; species Sceloporus occidentalis. The sequence continues at coordinate 16,740,762 of JALMGF010000015.1, read as the reverse complement.
CAGACTTGGCATGATAGGAGTATGATTGCCCTATCTACCCCTTCTCACTCCCTTCTGCCCCATCTACCCCTTCTCACTCCCTTCTCCCCTATCTACCCCCTTTCCCCCTATCTACCCCCTTTCCCCCGTCTCACGCCCTTCTCCCTATCTACCCCCTCCTAACTATCTACCCTCTCCCTCTTTGAAGTTCACTTACCTTTCAGGAGTCCTGCGGTGAGGGTGCAAGGCCTCTGCCTCCCAGCTCTGCCACTGTATGGAACAGTATAGAGTGATGGGAGTTATGATGTACTTTTAGAGCATAATTAGATCATGAAAAAGACATTGGAAATGGTACAGCATAACACCCATCACTCTCACACACTTACCAATCCACACATATATACCAATCCACACATATATACCAATCCACACCTATACCAATCCACACCTATATACCAATCCACACGTATATACCAATCCACACGTATATACCAATCCACACGTATATACCAATCTACACATACACCAATCCACACATATATACCAATCCACACATATATACTAATCCACTCTCACTGAATATTTTCCTACCTTTCCTCTTTTCTCCTTACAGCTCCTTTTCCTCCTCTTCGCTCCTCTTCTTCAGTTCTTCTGTCTTCTCTGTCTTCTTCCGGTTCAGAGGGCACGGACAGCGGTGGGCGCGGCTTCAGTGTTGTGCGCCGGGATCTAACAACAAACCCCGGCGCACAGCAGCTGTTGCCGCGCGGATCACAAGGGAGCGGTATCGGAGGTCTTTAGCAGACCTCCGGCTCCCTTGAGTGATTTTAAGCCGGGTTGAACCCGGCTTAAAATCACTCAAGGGAACCGGAGGTCTGTTAAAGACCTCCGATACCGCTCCCTTGCGAGCCTGCTCCTCCAGCGGCGGACATTACTGTCCGTCTCTGGAGGGGTGCCGGGTGCCGCAAGTTGGCACCCCCTGATGAGCGGCACCCGGTGCGGACCGCCCCTAGAGTGTGACGCCCTGTGCGGTCGCACACCCCAAAGGCCGGTCCTGCTCTAAGGGGCCGGGAAGCCCCCACCAGTGCCGGCCTTAGGGGTTTGCGGCCGCACAGGGTTTAAATTAAAACATCGGGGTTTTTTTTCAACTTTATTTAACATCCTCCATGTTAAATAAAGTTAAAAAAAACTTTATTTAACATGGAGGATGTTAAATAAAGTTAAAAAAACCCCGATGTTTTTGACAGCCCTTAAGTCAATGCGGCCCTGCCGTGGCCCGGCCCACCGGGCAAACGCCCGGTGTGCCCGATGGCCAGTCCGGGCCTGTATGTAGAAGTCAATGTCATGAAAATCACAAATGTGGGAAGAACAGATGGTTTCTTGCAGGATGCAGATATTAGCTATTAAGCTTCTCATAATCATTTAAGGTTAGAAGGAAGCATGTGACAGAACAGGGTAGATAATTCCATAGAATAGGAATAGCATGGGTAAAACAATGGATATGCCAGTTGGAAGAAGTGATACTTGTTAAAAAGAGAGATTTTGTGAGTCATGGGAAGAGCAAAGAGGGTGGTTAGGAGATTAATTGGAGATCTATGGAGGGAGTGTTGTTAAGGTCACTGTAGGTAGTGGTCAGGAGTTTTTTATTTGGAAGGGTATGGAGAGCCATGACTAGTTGGACAGCTGATGAAGAATGATATAAGAAAAATGTGTTAGGAATGGAATCCTAAGCAGTGAACGGAGGGTAAGAGTGAAAGTTACTAAGACCAATTAAAAGTGAGGGTGAAAGATCAGGGGAGGAAAGCTAAATTAGCATGTCCGCACAAGGGTGGTACGGGAAAGGAGAAGAAAAGATAGATGGGGATAAGGCAGGGCTTGACAAATTTGTTATAAATCTAGGAGCCAGCTAAAAAAGTTAGGAGCCAGGACTTTTTTTGCCCCTGCACCCGCACTTTGCCCCAGCACTTTGCCCTGCACCCACACTTTGCCCCAGCACCCACACTTTTCCCCAGCACCCACACTTTGCCCAGCTCTCAGTCTCACACTTTGCCCCAGCACTCACACTTTGCCCCAGCACTTTGCACTGCACCCACACTTTGCCCTGCACCCACACTTTGCCCAGCACTCAGTCTCACACTTTGCCCCAGCACTAACACTTTGCCCCAGCACTCACTCTCACACTTTGCCCCAGCACTCAGTCTCACACTTTTCCCCAGCACTCAGTCTCACACTTTGCCCCAGCACTCAATCTCGAGTTATTGATTGTTAACACCAATCACAGTCCGGCCCAGACATACCCAGGTTCCAGCATGTACTGGCTGACTTGGCATGATAGGAGTACATGCTGAAACCTGGCTTGCTGCCTCCCTTGTGTATTGATGCTGCACATCACTTAAGTCCCATGTGCCATGTTCCTCCCCCCACTTACACAACCATGCTATCAAACACACACTCATTCATCCTCCTTCACCCCCTTACCTGCACTGCAGATCTCTCACACGCAGACTTCCATAGGGGCCCTGCTGCTTCTATCGCTGTCTCTCTGCACGAACTTCTCTTGTCCCGCCCACTGGGAGGAGGAACAGAGCAGTCATGTGACTCCTCTGGTTTCCTGCTTCCTGTGGCCACTCCAGCACAAGAGACGCTGCTTCCACATTAAGAGCAACGCACAGCTAAGCAGTGCGGCCCCTGCGGGGATTATTTTCAGCCGTTTTTTTTTTAATTTCGCCATTTTGCCGAATGTGTGTTTCGGCCACTGGTTTGGCTCACAAACACCTAGGCGCCAGGACAAAATTATCAGTCGCCATGGCGACCTGGCGCCTGGGATTTGTCGAGCCCTGGGATAAGGGATCGAAAGAAGGTTTATTTTAAATGTGAGAGATGAGAGTATGTTTAAAGAAGGATAGGAATACACCAGAGAGAGGAAATAAAATAGCACCAATCCCTCTCTCTCTTTCTCGTCTTTCGAAGTTCACTCTGTCCGCCTTTTCTCCCCGATTGCTCTTTGCGTTGCAGTGATCTTGTCAGGACTCGGGTGATCAGGTCAGGTAGGAGCCCATGCGCAGGGGATACTTGGGGTTCAGTATGTAACCCACGGTGCATGATTATGCAAACAAAGACACCACAAACAGAAATCCAGGTAATGCAGTGTATTTCATGTATATAACAGGACCAGCAAATAAGGGTAATATAGTCTAAGCAAGTAACCGGACGTATGGCAAAATAAAATACAGGTAATAAGTCTTTTGGCAGGGAGCCCGCTTGGAAGGGCGCGACAGACAGAGAGCCCGCTTGGAAGGGTACGAAAGGCACACAGCCCGCTTGGAAGGGTACGAAAGGCACACAGCCCGCTTGGAAGGGTACGAAAGGCACACAGCCCGCTTGGAAGGGTACGAAAGGCACACAGCCCGCTTGGAAGGGTACGAAAGGCACACAGCCCGCTTGGAAGGACACGAAAGGCACACAGCCCGCTTGGAAGGACACAAAGCAGGGAGTCCGCTTGGAAGGACACAAAGCAGGGAGTCCGCTTGGAAGGACACAAAGCAGGGAGTCCGCTTGGAAGGACACAAAGCAGGGAACCAGGAACAGTACAGGTGCAGAGCCACAGCAGGAAGGTCCATAGACTTCAATACAAAGGCCCTGACTGAAGCGCAGGGCAGGTTCATAAAGGCAGGGCAATCCAGGTAACAAGGCCCAGCTGGATGTAGACTAGGGCTCAACCCAGGTAACAAGGCACACCTGAGTTCCTAGTGCTCCAGAGGGCGGAGGGTGGCCACTAGTGGTCGCAGATGTAAACGCCACAGGTATAAAAAAGCCATGGTTCAGGTAGCGAAATATTGGTTCCTGACAGTACCCCCTCCCTAAGGAGCGGTCACAGAACGCAAACAGTCTGAACAAAATCTGTACACCTTTAAAAAACTGAGCAGGAGGGTGTACTTAAAGTGATTTCTTCTTCTTCTTCCTTTTTTTCGGTAAAGCTTGTTCGCAGATCTCTAGGTCTTCCTTTCTGATTATATTGCCATTAGAGGTAATAACACAATCAAAGGAAAGGTTATCTGTGGTGCAATCGTAGGTCAAATTAGGACTGGATGCTGAAGAAGTTGATGAGAAGGTATGATTCAGTGCTTTCTCTTTCCATGTACCAGGGGTCACATAGCTGCCCTGTACCCAGGGCACTACTGGGGGCAGGGGGGGTAGTACCAGAACTGCAATGGTTCAAAACGGGAGAAGCAGACTTGGTATGTGAAGCACTGATGGAAAGCCCCTTCTTCCTCAGAGATGGAATAGGGTCATGTATCTTTGCTATCAGTCCAGAGGAGATATTAGGGGCTATGGTAGTCTCTGGTGTATCACACTTTGCTGAGGTAGCAGTGATAGGAGTTGCAATCACAGCTGAACAGAAAGCAATAGGAAGTTCATCCATATGGGAGCAACCCACACTGCCACAGACTGTAGGATCACAGACGCTGCATTCCATCACAGAACAATCATCAGGCTTCAGCTGGACATCCACCGGAGTTTGAGAAGCACCAGGAATCACCAGGGTTGGTATATACTCCATGGGTTCACTATGCTGGGGAATAAAGCTACTTCCCCTTTTAGCAGAGCTCTGTGGTTGTGACGTAGACTGCTCAATCGGTACAGAGGGTTTAGGAGGTTTCAGAGGACATTGGGTGATCCAGTGTCCCTTTTTGCCACAGTAAAAGCAAGATTCCTCATCACGCCTTTGTTGTAATTCGGTTGTGGTAAGGGGTTCACGTTTCCTAGATTTCCTAGGAGATTCCTTTTTAATACTGGTAACAGGCTTGTTGGATTTCTCAGGTGATGTAGCAGGTGTAGGTGAATGGTCTTCATGAGAGTGATTGGAGTTGGAGTCCCAGATTTGCATTAATGATTTGCACAGTTCAAGCAAGCATTCTCCTATGACTTTGAAGACTGAAAGTAACCCCACAGACTCCTTGTAATGGCCTTTGTATTCTGTCAGGACTCGGGTGATCAGGTCAGGTAGGAGCCCATGCGCAGGGGATACTTGGGGTTCAGTATGTAACCCACGGTGCATGATTATGCAAACAAAGACACCACAAACAGAAATCCAGGTAATGCAGTGTATTTCATGTATATAACAGGACCAGCAAATAAGGGTAATATAGTCTAAGCAAGTAACCGGACGTATGGCAAAATAAAATACAGGTAATAAGTCTTTTGGCAGGGAGCCCGCTTGGAAGGGCGCGACAGACAGAGAGCCCGCTTGGAAGGGTACGAAAGGCACACAGCCCGCTTGGAAGGGTACGAAAGGCACACAGCCCGCTTGGAAGGGTACGAAAGGCACACAGCCCGCTTGGAAGGGTACGAAAGGCACACAGCCCGCTTGGAAGGACACAAAGCAGGGAGTCCGCTTGGAAGGACACAAAGCAGGGAGTCCGCTTGGAAGGACACAAAGCAGGGAACCAGGAACAGTACAGGTGCAGAGCCACAGCAGGAAGGTCCATAGACTTCAATACAAAGGTCCTGACTGAAGCGCAGGGCAGGTTCATAAAGGCAGGGCAATCCAGGTAACAAGGCCCAGCTGGATGTAGACTAGGGCTCAACCCAGGTAACAAGGCACACCTGAGTTCCTAGTGCTCCAGAGGGCGGAGGGTGGCCACTAGTGGTCGCAGATGTAAACGCCACAGGTATAAAAAAGCCATGGTTCAGGTAGCGAAATATTGGTTCCTGACAGATCTACTGGCCTCCTGACCCCACCTCACATTTCTTTGATCACTTTGCTGCTTGGCCTACCTCAGCCATGGCATTCCACACAGACACACCTCCTTCAAAGGTGTTCACGCACGCTAAGCGCCTGTGGAGGAAGTCTCGTTCACCTGAAGACTTCATTAACTACAAACTCATGCTCTGTTCCTACACATCGGCCCTCCATCTCTCTAAACAAACATATTTAATTTCATTAATCACCTCACTTTCCCATAATCCTAAATGTTTATTCTCCACTTTTAACACCCTTCTCAGGCCCACAGCACCTCCCTTGCCCTCCAACTTCTCTGCCCAAGAGCTTGCCACCTGCTTCAAAAGCAAAATTGACACCATCAGGGATAACATCTACCCACATAACGTCAATTATATGGTACCTCAACCTCCCTCCTCACCTCAATCTATCCTCACCTGCTTTAGCCCAGTTACACCCTCTGAGGTTTCCAAGGTCCCACATCTTTAATCTCTCCTTTTTTTCTGGTGTATTCCCATCCTGATTCAAACATGCCATCATCTCCCGCATCCTAACTTTCTCTCTTCAAACTCTGTACTTGACCCTCTACAATCCGGTTTCCGTCCACAGCATTCAACAGAGACTGCACTAAAATGAAAGGCCAATTCTCACTGGTTATTCTCTTGGACTTCTCAGCAGCCTTTGACACAGTCGACCACCCCCTCCTTCTACAAACCCTCTGTCACAGAGCTGGCTAGTCCGACCGACTACCTCCGCTGTCTTGTGCTCCCTTAGCCTGGGACAACACACTTTCCCCGGTTCCCCAGTCACTAGCCGAAACTCAGTGTAGGGTAAAACCAAACGAAGACTGATTTATTTTAGACACAAAGAGCTGGATATATCCAGCAAAACACACATTAACATAAAACAAGATATTGGGACACAAACCTCCCCCTTAATCTGCCTCTCAGAGACAACAGGGGCAGTAACGGGATTAACAATACAATAGGGGGGAGACTGATTTATACAACATTAAACATCAAAGAATGGTGGTCACTCCCTGGTGGCAGATCCTGGCTGTCTGCCGGAGATAATCCCCTCAACCAGTGATGAGATGATACTGCTGGGGGTAGCCACAGAAGTCTCTACAAACCCAGGGCCCATAGTCAATAGGGAGGAGGCTGGCAGTCAGGCTTCTCCAGTGGCCCCAGTGATGGAGGCTTCCGTCACAATTCTCCCCCCTTCGAATTGGACTGACATAGGATGAGACCCCAAACGGGTTGACTCCGTAGTCAGTCAGTTTATTTGGCCCATTAATTCTCTCCCAAAATTGGTGCTCCTGCTGCTGCTGGGGAGATGGGCCGGCTGCGCCATCTCCCGGGTACCGCTGGGGAGTGATGCCGCCTGCATCCCCTCCCTGGTGCTCCTGTTGCCGTTGAGGAGAGAGTTCCGGTTGATCCGGTCCTGGAATTAGGTTCTGCTGCTGGGGGGGCGGGTCGGCCGCTGTATCTCCCTGAACTCCTGCAGCTTTGGTAGGTGCTGGGCAGAGGCCAGCGATGCTCTGCCTGGTTGCCAGCACTTCAGCTGGGGTTAGGGAATCTTGTGGGTCGGCCTGCCGCTGGGGAGGGAGGGCCGGTTCCTCTGCTCCCGGACATGTGAGCTGCCGCTGGGAAGATGGACCTGCTGTCACATCTCTCGGTTCCTCCCACTGCCGCTGGGGAGGAAAAACAAGTTCCTCCGCTCCCGGACATGTGAGCTGCCGCTGGGGAGAAGGGCCGGCTGCCACATCTCCCTGGATCCCTGTAGTCATTGCAGATGTGGGGCAGAAGCCAGCAGCGCTCTGCCCTGTTGCCAGCTCTTCAGCTGGGACTAAGAGATCTGGGCAGACTGCCCAGCATTCTGAGGCCCCCGGTGTGGAGACCGCAGTGTTATCCACCCCTCTTGGGTTAACATCCTCAGATGTAAAATCAGTTAGATCCACAATCTCTGGATCTGGTTGTGGAGCACAGTCGCACAGCTCCAGTATCGGATCTGGATTAGCTGCCCAGTATCCCTCTGACTCAGGGGTGGAGACCGCAGTCCCATCCACCCCGCCTGGGTCAACACCCTCAGCTGACCACTCAATCACATCCACAAAATCCACACAATCCCTGGACACTGGGGCATTCTGTTGAACGCGGTCAAACAGTTTTTTATACGCCTTCTCCAGTTCCCACTCCTGCGTAATGAAAAAGTCTAAATCACCTTTAAGTCCTAGTGCATCTGGGAGGTCCCACTCCCTGAAATCCCGGATGTCCTCAATCCGCCACTCCGCTGTACTGCCGAAGTCCGGATCCTCCTGAAGACTATCCCATAATAATCCAGGGCCACCAAAGTCATAGCCCTCTGGAGAACAATCTTTCGCAGTTCCCCAATATGCTTGCTCTGTATACCACTGCAGAGCCCTATAGTGATCTTCCAGCTCTACCTCCTGTTGGACCAGCTTGTCCAATTCGGATACCCATTGCTCCTGGGGTTGCTGCCCCAGGAAAGACATCCGTAGTTCCCGCTGGTCTCTAATCTTTTGTTCGGAGCTTGGAAGACACCGACCCCGGCGTATAACAGCCCTCTGCCATACTGACCGTCGAACCACTTGCCTCAGGTTCTGGTATTGTTCTGTAGGCAAAGCAGTGGTGTAGCAGGAGAGGATGACCCGCAGCAGTCCCTGGAATTCGGATACCACATCCATGTCCTTGTCAAGGCGACCGAAGTCTGCCGTCCTGTCGGTCAATCCCGGTAGAAAGTAAGTGTCCCTCAGACTAAGAAGAAATCCCACCGCTTGCCACCAATGTCACGGAGCTGGCTAGTCCGACCGACTACCTCCGCTGTCTTGTGCTCCCTTAGCCTGGGACAACACACTTTCCCCGGTTCCCCAGTCACTAGCCGAAACTCAGTGTAGGGTAAAACCAAACGAAGACTGATTTATTTTAGACACACAGAGCTGGATATATCCAGCAAAACACACATTAACATAAAACAAGATATTGGGACACAAACCTCCCCCTTAATCTGCCTCTCAGAGACAACAGGGGCAGTAACGGGATTAACAATACAATAGGGGGGAGACTGATTTATACAACATTAAACATCAAAGAATGGTGGTCACTCCCTGGTGGCAGATCCTGGCTGTCTGCCGGAGATAATCCCCTCAGACAGTGATGAGATGATACTGCTGGGCGTAGCCACAGAAGTCTCTACAAACCCAGGGCCCATAGTCAATAGGGAGGAGGCTGGCAGTCAGGCTTCTCCAGTGGCCCCAGTAATGGAGGCTTCCGTCACACCCTCCATTCTCATGGCATCCGTGACACAGCTCTTTCATGGCTTAAACCCTACCTTTCTAACCGTACTTTTAGTGTCTCATATACTGGAGCTTGCTCCTCTCCCCTACTGCTATCTATTGGTGTTCTTCAAGGCTATTCTCCATCTACACTTTGTTAGAAAAATGCTTATGTTATCAACCAACACACTTCTTCCCTCGGACAACTTATTTCTTCCTTTTGTTTCAAGTACCACCTATATGCAGATAATTTATATTTCTGCTTCTGACCTTTCCCCCTCTCTTCTAATTCGCCTCACTGACTGTCTATCAGGAATTGCATTATGGATGGCATTCCGTTACCTAAAGCTCAACATCTCTAGGACCGAACTCATGGTAATCCCGCCATCTGCTCTGTCCAAGTTACCTGACATCTCTATTACCGTTGACAACTCCACTATCCAACCAACAGACCACGTTCGCTGCCTTGGTGTCACCCTTGACTCTGCTCTCTCCTTCATGCCTCACATCCAGTCCCTCACCAAATCCTGCCGCCTCCACCTGACATCTCCCGAATCCGCCCTTTCCTCACACAAGAAACCATCAAGTTACTAATCCTCTCCCTTGTGATATCCCGTCTGGATTATTGCAACTCGCTACTAACCGGTCTCCCCTTCTCCCATCTTTCAACTCTTCAATCCATCCTCAACTCTGCAGCCAGATTAATTTTTCTCTATTGCCGTAACTCATCAGCTGCTTCACTATGCCAATCACTTCATTGGCTCCCCATACCCTCCAGAATCAAATTTAAACTTCTGACCTATAGAGCCCTCAACAACTCTGCACCACCTTACATCTCTATCCTCCTATCCAAATACACCCCTACCCTCCCCATTCGCTCCTCTTCTACTGTTGTTACCTCTTTCCACTCCCGTATTCAGGATTTCACCCATCCCGGACCCCGACTGTGGAATTCCCTTCTCCGTTCCATTCAGACTTTCTCTGAAAACCCATCTGTTCAGGGAAGCGTACAACATTTCTTCCCATAACTCCCAACCATCATCATAATCAAGTCATCTGAACAATCAACAGCTTCAACACATCATCGGAACCTGATCAACTCATCCCCATCCAAGCAGTCCTCTCCTATTGTCTCACTTTCCCCTCAACCACCGACTAGATTGTAAACTCACAAGAGCAGGGCCCTCTTCTCCTTTGCACCAGTTTGTTATTGTATGTGTTATTGTATGCATCTCTAAATTGTTCTTCTGACTGTAACAGCACTGCGGAATCTGCCGGAACAATAAATGTAATGTAATTAAATAGATGGGTTAGTGAAGGTGTGAGGAAACCAAGTAAACTCCTGGAATGTTTACCATTTTAACGTCTTCTTAATGAAATCAGTATTGAACACTCTCTTCCCTCTTGCATGGCTATGCTCTGCTGTCTGTCTTCCCTTTCCCAGATGTCACTCTGGCCCCTGACCAAAAAATTATGAGAATATTATAACATAGGCTGTATGACATGGATTATAACTTCAACATAATAGCTCTGTCCCCTTTATTGACAATTTGTTGTACAGTTATCCAGCCTGTATACATATGAAAACCTTTAAAAAATTAAGACCACTTTCAAAATTTTTATACATAAACTCCATTGTTTTATCATACTTTCTCTTTCTAGTTACAAAAAGAACCACATCATTATTACAAATCAGAAATTGAAGTTTGTCCCAACTGATACTTTAGTTTTTCATTAAATATAAAACATTAAATGAACTGAACAGGTTCCTTTTGGGTCATAACAACCAATGCCCTGTGTCTGTAAACTTGCTGTGAATAGTATTGATCTTTGCAGCAGGCGTGTTGACACTTGAAGTAATTGTAATCATTTTGATTGAAGCTGAATGCTGCTCTGAAAGACAACCTGAAGTAGAAGTACTTGAACCATCATTTGTCCTGAAACTGTATTGATGACTAAATCCACAGTGAAGGTCTGGTGCGGCACTATGAGAAATAAATTAAATAGATTGTCAGCTTTCGGCACACAGCTTTCTGATAAAAAGAAAGTATGTTGGCCATTAAATAACATTTCCTTAATCAAACTATATGGAATTTGCACACTTAGACTCTGACTGATCAAAGTACATAAGCAAGTGTTACACGCTGACTGGTCATAATTTTTGGGTCTCTGGAAGGGTCAGAGGAAGGGTGAGGCGATATCCATACTCACCTCAGGTGCAGCCACGGGGGGCGCACAGCCTGCAGACTAGCTGAGAGATTGCGCTCTCCCTCAGATCAACATTAGGGAGCGCGAGGTCTGTCACTTCAATCCGCTGTACTGCTCCCTAATCACTACCCGCCGGGAAAAATAATGCCGAGCGTGGGGATATGACGTCATCCCTGAGCTCTGCATCAATAGTGACTGAAGTGACAGACCTCACCCTCCCACCACATGAAGCAGGATACAGGATGGAGGCTGGAGGAAGAAGGATGGTGGAAGATAGAGATAGGGAGAAAGGGGTGTAAGGGCAGTGTATGTGTATGTATGTGTTTGTAAGCTTGTGTGTGTGTGTGTGTGTATGGGCCGGTGTGTAAGGCCATTATAGGTATTTGTTAGCTGGTGTGTAAGGGCATTGTATGTGTATATATGTGTGTGAGGGCAGTGTATATGTGTGTGTTTAAGGGCAGTGTGCATGTATATGTGTGTGTAAGGCGAGTGTATGTCTATATATGTGTGTGTTTAAGGGCAGTGTACATGTATATGTGTGTGTAAGAGCAGTATACATGTATATGTGTGTGTGTGTAAGGACAGTGTACATGTATATGTATGAAAGGGCAGTGTATTTGTATATGTGTGTATAAGGGCAGTGTTTGTGTATATGTGTGTTCAAGGGCAGTGTACGTGTATATGTGTGTAAAAGTGATATAACTTTTTTATTCCTGCAAAAAAATAAGTGAGGGAGCCATTGTTTTAATGTTGGAAATAAATAGCTTGATTAGACGAAGCTCTTTTAAGGTTTTGTTGGAAGAAATAACGCTAAAGTTGAGATTTTAAAGAGATTTTACGTTATGTGTCAACATCTTCCTACTGCTTTTTACTGTGTTGTGAAAAAAATCTGTTCTTGTGGGGTTTTTTTTACTTTTAAAAGCTAAAGTGAGTAGCTTTATTGATGAAGTAACCGCGGGGCTTTTATGGCACTTTCTATCAATTATAACAATCCTTTCTTCCAAAATACCAACACCACAGGGATTTTCGCACAACTTTGTGTTGTGATTTCTCAGTAGGAAATCTATTTAAAAAGCAATGGACAAAAGATGTGTGATCCATTGTACGCAGAGTTGGTGGATTTGACTGCATATGAATCATACTTTGCAATACATTGCAATAGTGAAGTACACTGAGATCTTTCTTATTCTCACATTGAGGTAGCTATCAAGGGACTCTGGATACTGCAGGTTTGGGAGATGGAAAGAAGTAAAATATTGGGTGGAAAAGTAAAATATACAGTAAGCGTAGACGTAATGGCTTTGCTTTAAATGCAGATTGATAGGGCATGCGTGTAGCTGCACTAAACAAAGTTTTTGTTTAATTTATCATTTTGTCTTTCATAAATGGAAACACATTTTTTTTAACAATCTCAAAAATTGATTATTTTAATAATAAAAAAATGTATAATATTTTTAAAAATCTTTATTTTACTATTTAAGACCACCACAAAAAGCTGGGTAGCGTGCTGTATATGAATGAGACGAAAAGGTTCTATTCATTTAGTGTCAAGTTGTTTCAAGTACACTGGACTGCCGACTGAGTTGGCTGGAAAAAAAAATCAATTAACCCACTCCCAAAAGTCAACTCAACATCTAACTTAACTACAATTCAATTTACTTGAGTTTTCAGAAGGAGAGAGGAGACCTGTCCTTAAACTCTTTAAACTTCCTTACACTAACAGACTCAAACTTCACTTCCGGCTTGACTAACATACTTAACTTCTCTCTCCCAGCCAGAAATGATAGATCTCCCATGGCTGGGCTCTTGGCAATAAGCTGCTGTAGCCTAAACAACCACAGTAGATATAGAATGTCCCCTGCTGTGATGGGACTGGGCAGGCAAGCAAAACGTCAAGAACTGAGGTCTTCTTCAGGTGTCATACTATCTGAGCATTATGTGGAATGTAGTTTACAGAAACTCATAGAACTTTGCCCATCTTGGCAAAGGGAGGCAGCACAAAGTATTGACTAAAAGGTTGCCAATAATTATGCCACACATATATTTCACAATTGTGTTTTTTTTTTGTTGTGCTTGTAATTGTTTGAAAAGATCAAAAGGTTAAACAATAAAGACAAATTTTCACAGCGTTCTTTGTTCATATTTACCAAGGATGTCAATATTTGTGGAAGGCAATATATATATATATATATATATATATATATATAAAACATCCAAAAATAGTTACCGGCACTCCAGGGACTTCTTTAAATAATCACTCCAGAAACTGCAGTTTTCCAATCAACGTTTCAGTCTATTTATTAGACTTTCATCAGGACATAAGTCTAATAAATAGACTGAAACGTTGATTAGAAAACTGCAGTTTCTGGAGTGATTATTTAAAGAAGTCCCTGGAGTGCCGGTAACTATTTTTGGATGTTTTATGATTTGCTGTTGCAGCTACTTGGCACCGGGCTAAAAAGGTGGTGATTGGTGTGCAATTGTTAATTGTTGACATTGTATATATATATATATATATTAGCAAGCTTATACAGATTATATGCGTATGCCTCAGCACACAAAGCATATCCATTTGCGTTTGTATCACTAATGTCTTGAAATTCCCTAACCTTGTTTAAATGTGACCTAAATATAGCAAATCTATTTCTGCATGCTCCATTATATGATCCCCAGTGCCTTCCTCAGCAGTGCTTTGACAAACTAATCAATCATGAGCTTTTTCTTGCAAGGTGCCCTTATCAGAAAGGCAAAAAAAATGTATGCCACTTACCTTCTGAAACACAGAGCTGATTCTCCATGTATTACCTTTATTTGTGTATTTCCTACGAGCTGAGTTTAGTCGCTTTTGGAACACAGTTATATTCATTCATGTCACTGTTCCAAAGTTTATTCATGCTTGTCTTTCTATGAAAATGCTGAACTCTAATTGTCTGCCACATTAGAGCAAAATGTTTAGGTGTAGATAAAGTACAGTAAAACCAAGAGGATTTTAAGTCCAGAAAACAATACAATCCCATTTTGTTAATGGTAGCACCTTAGCTACAAGTATAACGTTGAAGTTTAGAGGGGCACTCCAGCCATCATATGGTCCATTTGCAGAATCCCTCCAAATGCATTTGTCCCTTTCCCCAACCTCTGGCTAAATGCACTGAAGGAGATGGGTTTGGATGAACACATCCCCACGCACATGAGATACTCACCCCCAATCACATAAAACACTGGCTCTATTGAATAGTGCATTCAGTGTGTGTGTGCAAAGTCCACCCATTGATTTCAGTGGGAGCAGTTTCCTGCTACTGATTGACAGCTTTGAGCAGCTTTTGCAGCAGAGGAAAGCTTTTGCAGCTGGATTTTTTTTTTATCTCCAGTGTCAGTTGAGTGTGGTAGTATGTGTTGTATTCTTTTTAAGCAATGTAAGCATTGGTCTTTGTTCATACAAATCACAAGAACAGTATTTGCTATTAATGATGGGAAATCACGGAGGGTCTGGGACGTCAGGTCTGTTTCAGCTCTAAATTTAGATAACGTTATGCAGACATCGCTCCTTAGACACAGGTTGTCCATATGGAAGTAACAGTAAATTGTCGAACGGACATGCAAGAGCACATTCTAATATGTTTATAGGAGGATTTTGTGTTCCTGTATTGTTATAACCTATATAGAGCATTTTCCCACTGTCAGGCTGATGGATCACAGTATGATTACAAAGTTAGGTTACATACTTTAAATGGTATATACAAAGATCCAGGCATATATGTAGTACACCTAACAGGGCCACTATTCACCCCAATCAATGAGGCTGAATTACCTAGACAATTGTTCTTTTTTTCTGCAGGTAACGTTTGATGTAAACCGTTTTAATTATTTAAAAAGTCTAATGGCCTTGATGCCCCTACCATAGTAGAATTTATGTTAAAGGACTCTGTAGGTAACTCTAATGCTCTGTGAGAGCTTTAATATACAGTCTTCCCCAATGAAAAATATAAAAAAACTAAACACATGCCAACACAGACATTATAGTAATGCTGCAAAATCATCTTTCTTCCACCATGATGCAAAATGATGATGTCCCCACGCAGCGCTGCAGGGGACCTGGATTCTCCTCTCTGGCAGCCAGTGAACGTCTGCATGATGCGCGTAGACAACCTTTGCTGCTGCCCACCACTTTCGCTGGAGCTTTTATGATGGAGCACCAGAAGGTAAGGTCATGCCGCCACTCCGTCATAGAAGCGCATCGCACAGACGTTCACTGGCTGCCAGAGAGGAGGATCCAGGTCCTCTGCAGCGCTGAGTGGGATCCTCCTCTCTGGCAGCCGGTGAACATCTGCGTGATGCGCGCAGACAACCTCAACTGCTGCTGGCCGGCATTTCCCCTGGAGATTCTATGATGGAGCACCGGAAGGTCATGTCACGCAAGTGCTCCATCATAGAAGTCCCAACAGAAGTGGCGGGCAGTAGTGGAGGTAGTCTGCGAGAATCGCCACCGGCTGCCAGAGATGATCCAGGTCCTCTTCAGCGCTGCGGGGGATCTGGATCTTAGTTTTATAATGTGACTTCTATTTGAGGTCGGATTATAAAATGAGGGGTATTTTTTAGAGCATTTACTCTGAAAATACCCTCATCTTATATTCAATAAAATCGATTCAACTAATCGATAATGCAAATCGTTGACAATTATCAGTTTTCATTATGGATTATTGTCAATTTTATCGATTAGTTGTTGCAGCCCTAAACTATGCTCAAGGGTCTTACTATCAGCTGAAGTAATAAATCATTTTTTTACTATCAAACAGATATGTATTTGTGGAAGTACATAGGCTTTTAAGTTATTACATTTTAACCCTATGAATGCCACATGGGTAAGCTACCTTGCACCTCTAGCTCTCAGAAGGTTAATGCACTGTCAATTTGATTTGTTCATCATTTTCCTAATATCCACATACTCTTCTCACATTGCTTAAATTATATTCCAAGTACGAAGAAATGAGCTATTTTGTCTCCTGTCAATGACATGATTTATTATGACAGGAAAAAAGCATGCAGACCTGAAAAGAGGTTGTTGGCAGTGATAGCAGGAGTGTGTGAATGCTGGAAATGGAATTTAATTGTGTGCTGTTAGATGATCCTAAATAGCAAAAATCAACCAGGGGCTGTGGTTTAGAAATGCTAACTGTGAGGCTAGAGACGTGCAGACATCTGTCTGTTCATCTGCAGCTGGTAGCACAGAATAACTAAGTGCCCCTAAGCTGCACTTATTCACTGCATCTGAATGCCGGGCGTCACTGGCAGCCAAGTTCTAGAGATAATTAAAATGTTCGTTTCGACTCAAGCATAAGGTTTCTTATTGGGATGTTAAACATACCTTTTAATTATAACACTTTCCAAAAATGTTAAGCATGTTTCATTGCTATTTGTTCATAAGGCCCTGTATGATGGAATTTTTTTATATTTATTTTAGTTCCTGTGATGTGATTGATTTACATGCATCGTGGACACTGCCTATCCATACTAATAACATACTTCCCAATCATCCTAGACTATCATACCTCCCAGGACATTCCAGTTTTTGGACCTACAACTTATATATATATATACACACGCACACACACACACACACGGTTCCCATTTTTAGGGGGATGCCAACCGCCCACACCACTACAGATTAAATGTAAACACATTTAAATTAAAGGAGGGTTGCACATGAATATCAATGAATTACTTTTGAGTAATAATATGAATTATTTTTGTGTAGGATTGGCACTTTGTATTTATTAGCTGAATTATTTTTATTTATTTTATAAATTATTAACTTTATTTGATGGGATAGTTTTAACATAAAACAACAACCTACCTTGGTACCCATCTCTAAGCATCAGTATTTTTAAAGGGACATTTTACAATCCCTGACACCATATATTAATGGAATCTCTGTGTATATTAATATGCATCCTTCCAAAATGGAACAAAAATGTAAAATTAAAGTACATGCAGGAAAATATGTTTGGCAGAACACATCTAAAAAGAGTAGTGGGTAAAGGCAAATGCATATGGTGGACTATACAGCTATCATTTGCAGTCAAGTGCATGTGATGGCTGGAATGTCCCCTTAAAAAACAACATATAAAACTGAGTCTTAAATATAAAAAGAAAAAATCTATTTCATTGATAGATGGACACATTCCTCACTTAATAGACTTTCTAGAGGCAACAAACACTTTTATTTAGTACAAAGTGAAGCAATGGATCATCTCTTCCTTTTCTCTCTATCAATTGTACATGCTGGACACAAAATATAAAAAATACCAAAAAAATGAAAATCATCTGAAAGGAGGGATTTTCATTGTCCATTTGCTTTTCTGTAATCTTTTCTGTGACTTTAAAGAACAAGGACATTTATCAGTTTCTAGCAATACAGAACTCACATAACACAATATGAAACAATTGAAAAATGTACCGTAACATTATAAGATTAATACAGATATTCTATAGTTGATAATAGAAAATGACAAAGCATGAGAGTAGCTGTGTAGTGTAATTCATTTGACGCCACAGTATGGGTTAACTACAAAGAATGGGCTTCATAAAAAATTTGAAGTTGAGTCCAGCTGTAGTGTACTAACGGTATATGCTTACATTTGCTGTACTAAATATTATTTTCCTGTTAAGTTACTAGATATTTTTCTACACAAAGACATTCTACTCCAAAAAAAATGTACTAATGTCCTGCTCATGTGATCTGGTGGAGCAGGTACCGCCTATCTGCAACTTTTGATTTAGATGGAGTTTTTTTACGCTTTTTAGTTCTACGACCCATTGCATTTTTGTCCCTTGTAAAGGTCCTGTATGTTCAGACACAATCGAAACACTAAACCTATAAGGGAACCTAAAACAGAGTATGAACCATAAATGGCAGAGGAGGATGACTTGTGTACCTACCATACAAGTTGCGTACATTGGAAATCTGCAGAGCCCATTACCCTTTTGTGTTCCATTCAGTACTGTTTCCATGTGCACTAATGACAGCAGCATTTCAAATGGCAAATTGGAACATTTTTGTGTTACGATGTGTGGCTTGGGCCTTTTCCAAGACTTTTTATGTGACCATTTGGCCAGGGGCGAGCTGAAACCACCCAGGGCCCCAGTCAACAAAAAGTCATGGCCCCTCTGTGGTGGTGCCCCTTCCTTAGCCATGCCCCTGTCATGACCATACCTCTTTCTGGTTAAGCCCTCCCTAAACTAATTTTGAGGTAGAGGAAGAGTACTTATAGCTGCACATTAGAGTTTCAGCTGTCCTGTGAATCGGAGACTCTTGGAAACCTGTTTAATTGGTGGAGGGACATTTAATAAAAGTATACTGTAGGAGTGGTGTAATGGTGTTCGGACAGCTCCCCAGCCCGGGGGAACCGCATTTTAAGGAAACAAAATCAGCTTGGTGCAGGGACGAACCTGGAGTACTTGGCACTTGGGGCAGATCCTATATGTGGCACCTCCCCACACTTTAACATTAAAAATGTGTTTAATAAATAAATTGAAATAAATAGCCTCCCACTCCCTTGATTTTGGTCTGGTTAGAGGGAGATCCATGCTCCTCCAGCAGCGGACTGTATAGCGGGCCATCAGTCCTTGCACGATGGGTCAGTCTCCCCTGCATTTGACCTATTGATATCTGTTTATGTAGCTGAGTAAGCCAGTTAAAAGAATTATTAAATTGCATTTTGTTCATTAACATGTCAAATATACTCTTGAGAGCTTACAACCTGTTAGAAGGTTGAGGTGGAATGAGAATGGAGGTGAGGGAATGGAGGTGAGGGATTGTGCAACAGATATTATCTGGTGCTAGGGATATTGTGTTGAAGCAACCTAATTGATAAACGTTTTCCACTCATACTCATTTGCAAACATTTGCAACACCTAGAATAGAGGTACTTCAGAGGAGTCTTCTAAAGACAGAGGCGAATATTACACATTGATCTGGCCCTAATTCACTCATTTGGGAACTTGGTCAGGGCCGCCTAGGTCTCAGCAGAATATTTACTGCGTTCCTGATAGTGATAGTGAGGACTCAACTCAAGACAAATCTATTTATTTGTTCAGTGCTCTTGGTCAGATTGCCCCATGTTTGTAGCAATGACCCACCAAGTTTTAGCTACCTTGATGAGTACAATATATACATTTTTTTTAGTTCACTTTTTTTAATGTCAGTAACATGAGGGGAAACATGAGATACAGGTGATATTCTTTCAAGGTACATCAGGGACAACCTTAGTTATCTTTGCTATTTATGTATGTTACGGGTATATATGGACACCCATATTTTTTATTTACTTTTCTAGTTATAGCACAATGTTCTGTTAATATGTGAATTCTTTTTCCTACAGAATGTGAAAAGACGTCCAACAACATTTAAGTAGTTATCTTCTAATCCACTACAATAAATCAGCATTTTCATATATCGGAAATATGTGGAATTATATAAGCTTTGGTAGATCAGTGTTGACTGATTACAGCTAACTCTACTATCTTTTAATTTATGTCTGTTTATTTATTCCCACAGGCAATGTATATGTTCTACGCTCTTGCTATTGTCTGTGATGACTTCTTTGTTCCGTCCTTGGAAAAAATTTCTGAAGTAAGTATAAATTGGGAAATAATACTTTTAGAGCAGATAGAGCATTATGCAAGTGGCACGTTGACAATATTTTTGTGTAAATAGAATGGGTTATTCTGTAGGATAGGCTTGTTCATAATAAACTCCTTAATTGTGTCTACTCTTGTTGTAGAAAGGTGTACTCTCAAATGACCTAAATGATTTTTTCCCTTCTAGAGCTTCTTGTTGGAATAATCTTTGCTCCTGAAAGTTTAGAAATGCCATACTATGTTAGGAGGATACATAATAATACTTTTATTTTCCTTCTTGTGTAAGGATACAAGAGTTCATGAAGCATATGTTATTACTGTAGTTTGCTACACAATAGGATGGGACGAGCCAGACTCACCTGACGGATACAGAAGAAGCAGAACACAGTAGAGTAGTAGGAGTTGTCATGGCCTAATAAATATATATTATGAAGAGGATGAAATATATTGCCCAGTGCACATTTTATTTTAGTAACATTTGACTCCTTTGTACAGAACTCTGTGTTTTCTTCCACGATTAAAAATTGCATCTGTATTTTCTGTCTTCTGATGAACAGCATTAATATCCCCTTCCCTGTTTGATAAAGCTGGATATTTGGTTTTGTTTACATGCTCTTAACACTATAGGGGTTCACACTCTCTTATTTGCATATATATACTGTATATGTTCATTATGATTACATTTGCTTTATCATCAAAAAAAAAATCTTAATTAAAACTGTGTAAAAAAAACTATATATAATGTGTTTTAACACTCCATATGGTAGTGAAAAAATATTCCAACTTTCTTTTTAAACATCTATGGTTTTGAGGATGCTGGGTGCTCCCCTACAAAGATTCTTGAATGCTTTATTTGGGAGAAGTGACATACAATGACAATAATGTTTTAACAGCATGTAATTACCCTACCTGGGAACTTCCCATAGTAGCAGTGTCGACTCTAGAAACAATATATAGGGGGGGCACACAAGATACCACAGTCAAACTGGGGGGCATTAATAATTTCCAAAAGTAATGTGCTATGGAATTATACTTTTGTTATTGGGCTAAAATAATACTTGATCATTCAACATGGGAAGCCTGAAGCCACAACTGAGTGCGACTAATCCTTGAAATAAATATTATAACACAATAAATAACTTTTCCACTAAATGAACGTTTTGTCCCCTGAAGTCACTACAATTTCAGGAGGGCATTTTATCTCTGGATAAATATAAATGAAATAATTCCTACTGTAAATTAAGTGCCAGGAAATAGATGACCAAACACACACCAACACAGGCTCTGTCACACCGACACCCAGACACACACACCAGGACAGGCTCTGCCACACCGACAACCAAACACACACACCAGGACAGGCTCTGACTCACTGACACCCAAACACACACACCAGGACAGGCTCTGCCACACTGACAACTGAACACACACACCAGGACAGGCTCTGCCACACAGACACACACACACCAGGACAGGCTCTGTCACACCGACACCCAGACACACACACCAGGACAGGCTCTGTGACACAGACACACACACCAGGACAGGCTCTGCCACACCGACAACCAAACACACACACACACACCAGGACAGGCTCTGCCACACAGACACACACACAACAGGACAGGCTCTGTCACACCGACACCCAGACACACACACCAGGACAGGCTCTGCCACACTGACAACTGAACACACACACCAGGACAGGCTCTGTCACACCGACACCCAGACACACACACCAGGATAGGCTCTGTCACACCAACACCCAGACACACACACCAGGACAGGCTTTGTCACACCGACACCCAGACACACACACACCAGGACAGGCTCTGTCACACCGACACCCAGACACACACACCAGGACAGGCTCTGTCACACCGACACCCAGACACACACACCAGGACAGGCTCTGCCACACCAACAACCAAACACACACACACCACCACAGGCTCTGCCACACAGACACCCACACACACCAGGACAGGCTCTGTCACACCAACACCCAGACACACACACCAGGACAGGCTTTGTCACACCGACACCCAGACACACACACACCAGGACAGGCTCTGTCAAGCCGACACCCAGACACACACACCAGGACAGGCTCTGTCACACCGACACCCAGACACACACACCAGGACAGGCTCTGCCACACCAACAACCAAACACACACACACACCAGGACAGGCTCTGCCACACAGACACCCACACACATCAGGACAGGCTCTGCCACACCCACATCCAAACACACACACACACCAGGACAGGCTCTGACACACTGACAACCGAACACACACACCAGGACAGGCTCTGCCACACCAACGCCCAAACACACACCAGGACAGGCTCTGCCACACCAACACCTATACACACACACCGAGGACAGGCTCTGCTACACTGATAACCAAAAACACACAAACAGCAGGACACAATCTACGTCACAGACGTCTACATCAGGATGGATTTTTCACACTGCATTGTCGTTTATACCCCCTTAGTGTTTTTGCCCCTTGTGTATTGATGCCCCTGCTGCCCATATATATTAACATTAGCCCCAGTTGCCGATAGCAGGTATAGATCAACACATTAACACACAAACCAAGCTTTGCATGTATAGATCAACTGAAATTCACTTGTGATCTCAAATAAACAGAATCAGACATACAAATCCTGTATTTGCAGGTATACAATAGTATATGAAACGTAGCATTGCAGGTATAGATCAAATAAATACATGGAAACAGCATTGCAGGTATTAATCAACTGAATAAGACATATTAACCCTGTATTTGCAGGTATACATAAATAATGTATGGAAACATAGCATAGCAGATATGGATCAACAGAAAACCACACAACCCCAGCTTTGCAGGTATAGATCAATTGGAATTCACAAAAAACCACAGTATTAAAAGGTGTATTTAAAACCCCCTAAATTACACGCATAGATCACAGGTTGCATACCCCAAAGCCAGCCCTGGCGTCCACACTGCAATCACACTCCTATCATACCCAGGCAACCAGTAAATGCTGGTACCTAGGCATGATGGGACTGTGCTTGCTGTTAGCAATCACACTCCTATCATGCCAAGTCAGCCAGTACATGCTGGTACAGGGTGGCTGTAAGTGATGTGTAGACCCCATACTGCTGGCAGCATCAATACACAAGGGGGGCAGCTAGCTAGGTTTCAGCATGTACTGGCTGACTTGGCATGATAGGAGTGTGATTGCTAACAGCAATCAAAGTCCCATCATGCCTAGGTTCCAGCATTTACTGGTCGGATGTGTAAGTGCTGGAACCTAGGCATGATGGGACTTTGATTGCTGTTAGCAATCACACTCCTATCATGCCAAGTCAGCCAGTACATGCTCGAGGTGCGGCCCACGTAAGATCGATTGCACTGGCTGGCGATCTTACGCGGGCCGCACCTCGAGGTCTCGCGGGCCGCATGTTGGACGCCCCTGCCTTATTACTTTCTAACCCCCTCTCCCTCCCTTATCACTTTCTAACCCCCTCTCCCTCCCTTATCACTTTCTAACCCCCTCTCCCTCCCTTATCACTTTCAAACCCCTCTCCCTACTCACTATCTACCCTCCCCCTTTGTAGTTCTCTCACCTTTAGGTCCAGCGACGGGAGCACGAGGCTTCTGTCTTCGTTCTCTGCTGCAGTGGCCGCTGCTTCACTGCTGAGCGCCGAAATATGACGTCATATTTCGGCGATCAGGATGAAATGCCGGCACCGCGACGGGGGTAGAGGCCTCATGGAGGAGAATGGGGGCGCCGAGCGGTTGCTAGGCGCCCCTCTCTCTCCTCCGCATTAAAAAAATGTAAAAAAAAAAAGACGGGATTTAAAGTCGCATTGCGACTTTTTTCCAAATTCGGCAGGGGGGCAAAAGGGGGGGCAAGGATTAATCTAGGGGGGGCAATTGCCCCCCCTTGCCCTCCTGTAGCGACGCCACTGCATAGTAGGCTACCTGGTGCTCTCCCTCTTTTGGCGGAGTGAGAGGAGCCGGGCTAGACCAAGACAGTCTTAAGGGGCTAGGGAGCAAGATGGGAAAATAGGAAGGAGTGGGTTTGGTCATCAGCACCAGAAAGTGACCAGGAGAACAGGGACTTCATCCGGAGACTCTGGGTTTAACCCAAAGAGTTCCGATATATGGTAATCAGGTATTCTTAAAACCAAAACTATTGGTGTTACCACAGGGAGAGAAATAATAATGAGTTATGGACAATAGTCTTCATGCAGCTAACAATACACAGAGGTACAAATGATCCAAAGATTCAGAAAGAAGCATTGTCAAGGGGTCTAGTTGAAGTAACCAAAATTAGAGAAACCCACTTGAGACTAGCTTTTAAAAATGCTGTTAAATAAGCAGCCCATCAGGAAAGGAATGTCAGTAACATGCTGAGACAAAGCATCTCCGCAGACAGGAAATGAAAGTGGAAATCCTTTATTACATATACTTTTAAAAAAAAGTCCTTGTGGTGCTTACACAACAAACAGCCAGTTGTTATTATTTTTCGATTAAGTCTGTATCGTTTTATAAAGCTACTTAAGTTTTCTTTTTAATAAAATATTTAGTATAATTTCAGTAATTTATTAACCCTATCTATGGCTTTAACTTTTTAAGTGTGTTTTTTTAAATGCTCCTATAATATGCTCTGCATGTGGTACTTGCTATTTTAACCTGTTTTAGAGAATTCTATTGCCCCCAAACTTCAACTGCTGGCCTCCCCTTTCAATATACACTCTGGCACACATATGTAAACATACTTATACAAATTATACACATTTACTCCTACTCACTAATACACATGTACACATTCATTCTAACACACACTCCATCTCACCCCACTTATACATCCATGCTCACACCCACACACACACAATTACACATCCGTGCTCACACACACAATTACACATCCGTGCTCACACACACAATTGCACATCCGTGCTCACACACACAATTGCACATCTGTGCTCACACACGCAATTGCACATCTGTGCTCACAAACACACAATATTACACATCCATGCTCACACACACTTATACATACACATCCATTCTCACACACACACACAATTACACATCCACGCTCACATACATATGTACAAACACATATACATACATCCCACCTCCCTCCCATCCCGGCTTACTGAGCAGCCTCAGTTGCACTGCATAGTCACGCGACTTCACATGACCCGGAAAAGTTGCTGTCTTCCATGCCAGTTCAAAATAGTTTCTGATCTGGACCGGCTGCGACCCCTGTAGTTACGCCACTGCCTGGAGTGTGCCTTCGTTCAATGATTTAAAGGGACTTCAGTGCTTTTACATATAGTAGAATACAGACTTCTTTGGCTAAACTTGCATTCCTGAACACCTTTTAATAGACAGTTTGTATTAATTTATCTTCTTATAGATCGTATTCTGCTTGCCTTCTTTCAAAAGACACATATTACCAGTATTTCAAACAGTATGTAGAATATTGCACAGTATATTTATATTTTGGGGACTTATATATAAAAGGGGAAGGATAAGAAGTTATTCAGTCTTTTTCTGAATATGGACAGAATTAGGATATATGAGATATATAAATATCGACTCCACAACATAAAACATATACAGCATGTTTTATAGTATTCTTGTTCAGGATTCTCACCAGAGAGTTCTCGACCATGTATCATATTTTGAAGCAGATTCTTTTTCATAAGATATAATTACAGTTTCGTCCAAGGCAATTTCATTTTCTACTGTACCATTACCAGCTACAAAACACAAGACCAATTTTCTCTAGAGGGCTACATCCTGGTCTTCCCCACTGTGTGTTACATTTGTTATTACTTAGGAAGTCCCAGGGTTTGACACTTATTCTTGGGATATTGAAGAAGATCCCCTAGTATAGGATTCCTGGACCCCATTACTTCATGTACTGATTTGATGAAATTTGAGGCTACCAAGCAGTCTGGCGTTTAGATTAAAATCCCACACACCTTTAATTAGTTATTTTTATCTGGGATAAATAACCTCAACAGACTTACATTTCTTACGCTTTCAGTTATTATTAGACCACTGATGTGTTTATTGCACATGGATTCAGCAGTATAGGAGACATCTTCAGAAGAGGGTTCAATGATTAAGAAAGTGGGCCAGCTAAATTAACGACAACTAGTTTTAAAAAACACATTTCATTCTATTATTAAAGTATGAAAAACTCTATTCAGCTCATTCACAGTTTAAACCCAGTAAGTGTACTATGCAGGTATGCAAGTTTATGAGTAAGGACCAGCACAGGTATGAAAGACGTTAAGCTGTATTCGACCTGTAGCCATTTGTTCCTGTAAGCACGACTTTACTTTATTAAATATTAAGCCAAGCGAGGGCAGAGTTTTCCATTTATTTTTTTATTTGCATATACCCAGTTTGTGTAATGTTTGAAATGACATTACAAATACATTTAAAATACAGCTAAAGTATTTAACACCAAATGTTTAAGTATCTGTTTAGCATGTTTGTTTGAAATATATTATGGTCAAAGTTACGCTTTAAAAGTGTTGTTCTACTTAGAAAATACATTAACTGAGTTCTCTAACATGTTAAGCAAAGAAACCTTAGAAAATCTGTAATTTTCTGCTTTGCACTAAAGGTTTGATCACAAAAACCAACAATATTAAGAAATCAGTGCATACTTTTGGATCACATGTTCCTGGCAAAAAGTATCAATAAGAATTTTGATATACCGGTAATTAATTAATTAATTTCAAATACAAATTACACATATTTGAGCTAATTCTCATAAGAGAAGGATTTATGTTTCCGATGTTATAACAAAAAATTGTTATTTACAATCGACAGGTTGTAAATGTCGATTATAGACAACATAGTTGGGTAATAGATGCTATATTAAACTAATAATAATGCTTTATTTTGTTCTTAATAAAATGACATGCAAGTTTTGATGTGTAATAACAAAGGTTTGGTGTAACTTTTGTATTTACAGAGGCTGCAGCTCAGTGAAGATGTGGCTGGTGCTACTTTTATGGCTGCTGGAAGTTCAGCTCCAGAGCTGTTTACATCCATCATAGGTACGGTATTATTTATTCAATAAGTAACATTGTCAGAGAGTAGCATGTTTGGATTTGATTACATCTGTTATCTTCATCTTTAAGAAAATTAAAAGAATGGATCCTACAATTATGTATAAAATCTCCCCACAATGGTTTTCACCATGTAGTTTTTACTTTTTTTGCTAATCTTATTAGTACTGGTGCTGCAGCTCTATAGTTTGTGCTTTGTTTTAGCAACAGCAAGAGACCAAGTCAATTTTTCTTAATTAATAATCTTTCATTTTATTTCATTTGTTTTGCTCACCTCAGTCCATCAGTGAAGTGAACTTGTTGGGCTAGTGAGTGCAGCCGCATAAGTGCTGTGTTCTTTTTTGATCAGCAAGCAGTGACGTTAACTGTTTTGCAAAGATTTTCTCATTTATTTTACATTTTATTTCAATTTTATTAAAAGTACCCTTAGTGTTTTGCTCACCTCAGTCCATCAGTGAAGTGAACTTGTTGGGCTAGTGAGTGCAGCCGCATAAGTGCTGTGTGTTTTTGTTCAGCAAGCAGTGAAGCTAACTGTTTTGCTGTGACATTTTATTTTATTTCTAATTCTTTTCAAGAAAAATTGACTGTGACGAGCTGTACTAAGCAAAGCTTCAAGCTACTAGCTGTAGTACTAAAATAATTCTAATCTTCTTTAATCTTAATCTATAATATATTATAAATAATATATAACAATATAAATTCTAATTCATAATCTATAATATAAGTAATTCTAATTCTAAATTCTAATTCATAATCTATATTCTTCTATCTATAATACATAATATATAAGTAAATTATTTCTAATCTATTAATATTATATAACTTAATATTAATTAATAAATCATACTGAATCTGATTTAACCTCACTTTAGCTTAGTGGGTTTGAGAGGTAGACTTATAGTAAGGAAATATAGCTTTAGGCTAGCATAGTAGTAGGCTAAGCTCTTAGGCCCGTGTAAATTCAAATTAAAAATAAAATACTGCTAGTTATTAAATAGTTAATCTTGAGTTAATAATTTAAATAACTTTAGCACTTTGCCAGATTGCACACAACAGCACAGTGCAGTAGTGCATAGTTTTACTTTTTAAGCAGTAGCACTGAAGAGAACTTCCTCTAATTTTTTTGTCTTTAATTCATTTTTCCTTTTTTTTATTTTTTTATAGTTTTTTAAACACTACACTACACTACACACACAACACAAAATGTGAAATGGATCCTCCTTTTGGGACTAAGGAGGGACAAGCTCCATCTACCACCACCACCACCACCAGCACCACCACCAGTTCTAAGATGCAGCCTTTGCGTCAGTCTAGTCGGCCAGGTAGGCCAAGCTCTCGCTTATCATTTGGGGAAGCATTGCTTGAAGGATCATCAAGTAAAGGAAAGGCACCAAAAGCAGGCAGTAGTAGTGCGGCTAGGCCCACAAGCTCTATGGTTTTTTACGGAAAGCCTAAAGCACCAGAAGCACGTTCAAAGTTAAAGGGTAGCACAAGTAGTACCAGCCCAGTGACTAAAAAGAAGTGCCTTTTGCCCCAAGCAGCATCTTCCCCATCCACAAGCAGCATGCAAGGTACCAAGCAGAGCCAAATTAGCAGCAAGACTCAGAGGGGTCCCAAACAAAAGCGATCTAATTCCTTTGTAGGGAAAACCACCACCACCACCCCCACCGCCTCTACCACCACTAGTGCTGCGCCTACTGTTCCCACTGGTACCGCCACGCCAAGTCCTCCTAGTACCTCTAGCAAGCCACCAAGTCCTTACAAAATTTTTGTAAAGACAGTTAGAGAGAGGGCTACACATAGTGGGACTCCACCTAGCGAGGTAGCAGAGGAGCCTGAGACTTAGAGGCCAAGTGCAGAGTCTATTCTTCCTGCTCGCACTACTACTAGTCACGAGTCTCACGACGATATCAGTCTTAGCTCCAGCCTAGCAGGAATTCCATTCGATCTGGCTAATGAAGAGCTAGACTATGAGCCAGAGGAAGTAGAGGAGATGAGTGGTCAGGAATCAGATTCCTCAGGGAGCAGTGTCCAAATGACTAGTGCACAATTTTCCCCTGAGCCTCCACCTTCTCCGCTACGATCATCACCATCACCACCACCACCAGCAGCAGCAGCAGCAAAACCTAGCAAATCTAAAGCATTTAGCAGTCCCACTATGGCCAGTACTGTTACCACCAGTCCCACCACCACTAGTTCTGCCTCTGTTCATCCACCCCGAGCAGTAGGAGCAGCACCCAAGGCACACTCCAAGGCTATGCGTACCCCAATTTGGGAGCACTTTGAAAATGTTGAAGAAGGGCGCTATGGAAAGTGCAAACATTGTGGGAAGCTAATAAGCAGAGGGAAAGTGTCTGGCCATTTTACCAGTGCTAGCATGAAGCATCACCTCAGCACTCAACACAACGCTGTGCTATTGGGGAAAGATGCAGAAGTAAAACTTAGTGCAGGCAGCATAGCTGGTGGCCGTGGAAAAACCCCAACAGCTTCTTCTTCTGAGCCAATAGCAGCAGCAGCAGCAGCAGCAGCAGCAGCAGCAGCTAGTGCTGGCAGCCAGAGACCAAGGCAGGTTGGAGCACTGCATGTCCAGCCCACCCTGGAACAATTTGTGGAATTCCAATCCAAAAGGTCAATGCCCAAACAGCAGGCCAATAAAGTAACGCGACTGATTGGTCAGTTCATTGCTGTTGGAGGGGCATCCTTCTCTATGATCGAAGGGGAGCCTTTCAAACAATTGATGGCGGCTGTGGCTCCACAATATACAGTTCCGTCACGTTCCACTTTCAGCAGGAACATTGTCCCCTCATTGTATCGGTCCTGTGTTGCAGCAGTGAAAGAGGAGCTTTCCAAGGCTGCTGGTCAGTGTGTTCATTTCACTACAGATTTGTGGAGTGCACCTAGCGGCCAGCATGCCTTTCTTTCTTTGACAGCACACTGGTGGCAGCCCGGTGTGTCTAAGGAAGCTGCTGCAGCAGGCTACCGATCTTTCCTTCTCCATGCAGAAGTGATGGATGAAAAGCACACTTCCCAAAATATTCTGCATGCAATGAGGAAAATGTTTAGCCTTTGGGTGGGAGCAGAGGCGGGCACCAATGTTGAAGTTGGTTTTGTGGTAACTGACGGAGGTGCCAATATGGTGAAAGCGCTACGAGATGGTCATATTGTTGGTGTGCGCTGTGCAGCCCACATCATCCATCTTGTAGTGAAGGCAGCAATGTCAGAAGGAACTAATGTGGCAGCAGTAGTTCTGTCCCGCTGCAGAAAGATCGCTGGGCACTTTCATCATAGTGTTAAGGCTAGCCAACTTTTGAGGGAAGAGCAAGAGAGGTCAGGTCTTCCCGTACACTGCCTACGCCAGGATGTCAGTACACGGTGGAACTCCACGTTAGACATGCTGGAGAGGATTTTGGAGCAGCAGAGGGCAATCCATAACCTTGCCTCAGAGCACAATATTGGGATTACCTCTCCATTGAATAGGGAGGATTGGACAGTGATCGCCCAGCTAGTGGCAGTCCTTAAACCATTCAGGGATGCCACAGAAAATTTAAGCTCAAACACTGCCAGTCTGGCCCAGGTAATCCCAGTGTTCTCCCATCTAGGCAGCAAGATGGATGTGTTCCTTGGAAACCGTGAGGCTGTTCAAGGTGGCACTCTACATCCTGACGTAGCAGCCATAGCCAGGAAGCTGAAGGATCTGCTAAAAGTACACCTTCGCAAACGCATGGAAGAGAGTCCCGAAATGATGCTAGCGTGCCTTTGCGATCCAAGAATTAAGGGAAAGCTAGCTTTGAAATTTAATGTTCTCAGTAGCTACCGGGAGCAATTGGTCAACAAGGTGCGTGACTGGCAGCGTAAAATGGGAATGCTGTCCGAGGAGGGAGAGGTGCAGGAGGAGGAAGAGATGATGTGGTCTGCTACTCCTAGCAGCAGCA
The DNA here is from genome assembly GCA_023333645.1 of Sceloporus occidentalis. Taxonomy (NCBI): domain Eukaryota; kingdom Metazoa; phylum Chordata; class Lepidosauria; order Squamata; family Phrynosomatidae; genus Sceloporus; species Sceloporus occidentalis. The sequence continues at coordinate 16,709,890 of JALMGF010000015.1, read as the reverse complement.
TCAGCAGCAGTGCCACAAGCAGCACAACACAGCTGAGTGGAGCAGCTGCGTTTTGGGAAGAGGCACTTGGGAGTATAGTTGGACCATCTGACAGAGCTAGCAGCAGAAAGGAGAGTAGTGCTGCTGAAATGGTCAAACTTTACCTCTGTGAAGTTCCTTCTGCGCCTAATGTTGATCCTCTTAGCTACTGGGATGAAAAGAAGAGTGTGTGGCCTGCACTCTCATGGGTTGCGCAGCAGCTACTATCATGTCCGCCAACCACTGTTCAAAGTGAGCGCGTGTTTTCTATGACTGGAAACATACTGAGTCCACAGCGCTCACGCATGGCACCTCATCTGATGGAGCAGATTGCCTTTCTTAAATTCAATCTGCCCAGCTCTTAGCTTGGAAAGTTAATTTTTTTTCTCTGTAATGTTTAAGGTAGTTTCTCCCCCTGGTTGCACGTGTTTGTGGTGTGGCAACGCCTGCTACCTCCGCCGGAGTGGCCAGCTTACGCTAGGGCCTAGTGTCTGAGCTCTGGAAGTCTGCTGCCAAACGTCTAAGACTGACAGTGTTTGGGTGCTTTGCCCTGGGGTGAAACAGGTGAGTGGGTCGCCAATTGCCCACTCATTCGCCTTTCCCATTTTTCAATGCTGCTGCTGGTGGTGGTTGTGGTGGTGCCAGCATCTCTTCTGTGCCAGTTCGCTTCCTGGCTAGAGTCATGCCCAAAATGTCCCTAATGGTAAGGGCAGTTTCTCCCCCCTGGCTGCGTCTGTTTGCGGTGTGGCAACGCCTGCTACCTCCGCCGGAGTGGCCAGCTTACGCTAGGGCCTAGTGTCTGAGCTCTGGAAGTCTGCTGCCAAACGTCTAAGACTAACAGTGTTTGGGTGCTTTGCCCTGGGGTGAAACAGGTGAGTGGGTCGCCAATTGCCCACTCATTCGCCTTTCCCATTTTTCAATGCTGCTGCTGGTGGTGGTGGTGGTGGTTGTGGTGGTGCCAGCATCTCTTCTGTGCCAGTTTGCTTCCTGGCTAGAGTCATGCCCAAAATGTCCCTAATGGTAAGGGCAGTTTCTCCCCCCTGGCTGCGTCTGTTTGCGGTGTGGCAACGCCTGCTACCTCCGCCGGAGTGGCCAGCTTACGCTAGGGCCTTGTGTCTGAGCTCTGGAAGTCCGCTGCAAAACGTCTAGGACTGACAGTGTTTGGATGCTTTGCTCTGGGGTGAAACAGGTGAGTGGGTCGCCAATTGCCCACTCATTCGCCTTTTCCATTTCCTTTTCCATTTCCATTTCATTATTTTCCTTCTGATACACAACCAACCAACCAAACATAACACACACAATAACACAAATAACACAGTGACATAATACATAACACATATAACACACAGTGACAACACACATAACACACGTAACACATACACGTACAATGCACAAATCACAAGGACCTTTCCTCTTGTTATTTGTCCTGGCCTTCACTTCTACACTCACTAGCATTAACGCTATAACTCACACTTCATACTATAACATTTTTCCATCCACATACCTGCCAACAGACCCAACTTTTTCAGGGACAGTCCTGCTTTTTTCCAGTCCTGTCCCATCTAATTTAGCTATCTAGGTATGCAAATACACGTTGGTAGTTATAGCTCGGTAGGTAGCACTAGTATAAACATTAAATAAATATAATAAAGTACTAAATAATAAATCTAACTTTAAAATACATTTAAATAAACCCCTTAATTTTTTAAAACCCATTAAAATTAAAATGAAATTATTATTTAGACATAATACATCTTTAACCAAACCAGTGCACTGCTACTAATCTTAAACATAACCGTACATTAACCCTAAGCTATTTTTTAGTTCTTGTCCAACATTTTTCCATCCGCATACCTGCCAACACACGTAAGATTTTGGTGGACAGTCCTGCCTTTTTCCAGTCCTGTCCAGTAAAAGTTGGGTTGTTGCAAAGTATGCCATTGTGAATAGGTAGCAAATGTTAGGCATGTATTACAAGTGGTCCAAAATCAATTTAAAAATGTAAAATAATCCCTATTCTTTTATTAAACATCTATGGATGTGTGACTGTGTATGATAAACGGAGGCCAAGTTCCTTGGAGCATTTGTTTCTAGGTCATTTTGTGTTCAGTACACCTCGGTACGTGTGTGCAACTCTATTGGTCGTTTCGGCAGGGGGCTGGCCTGCCATCAACGAATGAAGTGCGTTCTGCAATTCACTTGTTGATGCCAGACCAGCCCCCTGCCGAAACGACCAATAGAGTTGCACACACGTTCCTTCACGGCAGCTGCTGCTGCTCTGATGTGTTGTTAACCCCGTATTAACCCCTGCTAGGCAACCGGGAAGGAAACGAAGATTAAACGAGCACGAAGAATGTCCGTGAATATTCGCCCGAAGAGAAGACAGGAACGGGCGAATATTCGCGGAATACGAAGGTTTTTTTCCCCCCGAAGACGAGCACGAAGACGAACACGAAGAGCCCCCTGGAGCCCAAGTCTAGATAAAACCAATGTGCAAAAGATATATAGGCCATGCACTCACAAAGAAACTGCTCAAATCAGACTCCTCTCAATTCCAAGGGTTCTAAAAAAGGCAACAAAAGGGAAAAAACAATGGCACAGTATCGAAAGTGAAATAATAAAATCCAATGCATTTACAGATAGTTGAGCACATTGTCCAAAATGTGCCAGTGAGCTAAAGAGAAGCGTTGTCTCCTGATGTGTTAGTTGTTCAGCTCTGGAGATTTCCTGAAGTGCTGTGTTGCTCATAAAGTGCTTTATTTCATTATTTTCATTAAGTGTCTTCTGTGTAAAGTGCTGGTGCCAAATTTCATGAAGAGGAATCCAAAAAATCCCAATGTGTAACCTCTATGCTCCTCCTAAAGAAGCATTTTTTTTACTTGCCAAAACGTGTTGAGGACTGAGGACTTGGGAAAAGCATTCTGGGACTATTTTATTTTTGAACTGTTTCTTAAATTTGTTATAATTTTTTTTTATTTAATTTGATGTATTTATTGTATATTATACATATATTTTTTTATTTCTGTTGTCTTTTTTAGAACCAAGGGGAGTCTGATTTGAACAGTTTCTTTGTGAGTGCATGACCTATATATATTTATAAGAATGGGTTTATAAAAATGATTAAAACAGGTGTTTTTCTTTCTGTGTACTTTTACAAGACTAATTTCCTGGTACTATGGAATTGTCTGTTATTAAAGATGACGTACTACCTTACACAATCTTGGTGTTGTATAGTCTTCTTTTAGTAATCATATGTGTATATCAAGCATTGGAAAACAGGCACTGGTACGGAAGGTTACTTTGATTATTTTTAGAAAAATTAAATGCATTTTACTTAAAATTTAAAAAAAAATCATAATTTCTTTTTACCTTCTCTTGCAGGAGTATTTATTACAAAAGGAGATGTGGGAGTTGGAACCATTGTTGGCTCTGCTGTGTTCAATATTCTCTGTATAATTGGAGTCTGCGGACTGTTTGCAGGACACGTAAGATCAATTATTACAAAATGCTACTGTACATCATAATTTAAAACTTAAGAGATAACAGCAGTAGGTTAAAGGGAAGCTCCCACCATTTTTACCCATATTCGGCATATTTGTATTTTCAGTAAAGTACCTAGCAATGTGTGTTAAATTGGTTTATGTTACTTGAAGCAGAATAGCAGGAAAACTCGCATAAAGAGATTTTTTCAGTGCGCTTTGCATGCAGTAAATCCATTCTTTGCTACAGTTGTGTGTCGCCTTTTCTAGCTGGACTTTGGACACTAACTGGCCCAGGCTAGCACAATCTCCCCCATATGCATTTGACCTTTTGCCCGCTCCCCAGTTGTTTTCTGTGTCGAAGATGCGTTTTGCCAAACACATCTACATGCACTTGGTATAGTTACTAATAATTGAATGGATTATACTCAAAAAAGGAAACAAAGCCAAAAGTATATGCAAAAAGTACTTACATTTTTTGAGTGCAACTCTATTCAATTATTTGTCTTTATTCTATATACCTGGTGGATACAGGTGGAGTATTTGCAACTATACTTACATAATTATTTGTATTTCATTAAAATACTCTTAGTGTGCTATTCTTCCCTTGTTACCTTGGAATAGTTACTGACAGTAAGCTCCAGAACTTGGTTGGCGAATGCTGGAGATGGGAGTCTTTTTAGACACCTATGCACGGAAAGCTCTCCCATTTTACTTCAATTGAGGAGGAGGGCATCTGCAGCTGCAGAGATACAGTTTCACAAGTGAGTGCTTTTGAAGACTCCACATTAAAGTACTCAGTAGTAGGGCTGTCAAGGACAGTAAGAGTTCTGGACACAGCTATATGAACTTGTTGGGCATCCCATTCCAAAACCATGGGCATTAATATGGAGTTACCCCCCACCCCTTGTGGCTATAATAGCCTGCATTCTTCTGGGAAGGGTTTCCACGGTTTTGTGTTCCATCTTTGGGAATTTCTACCGATTCAGCCAAAAGAGAATGTGTGAGGTCAGGCACTGAGAACTTTTGGAGACCTTTAAACTTGCATGTTGTTTGAACGTGGAATATACTGTAAGTAAGCACAAATTGGCAAGCTGTCTTTCGTGTCTTTGCTATAATACACATGAATCTGCTACTTTTTTCTTTTTGTCTCCCTTTAATGTTCTTTCATTTCCATTTTCACTTGCAGAGATGAGACGTAGCAATTTCTGTTTTATTATTTTTATGGTATAGTTTTCCATATCTCATCTGCTAATATTTGAAAGTAAACATATGTCCATTGTTATTAAGTACAGCTGTGAAATAAGCATTCTTTATTATTATTAATCATCAACTTCATGTTACTTTTCTTATATAAAATCACCTACATAATCTGTTCAATTGTACAGTAGACAATAATACTTTAAACAATTGAGTTGCTTAAAAATATGACAAACTCATGTGTAAGGTGGATAATTATAACACAACAGATGATAACTATTTTAACCTATCACAGCTGTAACCCAAACTATGACTTGGCAGGTGTGATTCTTCAGAGGCTGTACAATTCTTCTTTTATCTGAATTGGGAAGGGCAGATCTGGCTGCATCAAGGTGCGTGTTGACAGTCAGTCAGCAGTGAGTCATTTAACTGTGTTATTCTGTGCTACTGTGTGCGTCCCCTCATAAGTAACAGATAATCAACAGCTAGTCTTCCCAGGTAGCTGAAATTCAACCCCTGGCCTTAGGAGGGGCTGTCCTTCTTTTTAACTCAAAACCCTCTGCTTCTGCCCTGATACACCCGTTGTTTCTAGGTGCTCAGAATGTTTGCGGGGAATGATTGTGTCACAGGGTCCTACAAACCTAAAATTGACAATAATGGTATATAAGCAACAGGAAATGTTTCTATATTAAACTGTGTACATAAAATACATAGTTGTTCTTAGAAACATGTTAAAAACAACAATCATTATGTCACGACGAAAATATTGCTAAATGCTTGCCCCATTTCTGTGATTTCTAATCACACCTAATCAGGACATTACTTGGTCTGAAGCTCAGGGATAGGAACCCTATGTGGAAGTGACCACAAACTGTGGTCACACACCGATAGTGACCTAGATAGTTAGGCCATTACGGCAAGCAAGAGCAGGATTCAGATTACAGGAATCCAGTCACTGGGTACACCTAGTTGGGAGACAGCTTAAATGTGCAAAGGCTGCAGGCAGAACGCAGCGTCGGAGCCAGAGGAATAATTCAGGAGTGTTGTCTAACAGGCTGAGGGCCAAAAGAACCAGGTCACAGGAGTACCAAGGCATCCCAGAAAGCATGGCCAAGTCAGGTCAAGAGGTCAAACAGCAAAGGGGCAAACCAGAAGTGAAAGTCGAGTAAACAGGCCAAGGTCGTAGTAGTGGAAATGAAGTACAGGACACAGGTGGGTAAACAGGTAATGGAGACAGGTAACAGGAACAGGTAATCGGGAGGTAGGGTCACAGGTCAGGAAAAAACAGGTTCAGACAGTGCAGAATACTAAGTTACACTGGTGTAGGGACACAGTACATCTAAGCAAGGGTGGCACTTGCCTCTGGACATGCTCCTTCCAAAATTGGGTCATGGTGCCTCTTAGAAACAGAAGAGCAATGAGACCCCATAGTAACATAGTAACATAGTTCATAAGGTTGAAAAAAGACCAAAGTCCATCAAGTTCAACCTATATACATATTGTGTCCCTACTGTGTTGATCCAGAGGAAGGCAAAAAACCCTTATGAAGCAGATGCCAATTGCCCCATACCAGGGGGAAAATTCCTTCCCGACTCCAAATATGGCAATCAGAATAAATCCCTGGATCAACGTTCTGTCCCTATTAATCTAATATCCATAACTTGTAATATTATTGCTTTCAAGAAACACGTCCAGGCTCCTTTTGAACTCTTTTATTGAGTTTACCATCACCACTTCCTCTGGCAGAGAGTTCCATAATCTCACCGCTCTTACTGTAAAGAACCCCCGTCTGTGCTGGTGTAGAAACCTTCTTTCCTCCAGCCGTAGAGGATGTCCCCTTGTTATAGATACAGTCCTGGGTATAAATAGGTCCTGGGAGTGATCTCTGTACTGTCCCCTTATATATTTATACATAGTTATTAAGTCCCCCCTAAGCCGTCTTTTTTCCAAACTAAATAACCCCAATTCTGATAATCTTTCTGGGTACTGTAGTCCTCCCATTCCCCTTATTACTCTGGTTGCCCGTCTTTGAACCCTCTCCAGCTCCACTATATCTTTCTTGTACACTGGTGCCCAGTACTGTACACAGTATTCCATGTGTGGTCTGACTAGTGACTTGTACAGGGGTAGAATTATTTCCTTGTCGTGGGCATCTATGCCCCTTTTGATGCACCCCATGATTTTATTTGCCTTAGCAGCAGCTGCCTGACACTGGTCGCTACAGGTAAATTTACTGTTAACTAAAACTCCTAAGTCCTTTTCCATGTCAGTCGTCCCCAGTGTTTTCCCATTTAATACATATTCCCAGCCTGGATTTTTCTTCCCCATGTGCATAACCTTACATTTATCTGTGTTGAACCTCATCTGCCACATCCCAGCCCAAGCCTCCAACCTATGCAGATCCATTTGTAATCGTGCGCTGTCCTCTATTGTGTTAACCACGTTACAGAGCTTAGTATCGTCTGCAAAGATTGATACTTTACTATGCAATCCCTCTACAAGGTCATTAATAAATATATTAAAAAGAATAGGACCCAAAACTGACCCCTGTGGTACCCCACTAGCAACAGTCACCCACTCAGAGTATGTACCATTAATAACCACCCTCTGTTTCCTATCACTGAGCCAGTTACTTACCCACATACACACATTCTCCCCCAGCCCAAGCATTCTCATTTTATGTACGAGCCTTTTATGTGGCACCGTATCAAATGCTTTGGAAAAATCAAGATATACGACATCCAGCGATTCACCCCGATCCAGTCTTGAGCTCACCTCCTCATAAAAGCTGATCAGGTTAGTTTGACAGGACCGATCCCTTGTAAACCCATGCTGATATGGAGTCATACACTTATTTTCATTGAGATACTCCAAAATAGCATCTCTTAGGAAACCCTCAAACAGTTTACACACAACAGAAGTTAAACTAACAGGCCTATAATTCCCCGGGTCACTTTTTGTCCCCTTTTTGAATATTGGCACAACATTTGCTATGCGCCAGTCCTGGGGAACAGACCCTGTCACTATAGAGTCCTTGAATATTAGAAATAGGGGTCTGTCTATTACATTACTTAACTCCCTTAGAACGCGGGGGTGAATGCCATCTGGACCTGGTGATTTGTCTATTTTGATTTTTTTTAGGCGGCACTGCACTTCTTCCTGGGTTAGACAGGCGACATGTACTGGGGCATTTATCTCATCCTGCTGTATATTACCTGGCATTTCATTTTCCTCTGTGAATACAGCAGAGAAGAATATATTTAATAGATTAGCTTTTTCCTGATCCCCGTCTATAACTTCTCCCTCATTACTTTTTAAGGGGCCAACGCTTTCATTGTTAACCTTTTTACTATTTATATAGTTAAAGAACATTTTGGGGTTTGTTTTACTCTCTTTGGCAATGAGTCTTTCTGTCTCCAATTTTGCTGCTTTTATCTGATTTTTACATATTTTATTTTTTTCCCGATAGCTTTTTAGTGCTTCCTCACTGCCTTCCTGTTTTAGTAGCTTAAATGCCTTTTTTTTTGCCATTTATTGCCCCCTTTACATTTTTATTTATCCACATTGGTTTTCTCTTGTTCCTGACTCTTTTATTCCCATACGGTATGTACCTTTCACAGTGAGAATTTAAGATATTCTTAAAAATCTCCCATTGAGCGTCTGTACTCTTGTTTTTGAGGACATTTTCCCAATTTACAGTGTTAAGGGCTTCTCTTAGTTGATCAAACTTTGCCCTCCTAAAGTGCATAGTTCTTGTGGCTCCTCTAAGAGTTCCCTTATTGAAGGACAAATTATAATGCATCATATTGTGATCACTATTTCCTAGATGTCCCCTGACCTGCACATTAGTTACTCTGTCAGGTCTGTTGGTTAATATTAAGTCCAGTAGGGCGCCCCCTCTGGTCGGGTCCTGTACCATTTGGGACAGATAATTATCCTTACTTATAGTCAGAAACCGGTTTCCTTTATGAGATTCACAGGTCTCGGTTTCCCAGTTTATGTCGGGATAGTTAAAGTCCCCCATAATAACCACCTCATTGTGATTAGCTGCCTTGTTTATTTGCTTTAATAATTGATCTTCTGCTGCTTCCATTATATTTGGTGGCTTATAGCAAACCCCGATCAGTATTTTATTATTTTTCTTTCCATATATTTCTACCCATAATGACTCCACATTATCATTTCCCTCACATATATTCTCCCGCAGTGTGGCCTTTAGGCTGGACTTTACATAAAGGCAAACTCCTCCCCCTTTTCGTTTTTTCCGATCCTTCCTGAATAGACTATACCCCTGTATGTTAACCGCCCAGTCATAGCTATCATCCAACCATGTCTCTGTTATACCCACTATGTCATAATTTTCTTCAGACATTATTAACTCCAGTTCGTCAGTTTTATTGGTCAGACTTCTGGCATTAGTAAGCATACAATTTAGAGGTGTATGGTTTTTTTCCCTATGAAGCCTATCCCTATTAACTATTCTAACCCCTCCCTCTGCTCCACCCCCAGGTACATTTATAAGCCCCAGCTCTCTATCTACACTATCTTCCCCTTCTATATTGTAGTTTCCCTCCCCCCCTTTCCCTAGTTTAAACACTCCTCCACCCTTCTGACCATCTTCTCCCCAAGCACAGCTGCACCCTCCCCATTGAGGTGCAGCCCGTCCCTACCGTAGAGCCGGTGAAGCCGAGGGCTGCAAAACACAGGCCGTTGTAGGGAGGACCTGGAGTCCCAGCCCTGAGGTCTTCCTCCACACTGCAGCTTAGTGCGACGGAGGGGAGAGACCTGCCAAGAAGGGGGTATCAGAGCACCTGCTGGTGAGGATGGTGACACCTCCTAAAACAAAAGTGTCACACTTTGGACTTTTGAAATTTGGGGGTATGAGCAAAACCATTGTGTTTGCAGAAGGTCAACTTCAAACCTTGTAAATCAACTTGCATGTGCTGCAGCGGCCTTGTCTTGACTTAAGTCGTATCATGTCACTTGAGTTAACCCTAAACTTGTGTCAAGAAATACCTGAATAACCCAAAATGTTACAAAATTATTAAAACATACTGGCATTTTTTAATCATGTGTATTTTAACTTTTTTTTTTTTTTAAAAAGAAGAAAAGAACATATACCGTTTTAGCTATATTTCATTTCAGTTTAAACTTCAGAACAAGTATATATAGGTCCTATGTAACAATCAACATTATTCATTAGAATTCCATGAAAAATGAATTTAATACCTCAATAGAATTGTTTATTGGAGAGATTAAGGCTTATTTTTTGCTTTTTAGTGCTTCCATAAGGCTATCTTGCATGAGCTCTAATCTTTTAAGCTTTAATTTCACTGACAGAAAGTAATTCAGACTAGTACAGTCACTCTCCGGTGATTACATTTGTGTGGAGTTTTTTTCCCCATTATTTTTACTGGTTTAACCTGTTTATTTATTCCACTGGAAACCAGTGTTTATATTTTGTTTGGGAAGACAACGGAAAGACACTGCTTATATTTTAAATCTAGGGTGCCCTTAATGCAAGTGTTAAGCAGAGTTGAAAAGCATATTCCTCTTAAAAGTTGTCTTAGAAATATTATTAGAGAAACAATATTTAGATTGAGGTGCTTCACTAAAGGAAGAGTTCATGGGAGAGTTGTGGTTTCAGCTCATTGAAGGCCCAAGCTCTTTCAGTTTCTACTGTAGGAAGATTCTTGCTGGCCTTGTATATTGCATAGTTAAACTAGTAAGGTTTCGTCAAAGCCCCCTCACCCATTTAATTATACATTATGCAGCCCAGCTCAGACTCTCTCGCTGGAGAAACTACCCAATGTCGGCCCTTCATAATGAATAGTGAAGTTAGGGAGTTGAAAGCACAATCTTCCCACCAAGTCTTCCTTTAGTGAATAGGTGATAATTATTTGTCAATTTTCCATTAGTAGCCATATTTGCTTCAATAGTGCCATTGTGTGCTATAAAGTAAGGCTATCTGATCAGACCTGACACTTGGTATAAAGGCCAGCATATCTGAGAACTCTCTAAATTTCACCTGGAGACTCTGGGAGAAGAGCCGCTTCTCCGGGTCTCCAACCTCCCCACTTGCCGCCCATTTTCCAGTTAAGAAACTGTGTGTCCCTGGAATTTGGCAGAACCACCCATTGACATCAGCTGGAATGTCCACGACGTTAGCAAGACTGATGTCAGCAAGACTGCCTACTCACATCCCACGGGGTAGCCGGAGCCATAGAGTCCCCACGTATGGTTGCCAGCCAATGATTATAATATAAGATTAAATTCAATTATGCCAAGCTGTACTATATATTTGGACTGTTTCATCAGACTAGCCCGTATGCCAGTTTTGTACAAATATAAATAAATTATATGATAGCAAACATCTTGAGCATTTTATTAGCAGCTAATCTCATTAGTGCCAACTTCCTGTTTGTGTTCCAAACTCTGTAAGACCTGATGGGAGCGGTCTGTTTATCACGATTAAATGGTGCCTGCGCATCCACACTCGCAAGCGCTCTTCCACCGTCACTAGGAGATGATGTTCACAAGTACACCCACATTGCACTCAGTGCTTTTCCTATCGTGTAAATGCTACAAAAGCAATTATTCAACGTAAATTGCAGTTTACTATTCTTTTAAGATGCATTTGGTAAATGGACATGTTTTCTAAGTAGGACATTGAAAATAGTATGCCATATTTTGGTCTATAATTACTTCCACAACATCTTGAGTCTTAAACAAGCATAGTCAGGTCAGCAGTTGAACAGCTTAACAGACTGAAATATGACATAAATTCGGAAAGAGCTGTAATTCTTTATGGCACATAGTTGATTTGTAATGAAAAAGCTTGTTTCATTTAGATTGCATTTTATTACATCTTTGTAGTTTGTCTCCTGGATTTTACATAAGCAATTTTATCATGTTATTGAAGTATTATGTACAAGGCGACGCTGTAATCAAAATAGGCTTTAAGTGAGAACAAAAATAAATAGCATTTCTCCTGCCAAAGTAAAGTAAGCCTTTGATGACTGATGTATGTGAGATGTATATATATATATATATATATATATATATATATATATATAAACAAATGCAAAAAGGAAGCACTCACCTGAACTAGCATTAATTATAAGGGGGTGCTGCTGAAGACCAAAATCATACACAATTTCTAAATCAGCGCACACACATCAAATAGATTATAAACTCTCATGACTGTAGTTAAAACTACTTAAAAACACCTTTCTAAGATGAAAAAATTGGAGTTTTTAGTCACATTTTATGGCCATATTATGCTAAGCCCACCACTACGCCAAAGTACTCCAATGTAGGTGGGTCCTAACCTAAATACTGTTGCTTATATGGAGCTAAATCTTTGCAAGTATATTGCTTACCAGGAGCCAAAAGGCCTTCCTAAATACAGACACTCCTGCAATTTATAGGTTTCCAAGGATCTCACAAATGGAGCACCTGTGGTGGGGAGGGGTGCTGAACCAAAAGCCTGGTCGGAGCTTCAAATACAAACAAATTTGTTAAGCAATGTACTTGCAAAGATTTAGCTCCATATAAGCAACAGTATTTAGGTTAGGACCCACCTACATTGGAGTACTTTGGCGTAGTGGTGGGCTTAGCATAATATGGCCATATAATGTGACTAAAAACTCCAATTTTGTCATCTTAGAAAGGTGTTTTTAAGTAGTTTTAACTACAGTCATGAGAGTTTATAATCTATTTGATGTGTGTGCGCTGATTTAGAGATTGTGTATATATATATATATATATATATATATATACACAGTATCTCACAAAAGTGAGTACACTCCTCACATTTTTGTAAATATTTTATTATATCTTTTCATGTGACAACACTGAAGAAATGACACTCTGCTACAATGTAAAGTAGTGAGTGTACAGCCTGTATAGCAGCGTAACTTTGCTTTTCCATTAAAAATAACTCAACACACAGCCATTAATGTCTAAACCTTGGCAACAAAAGTAAGTACACCTCTAAGTGAAAATGTCCAAATTGGGCCCAAAGTGTCAATATTTCGTGTGGTCACCATTATTTTCCAGGACTGCCTTAACGCTCTTGGACATAGAGTTCACCAGAGCTTCACAGGTTGCCACTGGAGTCCTCTTCCACTCCTCCATGACGACATCATGGAGCTGGTGGATGTTAGAGACTTTGCGCTCCCCCACCTTCCGTTTGAGGATGCCCCACAGATGCTCAATAGGGTTTAGGTCTGGAGACATGCCGCACTCATTTTTCACTGAGAGAACATATGGCCTTTTAGCTTTATAATGCATAGTAATACAGGGTTTATTTGGCGATAATGAAAAAAGCAGTGGATGTTTTTTTTTATCAACTTTTATATGTCATTCTATCAATAATAAATTACTTAAACAGCAAAACAAAGTCAGTCCACAAACCATTTAAAACAAGTTTAGCCAAATACAACTGCACAAGGCTGGAGCACACTGCGGGTACAAGCTGGATTTAAGATGGCTGACGCACTGGAGGCAGGGCCGGATTAAGAGGATCACGGGCCTGGTGCTGAGGATCTTGATGGCAATTTTATGGAAATAAATAAAATAGAATCTTAACTCTTCGGCATCGATGTGTACTGGAGAAAGATGACATCAGTGCTCAGCAGATAATACAAGATCGAATCTTATGTGATGGGATTGGGAGTAATCAGTACACTAAAAAAGTAATCATACACGGGACGCCTGAAGCCACACTTTCGTGCCACTAATCCTTTGTTTAATAAAATATGCAAACTGAAATAGAGTAAATAACACAAAACCATTACTTTTGCTCTCACTGATTTCTGTGCCAAGAAAGCTTTGTCCTCTGAAGTGACTACAAATTCAAGAGGGCGTTTTATCTCTGGCTAAGTAAAAATTAAATAGTTGTTTAATTCCTGCAGTAAGTAAAGTGCCAGGAAACAGACAACCAAATACACACCAGGACAGGCTTTGCCACACAGGGCCCCAAACACACACAGCAGGACAGGCTGTAGCTACACAGACGCCCAAACGCGCACACACCAGGACAGGCTCTGCCACACCACGACACCCCAACACACACACCAGGACAGGCTCTGCCACACTGAAGCATAAAACATTTATTTTCTACACTGCTTTGTCATTAACTGCCCCTTTTGTTTTTTTGCCCTTTGCCCCCTTTACTATTGATTAATGTTTCCCCCCACAACCTTGTGTATTGGCCCTCTTTGTGCATGCATGCCCCCAAACCAATGTGTATTGATTAAGTGATGCCCCAGCCAACCCCCTCCCTTGTGTATTGATGCCCCCACCCCTTTTGTATTGGTTAATGTGATGCCCAACCACCTTCTTCCATTGCTCCGTGGTTCAGTTCTTATGCTCATGTGCCCATTGTACTGTGTGTTCTGACACCTTTCTATCAGAACCAGCATTAACTTTTTCAGCAATTTTTTAACAACAGTAGCTCATCTGTTGGATTTGACCACACGGGCCAGCCTTTGCCCCCACACATCCTTCAATGAGCCTTGGTCACCCATCTCCCTGTCACCAGTTAACTGCTTTTCCTTCCTTTGACCACTTTTGATAGGTACTGACCAGTCGCAGACCAGGAACAGCCAACAAGAGCTGCAGTTTTGGAGATGCTCTGACCCAGTCCCTTGTATAAGTCGCTCAGATCCTTATGCTTGCCCAATTTTCCTGCTTCTAACACATCAACTTTGAGGAAAAAATGTTCACTTGCTGTCTAATATATCCCACAAATTTACAGGTGCCATGATAACAAGATTATCAGTGTTATTCACTTCACCTGTCAGTGGTCATAATATTATGGCTGATCACTATATATATATCATTTTATTCATACCTCCCAACAGTCTTTGGGCAGTTGTGGGCAGTCTCTGATCTACTGTGACTGGCCTAGGGAGCTATACAATAAATGGAGGTATGTGCTGTTACAGATAAGACCTCATTCTCAGTTTCCATGTGGCCACCTCGTAACTGTGTGCAGCTAAGTGCCGTCAGGTGGCTCTTCAGGTAAGAGTCTACCTTACACTGCCCACTTCTGGTGCTAGTCCTGCCACTCCCCACCTCTTGCCACACACCCCAAAACAGATGTCACAATATTGACACTTATATTGTTGGAAGGAATGACCTTATGTGTCATTCTTGTGAAATCTTTTCATAACAGTTTTACAGAGCCGTGAAAATGGGAAATAAGAGATTAATAAAAATGTGCATGAAATGAAATTACTTTTTTCTGTTATCTCTTTGAAACAACATTGTTACACTGTTGGACAGCTGGGTAGTTCACCTTTATGGTGGGTGTGACGGAAGCCTCCATCACTGGGACCACTGGAGAGGCCTGACTGCCAGCCTCCTCCCTATTGACTATGGGCCCTGGGTTTGTAAAGGCTTCTGTGGCTACCCCCAGCAGTATCATCTCATCACTGGCTGAGGGGATTATCTCCAGCAGACAGCCAGGATCTGCCACCAGGGAGAGGCTGCCATTGTTTCAGTTTAATGTTATATAAATCAGTCCCCCCCCCCCATTGTATTGTTAATCCCGTTACTGCCCCTGTTGTCTCTGGGAGGCAGATTAAGGGGCGGTTTGTGTCCCAATATCTTGTTTTATGTTAATGTGTGTTTTGCTGGATATATCCAGTCCTGTGTGTGAGAAATAATCAGTCTTCGTTTGGTTTTACCCTACACTGAGTCTCGGCTAGTGACTGGGGAACCGGGGAAAGTGTGGTGTCCCAGGCTAAGGGAGCACAAGACAGCGGAGGTAGTCGGTCGGACTAGCCAGCTCCGTGACATTGGTGGCAAGCGGTGGGATTGCTTCTTAGTCCGAGGGACACTTACTTTCTACCGGGATTAACCGACAGGACGGCAGACTTCGGTCGCCTTGACGAGGACATGGATGTGGTATCAGAATTCCAGGGGCTGCTGCGGGTCATCCTCTCCTGCTACACCACTGCCCTGCCTACAGAACAATACCAGAACCTGAGGCAAGTGGTTCGACGGTCAGTATGGCAGAGGGCTGTTATATGCCGGGGTCAGTGTCTTCCAAGCTCCGAACAAAAGATTAGAGACCAGCGGGAACTACGGATGTCATTCCTGGGACAGCAACCCCAGGAGCAATGGGTATCCGAATTGGACAAGCTGGTCCAACAGGAGGTGGAGCTGGAAGATCACTATAGGGCTCTGCAGTGGTATACAGAGCAAGCATATTGGGGAACTGCGAAAGATTGTTCTCCAGAGGGCTATGACTTTGGTGGCCTGGGATTATTATGGGATAGTCTTCAGGAGGATCCGGACTTCGGAAGTACAGCGGAGTGGCGGATTGAGGACATCCGGGATTTCAGGGAGTGGGACCTCCCAGATGCACTAGGATTTAAAGGTGATTTAGACTTTTTAATTATACAGGAGTGGGAACTGGAAAAGGCGTATAAAAAACTGTTTGACCACGTTCAACAGAATGCCCCAGTGTCCAGGGATTTTGTGGATGTTATTGAGTGGTCATCTGAAGATGTTGACCCCGGCGGGGTGGATGGGACTGCGGTCTCCACCCCTGAGTCACAGGGATACTGGGCAGCTAATCCAGATCCGATACCGGAGCTATGTGACTGTACACCACAACCGGATCCAAAGATTGTGGATCTAATTGGTTTTACATCTGAGGATGTTGGTCAGGGACGGCTTGCAATTGGCTTTCCTTCCCAGGGAAAGGAAGAAAGTTTTCTGGGGGTAGTGGATGGGACTGCGGTCTCCACTAGCACCCACCCAGCTGAAGAGCTGGCAACAGGGCAGAGTGCTGCTGGCTTCTGCCCCACACCTTCAATGGCTATAGGGATCCAGGGAGATGCGGCAGCCGGCCCATCTCCCCAGCGGCAGCTCACATGTCCGGGAGCGGAGGAACCGGTCCTCCCTCCCCAGCGGCAGGCCGACCCACAAGATTCCCTAACCCCAGCTGAAGTGCTGGCAACCGGACAGAGCATCGCTGGCCTCTGCCCAGCACCTACCAAAGCTGCAGGAATTCAGGGAGATACAGCGGCTGCCCCGCCCCCCCAGCAGAAGCAGGGAGGTGGAACAGCCGGTCCATCTCCCCAGCGGCAGAACCTAATTCCGGGACTGGATCAACCTGACCTCCCTCCTCAACGGCAGCAGGAGCACCAGGGAGGGGATGCAGGAGGCATCCCTCCCCAGCGGTACCGAGGAGATGGCGCAGCCGGCCCATCTCCCCAGCAGCAGCAGGAGCACCAATTTTGGGAGGGCATTGATGGGCCAAATAAACTGACTGACTACGGAGTCAACCCGTTTGGGGTCTCATCCTGTGTCAGTCCAATTCGGAGGAGGGAGAATTGTGACGGAAGCCTCCATCACTGGGACCACTGGAGAGGCCTGACTGCCAGCCTCCTCCCTATTGACTATGGGCCCTGGGTTTGTAAAGGCTTCTGTGGCTACCCCCAGCAGTATCATCTCATCACTGGTTGAGGGGATTATCTCCAGCAGACAGCCAGGATCTGCCACCAGGGAGAGGCCGCCATTGTTTCAGTTTAATGTTATATAAATCAGTCTCCCCCCCCATTGTATTGTTAATCCCGTTACTGCCCCTGTTGTCTCTGGGAGGCAGATTAAGGGGCGGTTTGTGTCCCAATATCTTGTTTTATGTTAATGTGTGTTTTGCTGGATATATCCAGTCCTGTGTGTGAGAAATAAATCAGTCTTCGTTTGGTTTTACCCTACACTGAGTCTCGGCTAGTGACTGGGGAACCGGGGAAAGTGTGGTGTCCCAGGTTAAGGGAGCACAAGACAGCGGAGGTAGTCGGTCGGACTAGCCAGCTCCGTGACAGTGGGTTTCCAAGGACCTTTACAAGAGAAAAATAACATTAAAAATGTGGCTGGGGAACCGTGTCTTTTTGTACCTGAATATTGCTCTGCAGTTGACCACTAAGCAGTGGAAATGACTAAAATTCATATATTTATTTACATTTTAAAGCATTATCCACTGTGATCAAACCAGTACTGGGCACAGCACTCAAAACCAGTTGTGTCTGAGGAGAAAGCTAATGGACAAATTGCTGTTTGGAGAAAATTGGGCACTGCTTAAAATCTGTTAACAACACACAAGACTTATATTTATGCAGGCAAAAGACCACCTCTTCTGTGATTCCTTCAAATTAGTTAAGTTATGCAACAATAAACAGCAAAGGACAGTTTCTGGTGTTTTATTACCAATCTAGGAGCAGATTTACTTAAGAAATATCACCTGCCATCACAAGATAACCTTACACTAGAAATATCATGAATAAACTAATGTGTACAAGTACATTTAAAAAAAGACGAGGATATCCCTTTAAAATACATATTTCAAAATAAATATTCCCTATCTTAACCCCTTAAGGACCGGGCTCATTTTTCGTTTTGTACCCTGTGGGACCGAGGCTGTTTTGACACTTTTGTGGTGCTTGTGTTCAGCTGTAATTTTCTCCTCACCCATTTACTGTACCCACATAAGTTATATATTGTTTTTTTCAGGACAAGATGGGCTTTCTTCATTATTTCTTCAGATACCATTATTTTGATCATATCATCTTATTTACTATAAAAAAAATTAAAAAAACATGGTGAAAAATTGAAAAAAAAACACATTTTATGACTTTTATTTGAAAAATCTTTTACTCACCTAAAAAAGCAAGTAAAAAAACTAGCTAAATAGATTCTACTACTTGTCCTGAGTTTAGAAATACCCAATGTTTTTATGTTTTTTTGATGTTTTTTGTAAGTTATAGGGCAATAAGTACAAGCAGCGTTTTATGATTTCCAAATCTTTTTTAACAAATCTGGTCAGTCTGCCTCCATCTCCTCTTTGGAATATCTTTGAAGCCGGTTAACTCAATTTAACCCATTCAAACCATATATTTTTGAAAACTAGACACCCCAGGGTATTCCAAATGCGGTTATTTTAACCCTTTCCATGCACCAATTATAGAACTACACTTTGTCAAACTTTGTAATAGTAATTTTTTTTATTTTTTTTTTCACACAAATTGTACTTTAGTTATAGATATACAGGTCCTGGTATATGTCACTGTCAAACAACCCCCCAATATGTGTTCAGGAACATCTCCTGAGTACAGCGATACCCCACATGCAGGGGTTTGTCAGATTGTTTGGCTGGTAAAATGCTACTTTTGGGGCATGCGTAATCCAGGTGGTCATTTGGTCATTCTGCCTCCATCTCCTCTTTGGAATATCTTTGAAGCGGGTTAACTCAATTTAACCCATTCAAACCCTATATTTTTGAAAACTAGACACCCCAGGGTATTCCAAATGCTGTTATTTTAACCCTTTCCATGCACCAATTATAGAACTACACTTTGTCAAACTTTGTAATAGTAATTTTTTTTATTTTTTCTTTCACACAAATTGTACTTTAGTTATAGATATACAGGTTCTGGTTTATGGCACTGTCAAACAACCCCCCAATGTGTGTTCAGGAACATCTCCTGAGTGCAGTGATACCCGACATGCATGGGTTTGTCGGGTTGTTTGAGATTTAAAATGCCACATTTGGGAAGTGCGCTTTTTTTCTCCATTTTGGTCAGTCTGTACCTATACCCTATCTTTGAGCTCGGCCACTCCAATTTACCCCATCAGCCATTTTTTTTATATATTAGACACCCCTTGGGTATTTGAAGTGCTTTTATTTTAACTCTTTGTTGAGATTTTTGAAATTTTAGCACTTGCTCAAAATAATAAACTTTATTTATTTTATTTTATTTTATTTTTTTAATACTTTTTTTATATTTTTTTTTACACATTTTGCTGGTACTGGATGGTTCATCAAGTGACATCACTGCATAATTATTTTTAAATGTTAGCACATTTTTTTTTTTCCATTTTTTATTATTTTTTTTTATTTTTTAATATTTTGCTAATCACAAAAATATTGGGTTCCATTGACTTGCTTGGTTGAATGCAGTACCTGTATTCAACCTGCAAGTGGAGCCAGAGTTCTCTAGAGGGTCAGGAGACCGTCTAGCGAACTCTTTCTTCTTTATTGTTTTTTTTCCCGGGCCGCCGCCATCTTGCTGATGGCGAAGATCACCGGCAGCTGCGGCTGTGACCGCTCTCCGGAGCGGTCACAGCCCATCCAAAGGTAAGTGTTTGGTGTCACTGGATGCCTCCTGATCGAGGCATTCCAGCGACACCATTTAAGTTTAGGAGGCGATCATTGATCGCCTCCTAAACGCTTTTAAAACGGGCATACAATGTATGGCGGCTGTTGACGCCCCGGGGAGGGGCCAGACATGGCCCCCGATGCCGATCTTGGCGTTACTGAATGCCTCGACATCGAGGCATTACAGTAACGCCGTCTAAGCTTATTTAATTTTTTGACGGTTCAGGACCGTCAAAGGTCATTTAGTGACCTTCTTGTCATGACGGTCCTGAACCGGCAAAGGTCGTGAAGGGGATAAATAATTAATACCATTTTTATTCTCATCTTTTGTTATTGTTATATTCATTTTAATGGTTTACATTTTATTATAATTGTTTACTTTTTATGAATGTATTACTTAAAGATTATTTATTGGTATAATTCAACGATTCACACTTTTATATAGCCAGGTGAAAATTCTCTGCTAAACTTCTTGCTGTTAAAGTATGCGATATATAAGATAATTACATAGCAATAGCGTAACTACTATTATTCATCCCACATTTTAATGCATTCGTATTTTCTCTTAAATTATGATCAGTTTGGAATCGTGTTGTTTTATTTGACCTGGTAGCATGATTGTGTTCTTAATGTAAGAAAGAAAAAAAAAGGTTCAGCTGTGTTTCTGCTGGCTTTTAAAAGCTAGAAATTGAAAGCCACTGGTTTCTAGGAGAAACTGGATTTTTTTTTTCTGAAGAAACATCTAAGGTATCTTTGTTCCTCAAAAGCATAGTGTGAGATCTAAAGGCAGATAATGAAGCCTGGATCAATTCACAGCTGGAAACCACGAGCACTTTTAAAAAGTGTACAATTTGTGCTGCCATCCCCAAATCCTTTTTTTTACTATTATTCAGAGAATTCAACCTATTAATGACAATACTTCATGTACTCATAACTGGCAGTGGAGAACGTTGGTCTGGAAAGTTTTGATGTGTACATACATTATATCTTTGGTATGAAAAATACGTTTCTCATATTACTGGGTCTGTTTTAGATTAATATTTTCAGCAATGTTATGCATTTTTTTTTGTGCAAACTCATGTGTTTTTTTTTCTAAACTTGTGGGACAAGATCATGTTGCATGCTTTTGCTAAAAGTCACAGTAAGGTTAAAACCTTTGTTGTTACTATCCACTCTATCTTGTCGTGACCCAAATAAGTCAATAAATACATTTACTATTTTTTACTCTTATATTTTGTACCGACAGCCTCGGTACAACATGGATGAACCAGCATGCATTCATTCTTTATAATTTTTATACTTTTTAAACATATACAGTTTTAACTTAATATTTTTGGTCCATCAAAAACCAAAACAGAAGATATGTAATATGTTCAAATGAATCTATAATCAGAATATTCAAACCACCGCTGTCTACACTGGCTTTTCTGATTCAGCGGCATTGCTATAAGCCTTGGGAAAATCAGTGTGTGAATTAGAATTAACAGGTGAACTTAATCCCTGCTACATTGACTACTACGTTTTGTCCCACTCATGTTTTGGGGAAATGGTAGACGCTCAGTTACAGCTGTTCTTAAAACGGCATCCTCTCTTTAAATGCAAGTGCAGTGTCATTGCTTGATTTTTTACTAAACGACCTTATTTCAGTAGACTATCAAGCAGCTTAAGATCTCTGCAATGTAACTTAATTGCTTTAAGCCCTTTCTGGCAAAATGCAAATAATGACCTAGCAAACGAGTCAGATTAAAGGGCACTTGATATCAGTCTGCCTTTAATGCTCCCCCTAAGTACTTATGTCATTTCTCCTTGATTACTCTTCCCTTTAGCTTTTATTATGAACTGCTATTTATTTTAACTGTGCCCCCACCAAGAACTGTTAAAAAAAACCCCAGAAGTGTTATGAGGCAAATAAATATACACATATGTCTATGAGTGTATGTTTATATACTGTAGGTAGACAGAGACTAAAAGAAAATCCTTGTATCTCACAATATGTACTAATATGTTTCATAATTATCAGTGATATATGTATTTTATCAGTGATTTATTTATCACTAGCCACTATCCCCTTGGCCTCCACATCCATACTGCTAAGAGGCAGGATATGATTTTGTGTCACTGTTAATGACACGCTGTAACGTATGCTAGCACCAAAAGCACTCACCACAGGAGATCTTCAGAAGGGAATCACCAGGAACTCAGGATGATCCCAACAGTGAGGAAGCCGTCGTGATAGCTGAAAATGGTAAATACTGAGCTGAAGCAGCGAGGTGCAGAAGCAGTAGATATATGAACAACCCGGAATCAGATACGCAATGCTGGAAGTCAGACGAGCCAGGGATCGGATACACGATGCGAATAGTCAGCCAAGCCAGGGGTCGGTAACGATAGTCTCAGGCAGAGGTACAAAATCAGCAAGCAAGAGGGTAGTCAGGAAATCCAATGGTCAACCAAATAGTAACACAGCAAAACTCAAACTTCAATACAGAGAAGACCACAACAGGGTGCCTGTGGACAGATCTGCAGGGTTTTTGAATCTGGCGCCACTTAAAGCCACGCCCCCAACAGAGCATCAGGGGCGTGCCCTAAGACGTCCCTCTGACTCACGGCTCCAGCCGTAAGAATTAGCTGCGCCCCCAGTGGAGACCGGCGAACCGGTAAGTAAACCTCTCTGGGGATTCCTAAGGCAGCGAGCGGTTTTCTTTCCGATCGCTGCCGAATCCCCAGACCTGCCTTCCTGCTTCCTGCACCGGCGATCGGGTGGTGGATCGTCAGTGCAGGGGGATCGGGATCGGGCCTCACTGCACTTACGTGCGGACGTCCGCCCGCCGGGGACGGAGCCCGAGCTCTCCAGCTCGGGTCTCCGTGACCCGCGAGCGGATCGCTGCACACAAGACCCCGGGACCGCGACCGGACCCGGGACCGCGACCGGACCCGGGACCGCGACATTACCCCCTCCTCGAGGGCCGGCCGATGGCCGCAACGTCCCAGGCTTGGTGGGATATTTGAGGTGAAATGACCGGAGTAACGCAGGGGCATATACATCTTTAGATTTAACCCAGGACCTCTCTGGGGATTCCTAAGGCAGCGAGCGGTTTTCTTTCCGATCGCTGCCGAATCCCCAGACCTGCCTTCCTGCTTCCTGCACCGGCGATCGGGTGGTGGATCGTCAGTGCAGGGGGATCGGGAACTCCGGGCCTCACTGCACTTACGTGCGGACTTCCGCCCGCCGGGGACGGAGCCCGAGCTCTCCAGCTCGGGTCTCCGTGACCCGCGAGCGGATCGCTGCACACAAGACCCCGGGACCGCGACCGCGACACACGCGGTTGGGAACAACTTGCTTTGGAAACTTTTCCAATTCGGTCCAATCACAGTAAATGGATCTGTTGGGAACATCGGAGATCTCCCATGTAACCGGTCCATTGAGCAGTGGCTCCACAGGAAGCACAATCTGCCAAAAGAGCGATCTACACCAACTTGGTTACTTTGTTACAAAACCATTTAAACATTGCCATAATAATCTTAAATTCTTCAAAATTCTCCATCCACAAATTATAATTCAGCTTTATAATTATGGTACCTTCCTTTAATCATTGATTGATTGGACCACATGGTATTTGTGCTTTCCACTCCTAATGCTGACAAAGTTTACATATGATCGGTTATCATGCACCCCTATCTAGTAGTTAGTTTTATGAAATATTGTGCAGGCTTATACAGGGTTTAGTCTAAGGGTGTTATGTCAGTTATCATGTGTAACCGCGGGCGATGCCAGTTGCCACAGTTCTGTACCATTCCTAGATATATTTATGATCTTGCATCTTGGGGTTTATAAGATCACTTATAATGAATCCCAGATGACTAACTAGTCCTGTCCCCTGACTATAGAGTTGACGTCTTAACACTTATAGTAGTTACCGGGCCAGCAATTTGCAGAATACCAGCTATAAATAGAACTTTTTCCTTATCATTTTAAAACTCCTTTAGGAATTAAGATGTCTTATTTGATATATTAAATAGAGGAACAGTAGGAACACCATGTGTTGCATGGTGGCAACACATAGATATCTATGTAGGGTTACATTTTGAAGGAAGCGAGGAGATTTCTGTGCTGTATAATGAGAACAGACTATGATTGTAAAAGCGTATTCTAATATTATATTATCCACTTCTTGTATTCAATACATTACAGTGTGGGAAGAAAAAGGAAGATTGAAATGTTCTATTATTACTATGTTACTGTTTTGTTCTACTCGGAATTTGAATTTACTACTTTCCTATGTGATACTATTCATATATACCAGTAATGTGTACATTTATATAATGTGTAGTTGATGAATGAAATATATTACAAGACTGTATATAAAACTCACTTTATATGTATACCTAGGGGCCATATTAGCTTACTTCCATTTCCATGATTATTCCTTCTTGTTAAATTATTCTTCAACTTTTATTGAATTGGATTGATTCAGGCAGCTTTGGCTGCTTGAGAGAGGTGACTACCGGGCTATGAAATTAATGTAGTTGTAAACGTTTGCTACAAGATGCCACTGAGCTCGCAATTGTGAGCAGGCAAGAGACCAACTTTATGGTTTAAGCTAAACCGATATCGCCGTATTAGCCTAGGAGAAAATGGTGTCTTTGGTTGAAGGTTAGACTTTTTATTGGGCCAATAAAAAAAATAACGTTACGTAAGGGCTCTTCTTCTGATGGAACTCTGGTGATTCAAATATTGGTTCTGGAGCAGTTTAGGTAGAGATCTATACTACTGTCCTGACTTTTATTGATTTGGTTTATTGTCTTTGTTCATTAAAAATTACCATAAAAACTTACCATACATAACATACCATACATAGAACCCAGGAACTCTTCTGTTTCATGCCCTACTGAAAACCAACCTACCAGCAATTTGTGTCCAAAAAAAACAGACCTTTTTTGTAAAACATCTGCATTATACTGTTAAATATAAATCATTATATTTTTCATAATAACATTTGGAATAAAAGAAAAAACAGTAAGAAACAGAGAACCAAATGTCTTACCTCCTACACTTTTCAGAAGGAACATTTACCCACTGTGATTACAAATTAAGTGGAGGGCTGCAGGGTGCTCATACTCATTTGAAATGTGAGGTGCAATAAATTATTATATCAATTAAATCAGTTCTTGCCATCACACATTTTTTTATTTTTGTCCACGCCGCTTTTGCTGGATTACAAGTATTTTTTTTTATTAAAACCCCAATGAAACATTTCTACGTTAGAAATCTATTATTAGCAGGTCAGGTAGAACTTTCTATAAAGTAGCCATATTAAAAGGGCCAACAAGCCTATAACATGCTGACCTCTTTTAGTTTTGCCCTATTACAGAGTTTATGACATATAACATTCTTGAACATAGAGTGTAATAACCAGAGTGGTTCACATTGCACAAAGCACGCTTTATGGTCTGAAAGCCCTGGTACCTGGTACCGTGATCAGCAATGCAGGGCAATGGAGTCTTTTAAAAATAAAATATAAAAAGCAAAAAATTTTTAGCAAATATTAAACATTTAAAAATAGTTGAGAAAAAAATGAAATTTTGTAATAAAATGTAAAAATAATAAGTGATGTCACCATGACATTAAAGGGGGAGCCATCCAGTGTCAAAAAATGTATAATAATAAAAAATAAAATACAAAATAATAATAATATATATGATATCAAAGGCATTCTGATGTTTCTGAACATATTACTGAAAGTTATTTTTCTTGCTTTTCTCAACAGGTGGTTGTTTTGTCATCCTGGTGTCTTTTAAGGGATGCCTTATACTATACTCTGTCGGTTATTGCCCTAATTGTGGTAAGTGCTTTTAAACATTAAATAAGTCATTATTGTATTTGATTTATATAGTGCCAACAATTCATGCAGCACTTCTTCCAGTGCATACATTCAAAAACGAGATCTGGCAGACTAAGGCAAGCTGATAAATTAGGTAAAGGGGGCCCCTGTGCAGGAGCTTACAATCTGGAAGCCATCTAATATGTCCAGTCATATATGTTGTTTGACAGTGTCCAGCTGTGACTTTTTAGAAAATGCCATCCTGTTATGGTGACGTGCAAATGAGGGTCACTAGTGACTTATTATACTAAACTAATCTTTAAAATAGCCACTAGCCTCAGAGGGCTAGTTAACATTGTTGATGGCTACCATATTAATAACTATAAAATTAAACAACAATGATCAATCTTTACCATGAAATAAATAATTCAGACACAAAGAGATCTACTCAATATTCAGTAAATGACATCATACCACAGGACATGTACCGTGAGTCCTAGCTAACTTGAGGTCATGCTGTATTGCCACCCCAGTTACCTGAGGAACTGTGACTTCCCTCTCATTGCATAGTGCCTGTTTGATAAGGAAATGGACATTGAATGATACAAGTGAGGGAATTTTAAGTTTAAGATGAGACTAAGGGCTGATTAAGGCTGAGTTTCACCATCTGTGAAAACAGGCAGACTAGATGGGCCGAATGGTTCTTATCTGCCATCAAGTTCTATCTGTCTACCATCAGTACTAGAAAACTTGGATATTACTCGGGGGATAAAAAAAGACCAAATATGGCCTTTTGTCAACTCTACAAACCATCTGAATGTCTTCTAGCATGTGTGGGGCCCATGTTGTCCATGTATCCACTCCTATAACCCTGTATTATTCCAATATCAAATAAAACTCATGCATCACAGGAGCTGTTACTAAATATCACTTGCATTTACATTTAAAGCAAGAAAACCAATTAACATTTGCTTACATTAGCTGCTATTAAAAATCAAATGTGATGTGTATTTAGAGGTATTTCCCGTAGGGCTTCATGCAGTTTCGACCTTTATATGTTATTTAATTTTTTGTTGTTTTTATGCTCCCAAGTGTGTGCGTCAAATAGTGTAACAGGCAGTCTTTTTATGCTTATTTAAATAATACCAAATTATGCCAGGCTGTCCGACATGTCTGTTTCGTGACAGTACTCTCTGTCACCGTGCCACCTTAACCTGCTTAGCTGATTGAAATTTAAGTGCAGTTTGGGTTATCATAATTAACATAATCTCAAACTCATTATGAAGTCAACCCAACAGCTGCATGGAACAGAGGCAGTTGACTTTTTTACAGTCTGTCTGTTAGATAAGGAAACTGTTGACTGAAGAAAATCGTTATCAAGCAGTTGCAGCTGAAACGATTTGGCAAACGACCAACAACGTTGTATCAGTTCGGCTTTGGAGGACAATACCGTATGGCCGAAGCATAATGGGTTTGCATTGCATATGGGAAGCTAATGTGAAGATAATTGATTGTCAGCAATACAGATACAAAACTGAGTCAAATCCTTTTGTTACAGTCTGGGCTAGGACTGCGGCATTTAGCTAGCATTCATTTTTTCATTTTATAATTATGGATTATGAGGGTTATACATCATCTTTCAATGTGACACGTCTGGTGACTTCACTTTTTTGTGAGCTATTTTGTTAATGTTTGGTTTATGTGGTTCCGATTGCATCACTTACAGTCACATGTATGAGCAGGGTTGCTTTTAGGCAAGAGTGGGCAAAGTGACAATAGTGGGACCCCTTGTCTAATCACTTGTCTAATCCTTAATTTTTGGTGGCATAACATAAAATGTTTTATGTGCCTCTTCATTTCCATCCTCGTTTCAGAAGATTCTGGTTGTAAAATATGGGAACAACGTCTTTGGAAACTGTGGTTGGTTCTGCTGGCATATTATTGGCCATAAACTCTTTTTTACATGTTGTTCATTAGATAAAGAAGCCATGAACAGGTGGGAAGATGATTTCAAAGGAGGAGAAATGTTAGAACAAGCAATCATGACCTAAAAATAAAGGTTTAGGTGCTTACTGAAGTTTTACTTTACAGAGGATGGTAGATAAGTGTAACAGCCTCCCAGCAACATTGGTAGATGTTAATACAGAAGAAGAATGCATTGGACAGGCATACAGTTACCATGAATCTAAGACAAGACCAAGGATTGATTAAGGTTTACATCCCAGCTAGATGAGAATTGATCATATAAACTTTCATATTCTATATTTATTTTTCCATTAAATGTTCCAAATCCCTTTTGGTTTCTAGAGCTACTCCAGAAAATAATGCCTGTCCCTGTATATTCATATTGCTCTCCTACCCCCTTAATTATGCATAATAGTACAAGAATGCCATCGGACTAAATACTAACATAACTCCCCATATGCATCAGCAAATGTTGTTTTCCCTGAAAGTTTTTTTTATCGCCTTTCTTACTTTATTTCTTTCTGTGGATTATATGTCTTTGAGATCCACAAGTTGTTTGTCTCAATTAAAGGTCACCCGTCACTGTAAAAATAATAAAGTGCTGCCTACACAATGTGCCAGACTATGTGACATCTTACCTCGAGTATTTGAGACATACCGAGATTTAAGAACAGTAAGAATGGCCTCAGCTTACAGCGGCGATAGCTACATTTTGAAGTGGGTATTTGGGTACAAATGCTTTATATTATTGGCTACATCTTATGTGAAACATGGAAACAGTGGTAAAAAATATGATATTGGCGGCACTTGGTTATAACCCCCACTCCCAGATATTAGAGAACGTTCAGTTGAACAGCATATACGTGGTTTCCATATTGTTTGCTGAAGACAATTCATATACTCATTCATTCACAGATTCATTCCCTCAATCACGCATACTCATTCAAACACCCTCCCCACCCCCTTACCTGCACTGCAGCTCCTCGATGCCGCCTCCCTCTGCGTTCTCTGGTACTGCACAGAGGAAGCAGGATGTGATGTAATGTCATGTGAACTCTGCTGGGTTCCGGTTCCTCTGTGCAGTACAGAAGACCCTCCCACAGGTAAGTAGCAGGGCTCGAGGTGCGGACCGCGTAAGATCGGTTGCCCTGGCTTTTGCGGCGTTACTATTGGGGGGTTCCTACGGCCTTGGGGGGGATTTCTTAATTATCGTCCCCCCCCGCATCAGTTACTGGGGGGGATCTTTCCCCCCCGTCCCCCCCGGTTCCTACGCCCATGGTTACGATTACAAGAATGAAGATATGTCTGCTAATAAAAGCTCAATTATAGGAACTAAAAAAAGTGTATTTGTAGAATTATTTTTCTCCGTATGACTAAAAGGATGATTTGTGAGAATATTTTTTTCTTTTATTGTCCCTGCTTTGTGTTAAGTTATATTCTAGCACTACATTCTTTTTCAAATCCATTACTAGTACAATTTATCTGGCTGCAATTGCCTTAAACCTCTATTGGAATGAGAAATTGTTAAGGCTGCGGCAATTGTACTCCTGGCAGTCGGAGGGGAAATCTCTAAAGAGGCCCAGTGTTCTCATCAACTACTTTATACCTAAATATGATTGGATTCATCCTTCGTATTCATGAGGATGTATACAGTAATTTAAGGCAATCAGAAAGTACGTTTAGCTTAAATGTAGCTGAGAATCTTGGCCAGCTATTATAAAATACGTTTTCCAATTTAAGGTGGCTTTGCAACAAAAAAAGGCTATTCTGGGTTACCACATGCATTGACCTAACATGTACTTAACATTTTCAACGACACTTCAATCTTAAAGCGAATCTGACATAAGTAAAACCCAAATTTTGGTTGAGAAAGACAATGAATTGAAGGGTCATTTATGTGGAATGTACTTCTACTGAGGAATTAATCAAAATAATGTTTTTTTTTATATTTGTAAATGTATATTTGTGTTTTGTTGGATACATTGTTTTGTTTTACTAGTAGGGAAGATAATGTATGGATGCTTGTTCTCTAATGCATCCTTCTAGGAAAAAGCTTTGATTTAATGTTTGTTTGCCACATTAATTAGTGTAAAGTGAAGATAACAGATAAAAGAATTCTAGAAGTAAAAGCAAATACAGCATATTGGTGTCCTCTAGTGGGGACCTGTATAACTTGTTACAGCAAACGGTTTAGAGCCCCAAAAGAATTTCAAACATTTAATTTAAGGCGGAAATATATAGAATGCACAAAAGAGCTGATTTCCTTAGCCCCGACCTTATACTTGCACCAATAAAGATCCAAAAATTGTTTCTTTGCACACAAAGAAGTCAATCATTCAAAAACAAGAAGAAATAATGTGCTACAATTCTACAAATGTCTCAAATGATGAGACTTCGATAGAGTTGGTAAATGAAAGGAAAAAAAAGATTAAAAAAACATAGTGTAATACTGTCTTCATTATATAAAATTCATTCATTTAGTACTCTTATTTACAGAAGCAACAGAAGGCACTTCAGAAAGCTACAGCGTATAGTAAGATTACTCCATAGCTGAAGACAGTATTACACTATATATTTTTTGTCATTTTTTTCTTTTTTATATACCACTCTATCAAACTCTCATCATTTTGAAGACATCAGGTTGTTATCTTGTCTATTTGTAAATTTGTACCAGTAAATAGATAATAACAATTCTCAAGTATCCTAATCCGTGAGTATGAAACAGCAAATATATTGAAACCAAAAGTGTTACATTAATGGCCAAGAAACAAATGTCAGAACTGATGAACAGAAATAACACGAACAATCAAAAATGGTACGGCTTCACATATTTAAGGTATACTTACAGAGTTCCCTATATAGATCAAACAGTTAATAGAGTAAATTGTTTAATTAATTCTAATTTCCATGTATATTCCCTTCAAAATGGGAGTTGATGAGCCCCTGGATTATGTTAAATCACACTGCCGACAGAACTTCAAAAATCCAGGAAGATCAAAAGAGGGTTTTTGACTTTCACACCGCATCACCAGAGACCACAGAATGCTCCAGCAATTTAGCCAAATTACTCTATTACTAAAGTAGCATTTTATTCTTATGATAAAGATGAGAGCAGCACGTGTCTTATTAAAGGCCTTACTTTCTTGAAATACCAATCAGTATTGTAACAGATAAGTTAACATTAATTAAATAGAACCTGTCTTGCAAAATGAAGAAAGGTGTCAAAAACCAGCACATGATCTAAAAGAATTCAATGACTGTTTAGAAACAAAGTAATGGACATCTATCAGTCTGGAAAGGGCTACAAAGCCATTGCTAAGGCTTTGGGATGTCCGTGAACCACAGTGAAAGCCATAATCTTCAAATGGAGAGAACTTGGAACAGTCGGGAACCTTCCCAGGAGTGGTCGCTTACCAAAATGTCTCCAATATTGCATCGTTGACTCATCCAGGAGGTCAGTGGTCACGATTCCACAATAAGAAAGAGGCTGCAGAAATAGCATCCATGGAAGAGTTGCAAGGTGAAAACCATTGTTGATCACAAAAAAACCCACAAAAGCTCATCTCAACAATGCCAAAAAACATCTTGGGATAATATTCTGTGGACTGGTGAGTCAAAAGTAGAACTTTTTTGGAAGACATAGGTCCCCTTACATCTGGCATAAAGCCAATACAGAATTCCACAATAAGAGCATCATACCAACACACTGGTGGTAGTGTGATGGTCTGGGGCAGCTCTGTGCTTCAGGACCTGAGCATTAATTATTATTAATTAATAGAACCATGAATTCTGCTGTCTGCAATAAAATCCTGATGGAGACTGACGGCCATTAGTTTGCTCAAGCACAGTTGGTTTGTGCAGCAGGACAATGACCTGAAGCACACAAGCAAGTCGACCTCTAAATGACTAAAAACAAATTAAGGTTTTGGAGTGCCCTAGTCAAAGTCCTACCTTAAATCTGATTGAGGTGCTGTGACATGACCTTAAAAAGACCAAAATTGCTCTCCAGTGGTGTTGAAGACTTGTTGCCAGTTATCGCAAATGGTGGCACAACCAGTTATTAGGTTTAGTGGGGCAATTACTTTTTCATACGGGTGATAGTGGTTTTGATTAACTCTTTACCTTCAACAAATGAAATAGTGATTTAAAAGCTGCACTTTGTGTTTACTCACATTGCCTTTGTCTTATGGTAAAACTAGTTTGATAGGATAGGGGAAAATCCGTACAGCATTTGGAAGCAACCAACTCCATCAGCATCTCAGTTCTTTTATTTCTCATAGTGACCAGAGACTGTGAATTTTTATTTAAGATAAAGAAAATACATGAGGCTTAACCCTACACTAGCCACAAATCAATCAGTGTGACTTCCTCTTCACACAAAATTATCAAAGGAAAGTCAAAGGAAAGTGATTCATGTGGTTAGTGAAAACCTCTAAAAATAGAATAAAGTCTTTATAGAATAACTTTTGTTAATTCAGTATGAAGTGGAGATCAGAGTCCCAATCAAAGGCTGGAACTTTTATGTCTCAATAATGATATCATAAAAAAAAAGACATATAGATATATAGTGTATTTTATGGTAAAGGTTGTACTCGCATATGTAAGATAAAAGCAATCCATTTAAGATAAGTGGTAGGAAGCTGTCAGAATTCTTCTGCCAACTTCAAAGTAGTTTAAACATAAAAAGCAAAATTCATATATATATAGTGTAATAGCGCAATATTTAAGTGTTAAAATATTGCACTCACATATATTTATGTTCAAAGAGCTCCTTCATAAATCAATAGTGTGGATCTTCTTTGTATGTAGTGATGATGTGTTCCAACATAAAAAATACAAAAATAATATAGTGCAGGCAGGCCCGGACTGGGACAAAAAATAGGCCCAGGCATTTCAGACTGAGCAGCCCATTTTTATGAAAAAACATATATGTACATACATACATACATATCCATAATACTTGGTCATTCAACATGGGAAGCCTGAAGCCACTTGAAATCAATATTATAGAGTAAATAACACAATACCTTATCTTTTCCACTAAATGATTTCAGGGCCTTGAATGGTTTGTCCCCTGAAGTCACTACAAATTCAAGAGGGCATTTTATCTCTGGATAAGTAAAAATGAAATAGTTCCTACTGTAAATGAAGGAAACAGATAACCAAACACACACACCAGGACAGGCTTTTCCACACCGTCACCCAGACACACACACCAGTACAGGCTCTGCCACACCGACACCCAAACACCCACCAGCACAGGCTCTGCCACACCGACATCCAAACACACACACCAGGACAGGCTCTGCCACACTGACATCCAAACACACACACACCAGGACAGTTAAAAAAGAAATGGTTCAGCACTCAACTCCCAGGAAGCTGGGAACTAGCAGGAAAAAAGGGCAAAACAAAAACAGAAAGCATAACAGGGCCTTTTGAACGTTGCTTTTTTGTTTTGCTTTCTTTGAATAAAGTAACCTAAGGATTGGAAGCTGATTGGAGTGCTGGGGTTCTTTTCTGTGTTCGCACACACCCCAGGACAGGCTCTGCCACACTGACACCCAGACACACACACACTAGGACAGGCTCTGACACACTGACACCCAGACACACACATCAGGACATGCTCTGCCACACTGACACCCAGACACACACACCAGGACAGGCTCTGTCACACCAACACCCATACACAAACACACACCAGGACAGGCTCTGCTACACTGACACCCACACACACACACCAGGACAGGCTCTGTCACACCAACACCCACCAACACACACACACGCACACACACACCAGGACAGACTCTGCCACACCGACACCCAAACACACACACAGCAGGACAGGCTCTGCTGCACTGACACCCAATCACAAACACCAGGACAGGCTTTTCCACACTGACACCCGCATCCGGAGGGTTTCCACGGACGGTTTCACTCAGCCTGCCTGTGGCATCTTTGCCACCAAAACTGCCTGCCTGTGGCATCTTTGCCACCAAAACAGCCTGTCTGTGGCATATTTGCCACCAAAACAGCCTGCCTGTTCCATCTTTGCCCCCCCCTTACACATCCATGCTATCACACACACATATTCATTCACTCGTTCACAAATATTTATTCACTAATTCACAATCAATCACTCATTCAGATATTCATTCATACATTCCCTCATTCAGATACTCATTTACATATACTCATTCACAAACATTCATTCACTCACAGATACTCATTAATTCACTCTTTCATTCAATCTCACATACTCCATACAGCCTACCTCACCCCCTTACCTGAACTGATGATGTACACGCCGCCCGCAGACTTCCGCGGATCTGCACAGGGGAAGCAGATGTGCAGCAGGGTCATCTGACGCGCGTCTGCCAGGTAAGTAGCGGGCCCGCTGCTAGAGTTGCGGGCCCGGTCGCAGTTGCTGCGGGCTTAAGGGGAAGGTGCCCCTTTTGCCCTGCATTAAGGACGGCCGCATAGGTCCAGTCAGTCCTGTCCTAACTGGACCTATTTTAAGGTAGGGGCCTGGAGCTGCAGCTCCATTAGCCCCTAAATCAATCCGGCCCTGCCACGGCCCATGGCCAGTCCAGGCCTGAGTGCAGGAGTTCAATACACAGATTATATATATATAAAATATTGCACTCACATGCAGTGTAGCAGACAAAAGACTCTTTAAGAACCATTACTGGAAATCTTCTTCCTTTGTGTGCTTAGGGTTATAAGGAGCAAAGCCAAAATATAATATATTTCAATTTATTATAAAAGGCAATATCCAAAATATTCCCAAGCAGATAATAGAGGTTAGAGATTCATGGAATCAAATAAAAAATACACAAAAAATATAAAAGCTACAAAATCAAAATAACAAAACAGCTCAGAAATGGCACGTACCACATTTTACCACAACAAGGCTTCTACTAGGAGTGCAGAAGCCTTTTTGTGGCGAAACGCGTTGTGGTTGCTGAGCTGTACAGAGGCACAGGCTGCACAGAGACCTTCCTGACTTTCTGGCTAGCTTCAATGAGCAGGTCTCTGGTGTGTGACACTAAAGGTAACAGACTAAGACAAATCAATATATTATTAGGTAGAGAGGGCTGGCATGCTTACAATCTAGTGTACATGAAGAAGACCAGATTCAAAGAAACATAATATTTCTGGGTTTTAGAATACCCAATCTGAGTAATGTTATATGGACCTTTACAGATTTAATTTGAATGCTTACACATTATTGTAGAAGATGCCTTAATTCTAATATTATGTGTATCCTATGTAGAATTATTATTTTTTTTTTCCCTTTACAGTTCATTTATGATGAAAAAGTTGCATGGTAAGTAAAGCTATGCTATTACTTTTAGTACACTGATCCATTTAAATGGTTTGATTATTGCTTTTCTGCAATTACCAATGTTTTTCTTGGCGGAACTGAGAATGACATGGACACAACACATCTTTAATGGCAGTAGGTTACAAATCAAAAATGCAGATCTGTTCAAGAGATGAAATTATATTTTGGACATGACTTCTGTACCAGCCTTTTAATTGTAAACTGCATTTACCTTCATTTACAGAATTGGCAGCTATCTTAATTTGGTTGGAGGTTATCTTTCCAGTGTTATGTGATTGAGTATAATGACCTGCAATTTAGTTTGTAGTAGACATTCGAGTCTAAGTATTTGTTTATTTTGCTAGCAATAGATAGCACAAGATCTTCACAAACTGCTCTGACCAGCTGGTATACCTCTTTCCAGGTGGGAGTCCTTGATTCTAGTCCTGATGTATGCTGTTTACATTATTATTATGAAGTAAGTATGTAATAGTGATTTATTCTGTTCTGTAAGTTTTATTTTGAGCTTTTATTAGACCTTTTACCAAACCTCACATCATGAATATGTAGCTATTGATTGTCCAAGTCAGCCAAAAAGTGGAATCTTACATACTGCAGTTCACTGAAGGAATCTTACAATGGCACCTGCTTAAGTAGCCAAGGACATCAGTAGCATTTTCATGAATGAGTCCACATCATAGGTGGTCATCATTGCTAGAAAACCTTGAATCGCCTCAATTTTCACCAATCTAACTAGAAAGAGGCACAACTGACTTTGCTTTTTGGAGAATTCACACCTTGTTCTCCAAAATTTTAACCAATTGTGTAAAGAGGTTCAAAATAATAATCCTACTTAGGTAAATACCCAAGAACCAGTGTAACTAAATTGGTTACTAAAACCTTAAAAGATACGTTAAAATATATTTGTTTAGCCTCAAATTACAAACTCGTAGTGGATTTTGGCGAAACATTGGTTAATCTTCCAAATTGCACTAAAACCCGTGTGAGGAGCCTTGGCAACTGTCTTTGGAGAAGACAGACCAAAAAAATCTTCAATGGTGATTTTTTATTGCTTGCTTTATCCTGTCTTCAATGATGTTTGAAAAGATGTCAGGAAATACAATGTAGTCATGTCTCATTGTGACTGTTATTTAACTCAGGTTTAATTCAAACATACACAATTGCTTTGAAAAGAGTTGTAAGGGAAGAGCAAACCTGGCCAATGGATTAGCGAGTAATGTGGAAATAGATGACAACGTCAACTGTGATGCCACCGTGGTTTTACTTAAAAAGGGTATGTCTTTTATAAATATCTTATTAACTTATTATAAATATATAAGAAAGCAACATATGGAAGACTATCATTACAAACAATAACAGATAGCAACAATAACATAATTGAGTAAAACCCTACTTGCACAGTCTTAATACGATTATATGATAATGTGGCTGTGGGGTTTTCACCACTGATGTTGTACTGTTAATAGAATGTTTTGGTTTTCTCACAGGAAACTTCCATCGCAAAACCTCAGTGATCATGGTAGACGAGTTACTGTCTGCATACCCACACCAGCTCTCGTTCTCTGAGGCCGGACTCAGGATCATGATAACTAGTCACTTTCCCCCCAAAACCCGACTCTCAATGGCCAGTCGAATGTTAATAAACGAGGTCAGTCATTTTAGTTGCTATGACTAATGATATGGAGTAATGCTGCACAGGATAGCCAACTAAATTGATTACACATTTTATGATAACATTTTAATACATGGTCAACTGATCAACTGATATGTAAATATTTTTTATCCAGTATGATATATGTAATATTCTGTAAAATGTCTCATGCCTCAGCCATGTCTCAGTATTTCATATCTCTCTATGACCTGTCAGCCAGACTGCACTTGTGGAAGAATTGGCTTCAATTTGTAAAATTTCCAAGCAGGGGCATAACTAAAAACCACTTGGCCCTGGTGCGACAATTGCCTTGCCCCCCCAACTTCAACAGCTAGTCTGTGCCATTATTGCACCCACACAGCTGGTCTGCGCCTTCTTTGCCCCTTACAACATATGTAAACACACTTACACAAATTACACACATTACACACACTCCATCTCACTACACTTACACATCCATGCTCACACACACACAATTACACATCTGTGCTCACACACACAAGTACACATCCATGCTCAAACACAAGTACACATCCATGCTCGCATCCATAATACATACATATATACAAACACATATACATATATCCCCCTCTCTCACCGCTACTGCAACTTTCTCTCTGGCTGCTCACGCACAGGGGTCTCGTAACATAACGTGGCCCCGATATGTGCCTATCTCTCGGTGCCGGTTCAAAAAGATAATAATAATATATCAACAGTTAGAGTAGCTGTTTTGGCTTAATCTTTGGGCACGTAGCAACCTTTTTAGGTTCAGTAGAAGATTCCTTGCTGGATCCTGAGTGCAGCTGAACCCAGTAATGTATTTACTTTGTTCAGTGACTTAGGGCTGACTCAGGGTGATACCATGGCTGACACCCAGAAAATACCTCCAAAGCTGATAATATGCATATTATATTTTTGTATGTATGCAGCTACGACATGTGTTCAGTTATGATACGCATGTACTGATATGGTGTTTTTTGCAGAGGCAGAGACTAATAAACAGCAGAGGGTACTCAAATGGCGAGTCAGAGGTGTCCATAAAAATCCCCATCAAACATGCAGTAGAGAATGGAACAGGCCCCACAAACTCAGCAGAGAGGAATGGCAACGGCACCAGGAGGGATGAAGATGTTCGTGAGGCCGGGAATGAAACAGAAAATGAGAATGAAGACAATGAGAATAATGAGAATGATGAAGAGGAGGAGGAGGAAGATGATGATAATGATGGGCCCTTTACTCCGTTTGAGATTCCCGGTAGCTATCTGTTTTCTAATTTGCCTTTACAAAGTTGTGTGCAGTTTTAACAAAACACCAGCAGATGTCCCTAGATATCCAGTATACAAAACCCTTGGGTTAGGACTGGAAACTATTTATAGGGGGAAAATGATTAAAAGGCAACGAGCTAAGGAATGACAAGTTAGAGGGTTTTTTTATCTCTAGTAGGTTAAACATCTCAATTTCTAAGCTATTCGCAAAGCAAAAATGAAACATTTATGACGTCTTAACATTACCTATAAGCCGGTTATTAAATTATGTGTTTATTTACAAGTAACATTTTGTGTATTGACTGATTGCTCATTTCAAATATTTGTAACTGATTTAAGTAACTAGCCAAAACCACACAGCAGAAACGTTAAGTTAAAAAGCTTTATCTTCAGTGACATGTCCGCTATAAGTATTGATGTTTAGTTCTAAAATGCTTTGCATCCTCTTATAAAGACATCTGTAGGGCAAGATATTAAAGTCTGCAAGCTGCGCAGATTTTTGGGGGATATTTAAACTGCATTGCATTGTTCGTATGAAGCATGTTAACGCGTATGTCTGTCTAGCGCTTTTTTCTTTCATAACCAAATTTCCACAGATGGTTTACAACAGAAAAACATCCCACTCAGTTTTCACAGCTTTCTTGGACTCTTTTCAGATATTTGTGTGCTGTGTTAAATCACGCTTCCCTAAAATGTTCAAAACACCACCCGTTGTTTCCTGTCTATTTTAAGAATTGCTTCCAAGTCAGCGGCGAGCTTAGGGTAACTGGCACTTTGTTGCGGAATTTTGGTCATGCCCCTATTGGCGAGTGTGGCTATATTATTGAGCCCAACCCCTTCCTGTGTATGCTCCACCCCTTTCTTGCATATGTTCCATGCACATGCATGTACGGGCTCAAAATGCATTGTTTTTAATGGGTTTTGGGACCGCTCATTGTCCTTAAGGGGTTAATGAAGTATTAAACTTAGGTTATACTGGACTGGACTGGACACGGAACAACAGCGAGCAAGCAGAAAATCTAAATACACTCCAACGTAAATTATTGTAAATTACAAATATTCCACAAATTCTTAAGGTGTTAAATAGCAAGTAAAGAGCTTGTTCACACATTTTGTTCCAGATTCTTAGAATTTTTAATAAATAAATAAAAACTATGATAGTACAACTTTTACAGGGAAAAATGTCTTGTATTTTAATGCCTTTTTTTTTTTTTACTTGTCTTATTTTGGAAACAGCTGGAAATGCCAATAGACTGAAATGGGTGCTAACTTGGCCCCTGTGTTTCCTCATGTACTTTACCGTGCCCAACTGTTCTAAGCCACGCTGGGAGAAATGGTTTATGGTCACATTTGTCGCCTCCTCCATCTGGATTGCTGCCTTTTCTTATGTGATGGTGTGGATGGTAAGCAATTTATATTTTTAACCTTAAATCTGGTTAGCAGGTATAGAAAATCATACAGTAAAAACATTTTTCTAGATCGACATGTTCCAACTTTTTGTTGTATAGAGCCTCACATCACTGAGAATCGTATTTTGGTACCTGGATTTTAGTAAAGGTACATACCAGTGCCACCATACAGTCCCACCAAGGAAGTTTCGGCACCTGTGTGTTGGGGGTCTCATCAGACCCCTATAATTCTCACATGAGCAAGCACTGGTGATAAGTATAGTGAGCATGTGCACTGGTAAGCAGGAGATGTGTTGGAGTAAGAGGGCAGATCCATAGGAGGGATTATGCTGAACCTACCAATGCATTGGGGGGGTAATTAAAAGGGGGCGCTTAGCTCTCAATTAAATTGACATACAGGTCACTATATCCACTTTAATGCTCATAATGAGTGGTATTTTTTAGACTTGTGCATTCGTCTTCGGGCGAACATGAAAACGAACACGAAGAGTGCGTTTTTCGTGTTCGTTCCGAAGACACGCCGAAGAGAAGACAGCGGCGGTAAAACGTAGACGAAGACACACACCACGAAGATCTTCGTGATCGTCTTCGTCTTCGTCTACCACTCTCCCCGGTCCCTTCCCCTTCTAACTTACCTTGGCATCGCGGCAGTTCACGGAAGTGGAAATCTGCAGGTTAGCCGTCACGGGTTACAGGGCAGTCCGAATGAGCCTATTGGTCGCCTACAGGGACCTCCTCTGGCATCAACCAATTGACCCTGCAGGTGACCAATAGGCTCACTCGCACGGCCTTTGTAACCCCTGACAGCGAACCTATGGATCCATAGGTTAAAGGGCCGTGCAAGCGACCAATAGGCTCACTCGCACGGCCCCTTAACTCCTTTAGGTGCAACAAGTGCACCAGGAGCCTAAAAGTCTGTACGAGCGACCAACAGAGTCGCTCGTACAGACTTTAAAAAGTTAACCCCTAATGAAGCAACTTGTCCGGCAGATCCCACTGGTCTCCCTGTTCTATCAGTTAATAAATGATAGAACAGGGAGACCAATGGTATCTGCCGGACAAGTTACGGCACCAGGAGTTTAACAGTCTGTACGAGCGACCCTATTGGTCGCCAGCCCCCTGCTGACGACCAATAGAGTTGCTCATACAGACATTTAAACTCCTGGCGCCAGAGCTGCTGCGGTACCCGTTAACCCCGTATTAACCCCTTAACCGGAAAAAACGAAGAAAAACCGAACACGAAGAATGTCCACGAATATTCGCCTGAAGAGAAGACAGGAACAGGCGAATATTCGAGGAATACGAAGATTTTTTTTTTCCCGAAGACGAACAAGAAGAGCCCCCTGGTGCCCAAGTCTAGTATTTATCAGGTAGTGGGGTCCTTGGGAAGTCCACGTGCATGGTGCAGCCACCAGACCATCATTTGGAATCACGCTGGATAACAATGATCTAGGTGACAGTCATGGAAAATATGACACTAAACGCAGTAGAACAATCACTTCTGACCTTGAATTTGATTATTCAGACAGCAAAAATTAAAGGAATTTGAAGTATTATTTATAAAATCAGCTGAGCTTCTTTTACAGAATGGCTGCAAATAGTTTTAGTTTTCAGCTCAGCTGAGCAGACTTTCCACAGAGGTAATATGTCTGTGATTAACGAAGAAATGCAGTCTCTGTTATGTCATACACACCTACCTCTCACCAAAAGAAGTGTCTCCGAGCCCACATTTCCTAAAATGCCACGCTAAAAAGAAGAAATAAAGAAGAAACCCTCATGTTTTTCTAGCCTGGAAGGCTACTGGAAATGGGTAGCTTATGTCTTACACAGCTGAATGTTTATAAAACATAATTATGTTTCAGTGAACTGATCCAATTTTGTTGAATTCCCTTATGTAAAAATATTACATTTTTTACAATGTTTGCCAATCTCTAGTTTACAGCAAGATGTCTGCATATCCATACGTGTCTATAGCACATAGCATGGTGGTTTAAAAAGCAAAGAAACATAAAAAAGGAAATTCCTCCGAGCCACACCTATTGCATAAGGCATTATAATTACATTTTTAGAGTTTTAATTATCCATACTTACTGGCTTTTTTTCCACAAACAAGACCAGCAGCACAATTTCCTCTTCTCTTATTATTGGTCTCTGAGCCAGAATGTAAATACCACTGGGTACTTCCAGTAAGGACTCCCTCACTTCTTAAGTGCTCTTTTCAGATTACACATTGTGCCTTTCTGTGTTAAAGATAAATACGACTTTACCCAAAATAGATTACATTACTCTTTTCATACAACTTTGGAGTTTCATACAACTTTGGAACTTTGGAGTATTGATCCCTAATACTACACAAAACCACTCTGTTGTAAATATTGCAGTGTAGTACTAGTGTAACATGCAATTTTAAAATATCCCCAAAATAAAGAAATGTACCTGAAATAAATGAAATCAAATATAACTGATGACACGGGAGATTTTGTTAGAATTAATTTCTCGTGCACAGGCTGGACCCTACAGTAAATATGTAGGTAAATATGTTTATTGTGCTGATGTTTCTTTCATGATACGTGTTCACAGGTCACTATAATCGGATTTACATTGGGAATACCAGATGTAATTATGGGTATCACCTTCTTGGCTGCAGGGACCAGTGTACCAGACTGCATGGCTAGTCTGATAGTAGCACGACAAGGTACGTATAGCCCATATATCGTTTTAAGTACTTGTATAACTTATTGGAACATATCTTATATATAGCTATTGTAGTGTTTTGATCAAAATAAAAAAGTATTGTTTTATTATGTTATGGCATTCTCTTCTTGGCACCTAAAATAAATTAGAATGGGTATGTATAGCAGTCTATAATGTCCATGGTGTCATCACCTGCCCTCATATGCAAACATCCATTGTACTGCTCACATTGCTTTAGAAGAAGATTTTTTTGAAATAGCCTATGATCTCCTATTTACTTTGTATTAAAAGCTATTTAACAATCATTTACTGTCCATATGTCATAAGATAACTGAATCTAGAAAACACAGTAGGATTTATATCACGGGTGCACACCTCGGCCCACCCTACATCCCAAAATACATAGTAAAATTAAAGTTATTGTGGATATAATAAAGATGGAATGGAAATGGCGACCAAGGTCTCTTTAAGTCATCCACACTTAACTTACACCACATACCCGAGGAAGAAGCTTTCCAGGCAGGTGAAAAGTACATGTGAAGATGGAAAAATAGCCCGTTCTGTCTTCTTTTGTATTTCACTTGCGTGTAGGTATGGGCGATATGGCTGTATCGAATTCCATCGGGAGCAATGTATTTGACATCCTTATCGGACTCGGCCTCCCTTGGGCATTACAGACCCTGGCGGTGGACTATGGATCATATGTAAGTTGTCATTAACCATGCATTTTTCAGTGATCACCTAAATACTGTCGTTTTGATCTAAT
Source organism: Sceloporus occidentalis (assembly GCA_023333645.1). Classification (NCBI taxonomy): domain Eukaryota; kingdom Metazoa; phylum Chordata; class Lepidosauria; order Squamata; family Phrynosomatidae; genus Sceloporus; species Sceloporus occidentalis. The sequence goes on along the minus strand of JALMGF010000015.1, from coordinate 16,667,095 downwards.
ATTGAAAAGCAAGTGATACAACCCTTTGAGATACAGAAAAGTGAGCAAGTGTTCCTAATCCGATTAACCTTCAGGATGATTACAAGAGGCAAAACATGTCAGAATGTGTCATAGTACTTTAACTATTCTGAAACTAGCGTAATGTTTAATTTTTGGAGATTCATTTTCATACCCTATTTGGTATGGAAAAAATGTGCATTGCTCATTGAGTCATAAATGCAATAAAGCTTGTTGGTGGAGATTGGGTAAGCATGTTTCTACAGATTATATGGATGTCTCCCGATACAGCTTGTGTACACTGACAGACGCATGTATTAGAGTTACTGTTACTGGAACTTTTGGGGGCACACTGCAGTTTTAACTCTCAGACAAATACTTCTCCCTCGCTTATACCGTTCTTCATGGGAAGGGCTTAAAAGGCAACCCTGGTGATCTCATAATAGGGAGTAGGGATGTCCCTGCCAGGGCTATTGCTAGGCTCATAAAAATTATTCGGACAATTGTTTTTCGGATGAAAATCAGAGGTCATTTTACATTCGGAAATGAAATTCATGTCACTCACCCTTACAATTACATCAACAATTCTTACCATGCATTTGCGGCCTATGGAGACACTGCATGAACAAACTCTATACAGTAATCATTTTATGTACTATTTTTCATTTCTGATCAGACTCATGTCTTGCCCATAAAACTTTGGCCTCAAACAATGTCTCTGCTGGTTATTCAACTAATTTAAACGTAACTCTCTTTTTTTGGTTATCAATGCACACTGCACGGTTTGTATAATGTCTTGTGGACAAGGGCTGAGAGATTAGGAAAACTCCACAGAAGGTGCATAGGCACCTACAAAGTCTTTATGGAAGACACTAACACCTTTGTCCTGCGATGGTGATGTATATGGGTTAAATCAGGTAGTAGAGTATAAAATAATTTTATCTGTAAGGCGCGTTCCCCGGGCTTTGTTAATCCAGTCATTCAGAGATGCGAGGGAAGTACGTTTTCCATTGAACACTTTGCTGCGTAACACATCCTTCCTTTAATTCTTTAGCCTGTATAGCACACATGTTTTATAACGTTTGCATTACCATTCAGTGAATCGGCATTCTGTAAGGTGCAGCTTCACATAAGCTTACAAGACGTCACAAGCAACGCCTGCAGAATATCTTACTCTGTGAACAGCGGTCCTCTAAAAGATATCACAAATTCCTTTTCTACTCTAAAGATGAAAAAAGCTGAAACATTCTTATGAAGTATCAGCCCTTTGTCTACTTGGTATATCATTTTGCTATATTTAATACTTTATTTTTAAACATCAAATAATACTTACGCATTATTATTTGATGGGCGTCCCATATTATTTGTTTATTTGGGGTCCCTTCTGAAGGCATTTTTCAATTTATCACAAATGTGTTTACTGTCGTCTTCAGGACTAAAACAGCAGTATCCATTTTTGTGTTAAACCATGTAAGGCCCCATGTAACTGCCGTGCATAAACATTTCACAATGTGTATCATGCATCTAGCTTAAGGTATTATATGAACCCTTCGTGTGCAGTATCTAAATAAATGCCGCTACTTTTAGACTAATAGAACTAATTTGTATAAACGTGCTTGACCCACTACACATAAAATATTTACATTGAATTCTGCACACGTTATTTTTCTGGGACTAGAAAAAATGGAATTGGCATACGGCCACCGGCATTACTGAAGATTAATATTGATATTGCACTAATCTTAGCACAAACTGAAGTATGAAGAAACAGGCTGTTTGTAAGAATTGCTGGAATACGTCCATCACTGTAACATCCATCTCTAAACTTTTTTCTCCTCTTGGTTCCGACAGACTTCATATAATTATGATTTGGAAAAACAAAGGGTTTTGTCAATAGTAAATGCTATCCTATTTTATTTTCTTCCAGCTTTCTATTGGCTTTACATTAAAATAGCCTCCTGCCTAAGTATCTATCTATATATCTATATATGTATTGGTTATTTTAATATATAAACAACATTACACAGATTTATTTCACTGATATGCCCCTTTTAATAGCGTTGAAGTTGAAGAGTCATTGTGGTGGTCAAAATACTAGTAAATAGACATTCCACTAACTATAAAAAGAAATATAGTAACCCATAAAAAAGAACTGAAACTCTTCCTACTAGTCAGGAGTTTGGACCTACTAAGCATCTGTAAGGACAGAAAGTTTTGTAAAGTTATGCTTGCAAGGAAGTTTCTTCTGTTATGGGTCCAGATTAGCAAGATGTGCACAAGCTTGATGTTGGGTTGGCCCTGGCATTATTCATGACGTTCTGGAGAGTTACATGGGTGGAACAAACAGCAAACACCGAATCCCATGCTGTAAGAAATTGAGGTCATTTCCATTTAGCAATGGACTGGGAATCAAAATCCACCCTGGCACTTTAATGCAACTAGTGTGCCCAATGACCAGTCTAGCCCTGTGCCCATTCAACCATATTATAATTATAATTGTATCCTTCACTGCCTGATTCCAGTAAAAAATAAATACACTATGTAACAAACAATTCATGTCAATTTTTCATGAAGTCATTTCTGTTTTCAGTTCTGTTTTCTTGTACAGTCAAGTATTATTTCCCCAGGGTAGCCACACAGTCTTCATGCACGAAAAGAAACTTGACATCACACGCTACCTTCAGGAAAACATAGTTGAGAGATTAAAGAAGGTGACACCTTTGCAATTTTCCAGCTGGTTTTCTGCATAAACTAGTATCCCACTAGATACAGGTGATGGGGCTTGATGTCAAACTTTAAGAATGACAAATTGGTTACAAAAAATAGAAATGAAGAAAATATACAGATGGCTTATTCGATGAGTACTCCAAGTGGAAAAGAAACATAATTAGTTTAGTCTGGCTAATAACAGCAAGGAATTGAGGCATGGCTACTGCATAGGTTTTTATGACCCATTGATTTTGAAAACACATTGTTATCTATAACATGTCATGCCAACTTGTAGTGGACCTTGTCAACTGCATTCACTAGTCAACTGGCTAGGGTTGCAAGTCATTTTACTTACGCATGCATCTGTAACTCTTTTATTGGGTTACCCTGATTTTTTCAATGTAGTTGCTCCAGCCAGCTTTCTTGCTGCTGTTGGCCCTTCATAATATATAGTCAAAGTTGGTGAGTTGAAATATCTTGTTAGGTGTACTTCATGACTGGTTAACTGATCCGTTTCATAAAAGGACAGATACTTTTCCATTGAACAGATTTTTCCTTGCAATCATTTCACAAATTTACAAGTTCCTGAAATCATGGGTAACTTACATACACACTGGCACACATATTTACATATAAACATATTAACACACATTCCCTCCTACACAGATACGTGTAACACATACTTAAACATTCACATTCATCCTTACACATACACATACACATTCATGCTAACGCACACACACTTAAACATACACTCTAACATACATACATACATACTCACTCCCTCCCTTACCCACTCCAAAAAATGGCCTTAGATTTTATGTAAAAAGTCTGTCCATCATACCGAATAGTGCTCTTAATGTTTGTTCTGTGTTGCACAGCTTTGAAAGAATAGCAGTAAAACTACAAGACAGGGCAGGTCACAGGCCATTATTAGCATGTATGAGACTATTTATACTAACACTAGTATGAATAGCATCACTTCAAATTCCCCATTAGATATGACAGTGCGGTTAAATCCAGCTGTTAAAGAAGACAAAAGGAAAACATTTGCTACAAGTCATGAACTTTCATTAAAGAACTGGATTATTGAGTTAGGTTGTTTTCCAGCTGTTGGTTATCTACCAATCCCACGAAGCACAGCTAAAACCCTAACAGAAATGTAAATATGGTTTGCTACTCATCACAAGAGTCAGGTGAATGGCTAGAAACATATGATCTAGGGATTAAGCCCTTATAAACTTTAACAAAACCATGACAACAATGATCATGTTCACACATACCCTATAGTCTCTATACCCTCCCACAAAATACATTACACACACACTCCATACACATTTTGTATCCCATACATACCTTGTAAGCTTTCCTCTCTGCTCTCAGTATTCTCCTGCTTTTCAGCTTTTTGGCTTAGATCGCCAAAAAGAGAGAGACGCAAAGACTGGTCCTCTGGCCTTGCAGTTGAGTAAGTCAAGGGAGCCCAAGGTATGCATTGGTGTCCCCTGGTTTGATGGACACGTGGCTATTTGTGCGGGGGCACACTGCACACCACTGTTTTGAGTGAGCGAGAACTTTTTTGCACCTTCGGACCCTTTGCTACACTTATATTAATGTGCCTCTGGCCTATGGTAATGGGGGAATTTTTTGCATGTAAGCAACCTGCTAGGACCTCTTACCTAATGCTGAACTTTATTTACTTAATTATTGCATTTGTGTGCTTTTTATTATAAAGTCCTCTTACAAAAATCCTGAGTGCAGTGAGGTATGCAGTTGTCTGACAGATAAACATTTAGCTGTAACATCCCGCTAAGATTTACTAATACCATTGGTATGCTCTTGTTACGGAGGACTTGAATCATCCTGTTAGCGATGCTTGAGAGACAATGGCAAATATTTAATTCCTCTGATTATCAATGCATGATTCCTGTGGCATAACTCTTGTAGTGTTCTATTTTCCACTTAAGCCATCTTCTGCCAACTTTTTTGGCATATTTTTCATTTATTTTTCATCTGCATTCTATGGTAGAATAGGTTCCCACTGACTGTCTGAAATATTACTAGGTGTAAGCTACACCATAGCAATCTAATTTCATTTGCAGCAATCCAATATAATGTATATTTTAATGTCTTGTTTTTAGATCCAGCTGAACAGTCGGGGACTCATCTATTCTGTTGCATTACTACTGGCTTCCTTGTTTGTTACGGTATGTTTTAAATGTTCAGTTTGAGCACATTTTACCAGCCAAAGGTTAATATAAGAAAAAAGGAGAACAAAAAAGGATTTGTAATGGTTAATGAAATAAATGAAATTTTACGTTAAACAGTAAAATGTCTTTAGTGATACATTTAGAATTATAATTACTTATAAATTCTGAATAATTAACACAGTGGGGGCATTAAAACAAAAACATAGGATTGATGAGTTAAGGATTAGTTAGTTTAAGGAGTTCTGAGTACAGTAGATTTTTTATGTATTTAAAAAAAACAATGTTTATATTAATCAAAACTGAAAGATCTAATTTTTTTTTTTATTTCCTTGTTTTTGAATAATAAGCAAATTTTGTCTATTAAAGCAACATGAAATGGATCTGAAACAGCTGATTTTTAATGGAATATCTTCATAGACGTACAGAGGTCCTTTATCAGCAGCCATCACTCCTGTGTTCCAATGGCACGTTGTGTTCACTAATCCAAGTTTACATTTAAAACGCTAATTGATCGTTAGAAAACCCTTTTGAAATGATGTTTGAACTGCTAGAAATGTCCTTGTTTCTCATGAAAACAGCTAATTCACCCCAAACTTGTGAACAGTAGTGTCTACTAAAAAACTTCCAAAACATAGGGAATATTAATGATTATAGTTGATTCATTTAAGTTTTTGATCTTGATTATTATTTTGTTTTATTAGTAAATAACAAAAAATGCACCAATGTGTACCATAATAATATACAATACAAGGTTTATTTGTAATGTGATAATCATAATCAAAACTCTTTCTTCTGTGCCTTATGACTCTTTTTCTAAGCCAACTATTAATTGCTCAAAATCAAAAACTATTTTGTGTTCTACGCTCCCTTTAATTAAGAAAGAAATCAGTAATTATGGCGACATAAACATTCACACAGAAATAAAATGTATGAAGAAAATCAAATGAATACATTGAATGTATGTTAATATTATTTTCTTTAGATGGTACTGTCCCTTTAATATGTGTTCTCTATTTGTTTTATCTTGTTAGGTAAACTATTTTTGTTAGCCATTGCCCTTTCCTGAAAATAATTGCTATATTGAGATATTGTTGCGAATCTTTTACACAGAGAGGACAATTTTTCAAATTAACTATTATCAATTCAAATGTATGTTCCCATAAGTTCACAGACTGCAGTATGAGTTGCTTTGTAGTATTAGCATACCTGGGAATTCTGCTTCTCCGGTTCTCCATGTAAACACCCAAATCCTCCAGGTTTAAATGGGGGTGTTTCCCGTGATGTCAGCGATAACCCCCACCAGTCAGCGGGACTGTAGGTCGTCCTGGCCACGCCCCACAATGGTAGGCTCCGGATTGCCGGTGCCCAAAGGTTCCCAGTTATGAGTATTGGCCTACCTTATGTTTTAGCGAATAGACAGAAATGTTGACTGATCATCTTGTATCTTATCCTTCTAGGTGTGGGGAGTCCACCTGAACAAGTGGAAACTTGATAAGAAGTTGGGAGTAGCATGCCTTCTCCTGTATGGCATGTTCCTCTGTCTCTCCATCCTTACAGAGTTCAATGTCTTCACCTTTGTGAACTTGCCCATGTGCAGGGGAGGAATCTGATCTTTACATCAGACATGTGGAAGCGCTCATCTTTCCTTTCTGTGCAATACACACACACAGCCCTCAGCAAGAAACAACGGTGTACCCAGAATCTCCTGGTTATTGTTCATGCAACTTGTTTTTTTTCCTCCTTTTTCCCTATTGCTGTTTTGAAGAGGAAAAACTCATTTCTTTGAATTGTGTTTTTGATGCGCCAGAGTCCTATACTCATCTTAGAATTTGTCCTTTTAAACAGTGACCAGGGTAATAGGTTGTAAGGCTGCTAACTGGCCCGGAGCCAGCCCTAAACCATGTCTGCTACAATTCCTTCTTTTAACTTATTTGGTGGAAGACTAATCTAATTTATGACTTCAGATTGCTCAAATATTAAGGAACAATGGGAAGGATTCATTGCCAGCGTTTAATTATAAGGAGTAACAAGGGATCAGAAGCTAAATTATTTTGCTTGTTGACATAAAAAAAACTCTTGAACGATCCGCTGGACTACAATTTCTATGTGAAAAAATCCAAAACCCGCTGAGTGTCCTGTGAACTTACATATAATGGTATATATAATGTGTTGATCTTTTTTTGCTCGTAGTATCAAGAGAGAAGGCGGAAAGAATTTATTTTCATTATGAACAAACCTCTCTTTATGAAAAATCTTAGCTAAAAGGTAGATTGTTAGAGGCAGCATTATGCTGTTGTAATTTTTAAGACAGGTATTGACACGGTCAAACCAGATGACATGGGTTATAATGCCAAGGAGATATTACTGTAGTGCCCACAACACACTGCAGTTGCCCCTTGGAGTGCAGAAGGCTGTTTGAAACCACATGTTAATATATGACAATGGAAGCTCCTTTATATCTGCTCTAGATTATTGAAAATCGTCTGGTACAGTATTTTTGTATGCATAGGTTCTTAGCAGGCTTTGGCCGCTATATAAACACAAAAAAAAAGTCATATGATTTTAGTCATACAGTTATGGACACTGGTCTCATAAAAATAGGCATATTTTGCACAGATGCTTTTCAATGACGTTACAAAACACCACTTTTCTTTGAGTGTACACTGGATCTGACCATATTGTATTTATAATATAATAACCTACTCACGTAATGTTGATATATACGTATATATAAAAAAAAATCTGACTTTTTTTTTTTTGTCTCACCAATTATTCCCAGTTTATCCACTGTTTGAAAATGTACATTTCATTTAATATGAAAATTTATGAACGGAAATATATGGGATATTTAGCAGTGTCAGTCTCTGTAAGTCATGGAAGCTCAAGTTAATTCAGGGATTTAGCAGAGGACATATGCACAGCAATGCTTATTTTTCTATACATATATATATTAAATGGTGTTATATTGAGGTGCACTGTCCAACATAGGTGTTACAGCTTAAATATAGTTTATTGATTTTAAAAAAAATGTTGGTCTTAGGAAAAACAAAACTCTTCCAATATCCATTTCATTCCTTCCAGATATCGAAAATGAATATGATTTGTCTATGGCTCATGGACACATTCTGCATTAATCCTATGCTTTGTTAGTTTTCACTGACCTATAAACCAGTGAATGAAGGTCGAGAGGGACAACATATAGGCCAAATACTTCACGTAATACAATTCTGGGAATATACAATGGAAAGGGTGACTACTATATATACATAGAATGTAACGACTGATGATCTTGACAGCGTGTCCTGAGTTGTGTATATTTACATGGCGTTTAAGTATCTAATGCTCATTGCAGAAGACATTTTTGTATACAATAGGCTGGGATACATCACTGGATATACTAGTTTTATTGAGCAGACTAAGAAAGAAGATGGAACAGCTATATAAAATTTTATGAGAGTTAGAACTGAAAATCTGAACATCTGCTCTTTAACAGTACCTGTGTGCATCCAGTGTAAACATTTGAAAAGTAAGCATATAATGTAATGCTATTACAATAGGGGAAAAAATAAAATTAACAGTAGCACTAAAATTGGTGATATACCTTTTGACAATAAGATTAACACGTTAAGATATACTGGTACAGAAGGAGAATAGGTCCTTGCTCTTGGGATGAGACAGAAGAAGAGTGACTGTATACGTGAAGGTGAAAATATGATAGACTTATATTTAATATGTAGATTGAGGCTCCTCTTATCTTATCTTATCTTATCTTATCTCTCACTTATCTGAGTGAGAGATTGATTTCATATCCATTGACATAAGCACAAGTCTAAGCATAAGTCGAGCGTTTTTGTAGACCTGACTTCCTGTATCAATATGTAAATTTAGAATAAAATGAATATTTAAATTATTTTCTTCCCTATCCTAATGGTTTACACAAGACTAGAAAGCTGAAAAAATAATGATATCTTGTAATGGTTGTCCATGATTTATGATTAGTGTTGTATTAAAAAACATACCCTAGGAGCTCAGCAGCATGGAGATGTGGTGTTTTGCCTTCCCTATTCTCTATCTCTATCTAATTTCCCTACTGCCTGTCCTAGCTGGTTCCACTTTCTCCAAACCAGAGCTGATAACCAGGTCTCTGTGTCAACGTAGTTTATATCTGATTGGGGCTGTAGTGTTTAGCCTCGCTCAATTTCTAATTTAACTGGGGGCTAGCCCTGCTTCTTTAACTTTTCCAAGTACCGATTTGATGGAGAGAGGGGGGCTTGACCATGTATAGCAATGGCAATGGGAGATCACTAGGGCACCATATGTAATAAGTTTCAAGGTATGAGGTCTATAGTTGAAGGTGAGATATAAATCTGGCCCTTTTCCAGTTATGTATTATGATCCCTGAACAACCTTGAACATAAATATGTATTATATAAACTATAAAGAGGAACTCAGCAACACCACAATATTACACATGAAACATATGAAACATGCTTTGTTTCAAAACGCAAGACAAACATCTGCTTGAATGCTAGTGGGTGATGGGCAGCCATGAGGAAGTGTAAGTGGAAAGGTCTGTGCAGACAGTTGTGTAGACTTTCATCTCCAAGCTGTAGTGGTTGTTGAGGCTATTTTCAGCAGGTTGACAAATAAGGTTAAAATCTATTGCCTGTGATTTATCCAACATAAAATCTATGAGTAACCTCATTTTCACATCATCTTTTTATTTTCTGGGAAACCCATTATCGTACCTTGGTGCCACAGTACATTAGGAACCTCTCTGGTGAAATCAGAGTTGTTAAACAGTATTAGTAATGCATCTACAGGCAAGGCCATTGTCTATGAATTCAGGATCTATAGCATTATATCTTATGCTGATCCTCAGGGAAGCTACAGGACAGTGCTGACATACCTCACATTTCATCATGTCCATATATACAGTTTTTGTGTATCATGTCCATATATATACCGATTTTGTGTAGTGAGTGTGTGTGATTCATGTAGCTTAGAAGGAGTTTTGCCTATGGATTAGATGGTATATATTTAATTCAGTGGTATCTAGCCCCATATACACATTTCTGCTGTATTATATAAGGACCCCATTAGATATCACTGCTGCATATAATAGTGATTAACATGAGAGATAGCTGTAGATTACTTTATACTAGACACCATTGGCATGAGCACAAATTTATCATTGGAGCTTCCCTATCACATGGGAGAATTGTATTAACAGATGGTTTGATTATGTTCTTGAGAACCAATGTTCTGAGTTCTCAGTCCATAAACTGGTTGGTAGCCACTAAGCTCCAACCAATATAACACATGTTTTGCGTTAAACACATGTTTAAAGGCTAAGCTGTTGGTTTATCAACAGAGAGCTAGCTGCCTTTTGGCTATGTTAATGCATTGTAAGTTCCCAGTGATGACGCTGCTCTGGTGATCTCCCATCCTCTCAATATTGATATTGGGAAGGAGCAGAGCTTGCCATGAGAGGTGGGGTGTAACAAGGAAATAAGTGGCTGGTCTTGGTTTGGTTGGGGAAATGGTAGAGATGTGGCTAGTAATGGAAGTGAGGGGGCAGATCTTTACACCACCCCCACTCTCTCCTCACCACTCTAGGGTGTTTGAGCCTAGTCCATTGCTGCAGGTTGTCTCCTGCGTTAATAAGCACATACAACATGGGGGGTGCATCTGGGAAAGAGATTATTAAGGGAATAAAAACTAAGGTGTAAGGTGGCTGAAAAAGTAATATGATCCTACATGAATCATTTAATACTGGCATTGAGTTTTAATGTATATCTTAATGATGCATGCCATACAATAAGGCAAAATACTATTTTTAGATTCCAGAACCAGTTCCCCGTTCGTTCTGACAGCATTTCTGTTTTTCTTAATGTGCTTTTCTTTAATGGAAAATAAAGAAATTCTCATGATTGTGAGTGATGTTACCATTCGGCAATGTGTAATTTCCCATGTCATAAGTGTGTAGTTAATAGTCGGTACAGGCTGAATGTGCGCCTCAAATCATGGTGCTTGATTGAATATAGATCAAATGAGCAAGTCGCTTTGTGATTATCGCACTGAATTCAAAATGTCAGTTCCACTTCCACCCCACCACCTGGAGTAATCTTTATTAACATATCTGTCTAGATACCCCCAGGAATCCCAGGAGAGGTACTTTTCACGATCACATGGCACCAGTCTTTTTTTTTAATTAAGTTATTAAGTACAACCATGGTGAGATATCCTCTTACACATCAGACAATGTATAACCCAAATTAGGGCATTCACTCAAGAAAATTTAAAAACATCAAATGAAGTCATTAATGTTTAGAGAATAAATATAAATATAATTTTTAAATAAGTTATCATAGATTATTTAGCAGATATTATTCATCAAGCAGAGGGATAACTGCAGGAGTTGAAAGTTTTCTCTTTGTTTATTTGATGAGTGGTTTTTGATAACCACTTGTGGCACAAATATTGGATGTAATTCTCCAATTACAGCTGCCTAACACTTTATCATGGTTTGAGACGCCTCATGTCCATCTGCTGATGCTGGGTCTGATAGTAGTTCTTATCAAGGTTGTATGTTACTGATGTGTTAACCTGGCACTGATCATCTGCATGGTGAAAGTATTTACCTGCATGTTGGTGGTAATGCATTTGGTCCAGTAATGGGGAACAGCTGTACCTCAATTGGCATAGCTCTCTTTGTTCCTGCTCCTTTCAGGTCCATCAGAGACTCATGGGTTTATTTAGTAGTCGAGTAGAAACTTTTCAAACTTTTTTGAGTTTTTCCATTGATGTATCTATGCTTTATGAAGGGCTAGCTCTTCCTTCTAGAAAGTAAACTGTCCAAAATGCAAAGTGAAGTTGGTGAGTTGATTTTGGGAATAACCCTTCTGTGACTGCATAATCCTATACACTGTGTCTCTCCCTAAATGCCGGACATCAGAGATCCATCGAGAAGAATTCCCTGCTGTGTTCCCTGCTCCCTCACTAGTCCAGTGGGAGTTTGGTGATCATGCAGCAGGGCGAGTTTTAACGCCATTTGGCAATAGAGTGAACCAAGATATACAGTATCAGCTGGCCAATGGCAAGTTGCCGCATCCTTCTTTCTTAGCCCAGTGGATGTAGCCACATTGACATTTGCACCATGTTTGCTGACACCTATGTTTTAAGTTGTTTTTTTATTTGTTGGTATATATTTAGAGATTTTTCCCTGTGTAACTTATGGATCAAGATTCTGTTTTACAAATTATTTAAAATATTGTAATTGTATGTAAATAAGTGCTGAATTGGAGAAAAAAGGGATGTGCTGAAAGCTTATATAGTGATATTGTAAAATATGAATTTGCAATTTGTTAGCATGTAATATTTTTCTATTTGTTTTCATTAACCTGCATGACATGAAATTACATAAAGATATTTTTAAATGTTTATTTTTTCGGAACTCAATCCTCCCTTATAGTAAATGACTAAAAAAAACTAGTAGACTGTGTTCTAACCCATTCACCATAAGCAGGGGTGAGCAGTCCATTGGACTAACCATATGTCGCTGACAGGATTAAGGTGCAGTCTAATCTTCCATCCAGGATATCCAAAAAAATTAAAGCTCTTTGTAATAGAACATATTTTTTATTTTCTTTAAGATCTATGTTGTGATTGATGGTGTATAATAGTTTTTTTTAGATAATTAGTCAATTTAGATATTTTAGAATTGAGTACACAATTATTTTTAATGACTGAATTGCAGAAATCATCCTGCAGAAATAAATAAAAGATTGTGACTGAAATAAAAAAAAATCGGGATAAACCATTATTCGTTGTGACACTTTTACCTTTCAAGGTCATTACCTATTACTATATAGTGACATAAATGCTCAGCAGTGGGGAGGCAAGTAGGAAATGACAGAAATGGAAACTCTAAATTGTAATAAAATTTTTAACATTTCTTCCCACCTACCCCAAATCTCCCAATTCAAATATGTCCTTACTCTCTTGCGTCATCATTGTCATTTGATTCTTAACAATAAAAAGTCAGCCATGTTGATTAGAATAAATTAAGTTTATTCTAAAGTTGAAGATGTCCATTCACCTCCCTCAACATTAAATGAAATGGCTGGAACTCAACTCGGACAGTAGAAATAACCCACAACTATTAAAAACCCAAACAAGTATCAATTTGAATAAAATGAATGTGGGTTCCCTGTGTTTGGTAGAATGTTAACCCAGAATGCTTGGTGGTGTTGACACTGGTTCCACTGGTTATTTCCAAGTCTCACTTTCTTACTGAATTCCAAAGACTTTACGACCAAAGGGACTGATAGGTGTTGGCATCTAACTCTCTTTGTTGAGCTTTTCACCCCTTTGATCAGTGTCTTTCTATCCTATGTATAAGAGGTTTGTCAGGGAAACTTTCAAATGCGACCCAATCAAGAAGCACACGCACTAAGGGAACAGATACATCTTTTCTGGAATTTTCCCAAACTTAGGTCTTTTCTGTAATGTACCCTTTTTTCAGAATTGAAATTTGAAACATTTTTAAAACATTGAAGGACTTGTAAGTCTGAAGCCCCATGAGTTGTTGCACAAACATATCTTGAACAACACATAGACACAAACTAATAACTTTAACATGCAATCAATATGCCCTATCATAGAATAAACGTCCTCAAATATGGAAGACTGATATGGAATCAAACCTATAACAACAGTATACCTATACTGTACCCTTACATGTTTGTAGATACTTCTACAATCTCTACAATCTCTAGCTGTTATATGATTTGTACACCATTTTATTCCTCAAAATAATTAACATGAAGCATCAGGCTCTGGTTATACATTACTATGGTCGCTGTCCTGTCTCACCCAAAGCAAGCCATTTCATGCCACTTACCATTCGTTAATAATCTTTTGTACCACTACTTGTGTGTATCCTGATGCGATAAAGGACTCAAGACACACCATAATGGAATTTGCAAAACGATTTTATTTTCAATCTTCCCCTTAGCAAAGCAATTATACATGTAGAGGGGAAAAAAACATTGTCGGGTGATTCACTGGAAATTGTAATGCCATTTTTTTTTGTATTGAATTAGAACACTTGCCTGATAAAAAAAAACTAAATTATCTCAGGTAACATGGAATGCCAAAGGTCTAATAACAAAGTAATATCTCTAAATGACCCACACACCTTTATTTATTTAATTGTATATTTGGAACATGAACTACTGGAAATGGCAATTAATTTTTATTTTTTTTTGCGAGACTGAGGATAATATGATTTAAGCTATGAGTGTTAAATAAAATGTAAAATGCATTAGAAGTAACCTCTGTGACAATATTTAAGAAACAAATAGTTTTTGATACCTGTAATAGAATGTACAGTAATGCAGTGTCCATCTTTCTCTATAACGTGTGCTTCTACCCTGTGTGCTTATTTTTCAAAAAGACTCTATATATTATTATATACATTTATAAATAAATATGCGGTGTATGTAAATAGTGCAATAAATTTTAGAGACACATATTCCTGTTGTGCAAACGGCCTTTGTGGACACTTTCTATTCTGTTATAAATGTATGGATCTCATCTATTCGTGTAGAATATCCCGTAATAAATCTCATATAGAGTTATATGTGGTATTTATCCCAGAGAGCAAAATGTTCATTTCAAATGGACTGGGATTTATATTACTGTGTTACGAGTTTCCATTAATGTGGGTGGTCGTTGTGGATGTCAACTTTATATTTGCCAAGGCAATTTGCACTGGGTTTGGTAAATATTTGTTTACTTTTTAAGATCTCAGTGCCAGCTGTGATACTAATTTACCCAAAGGGAAAGGGTTAAGAAGCTAAACCTAACATAAGACAAGTTTAGATATTATAGATAGAATGCGCTCCTCAAGAAAAAGGGTAAGGGTTAAGAAACTAAACCACATAAGACAGGTTTAGATATTATAGATAGAATGTACTCCTCAACAAAAACACCATCTTGTTGTTAATTATGACATCCCATGTTAAATTTGGGCAGAATTTAGAGAGTTGAATGCAACTGTAATTTTCTTTCATTGTGTTCTGTGCAGTAGCGTACCTAGCGGGGGGGCGGTCCGCACCGGGTGCCGCTCATCAGGAGGGTGCCAACTTGCCGGCACCCCTCCAGAGACGGACAGTAATGTCCCCCGCTGGAGGAGCAGGCTCGCAAGGGAGCGGTATCTGAGGTTTTTAACAGACCCCTGGCTCCCTTGAGTCATTTTAAGCCGGTTCAAGGATCTCCCTTGAACCCGGCTTAAAATCACTCAAGGGAGCCGGAGGTCTGTTAAAGACCTCCGATACCGCTCCCTTGCGATCCGCGTGGCAACAGCTGCTGTGCGCCGGGGTTTGTTGTCAGATCCCGGCGCACAACACTGAAGCCGCGCCCACCGCTGTCCGTGCCCTCTGAACTGGAAGAAGACAGAAGAACTGAAGAAGAGGAGCGAAGAGGAGGAAAAGGAGCTGTAAGGAGAAAAGAGGAAAGGTAGGAAAGCATGACAGTGAGAGTGACAGTGAGAGTGACAGTGAGAGTGGATTAGTGTATGTGTGGATTAGTGTATGTGTGGATTGGTATATGTGTGGATTGGTATATGTGTGGATTGGTATGTGTGTGGATTGGTGTGTGTGTGGATTGGTATATGTGTGGATTGGTGTATGTGTGGATTGGTGTATGTGTGGATTGGTAAGTGTGTGAGAGTGATGGGTGTTATGCTGTACCATTTCCAATGTATTTTTGATTATATAATTATGCTCTAAAGTACATCATAACTCCCATCACTCTATACTGTTCCATACAGTGGCAGAGCTGGGAGACAGAGGCCTTGCACCCCCACCGCAGGACTCGTGAAAGTTAAGTGAACTTCAAAGAGGGAGAGGATAGATAGGAGGGTGTAGATAGGGAGAAGGGAGTGAGACGGGGGATAGGGGGTAGATAAGGAGAAGGTAGTGAGAAGGGGTAGATAGGGCAATCATACTTCTATCATGCCAAGTCTGCGAGTACATCCTGGAATCTGGGTATGCCTGGGCATGATAGGAATGTGATTGCTGTTAACAATTATATATATATATTGTTATTTAATTGTTTTGTCCTATTTTGGTGTGTTACTTACTTTAAATGAAAGTGTTAGATTTTTTTTATGGTGTGGGGGGGTCATATTCGGTTTCGGCCAGGTAAATGATGCATTTTCGGTTTCAGTCCAGAATTCGTTTCGGTCCATCCCTAAGCCAGACAATGAAGTGGTAGGCCTACACCACATCAATGTTTGGCTTAGTATATAGTGATAGGAGTTATGCTGCACTATTATCAATGTCTGGCTCAATGTATAGTGATAGGGATTACGCTGTACCACCGTCAATGTGTGCCTCAGTATATAGTGATAGGTGTTATGCTGTACAACCGTCAATGTCTGCCTCAGTATATAGTGATAGGTGTTATGTTGTACCACTGTCAATTTCTGCCTCAGTATATAGTGATAAGTGTTATGCTGTACCACTGTCAATGTCTGCCTCAGTATATAACGGTAGAATCTATGCAGTTTTAAAGTGTGTCTGTGGGGGGGGGTGCCACATATAGGATCCGCCCCAGATGCCAAATACTCTAGGTACGCCCCTGGTTCTGTGACATGAGATCAAACCAACTCAATGTTCATAATTATATATTGTTTGTAAATAGTTTATGCTCCTGGTGAAGCTAGCCTGGATTTTTTTCATCTTCCTTTCACCCCCTGGTGCAAATGGTGATGTCTTCGCATGACAGATCACAGAAGAACTGTCTGATGATCACAGAAGAACTGTCTTTTTCGCCTTGATTTGCTGAATCAGATGGCTTCATATGTTCTTTATTATTTAAAAAAATAAATAGATCCCTTCAATCACATATGGTTTTGGTGCGGGGATAAAGTATACCTTCATGGTGTATAGAGTCACACCTCATGTCCCCATCCTCTGCTCATTGGGGTGAGAGATTAAAACATCATCAATGAAGTAACAGGAAGAAAAGGGCCCAACCCTTCCTCCTGCCCCGTCTTATGCCTGGTGGGATGGAGCCATTAAAATCTAATAAAATGCCCTTACTATAGGTGTCCCTCATCCAAGGGGTAGTAAGAGTAACTTAACATCCTCCACCCCACAGAACAGGAAAGGGCAGGCAGAAAAGAAGCATATGAGCTCCTTACCTTTATTCCCTGAATAATAAAACATACTTTAATCTCCATTATGTAGGATGTAGGAGATGGGCTTTGTGTCTACCATAGGGTTTTTGGTGAGCATGTGATGTGGGTGAGGGAGGGCATAGCTTGCAGGGCAAAAGTTTTCACCCCTTATATATAGGGTGCAGGATTGGCTCTATCAAACCAGCGATGCAATTCTAAAGTATTTTTAGCTAGGCAAGAGGCTGTTAAAAAAACATTTGAAAGCTGAGAGGCCTCCAGTTGGATTAAAATGCTTAGGACAGCATGAATAATCGTTACATGACTATGTGAATTAACATAAACTTTGCTTTACTCTAAAATTACATTACTGACACTAGTAAAAGTTGAATATTCCCTGTTAGCCATCAGTACATTTGAAAAGATTTCCATGGAGAACACCCGAGCAATGATCATCATCAGGACTTCAGAAAAAAGAAGTGCACTACCAGAGAGGGCCATATTAATAAACACGTTTCAAAAAGTCTCTTGTTATATTGTTAATTGGAACCAAAAATCAGTTTGCACACATAAATATATATATATGTCTCCTCTGTCTGTTGACAAACCTGATAAAACGTACAGGATAAAAATCAGGAAACTACTAAACTGCTAGCCACAGGAGATTACAAGATGCCTTTTGTTTGACTGTATAATCAAATGGATTTCAATTTATACACTGTATCTAAAACCTTGGGAATCAGATAAAAGAATTTCTGTTCCCAATATCTGAATAGACCGAGAATGAAGAGACATATTTATAGGATTGTAATAGACAATACCTGGCTTTATTGTACTTCCAATGACAATACCGAAGCTTCATTTCTTCTTAATGGGATTAATGGGATTAACAGGAAAAGCTAGCGTATAACAGGATGCTTGTCTCGGAGAGATAATGACTACTATGATATAAAAGTCTACAAACTACATGCTTGTGCGGCCACATACCAGGACCCCGACATAGCGGATGTTGTCCAGAACAAAACAAAGCGATATCCTGCAAGCACCCAGGAGCAGGCATGAGGCATAGCTCAACAGAGAAATGTGCAGGCTGGTAGTAGGCGAAGCTAAGCAGAGTAACAGCAGAAACATAGCAAACAAGGGGGACAGAGCGAGCAAGGGGGACAGAGCGAGCAAGGGGGGACAGAGCGATGAACATGGAGACCAAGCAAGTAACATAGCCAGACAAGACATACATGTACAGGACACAACAAAGGACAGGGAACAAGGCAAGGAACGCAGTGCATGGAGTGAGGATCCGAGATCCTCAGACGCTTAGTCTTTAAGCAAGGATAGGATATCTCAACTGGGACCTGGGGAGAGGAGAGAGGAATCGAGATCCTCAGATTTACAAGGAAAGGAGGGCAAAGGCACATAAAATACAGACACACAAGTTAACAAAACAGCAAACAGCAGGCAGACCTCTTAAAGCGGTGGCCACGCCTGGCAGTTTGCAGGGATGGGGCCAAATCCACACACTACATTTACAAATAATATTGGATATACTAAGATATATATATATATATATATATATATTGTATTATTAATATCTAATATATTACTATTAAGATATATTATTATATTATATATATATAATATTATTACATTAGAGACCCAAACATTCTGTTTTTTTTATAAAGCACACCATTTATAGCACCTTCACAAATGCGTACAGCCTCTTAAAAAGTTCAATGTTTTATGAGTGTAAATGTACTGAACTACAGATCTGCTTAAAAACATATAACTTGACTGCAGATAAGAATCATTAAGTCTCCTGGGAAAGACTCAAACTTTAACTGATGCTTGGTCTTATATTGAGGATAGCCATATGCCTATCACAAACATGTTTAAATTCCCTCATTGTATTAACCTTTACCACTTCTAATAGGAGACTGTTCCACTTATCAACAACCCCGTTAGTAAGGTACAAGGTACACATTTACATCAGCTACATTAACTAGATTTGAAGTATAGTATGCCGCTTTGTGTATCCAGCAGGTAGCTTCACACCATACTAATTGCCGTGCAGGGCTCAAAAGTATTTAACCATGGCTACGTGGGTATATCGGGTAATGGTCCACCAGTCCAGGCTTCTTCTGAACTTAATCCACCTTGAATTTTACAGTCACACTTGACATCAGGTGTATGGAGTCACCATCAGATAATGTTCTCTACCCTGCTTGTTTGCAACGTGCACCAGCAAGAGTGCCCCTGTACACCAAGGCAGAATAAGGAAATGGCAGGGAACCCAGCCAATGATGAGGTCTACAGTATATGTATATGGCTGGGAGGGTTAGCAACCCAAAGTGAACAGAATCAGTTTCATGCTCAAACAGGAGAAGTCAGCAGGGGCCAAACAGGTCTATAACAAGATGAGTAAGGAGGAAGCAAGGGTAGGATAAGTAGCAGGACACACATGAGCACATACATAGACTGATTGGTTGTAAGCATTAGACTTGGGCACCAGGGGGCTCTTCGTGTTCGTCTTCGTGCTCGTCTTCGGGGAAAAAAAATCTTCGTATTCCGCGAATATTCGCCCGTTCCTGTCTTCTCTTCGGGCGAATATTCGTTTTTTCTTCGTTTTTTCCGGTTAAGGGGTTAATACGGGGTTAACGCAGCTCTGGCGCCAGTACTTTAAATGTGTGTATCAGCAACTCCATTGGTCGCCAGCAGGGGGCCTCCTGCTGTCGACCAATGATCACAGTACCATATATAGCTAATATATTCTGGGGCAGAATATTCTGCTACTCAGTGTAAAACCAACAGAGGGCAGCATTCTGTCCGATGATATATTAGCCATATGTGGCAGTGTGTTAATTTTCATTTATTAATTATTTAAATAAAATATATTTCCATGATCCGCTGGTCTCCCCACTGCAACAGTTAAATGTCCGCACTCACGGACATTAATTTTGTCGAATTTACAAACTCTTTTTTTCTATTTATTTTGGGTTTTTTTGTATTAAACTGTTAGACGAAAGGATCATGGGAATAAATGCAAATGAGCACACGGCCCCATATGGCTTATATATCTTTGGACAGAATGCTGCCCTCTGTTGGTTTTACATTAAGTAGCATATGTTTGAAATCCAAAGTTATTCTGCTACTCAACGTAAAACCAACAGAGGGCAGCATTCTGTCCGAAGATATATTAGCCATATGTGGCAATGTGTTCATTTTCATTTATTAATTATTTAAATAAAATATATTTCCATGATCCGCTGGTCTCCCCGCTGCAACAGTTAAATGTCCGCACTCGCGGACATTAATTTTGTCGAACTTCCAAACTCTTTTTTTCTATTTATTTAGGGGTTTTTTTGTATTAAACTGTTAGACTATGGCTAATATATCTTTGGACAGAATGCTGCCCTCTGTTGGTTTTACGTCGAGTAGCAGAATAACTTTGGATTTCAAACATATGCTACTTAATGTAAAACCAACAGAGGGCAGCATTCTGTCCAAAGATATATAAGCCATATGGGGCCGTGAGCTCATTTGCATTTATTCCCATGATCCTTTCGTCTAACAGTTTAATACAAAAAAACCCCAAAATAAATAGAAAAAAAGAGTTTGGAAGTTCGACAAAATTAATGTCCGCGAGTGCGGACATTTAACTGTTGCAGCGGGGAGACCAGCGGATCATGGAAATATATTTTATTTAAATAATTAATAAATGAAAATGAACACACTGCCACATATGGCTAATATATCTTCGGACAGAATGCTGCCCTCTGTTGGTTTTACACCGAGTAGCAGAATAACTTTGGATTTCAAGCATATGCTACTTAATTTAAAACCAACAGAGGGCAGCATTGTGTCCGAAGTTATAGTAAGTTATTTATGCTAAGTTAAATGTCCGTACCGGCGACTTTGTTGGTCGCTGGCACTGACATTTAACTGACACAGCGGGGAGACCACTGGTGTCTCTGCTGTGTCAGTTAAATGTCCGTACCGGCGACTTTGTTGGTCGCTGGCACGGACTTTTAACTGTTGCAGCAGGGTCCCAGGTTATTTTTTTTTTTCTGCCTAGCAACTAGTGGTAAGGGGCCGTGCGAGTGAGCCTATTGGTCGCTTGCACAGCCCTTTACCCTACGGATTTCTGCTCCCGTTATCCAACGCAGCATCGCAGGGGTTAACGGGAGCGGAAATCCCGCGATGCTGTGAAGATAAGGTAAGTTAGATGGGGAAGGGACCGGGGAGAATAGTAGACGAAGGCGAAGATTCTTCGTGTGTGAGTCTTCGTCTTCGCCTACGTTTTACCGGCACTGTCTTCTCTTCTTCATGTCTTCGGAACGAACACGAAAACGCACTCTTCGTGTTCGTTTTCATGTTCGCCCGAAGACGAATGCACAAGTCTAGTAAGCATAAGCACAAACACAACTGGGCATCTAGCACCAAATGTCAGGAGTTTTAATAAGCTGTTAATTGGTTGGATAATGAATTAACAGGTTCCCGGTGTGGGCTACATGATGATGATGCTGCAGCCCAAAACTTCAACCAAGGCCAATAGGCAAAAGATGCAGCAGTCAGTCTCTGAACAAGGATGGACCAATGTTTGAATCCTAGGTGAACATGGTTTTAACACCAAAATTGATATTGTCATAAACAAAAACATTTGTAAAGTAAGATGTTAAGCCATAAACATTTTAAACCCCAGCTTCCAGAGATGGGACTTTTGGGTCTTGAACTTTGTAGCTTATTCTGTAAATGGTGTTCTACTACAAGGGATCACAGACTCAGCTGACTATGAGGGAGACTGAACTGAGGAACTCAATTATGACTGGATAACTCTTGAGGTGTGCAAATAATGCAGATTTAGTCTTAGAACAAAAACAAATAATTTTAGAAAGTAACAGTCGAGTTACTGTTGATTACCAAATCATAAAAGGTGTCATCTCTTTGGACCCATCTCTGTTCAAGGATAGTGTGATTAGCTGGGCGTACACCTGAATTTGGACTTGGACTTGTTTTTGCCAATCTAAAACAAACATTTGTGTCTCAGCATGTGGTTTTAGATGGTTCATTATAACGTATACAACTACAGGCTAAAGTCCAATCCTAGAACTCTATCAGAGTTAACCATTACTGTGATGGTGGCCCCAAAATGTATATATATGTAAGTATATCAAGGGATAGGTCAGAAAGGCTTTATGATTTCCTAGCAGTTCACCCATTTGAAGCATTTTTAGAACAGAGAGATTTATGTAGAAAATTATTTGCTAGGAGTGATATAACAGAAACATTAAAATGACCCCCGAACTTCAAATACCCTCCACTAGTAAAAATACCCTAAAGAAAAGAAAAAAGTCCCACATTCTGAATTAAGAACATGAGTGTCTGAACATTGCTAAACATCAGCTAAATTAACAAGTCTATACAATGCAGACCCGGATGTAGTAAAATAGTAAAATCTGTATAAATAAACAAAAAAACTGTTATTACGGGGAAAAAGAATTTGAGAATGTTGCTTTGTTTGGCCACAGGAAGGTATGAGGAACCAAATACGTCTGACTAGTTGTAAGCATGTGGGAAATACTATCCATTGAGACAGATTTATACTTATTAGGCGATAAATCCCTTTGAATCATGACGTTAATGTCGATTGATTTACCATCATCATCGTTATTCATGGTTTGGTGGAAATACTAGTAGATAAACATGATGGGTTAGTTTATGCGGGATAGAAAATATGCTTTAGTAAATGAAGCTCGAATATTGGATTTCAGTTTTCAAGAGAAGTGCATAGCAGTAAATGTATCTACAATGGGGATTGATAAAGGTGGAAAAGATTTATCTCATTTAATAAACCTACAGCTATTACACTCTTTTCTAATGCAAAACCCCTACCAATATGTAATAGTCCTGTCCCCATGGCGTGACTATTCACCATTTACATTAACTCTTATGAACACCATCCCCAAATTAAATGAAGGGTCTGTCATTTTCATGGTTCATGGGTCATTATAAAGCCATCAGAGTGGCATGGTGACTACCATAAGTTTCTAGTAGTCACACCGTTAACAAATAAAGGGGCAACCTAAAATTATTTTTTTTTTAGAAAATGAATTTCTTTTTGAGGATGGGATGCATTGTGTTAAAATGTGGTACATGTTTTGAGCAGTTTAAAACTTGGACATAAAAAGCTATCAAGGTCACAAAAAAGTCTTGGTAGTAAAGTCCTCCATCTTTCCCACATCATCTAATAGTAAAAAGAACATTTTTGGCCATCCAAAACGTTGGGAACATTTAAAAAGTTGGCTTATCACTTATCACCATAGCAACTGACGGAATGGTCAAATTAGAATGAGCATCCAACTGGTTTATATGGTAAGAAGACCATTTTCAAAATGTGCACCAAATCTCTTTTTATACGTAACCTTTGATGTTTTCGGCTGTACTTCAGGAGGGTAAAGTATGGAGGTCTAACAGAAGTCCTATCCATTCATGCATTGCTGCCAACAGTCCCGAAATTTGCCAGAATAACCAGACTTATGTCTCAACTATCGGCTGTCCTGGCAAATGTTCTGCTTACTGGACCTGCTGACATCATTTACATGCCAAGTGCCTAAATCAGACACAATGTGTGTGGAAAGACACATCGTGATGTCATGGCTCTTTTAACAGAATAACATCATTTCTATACGGTCATACATTTCCTTTTAGCAGAGTTTGCGACTCTGGCGCAAGTCACTGGTGTGTATGGGGGTTTAAAGAATGTCCTTAAGCCTTGAGCTGTCAACCCATTATTTTCTCACTTAATAATCATTGTATTCATCATTTAATAATTCAAGATAAGATAAAGTGAGTCCAGCCAGCCTGTTATTTTGAAACTATTAAGCCCCTCAGCTTTACTTTGCTTGTGACTGCTGTCTTTTCTTATAGACTTTTCCGACATTGCCCTGTTCTCTATTTACACCAAGGTAGTGGAATATTTTCCTTGTTCACCGAAGAAAGGGAATTTCCCATATAATTTTCAGAGAACTCTTTGAACCTAGTACTATTGCATCTGTCAGCTCACCTTAAGAAAATTGAATGCATTTACACCATATGTTTTTAAATATTAATAATCAGAAGAAACCGCTTTGGAAAATGAATAGCTCATGCATCACCAACAACTAAGTATACTCTAAATAAGCCAATGATCCATATATTGTTCATAACCAAATATCATTCATTTTACATATATATATATATATATATATATATATACACATTAGAATTCTATAGCAACTGAATTCTATAGGAACATTTGGAATTTTTTTTTTATTATTTAATTGCATATTTCTATGTTGTTTGTTCCTATGAGGATGTGTAAGTAACAGCTAGGACTGAATTTTGAAACTTCTTTTAAAATAATAATAATAATAATAATAATAATAATAATAATAATAATAAAAAATAACATATATTATAATATATATAAACTAAAAATAATAATAAAAAGTAATAATAGTAATAATAAAATAGCAGATCAGAGACATCAGTGAATCTTATTACCACTTCATCTACCGGTACAGATAATTCTGAAAAATAATAATAAAAAAATCCAAATGTTCGTATAGAATTCAGTTGAATACTTTTAATAGTAAGAGTAAAAAAAATTAGCAGATCAGGGACGTCAGTGAATCTTAATACTGCGTCATATACCTGTACAGATCATTCTGACTATAAACCAGAAGACTTGAGACATTTTACCCACGTCTTTAGAGTGGGATGTGCACGAGTGGACACACTGCTACCAGGGAGAAAAGAGACACTTAAAGAGCCTGGGACACGTGACGGGGAAACTGAAGAAAGGGCAAAGTTTGCCTTAGACCAGCAAACTGTAACCTCCTCCTTATTATCGGTATTGTCTTGCCTGGGGTGAAAGGAGTCAGCGATGCAGCAGGGGGAGGGCAGGAGAATGCACATGCGCCTTGTGATGTCTGAAAAGGGTAGCCTTCTGTCTTTAGAGGAAAGGCTTCGGTCTGCGGGGACACGGAAAGTCCAGTGTGTGGACACGCAGACATAGAAGAGAAAAGGGAAAGGGACACGGATCAGCCGTAGCCACCGGAGTCAGGACTCTCCATACAGCGCAAGGTAGGAGCCAGTGCAGTGTTGGAGTGAAGCCAGCAGCGGTTGGTGGGGTGTGCGGGTGCGGGTGTGTGTGTGTGCGCTGTATTGTGTGGCTGGCAAGCTGGAGATGGCTCAGGAGCCAAGTAAATTGCCCTTGTTCCATTGTCAACACAGACCATCCCCGCTCAGCGATTTCATATTCTACCTGCTGAATACTGGAGGAGATCGTGTAATCACGGAATAAGGAATGTGTGTATAACCGTGTGCTGGGAATTTCAGAAAAGCACCGCAGGGGTTAGGTTACTGAATGGCTTCGGGCTTTAAACACAGCCTCTTAAGAATTGTGTGTTTGATGTTTTATTACCCAGTTTGTAAAAACTTTCACACGGTATCAGATCTGCTTTGGTAACCACACAGGGATCCATGAGATCGAGAGTGCAGTATTGCAGCGATCTACTTAAATTGACTCTATATGGACTGTGCGACTGTTCTGTAAAGGGAGTAAGACTGGCTTGCTAATGGTTAAAACAGCATTAAATACGTTATAAACTCGCTTTAGGTTCAGGGAATCTGTTGGAGCAATTGCATAGTGAAGCTGAATGGAGGTGATGATATAATGTATCTTTTAGGTACTCCTGTATTATGCAGGTCTCCATAGGGAAACATTGTCTCTGTAACACTGATTGTTTTACAATGCCTTCTTTTTGACCATTATGTGCAGGTGGGATTTCAATGAGGCTTTGAGATGAAAGAGAATATTTTTTTTCAGATGTGTAAAGTCTGGCAAAAGTGTATTTCAACATCTAAAGGAAATCTCATGTCTGGTCTTGCTATATCCTGCACTTCCCATATAATTTTAGCACAATAAGTGCCTCTGACGTATTTTAATTGTGTAGAAATCAGACAGGGATGGGTATATTTCGCTCGCAGCTCTTATGATAGCGATCAGCACAGGGCTTAACCTTTTACGTGTCATAATAGTTATCTTGAATATCAAAATTAAGCATTCTGTTACCAAAATTAAGCAGCTGACTTCCACAATATCACAGTGAAACATCTTTGCTATTCTTGCCACGACACCTTTTTTTTCCAGAAGTGTTTGATCTGCAGCACAGTTACTCAATGAGCTCATATGACTCTATGAATTCCGTAGATCTGTCATCTTCCGGGAGAAATGTTTCCTATATGTTGACCTATAAGCTAGACAAAATGAGGAGCAACGATTGCTTTCATCTATGACAGGACTGTCAATATTAGATCATGTTATAGGCCACCAAAGTTGGCCAGAACCCACTAAATGCTATAAAGAAAGAGAGCTAGATCCACGGCAAGCTGTTTACAATAGTGGACAATTCTCTAACCTGTGAAAAGGGAGAACATCAAGCAGACAGCAACATCAAAATCCAGGTATAAATAACACTGCTATTAATACAGTCTTTTCATATAGAAAGTCACTCACTGGAGTTTCCCCTTAGTGAAAGCAGCACTTCCTCTGGAGTTTCCAGGTATGCTCATCATAACTGAGTCTGCATATCTTACCGTAACCTTCCCATGACAGCTATGAAGCTATGAAGTAGGTAATACTTCTTCATGGTTGTTGATGTTTCTTTTATGCTGTATGTGCTGTATGGTGTGCTGTATGGGCAAGCATTATGCTTCCATGTGCATGGTTTCAATTGTAGCTTCACCCAAAATATCTCAGATTGTATTAAATTAATGCATGCACACAGGCCCAGATTTGCCATCTGGCTGATTGGGCAAAACGCACTTACCTTTACTGCCACCTGTGCAAATGAATGCAAGAACATGGCGTCATCATAGCATCATAGCATATATAATTTATCGACCACAGGGTTAATTTGAATCCTCAGTCCAGCCCTACAGGTGGAGTAGAGCTGTCAAAGGCATTCTATCTGTTCCTCATGCACCCACCTAGCATCGGGTGCTCCAGTGTTGGTTTTCTCCAGCAGCAGATAGTGGAGCCTCCTTGGCTGTACTTCTGGGTCGGAATGAGATCCTTGGCAGTAGGGAGAGGAAATGATTCCGCAATGAGTAGAAACATTCCAGACAGTCCCTCCGTCCTCAACACCCTACTCTAAGTGCTTAGATGGCAAGTTGGAGTTGCATGACTTCTTATTTCCTGCGCATTGGTTGCTCACTATCATTTCCTTGGCTAACTAATTGCCTATTATGACTGCTGCAATGTTTCTGGCCTATCCAATGTGCTCTGGAATAGTGGTTTTACTCTTGAAAGTCCACACAGACTAATCTACAAAAACTCTTTACAGTCTCACCAACTTTTCACGTTGATATGACTGATAGTAACCTATCAAAATTTACGAAAGGTAAACATAGAATACAAAACACCTTTAATAATACATGTATTAATAGTGAACCATGTATGACTGGCTTAAAGAAGAATTATCTTTTCAAGGAGCAGTGTTATCATTTTTAACATAACTATGCCTTTAATATAAATGTAAATATAAAACTTCTCGCTATGTGAAACTGCAAAACTTTTTTTTAAATTCCAGAATCATAAAGATTTTTATCGATTATGATTCCCTTCTTGTGTGAATGTGCTCACTGTCAGTACCATGTTGTTCAATATTGCCCTGGGCTCCATGAGTTCTTTTTGGAACCTGCTTGAAACCCTCTTGCGGCCTTCAGCCACCTGTTGTCTTACACAAACCTCATACTCTGGCCCTAGAAATATCAAATTACATCATTTGTGTTTAGCCATTGCTGTTTGTTATACAAGCTTGCCCCTTGTAATCCGACAACCCAACAGTCACAAATTTTTGTAAGAACTTCCAGTTTGGCTAACATTCCTGGGGGAAAACCCTCACTCTAGCTTTTTTCTTAAACTACATATACATCCTTCCCTTCTTTAGCTCTGCTTTCTTTGTATCAAATTGTACCAGTTCCTCATTCCTAACTTTAACTGTCTTTGATTCATTTCTTTGACCTGTATCTGCCATATCGTCTCTGACACCTCCAGACCGCTTACAAAACCTGCTACCACTGCTTACTAGTCTTTCAACTCTTGAGACTGTTTGCAGCGGAGAAAGTAGCATGCATTCGTCCCAGCTCCACCTTTTTGCCTTTGATCTTAGACATTTCACCATTCTAAGTAACTAGCAAGCAAACATGCATTTGTCTGACCACATCATATAACCTGGTTTAGTGCATATATATTTTATTTAGTGCTAGCTGATACACTCAACACTTTACAGTTTACAGTATAATAAAGGGAAGATAAGTTGAGTCTTATACGTATTCATGAAAACATTATGATTGAAACTTTTATTTGTACTCTACCACTCTCCTGTTCATTCGCTTGGTTGTCCTAGAATGCCTAAAACCAATATTTTTATTTGGTTAACTAAGAGCCCAAAACTGGGCTCCTGTACTGTTGAAGTAAACAGTTAGATACACCTAGATGATCAACCTGCCTTATTATTATTATTTATTGTTTATATAGCGCCATCAAATTCCGTAGCACTGTACAATGAGTAGACAGGACATAACAAGTACCGTATTTGCTCGATTATAAGACGACCCTGATTATAAGACGACCCCCCAAATCTGAATATTAATTTAGGAAAAAAAGAAAAAGCCTGAATATAAGACGAGCCTATAGGAAAAAAGTTTTACCAGTAAATGTTAATTCATCTAAACTATTTTTTTTTAATAAAAGCTATGATTGTAAAAAAAAATTTTGGTTTTAATTCCTTCTATTTTCCAACCTGCCCCGAGTTATGCACATCTGCCCGAGAAATGCCTTATACCCCCTATATGCCACTGTGCCCCATGATATGCCTTTTAATCCTCTAAATGCCACTGTGCCCCATGATATGCCTTTTAATCCTCTAAATGCCACTGTGCCCCATGATATGCCTTTTGACCCCCTATGTGCCACTCTGCCTCCAGAAATGTCTTATACCCCTATATGCCACTCTGGCATTTAGAGGGTTAAAAGGCATATTATGGGGAAGAGTGGCATATAGGGAGGTTTAAGGCATTCAGGAGGCAGAGTGGCGTATAGAGGGTTAAAAAGGCATTTCTGGAGGCAGAGTGGCATTAAGGTGGTTAAAAGGCATTTCAGAAATGCCTTATGCCCCCCATTTAACACTCCCTCCCCTGCCCCCCCAAACTTACCAGTGCTTCTGACTTCCCTGTCATGTAGCCGCTGCTAGCCACACCTCCTTCCTGCTGCAGCGGAAGTTGTCTACGCGAATCGCATAGACATCTACACGCTGCCCCAGCTACACACCGAGGACTCAGAAGTACCGGTAAGTGGGGCGGCGGGGGGGACAGGAGGATCCAGGTCCCCTGCAGCTGCGGGGGATCTGGATCTTAGTCGTCTCATAGTCAGACCTATTTGAGGTCTGATTATAAGACGACCCCGATTATAAGACGGGTATTTTTCAGAGCATAGCAAATACGGTAGTATGTAACATAACAGCTTGACTTACAGAGACAACAGGTGAGGAGGGCCCTGCTCAAACTTTATCAACAGATAACTAATCAACATGAGCACACCAACGAACTCTGGGCCAAGTTCTTAATTCCTCAGACAAGGGAACATGTTTGGTCGTTTCCAGTCGTTCCCCAACCAGGTTCTGCACACGCTAGCCATACCTGGTAGCTTACCCTGGGAAGTTCTCAGACATGATGAGGGGAGCTGAGTATTGGACTGATACCCCGAGGTATAAATAGAATAGTCATCCAAAATTCATTCAACCGCATTTGTTGCTTAGCACCTAAAATAAAGAGAATCTGCTCTCCTAAATTATTTGACAAATTTAAGTTCATTTTGTGTCTGCTTATCTGCCAATCATTTAGATTGTAAGCTTTTCGTAAGTGAGGGTTGCACTTTGTATAGTTTAAGAAGTCTGTACTTGCATTTTTATTAACTGGTACTTTAAATGCTTTACATAAATACAATGATTTATTCATGAATTGTGTTCTAGAATGGCATAAAAATCTCTTAATGTTCTTGTGTTATAAAAAAGCTACATAGTAAAATCTATATTTGTCGGAAGGCATTTCACTATTACAGATAATCATTTCTCACCCAGGTTACAGGCGTATCCAATTTTCCAGCTCTCTTGTGTGAATTTTTCACAGAATACATTATTCAACAAATCCTTTTTAAAGAATTGTAGGTTGTAAATCATAACCAGTGTGCTGTAATTTCCTCATCCCAGCAGAAATTGCTAAAATGTCACATTACAGAAGTCTTCTTAAAGTGCAATCCTTGTAATGGGGTTAGTTATAGCCCTTGGGTATAAATTACTTTTACATTCTGAGCATGTTTAATGCTGTTTGCTCTATGTTTATTTTGTTTAAATAAAGTAACCGTTATTGTTTTTATTATTGATTTTATACTTAGGCTGTGATCGTAAAAGTTAATCATTCACCAATGACTTGTCACCCTTTATTAAGTCAATGATCAATCAGGGCCGTTCTTAGCACCATTATTGTAGGCAGGCAGTGGCAAACTCTTTCCAATGAGAAAGGTCCAAGGTGGCGGTAGCCCCTGGGCTGCTCTTCCAATTGGGACCGAATTCCTCCTCTGATGTTCTTCCTTACGATTCAGAATGCTAGGTATGAATGTATCAGAGTGTTTTACAGCCAATTGGGACCGAAATCCTCCACTGATGTCCTTCTTTTCGATTCAGAATGCTAGGTATGAATGTATCACAGTGTTTTACAGCCCATTGGGACCGGAATCCTTCTCTGATGTCCTTCTTTAAGGTTCAGAATGCAGATTTGTGTCACAACTGAAACTGCTCTTTTACGAAAAGACTTGAATCAGTAAAGCAATAACATACATCCCAAATCTTCCTTCTGTTGATGTAGAGCAGTCCGGATTTGGGGTTATAGAATCCTGCAATGAGGCAGGTCCTCCCCATCCACAGCCTTCTGGGCACCAGAGTGTGCTGGGGGCTGCTGGGAGACTGTGCATGTGGGGCGGGGGCGGTTTTTGGAGAGAATATGCCTGCATTGGGGGTAGGAGAGGAGTGTGTACAGAGAAAGCGTGCCAGCAGCAGGTGGTTGGGGGTGGTGTGCAGGGAGGATGGTGTCTGGTTGTGTGGTGGGATATCCTGCTTTCCCTATCTGTAATGTTAGGCTGTATAGCAATAACAAATATAGACATTACTACCGCTTTAAGTATAAGAGCATATATATATATATATTTATATATATATCACACACAGTGTCTGGCTAAATTGTATGTCTGTCTGTTGAGTAATGATTGTGTATGTAGTGTATGTTTATTTCTGAGGTAATAAGACATGACCCAGAATGACATTACCACCACGTTACTAGATTTCCTTTCTTTGGGCTGTCTTATCCTAAACCCGTGTACAAATTTCTAACGGCAGATATTGTATATCATATTTCTGCTGTGTAGTTATTTCTGGCCCCAAGTTAAATGTTTATGGACCTGGTGGGTAAGAAGTCTGTTTTTGTGAGATAATATTCCTCTAATAAGTGTAATTCAGGATTCAGAGATACCTAGGAATAGTTAAAGGTCTAGGACCATGAGTGATAAAATGAAATACACAAAGTCTAATGTATGTTGAAAATGCAGGTGTAGAATTAATACTTATTGTACTAAATATAATAAGTAACATTAATGTAATGTAATTCTTTTTTGTTGTGATAATCAATCAATAATCAATCTGTGTACATTTTTACTTCCCGTGATAACTATTGAATCAATTGTTCCATATTTTTTATCAATGGAGAAGCATAAAAATTTGTAGCGCTACCTTTAATAGGTCAAAATGGGGAAAAAATATTGCAGAGCACTGGAATCTACTGGGTTAATATTTATAAAATGAATTGGATTTGAAATTAACCCCTTCCACTCTTTCATCACATACCCTGAATAAACAGCTCCAGCTGACCCGTGTCAGTGTTTTGTCAGGGGAGAGCTCTTTGATATCACTGGTGAGCGTGTTCTTCAGATTTCTTTGATTGAAGGCCAGTAAAAATAAACACTTGTTGGACTGTGCTTTGATAGACTGAAAATCATTCTCACAGGGTAAGGTTAGGGGTTGGCTAAAGGGAAGGATCACCATAACTTTGTGACGTAATTTAAAAGAAAATAATACTTTGTATCAACACAATTTGATTTCTGAACTTACATCTGCAGTTTTTATATACATTGTAGCTATATTGTTATATTTAGGGCTGCAGAACACTGTGATACTTTCTTACCTTGTAAACATTCTGAGCGCCTAGAAAAATGAGGCCATTTTATTCAAGTCAATTAATACTCGTGCTGGTCAGCAACCTGTGTAAGCTTGCGAGCGGCGCTCTCTCCACTTAATGCATCGGTTTGTCTTAGTCTGTCAATTCTCGTCTTGTCATACCCCTTGAATGTAGGTATTGTATTAAGCGCTGCGTAAATTGTTGGCGCTACATAAATAAAAGATAATAATAATAAGGACAATATAAAAGGACAAATGGAAAATATTCAAATATTTGAATATTGGTAAATGTATTAATGTTATAAATTGTTCAAAATAAATTTCCAAAACACTGTTAAGTCTAATGGGCCGTATCGCAGGCAACAGCCTATGTTTTATGTATACATGCATGCATACATAGAGGAACCAAGTATCATTCCACTTTGAAGTATGGTTTGCATTACTGAAAAAACTGCAAATGTATTAATCAATGATTCTTTCTGGTTTCCTTTCATGCACACCATGAATAGTAAGCAATCATACAGGCTGCTTCCAACAGAACAATATGATAATACAATTTATTTAAGCAACAGGTTGAAAACAGAAATAGAAAGCAGGAAGCTGAGTAAAAATCAGTTTCCAGATTCATTTCTTTTTACCGCTTTGGAATCCTTTGTGTATTTAAAGGGACAGTCATTCTCATTTCTGTTCAGGAATGAAGCTGTGTTTGCTTGACTTCTTCTGTCTGTGAAATCTGAGCAGTCTTTCACTCAGAAGCTGTGCTCCGTTAGATAACAAAGTGTCTGGAGAGCCTCATCTCTGATCTTTGCTTTTCACACTAGTGAGCCTACCGCTACCCCACGTTACTTGAGGGTTGTTAGCCACCTACACAGGCTTGAGGCTTAAAAAAAAGTTAAAAAAAATAACAACTGTTTCCTTAAGAGCCAACTTTCAACCCTTCGCCTTCTAGTCATGAACTCATATCACCTGATGCTGCCTTTTGCTATTCCCAGTCTGTCAAATAATGGTGAATGTAAAGGAGAACTTATTACACTTTCAACAGTTACAAATTAATTTTAAAACACTGTCGAATAGTGCTTGATTATTGTTAAAGTGATTATGATGGCAGGAGTGTCCCTTTCACTTAATCTATATGATTGCTCAGAGGTTTCTTTAAATTTCCAGTGTGGCCTCTTCCCCAATCCCCTACTTTTTTCAGTGCGGGAGATGTATTCTACCAAACACATGCCTGTGATTTACTTGCCACCAGTCAGTTCCAGTGCTGGCTTTATGGTCTGTACAGACCCTGTGCACATGCAGGGAAAGTCCTCTCATTGATTTAAATGGAAGCACTTTGCAGCTTCTGATTGGATGCTTCAAGCAGCCAATCAGTGACAAGAATCATTTTCTTGAAGATTACACACTAAATTACTTACAGAGTACTTTCATAGGCATTCTTTTGTAATGTGGCTGTTGGGGGCTGTATAGTGTCCTTTTATTCTTTTTATATATATATATATATATATATATATATATATATATATATATATATATATATATATATATATATTGTAATGTATTTTCTTATTTTTTAAGTTTTGTCTTTTGGAGATTGAGTAATTTCATAATACGTGACATCCTGTGCCTGTCATTTCCCTAAATATTCTTACATACTGTTATGTTTCTTTTTCTCTGGTTTTATTGCACGGAAACCAACCCCATAATTATGTGATTTAGGTCTCTGCAAACTATAGCCAGGATTATGTTTTCCAGGCAAAGTAATACCTAAAATACACATAATATCTATAAAGATTGTGTAACTGGTCAAAGACAGATTTTGCTTTTGTTGCAGTCCTATAATCTAAATTAAATTTGCTTTTGCTGTACGGGTTTGGACAGATATTGCCTGAGCAGGGATTTTTTGTTTTGTTTTGCGTGTATTTTATGGACATTTGTACCTAGAGGAAATAAATATTATTAGATACAGTACTGAGTCCTTTTTCCTTTGACAAATTCCCTTTAATGTAGGCCAACGAAGGGAAAGCGGGTTTTTACAAGGATTTGCCATTTTTCTTTTACTAGTCGTACATGCGTTGCATGCTTTGCTGAGCACCACGTGTAAAATGCTACTTAATAACAATGTGGCATCCACATTGGAGTCCATTAATTATGGCATAGATCTCATGAGAACCATCATGACTAATGAATTAATTGCGTCCCTTCAATTGATTCAATAACTCGTGTAAACCTTAATTAGTGTAGACAAAGGTTGAAAGTGCAAGGTTTGTGATTGAAATCAACAGGAAATCATTTCTATGACACAATTTTACCATATTAATAGCAACATATAGACTTTAGCATAAAAAAGCGGCTTTAGCGTAAAAAAGTGTCTTACACTACTCCTAATTATATATGCCACTGAATCATGGGCAATGTAGACTTAATTATAACTTCACAACCATTGTCACTTCCATGGGGAGAGCCTCTTATCAAGGCATATTTTTTTTTCCCATTCATACCACTAGTGAAACATCGACAAACATAAGAGAACACACACTACCATTGGCTGCAATGAGCTTCCTCTGAGGCAACAATGTTTCCTAAACAGGATTTCTTTGTTCTTATTTGTGCAGTGGTTTAGAATATAGTCACATTCTGTGATGTGACTATAACATACTGATTATAACATATTTTCACTAAATGTGTAGGCGCATTTAAGAAGTTGGCAACGTATTGTGTTATGGATTGTAGATGGTTCCTTAAATCAAGCTCATGGATACTACAGAGTGCCTTTCTGCACCATTGGAGATTGATGTCCTTTAAAAAGTGGTATACTGTTCAATCTTGGCTTTCTTTTTAATAAAGCTATATATAAAAGTTTGAAAAGTAGTTTAACAAAAAAACAGTTGATCTAACCTGATCTAACAAAGATCTAACAAATAGAATGATCCCCTTATTATAGATGGTGGAGATCTCCCATGTAGTTCGTTTTCCCGGACTGTTAACTTTGAGAATAGGACGACGTGTTTGGGAACTTTCATGTAGAGTGATCACAGCTTCCTTTTGAATGAAATATTTCCTTTTGATATTTCATTCAAAAGGACGGCGTTTCAATTCCAGGACAATGGGACTTATTCCCATTGCGGGACTGTCCCGGGCAATCCGGGACATGTGGTCACCCTACCCATGACATGCCTGGTTTAAATAAGCTTAGAAAGCAGGCCTCAGGCCTTCTCGTCCAACATCAGTGCCTGACCTTATATATATATATATATATATATATATATATATATATATATACCCACAAGTCCAACAGGGAAGCACTCACCTGAACTAGCATTAATTGTAAGGGAGTGCTGCTGATATATACAGTCCAAATGGATCAGCGCACTCACATCAAACATGAGAGAGACAGTACTATTTCCCGTTTTTACATTTCCTGATGACATCTGGTTTTGTACATGATGTTGCAATGGTACTTTATAGAAATATTTACATTAACTACACAGAACATAGCAATGTCCTTAATTTCAACTCCACAGAACCAAATATACTGTATATTCTATTGTTAACACCATAAGTGTTACTTACTACATATATTATGATGTTCCTATTTGGATACCTGGAATGTTGAAGATATCATTGCTTCCAGTAAAAGTATAATGGTAAAAGTATATATATATATATATATATATATATATATATATATATATATATTCTGCAAAATTATTCCCCTCTTGGCACTAATATTATTTATCATTTTATATAGCGCCGTGCTGTACATAGTGTAGACAGGACATAACAGTTAGTATATAACATAACGAGATGACGTACAGAAACTTGATTACACCCTATAAAGACAGTTCTTTTGTTGAACACAGGAGAGCTTTGGAGATCTTTCTTTTGTCATCTCATCAAAAGACCCCAATAAAAAATATATAAATAAAGGAATATAAGAAAATAGTGACGGGTTGCCAGGATTTGATAAATGCAGCAGCTGAAGTGTGGCTTTGTGTTAGTGCAGCTGTACCCACAAGAAATCTCTCCTCTCTGAATCCGTACTTCCGGAAGGACTTCTATTCAGCGTTGTTCTTCATTAAACTATTTAAAATGTGTCCTGTACAGAGACAGTCTTTTCTTTATTTATTTTGTGTTGTGTGCAATAAAATCCTTAACCTTTATGGAAATGCAAGCTATTCTGTAATTTTTACATATTTTTTTAAATACATTTCCTTAGTTAAATGCTGTTTTTCATGGAAAACAAGTGGCTTTAGTATGTGTGCAGGGCATTTGCTCCAAATAAAAACGTAGAAACATAGAATTAGATATCAGAACCATTTGGCCCATTTAGTCTCATCTTACTTACTATCCCATGCATGTTTCCTTCACTGTATCAGACACTACAACTTCTAACGGGAGGACAGCTGAGTTAAGAATTGACAATCCCAACAACCTGCCCATTTCATTTGGACCCTTTCACGTGCTGCTCAGGTTATGGTAATGAACTAAGAAATTCTTCACATGGTAAATTAGGAAACATCGCCTTTAACCCCTTTGATGACAATTGACAGTCCATCATGACCAGGGCCGGCCCAAGGCATAATGCCGCCTGGGGCGAACTTTAAAATGCCACCCCCCCCATTATCTACCCTTCCTCTGCCGCCCCCCCATTATCTACCCTTCCTCTCCCTCCTTCCCTATCATCTACCCTGCCCCCCCCCTTTGTACTTACCTTTCAGCAGTCCTACGGCGAGTCTCCCTGCTCGGTCTCGGTGCCGGCTTGTAATGCTGAGCGCCGGAAATGAGCTAGAGGGCTCGCAGAGGAGAGAGAGGGGTACTGACAACTTGGTAAGCGAAAAACCACTCTCTACTCCGCTTGAAAAAAAAAATAAATAGAAAAAAAAAGGGCTTGGGGCGGCAAAGTGCCACCCCTTCAAAAGTGCCGCCTGGAGCAATTGCCCCACTCTGCTCCATGGTAGGGCCGGCCCTGATCATGACTTTAAACGGGTGTAAAAGGCGAACTATGGTCGCTTTCTTCACCCAAGCGCTGTTGCTGTAATGCCCCTTTAAAGTGATGGTATAAGTGTGGCAATTGTAATCACTGTTCTGTGTGTCTGAGAAAAGTAGTAGAATATAGAAGTTTTATAAATAATCATTCTTTTCGAATCCAGAGACACCTCACATGTAGTTCCACATTTGTTGTATATCTTTTAGAGTGTCCGTGTGGCCTCCAATATGTGGCAAGGACTTGTAGAATGTTTAAGAAACGTATATATGAACACAGATATAATATTAGACGTTGATATGATCAACAAACAGTTTCTAAACATTTTAAAGAATATCACCATCGAGATGACTCAAAACTAAAAGCTTTTGCAAATGAACAAATAATTTTGGGTCCTAGGAAGAGTGATAGATTTATTATGTAACAAAAACGTGAAACATTCTGGATCCTATATATAAAATTCAAAATGACATATAAAGAAAGCCCTTCTTCTCCTGAAAAAAAACAATGTATAACTTGTGTGGGTTCAGTAAATGGGAAAGAACAAAATTACAGCTAAGCATGCACCAAGGGTACAAAAAGTAAAATAATGTGTAGTAGGGCGCTTAGGTTTAAAAGTCTGTTTATCCCAGAATTCAACTCATTTTACTAAAGTAAAGTGTTATACTCCATTAAGTGGATTAGGTATGTGGAAGGTGGCAGCACATTAACATTCTAAATTGGGCGGCACAAAACCGCCTCATAAATACCAAGCCCTAATGATACAGTAAGTAAAAGACGGAAATGAGTAATTATCACGATTATCACATGGAAACAAGCCCAGGGAATGACAGTTTATTTTCTAAGTTTGATAAATTGTCCCTAACAGAAAAACAAGCTAAATAAAGCCCGTCTGATTAACCCTTTGAATGAAAGACCAAGTCTCATTTACACGTAGCTGGTTCAGACTAGCATTGCCGACATTCCTCCAGTTTCCCAGAATGAAAACATTGTTTGGAGATGGTTACCGCATTACATAACAAAAACGATGACTCAACAAAACTTGGCTAAGTTCCCTAATGAGTTAACTTCTGTACAAGCATCATAATTTCTCACCCTGCATAAGAGTTAACCCAACATGAAAACCAAGGGTATGAAGGAGGGATGCAGCAGCTGTGGCATTTTACCTAAAGAAAACTATTGGAGTGTATTCAACACTAACTCTGCAGTTTGCAGCAGAGTTTAGCATTTGAATTGATATTAATATTTATTATACAAGTTAAGCTCAGCCCTTCTTGCAGAAGAAGCTCACTGTGACCGGTGCTTCATAATTAATAATAATGTTTAAATGTTTAAGGTTAGTAAATACAACAATGCATGAGTGCTGGCTACGTTCAGCCCAGAGGACAAATCCATTCAAGTGTGCCAATACTCTAGAAGTCAAACACATTTGGAATACAATACATTCCCTGAGTACCATCCAGGACTACACACCACAGATTCCCCAAGAGGAACTTCAAAAGAGGCTGAAAGAGTTGCGAGTCCTTGTTTGCTCCAGGAACCCCGGTGGCTATATGTGGAAGTGCAAGTGAAACTCACAAACAGGCATTGGCCCAAAAAATCTGAGTAGCCCGGTCGCATAATTAAATTTACTGTCATTAGTAGTAATGTTACTGTAGGTCTTATTTGTTCAAAGCTCCGAGGTCAATGCGGTGTCCTCTTTCACCGAGTTATTCAAATATTCCTCCTTTTTTCGTAAGAAGAACAGTATTAATGTTGGTCATCATATTTTATTTTTAAAAATAATTAGCAGGGTGTCATCGCAAAGGAGTAAGCAGCCTTGAGAAAGCAACTGGTTTTTATATGTGTACAGGATTTTCCACTAGGATGACTATTGATGTGCCTATGGCCCCATGTCAGGCACCATGGGAGGCAATATGCATTTAACTTAACAGTATCTCGCCTACTCCCGTTACACTCCTTTTTTACCAGCTTCCCCCAGTTTGTTGTCTATGTTTTTCTATTTTCTGCCTGTGCTCCTCCTACAAAGTGACACCTGTTGCATCTGTTCCTTAGGGTGACAAGGATGTAAATTTAGCCCACGAATAGAGGTTGATGTTACAATGTAAAATCCATTAAAAAATGTAGCTCCGCAATGCATTTTTCCATTGTAGCCTGGCAGAATAAAGCATGCTGAATAGTGCTTTTTAATACTTAACATTCCAAATCATTTGCAATCCCCCCACTGCTGTTCGGGTCAGTTGCATGGTCTAGAGAGTCTGACACAAAGCAGTTGTGTCTCTTTAATAGGGAAGCAGATAGAAAAATATCCTTGAGAAAATAAACAGACTTCCCACGCCATACTGTGTTGTCATCGACCATCCAGTGGTTTGGGTATAAAGCTCTTTCTGCGCACCTCACAAATAAGATGAGAAATTAGACGTTCAGAGGCTCTGGTTGGAAACAAATGGCCGGGCACTGTTGACGGAAAAGATCTTGGCTTGGTATGTGTTGTAACTGTTTTTGTAGCTTCCAGAGGAATTTCCTTACAGACTGGACTAACCATTAAATGTATTTTTTTTTCAGAAGCACTGGAAAAATAGTACAACCTTCAGTCAGAAGACCTCTCAGATGATAATGGAAGTGACACAGCTGGAGGACCGAGGGAGCTACTTTAAGGTAAGAGAAACTTTTTTAATGAGTTTTTTTTAGGAACATGATTAAAACAGGCAATTGATACTGAGACTCCCGCGAGCTGCTGCAACGATCTCGTGCACAAGATCCGTGTGTCATATAATGTGGTCGTTGAGCTTTCTTGGATTAAGGGTTTGTGCTGCCTGCAGATTGATGTGATCCTGCATAGCTTGCATATTTGGCTATGAATGGTGTTTAATAATCAGGCTACTTCCAGAATGCAAGGGATGTCTTAACTCCTTGAGGAACAATGATGTGTCATGTCTGCTCAGCTCTCCAGCAGCCAATGGGTCAAGCGAGAAGCTGAATCATAGGTAAAGAATCATAAGTAAAATGCCCATTTTTACCTGTTGAGTGTCAGAGTGCTTAATGGATTGCTAGGCATTATAGTGTCCTCTACACTGCACTTCTTCTGGTTACCCTTGACCTAATTTGCACAATCCAAAGCATTGCCCTGCTATAAATTCTCCTCTACATACTTCATGAAGACACGGGTACGTTTCTAATGCTTCATCTAGATACAAAATTGTTAAGTTCAACAGAGTAGGTAGAACAGCATAGAAACATAGTTCATAGGACTGTTGAATGCCAAGACCTTTTTATAAATATAATTCTTTGTTTGCCAAAAACACTTAATTGTCACGTGACGCTGAAGGAGGCTCTAAAAAATATTTACTTAACATACTATTGGTGCAGTTAATGTTTTGCCTAAGTAGAACCTTTAACTGTGTCTTAGGTAAGCATCCCAGGTGCTCTGACGCCATTATTTATTTAAAAAAAATTCTAATGATCATTTGGAGGTTGTTCTTATAGTGAAATATTAAACATTTATATATATATATATATATATATATATATATATATATGCTGCTTTACACGGGTAAAGTCTTCTAAAACATTCTGTCATCCTTCATAGCACTTACAGTTTTTTTCTCTCTCTCAGCCATATCTGAGGCTTATGTAGCACCTGCTATTTTTGCAACATGCTTAGAATTTTCCTCTTGCCTTTCCAACAAAATCTACAATTTCTACAAGCTTTTTATTTTGTGGCTACACTGTACAAAAATACAGCCTGAATTTTCGGTGGAACGTTTCCCCCTGTAAAATATTGTATGTCGCTTTTACTACCTCGCCAGAAATAAATATTTCACATTATTTGCACTTTTTAGGAATATAAATCAGTGATATTTTGAACTTAGAAAGGCATATATTAAGATGTGTTGTGGCCTTCCCACTTATCCACAGATTCTAATGAGGTGAAAACACAGCGTTTTAAAACAAATGGCTTCATAGGGAAAGTTCTAGTCTTGGAATGCCATTGGAATCTACATACAGACCACTTGGCCAGCATTAAAGCATGGGTTTGTAAGTTGTGGTGAAACACTTCATCCCTTGGATCTCATGAAGCTTTGTAAATACCCGTAAACAATTGGTGGAGTTGGCCTTCTATAATGTGATTTCTTGTATTTTCTCACTTTTTTGGATGCCTTCTGCCAACAAAGCAACATCTCTCTTCAATATTCAGTTTAAATCCAACATCATCAAGGAGCACAAGAAGATATTTGTTGATGATACATTGAAAGCCTTAAGCTGAAAACTATAAATGGTAGAGTGCTTTTATTGGTATGCTGGTGCATGCATTGTATAGCAATTATTTAATCTGTCTGCTGAGTTAGAATTGTAAAACAAAAATACATATTTTCCTAACTGGCACAAAAGGAGAAGAGGGCCCTGCTTTTGCAAGTTTACAGTCTAGTCAGTTGAGGGGGAAGTGAAACACTAGGGGAGGACTACTTGGATGAGGGCGAGTTGGTCGAGTCAGGATGAGCTGTCAAGATTGTTGGTTGCTCAGATGGTGTAGACAGGATGCTCGCCGAGAGTGTTATGAGGAAAGGTTGTACGCTACTTGAAAGAAGTGGGTTTTCAGAGAGCTTTTGACATTTTCATATGTAGGGGTACAGCACGGGCCAAATCCTGGATGCGGAAGTGGGAAGGGGTAATGGCGGTAGAAGAGATACTAAGGTCACGAGAGGAACTAAGAGGGCGATTAGGGGTGTATGTGGATAGGAGGGTAGAGGTAAAAGGGGGTGCAGAGTTGTTGAGGGTTCTGTAGGTCTGGAGTTTGAGTTTGACTCTGAAGTGTATGGGGAGTTAGTGGAGCGATTGGCACAGAGGAGCAGCAGATGAGGAACAGTGACAGAGGAAGATTAATCTAGCTGCAGTGATGAGGGCGGATTAGCAGCGTAAAGGGGGGAGAGGGGTTACCAGTTAGTGGGGAGTTGCAATAATACAGGCGGGAGACCACAAGGGAGTGGATTACTGTTTTGGTGCTTTTTCTTGTGTCAGGAATGGGTGGATTTGGGAGATGTTTGTCTGGTGTTTTTCAATGTTAGTTAATCATTTGAAATTAGCTTGGTTTTTTTCTCTGCGAAACACATTAAAAGCTTATTCTCATTTTGTCGCTTTGCTTCTCCATAGTGACATTTGTGGAAATTGTATCTCTCAAAACAAGTTGCTCATTGTACTCAGAATTTGTGGATAACAATGCAAATAAAAATCTGATTTGCTTTATTCATGGAATTTTCATTTTTATTAGACCCAACACTGGTGTTAAACTAAAAAGAATCATTTTACAATTTATGTTGTTATGCTAACTTTGTTAAAATGACATTGTGCCTTTAATTGTCTTCTAGTAATATGGTCCTGAGCAACCTCATTTAGGATCCTTGAATTCTATTTCATGTAAAAGGACTACATCTCAATGCAAGTAAATGCAGCTTTATATCAGCTTATATCAGCTTTTTGTAATGCTTGATCCAACATAGACGTAGAATATCAGTTTGATTAATACCTGTTCAAGTCCCTAATTTATTATATTAAAATTCAAAGGTTTTGGGCTGACAAACAGCTGGACAAACACAGCATGGTAATTCAAGAGGAGTGGGCAAAGGAAGCAAGACTAACTTCAGCAAGAGCTTCATTGGCTGGCATGTCTCCATCTAGTACACTCCATTTATGTGTCTCTAATGTCTGGCATTTCAATTATAGGGGTGTGGTGACATGCTACAGAATAGAGAGCCAACCTCCAGGACTTGGCAACTTTCTCGGTGAATTAAATAACACTAGGGAAAGTTTCAGCTCCCGCTCGCAAACCCTCTCGAAACATGACTGATGGCTTTTCCCAGTGGGTCGAGACGCATTTTTGTTGTACTAGCTCTGTAGCAGAAGAATGTCTATAAGAACGAGGCGCATCAGGTGCCTAAAATACATTTCAAGAATATCGCACCATTGGTCCATAGATTACAGGAAAAAACACACGTATCAATGCCTCAAAGGGTTAATGATGTTACTGTAACGGTAAAAGCTTATAGGAAGGAAGAAGAGAATTCCATGTCGCTATATTTACTTACTTGTGATAAGTAAGAAAATTTAGTAGACATTTCTGATGAATAACACTTTTTTCCTGTTCTAGTAACTTCTGCTGGCTCTTAAATGTTGGTTGATGTTTTTCCAATTGTATAGAACAAATGGTTATAACAGGGAATTTACATCCTATGCAGTATTCTTTACTGACAAAAGTAACCACTGTGTTATTTTTTTTTATTCTCTATTAGAAATTATCTATCTATCTATTTTCCTTTGTTTTCTAGTCATTCCTTGAAAACCATGTTTTCCATTAAATAATATGATTTTTTAATCTTACTCTGTAGCATGTTAAGCAAATAAACAAAATCAGACCTTCTTTAAGAAGTATATGGCAATAGCTTGCTTGGTTGAAGAATTCTTTCTTAAAAGGGTTTGGACGTTCACTAGCAATGACATTTCTAATGCTGCCTTTAATGGATTTAATTACAACGCCTCTAATAATGGATTTTGATGTCCTGAGAAAGTTAACCTAAACTTTGTAGGACTTTTTTTCTGGAGATAATACCAAATCACAACAGTCTCGCTCCAATGCAGAGTTGATTTTCTAAATTAACAGCAGTGCTGGAAAGATCTCTATTACCACATTAGGTCGATTAGCTTTGGCAAAGTATATAACTCGATCCTCTGACAAAGAACCCATTTTCTTTTCAGGTGGATGAGATTACTTAGACTGACGACAAAAATTGGGCTCAAATGTTTCTAAGTGGAATATGTATTTCATAAGCCAAAAGTTTTCCTTTCAAAGTTTTTTTTTGCAACTTTACCTTCGATTCTCTGCCAAGACTATGTTCCTTTGTTTCTGATCTGAAACAATGCTAGTCTCCTGCTGAGAAGCCTGTGGATCATTCAAGGACATTGGCTTTTAACAGGGTGAAGCTGACATTTCAAGCTGTGCCTGGCCATTTAACATGGGAATAGTTGACTTAGGCAGCCAATTAATTATTTTGGCATCTTATGTGGAGCCGAACTGTAGTGCATGAGATGACATCTGTCGCCAGTGATTTGACACAACATTCACTCATAGACTGTAAAACAAATGAAATAAGAAATTAATTAAGATATGTTATTTATGGAAACATACATTGTATGTGATTGTCCATTGTCCATCATTTGGGAAAGGCAGAAACCCAGATAGGTGGCCCATTAGCCCAGCAGATCGGAAAAAGCCTGAATATAAGACTATCCTATAGGAAAAAAGTTTCACTAGTTAATATCCCCATAATTGCCACTCTGCCCCCCTGATATGCAACTCTGCTCCCCAGATATGCCTTATACCCCCTATATGCAGCTCTGCCCCCCAGACTTGCTCCCGTGATCCAGACTCCCTGGTGTCTAATGGGTTGAGAGATCCACAGGTTGCATTTGCACCCTTTGCCAGCTCTCCCCTGAATTCTACCCAAAGGAACAATGGGGA
This sequence comes from Sceloporus occidentalis, assembly GCA_023333645.1. Classification (NCBI taxonomy): domain Eukaryota; kingdom Metazoa; phylum Chordata; class Lepidosauria; order Squamata; family Phrynosomatidae; genus Sceloporus; species Sceloporus occidentalis. Next base: position 16,622,175 of record JALMGF010000015.1, on the reverse strand, counting down.
TTATTCTGGCTTCTATGGTGAGCCTAACAATTTCACTACTACAGTTTCACTATAACTTCACACTAGAATATCTCTTTATTGTCGCCTTGCCTGTGGTTTTCAGCGATTGATTTGCAGGTGTCACAGGCACCCCCTGCAGCTCGTCCTCATTCTGTTAGTCTCAAAGCGAAGAAAATTGATATCTGATTTGAAAATGGTGGGTTTTTAGAAACAGAACTGTAGTATACTCTAAAAATGGTATTTATACAATGAAGGTGGTATCAAAAGTTCTCCAGCATCCAGATCCATAGATGTTGTTTGTATAATTGAGCCACAGACAACATGTAATACAATTAACAAACTCAGACTGCATGTAGTTTTGTACAGCCTTTTCTGGAATGTGCCATGATGCCCCCTCGCCTCTGGTGTCTTGGCATCAGGAACATTAATGTTGGTTTATTTGCCCTTCAGAGCCAACGATTATCTTATGACAGTGGTGCCCAATAATCAGGTTATTAAAAAGGTTTGATTCACAGCCCATTTTCTGCACCCAAAATACTTATGAATCCAGTCTCAAAGTATCTCAACTGATTCAACTATTTAGTGGTATGGAAAGGAGGTAATTATTAAAGAGCGTCACATTTGCATTAATGCACTCATACTAATGTAAATAGTTTTAGCTGTGCAGTTATCTAAAGCTTTACAAATCATTTGACTTGACTACAATTTAGTTTGTGAACCAAAGATACAATGCTTCATATGACTCCAAGTGAATGGTTTTTTTAATTACCCTACTTGTATCTCCAACACTCTATAGGATCTTATATCCATGAAAAGAAATGTGTTGTCATACCCAGGGACCGACAAACCCCTGACGAAAGGTTGGATAAATTTCTCATATTCATCGCATTGCTAAATTGCGTTAATTGATGAAGTCTTACTTCAGTTTTACCTATTTACCTATGTTGTGTGCTGTCACCATTTTACTATTAACAACAATATTTTCACACATTGGTTGTGTAGACATCAGTCTGTATCTGTACTGCAACCATCATATTGGGACCAAACAAGTATATTGTTCTGATGCAACTCACACAAATAACTACAAGACTTTTATATATTTACTTATTTATTACTAATTGTAAGGCTGCTCCTCATACCCAGGAGTGATTCAGCTGTTTCAGTACAGATTTTGATAATAAGGGAAGCCTCTCAGATACTCAAGGACTGATAGCTGCAGCGGCGGCTGGTGGGTAATTCCAATGGGGGTTCACAATATATACATTTTGAAAATGAAATGTACATTTATGACATAATGTACAGGTTAAAATACATTTCCTTAAATTAACCTTAAAGACACCATCAACCATAACTGCCCCTAAGTTAACCCTAAACACCCCATCAACCATAACTGCCCCTAAATTAACCCTAAATACCCCATTAACCAAAACTGCCCCTGAATTAACCCTAAACACCCCATCAACCATAACTGCCCCTAAATTGACCCTAAACACCCCATTAACCATAACTGCCCCTAAATTAACCCTAAACATCCCATCAACCATAACTGCCACTAAATTAACACTAAAGACCCTATTAACCATAACTGCCCCTAAATTAACCCTAAAGACCCCATTAATCAGCTAACGGCTGGGAGATCCTCCCCCACTCGCACAGCCTTTACTGTGCGAACAGAGCTCAAATGGGCGGCTGAACTGGCGCTTTAGCAAGCGAGGCAGTAACTGTTAAATTATTAATAAATTACGTTTAAATAAATACCATTTACTGAACAGATATGGTGGTAATGCATAACCCCATCACTATATACTAAAGCAACTCACACAGAAGAAGATTATACATTTAACTATTTATTAATTACTAATTCTAAGTCATCTAAATATCCAATACAATCCACAAGAGATTGTTATTTCACTAGAATTGATGTTATTATTCCCTCTAGCCAGGGGAGCCAAGCTTTGGTTGCCGCAGTCCAGGTCTAGTAGTGGCCTTGGTTGTTGTTGGTGGGGTAACTGTTTTACATAAGATGTTATCACGGAGGCAGAGGATGGATCTCTGAAGTCCAGGTGGTGCGAGGTTATTATACAAATGGCAACGGCCTCCTTCTGATGGTGGTGGGGAGATATTTGGTTCCTGGAATGGCTCTGCTTCCTTTACTGCGCTCACAATATATTTCTCTGCATTTTTTACATCATTCCTGTTGACAGCCAGCTCTTTTTGGATAGTAATCAGAGTATTCCAGGTGGTATTCTGCTCTTCTCGTAGCTTTTCATATTCGATAACAGCGCTCTGAGCCCTTTCATTCGAGATGTTTAATTCTGATTTTAACTTTTCGATAATTTCCACAGAGGCCTTGTGATCCGCTTTCAAATCGTTGTAATCTTTGGTTATAGCTAGGCTGTACGAAGCTAGGTCTACAAATGCTTCCGGTCCTGTCCCCATTTGCGTCACCACCATCCGTACCTCCACTGTCTGCGATTCCAGCAGCGTCTCTATGTTCTTTCCAGATTTAATCTCCTTTCTATATCTCTCAAGCTCCTCCATGTTTGCTTTCAATTCTTTCTGTTGTTCTTCAATGCACCGCTGTTGTTCCTGCAGTTGGGAAGTCAGTTGGTCGACTTCCCTCTTTAAAGATTCTGGGTCAAGAGCAGGACCATCCTGCTCTCCCACATCAAAATATAACTTTTCCAGAAAACATTTGCTGCTTTTCAGCTCCTTTCTGCACCGTGGGCACGATACTTTGGGGCTAGTGCAAAACCACTGAAGGATGCACTTGTGATGGAAAGTGTGCCCGCAACAAATCGCTGCCACGTCACAACTATTATCCAAATAGTCCATGCAAATACTGCATGTTGCCCAAAGGGGCATGGCTGCAGCTTTCTGTAATCTCTCTACTCAAGTTATTCGCCTCTATTCACCTCTACACTGTGAAGAAAAATGTGCACACGGAACTCTTGGATCCCTGCTATGACTCTTCTCATGTTTCTGATGTCATAGAGTAGCCATGACTGAGAAAGTTTAACCTCTGAACTGCTAATCAGTGTTTATGTGATTGAGATGGCATTTAAGGATTCTGTTTAAAAACATAGTGCAATGATGGATATTATTTTGCATTAAAGTGTGTCTGTTGTTGCAAAAATGACAAAGTTGCATTGTTTTGTAGAGCATCAATTCCCGCTGACACATTGTGCTAGCCAATCAGTAAATTAAATATTTACATTAAATATTAAAAAATTTTAAAAACAGTGTTGGCACCTATTTATTCTCACAACAGAAAGGTTAAATTGTCTGCCTTAACCCCTTAAGGACCAGGACATTTTTTACAATAAGAACCAGAGCATTTTTCTGTGTCTTTTGCTAATTTCCCTCCTTTTTATGTAGTGTACACTCAGTAAATATATATATCTATCAAATGTTCATGGAAAACAAGTACATTTCTACCTGTGCTAACAGGATTAGCTCCTGTACCATTGGAACACAGGAGTGATCAACAGCAACTAACAGATGTGGGAAAGGCTGAACTTTATGATGAGTGTCTTTTTTCAGCCTATGTAACTACATATATGTAAAAATGTAACTCTTGGGTTTTTTCATTTTTCCTTTTGAGTAATATTTCTCACTGTAGAATGAATATATAATGAATGAATAACCCTTTGCAGATGGATGGGCAGCAACAATTGCTTCTCTTAGATTATGTAAACTCATTGAGCAGGGCCCTCCTTGCCTGTTGTCTCTGTAAGACAAATTGTTATGTTACATACTACTTGTTGTGTCCTGCCCACCCATTGTACAGCGCTACGGAATTTGATGGCGTTATGTTAAACAATAAATAATAATAATAATCATTGCTGATGTCTTTCCTCCTTGGCATTGTGTTAACACCTGAATGCTCCAAACCAGCAAACTGCTAAAACTGCAGCTTTTATAGGGTTGGTCACAATTGTTATTATTATTATTATTATTATTATGTCCTCATATGTGAAAGCAAAAAATTCAAAGAGCTTGTACTTTCTTTTACACACAACTGTACATAATAAACCCGGTCATCATCTTCACTATATGGTGCCGGGATATCACACTGTATCCCAATGTTCCATGTCTTGAAGTCATGCAGCGCTTTTTAAGCGCAGTCTGGTTAAATGGGCTGCTTGGCACCTGGGGGGCTGATCACCTAAGTGAGAGATCTATATTGCAGTTGGACAGCAGAAGGACCCCCCTGCCGGTCCTGCCCCCCTTATCCTAGGTGATTGAGACCAGTATACAGCCCTACATAAAAAAATAAGACTATTGTGGATATTGAAATAGTTGAATCGATAAGGCAATGGTTGAGTGACAAGAAAAAAAGGTTGTAGTTAATGTGTATATGCAGCAGAAGCTTTTTAACATGTTTATCACCGATATTACAAAAGGTGTTATAGGAAAGTCATGGCTTTTTGCAGCTGATTTAAATCAAGAAGGAAAAAATGAACACGAAGACTGTACACGAATATTCCCCCGAACCGATTACAGGGATGGCGAATATTCGTGGAATATGGAGATTTTTTTTCCCCCCACAATGAACACGAAAACTAACATGAAGAGTCGGTCGGTGCCCGAGTGTAGTAAATAGTTTACAGGATAAAAATGATCAGAAGAAATGAAAGGATCTGAATATGTAAAGCTTGGAGGAAGGAAGAGAGAGGAGGGATGTGATAGAAACAAAACACTTAAAGGAGAGATGTTTATTTCAGAGGACAAGTAATAGAAAGTGGCCAAGTCTAAAAGTAGAGGTTAAGAGATTAAGATGTAAGAAAGTTTTTACTTTATCAATGGTAGATAAATGGTTTTTAGATCGGTTTAACTGTCATTTAGATTTTATATAGATATTGATTTAATTCACTTTGCATTTTGTTAACAAAGTAGGGTGACCATATTTCTTTCTTACGCAAATACACTGCATTTCTGTGGTCTAATAAATATAGATTTACCCTTTTCTATTTTAACCACTGTTAAGTGATTTTAGTTTTTATTATTTAGAAGAGATTACTGTGATCTTATCTTATCTTATCTTATTATTAAATTGGCAAAATCAAATTGGACTGAAATGGATATTAGGTATATTTCACAGAGCATTCAAGACAATATATATATTGTATATATAAATATAAAAGTAAGGAACCCCATGACCTTTACACCAACAGGGACTTTTGTGAAATTGCATTCTGAATACATCCTAAATACATGGAATTAATACATAGTTGGTTCCCCCCTTTGCAGCTATAATAACAGCTGCCACTCTTCTGGGAAGGCTTTCCTCAGGATTTTTTATTGTTTCTGTGGGAATTTTCCCCCATTCATCCAGTAGAGCGTTTGTGAACGCCAGGCACTGATGTTGGATGAGAAGACCTGACTCGCTATCACTGTTCCAGTTCATCCCAAAGATGTTCGATGGGGTTGAGGTCAGGGCTCTGTGCGGCCAGTCCGGTTCTTCCACACCAAACTCATCCAAACATGTCTTTATGGACCTTGCGTTGTGCTTTTAGATAATGCTACATTTCCAACTTTGTGGGAACAGTTTGGGGAAGGCCCTTTTCTATTCTAGCCTGACTGTGTCCCACTACACAAAACAAGGTCCCTCAAGTGAGGGCTTTTATATTAGACATATTATTCTCTACTCTGCCTATACGCTTTTTGGGAGCCTAGGCTCATAGTTACTGTATACTTTTACCATTGATGTGTTTTGAGAATCCCTTCCTTATCTATTTATTGTGTTATAAAATGGAAGGTAGATAGTTAAATGTATGTAAAACTATTAGGTAAATGGGTTCCCTCGGGAAATGATTTTGACTATGTATTATTAAAAATAACTTTTTATAGGCTCTAGAGGGGGTTTCCATTTTGGTATCAAATCTTTTACTTAAAAATACCATTTGTCATGTCATCTGTCTGGTCAGCCAAATAACAAAGACATCTGCCTTTTATTATAGTTAGCAAGAGCGACTAAATCTGCCCTAATAAAATGCATTCTATCAGATTCATATATTCATTAAACTGTTAAGTTTGAGGTTTACATACATGTGTATTTTGATTATTAAGTAAAGTGTCCATAGTACCTATTTTTAGTATCCATACGTGTGCATGGATTGGTTGCATTTGCACCCTTTGCCAGCTCTCCCCTGAATTCTACCCAGAGGAACAATGGGGATTATTCTGGCTTCTATGGTGAGCCTAACAATTTCACTACTACAGTTTCACTATAACTTCACACTAGAATATCTCTTTATTGTCGCCTTGCCTGTGGTTTTCAGCGATTGATTTGCAGGTGTCACAGGCACCCCCTGCAGCTCGTCCTCATTCTGTTAGTCTCAAAGCGAAGAAAATTGATATCTGATTTGAAAATGGTGGGTTTTTAGAAACAGAACTGTAGTATACTCTAAAAATGGTATTTATACAATGAAGGTGGTATCAAAAGTTCTCCAGCATCCAGATCCATAGATGTTGTTTGTATAATTGAGCCACAGACAACATGTAATACAATTAACAAACTCAGACTGCACGTAGTTTTGTACAGCCTTTTCTGGAATGTGCCATGATGCCCCCTCGCCTCTGGTGTCTTGGCATCAGGAACATTAATGTATTTGCCCTTCAGAGCCAACGATTATCTTATGACAGTGGTGCCCAATAATCAGGTTATTAAAAAGGTTTGATTCACAGCCCATTTTCTGCACCCAAAATACTTATGAATCCAGTCTCAAAGTATCTCAACTGATTCAACTATTTAGTGGTATGGAAAGGAGGTAATTATTAAAGAGCGTCACATTTGCATTAATGCACTCATACTAATGTAAATAGTTTTAGCTGTGCAGTTATCTAAAGCTTTACAAATCATTTGACTTGACTACAATTTAGTTTGTGAACCAAAGATACAATGCTTCATATGACTCCAAGTGAATGGTTTTTTTAATTACCCTACTTGTATCTCCAACACTCTATAGGATCTTATAGCCATGAAAAGAAATGTGTTGTCATACCCAGGGACCGACAAACCCCTGACGAAAGGTCGGATAAATTTCTCATATTCATCGCATTGCTAAATTGCGTTAATTGATGAAGTCTTACTTCAGTTTTACCTATTTACCTATGTTGTGTGCTGTCACCATTTTACTATTAACAACAATATTTTCACACATTGGTTGTGTAGACATCAGTCTGTATCTGTACTGCAACCATCATATTGGGACCAAACAAGTATATTGTTCTGATGCAACTCACACAAATAACTACAAGACTTTTATATATTTACTTATTTATTACTAATTGTAAGGCTGCTCCTCATACCCAGGAGTGATTCAGCTGTTTCAGTACAGATTTTGATAATAAGGGAAGCCTCTCAGATACTCAAGGACTGATAGCTGCAGCGGCGGCTGGTGGGTAATTCCAATGGGGGTTCACAATATATACATTTTGAAAATGAAATGTACATTTATGACATAATGTACAGGTTAAAATACATTTCCTTAAATTAACCTTAAAGACACCATCAACCATAACTGCCCCTAAGTTAACCCTAAACACCCCATCAACCATAACTGCCCCTAAATTAACCCTAAATACCCCATTAACCAAAACTGCCCCTGAATTAACCCTAAACACCCCATCAACCATAACTGCCCCTAAATTGACCCTAAACACCCCATTAACCATAACTGCCCCTAAATTAACCCTAAACATCCCATCAACCATAACTGCCACTAAATTAACACTAAAGACCCTATTAACCATAACTGCCCCTAAATTAACCCTAAAGACCCCATTAATCAGCTAACGGCTGGGAGATCCTCCCCCACTCGCACAGCCTTTACTGTGCGAACAGAGCTCAAATGGGCGGCTGAACTGGCGCTTTAGCAAGCGAGGCAGTAACTGTTAAATTATTAATAAATTACGTTTAAATAAATACCATTTACTGAACAGATATGGTGGTAATGCATAACCCCATCACTATATACTAAAGCAACTCACACAGAAGAAGATTATACATTTAACTATTTATTAATTACTAATTCTAAGTCATCTAAATATCCAATACAATCCACAAGAGATTGTTATTTCACTAGAATTGATGTTATTATTCCCTCTAGCCAGGGGAGCCAAGCTTTGGTTGCCGCAGTCCAGGTCTAGTAGTGGCCTTGGTTGTTGTTGGTGGGGTAACTGTTTTACATAAGATGTTATCACGGAGGCAGAGGATGGATCTCTGAAGTCCAGGTGGTGCGAGGTTATTATACAAATGGCAACGGCCTCCTTCTGATGGTGGTGGGGAGATATTTGGTTCCTGGAATGGCTCTGCTTCCTTTACTGCGCTCACAATATATTTCTCTGCATTTTTTACATCATTCCTGTTGACAGCCAGCTCTTTTTGGATAGTAATCAGAGTATTCCAGGTGGTATTCTGCTCTTCTCGTAGCTTTTCATATTCGATAACAGCGCTCTGAGCCCTTTCATTCGAGATGTTTAATTCTGATTTTAACTTTTCGATAATTTCCACAGAGGCCTTGTGATCCGCTTTCAAATCGTTGTAATCTTTGGTTATAGCTAGGCTGTACGAAGCTAGGTCTACAAATGCTTCCGGTCCTGTCCCCATTTGCGTCACCACCATCCGTACCTCCACTGTCTGCGATTCCAGCAGCGTCTCTATGTTCTTTCCAGATTTAATCTCCTTTCTATATCTCTCAAGCTCCTCCATGTTTGCTTTCAATTCTTTCTGTTGTTCTTCAATGCACCGCTGTTGTTCCTGCAGTTGGGAAGTCAGTTGGTCGACTTCCCTCTTTAAAGATTCTGGGTCAAGAGCAGGACCATCCTGCTCTCCCACATCAAAATATAACTTTTCCAGAAAACATTTGCTGCTTTTCAGCTCCTTTCTGCACCGTGGGCACGATACTTTGGGGCTAGTGCAAAACCACTGAAGGATGCACTTGTGATGGAAAGTGTGCCCGCAACAAATCGCTGCCACGTCACAACTATTATCCAAATAGTCCATGCAAATACTGCATGTTGCCCAAAGGGGCATGGCTGCAGCTTTCTGTAATCTCTCTACTCAAGTTATTCGCCTCTATTCACCTCTACACTGTGAAGAAAAATGTGCACACGGAACTCTTGGATCCCTGCTATGACTCTTCTCATGTTTCTGATGTCATAGAGTAGCCATGACTGAGAAAGTTTAACCTCTGAACTGCTAATCAGTGTTTATGTGATTGAGATGGCATTTAAGGATTCTGTTTAAAAACATAGTGCAATGATGGATATTATTTTGCATTAAAGTGTGTCTGTTGTTGCAAAAATGACAAAGTTGCATTGTTTTGTAGAGCATCAATTCCCGCTGACACATTGTGCTAGCCAATCAGTAAATTAAATATTTACATTAAATATTAAAAAATTTTAAAAACAGTGTTGGCACCTATTTATTCTCACAACAGAAAGGTTAAATTGTCTGCCTTAACCCCTTAAGGACCAGGACATTTTTTACAATAAGAACCAGAGCATTTTTCTGTGTCTTTTGCTAATTTCCCTCCTTTTTATGTAGTGTACACTCAGTAAATATATATAGCTATCAAATGTTCATGGAAAACAAGTACATTTCTACCTGTGCTAACAGGATTAGCTCCTGTACCATTGGAACACAGGAGTGATCAACAGCAACTAACAGATGTGGGAAAGGCTGAACTTTATGATGAGTGTCTTTTTTCAGCCTATGTAACTACATATGTGTAACAATGTAACTCTTGGGTTTTTTCATTTTTCCTTTTGAGTAATATTTCTCACTGTAGAATGAATATATAATGAATGAATAACCCTTTGCAGATGGATGGGCAGCAACAATTGCTTCTCTTAGATTATGTAAACTCATTGAGCAGGGCCCTCCTTGCCTGTTGTCTCTGTAAGACAAATTGTTATGTTACATACTACTTGTTGTGTCCTGCCCACCCATTGTACAGCGCTACGGAATTTGATGGCGTTATGTTAAACAATAAATAATAATAATAATCATTGCTGATGTCTTTCCTCCTTGGCATTGTGTTAACACCTGAATGCTCCAAACCAGCAAACTGCTAAAACTGCAGCTTTTATAGGGTTGGTCACAATTGTTATTATTATTATTATTATTATTATGTCCTCATATGTGAAAGCAAAAAATTCAAAGAGCTTGTACTTTCTTTTACACACAACTGTACATAATAAACCCGGTCATCATCTTCACTATATGGTGCCGGGATATCACACTGTATCCCAATGTTCCATGTCTTGAAGTCATGCAGCGCTTTTTAAGCGCAGTCTGGTTAAATGGGCTGCTTGGCACCTGGGGGGCTGATCACCTAAGTGAGAGATCTATATTGCAGTTGGACAGCAGAAGGACCCCCCTGCCGGTCCTGCCCCCCTTATCCTAGGTGATTGAGACCAGTATACAGCCCTACATAAAAAAATAAGACTATTGTGGATATTGAAATAGTTGAATCGATAAGGCAATGGTTGAGTGACAAGAAAAAAAGGTTGTAGTTAATGTGTATATGCAGCAGAAGCTTTTTAACATGTTTATCACCGATATTACAAAAGGTGTTATAGGAAAGTCATGGCTTTTTGCAGCTGATTTAAATCAAGAAGGAAAAAATGAACACGAAGACTGTACACGAATATTCCCCCGAACCGATTACAGGGATGGCGAATATTCGTGGAATATGGAGATTTTTTTTCCCCCCACAATGAACACGAAAACTAACATGAAGAGTCGGTCGGTGCCCGAGTGTAGTAAATAGTTTACAGGATAAAAATGATCAGAAGAAATGAAAGGATCTGAATATGTAAAGCTTGGAGGAAGGAAGAGAGAGGAGGGATGTGATAGAAACAAAACACTTAAAGGAGAGATGTTTATTTCAGAGGACAAGTAATAGAAAGTGGCCAAGTCTAAAAGTAGAGGTTAAGAGATTAAGATGTAAGAAAGTTTTTACTTTATCAATGGTAGATAAATGGTTTTTAGATCGGTTTAACTGTCATTTAGATTTTATATAGATATTGATTTAATTCACTTTGCATTTTGTTAACAAAGTAGGGTGACCATATTTCTTTCTTACGCAAATACACTGCATTTCTGTGGTCTAATAAATATAGATTTACCCTTTTCTATTTTAACCACTGTTAAGTGATTTTAGTTTTTATTATTTAGAAGAGATTACTGTGATCTTATCTTATCTTATCTTATTATTAAATTGGCAAAATCAAATTGGACTGAAATGGATATTAGGTATATTTCACAGAGCATTCAAGACAATATATATATTGTATATATAAATATAAAAGTAAGGAACCCCATGACCTTTACACCAACAGGGACTTTTGTGAAATTGCATTCTGAATACATCCTAAATACATGGAATTAATACATAGTTGGTTCCCCCCTTTGCAGCTATAATAACAGCTGCCACTCTTCTGGGAAGGCTTTCCTCAGGATTTTTTATTGTTTCTGTGGGAATTTTCCCCCATTCATCCAGTAGAGCGTTTGTGAACGCCAGGCACTGATGTTGGATGAGAAGACCTGACTCGCTATCACTGTTCCAGTTCATCCCAAAGATGTTCGATGGGGTTGAGGTCAGGGCTCTGTGCGGCCAGTCCGGTTCTTCCACACCAAACTCATCCAAACATGTCTTTATGGACCTTGCGTTGTGCTTTTAGATAATGCTACATTTCCAACTTTGTGGGAACAGTTTGGGGAAGGCCCTTTTCTATTCTAGCCTGACTGTGTCCCACTACACAAAACAAGGTCCCTCAAGTGAGGGCTTTTATATTAGACATATTATTCTCTACTCTGCCTATACGCTTTTTGGGAGCCTAGGCTCATAGTTACTGTATACTTTTACCATTGATGTGTTTTGAGAATCCCTTCCTTATCTATTTATTGTGTTATAAAATGGAAGGTAGATAGTTAAATGTATGTAAAACTATTAGGTAAATGGGTTCCCTCGGGAAATGATTTTGACTATGTATTATTAAAAATAACTTTTTATAGGCTCTAGAGGGGGTTTCCATTTTGGTATCAAATCTTTTACTTAAAAATACCATTTGTCATGTCATCTGTCTGGTCAGCCAAATAACAAAGACATCTGCCTTTTATTATAGTTAGCAAGAGCGACTAAATCTGCCCTAATAAAATGCATTCTATCAGATTCATATATTCATTAAACTGTTAAGTTTGAGGTTTACATACATGTGTATTTTGATTATTAAGTAAAGTGTCCATAGTACCTATTTTTAGTATCCATACGTGTGCATGGATTGGTTGCATTTGCACCCTTTGCCAGCTCTCCCCTGAATTCTACCCAGAGGAACAATGGGGATTATTCTGGCTTCTATGGTGAGCCTAACAATTTCACTACTACAGTTTCACTATAACTTCACACTAGAATATCTCTTTATTGTCGCCTTGCCTGTGGTTTTCAGCGATTGATTTGCAGGTGTCACAGGCACCCCCTGCAGCTCGTCCTCATTCTGTTAGTCTCAAAGCGAAGAAAATTGATATCTGATTTGAAAATGGTGGGTTTTTAGAAACAGAACTGTAGTATACTCTAAAAATGGTATTTATACAATGAAGGTGGTATCAAAAGTTCTCCAGCATCCAGATCCATAGATGTTGTTTGTATAATTGAGCCACAGACAACATGTAATACAATTAACAAACTCAGACTGCATGTAGTTTTGTACAGCCTTTTCTGGAATGTGCCATGATGCCCCCTCGCCTCTGGTGTCTTGGCATCAGGAACATTAATGTATTTGCCCTTCAGAGCCAACGATTATCTTATGACAGTGGTGCCCAATAATCAGGTTATTAAAAAGGTTTGATTCACAGCCCATTTTCTGCACCCAAAATACTTATGAATCCAGTCTCAAAGTATCTCAACTGATTCAACTATTTAGTGGTATGGAAAGGAGGTAATTATTAAAGAGCGTCACATTTGCATTAATGCACTCATACTAATGTAAATAGTTTTAGCTGTGCAGTTATCTAAAGCTTTACAAATCATTTGACTTGACTACAATTTAGTTTGTGAACCAAAGATACAATGCTTCATATGACTCCAAGTGAATGGTTTTTTTAATTACCCTACTTGTATCTCCAACACTCTATAGGATCTTATAGCCATGAAAAGAAATGTGTTGTCATACCCAGGGACCGACAAACCCCTGACGAAAGGTCGGATAAATTTCTCATATTCATCGCATTGCTAAATTGCGTTAATTGATGAAGTCTTACTTCAGTTTTACCTATTTACCTATGTTGTGTGCTGTCACCATTTTACTATTAACAACAATATTTTCACACATTGGTTGTGTAGACATCAGTCTGTATCTGTACTGCAACCATCATATTGGGACCAAACAAGTATATTGTTCTGATGCAACTCACACAAATAACTACAAGACTTTTATATATTTACTTATTTATTACTAATTGTAAGGCTGCTCCTCATACCCAGGAGTGATTCAGCTGTTTCAGTACAGATTTTGATAATAAGGGAAGCCTCTCAGATACTCAAGGACTGATAGCTGCAGCGGCGGCTGGTGGGTAATTCCAATGGGGGTTCACAATATATACATTTTGAAAATGAAATGTACATTTATGACATAATGTACAGGTTAAAATACATTTCCTTAAATTAACCTTAAAGACACCATCAACCATAACTGCCCCTAAGTTAACCCTAAACACCCCATCAACCATAACTGCCCCTAAATTAACCCTAAATACCCCATTAACCAAAACTGCCCCTGAATTAACCCTAAACACCCCATCAACCATAACTGCCCCTAAATTGACCCTAAACACCCCATTAACCATAACTGCCCCTAAATTAACCCTAAACATCCCATCAACCATAACTGCCACTAAATTAACACTAAAGACCCTATTAACCATAACTGCCCCTAAATTAACCCTAAAGACCCCATTAATCAGCTAACGGCTGGGAGATCCTCCCCCACTCGCACAGCCTTTACTGTGCGAACAGAGCTCAAATGGGCGGCTGAACTGGCGCTTTAGCAAGCGAGGCAGTAACTGTTAAATTATTAATAAATTACGTTTAAATAAATACCATTTACTGAACAGATATGGTGGTAATGCATAACCCCATCACTATATACTAAAGCAACTCACACAGAAGAAGATTATACATTTAACTATTTATTAATTACTAATTCTAAGTCATCTAAATATCCAATACAATCCACAAGAGATTGTTATTTCACTAGAATTGATGTTATTATTCCCTCTAGCCAGGGGAGCCAAGCTTTGGTTGCCGCAGTCCAGGTCTAGTAGTGGCCTTGGTTGTTGTTGGTGGGGTAACTGTTTTACATAAGATGTTATCACGGAGGCAGAGGATGGATCTCTGAAGTCCAGGTGGTGCGAGGTTATTATACAAATGGCAACGGCCTCCTTCTGATGGTGGTGGGGAGATATTTGGTTCCTGGAATGGCTCTGCTTCCTTTACTGCGCTCACAATATATTTCTCTGCATTTTTTACATCATTCCTGTTGACAGCCAGCTCTTTTTGGATAGTAATCAGAGTATTCCAGGTGGTATTCTGCTCTTCTCGTAGCTTTTCATATTCGATAACAGCGCTCTGAGCCCTTTCATTCGAGATGTTTAATTCTGATTTTAACTTTTCGATAATTTCCACAGAGGCCTTGTGATCCGCTTTCAAATCGTTGTAATCTTTGGTTATAGCTAGGCTGTACGAAGCTAGGTCTACAAATGCTTCCGGTCCTGTCCCCATTTGCGTCACCACCATCCGTACCTCCACTGTCTGCGATTCCAGCAGCGTCTCTATGTTCTTTCCAGATTTAATCTCCTTTCTATATCTCTCAAGCTCCTCCATGTTTGCTTTCAATTCTTTCTGTTGTTCTTCAATGCACCGCTGTTGTTCCTGCAGTTGGGAAGTCAGTTGGTCGACTTCCCTCTTTAAAGATTCTGGGTCAAGAGCAGGACCATCCTGCTCTCCCACATCAAAATATAACTTTTCCAGAAAACATTTGCTGCTTTTCAGCTCCTTTCTGCACCGTGGGCACGATACTTTGGGGCTAGTGCAAAACCACTGAAGGATGCACTTGTGATGGAAAGTGTGCCCGCAACAAATCGCTGCCACGTCACAACTATTATCCAAATAGTCCATGCAAATACTGCATGTTGCCCAAAGGGGCATGGCTGCAGCTTTCTGTAATCTCTCTACTCAAGTTATTCGCCTCTATTCACCTCTACACTGTGAAGAAAAATGTGCACACGGAACTCTTGGATCCCTGCTATGACTCTTCTCATGTTTCTGATGTCATAGAGTAGCCATGACTGAGAAAGTTTAACCTCTGAACTGCTAATCAGTGTTTATGTGATTGAGATGGCATTTAAGGATTCTGTTTAAAAACATAGTGCAATGATGGATATTATTTTGCATTAAAGTGTGTCTGTTGTTGCAAAAATGACAAAGTTGCATTGTTTTGTAGAGCATCAATTCCCGCTGACACATTGTGCTAGCCAATCAGTAAATTAAATATTTACATTAAATATTAAAAAATTTTAAAAACAGTGTTGGCACCTATTTATTCTCACAACAGAAAGGTTAAATTGTCTGCCTTAACCCCTTAAGGACCAGGACATTTTTTACAATAAGAACCAGAGCATTTTTCTGTGTCTTTTGCTAATTTCCCTCCTTTTTATGTAGTGTACACTCAGTAAATATATATAGCTATCAAATGTTCATGGAAAACAAGTACATTTCTACCTGTGCTAACAGGATTAGCTCCTGTACCATTGGAACACAGGAGTGATCAACAGCAACTAACAGATGTGGGAAAGGCTGAACTTTATGATGAGTGTCTTTTTTCAGCCTATGTAACTACATATGTGTAACAATGTAACTCTTGGGTTTTTTCATTTTTCCTTTTGAGTAATATTTCTCACTGTAGAATGAATATATAATGAATGAATAACCCTTTGCAGATGGATGGGCAGCAACAATTGCTTCTCTTAGATTATGTAAACTCATTGAGCAGGGCCCTCCTTGCCTGTTGTCTCTGTAAGACAAATTGTTATGTTACATACTACTTGTTGTGTCCTGCCCACCCATTGTACAGCGCTACGGAATTTGATGGCGTTATGTTAAACAATAAATAATAATAATAATCATTGCTGATGTCTTTCCTCCTTGGCATTGTGTTAACACCTGAATGCTCCAAACCAGCAAACTGCTAAAACTGCAGCTTTTATAGGGTTGGTCACAATTGTTATTATTATTATTATTATTATTATGTCCTCATATGTGAAAGCAAAAAATTCAAAGAGCTTGTACTTTCTTTTACACACAACTGTACATAATAAACCCGGTCATCATCTTCACTATATGGTGCCGGGATATCACACTGTATCCCAATGTTCCATGTCTTGAAGTCATGCAGCGCTTTTTAAGCGCAGTCTGGTTAAATGGGCTGCTTGGCACCTGGGGGGCTGATCACCTAAGTGAGAGATCTATATTGCAGTTGGACAGCAGAAGGACCCCCCTGCCGGTCCTGCCCCCCTTATCCTAGGTGATTGAGACCAGTATACAGCCCTACATAAAAAAATAAGACTATTGTGGATATTGAAATAGTTGAATCGATAAGGCAATGGTTGAGTGACAAGAAAAAAAGGTTGTAGTTAATGTGTATATGCAGCAGAAGCTTTTTAACATGTTTATCACCGATATTACAAAAGGTGTTATAGGAAAGTCATGGCTTTTTGCAGCTGATTTAAATCAAGAAGGAAAAAATGAACACGAAGACTGTACACGAATATTCCCCCGAACCGATTACAGGGATGGCGAATATTCGTGGAATATGGAGATTTTTTTTCCCCCCACAATGAACACGAAAACTAACATGAAGAGTCGGTCGGTGCCCGAGTGTAGTAAATAGTTTACAGGATAAAAATGATCAGAAGAAATGAAAGGATCTGAATATGTAAAGCTTGGAGGAAGGAAGAGAGAGGAGGGATGTGATAGAAACAAAACACTTAAAGGAGAGATGTTTATTTCAGAGGACAAGTAATAGAAAGTGGCCAAGTCTAAAAGTAGAGGTTAAGAGATTAAGATGTAAGAAAGTTTTTACTTTATCAATGGTAGATAAATGGTTTTTAGATCGGTTTAACTGTCATTTAGATTTTATATAGATATTGATTTAATTCACTTTGCATTTTGTTAACAAAGTAGGGTGACCATATTTCTTTCTTACGCAAATACACTGCATTTCTGTGGTCTAATAAATATAGATTTACCCTTTTCTATTTTAACCACTGTTAAGTGATTTTAGTTTTTATTATTTAGAAGAGATTACTGTGATCTTATCTTATCTTATCTTATTATTAAATTGGCAAAATCAAATTGGACTGAAATGGATATTAGGTATATTTCACAGAGCATTCAAGACAATATATATATTGTATATATAAATATAAAAGTAAGGAACCCCATGACCTTTACACCAACAGGGACTTTTGTGAAATTGCATTCTGAATACATCCTAAATACATGGAATTAATACATAGTTGGTTCCCCCCTTTGCAGCTATAATAACAGCTGCCACTCTTCTGGGAAGGCTTTCCTCAGGATTTTTTATTGTTTCTGTGGGAATTTTCCCCCATTCATCCAGTAGAGCGTTTGTGAACGCCAGGCACTGATGTTGGATGAGAAGACCTGACTCGCTATCACTGTTCCAGTTCATCCCAAAGATGTTCGATGGGGTTGAGGTCAGGGCTCTGTGCGGCCAGTCCGGTTCTTCCACACCAAACTCATCCAAACATGTCTTTATGGACCTTGCGTTGTGCTTTTAGATAATGCTACATTTCCAACTTTGTGGGAACAGTTTGGGGAAGGCCCTTTTCTATTCTAGCCTGACTGTGTCCCACTACACAAAACAAGGTCCCTCAAGTGAGGGCTTTTATATTAGACATATTATTCTCTACTCTGCCTATACGCTTTTTGGGAGCCTAGGCTCATAGTTACTGTATACTTTTACCATTGATGTGTTTTGAGAATCCCTTCCTTATCTATTTATTGTGTTATAAAATGGAAGGTAGATAGTTAAATGTATGTAAAACTATTAGGTAAATGGGTTCCCTCGGGAAATGATTTTGACTATGTATTATTAAAAATAACTTTTTATAGGCTCTAGAGGGGGTTTCCATTTTGGTATCAAATCTTTTACTTAAAAATACCATTTGTCATGTCATCTGTCTGGTCAGCCAAATAACAAAGACATCTGCCTTTTATTATAGTTAGCAAGAGCGACTAAATCTGCCCTAATAAAATGCATTCTATCAGATTCATATATTCATTAAACTGTTAAGTTTGAGGTTTACATACATGTGTATTTTGATTATTAAGTAAAGTGTCCATAGTACCTATTTTTAGTATCCATACGTGTGCATGGATTGGTTGCATTTGCACCCTTTGCCAGCTCTCCCCTGAATTCTACCCAGAGGAACAATGGGGATTATTCTGGCTTCTATGGTGAGCCTAACAATTTCACTACTACAGTTTCACTATAACTTCACACTAGAATATCTCTTTATTGTCGCCTTGCCTGTGGTTTTCAGCGATTGATTTGCAGGTGTCACAGGCACCCCCTGCAGCTCGTCCTCATTCTGTTAGTCTCAAAGCGAAGAAAATTGATATCTGATTTGAAAATGGTGGGTTTTTAGAAACAGAACTGTAGTATACTCTAAAAATGGTATTTATACAATGAAGGTGGTATCAAAAGTTCTCCAGCATCCAGATCCATAGATGTTGTTTGTATAATTGAGCCACAGACAACATGTAATACAATTAACAAACTCAGACTGCATGTAGTTTTGTACAGCCTTTTCTGGAATGTGCCATGATGCCCCCTCGCCTCTGGTGTCTTGGCATCAGGAACATTAATGTTGGTTTATTTGCCCTTCAGAGCCAACGATTATCTTATGACAGTGGTGCCCAATAATCAGGTTATTAAAAAGGTTTGATTCACAGCCCATTTTCTGCACCCAAAATACTTATGAATCCAGTCTCAAAGTATCTCAACTGATTCAACTATTTAGTGGTATGGAAAGGAGGTAATTATTAAAGAGCGTCACATTTGCATTAATGCACTCATACTAATGTAAATAGTTTTAGCTGTGCAGTTATCTAAAGCTTTACAAATCATTTGACTTGACTACAATTTAGTTTGTGAACCAAAGATACAATGCTTCATATGACTCCAAGTGAATGGTTTTTTTAATTACCCTACTTGTATCTCCAACACTCTATAGGATCTTATAGCCATGAAAAGAAATGTGTTGTCATACCCAGGGACCGACAAACCCCTGACGAAAGGTCGGATAAATTTCTCATATTCATCGCATTGCTAAATTGCGTTAATTGATGAAGTCTTACTTCAGTTTTACCTATTTACCTATGTTGTGTGCTGTCACCATTTTACTATTAACAACAATATTTTCACACATTGGTTGTGTAGACATCAGTCTGTATCTGTACTGCAACCATCATATTGGGACCAAACAAGTATATTGTTCTGATGCAACTCACACAAATAACTACAAGACTTTTATATATTTACTTATTTATTACTAATTGTAAGGCTGCTCCTCATACCCAGGAGTGATTCAGCTGTTTCAGTACAGATTTTGATAATAAGGGAAGCCTCTCAGATACTCAAGGACTGATAGCTGCAGCGGCGGCTGGTGGGTAATTCCAATGGGGGTTCACAATATATACATTTTGAAAATGAAATGTACATTTATGACGTAATGTACAGGTTAAAATACATTTCCTTAAATTAACCTTAAAGACACCATCAACCATAACTGCCCCTAAGTTAACCCTAAACACCCCATCAACCATAACTGCCCCTAAATTAACCCTAAAGACCCCATTAACCATAACTGCCCCTGAATTAACCCTAAACACCCCATCAACCATAACTTCCCCTAAATTGACCCTAAACACCCCATCAACCATAACTGCCCCTAAATTAACCCTAAACATCCCATCAACCATAGCTGCCACTAAATTAACACTAAAGACCCTATTAACCATAACTGCCCCTAAATTAACCCTAAAGACCCCATTAATCAGCTAACAACTGGGAGCTCCTCCTCCACTCGCACAGCCTTTACTGTGCGAACAGAGCTCAAATGGGCGGCTGAACTGGCGCTTTAGCAAGCGAGGCAGTAACTGTTAAATTATTAATAAATTACGTTTAAATAAATACCATTTACTGAACAGATATGGTGGTAATGCATAACCCCATCACTATATACTAAAGCAACTCACACAGAAGACGATTATACATTTAACTATTTATTAATTACTAATTCTAAGGCATCTAAATATCCAATACAATCCACAAGAGATTGTTATTTCACTAGAATTGATGTTATTATTCCCTCTAACCAGGGGAGCCAAGCTTTGGTTGCCGCAGTCCAGGTCTAGTAGTGGCCTTGGTTGTTGTTGGTGGGGTAACTGTTTTACATAAGATGTTATCAGCGAGGCAGAGGATGGATCTCTGAAGTCCAGGTGGTGCGAGGTTGTTATACAAACAGCAACGGCCTCCTTCTGATGGTGGTGGGGAGAAAAATTGTTCCTGCAATGGCTCTGCATCCTTTACTACGCTCACAATATCTTTCTCTGCATTTTTTACATCATTCCTGTTGACAGCCAGCTCTTTTTGGATAGTAATAAGAGTATTCCAGGTGGTATTCTGCTCTTCTCGTAACTTTTCATATTCGATTTCAGCGCTCTGAGCCCTTTCATTAGAGATGTTTAATTCTGATTTTAAATGTTCAATCATCTCCTCAGAGACCTTGTGTTCCTCCTTCAAATCGTTGTAATCTTTGGTTATAGCTAGGCTGTACGAAGCTAGGTCTACAAATGCTTCCGGTCCTGTCCCCATTTGCGTCACCACCATCTGTACCTCCTCTGTCTGCGATTCCAGCAGCGTCTCTATGTTCTTTCCAGATTTAATCTCCTTTCTATATCTCTCAAGCTCCTCCATGTTTGCTTTCAATTCTTTCTGTTGTTCTTCAATGCGCTGCTGTTGTTCCTGCAGTTGGGAAGTCAGTTGGTCGACTTCCCTCTTTAAAGATTCTGGGTCAAGAGCAGGACCATCCTGCTCTCCCACATCAAAATACAACTTTTCGAGAAAACATTTGCTGCTTTTCAGCTCCTTTCTGCACCGTGGGCACGATACTTTGGGGCTAGTGCAAAACCACTGAAGGATGCACTTGTGATGGAAAGTGTGCCCGCAACAAATCGCTGCCACGTCACAACTATTATCTAAATAGTCCATGCAAATACTGCATGTTGCCCAAAGGGGCATGGCTGCAGCTTTCTGTAATCTCTCTACTCAAGTTATTCGCCTCTATTCACCTCTGCACTGTGAAGAAAAATGTGGACACGGAACTCTTGGATCCCTGCTATGACTCTTCTCATGTTTCTGATGTCATAGAGCAGCCATGACTGAGAAAGTTTAACCTCTAAACTGCTAGTAAGTGTTGTTCATGTGATTGAGATGGCATTTAAGGATTCTGTTTAAAAACATCGTGCAATGATGGATATTATTTTGCATTAAAGTGTGTCTGTTGTTGCAAAAATGACAAAGTGACATTGTTTTGTAGGGCATCAATTCCCACTGACACATTGTGCTAGCCAATCAGAAAATTTTATATTTACATTAAATATTAAATATTTTTAAAAACAGTGTTGGCACCTATTTATTCTCACAATAGAAGGGTTAAATTGTCTGCCCATTTTTTACAAGAACTAGAGCATTTTTCTGTGTCTTTTGATCATTTCCCTCCTTTTTATGTAGTGTACACTTAGTATATATATATCTATCAAATGTTCATGGAAAACAAGTACATTTCTGCCTGTGCTAACAGGATTAGCTCCTGTACCATTGGAACACAGGAGTGATCAACAGCAATTAACAGATGTGGGAAAGGCTGAACTTTATGATGAGTGTCTTTTTTCAGCCTGTGTAACTACATATATGTAACAATGTAACTCTTGGGTTTTTTCATTTTCCCTTTTGAATAATATTTCTGTCTGTAGAATGAATATATAATGAATGTATAACCCTTTGCAGATTGATGGGCAGCAACAATTTCTTCTCTTAGATTATGTAAACTCGTTGAGCAGGGCCCTCCTCACCTGTTGTCTCTGTAAGTCAAATTGTTATGTTACAATTGTATAGTGCTATGGAATTTAATGGCACTACATAAAACAATAAATAATAATAATAATTGCTGATGTCTTTCCTCCTTGGCATTGTGTAAATGCACACCTGAATGCTCCAGACCAGCAAACTGCTAAAACTTCAGCTCTTGGGCAGCAACAATTGCTTCTCTTAGGTCATGTAAACCCGTTGAGCAGGGCCCTCCTTGTCAAATTGTTATGTTACATACTACTTGCATGGACTTGCATTCTGAATACATCCTAAATACATAGAATTAATATGTAGTTGGTCCCCCCCTTTGCAGCTATAATAACAGCTGCCACTCTTCTGGGAAGGCTTTCCACAAGTTTTTGGAGGGTTTCTGTGGGGATTTTTGCCCATTCATCCAGTAGAGCGTATGTGAGGTCAGTCACTGATGTTGGTAGAGAAGGCCTGACTAGCAATCACTGTTTAGATAATGCTACATTTCTAACTTTGTGGGAACAGTTTAAGGAAGGCCATTTTCTATTCTAGCCTGACTGTGCCCCACTGCACAAAACAAGGTCCATAAAGGTTCCTCAAGTGAGGGCTTTTATATTAGACATATTAATCTCTACTCTGCATATACGCTTTTTGGGAGTCTAGGCTCATAGTTACTGTATACTTTTACCATTGATGTGTTTTGAGAATCCCTTCCTTATCTATTTATTGTGTTATAAAATGGAAGGTAGATAGTTAAATGTATGTAAAACTATTAGGTAAATGGGTTCCCTCGGGAAATGATTTTGACTATGTATTATTAAAAATAACTTTTTATAGTCTCTAGAGGGGGTTTCCATTTTGGTATCAAATCTTTTTCTTAAAAATACCATTTGTCATGTCATCTGTCTGGTCAGTCAAATAATAAAGACATCTGCCTTTTATTATAGTTAGCAAGAACGACAAAATCTGCCCTAGGTATCAGTTTTAATAAAATGCATTCTATTAGATTCATATATTCATTAAACTGTTAAGTTTGAGGTTTGCATACATGTGTATTTTCATTATTAAAGTGCCCATAGTACT
This sequence comes from Sceloporus occidentalis, assembly GCA_023333645.1. NCBI lineage: Eukaryota > Metazoa > Chordata > Lepidosauria > Squamata > Phrynosomatidae > Sceloporus > Sceloporus occidentalis. The sequence goes on along the minus strand of JALMGF010000015.1, from coordinate 16,598,877 downwards.
TATTTTTAGTATCCATACGTGTGCAGTGGTAGAATTAATGGTTTATAGCTTACCAGACCAATTTCTCTTTTAGTAGTCTCGTATCAAAGGGAACAGAAATTGTATTTTTAAAACAGATTTTTTTACAAAATACGTACAACTTTTTTTCAAACCCTCTAGGCTGTGACGTATATTGTCTTAGGGTGACAGGCTCAGGGCAGCAGGTCCAGGGGAGCAGCAGTCCTCCTGCTGCAAAGCCAGGGGATGAACTTGGATGATCAGGTCCCCTCAGACTGCTGATCAATGGGCCATTTACAGATCCTTGATCTCCTCAACCAGCAAATTTACACTATGGCACAGCCTCCACAGACTGCATTAAAAGGTGGCTTTAAGACACAGCCAAGACATCATGTGCTGGCACCCTGTAGTGAAGACAGTCACCGTGGAGGGGTGGCTGGGGGCACAGAGCTGGGTCAGGTCTAGGGCAGTGCCAAAGTTATATACACCGCTAAGTGTAGGTTAGCATTGACAAAATCTGGTTCCAATAAACTTCCCTTATCTCTGTACCTGAAGGCTGGCATTGTTAGTCATGTAATATTTTGGGTGTCTTTCCCTGCTCAAACACCACTCTGATCTAAGTGTTTATGCCAATGGAGTTTGTTGCTACTTTCATTAGTCAAGCTGGGTGATTAATTGTTTAGCATAAGTAGTCAGGGTGTTTGTCTATTAGATTGGAGCTGTATAAGAAACAAAAGTTCCTCTTTAAGTTCCCACTCTTTAATGTTTAGTGTTTTTGAAGCCACAGGACTTCAGGGCATGCAGTTGTAGATGTTTCTCTTCAGGATGTCAGAATGGCTGGAAGGGGAGCACATCTTCTATGGGTCAAACGGGTAGAGCAGCATATACAATGCTGTACTTTTCTGGTGGTTTTCTGATCCTTATATCCTGCCTAGTGTAGCTGTAAGAAATTGAAAAATCCATTCCTCATTTCTCCTCATTCATTCATCTACACAATCAGTTTATTAGAAACTATACATAGAAACACAGAACATGAAGAAAAGATTAGGACCATTTTGATCATCTAATCTGCCCGTTTTCTCATATAAACGTTGAGCTTTATTTGTCCTCTTATATTGCCTTCTATTCAAAGTAACCTTATGCTTATCCTATGCATGTTTCAATTTCCTCATTGTATTAACCTCTAATACCAAAATTAGAACTTGTTTTATGTGAAATGTACTGAAATCTGCATCCGATACAACCTGGCAAGTTAACACTTACATCCGTTCATTATTTTATGCAAAAGGCAGAGCTTATTCATCTAGGTTTTTTTTCTTGGCCAGTTTCCCAAGAAAACCATTTGTACAGTAGCAGGAAGGATGTGAGGTTCTCTGGTTCCCCCACTTAAATGTTTTTATCAGCAAATATTAGAGTATTATATTACTAAATTGCTACTTATTTTTTACTAAAATTGAATTTCAAGGAGTATTGCACCAAATATATATTTCAGCATGCAATTCTCTGTTCCATCTACCCCAATTTCAAATTGTTTGAACATGCTTTAATTGTTACATTGTACATGTCCTGTAAATTTGTGACTTTGGCCCTAAAAAGTATCAACTCCCACTAAGGATTCCATGTGCCTTTGGGCCAATATGGTTATATTCATGTTCCTTGTTCAAATACCTGTGTCCTGTAAAAAAAAATCTGTTGGTATTGTAGACCATGTACTATGTTTCACTTTTGGTTTTATTCTTTATAACCAATATGTATCAAAAAAATAAAAATGTATTTGAAAATAATGTAAAAACAACACAAATAGGTCTGTTGAAGCAAAGAACAAATTCTTTATTAATTGAACCTAAGTGTTCCTCCCTCTACTTACTTACATGAGTTACATTTTTATTACACTTAAATGACTTATCTTCTAGCATTAGATTTCATTCATTTAAAAATAGTCATGAAATATGAATCTAAAAAGCACCCATTTCCTTATACTGGACAGAAGGAAATACATTTGGATAGTAAATTGTGAAAACAATTGCCCATATGGCAGACAGGAAATTTATGTCTCTTAATAACAATCTTGAACTTATACAAATAAGGTTAAAGGAGCTTTTCCACCTACCCTGCTCAATGTAGCACCCAAATAGATGATTTTCTCGAAGATATGTCACAGTTGAGTCTAGATAGGCAAAGATTTTCAAATAGAAAATTTTTAGAACCGTTTGGTTGACACAGTTAGTAGCAGACTTTTAAAGGGATATTACGTTTGTGTCTGTATCTACCGTATATGTAAGGTCTACGTTCCTTGACATAACTTCAAGGTGAGGGACATGCTTGAGTTGCCTGGTAGTAGAATGGGGGCAAATGTGACTTCAGCACGGGGTGGGACCTCTGATCCTACCCAAGACACCAGGAGCTCTAGTTCATCTTAAAAAGCCATGCATTGCTGATTACTTATTTGTGAAATGGCTGAAAGAACTTAAGTGAATGCCTGGGGTCAAAATCTCAAGACTATTTGGCTTAATGACCATAACGCGCATCAGCTTTCACAGATAACGCAAACTTTTAATCTATTTTTTCAGGCATAATACATATATTAGACTAAATTCCATTCAAATATACCACTGCCAAAAGAACTGGACCATGTTATCAAAACTATTTCAAATAAAAATAATATACTGAGGGCTTTCGTGTTACATCATAATTTCAAGATAAAATGATATTGTGTTGCATATTGCATAATGTTTAGTTAACTCAAAATTCAAAGGAAATGTGTGACCAACAAGTTTTTTAGAAGCTCGTTTGTCTCTCCAGTGAAGTATTTTGTTTTATAATCTCTCATAAATCATAGGTTTATGGCCTACATTACACAGTAAACTTTAAAATGTGAGTTTTCTACATCGCTCATTCCTATATAAATAAATCTTTATGTAATGTCATTTTATTGTGATTGCAAAAATGTGGGTGATTATATGACAGATATAGAGATTAACTTATTGTGTTGATCTTTCTGAATATATACATATATACATCAAATAATATTTTTGACAATATTAACCTGAATAAGACACATGGTTGACCAAGGTCACAAGATACACTTGGTTTTCCCTAAACAATCCTCCGATAAATACTCCAGTTTTCCTTAAAAAAGGTTAAATAAAAATCTCTACAATTTAATTTAAGTGTAATTGTTTTAAGCCTATATCCCTCCTTAAGCCTAGATTGGGTCCAACCCATTGTTTTGGTGAATTAACAGATAATCAGATAAAACCACAGGGAATCCTGGCATACATATTGTTGGATTTAGATGTTTATAGTAATACTGGGCTTGTATCTGGGTTGGTTCCAACACAAGTTGAACAGTGAGAGATGTTTCCTCTGCATCCTGTAGCAAAGCTTTTCTCTGATTCACTTTTATCTCTGCCTCTGTTGGTCTGGGGAAGCCCGGTGAACGCAGATTATATATTAAAAGAAAAACACTCCTATAGTAGTGACTAAACCAGCTTGGAGTAAGCAACCACGCCCCTTCCACCAACTAACGTCACAATGTGTTCTCCTTCCTTAGCTCATTGACACGATTGCCTCTGAGATCGGTGAACTGAAACTGGAGATGGTGCAAACAGAATTCCGTGTCAGAGAAGATCTGGAGCCCACTGAGTGCCCGAGGTGATTAAAGCTTATCTGTATCACTTCTTTGTGTTACCTGTTTGAATTAACCAAATTTTTTAAGCGATGTCCTTTGGAACTTGGCTGCCACACCTGTGCACTTGTTAACAGTTTGGATTTCTTGTGTGGACTAACTTCAGCGGGGTTCTTTCTTTGGTAAGTGTAGAAATGTAGACTATATTTTAATTGCATTATTCGTTCACTCATTTTGTGCTACATTTATTACTTTTTGGGTGGAATAAGGAGGGTTTTAGCTAAAAAAGATCATCAGCTTCATCGGTATAACTCACGTAAAGTTCTGCGTTTCTGCTGGCTGAGATCCATCAATAATCAACTTAGGTAAATGTTAACACGGTCAGTTACCTGAATAGTAATGTTAATGTATATCTTCACAATAAGTAAAGGTTAGAGATCGTGACAATTTATCCAGCACTTCTCTTGAGATTTTTTGTTATTTCTTTGTGACTTGGACAACCAAGGGGGTCATACCTTAGATTTTGTCAAATATTATATAGAAATATTTGGATTTTTGTGCCATTAAACCAAAGTAAATGAACTGCCACCCTAAATAAAACATTTTCTATAACCTAATAAAGGCTGATAGTTGCATTTATACTAGCCATTATGTCCCAAGAGCTATAATAGGTATTGCATCTCTGTAACCTTGTAAGCACAATTATAGGCATTACGTCTGTGGTTTGTTTACGACACCTTTATATTTACATATAACCCCTGTTGTGTAGGTTTCTAATCATGATGCTTTGTTGCCGGTTGAATAATTAAATATCCACCTGTACTAAAATTGCATTTCAGTGTGGATCATTAATAACACATGAAATTATACGGTATGTTTATAAAGCAACTGAACAGGTTACTCCAGAAGGTGTGTTTTGAACAGAAACCTATGTTTGGCCAATGTCAATTGCACCATATAAAATTATATTTGCACTTGTTTACCGATGAAACTATTGGGACTTATTATATATGTTTTACTTAACCATACAAACTATACATTATATATATATATGTGTGTGTGTGTGTGTGTGTATAAATATATATATATATATTACATACTCTTTTATATATTCTATTTATTTGGAGCCTTCTAAGTTATGGTAAGCTATGCCAATATCTTACTTCTTCAACAAACGCTGTCTCGACAGTATGAGTTAGTTATTTGGCAATGAGGTTACCCAGCAACACTTTAAAATCCAGATCAAATATTTCTTCCTGGATATTAATTTGCTTTCCTTGTCAACAGTCAGTAACAAAACGCAAAACTGTGTTGGACAGCTCTACTAGGATAGCTAGAACTCTGCAGGCATGCTTGGCGCGAGAATACTTCCTCAAAGCCTGTGTCCATAAAATAAATACAGAATGGAGAAGTTTGACATCTTAGTGGACCTAAGTAGCTTAAAAAAATTGATGTTTACCTTTTCTAATTGTTTTCACCTTTACTGACCATGATTAGGCCCAAGGGGATATTGCCATGTAGATCCTTAGAAAGTGTTTCACATATCTGTTAGAGCTCATAAATATGAATATTCATGTCAAAAATTACTGTTATTTTTCATTTCTGATCTCTTAGTTATTCTTCCCTGTAGAAAGAGAGTTAGAAAACGTCAGGAGGTAAAATTAATTGGTATGTTAGCTTTGTCTGAACTTCAATGAGATAATGTTGCCCATTCCTTTTAAGTCAATTACAATTATACTGGTTGGAAATCAAAAAGTACACGCTAACGGTAATTCATTCCTACTAAAAATGTTCTAGTTGATGATTTCCCTTTCAATATTGATTTGGCTCAGATATATATTGAAAGTAAATCTTCCCGTTTTAATAGGTTTCGCAGATCTTTTCCTTTTTTTTTTCCCTCCAGTGGTTTAGTCGCCAAAGCAACATTTTTACAGTTGTCTGCAGTTATCAAAAGCCATACAGGATGTGCAGTTCTTGAATTCCAGGAAGCCTAATAAACACGCACACAATACAGAACTTTCGACATAAGATTGTTCATATGAAAACATAGCTGGACCTCTGTAGATCTTTTTGCTCAGTAATCTTGCCATTTACCATGTGCAAGATGGACAGTGATTCTGCCAGGCTGGAGCCCCGCTGACCTTCCTTGAGTTTTCACATATAATTGGGAGGAACTTTAATAGCAAACTTTTTAACAGTTTAACCCAGCACATGATAATTATTAATTACCACTATGCCAATATGCAGATTAGAAATCCTTGACCATTGGTATACTTTGAGGACTAGATTGGAAACTACTGGTCTAAGCACTGGCTGAGCTGCCAACTCATTCTGTAATGTTCACTTGTCAAGGGTAGGAAAGTTGAAGCCAAGTTCAGTTTAATAAATCAACATGTGCATAATTCCCAATGCAGGATTAGTCTTAAAATCTCGAGGTGTGATATCTCATGTGGTGGCTTTGTATCAGTATCTTAATCATTGGGAGTGGAAGAGTGGTGTTTATCCCAACCCAATTTCTGGGCAGATCCATCCATTTCCACCTGTCTCACAGCCTCAGCAATGCTTTTTTTCCTCTTTGAAACACAAGCGAAACATAAAGCCTTGAACAGTGTTCCCAAACTCAACAGATGACAAAGTCAACAGTGCAGTCAATACACACACTTTAAGCAGTGTAAACATTTTTCGACGCAGACTAGTGTTCTACTGGCACCAGTGGATTGGATCTGGGTTCAGTCTTAAACCGAAAGTTTGGCAGGAATGCTCCGGGTTATCATAAACAACTGCCCTCAAAGCCTATGCATGCATCACACGTACAGAAAGGAAAAGGGTGCTCCGGCTCATAAATGTGGCACCAACCACCAGTAATGAAGCCAAAGAAGTTTTCTAATTGAGTCAGGGACCGGAGAAGCTGACAATGTTTGCTTCTTTGAACCCTGCAAATATATTTGGGCATGGCTCTTTAAACACTGGAAACCCTCATATCACATTAATCACTTACCAGTCAACCTCACAATCAGCTCTTCATTTTTTCCTATGGATGTTTACTTCTTGTGATTTCCATATGTGTATCCTGCAGATTAGCAAACACCCCCACTGCCAAATTTAGGTAAGGAAGGACATTAAAAAGTGTATGAATGGAGTCAATGAAATGGTAGCACGATATTTGTCAGTCTATGTGTTTGTGTATTGTAATGTTGATATTGTATTACTAACACAAGGGATACTTGACCAATTTATAGAAATGCATGGAAAGTAAACATTTTTTCCTTTCATTTGTGTTAATAGGATGAAACAGCAATACTATATGAAACATAAAGCACAGTGCACACAATAAATAATATATAATATATAAATAATATATAAATGCAGACCGGGTAATTCAGTTGTCATACCTAATGTAGAACTTTAGAGGTCTACCACTACAACTGCCTTACCAATAACAAAAGCATATTAAAATATTTACTTTACTTTACTATGCATTCTTTACCTGTTCCACCTACTAACTGAATGAAGAGGCTACAGCTCCAGAGCAACTTTGTATTAACCCTCTCCTGTTTCTGAGATGCTAGAAACAACCAATCACTGGCAGGAAAGATCTCACTCTCAGCTCAGAGCACTCTCTTCACATGTGCACAGGGGGTTTCATTGGCCCATTTAGAAATCTCACACAAAACCTGCGTTGGAGCTGGCTGGTGGCGAGGATCCACACATGTGCACTGGTAAGCAAGAAATGCATTCAGCCATACCTTGCAAGCCAACAAGCTGTGGACGAGGAAACAAGGCAAATGTATAGATAGGGCGTATGATATGGTAACCAAAAGACTGTCCAGAGCACTGATTATGGTTTACATAAGTGTCTCTCAACTTTTAATCAACCAAGTACCACTTGTTCCCGATACTCAAATAGTATATCTAATTTTAATCTTCAGTCATTCATAATGACTAATTATATTCCATGCTGCATTACCTTACTTATTGTCTACTTATCCACCTGATCAGTCAACCTTTTTCATAAACATGTGTCTATTTATACAGAATGGGAGAGGCATTGATGTTTTTATATGTTATACATTTTATAGATAGAGAAAGACAATACCTTCGCCACATTATAAAAAACATTTGTTTTATGGATATCTACCAAACAATTGGAAATAATCGGATTTCTGGTCTGACAATTCTATTTTATTTACTAATGAAGTTTTAGTCTAAAGTTTTCCATTATCGCACTTTATTTATGGAAGAAAATTACTGTATCCCAGGAATTTGGGAGTTGTATATTTCTGGCACAGCTTAACGTTCTATTACCGGTAATTGGGTCATGGATATAGTTGTTATCTTTTCATGTCTGTGATGTGGAAAATGTTGTGGTGTGTTGTGCTAGCAGGAGCCCATCGTGCATACTTCCTCTATCAGTTTCAGTTTGATGATTAGAATTCTTTATGTTGGTCAGACCATCTAATTCATTTTAGGCCAGTTCTGATGACTGTTTGGATCACCTTTGCCATATCATATCTCTAAAGGGAGAGGAAGCATTCATTAAGGCATATTCTTAAATATTATTACATGCGCAGCTTTTCGTACAGCAGTTCGTTAACCAATGATGTTGGGAGGTAATATCCAAGAGGTGAGCAGCTGTTTGACCATCCATTGTCCCACTGATGTCATTAGAGCGACACTGCTTATCATAACCAAGTTCAACATATACCTCCAATTGGACATGATATGAGAGCAAGGTGCTGCCTGAGAAGTTGGAGATAATTTACAACTGGGAAAGAGGCTTTCCAGTTCTTAAATAATTCTATGAAGTTGTTCTAGGATGAAGAAATAACACAACTTCTGTACATAGGCTCAATGGATAAGAACAAGAGGCTAAGAGCAGTACGGGTCTAAAAAGTTCTGTAGTTTTAAAAACACATACGTATAGGAAGTTAAGCATTCCCTTTATAGCCTTGTATAAGACAGTAGAAAAACCACTGCCACCTCACTGGCCAAAAGACACTTTTTATGTTGATCTGGCAGCAACTGAGGTGGCAGATAAAATACAAACCATTCACTCAGATACAGGTTTATAGACAAGGTCTTCCTCTTCTGGGGTTAATACTTGTCATCAGATCTTCCAAATACATATATATATATAACTGATGTAGAATGTAACCAATGCTTTAATGACCATTATTAGGATAGGAGTTTGGGTTTTAACTCTTGTGTCACTTTTCATTATGAAGGCCAAAACTAGTGAGTTTCTTCGGCATGAATGGCCGAGCCAGTTGCTTATAATGCATAATTCAACATGTAAGCAGGCTTTAAAGAAATCTCATTGATTTAACAATACATTATGCAAGGCCGACTAGTCTCTTTCTATAACAAAAGCTCACTTTATAATGTAAAGTGAGGAAACCTCAATATCTGTGGCATATGTTTGATTGATATTAAAAGGAAAGGCATTATAAAACTGAGCACTACTGATAATATCCAGTAGAGGACTCTAAATGTTTGATTTTTGATTCAGTTATTGTACAGTGCCTTAGACTGGGAGAGAGCTGAACAAAGAATTACAAATTAGATTTAGTTTGTGGGCTGCAGGTTGTCTTTTGTGTTTTATTTACAGTCTGAGAGAGTTCGGAGGGTATAAACCTCAAGTTTATTAGATCTTAGTGTCCCTCTGTAAGAGAAACAGTGGCTTACTTACCTTAATGCAGCTATTTTCTAGGTCACAATGTTTGCTGAGTATAACTAATTTTAACAAAGCAATGTAGGGCAGCTGCACCTCTTCCCAAGAACTGACTAAGCAAGTCGGAGAAATTTTGTTGAAGGCTATACAAATGTACGCACTACTGACACATGTACACAGTGACCTACACACAGATACAATGCCTAAGTTATGCGAATGCAGCTTTCCAAGTGTGGCCTGTTTAGGAGACACAGTTCCTCTTTCAGGACCCAAATTCATCGATCCATCTTTGCTTCACAGATATCATTATATTATATAATCGGCAGAAGATATGATTATAAATGTAATTTATATGAGTAAAATACATTAGTTTTCTTCTAAACATCTTAGTTTCATAAATAGTGATCACTGGATCACAAAGCCACACCAAACGTCTCAGCAATGGACTACACACTAGCCATGGCTTTAACCACCCTCCGTAAAACAAAAGTGCCCCTCCTTGACCATTTAAAACACAAATGTTCAGTATATGTGTTATGTGTGGAAATATTGGGAGGTATACCATAACAATTTTGTATGATTAATGCAACATTAATTATATGGTACTAGTTTCTGATGAAAGATCCGGATGTTTGTCCTCCATAACAGTAAATCCAGTGATGTGAAATTTTTAATCCCTCCTTAATTTACAAACATAATGCCGTTTATTGATTAAACCTCATAGTTATGGGTATTATTCCAAAAAAAAGAGCACTCTGTACTGGTGATTGCATTCTATTCTGTTTTGTCAATGATAATAATTTAGAAAACAACTCTAAAAACTTTTAGACTTTTGCACTATTGTTTGTGTATTGCAGTATCAAAAAAGACATGGAAAACAATATTTTGTCAGAAAGAAGTGATAAGAAAGCTACCCTTCGGGATTCTGGATATGAGAGTGTCTCCTACAAACCTAGCATCCTTGATAAGCTTCTTCACACTCACCCCGTGTGGCTGCAGCTTTCACTAACTGATGATAAAGTACTGGACATCCTTCAAGATCAACCACTTGGGGTATGTACCATTGAAATCATACAAAAGTTCTTAAAACAACCCAAAATGTAAACTTGAGGTTAGGGTAGATATGTCATAAATTCTTCTAAAGTATTATAAAAGTAAATAGGGAAGCAGGGCTTAACCTGGAGACTCTGGGCCAAACATGGACGTCTGGTCACTTATAAACCTTATGTGTGCTCCTCAAGGACCACCACCAGCCTAGTGTTTCTCTGTGTCCCTGTTACAGTTGGACAGTTACCAAACCCAATGCGTTTAGTGTTCTTTGACAATCTAAGAAACCACAACTAACATTATGCATGGTCCCTGTCTATTTCTGTGTAGAGGAAACCAAAACTTCTCACTAACAAACATCATCCAGTTACATGTAACGTTCCGCCATTCCTGCCAAGGACTAACACGGGCTGTGTATTATGATAGTTGCAGTCCAATAACAGCTGAAAGGTGACAACTGTCCAACATCGCTGTATGTTATCTCTGAACAGTTGAAGTGAAAGCATATTTTGACTGCCAGTTGGCCTTTTCTATTTCTGTACATTGCAATTGTTCCTCGAAAGAGTCTTCTCAGTCAACTCAGTTTTGCAATCTTACATAGTTTTTGTAAACACAGATTGCCGTATCCATTCCCATAACCATTTTTACAGAGTTTTGTTGGAACTAAAAACATACTAAACTGTGGGAGTTAAAAATATGCTGATGTTTTGATGGTAAAGCTGAGCTTGGCTAGCTTACTTCTTGTAGGAGCCAGGGTTGGGTTGGAGAAACGCCATGTATTTTTAGTTTCTTCACCCTTCTTCGTGGACAGTCTTGCTACATTATGATGAACAAGTGGTGGCAGGTTGAAATAAAATATTAGAGACAGGATATATTGCCTTAGCTGGAAGTATAGTTTGTAATTTAATCAAATCAATATATGAAAAGCAATTAAGTCATTCTTTGTTTACATCATCTTCTTTTATATTTTGCTTCACAGACATTTCTGGTTAGAAAATCAACAAAGCTTCAAAAGAAAGTAATCTCGCTTCGAGTTCCAAATGAGTCTGAGTCCTGTTTGCAGGAATTTGTAATAAAAGAGAGTTCGTACAGTAAGTAAATTGCTTCTCCGTACACCGTCTGCTGGTTCGATTAGATATGTTATGAGCAGTTTAATAATTTTGGTAGTGCATTGCTGCGTTATGGGACAATGTATGACTCACGGGCTCCGTCCATTAAAGAGTCCGTCATGATATTCACATAAACCTGCTAAACAGGTTACGGTGTCTGAGAAAGGTACGAGGAAGAGCTTAGTGATATAGGAAAGGTGTAAGTTGTTTATACAAACGCATACCTCATAGTAAAGTGATATTTCCTGGTAAACTTTTGCCCCACTAACTTTATTTAATTCTGGGAGTTTTTCTTCTTTTTGAATAAACTCTCCTTCTGTATCTTGTTGATTCCCTTTATGTGTTTAAATGTTTCTATCGTATCCCCCCTGTCATGTCTTCCCAAGCATTACATGCTGAGATCCTTTAACCTTTCATTGTAAGTTATAGGTTGGGCAGTCCATATTTCCCTGACCTCCTTATTTTCTAGAAGGTCAGAATTTTTACTGGGCATTTGGTTATCACTCTGCATTTTTCACCTCCAGGCCCATCATTTATGACACCCCACTCAACGCCCTCCTCCCCTTCTCTAATACCGTCACTTGCTTTAAGTTAACAGAGCTAACATAAAATTGAATCTTTATAAACTCTAGAAGAAACCGCTATTTACACCAAAGCGTATTGTGTGTCTATATAGTAACTCGCAGAGTATTTTTTATAAATTACTAGACATGGACTTGAAACTTTACAAAAGAAAAATTAATAACATTTTGGCCATTGTCCTTTTTTCCACAAATATAGTAAAGATTAACCCCGGGGCCAGCAGTAGAGTGGGCTGCAAGTCATGTCAGAACTTTGTTTTGATACTTGTGCATTGCGCAATCCAGATCTGTTTTGACCCATTTGTTGTGGATGAGAGCATGGTCCTGGAATGAGGAAAACAGACATAACTTCCAGGCTCCGAAAATTTCGCAGAACTGCTTTCTTGGCGTAGAGAGTCCTACCCAGCACAGTTGTTTTCAATTAGAAGCACACTACTTTGTTTGATAGTTGCAAAACATTACTGCTTACTCGGTTCAGAAAAACACCAGAGTTGGAATTAACCGTATAATGCTCATTTTGTAATCTTGCGTCCTTTTTCTCTCTTTCCTCCTCAGCTTTTTCTTTGGAAGGCTCTGGAATCAGTTTTGCGGATGTATTTAGGCTTATTGCCTTTTATTGTATCAGCAGGTAAGAGATGAGTAGAACATGCACATTATTAGCCAACACAAACTACATATCTTCTAATATCAAGGAAAGGAAACAAAACACATAGGGTGAGCGCATTTAGAACGAGAAGTACAGACCCAGAACATGTGCGTACCTTTTGTGCACTTCTAACTAAGTAGGTGGCATAATAGCACCCCAAATTCTGTGGAGTGTGTGGTACATTTTTATTCTTTTCCCTGGAGATTGTATTTTACAGTGGGCCAACAGTGACTGTGGCTTTCTACACATGGTAAGCAATGAAGGGTATTTCTTTCCATGAGTACTTTTCTATATCATTTCGAATACTTCCCATTATCTGCTGTCCCAAATTGGAAAACCCAGAATTACAGCAATGGGTTTTAATAACATAGTAACATAGTTCATAAGGTTGAAAAAAGACCAAAGTCCATCAAGTTCAACCTATATACATATTGTGTCCCTACTGTGTTTGCTTACAGTTACAGTTTTACCAAATTATGGCAAGTAGGCTTATCGGTCAACTGTTCTTTAATCAGAGTTCCATAAATTATGAAATAATTGTATTGTTTCTTGAAGAGTGTGACAACTTTGAAATCACGAGAAACAAACACATGAAGTCAAATATGCGGCGCACTTGTCTTTTGTCTGCAGAACCCTAAAAACCCATAGCATTACTAAACCATTTAATATCAGGAACAGTATGTTGGAGGATCCAGTCTACAGGCCCATTGGGTTTAGTGCTATTTCTTTGGTATTGGGATGTAAAACTTCATGGAATAGTCTCCTGTGGAGTATGCAGCGTGATTCACTAGGTAGGAATCACCATACAGGGTAGTTGTGAATTACTTAAATACCAAGTATCATTTCAGATATTGTCAGCTGCTGCTCTCTAAAGCTGTTGCCTCCAGCAAAAACAAATGCCCAGAGCAATGAGCGGCGTGCGAGAAGGACCCATCTCTTTAGTCATCACACCTTGAGAAACTGTGTGTTTTGGAAAGACTAACATTGCACGCTAAGAGGAGGTTGGATATCCATATTTTGGCTGATGCCGCAGTAGATTACACATAGCTTTCTGACACAGTGATGTAACTTGAATGCTTTTGGTTGAATGCATACCCCTACCTCCGCTTAGCCTTCACAGTGGCAGCGGGCAATCATTTGTTTAATCTGACTCACAATTTAAGTAATAAGTTAGTAAAGAAGATAGTCTTGAAGCTAGAATACGGACCCCCTGGCATGGGTACAACTCACTTCTGGGCTGTATAGGGAGTATACCAGATACAAGCAAGAGGGCAAGTTGCCCATGATGTGGCAAAACTCCAAGGAGTAGGACAGAGGACCTCACTGCATCTTTATTATCATTGGGGGTTTTTTTTTGTTTTTTTTTAGCACCATCATATTCCGTAGCGCTGTACAATGGGTAGACAGGACATAACATGTAGTATAACATAACAATTTGACTTACAGAAACAAAAGGTAAGGTGGGCCCTGAACACACGAGCTTACAATCTATAATCAAATATATAGTGGGCACAGTTTAAAAATTAAGCCTAGGATGTAGAGCTCCCAGAGCACATTTAATAAAATACCATAACATGCATGGTATGTTTTTAGTATTTAAGGCGATGGATATACATTTTAGAATAATAACTCCCAGAAGCTATATTGTATATTCAAATATGTTATATCTACAGTGGAACCTTTTGTTGACGTTGATACCTTTTCTGGGGGCCGACATAGAAGATGATGGGTTCTAACTTTACATCCATTTCTATGTTGTCCCAATAAAAGGTATTAACTAAAGATTCCATTTTCCCTTGGGATAATACAGCTATATCCATTTTTAGGCAAACAAATGTTTGCTGGGTTATAGACCACCCTTCCAATGCATATCCCCCAGCTTCCCTATACATTTTACCAGCTTTCTAGTGTGTATTATCGCTTCTGCTTTATACAATTACTGTTACATCTCTGTAGTTATCAGTTCGATTGTAGTAAACACCCTTAGCTTATCATCTAAAAGATAAGTAGATTTTATGGAAAGCTTGTTTATGAATGACTACTTCCGAAATGAAGAATGGACAGCAGTCTTTGAGGATCGTGTATATCTGGGCCAGTGGCCAGGGACAAGTGAGATAATATGCATGTCTGTGTAAGGAGCCAAAGTGGGGGCATGTGAACCCAATGCCCCCGTACACTGACTGAATAGATCCGCCTAATGATGGGCTAGTGCCACCTTTCTGCACGGCTCGGTTGCCACCCCACAAGGGACTTTCCTTTGCCATAAAATTGCAGAAGCACATGCGCAAATTGAGCTATTTTAATGGAATGATGAATCACTGCAAGATAAACTCATTGCACGTTAGTTACTTAGTTCCTTTCCCTATTTTAGGAAGTTGTGGATGTGTAATAAATATATGTGTTGGAGATAAAAAAAACATGAATATCTCGAGTAGTTTTAACTAACATGCTAGGGGATCGTTAAACCTTTTATTTCTCTCTCTCTCCTCCCTCTGAAGACCCTGAACTCTTTACACAACAAAATAAGATAAAACCAGTGCCATCCTGGCTGGTCTATTATTTAAAAATCTGAGACATGACCTTGACGCATTTTCTCCTGTTTATATGGCGGGTGAGCTTTGGGTGTGCTCTAGGCAGAGCTGGTAATGCACGTTTTGTTTTGGTGCAAATTCCCAGAACTTGTGTTTGTAGCTTTTTAGTTGTTTTTAGGTATTCAGCCACCCTGGCCCCCAGCTCTTAAAACTTTCCCTTGCATAATAGGAAATGTGGTCTCCTCAAGAGATTTTCAGGGTAAAGCAATGTTAACGTTGGCCGCTCGCTTCATTGATTCATTTGTGCGGATTTTTTTTAAGGCTCCTGGATGCCTTCCAGCGCTGGTGTATACAATGGTTGTCCTGCTCTGTACTTTGCAGAAAACCTCAAATAAACTCCAGTAGATTAGTATTTCATGCTAAGGAGGAAACTTGTATTTGTTGTTCGCAGGCAACCTTAATGCAATTCACATCTAAAAACCCATAAGGGATTTTCAGGCGTGTTTAGGAGAATTTTTATATAAAGAACTCAAGCTGCCTTTACTCCATTCTTTAACAAATCAGCAACACTAAGCAGTCTTCGTTAAAACTCCTAGTGTACACTATAACCAAGGACGGCAACCGCTAGTGTGTCGGGTGCTGTGAACTACAACTCCTAGAATACTCAGCCTAAAGGCTAGCAAAGCATCATGGGATTTGTAAAAAAAAAACACAAACCTAAGGCACCTCTGCCGTTTGACATGGCTTTTTCATTTTCCACATACATTTGCATCATGCTCATTGCATTTAATGGTGCCCTAATAGCACAACGGGGAATACCAAACAAACACATGCATCCCAAGACACTTTATTGTTTAATGGAACTGGGATACATACATTAACCCCTTAATGACAAAGCCCGTACATGTAGGGGCTCAAAATACATTGTTTTCAATAGGTTTAGGGACCGCCCATTGTCCTTAAGGGGTTAAAAGTAGAATATAGCCTGCAGGGGGCAACAGCATTTTGTGTTACGCCACTATATGTGACCTGTTCCTCAAAAGGCATGAACAATAAAGGAGTAGATCGAGGATCTTGCCTCTTCTAGAATTATGTTTGCTGTTTAATGCAGAAATGATCATTATTATTATTAATAAAAATATTATATTTTATTTATGAAGCGCCAACAAATTACGCAGTGCTTTAGAAGTTAAAAGGGGCAGTTTACACACACATATACATTAATACATACAGACACAAACAGGATTTGAGAACCGTGCCCCTAAGCTTGTCATCTAGCATTATTCCAGTCAGGAATGGTGGGCTTTTGAGGGCCCTGCTAGTGACTTTACAATCTAAAGTGAATTCGTGCCCATGACAATGTTCTTTTTTATCCTTTGCTGACAGGGATGTGCTGCCTTTTACTTTGAAGTTGCCGCACGCTATTGCAAAGGCCAAGAGCGAAGCTGAACTCGAGGAGATCGCCCAACTCGGAGTCGGTTAGTAGAAATCACAAATCATTTGAAACGGTTGGGATTGAAGTCTACTTCCCACTGTCCAAGCCAAAAAATGGTTAAACTGTATGGAAAAAAAAAATTGCTGACCCATAAAATTCATAGAATATATATTTTTTTCAATACTGAATTCTACACTTTCCTTCCGGTATTATGTCAGCTTTGTGGTTGTATTAAAACAGGCAAATATTAGACATTCGACAGAAAATGCTGACACAGAAACCTTTAGTTTGGCCAAGCTCATAAACTACTCCCGGTCTTAAAGCAGATTTGTCAAAAACACAACCAGAAAAGACTTTTCATTTCCACTTCGCAGTGCATAGATTTTTTCCCCCCACTGGTAATAATAAATACTTTCTGTTGAATGTGTTAACTGTGGTTTTTTTTTTTCGTAGATGGTTTATATTAAATGTAGCTCCAGAAATCCACACCAAAAATATTTTCTATCGGCCTACTCGGCATCTTGTAGCGTTTATGTCCGCTCCTCTCTCGTGCGATCGTGTTCTTGAACCATAGACAAGTGGGACAGACATATGTTAGACTCCTCAGCGGTATTTCCTGTTACTCATGGTTTTAATCGTGAAAAGCACAGCACATGCCATTTTTTGTCCTTATTTTTTTTTTTTTTTTTTCTTTTTTTTTTAACCAATGAACATTTAAAAACTTCAGGTTTTGCAATCGCCACAGCTGTGTGTTTACTAGCTAAGGGAGAGTAAAAGAACAAAAAAAGCAGCTGATCTGCAGAAAAAAAGAGGATGTTTCAATGTCTTATGCTTTACTACGTTGCTTTTTTTTCCTGCAAAGATATCTGGGTGGCATCTTATCATTATTTTTAGAACAGTCTTGTAGGAGCAAATCTAATTTCTATTACTAAACCATAAAATTTTATTTTTTTTACGTTGGCAAATGCCATTTGTTTTGAAGATGATGAATACAATCTATAATATAGAGTAGCTTCATATGTAAAATGTCTAGAAATCTTGCATTTAAATCATTGGTCCCAGTTAAAGGGGTGTCTTCAAAATTCAGAAAGAACAATTTAAGTGATCGCTGACAGCATTACCGCCCCAGCAACCCGTTTAGGGCTGGTTTACAGGAATTACCAATTTTTCAAAAGGGTATTAAATAGAACAAAATATTATAAGAGTTCTAATAGGATTAAATATTTCTTATCCCCATCCATGCAATGTGCAAGTGGTTTCCATATTATTTATTTCTATTAATTATATATATATATATATATATATATATATATATATATATATATATATATATATGTATATCAGGTAAGCCGGACTGCCTTCTTAAAATAATTAAATATGGTTTTATGTAGAAACACACAAATATATATCACTATCCTTGCATAGTGTTGGTAAGCAACTGTTTTGCACAGCAACGCTGACCTCCTGTGGCTCTCGTGTGTGTGAAAGACACCGTGTGAGTTGGATTGCTGTTGTTTTTGACTTGTTGGAAACCACAAGGACCAAAAGTTTTGAAACGTTTGTTTGGAATGACTAGGATTGTTAATTGTTTTTAAAAGCCATATGCCTTTCCTCCAGCGTATTTTGTTCAAAAGCTCATTCGGCATATTTAAAATTCTGTATTTAAGCATCAATGTTTTTAATATTTTTTTTCAGGCTTTTGGAGGTCGTCTGTAAACAGCAGACCAAAATATTCTCCACCTTCCCCCAGGCCTCTCCCCCTTGAATACGTCAACAAGGAGTCATATCAACTACCTCTTATAAATGGAGTGAGTTCTCTCCGCACCAGAACGCCCTCAGAATTGGAATGCAGCCAGACCAACGGAGCTCTGTGTTTCATTAACCCACTATTCTTAAAAATACACAGCCAGGATTCAGGGGGAAGTTTGAAGAGGGAGAGCACAAGAACCCAAGGGACAAATGGCATAGAGAGTGCGAGATCACCACCTCCCAGACCCCCTCCCCCTTCCATTAATAGTCATCGTTCAAGTCTTCAGCTGTCTAGTGCTGTGAAGCAAGAGGCAAGCATGCCAGAAACAATCATCCAGACTAGGCACGGGAGCTTAGATTCTCCTGCTAAAAATGCCATTCCCATTCCTCCTCCCCGCCTAAAGAAGCAGGCCACCATTAACAGGTGGCAAAGTAACGACAAGAACTCCATCTTTAACGGATCTTCTTCTCCGGACTCTCAGTCTGAGGAATCACCACCACAAAATACAATGCAGAACATAAACCTAAGTGAGAATCGCGATATACCAGCCCGGGCCACCTTGCGCACTCAACGCCTGAGCGACATGAGCATCTCCACCTCTTCTTCGGACTCCTTCGAGTACGATCGAGCAGTGCCCGCCTTCTACGAGGGGGACAGCTTAGAGTACTGCGAAGAGGAAAGTGATCAAGAAAGTATGGCACCACCGTTAAAATCACGGACAAAAAGAAGTACATCCCTGGGCTTCTCCAGAATCATGAAGACTCACCTGCGTAAAGTGAGCGGCGTTTTCAACTCTCTCATGACACCTGAGAAGAAAATGGTGAAGAAGATAGCAGCCATGTCTAAGGACAAGCGTACTTATTTTGGTTGTCTTGTCCAGGACTACATCAGTTTTCTGCAGGAGAATAAAGAGTGCCACGTTTCCAGCACCGACATGCTCCACACCATCCGACAATTCATGACTCAAGTAAAAAATTACTTATCCCAAAGTTCTGAACTTGACCCTCCGATTGA
Source organism: Sceloporus occidentalis (assembly GCA_023333645.1). Lineage (NCBI taxonomy): Eukaryota > Metazoa > Chordata > Lepidosauria > Squamata > Phrynosomatidae > Sceloporus > Sceloporus occidentalis. The sequence goes on along the minus strand of JALMGF010000015.1, from coordinate 16,579,468 downwards.
ATCGCTAATACCTGAAGACCAGATAGGTAAGAGCACATACTATTCGTTATAATAAAATGTAGCTACACTTCACATTGGAGATAATCCTATCTATTTTTCTGGAGTACATTTTAAAGACAGACAAGAAAATATTGCACAAAGGGGTTCAGGTGAGGTGATTTCGGTGCAGAATGCAAAATATGGAACTAATGGAAATTAACTCAATAACATAAAATGTAACATTTTCAGTTCAGATATAACGCAATCACTTAGCTCCAAAGTTACTTTAACTTTATTGTAGACCACATAAGTTATAAGAGCGAGTTTAAGAGATTAAAGTTGATTCTTATGCATTTTCCATAAGCTCAGACTTGGAAGTTATCTGATCCTTAGTGGACGCCAGCTGTTATATTGTTACAGATGAAAGGCATTGGCCGTGGTGGGGGGTGAAAGCATATGCAGTTTATTATTTTGCATCGTTAGCATCAATGAAAATGTATCATTGGGGTTACGTGGGTCTACAACAAAGACAGGCAGGCTGTTGTTCCTAAGATGTTAATGAACTACGTATCCCATGATTCTCCATCAGCCCCCAAGGCATACATTGTCCTTAGTTGGCTGTTGGGGGTTTGTGGATGTTGTAGTTTATAAACAGCCGCAGAGAGAAGGGTCGCCTTTCTCGTTCTAGATAATTCTAAAAGCAAATTTTCATCCTTTATATTTGTTAACGATTATATATTTTGTACTGCAATGTTCTTAAAAGAAGTGTTTTATGATAGTTGTTGTTCAACTATTGTGGCATTTAAAAAGTTAACAGGATCATATGCAAGCACTGCACAAACATGGCTTGGATGTAGGGAATGCAAGGTTAACCCCTCTTGAGGTGGTGTGTGTTCAGCCTGGAAAAAGTTAAGCCCTGCCTCAGTTTTCCATGCTAGGAATTTCCATTTTCCAGTTTCCACCTCTTTTTCCTTGGCTCCTAACAAAAAAAGGTATTTGGCAAACTTACCCAAAGCTCTGATCTTCAAATGAAAAAAATTCAATCTACTCCAAAAGCTCACCCCAGCTTGGCACAAGTAATGCTAATTAAAACAACTCTCCGTTCATCTTCTCTGGGGAGTGCACGGAACTATTTCCCCCTAGAACACAGTGTAACCAAGAAACCATTTTGTAACGAGTGCCAAAAGAAAAATGACCAGCATTTATAAACTTGGAGGGGTTAAAAAGGTAGGGGGCACAGCGATGTCTTTAGTGCCAAGGTAAAACGGTTTAAGGTTCGCTATTTCCGTCCACAGCTGGTGCAATCGGATCTTCTTTCATTTTTTGCGTGTGTGACTTGAAGTTAACCCTTTCAGTGTCTTGTAAGCGACTTAACTAGATCTCCCCGTCATAAACGCTTCTCTTCTAGCTTTCAGTAGGTCTTTAAAATGCCAGTGGGGTGATCAATGTATGACATTTGGCAAGCAATTCTGGAAGCGTGCTTTACCACTTTTTTCAGATTGCTCTGGAATATTTGTGTAACTTTTTTTTTTGTTTGTATTAAAATGGAGAAACGTTAACACCTACAAGGCTATATGGTTGCGACATATCGGGCACCCGTCTCATAAAGCGATTTGTTAAAAGTAAAAGGGAACACCTGTTAAGACGTGCCGAGGATCTTCATGCAGGCACCAAGCAGCTGTTTAATAATCCAGGCAGAAACTCATGACTAATACGTGAAACTGGCTGCGGTTTTACATCACAAGCAAGCAGACTTAAACATAAAGACCATTGATTTAGTAAAGTTTGCAGCGTAGGTGGACTGTGAATAAACAACCATGCACTGTAACAATGTTAAGTTTCTATTTAAAATGCTATTTTGGGAGCAGCAGCAATCGGGAAGAGCATTCTGTTCGTTGCTATGGCAATTGCACCACATTTTATCATTTTGCACCAGAACTACACTTTATACTGGCACCTAAAATCCATCTATGTTTCTAAGATGCTGCATTTGTAGATTGAGCTGAGACTCATGTAATGTCGGTTTTCCAGAATTGCACAGAATTTCATATAATTTTTATCGAATTCATCATTTTGACATACATTCAGATATGTAATTATAAGGGTCTAACATAAGAAGAAAGTACATTATTAAACTTCTTAATTGTATTTGGCCAAGGGTTCTGAACCAATACTTTTCAGTCGCTAGAAATTAAAGTACTGTTTGGCCTTGTTTCATTCAGGATATAGAAGTAACATCATGGTTTCTCTGTACGTGATGTGCCCTAGTTGGCTGTCCTCTTGTGGATTACTAAAAAGTGATATCATTAACATCTGGATTGTTGCACCCTATTTTGGGAAGACAAAGTTTGGCAAAGACGGTGATCTGGAACGCACTGAATCCTTTGCCTTAAGTATCATTATACTAGACAGCGCGGCTAAGCAGGATAAACCATCGTCAAGATGTCTGGGAATATCTAAATGCCACCATTGGTGTTTCTCAGCCTTTTTGACACCCGGGGAGTTAAACATTTCTGTTCTGTTTCACGTGTCATGTTATGTGTTTCTGCTGTAACCTTTTATTCCTAAGGGGAGTATAAACCACAGCTGGATTTTCAGTAAATTGTATATTCTGGATGTGTACAGTTCTCCAATGTACCAGATAAGGCGCAGTGGATGTCTTGACCATGTTTACATGGCATTTCAATGGCATTTTATGGTATTGTAGTAAACAAAGAAACTCTATGAACAAAGACATCATTGTGTTGCACAATCGTCTGCCGCTGACTGGGCCATGCTATGTACTGCGCGGTTTGTGGATTCCCGCTGACCAATACTGGTAGGACAGTCCTGTCTTTAATTATTCTCCATTACACAATTAGGGGGATCTGTCACCTAAACCATGTGTAACAGAATGTATGAAGGGTAAGCAGAATCTTTACCGGGCAGGCACCATTGCTAGTTAAGGTGCAGGGGAAACAGCAAATTGAGAGTTAATTTTCCCAAAGTACAACAAGTGATTTGTGTATTGGGCTGCATGACAAGAATGCGAATGGTGACTGGAGCCAAAAGACTACTTTGTGCACTACTAGCAGAGTGTTCTTTTAAAGTAGGTGAATGCATTTTTCTTGAGCTCTTTAAGCTCTACGTCTGTTTCATTTATCCCGGCAACAATATATAAAAAACATTTGGTAGACTAAAAAAAAAAACTAAGATGAATCTTGTGCTTTTTAAATAAGATAATTGCTTGAATATGTGGAGTGGCTGCTTTTTTTTATAGTCCTTGATATTTTAAATCCTCTAGAAGTTATGCTCTGGCAAGAGTGGATTTCAACATGCCTGATCAGAGCATGTCCTGAAATAACTTTGCAGATAGGGTAGGTCTATGAATAGCAGCTTGTATCGCTGTTCCGTACGGAAGACCCTTAGGTTAGTTACCAAGAGAAAAGTACGGTATCTTCAAGAATAACAAATCCTTATATATAAGTATATGCATTTGCTCAGGACCCACCAGCAATGTTTCTGGCGCTATTGGCCAGCAGCCTAAGGCACCATGTAGCAGGAGGTAGCACATCAAAATCTTTTCGTCTTCTCCAAAAACGTGCAGATGGTAACTTCTAAGTTCATGAAATGTTGCACAGACAGCTTTCACCAAGTACACTGGTCCATTAAATGGTATCACAATATGCCTTTGGCTATTTCCTAGGGGACTAATTGGCAATGTCCATTTTTACATCAAAACATAGAATTCTGGACACTCTCAGCTTAAAGTTGACCACCTTAGGTAATCAATCATTTAAGTCCCGTTTCACCTCATCCAACATCCCTTATTCTGACTCTTCCCTTTTAATTTTCTCTCTTGATCATACCATCCATTTATAAAGTTGCCATCTTTTTAAGTAAAATACCAAAAGTTTACATTCAGCATTTATTTGGGGTTTTATTTTATTGAGATTCTTCTAAATAAAATATACACAAAGGAATTATTTAAATATTTTTAGAGTTTAGCACAAAAAAGAATTAATACGGTAGTTTCCCAACTTACATAAAAATTGATTTGCTCTGTGCAATGGCAATTAAAGTCTATTCACCAGGGAATTGACTTCATGGAATAACACAAGGCAGCCTCTATCAAAGAAGTCCTCTGTATAAAAATGATTTTTTTTCTGAATAATGTCACTGTCTAAACTGTGTAATTTTACAAATAATTATAAAAACATACACTTTCTGTCCGTTAGTCCTGAAGAAGCTGCTGTTGAAATGCCCACAGTGCCTGCTGGATAAAGGGGCCTAGTCCTCATGAAAATTCAAATCATATTCACATATTATTTCAGTACAATTGCTGCAGTCTTGATTCTTGGGCAGATATTTAACTTGCAGATTGTATATTTTTCCAAGTGCATTAGAAGTGGCCAAAGAAGGGCACTTTTGTTTTAGGGGTTGAAAGAGTTATAACCAAGAAATGGGGTTTAAGCAAGATTTTGGATGAGACTTTTTAGTTTACGTATTGACAGTTTTTTGAAGAAGAATGTACTGCCTTTTAATTTAAAAGCATTTTTTCTGTTGTTTCCATACACATTATTGCGAGTTTTAGGGTTGTAGAACAGGGGTATCAGGGAGAAGAAAGAGGCACAGAGGGATGCATCAAATGACGACTGTGTCTCCTGTGTCAGGGACAATGGGGAGGAATACATTGCTATTGCTTGAGCACTCTATCTGTGTCAAGGTCATCGTGTACATGCGTCAGCACTGCATTCATTTTAATAGCCTCCAGCAAGGTATCTCTGGCACGTTTAGTAGGGGTAGAGGTGGGGGTCTCCCATTTTGTTCCAGTAAATGTAGGAGCTTTCTCTTTTACAGCGCTGTTAACTGAGCAATTGCCTCGTTGGGTATGATATATAATAGTGAGACACTTGATAATATTTAGAATGTAGTAGTACAAGTAGTATATTACATGTGTTAATCTCTAATTTTCTGTTAATCTCTACTGTATCGAGAACTTTCACCATGTTCCATGTTGTGTTGGATCCATGGCATTGATGATCTATATGTTTGGTTACAGTATATAAAAAATACTGCAGTACTATAAAAAAAAAAGCTTATTTTATGAAAATGCTATAACTCCAGATCATTTTCGATGTGCAAGCATTGCAAGAGCATATGTAATACAAATACTAGGTGTACATGGATTTACATCTCAGGGGTGGATACAGGTCTTTAAAATCTTTAAATTTAGCAATCCCCAATGCTTACAGCGTATATATATTTTTAAAATGTTTAACCGGGAAGACTACATTGCGATGTCTTTCATTTTCAAGTATGTTCTGGAGGTCATTGACATGTACAGTTACAAAAGACAAACAATATGTACAAAAGGTGTAAAACACAAATAACATTAATGGTGATCTGGCTACTGCACCTCTTACCCGAGTTTTGTCTAAAGGCTGTCCTGTACAGCAGGCAATTACTTTCAAGGGTTCCATGTGTAAAGTGGATATAGAGGCAAAAGGTGATTATTGTTGACCTTATTTGCATGCGCCTACCCAGAATCCTTTGTGGTTGTGGCAGCACCATGAGATTTCTGAGGGAAAAAACAAGCCTTCTGGCTTGTCTGGTGTCTGTAGATGTTTAATAATGCTTCTACATACCCCTAAATTTTAAGTGGAAGGGTTTTCCATCACCTTTACCCACCATAACTTTTGTTATTGCTTAATACAATGGCATTCTGATGCTAAATACAACCAGGCATCTAATGCCTCCAGACATGCCTCCGATTTTTATGAAGTAAAGCTCTGCGCATCCTGAATTGCCAGTTTCTGCTTTAAGAATACCCGTAACTTTATGCTTGTACTTATTAAAAAATATATTCAAGAACTGTGCAGTTGGATACCTGGGGTCAAATGCAGCACTTATTGGCCTTCTTTGATTTACCCAGTCCATAAAAACTGTAAGTTCCTCCTGAATTATCAATATTACTTAGACAAGGGCTATCCCTCCCCTATGAAACACACAAACAGCAGGTTTCTTGAATAAATGCATTTTTGGGTTACATGTGCTGAATAGTGACAGGTTTTCATTTCTGTTTCAGATGTTGTCCTGGAGAAGGCAATGCACAAATGTATCTTAAAGCCCCTGAAGAGCTACATTGAGTCAATGCTGAAGGAGTTCCGTACGTCAGATGGGTCATGGAGGCAACTGAAGGAGAATTTGCACTTAGTAAGACAAAGAACCCCTCAGGAGCTGGGTGTATTCACACCAACACCCGAACCAATGGATGTGGAGAAGATTCGGGTCAAGTTCTTGACCATGCAGAAAATGTACTCACCTGAGAAGAAAGTCATGCTACTTTTGAGGGTCTGCAAACTCATTTATACATGCATGGAAAATAATTCAGGTCTGTTGTATATATACTTTTGTATTGTTAATGTCTCTTTAGCATTGAAGGTAATCTTGCTGATTGAACGTTATCCGAAGATTCGGGGATTAGAATCAGTTACATATAAAACATGTTTGAAAGTGGATTTATCACCATAGTAGCCATTGGAATGGTCTAATCAGCAAAACAAATTCCAGTGGTTGCTAAGCCATAAACACTTTTTTGTAACTTTGCCTTTCAAAGGATTTACTGTGCAAAGGGATAGTAAAAGGTACTGCAACAATTGATGGATAAAGGAGTTAAACTACCCCCACCCCAGCTTTCCCGAGAATGACAAGTAGTTTTTCATGGTATAAACAATACATCACTGCATATTTACCCATTGACACTAAATGAAGTTCCATAGACAAACAATTATTTTGTAGGAAAGTGTGTTTGATCAGTAGAACATTGTGAACTATTTTGTTTTTTTTATACGTATGTATGTTCTCATGTGGTTTGTGACTCTTGTACATTTATCTTCTAGGGAGGATGTATGGAGCAGATGACTTTTTACCCGTGCTGACGTATGTCATTGCTCAATGTGACATGCTGGAGATAGACACAGAAATTGAATATATGATGGAGCTGCTGGACCCAGTTCTGCTACATGGAGAAGGTACCGTTTTTCTGAAATTCTCTTTACCTGATGAGGATCACCAAAAGCCACGTTACACTGATCAGTCAAGAACAAAAATAAGAATACTACAATCATTAATAAAGCAAGGTGTAGGAAAAAATAACACAATGAAACACAGAATTAACTTTATTTTTGATGAATATGATGCTGAATTGTTGCAATTCACGTCTATTCAAATATTTACATTTCTATGTGCCAGGGATACACGGCAAAATATTTCAGTAAGTGTTTCTGAGCCACCCGGAACATTTTATATGCGGTTCTATTGTGCGAAAGTCTTACAGCAGTTTTTTTCCATAGCTAAATTCCTGTGTTGTTATGGTCATGCTGAGCTAAATCCTTCCGTCCTGTTGAGTGAGTGGTATGTCTCAGATAACCGAGAGTCCCATCTCCACCCTTCCTGAACTTGTCTACATCAAGTCTACAAATAGAAATCTAACCGTGGCACAGTGTACCGGGATATTTCCAAGTCAAAATACTTCACAATCTAAAGCGAGATTAGTAGGTTTGTGCCTTGTAGAGGAAGTTACATTTAGTTTTACACACATTTACCCACACGCACGCAAGAAAAGTCAAAATATTTTAGGCTCTTGCGTTATCATTATTAAATTGACTTCCTTGGATTGTATCACAGCCGTGTGACATTGGCAACAGTCATATTGCTTGTGGAATGATTGAAGGGAACACAGAATGGCAAAGAACACTTTAGAATGTACATACTTGTACACCTTTTATATTTAATTTGTAAAAAATATATGTTAAAATATATCTGTTACTGTTTATCACAGGAGGTTATTACTTGACAAGTGTGTATGGAGCGCTTTCATTAATAAAGAATTTCCAGGAAGAACAAGCGGCACGTCTACTTAACTCAGAGACCAGGGATACCCTGAAACAGTGGCACAAGAGAAGGACAGCCAACAGGACCATCCCATCTATTGATGATTTCCAGGTATGATGGGTAAGCCTGGAGGACTGTAGAGTGTCTGACATGTCAAATTCTTCCACAGGCCAAAACCAAAGGCGTAAGTCTTTTCCTCACCAGGCCAAACATCATTTAAAATTGTAAATTACATCTCCAGCAGATACTGATCGGTCAACGATAGCACCTTTATGATTTATTTTTTTTAGGACTAAGTTAATCTAAAAAAGCTACAGTCAATGTGTGTTCCTCTGGATTCTAATTTATGAAATTAAAACAGCTTTAAAATTCCTTGTGTTAAAGTAACATTTTCTACGCCAACAACCTATGAGTATACTACTCTCTGTCTATCTGTCTATCTATCTATCATGAGAAACACTTAGGGGGTGGTCACCCTTTTCATTAAATAGCCAACAAACAACTAAATGTGTCTTCCAAAAATATAATGTTAAATAAGTTTTATTCTCACTTAAATATTCTCAGAATAATAATAATAATTCTAAAGTATACAGTATATACCAACCCAAAAAGAAAACGGCTATAATTGAGGAGCAGTTTGTTTAAACTGCGCTGAACCGTTAACCTAATCTGAGCATATTGCGATTAACAAAATCCCCTTTCCGATTCACTATACTGAACCACTGATATGACACACGGGAGCCACCAGAAACCAATTACTCACACTAACACCAAAATTCCCTAAACTAATTATATCTCAAAATCTGCTCAATTAAAGCAAGGGATCATTTTGAAAAACCAACCGTAGGCCCAACGCTTGGTTTCAATACACCAGTTTTGTCAGCAGCCCAAAAGTTTTTTGTGTCACACGACAATTATTGCCGGCAAAAAAAAAAGTAATTTTTTAAGTTATTATATATTGCATTGTTTGGTTTGAAATTTTTGCAAATATCAATTCAAATCGGCATGTGCAAAATTGTTAAGTGTTGCATCATGTTTTTGATATTTAATGTATTTTTTATCGAACAGAACTATCTGAGAGTGGCTCTGCAGGAAGTTGATACGGGATGCACGGGGAAGACGTTAATAGTGAAGCCTTACACAACCACAGAAGACGTTTGCCAGATGTGTGCAAAGAGGTTTAACGTGCAAGACCCCTCAAGTTACGGACTTTTTCTTTACATTGATGACACTTGTCAGCAACTTAGCGAAGACACGTACCCTCAGAAAATCAAAGCCGAGCTGCATAGCCGTCCACAGCTCCAAGTCTTCCACTTTGTGTACAAACGCATTAACAGTGACTTTCAGGGTGTTATCAGCTACGATAACGAAGATGAAGACGACAGACTTTAGGAATGGTATTCTCTCTGGTAGAGGTTCATTTGCACTTGAAATGGCTGCCAAGAGCTGAAGACTGGATAAGATGGAAGCCTTACTGTACTGGGCATTCTATATATGTTTAAACACCCACACCAGCCAGACGATGGTGGCAGAATGTGGTGAAAGTATAAGGGGTGATTAGTTTCAAGCTTTTGTTAAACTGTTTAGCAAACACATCACCAGTGTAAGCAGACTGTGTCTGAGAGGACATGTAGATTAGGCTGTCTGGTGGTAAAATACTTTACCAATGAGTTATATAGTGTTCATTTGTGTGGCACTAATTACTGTGGACAGCCATCTTGGATGGACAATGAAATGACTAGGGGGAAAAAATTAATTGTGCCTATGTGGGTTCTTTTTTTTTTACTCTAAACGGGTTCTTTATCAAGGAGGAAATACTATTGGCAACTGTGGCTAAATCTCCTTGTTTACGTCATTTTTGGCACTGAAATTTTCGAATATCTTTTAACACCAGTCACATCATGGAAGGATAAGTGTGTGGAGGTACAAAGAGTTATTTAACTGTTTCATTGTACTGTTGTATTTTCTTAATTTTCAGGAAATGGGGTCATCACACATTTTGTATTATGTATATATAATGCAGTTTTATATGGTATTATTAGTTTATATGTTTCGCTGTTGGAATTAGAACCATACAGTAAGCCTGATGCTCATTGGCTGTTTTTAAGCTACTCTAGATGAATGTGTGATGTCACGAGACAAAGCCAGCTGTGCTGATGCAAATTTCAAAATGCCTTCAAGGCTTATTAACACTTCGAGTACACCCACTTTATTCTCAAAGCTTTAAATATATTAGCAACGTCTTGCTTTTTTATATTGTACAGATTTTTTTTTATTACAGAGAGCAAATTATGATGAATAAACCTATAGGCTACTTCATATATGCCATTAAGAGGACAACTGGGGCCATATTTATCAACACAAAATTGGTAGCATGTCTGCTTATTGCTTTAAATCTAGGCCACAGAATTGGTCTAGGTTTTGATAAAAATGACAATTTGTATCATTATTTTATTATTTACAACCCAAATGAAAAAAGGCATATATATAACCTCAATTTACAAAGGTGGTTTTTTTTCCTGGGGATCTTCTTTTGCCAAAATGTTAAAAAAGCACAATTGATTAAGTGTAATTCATGCCTTGGATGCAGTGTACCAGCCAAGCTACGAGTATGCCTTTCCAACCTAACCACCAGGAATACATTTGATATTTATATATTGATTCTCATGCACAGGCCACAAATAATGACTTTACTTCATTAATAAAAAATAAATAAAAAACGAATACAACAAAGATATTGGTCTCAGCAACTGGAGTTACCCCTGAGAGTGCATACTCCACTATATGATACGTGATCCCTCTTGAGTTTAGAAGTTGAATTTGCATTATCTACAGGAAAGCTAAACTCCAGTCTCCTATGGGATTCTGTGGTGCCCCCTTATCATACTGTCTCCTCACGCAAAAGCATGGATTCATAGATTAGTTTAGGAAGTGTAGGGCTATATCGCTTACAATGCATATTTCTCTACTTAAGTAACATATCAGAATCTTAAAAGAATGTTGTCTTACTTTGAGAAGTATCTTTTTTTTGAAAATTATGCCAATACTGCACAGCAGGCCTCGTGGTGTCAACAAGGGGAGGAAGATTACCAAATGATGACATAATATAACTCACGTTGTTAAAAATGGTCTTGTTATTCCATGGAGCCTGTTCATTTTCTTGATGACAGTGCTTTATAGAATAATAATATAATATAGGCGCTTTTTTTTACCAATATACAGCTCCTTCAGCTTGCCTTTTTTTGCCTTGTGCTTGCTGTAGGTCAACTAGTAGCCATACTGTGGCTATAACTCAATCTGTATTTTACTCCCACTTAACTGCATTTACACAGGCATCGCTATGGCCTTTTTACTCCAGGCAGCTCAAATGAGATATTTCAGCTGTGCTTGATCTTTAAAATTTCAATGACCCTCTTAACCAGCCTAGTGCTAGAGGAGAATCAAAGGAGATGGAGTTCAAATGTTGGAGGTCCTAATATTGGAAAAGCAATGGGGTCTATTCACTAAAAGCAGAGTTGGCTGGGGAATTTGCAGGAGTTGAGTTGCGGTTTCAACTCACTCACATTCCCTATTCATTATGAAGGGCCAACACTTTTCAAGCATGAAGGCCGATCTGGCAATGCATTATGTATCCTTCAAAGGGTGAGGGGATTTTGTAGAAATGTTGCCGATTTAACCATTCATTATTAAGGACCAGCCAAGCTTTTCCAGCAGCAGAAGCTTTCTCGGGCTGGGCCTCCGTAATTTATAGTAAAGTCAACGAGTTTAAAGACGCCTTTCCCTTTAGTAAATAGACTGTAATGACATTTACATATATACGGTATATTGTATATGTTTATTGCTATGTAATCTGATGAAGCTCTAGAAACAAAACATAATGTAATTAATATGGCAACGGGAGAGGTTGTATAGTGGTTAAGCAAGAAGCTATGGTTTCCCTAAAATATACAGAGAAACTGCTGGAATTGCCTCAAATATTACTTTTTTGACAACACTGTTTGATGCAGTGCATCACTGTAACAGCTTCATAAACATGAAAATGTTATTTAAAATTTGTGTGTAGTCTGTAATGGAAAAAAAGTAAAAACAACAAAAAACATTTTTATATCTATTTCATAGAGATTTCTATGGCAGTTTCGGGTAAACTGTATTTTCCTTCTTTTTTTAAGGTGTTATTTTTGTGCATGTGACTTAACGTTTAATATATAGTGAACATGTATATCTCTTGCTGGCTGTAGAGAATTTCACCTATATATATATGTTAGTGTTTTGGGTTTTTTTGTCGCACAGATTGTCAGGATTTTGGAAAGCAGATTCTTGGTTTTTCCGTAAATACATGGGATTTTTGTGTATGTTTAAAGCTTTGCCTGCCGTAAGGGTCTGTTATATATAATGCAGTTCCTTACAGCAAATGTGCAAAAGTAAGAGTTTTAAGTAAGTGAAATAACTGGATGCCAAGCTAACATGGCCTGACCAAGTCAAGATGCTGATCATCGGTAACTGTGATCTATTACATTGCCCCCTTGCCATCTGCGGGTTGTTAAAGTATTCTGATAAGGCTGTACCGATATGGATAGGTCCTCAGAACAAAACCATACATGTTCTATGATCTATCAACTGAATGTCTACAGATTGCTTCTTACCAATTAGAAACTAAACTACCGTTAAGTGTGGTTGCTCAAACCTTACGTTGCTTTCGCTCTGCAGGTACAGAAGCTGTGACGTTGGTCAGGCCATGGGAAATTAAGATGTAAGTGCATGTGGCTGTTGAAATGTCAAATTCAGGAAGGTAATGAAAGATCCAGTAAATTCAGTACAGAATAGAATTTAGTAATAAAAAAGAAGAAAACATGTATTGTTGCAGGTAAATAATTGATCGTTACACAGTAACTGCCTAAGAGAGGATCCCTCATTCCTGTCCCGTAATAGAGACGTGTTAGAAGTTGTAAAAGAACTTTGAGGAGCTCATTGAGAAAACATTCCCTGATTATTTGTTATTCTGCGGGGCACAGCTCTATATATATATAACAACAAGTAGAGGTGTTTAAAGAAGAGTTTCTTCACCTTTTCCCTAACACGTAAAACAGACTATTTCAAGCAAATGCTTGCATTTTGTCTGTAATAGTTAGTAATTCTGTTTAAACAGCCACCAATGTACCCTCTGGATCCATCAAAAGAATGTATGGAACCATGTTTTGCTAGTAATAATTATGGCTACTGTTAAGTTGTGGGATAGTCCCTGTCCCAAAAATACAGTTCTAGCATAATACCTATATTTGAAATCTGAAGTACAGGAACATTAATACTACCTTTTTAAATTTTGGTCCATCTGATTGTGGTTATATCCGAGGTAATGGTTAAAGTGAGACAGATTTAGTAAGACACTTGTGAGACACGGGGAAAGTAATGCTGTCTGACATAGGATTTGAAACAGTACTGTAATGGTCTGCTGGTTCAGACACTAGAGATGCAGGTAAACAAGGAGTTCTTGGTTGGAAATGTTTGTTTTAACCAACCCGAATGTGCTGGCACATGCTTTTACTATTATCTTAGGTGGTACACATTTATATGTATTAAGAGAATTAAAAAAACACTAATTATTTAAAGCAATTTTGTGTTATAAAGGTTGGTATTAGAAGAAAAATGGATTAAAACAAGAATTTGTTTCGATAAGAATAAAACTGGGTAGTTTTAATAACGGTTGCATTTGTACAATGAAATGTGGGCATGTTTGTATAGAAATTGTATTCTTATAGATAAATGGGGATTTGTAACAATCACATTTTTAAATAGATAAGACTCCTCTGCATATGCCTGTGTTTTATCATATGTGTTTTGCACATAATAAATGGCAAAATTGTTTGATAACTTTGTTGATTTTGTTTTTTATTTCTTTTATTTGGGGTTTTAATTGAACGTATATACAGTACTGTACATACCATAGAGCAGTGGTGGCTTGGCTGAGGATCCTAGCATTTATAGTTCAGCTGCAGCAAAGCAGGCATGGTTGGCCCCTGTTTTTAATGCAATCAATCATGTCACTTGGGCTTACCTGGAAAACAATAGAAAGGACCACAATAGTGTAAAACCTGTTATAGCTCATTTAAAAAGAAAACCAATGGCTCAAGTGGCAAATGTAATGAAGTAGTGTGCAGTGGTGTGCTGGATATGCTCTACCACAGGCTATACTTCTCCACCTAGGCTGGTGTTAAAGTGTTGCATATGGGCAAGTATCCATTTTATGTCTCAAAAAGTGGGTTCTCAACTTAATTCTGAGTGTCCAGTGCATTATTTGGTCATGAATGACATAATGACGCTGCAGTGTAATACGGGTGAAGACTTGGATGACCAGATGTAACTGTTTTCCCATGTTGGTTGACACTCCTGTGGCTGGTCCCCTTCTTGTGCCCAAAAATAAAGAACGGGTGCAGGGAGCAGATTTCCCTGCACTAGAAGGACGCTTAGTCGGGTTATATAATATGCTTTAAAAAGTAAATATTTAGTTGGCACATCATTTTAATAGTGTGCATATACATTAGTACATATTGGAATGGTATGAAACCTTTACACTGAGGAATCCATTTTTGTCTCTGTTACAGTCTCTCCTTTGGTAAGTCCTATGTGTTCTCTTTTTTGTTCTCTGTACAAGTCAAACTCTGGGTGACGACATTCAACTGAATAAACACAGGCTCAGCTGTAGAACTGGCAGTCCCGTAAACCAGATGGTTAGTAACATGCCTCAACTATTGTTTCCACTTCTGGCGACTCCATCTTTAGAGGGATATTGACGTATTAGAGAGTGTTCAGAGCAGGGCCACAAAAATTGTGAATATTTTGCAGGATAAAAATTACCATTAAAATACATTTAAATACTTAAAGGGATTTAATAAAGTACAGAATGGAAGTTTATCTCAAAGGAGTAGAAATGTTAGAACAAGAGGCCATAGACTAAGTCATGACATGTTGTCACGACCACCCGCACAATGGCTCTCACCGCAGGAGTTATTCTGCCCAGTCCTCTGTTACCAAGAGAGGGGCCCTTAGTAGCAGACAACCAGGACTTAGAGGATCCCAACAGCATGGAGGCCAAGTGCGGGCAGGTAGATATAGGTACGAGTAAATAAGGTGAAGGAATCTCCAGACGAACCCCCACAGGTAGAACAGAGCTGAAGGGTTAAACACGGATGGGATATTTGAACAGGAAAGCCGAGTCGGTACACGGATCAGGTAGTCGCACAAGCTAGAGGGATATCCGGGCAGAGGTAAAGAGTCAAAATCCAAAGAGTAGTCAGGCAGGCAAAGGGTCAATGGCAACGAAGATCAGGAACACAGCAGCAATACAGAGTATAGGACCACAACAGGGTGCTGGAGAAATGGATTTCCGGCCTTTTAAAACCGGCGCCAGTCTAAAACCCCGCCCCCACGATGACATCAGAGCCGAGCCTCCAGCCGTCCATCACCGCCCCGATACCAGCCACACAGCTTAGCCGCACCCCCAGAGTTCCTGCAGGCGATGCCGGGAGGAGAGGTAAGTCCTCTGTCAGGGGAATCTCCAGACTTAACCCCTCGAGTCCTGCACCGGCGGCAGTGTCCTTGCCTGCCGGCTACTGAGCTCCGGGACAGTGTCTTGGATTTCCGGCGTCCGTGGACCGCAGTCTGCTCACTGGTAGCGGGAGATCGGAAACCCGGCGTCCGCGAGCGGCAATCCGCCCGCCGGTGCTGGGAACCAAGACATCGGATGCCAATCTCCCGTTCCACCACATCCCAAAGGTGCTCTATTGGATTGAGATCTGGTGACTGGGGAGGCCATTGGAGTGCAGCAAACTCATTGTCATGTTCAAGAAACCAGTTTGAGATTATGATGTTTGTGACATGGTGCATTATTCTGCTGGAAGTAGCCATCAGAAGATGGGTACGCTGTGGTCATAAAGGGATGGACATGGTCAGCAACAATACTCAGGTAGGCTGTCGTGTATAAACAATGCTCAATTGGTACTAAGGGGCCCAAAGTGTGCCATGAAAATATCCCCCACACCATTACACCACCAGCAGCCTGAACGGTTGATACAAGGCAGGATGGATCCATGCTTTCATGTTGTTTATGCCAACATCTGACCCTGCCATCTGAATGTCGCAGCTGGAATAGAGACTCATCAGACCGGGCAATGTTCTTCCAGTCTTCCTTTGCCCAATTTGGTGAGCCTGTGAGAATTGTAGCCTCAGTTTCCTGTTCTTAGCTGACAGGAGTGGCACCCGGTGTGGTCTTCTGCCGTTGTAGCTCATCTGCTTCAAGGTTTAACATGTTGCGCGTTCAGAGATGGTATTCTGCATACTTTGGTTGTAACGAGTGTTTATTTGAGTTACTGTTGCCTTTTCTGTCATCTTGAACCAGTCTGCCCCTTCTAATCTGACATCAACAAGGCATTTTCATGGGAGGTAGAGCATCACTGCCAGCCCTGTGCATATGTACAAGTTCTGAACATGCGCAATATGCGTTCTACTAGTTCTAGGAACCTGAGCATATGCACATTGAACTTATTGCACCCTCCACTTCCCTCCTGTATGTTTATTGTGGCCTTCGGTTCCGTCAAAGAGCGGCAATCCTATCGAGTCCCGTGACATACAGCAATCATTCAACCGTCACTGGCACTGCGCAACGAGAACTGATGCCATTTTCAGGAGTGCATGTCACTGGACTCAAAGAGTTGGAACTTTGTATGGTCTGCGGATTATTTTTATCTTAAACAACCATTTTCCTCTAACTGTAGATTTCTTTTTTCACTCAACACTCCACTGCTGCTCCCCACTGCTTGGCTACACTACTTGACCATCTGAAATAATGCCATATTGTGTTCACTAAGCATAAGCATGGTTTTGTGTTAGATTTGTGCCGATAATACTTCTCGCCACCCAACACACAGCAGCTGACTTTTTATTCTTCTGGATTTGAAATGCTATTTTAACCCATTTAACTCCAAGGCAATCTTGGAACCACAAAGCCTTAATCATCTACCATGTCACCATTTCTGGCCATACAATCACAAAAAAAAACCTTAGTGGCATCACCATAGCAACCCATGGACGCTTCCTGTTGAACGGGCCATTCCATTGGTTGCTACGTCCACATGACCTCTTCAGTCTTTTTAATCTGATCGCACTTTATACACACCCTGCATTATGTTTATAGTTCAGGAAACGACGAATAGCAACTATTAGTCAGACCAAGACCGCGAGTGTATCGCAATAGGAACAAATTTCCATGACTTGGCATGGCGCTTCTGAAGTCTGCCAATAAATCGCGTCACTTCCGCGTACCAGGGCCTCAGCTTCCCCGCTTCCGGTGGTGTTTTGCCGATGTTCCCTGTTGTATGAGGCGATGACTTCGCTGAGAGCCTTCACGTGCGACGATCTCTTTCGGTTCAATAACGTGTGAGCACTGACGAGAATAGCGTGTTCCGTAATGGCTGGGTTTATAAAGCAATTGGGATCCCGTTTACCCGGAGATTAAGTCATTCATAAAACGAGTTTGCTTAGGCCGGGTAGTGGAGGCACAGATGGGTACCTGATGCACATCGACTTACTATGTTTTTTTAACCATTTACACGGAAATGTTCTTGTCGTGATCTCCATTAGTATTTGCAGTGTTATGTAACGTTGTGTAATTTATATACGTCTGCAGAGTGCTGCACGTGCTTTGCTTTCAGTGTTTTTTTTTGACCTTTTCAGTGACAGGTGTGGGACAGTAAGAGGCATATGCCCCCTGCCTCTGCAAGCTATGGCGGGGTGCCATAGCCAGACACTTGGTGTTTGTATAATGCTATTAGGTGCCTGTGAGGTTACGTCAATAACACCTTCCCTTTGCCACTTCGCTATATCATGGAATCGCCCCTTTATATTTTCGGTATTTCCTTTTTAATGTTTCTCTTCCTTTTGCGTCATAAAATCTCTTCCTTTTACGTGCGACAGGAGTTTATAGTCTGCAGGAGAGTTATGGTTTTTACTCTTCGCTATTCATGATGGAGGGCCAACATTGGCTCGTTTCTCCACCGTGAAGGGCTGAGCTGGCCCTGTATAATGTGTAACTTACTCATATTGAATATTTCACTGATTTAACTATAGGGTCAGTCAAGCTCTTCCTGCAAAATCTTGCTGAGGTTGGAGATTTATAACGTGTAGTGATGTCAAATGAGCTGAAACAAGTCTCTAGTGAATAGACCTCCATGTTCTCTTAATCAAATTTTTGCTTTAATCAAATCTTTGTATCTTTGTATATTATGTGCAATGATTTAATGTTTTTTTTTTCCCCCCACAGAAATTTGGACCCCCTCACAGAGACTGTATCCTAATGAAATGTTTCTAAAACCATGTTCCTGCAGTACATTGGATTAGAATAGTGATACAGATGTCGCCCTGTTCCTTATCATTAAGCAACATCCGCTCGTGTAACGTTGGGATGAGTTCTAAAAGTTGTGTTCTTCTCATCGCGGGTGCTATACAGAATTCTGGGGCCAGGTTTTTGTTGCATGCATTAGCGCTATATATTCATTTAACATTGAAATGAGTTATGGTGTGTAACAATCAAGCCTGGAATTCTCTAAGTGTAAATGGTTCTCAGTAGGAACTGTTCACGTCATGATATTTTTTTATTATTTTTCTTGTGTTGCGCACCTTGACTAAACCTCTCAGTATGGAATACCCTTTTACCTGCAGTATTTGGCACACTGGCCTGAATATTTTATTGTTGCAGAAGCTCCTGGAGGAGAGATTATGGGTTATAGTAAGTATTCTTGGTACTGGAGGCCACCTACATGGTAAACTGATATACCCTCGAATAACACTAGCATTATTTACTAATATCTACGAAGCAATGTGAAATGATTTATTTAAAAAAAATCTTTGACGTTGGTGAGGGAGCGTTACATGTATAACATTCATGGCCTATCTATGCAATATTATACCTTATCTGTGTGTTCAGCAGCCACTTATGGATGTGCTCTATGGAGGCTGAATGCATATATTCTTTTTTTACTGGGCAGTTTAAACGGTGTTTGTACAGGTTGGGTCAGAGTGTAAAAAGGAGAAATTAAAGAATTGAGACTGAAAGAAAATGGGGAAAAAAAGCTTTAAGATAAGGCTGGGCATCAGTGTGAATATGTGATCTAGTTACTTTTGAGGCATCCTGGAACCCTCCAATAAAAATATTCACATTTTATTAGTCATTTATATAAAGAAAATGTAGATTTTGGTACAAAGCAGGTTCTGTTTAAACTTTTATTTATTATCAATAATTTCAAGATAATGTGTCAGTTACTCTCTTTAATCACTGGCTATTACAAGGCGTTCGTATGTGGAAATGCAGAGGGAAACATACAACATGTGCTTCAGCCCTTTCTGATTTGGCGTCTTCGCTGCTGTTTATAGTCAGCAGGTTGACGCATGCGAGGGGTAACATTTAAACTACCGTAACTTGTCTTTGCTTTCGGATCACCATTATTTGCTTGCCTCACATTTAACTTGCCTGTGTCTGCCTTTGCAGTAATGGGGAAAGCAGAGGGCTCCGTAGCGCGGGAGGAATGGCACGGCCACGTCACGGCTCTCTCGGTTGCACCTGAATTCAGACGCCTTGGTTTAGCAGCAAAATTGATGGACTTGCTAGAAGAGATTTCAGAAAGGTAAAAATAACATGTCTTATATGGCAAATGGTTATATATTGTGCTAGTGTCTACTAATAAGGGTTGTGTAATAAATACAAAAGCAAATGCTCTGAAAAACACCCCTTGTCTTATAATCGGGGTCATCAAATAGGTCTGACTATGAGACTGAGATCCTGATTCCCCGCAGTGCTGCAGGGGACCTGGATCCTCCTGTCTTATGCCCCCCCCCCCCCAACTTACCGGTGCTTCTGAGTCCCTGGTGTGTAGCCGGGGCAGCGTGCCTACACGATTTGCGTAGGCAACTTCCGCTGCAGCCGGAAGGAGATGCGGTTAGCAGCGGGGGTTGTCTGCGACCCCCCCCCCCCTGCTGGCATATCATGGGGCACAGTGGCATCTAGAGGGTTAAAAGGCATATCATGGGGCACAGTGGCATATAGGGGGTATAAGGCATTTCTGGGGCAGATGTGTATAACTGGGGGGCAGGTTGGAAAATAAAAGGAAATAAAAACAAAATATTTTTCTCAATCATAGCTTATTTAAAAAAAAATTGTTTACATGAATTAACATTTACTGGTAAAACTTTTTTCCTATAGGCTCGTCTTTTATATTCAGGCTTTTTCTTTTTTTTCCTAAATTAATATTCAGATTTTGGGGATTGTCTTATAATCAAGCAAATACGGTACTGCAGTTCAATAACTGCTTGTCCAGAGAGTCTACAGACACCTGTTATTATTATTATTATTATTATCCTTTATTTATATAGCGCCAACAGTTTACGCAGCGCTTAATACAATACATAAAGGGATATGACAAGACAAGAATTGACAGACTAAGACAAACCGATACATTTGGTGGAGAGAGCCCTGCTCGCAAGCTTACAATCTAGAGGGAAATGGGGTGACAAACATAAGGCATAGAGAAAGGGTGAGAGGTATTGTGGGGGTTGTATCGATGACAAGGAAGTTCTAGCAGCTAAGATGGTGCGGCTTCTCTGAAGAAGTGGGTTTTTAGATGTTTCTTGAAAGTTGGGAGGGAGGGAGAATGCTGAAGGTTCCTTGGGAGTAGATTCCAGAGATATAGGGCAGCTCGAGTGAAATCTTGTAGACGGGAAAAGGAAGAGGTGATGAGTGAGGAGGAGAGCCCTAGCCCATGGGAGGAACGTAGGGATCGAGTAGGAGAGTATTTGCTAATGAGGTCAGAAATGTACGGAGGAGCAGTATTATGGATGGCCTTATATGTCAGTACCAGGATCTTAAATTTAATTCTAAAGGTAATTGGGAGCCAGTGGAGGGTTTCACAGAGGGGGGAAGCAGAAGAGGAGCGACGTGCAAGGAAGATGAGCCTAGCAGCGGCATTTAGGATAGACTGTAAAGGAGAGAGTCGAGACAGTGGAGTGCCAACCAGAAGAGTGTTGCAGTAGTCAAGACGGGAAATGATAAGGGAATGAACGAGTGTTTTTGTGGATTCTTGGGTGAGGAACGGGCGGATACGAGAGATGTTTTTTAGGTGCAAGCGGCAGGATTTGGCGAGGGACTGAATGTGAGGGATGAAGGAGAGGTTTGAGTCAAGGATGACCCCAAGGCATTGGGCCTGGTTAGTAGGAGAGATAGTCGTGTTGTTAATGGTGATAGAGAATTCAGGTAGTGGAGTGGAGATGGAGGGAGGGAAGATAATGAGTTCAGTTTTAGAAAGATTAAGTTTCAGGTAGTGTTGTGACATCCATGAAGAAATAGCAGACAAGCAATTGGTAATACGGGACAGGAGAGATGGAGAGAGATCAGGAGAAGACAGGTAGGTTTGGGTATCATCTGCATATAGGTGATACTGGAGGCCAAATGAGTTGATTAGTGTGCCAAGAGAGGAAGTATAAAGAGAGAACAGCAGAGGGCCAAGGACTGAACCTTGGGGACACCAACCGAAAGTGGAAGGGGTGATGATGTCTTGCCAGAGAAGTTGACAGAGAAGGAACGGTTAGACAGATATGAGGAGATCCAGGAGAGAGCTGTATCTCGAATGCCTATAGAAGCAAGTGAGTGTAGAAGAAGGTGGTGATCAACAGTATCGAAAGCAGCAGAGAGATCCAGTTGAATTAGAATAGAGAAGTGGCCTTTTGCTTTGGCAGAGAGCAAGTCATTGGAGACTTTTGTTAGAGCTGTTTCAGTAGAGTGAAGGGGTTTGAAACCAGACTGTAGAGGGTCAAGGAGGGAATTAGAGGAGAGGAAGTTAATGAGGCGGTTGTACACAATCCGTTCTAGCAGCTTAGAGATAAAAGGAAGCAGAGAGATAGGGCGGTAGTTAGTCAAACAGACGGGATCTGAGGAAGGATTCTTTAGAATTGGTGTGATTAGCGCATGCTTGAAGGCAGATGGTACAGTTCCAGATGATAGAGAAAGATTAAATAGGTGGGTAAGTGATGTACCAAGGGATGGATATAGAGACTTTGTGAGGTGTGAAGGGATGGGGTCGAGGGGACAGGTTGTTGGGTGAGAGGAAGAAAGAAGAGTGGCTATCTCTTCTTCGGTTGTAGGGGAAAAGGCAGTTAGTATAGTAGGAGTGGAGAGAGTGGTGTTGAGTGGTGTAGGAGGGAGTTGTAAGGAAGAGAGGTCTTTTCTAATAGTCTCGATCTTCTCTTTGAAGTGGGTAGCAAGATCTTGGGCAGTGAGAGAGGTTTGTGGTGTGGGTGTGGAGGGACAGAGAAGGGAGTTGAAAGTAGAAAAAAGGCGTCGTGGGTTGGAAGAAAGAGAGGATATGAGAGTGGAGAAGTAGAGCTGTTTGGTGAGAGAGAGGGCAGAGTTGTAGGTGTGGAGCATGAATTTATAGTGATTAAAGTCTTCGCTGGATTTGGATTTTCTGAAGTAACGCTCAGCCGTGCGGCAGCACTTCTGAAGAAACCGTGTGGTTTTGGTATGCCATGGTTGGCGTTTAACTTGTCGGGGGTAACTTGTAGTAATTGGAGCTATGGTGTCGAGGGATGAAGCAAGTGTGTTGTTATAAAAAGAGGCTGCTGTGTCTGGGCAGGAAAGGGTTAACATGGAAGGTAAGAGAGGTTCAAGTGAGGCTGACAGTTGGGTAATGGTATTGTCTGGTAATGGCCTACAAGTATGAGCTGAGCGCTGTAAGTATGTCTTGTTAGGGGTTAGCACTGGAGAAAAGGATAGAAGGTGGTGGTCAGACAGAGGGAACGGGTAGATGGAGAAGTCTGAAAGGGAGCATGATCTGGAGAAAACCAGGTCAAGTGAGTGTCCCTCGGTGTGCGTAGGGGAATTAGTCCATTGAGAGAGACCAGAGGAGGATGTTAGGGAGAGGAGTTTGGAGCTAGCAGAGTTCTTAGATATATCTAAAGGAATGTTAAAGTCACCCAGAATAAGACAGGGGATATTAGGAGAGAGGAAGAAAGGGAGCCAGGCAGAAAGGTGGTCAAAGAACTGCGAGGTAGGACCTGGAGGGCGATATATGACAGCAATTTGAAGAGAGAGTGGAGAGAAAAGACGGATTGTGTGAGCTTCAAAGGAACAGAATGAGAGGGAGGGAGGGCTTGGTATATTCTGGAAGGTGCAGTGAGGTGAGAGAAGGATGCCTACACCACCACCCTTTCTGCCATCAGGCCTAGGAGTGTGGCTGAAGTGTAGTCCTCCGAAGGAGAGTGCAGCAGAAGCAGTAGTGTCATGGGAGGGGATCCAGGTTTCAGTAAGAGCTAGGAGGTTAAAAGCATGGGATAGAAAAAGGTCATGTATACAAGCAAGTTTGTTGCATACCGAGCGGGCATTCCATAGGGCACAGTTAAAGACGGGAGGTAGCTTAAGGTTGGAGATGATAGGAATAAGATTGGTTAGGTTGCGCATGTTGATTGAGTTTGCTGGTTAAGAGTGATGGGAATAGGGAAGACTATGTGGGGGACAGGAGTAGTAGAACAGGTATAGGTAGGTTTCACATAAAAAGGTTTAGTGTAGAGGTACTGGGATAGCTTTGACGGCAGAGAGATGGGGAGGGATAGGATCTGGAATGCTTTAATGGGGAGTAGTGGGTAGTAAAGGGATCTACAGTTTGGTGCCCTCTACTGGCGTGTTCCAATAGAGCTGGTACTTAACTGTCTATATATTAGAAAACCACTAGGGCGGGTGGGAGAGGGGCAGGGAGGGCGGGCGCTTGGGCTTCAGTTGATTGTGGGGAACATGAAGGTGGGTATTGCAGGTTGTGAGGGCTGTAATAGAGAGTGTTAAATAGTGTTAAAGTGGACGGGGGCAGTAAGAGGGCAGATATAGGAGATAAGGGGTTAGTGGAGCAGAAAGATAGAAAGTAAAATATAACACACTGTTCAAAACAAAATAATCTTATTTGGCCAAATTAGCCTTTATGCGGTTTCATTTAAAGAGCGATCCCTCTTATTTTTTTCTTTTCTCCATATAAAAAGTATCCTCTTATACTTCAGTAATTTTTTTTTTTTTCTCTCTCTACCAAATCTCAGTAATTCCCACTAAATCCACACGAACACTTGCAGTTGCTCAGGCCCTGTCCGTTTACACCCTCACAGAGGCATAGTGATCAACTGGCATCGCAATACTAATACATGTGTCGTTCTCAGTACTTGCAAGGACAGCTCTGTATTCTAAATCACTGCTTACTAAAATGTACTTTAAATTTGTCCCACATGCCTCGCAGAGAAGTATGGGATAAAGAATAAGGAAGAGGATCTAAATTAAATGCTGTTAAGGAAAAAATGGGCAATCTACAAAAATAAGAATAAACGCTTTGCAGCAAATTTTATTGTTCTTCTTTTTCTCCTCTCAGAAAAGGCGGATTCTTTGTGGATCTGTTTGTGAGAGTTTCCAACCAAGTAGCGGTAAACATGTATAAACAGCTCGGTTACAGCGTATACAGGACTGTGATAGAGTATTACTCGGCCAGCAACGGAGAGCCGGATGAGGACGCCTATGGTATGAATAACGTTTTAGAACCTTATTTCTATTGTAGGTTTTTTGTAAGCACGTTCCCCTTTGGTATGTTAATCCTGAATTTTCACAAAATCCTTCATGATCCTTAAATTGCACAGATCCATTTGCCTTCTTAATTTTAACCTCCAATATCTGTCTTCTAAGCCATGGTATCTCCAATATTCCCACAATCCCCTCATAATATGCTACTTATGCTGATATTGCAAATTTCTGCTTACACACCAGCAGACCCAGGTAAAGACTGGTCTATAATAAAGAAAACGTGGGATCAGTGCTAACATAATATTGCATAATAATGACCAATCAAAAAGCTGTGTAGTGAAACACTAAATCACAAAATAAATGATGTCCAATAAAGCACAATATAACATGATATGGTATTCCCATAAAACAAATGTCGGTTGTTATTGCATGATAAACACTTCTACCACAGTCAGTCATGGCCAGTGTGAGGAAAAAGGGATTGCTCCGATTCGAGTGAAAGAGACTACTTGGATATACATCTTAAAAATCTATAGTTCAAATATAATTAACATTATAAAAATAATAGTAAAATATTGATGCAATGTATTACTCACAGCAATAAAACAATACTCACAACCAACATGAGTAATACATTGTGTCCATAATACTTTTGTGAAGTCTAAACAGCTGAGAACGCAGGTGGAGTCTCCTTTCCTTAGATGCCGACGGCACGCCTACGCTGTTCTGTATCTCCGGGGCATATACGGAGCCCTGCTTGTGATCTATTTGATCTCAAGCATTTTGAATGTCGCAACATATCTCCTTAATATTGTATCCTTGTGTATTATTATTATATGTAGCACAGATGAAATAAAGATTTATGAGAGGTATATCTAAGTAATCTTTCGCTCGTATTGGAGCAATCCCTCTTTCTGCCTGCCACTGATTATGGAAGAAGTGTTTATCGTGCAAGCATAATTGACGTTTTTTATGTGAATACCCTTTCATATATTTTTCTTTTTATTGTGCTTTATTGCACAGCATTGATTTTGTTTTGTCTTGTGATATATCTTGTTACTACACAACTTTTTTGCTCTAACTGGTCATTGTACCTTTATGTAATTTTGCACTTTTGGTATTGTTGGGTTAGGTGACACCAGCAAGTGGTTTCAAGCTGCTTACTTTGCCTTTTGGCTTTATAGCTCAATTACAACTGTTTTCCTTGTAGGTTGTTTTACATCTCCACGCACAAACATATGTTGCCACCTATGGCTTATCTTTCATTAAAATATTTCTGTATTCCGATATCTCTAAAGCAGTTGCAAAATAAAAAGCATACGCTATAATATTGAATAAATTAATTTAGTCACGTTAAAAGCTGAGACATTGATAGCTCTGAAATATAGTATATGTCTCAAATTGTATTCAAAGTATAGTCTCAATCTAATGAAACTATACCTATGTTGCCTAAAATCATATTTGTGTTTTTATTTTTTATTTTACAGACATGAGGAAAGCATTGTCACGAGACACTGAGAAAAAATCCATCATCCCCTTACAGCACCCTGTCAGACCAGAAGATATCGAATAACCTTTGCTGTGGTTCTTGGGCAAAATTGCAAGCAAACTGCGGTGCTTTTATATATTCTTTATAATCCCATGGCAAAAATCAAGATTAAATTGGTTAAGAACACACACAGCAGGCATATTATCTAGTATAATCTTTACATCATTATTTTCTTAGTTGCCATTCATATACATACATACATACATACATACATACATACATACATACATATATATATATATAATATATATTTAGTCAGTTTTTACTATTAGTTTCGGCATATTCAAATTTAAACTTTAGAATTTAGGAACAATAGATATAGACAAATGTATAAGTTAAATTATATTCAGAGTTTAAGACTTATTGATGAATGATTAGTACATTGTGGGTAGCTAAATAAATTGTGAGCTTGTATATATGACAATTTAAAGTGAGCATCCGTAATACATATACAGGAAAAAGTAATTGCGTGCATCAAATCTTTCTTTGGAATCTATTTTTGAAAGAACAAAACCAGAAAGTATGCATTTTATATTTGGGGAGGGGTTATACAGTTGAACTATATTTTCTCTAACACACTGGAGGTTTGTACAGTTACTACAGACATACGTAATCTAGTTTATAGACATACATTTGTACCCTTTGCCCAAGAACCTGGAACCATGTATAAATAAACCTCTAATCTAGGGGGATTCAGTATACTTTTAGCACAAGGAGTCAATGAAGCTTTAAGAGGCTGATGTGAAGAATTTGTGCATTGGTTAAATAAATATTGCTGCTATTCTAAACTTGAATTTTAATTCTTTACTTTTTTTTTTTTCTTTTGCAGCATTTTGCTAGTTAAAACACAGTAGCATTTTGGTGGGTTTTTCATGTACATATGCATGATATTTGCATTGGTAATTATATAAATTTGTATTATTGCAGTGAATTTTATTTATGTAAGACTACCGTTCTGCTATTATTAAACCAGGATGAGAGATATATCATTATTATTGGCAGTAGTAGTAGACCATTAATGGCTGCGTGTGTTAAATAAGACTGGGAAATTGGAACCAGTTAACATCTCTGTTCAATAGACCAGCGTATGCAAAACATTGAACAGGCATGGAGTCCGTGACAGGACGCTATGGAGGAAGAGTATCCAAAAAATCATTGCTACCTGTTGCAAAAGAGCACACTGACACTACTGAAATTTTTTTTGTGGATTGATTAAACCGGAGCATTATGAGTTGGGGCTGCTTTGGTGTCTCAGGGTTTGGACAGCTTGCCAACACACAATAGGTTCTAGACTTTGTTTGTAACCTAAACTGAATTGTTTTGCACATTCCTACGAAAACGAATTGCAAAAGTGCTGAAACTATCATGATTCATCTGTTCCTCACCACTTGTAGCCGCAACTATTAATCGGTTTTGACGCTCGTTGATGAGGTAAGGAGGGAGGGACTGTGTATAGGAGGATACATATCAATGACTGATAGAAGTAGCCCCAAAAAGCATGGATGGTCTCATTAACGCTATTGGCTGTGGTTGATGAGTCCAACAACCTGTGGGAGTTTTCCCCCTTACTTTTCCTAATTCTAGCCAATCAGCATTTACAAGGGGAAGGGACAGGGGAGTAACTAGAAACCACAGGGCCCTGATGTGAAAATTACCCCAGGGACCCCAACTTCAACAGCTGGTCTGTGCCACCATTGCCCCAAAACAACTTGTCTGTACCTTCCTTGCCCCCTCTTCCAACATAGACTCTGGAACACATATGTAACCACACTTACAAATTACACTTACTCAACACGCGTACACATTCATTCTAATACACACTCCATCTTACCCATCCATGCTCACATACATACATATATACAAACACATATACATACATTCCACCTCCCCCCACCCCCACTTAGCGCTCCCCTCATCTGTTCGGCTTCTCTTACACCGTTTGCCCAGCTCTGGTTTCACCGCGGGTTTGTGTGACGTAACATAACACCGATACGTTCCTGTCTCACAGTGCTGGTTCCGAATAGTTTTGAAAGGGCCCTTCCGACTGCACCAAGGGCCCTTTCTAAACAATTTTGACCCGGTACGAGGAGACAGGAATGTATTGGGGTTATGTTACCACAATGAGTAATTTTTTCTACTCACTGAGTTAGCTAAATTGCATTCATACATGAAGTTTTACCTTTTTGCCTCTATTGTATGCTGTCACCATGTTAACAGGATTTTTACACAGTGGTTTTACATCAGCCTGTATCTGTAATGGCAACCATCATATTGGGACCAAACAAGTTTATTGTCCTAATGCAACTTAGACATTTCTATACTTACTAATTTTTGCATTACTAATTGTATGTTTCTGATTATCTAAAACTTAGAAGTGGTTCAAGTAGAGATTAGGTTATTGTCGCCTGTAAACATGGGAGCGAAGCTTGGTCCGCTGGACTCCAAAGCAGGGAAGCCTCTCATCTACTCCAGGACTGGTAGCTGGTGTCACCAGGGAGGCGAGGGTTGGGTCGCTGGAGCCCAAGAGGTGCAGGGCTATTACAGAGCAGTAGACTAATGGATTTGTAGGCTGCTGACAGGAGTGCTAAAGGTTTTCTGCGGTTGCTCCACTTTATTCTTTAGGCTCTTAAGAATTTCTTCTGCATGCTGCACCTTCTTCCTACTGACAGAGAACTCATTTTGTATGGCAATGAGAGCACTCTGGGTGGCATTCAGCTCGTTAAACTTCTGTTACAGCTTTCTGAGCCCTTTTCATTTGAAATATGTAATTCTCTTTTTACATTTTTGATCAGCTCCACAGGTTTTTTCTCTGCCTCTTTCAAATTGTTGTATTCCAGACTATGTGAAACTCATTCCAACAATAAATCTGGTCCTTACCCCATTTCTCTTGTCACTAGCTGCACCTCTTGTGCCTGAGATTTCGGCAGCATCGCCATGTCCTCCGTATTTTTCCCGTCTCTTCTTTATTTGCTCAAGCCCAGCAGCAGCTTCTCTCAGCCAGTCAGGTGATTGGGGCACCCATGCTGCACATGGAAGTCCCAGTTAAGTCAGATTTCATTTTTATTGGCTGGAATTAAGCAATTATGATTGACCTTGACCTGTGAGCACTTTGTACCTACCAAGCAATGCTATCCTTTCAAACATAACTCGCTTGTGATTTCAGCATACTGGTATGTTTAACCCCTTGATGACAATTGCCGGTCCGGGCATGTCACGGAAAAACATGTCGTTAACGACAAATGACGTGCCAGGACCGTCATTTGTTAAAACGGGTAAAAAAAAAAAAATCCGTGATCGATTTTTTTTTTTTTTTTTTTTTTTTTAACCCAAAACGGCGTTGCTGTAATGCCTCGACCTTGAGGCATTCAGCAACGCCATGATCGGAATCAGGGGCCATGTCTGGCCCCTCCCCGGGGCGTCAACATCCGCCATACAATGTATGGCGGCGGACGCCCGTTTTAAAAGCGTTTAGGAGGCGATCAACGATCACCTCCTAAACTTAAATGGTGTCGCTGGAATGCCTCGATCAGGAGGCATCCAGCGACACCAAACACTTACCTCTTGATGGACTGTGACCGCTCTGGAGAGCGGTCACAGCCGCAGCTGCCGGTGATCTTCGCCGTCAGCAAGATGGCGGCGACCCGGGAAAAAAAATAATAAAGACGAAAAAGTTCGCTAGGCGGTCTCCTGACCTTCTAGAGAACCCTGGCTCCACTTGCAGGTTGAATATAGGTACTGCATTCAACCATGCAAGTCAATGGAGCTCAGCTTTCTAATCAGTGTGATTAGAAAAAAATAAATTAAAAATAAAATTAATTAGAAAAAAAATAGTAAAAAAAAAACAGTAAAATGTAAAAATAATTTCCCTCTGATGTCACTATCGGGGAACCTTCAAGTTGAAAAAAAAAATCTTAATGTTTTAAAAAAGGCAAAAAAAAATTAAAATGTATATATAAAAAATATTTTTGTGAGCAAGTCCTAAAATTAGCACAATAGCTTAAAACAAGTCTCGCATGGAAAGAGTTAAAATACTGGCATATTAAATGCCCATGGGGTGTCTACTTTCAAAAAAATGTATGATTTGATGGGGTAAATTGAATTGGCCAGGTTCAACAATGTCCCAAATAACACGGGGGGGGGGGGGGGGGGGGAATGGCCACACATCTAATTTCCAATTAGAAAAATGCACACGTACCAAATGTGGCCTTTTAGTTCCCCCCCAAAAATGACAAACCCATGATTGTGGGGTATCACTGTACTCAGGAGATGTTGCTGAACACATATTGGGGTGTCTTGTGACAGCGGCATATACCAGGAGCTGTAAATTCATACATAAAGTAGGTGTGTGGGAAAAACACACACAAAAATACTACTGCAAACTTTGAAAAAATGCTGGTGGTAAAGTGTGTGCATGCAAAGAGTTAAAATGCCAGCATTTAAAATACCCTGGGGTGTCTAGTTTTCAAAAATATATGGCTTTATTGGGCACACTGAAATGGCCCGGCTCAAAGATGTACCAAATAGGGCATGGGCAGTGGATCCCCAAATGCCAAAGTTCCACATTGAAAAATGTGCATGCTCCAAATGTGGCCCTTTTGCCCCCAAACAGCGAGGCAAAATCATTCATGTGGGGTATCACTGCGCTCAGGAGATGTTGCTGAACACATATTGGGGTGTTTTGTGATAGTGAAATATACGAGAACTTTTTAATTCATACCTGAAGTAAAATGTGTGTGACAAAACAAATGCAAAAAAAATGACTACCATAAAGTTTGACAAAGGCTGATGGTAGAATTGGTGCTTGGAAAGGGTTAAAATACTAGCACTTTGAATACCCTGGGCTGTCTAGTTTGCAAAAATATATGACTTGATGGGGTAAATTGCATTGGCCGGCTTCAAAGATACCCGAAATGGCACATGGGGGGGGGAAGAATTACCAGATTTGGAAAAAATGGCTTTGAAATAGCAAAACGCTACCTGTACTTTTTGCCCCATAATGTGTAGAAAAAAATAAAAAAATTGGGTATTTCTAAACTCAGGACAAATAGTAGAATCTATTTAGCAGGTTTTTTCATTACCTTTTATAGATGAGTAAAAGATTTTTCAACTAAAAGTTAGAAAAAATTTTCACCACATTTTATACTTTTTTTAATAGTAAATAATATGATACAATCAAAACAATGTCATCTAAAGAAAGCCCTTGTCCTGAAAAAAACAATATCTAATGTGTGTGGGTTCTAAACACGAGCAGCGCAGAAATGTTAAAACGGCCATTGTCACGAAGGGTACAAAAAGTAAAATCAGCCTGTCACGAAGGGGTTAAGTTAGTCGGTTGTCCCGAATTGTTTGGTTTAAAATAAACACATTCTAGAGTGAATGATGAACTTGCAGTGTTATTACATGGATGTTTATTGAAAATATAAAAACAAACGTTAATCAATATAGTTCACACATTCATATATATTTTAAAGATGCTTGAATAAAACAAGGCACTGAGGCTGATATCTTCTAACCCTAGAAATCACATGTTGTAATACACAACAGAGCTACCCATGTTTATTTACTTGGCAGTGTACCAAACCTCGTTGTGCCTATTAAACAGTGTAAAGGGGTCATTGTAGCCAGCACGTACATAGAATGAGTTATCAAACGGGATGCCCAGGGAAGTCAGCTCTTCTGCCAGCTTCTTAGATTGGCGTGCATATTCATAGTCAAATGCATAGCCACCAAAAGACCTGCAGAAACAAAAATGTGATATATATATATATATATATATATAAATAAAAAATAAAAAATTTACTATTGCAATTTCAGCTCTCCTACATCCATGATGTGTTAGGAAGGGCCAACCTCTTCAAAACTTCTCACGCAGAGAAGGTGAGCTGTCCCTCTTTCAAGTAATGCCACAGATTTAATTACATGCGGCCAAACAAGCCTTTGCGGCTTGTACTCCAGATCAGAGTAAAGTATAACTTACATTACCACTAAGCCCCTGACCCTCTTATTTTAAGACTATGACCACTTGTTCTAACATTGCTCCTCCTTTCATAAAAGCTTCCCTCATGTATTTTGTTAAATCTGTTTAAGTATTTAAAATGTTTCTATTCCATCTCCCATCCTTCTCCTTTCCTCCAAGCTATCACATACATCTATTAGTCTTTCTTGAAAATCTTTATGCTGCAAACCGCTTAACCATTTTCGTAGCTCATCTGAATTCTACAATGTGTCGATATCCATTCCTTCTGGAGACCGGGTCTCCAGAACTGCACAGTCTAGATAAGGCCTATATCCAATTACCTTTCCTTTAGTGGTTTTTCCGATTTGAATCCTAATAACTAGTTTTACATTCAATCATATTAAGATTTAGAGGGGGTTACCAATTCAGGCTTTTGCTAACCTCAGTGGGACAGTTATTTAGTTGCAGGAGAGGTAGGCAAGTTCACAATTCTTGAGTGATTGAGGACATTCTAGAATGTGGACCTAGGCGGGATATCACTCATGGAACTGCTCTTACCCTTTCTGACATCAGGACACCAAGGAAGATTTCCCCCAACTCAGAACTAGTAGACATCCTTAGCAGAGCGTTGTTAACCCCTTAAGGACAATGGGCAGTCCCTAAACCCATTGAAAACTATGCATTTTGAGCCCGTACATGTACGGGCTTTGTCATTAAGGGGTTAATAAACCACACACCTGGTCTACGGACTTACCAACGATCATCTTTCATCTGAGGTCCCCAATTGTACTATGTCGCCTTTGCCAAACCTGCTATAGGATTCAGTCACTTACTTGACGTATACAGATTTGGCAGGTAAACTTTCCAAGTAAACCTCTGGATCCAAGGGACGGGGAGGACTCAGCTCCGGAGACACAAAGAAAGACATAGTTGCATTTGCAGAAGGTACGTTTAATGGAACATAGATCGCTACGGGGACAGTCATGTTAATCTTCTGACCTAAAACAGGGGAGCCACATATCAGCATTTGAAGATATGATGTGTAGTTATTGAATCATTTGATTAAGTGCAAGATAGAAGAGATGGTATGTCACAATATTCAAGTAATGTACAGTTTGTTAAACAGTCTATGATCAAGTTAAAAGTGTGGTGATGGTGTAGTGAAAGTCACTCAATATCACATGACTCACAACAGCAGCCTCTAAGTCTGCAGATAAAGCAAGTTTATTGGAACAAAATGAGACGATTTTTACTTCCCTGAGTGACAGGAGTTTGACATTTTTACCAATTTATCAATTCCCATTTTCTATATTTAGTGTACCCATATAAATGTATATATTAGTACGAATTAAAAGGAAACTTTTTTATTGCAATTGGATCCCACTGAAACAAAAACCCTGATTTAAGTTCAACATCACACGATTAGAATATCCCATACAGATAAGGTTTTTATTTTGTAGGGGGGGGGTGAGAAGTGTTCCCTTAGAAACTACACTTTTTTTATTATTATTATTTTGGATTGAGGGCAAGAAGTACCTGTGATGAGTCTGCAGGGGGAGCTCGGATGTTTCAGGCCCTGGAAAAGCCCTCTGGAAAACTTTTTTACATTTAAATATTGTTTCCAGTGGTGTCTGTTCAGGCAGTCTCAGTTATTCCAGTGTAACCAGCGCTCGCAATGAGCACCGTTACACTGGATCAGTCAGCAGGACGCTGGCTCCTATTGATTGGGGGTAGACCTTTGTTGTCTAATGACAGCCTGATCTCCCGTGTACCAGGAGATCCCCGGGCAAAAAAAAAGACGTATGATTTAGTGCATGTTTTAGAGGTTGCAATAGTACGTCCTGTGCTACTAAAGAGTTCATCTTTGTTTTTTTTAAAGTGCTAAACTACTTAAATATATACAAAACTAAATGTTGTGCTCAAGAAGAGTATTTTACCATGGGACTTCTCCTTTGAAGACTATGTACTGTATACCCAGTTTTTTTTGTGTTTTTTGTTTTCTGTTTTTTTTATGTTGATGGCCTCATAATAAATAAAAAAAACTAACTGTACCAAATGTGTTTAACAGAGATATAATACAGCGAGTAGCAATAATGTATCTATCCAGGAGCAGAACTGGACCTGGAAGCTAATCAATGTATTCCAAAGCAAAACAAAACCCCAAAACAGACAACTTTCTACTCACTCTCAATATTGCCGCCAGAGATATACTTAAAAAGACGTCTGAAACTTTTAACCATTCCGAAGCCAAGCAGATCTATTTTCATCGTTGTTGATACCCACTGGGTTGGTTCATAAGCACGTAGCTCAAAATCCTGGATCAAAAGCCCAAAAAAATAAAAATTAATGAAACTAATCGTAAACATTTTAACATGCTTTACACTGCCTTTTAAATGTGTGGCGTCTCCCTTGCAAGGGGATTCTGCATTTACTTCTTTGTCTGCCCAATAGACGCATTATGACCTATATGAGATTTGGGCATCCCATTCCAAAACCATGGACGTATGGAGTTTGCAGCTGTAACAGCCTTCACACTTCTGGGAAGATTTTGACGAGTCTGGGAATTTGTGCCCATTCAGCCAGAAGAGCATCTGTGAGGTCAGGCACCGATGTTTGACAAGAAGATCTTGTTGGCAATCTGCATTCAAATTCATCCCAAAGGTTTAAAATAGAGATAAGGCCAATGCTCTGTGCAGGCCACTGGAGCGCCTCCACCCAAAACCGATTCATCCATCAGACTTCTAGATAGTGAAACATAATTCCACAGAACACGTTTCCACTGCTCCATGGTCAATTGGCAACTCCAGTTGACACCTGGCATTGCAAATGGCAATCTTCAGCTTGCGTGCCAATGCTTGGCCATGGAAGCGTGCTTTATTAACCTCCCAATGCACAGGACTTGTGCCGAAGTTGCTTCCTGTGGCAATTTGGAACCCTGTAGAGAGTGATTCTACAGAGGACAAGTTTTTTAAAAGTTTCCTCACTTTGTGGCCCCCTCTGCGAGTAGCTCTATTGCTTTGTGCGAGTGGTTACTCCTAGGCGCTTCCACTTCACAATAACAGCACTTACAGCAGGCCTGGGCAGATCCAGTAGGACAGAAACTTCATGAACCGACAAGGGTGGCATGCGATGACAGCTTAAAATGACTAAGCGCCTAAATACAACACAACTCCTGACAATGTTTGTCTACGGAGACTGCTGCCTATGCTTGATTTTATATGCGTGTTAGCAATGGATGAGGCTAAAACCACGCAATCATTATACTTTACATTGATCATACACTGCATATGCTATTTCACTTGACACTTCTTGCATCCTGTAGATGCAATTCAAAGCCGGATGCAAGGCTTAGGGGGTAACATTATTTGGAGTTTAAGAGTTTTTACAGCACATTATATTCTGAAAAATACAGTATATGCTTTAGTCAATGGCATTGTAAAAATCCCCACCAGCCACTTTACCTTACCGACTATGACGCTTAAAGACATAAGCTATACGAATTCATTTTGCTTAAAATGATTTATAGTTACAGTTTGGGCAAAACAGGTTTATGTTACAGTAAACTTATTTTGTTATGAAAACATCCGGTTTTTCATTCCAAGTAGAATGTAAACGTTCAGCCCCTTTGGTTAAAACGTATTGCAATCAGATAAACAAAAGCATCTTGGTTGCCTTGGATGTCAGGCAGAGACAAATTGGTGAACTCAAGGCAGCCCTGGCACTTAAAGTGCAGTGGCTGCCTGATTACATGAGGGGTGTGGGCACCAATGGCCAGTAGCCCACCAGGTGTTTGCCCAGCGTGCCATATGGCTGGTCTTACCTGATGTAATGATAAGCTAGGGGTCCTGTGTAGCTTAGCGAAACATTGGTTTTCGTCATATACAACAGTGTATTAGTCATATGTGGAATTTCAGGGAATCCAGAGATCAGTAAAGTGGGGATCTTAAAGAACTCAGACAATTAAAAAAGAAAACCTTCAATAACATTTTCAGGTGGCAAGTCCAGCATGACTTTCGGCTATCTCAACTGCAAGCATCCCAGGAACAGAAATAAATGAGCGCTATTACGGCTGAGAATCCTGGAAGGCGTAGCAGTAAACCGATCTCCTATCCCACAT
The DNA here is from genome assembly GCA_023333645.1 of Sceloporus occidentalis. Lineage (NCBI taxonomy): Eukaryota > Metazoa > Chordata > Lepidosauria > Squamata > Phrynosomatidae > Sceloporus > Sceloporus occidentalis. The sequence continues at coordinate 16,543,404 of JALMGF010000015.1, read as the reverse complement.
TTACCTATACATGATTAGTAAGGATTCCAAGAGTCGCACACTCCCATTAGTGCTTACTGAATTAACCCTTTAAGGGATTATGCACCATAAGATCAATGCCGTATACCACAGGATGGAATGGGTTACAGAAGTTGGCATCCACACGTTAATAAAAATGGACATCCATATAGTATTGTTGTATATCCTTTCCTAAAGAAATAAATGAGCTTATGATGTGATATATCCATGAACCCAGAACCAGGCTACCGACACTGACCTCGTACTTTTTCACCACCTGATACTTGGGACATTCGAGATTGCGACAAAACGCAGGCGTCGCGTCAGAAGCCTCCTCCTCAGCAGTCACCGCGCTGCTGCCGAGGCAGACAAAAGCCAGCACTAGCAGAGCCCCGGCGCCCATCATCACTGCGTGCGTGCCTCAAGCTCGCTTCAAGGAATGCGCTGGCTGTATGCGTCCCGCAGCTTTAAATACTGGGAGTGTCATGGTTTAACCTCTTTGTTGCTAGGCGACACTTTAGACATGCAATAACCGCACGCTGTAGACTGCTTTTAGGGTTAAATAGGATTTTTTGTGTTAGATACAGTTTCCTCCCCTCACCCACCTCACGTGTTAGGCATTTCTGGTTGTATAACATGAGTTACATAGCCGCTAATTTACATTCTGTCTGGGTGGGAGGGAGGCTACCATGTTGCCCATTTGAGCAGTACAAGAAATATATTTAGAAGCATCTGTTGTACAAAGTGAAACAGGAATGTGTTGGGAGTTTTATAGGTCAAGGTTGTTTGAGAATAATAACAATAATGATAATAAGTTAAGAGGACTCTTGGTCCTTGCTTGCAATAATGTAATGTAAAGAAGTTTTTCTTTACAGAGAGAGTAGTAGATAAGTGTAACATCCTCCCAGCAGAATGGATAGAGGCTAATACATTGAGGGATTTTAAACATGCCGGCTACCCTCCAGTATGTGGGTTATATAAAATCAAAGAAGGCATTTTATTACTTAATCAAGTTCACAGCACTTTATAGGTGGTGGTCAGCCATAAATAAAAAGGGACTAAATGGCCAATTTGACAACCCTATGCGAGGGATTTTATGAAAGTATATTGGGGCTAGCATCAGAATCTTCCTTGGCCTGTAGGCATAAATACCTTTTCATTTGAAAGCACTGTATTATTTGGTATGTTACTACTGGAAATAATTTTAGTCTAATTACAGCATCCCATGTCAATACCAGTTCAGTAAATCAGTAGAAAACTACTGGTTAATTCGTTTTATATTAATCATCCTTAAAAATGTCCCTCTTTCCTTCCCTGAGTTAGGAGGTCAGAGTGAATGCTGTGTATGAATGTATCACAATGTTTTACAGCCTGAAAAGTCACAATGATGTGTGTGTAAATCTCATAAAATGTGCTTATAAGTTAACTTGATTAAATTACATAAAACTATTTTCTTCAACACGCCTTAATTGCGTAAGTATCAATAGGTTACAAAACCACCTAAAACAAAGCGCCCCTTTCTCCTCTAGCCGCACCCCTAACCAGGGCCTGACTGGGACTGAAAAGCAGCCTTGGAAACATTTGGAGACCAGCCCCATATAGTTTATCTCGCGGTCGAGCTCTTATACCCATACGGACCCCTTATACATACCCGAGTCACACTATTTGCCTTACAAATAACTATAAAACATTATTTTTATCACATTATTTGCATTAAAATATCAGAAATAAAAAATGTTAAAAGGCCCTAATAAATGAAATACATTAGACATAATGGAATCAAAACATTTGCTACTGCAAACATTTTTAGATGAAAAAGTTCAATTTTATTCAGTGGAACAAAACACTGATCACATTATTCTTCACGATATTCTTGTAAGAAACTTTTATGTAAACAATTTTTTCAATAAAAGCTATGATTGAGAATTTTTTTTGTTTTTATTTCCTTTTATTTGCCAACCTGCCCCCCTCGTTATGAACATCAGGCTTGCCACTCTGCCCCCAGAAATGTCTTATACCCCCCTATATGCCACTCTGTCCCATGATATGCCTTTTAACCCTCTATATGCCACTCTGCCCCATGATATGTCTTTTTACACCCTATATGCCACTCTGCCTCCAGAAATGCCTTTTAACCCCCTATATGCCACTCTGCCTCCCAACTTCACCTACATGTCCTACATTGCCACCTTTGCCCTAAACAGTTTGTGAGTGCCACCTTTTGCCCAAACAGCTTGTGAGTGCCTTCGTCCCAAGCAACTTATCTTTGCCGTCCTAACCCCCAAACAACTTGTCTGTGCCTTCTTTGCCCCTCCAACACACATATGTAAACACACAAATTACACACACTTACTCATAATCACTAACACACATGTACACATTAATTCTAACACACGCATTTCCTCTCACACCACTCGTGGTAACACACACTCCATCTCACACCATACACCGATCGTCCATAACATTATGACCACTGACAGGTGAAGTGAATAATACTAATAATCTTGTTATCATGGCACCTGCCAGTGGGTGGGATATATTAGGCAGCAAGTGAACAAGCGTAAGGATCTGACCGACTTTGACAAGGGCCACATTGTGATGGCTAGCCAAATGGATTAGAGCATCTCTGAAACAGCACCTCTTGTGGGGTATTCCCTTTCTGCAGTGTTCAGTACCAAAAGTGGTCCAAGGAAGGAAAAGCGGCGAACCGACGACAGGGTCATGGGTGGCCAAGGGTCATTGATGCACGTGGGAGGCGAAGACCAGCCCGTGTAGTCAAATCCAGCTACTGTAGCTCAAATTGCTGAAAAAGTTAATGCTGGTCCTTATAGAAAGGTGTCACACAGTGCATTGCTGTGTAGCCACATACCAGTCAGGGTGCTCATGCTGACCCTTTTCCAGTGCCTACAATGGGCACGTGAGCATAAGAATTGGACCACAGAACAATGGAAGAAGATGGCCTGGTCTGATGAATCACGTTTTCATTTACACCACGTGGATGGCTGGGTGCGTGCGCCTCGCTTACCTTGAGAACACATGGGAAGAAGGCAAGCCAGCAGAGGCAGTGTGATGCTTTGCACAATGTTCTGCTGATAAACCTTGGGTCCTGCCATTCATGTGGATGTTGCTTTTACACGTACATAAGCAGCACCTACATAAGCATTGTTGCAGACCATGTATACTCTTTAATGGACACGGTTTTCCCTGATGGCATTGGCCTCTTTCAGCAGGATAACGCGCCCTGCCACAAAGCAAAAATGGTTCAGGAATAGTTTGAGGAACACGAGTTCATGGTTTGAGTGTATATATATATATATATATATATACATACATACAAATATACATACATCCTCCTGCCCGCCCCCGTTTACCTCTCACCTTTCACCTCTCCTAAAGGTTTCATCACTGGGTCACTTTACGTACCGTGACCCCCGATACGTTGCTGTCTCCCCATGCCGGTTCAAAATAGTTTAGAAAGGGCCCTTTTGACCTGGACTGGTCTGGTCCAGGTTGGAAGGGCCCTTTCTGAAAAATGTTGCCCAGTATGAGGAGAGAGTAAAAAGGGGTCGCCTGGGCCCCTAGAGAGATGAGTCCCATCGTAGTTGCGATCTATACGACCCCTGTAATTACGCCACTACACACACAAATCCAGACAAGCATCCGTACACAGACACACAAACCCAGGCAGACACGTGCAACTCACTAACCATGTCTTCGGCTTGTCTTCCATGCAGCTCACTGTCGCGCTATTCCCGCGGGGTCACTCAACGCAATTGTTTGTGACCAGGGCCGGCCTTAGGGGTGTGCGACCTGTGCAGCCGCACAGGGCGCCATGCCAACAGGGACGCCTGCCCGGACTTAAATTAAAGCATCATTTTTTTTTTTTATTTTTTTTTGTAACTTTATTTAACATCCTCCATCTTAAATAAAGTTTTTTTTAACTTTATTTAACATGGAGGATGTTAAATAAAGTTAAAACAAACAAACAAAAAAATGATGTTTCAATTTAAGTCCCGGGTAGGCTCGCCGAGTGGTCGCTCGTGAAGTTTTGTAGCAACCGCTCGGCGCCCCTCACTCTCCATGACTCCGCACCGCGGCAGAGCGGGAAGATGGACACCTCCCGCTCCCACCGCAGGACTCCGGCAACAAGGTAAGTAAGGATAGGGAGAGGGGGCAGTGAGAAGGGGCAGAGGACGGGGGGCAGTGAGAAGGAGCAGAGTGGGGGGGCAGTGAGAAGGGGATGGGGGGGCGCCAGAGGAGTAGTCTGCACAGGGCGCCAGAACACTTAAGGCCGGCTCTGTTTGTGACCCAGCTCAACCCTGCCTCCTTTGTGAAACAAAGGGGATAAAGAGGTAAGTCCATGGCTCTTTAACCCACCGGGACCCATGTAAGTGCCGGTCCTGCACGTATGGGATCAATATTTTTCCCATGGTTTAATAGCTTCTTTCAAATCATTACACATTTTTTAACAAAATGTAAAGGTTAACAAAGTAATTTAATACTTAAGCATTGTATGAAGTTGAGAAACAAACTTCTTGAAATCAACCTCGGAGATCACAAGATAATAGACAGGGTGTGCCTAACCACGTCATGCTTTCTGTCAGCATTAAGGCTTTTTGATGTGAACAGTAGACTGGTAAATGAAACCAGGCATTATGGAATAAACATCTACATTTTCTTTTATATATAAATATATATTTAGGTTCCTGTCATGTGTTTGAAAATGAAGCTAAATACATAGGTACTTGTACCTCAAATACATATTATTTTTTTTTAATTTACAGTAAATTAAATCAGAGCTTATTTTTCTGGCAGAATCCTTTAAACTCTTAAAGTGTATACATTTTATATCCTGCAGGTCTGCACTTGTTAAAGACTGGCCTACAAATATACATTTTTTAAGTCTAATGACATGCAACTAACAACGTATTTCACTTTCGCACTGCCCTAGGCCCCTTTTCTGCATACTTTGGTGTCATATTTAGGATGCTCTACGACTGGGAACAGAAGGATGGAGGTCATGCTAGATAGGCAAAGTCCTTCATGGTCGACAAAATCTCGCTCATAACTAGCCCATTGAGCAGCAACAGGCCAAGGGGGCCTGGTACCCATTATGGCGATCTGTATGTGTTTTGATTGCAGTGGGGTTGCCACTTTCTTCTGGATGTGTCAGCCAGATTTTAGGCTCAGTCATCCTAGGCCAGAATATGTCTCTGCTTGCTGCTCAAGAATAATGTGTATTTTTCCTTGTTTTTTATTATTATGTAAAATATTATACACCTGAAAGATGTCATGATATGCAGTTACAAAATGTGTATTATTAGTTTCTGGTAAGGTGCAGTGATTGAACCATTCAATATATGTTGATGGGCTGTACAAATGCTGCAGGAGAAATCCAGGGGTTGACTTTTGTCTCCATTGAGTCTAGTGGCTGCAGACACCTAGCCATAAATACATCTTTTGGAAAAAAAACAAGGGACAGGTCACATTCACCACATGGGAAGAACAGAGAGCATGCAGCTACCCTGGAGATTGGGAGATCTTTCTGGGAGTCATAACCCCCCCACTCGTATAATGCTAGAGGTGGTGCAATGAAGGAGAACCATAACAACTGATAATAACTTCTCTTGTCTACTGCGGATTTTAGATTATTTATGGCAGAATTGTGCACATGGTAGGCGAAAGTTTTAATATAAAAATCTTTGTTCTCCAAATACATCCCATGGAACAACTGTGGCCCTCTTTCACTATATGAAATTTTGGGAGATAAATGCACTTTTCTCACAGCAGGGAGGGACTTCTTTCACATTTGACCCAACATACCTCTGTTCTTCTGTACCACATGTGCTAATGCAGACACAGACCCATATCTCTGTGTGGTTAACACAGGTGAAGAGTGGAAAATAAACTTTTGTAGATGCACAATCCATAAATTGACTATTAGTAGGATCAAGTCAGGTTTACAAATTACTTTCAACTTGATGTCCTTCATTGAGAACCTGACATGGGTTACATTGGGAGGATATCACTATCTTTGTCTGCCATCTATGTAGAGACTTATGTGTAATTTTATTTTTGAGTACATGGGCCACCAGACACCAATAGGGGCAGGTGCATGCTGTGCAGACCAACATCTTTAAACTAGGTGACCTGGTAGCTTTTGTTTTAGTGAATCAGTCCTGGTAAATTGATTCCCATAATGTAGTAATATGATAAAAAGGTTTTGTACCGTGTTAGCCGTTGAGAAAACAGGAGAAAAGTATAGTTAAAATGATACCATTTATTGGCTAACTGAGAGTTTGATTGCGAGCTTTCGAGACCAAGTTGTTAGGTCCCTTCCTCAGGCATTAATGAAGCTAACACAGACTTATCTAAATACAAAAGCACAATTCGCACGTTAACAAAGACTTTAGATAAACACAGAGGTATTGGGGAATTTGTTCAGCAGTAAATTAGTTGGACAGATCCAATGGCCAGATAAGGTTCAATCAAAGCATCGTTGGTCAGTTCACTCCCTGGTTAGAGGGGCCATAAAACCATTAGACATATGCCAGATCCATGAAGGTGTCAAATGTTCCCAGGAATAAGTTGTTTGTAGTAAATTCGAATTGTGGGAGGATTAATGGTTGGTGATGTTATAATGGGAGATGAATTCTCTGTCTCTGTTGAGGCCAGTAATTAGGGTATTAAAACGGTATATTAGTTTGATCTCCCATATCTTTCTCTCCCTCTGGGTGCGGAACGATCCCATCAGTACTGACAGCTTCACATCCTGAATGCTGTGTCCAGGCTGACAGAAGTGTTCTCCAACAGGTGTATCTACTTTTTTCTGTTTGATGGTATGTCTGTGGGAATTAAACCGTTTGTGTAATGCTTGGCCTGTTTCCCCCACGTACATCGCTGTTGGGCATCTAGCACACATGATGAGGTACACCACGTTAGATGATTTGCAGGTAAAGCAGCCATTGGTTTTGTGGTGTAAGTGTGAGCCGGGTATCTGTATTTCATCTGTGGGAAGGATGTGTGCACAGGTCTCACATCTCTTTTGTTGGCAGGGAGAGGTACCATTTGCTGTTCGCCTGTGAAGGGTGCTCCTCACTATACATTGTTTGAGATTGGGAGGTTGTTTGAATGAGAGCAGTGGGGGATGTGGGAATATCGTCCGAAGTCTTTCATCAGTGTGCAAGATTTCTTGTAGTTCCTTTGAGATCTTGCGCAGGGCTTCCATTTGTGGATTATAGGTGACCACTAATGGTACTCGATCTCTTTTTTGTGGCTGCTGGTATCTCAGGAGGTTTTCTCTGGGGATATTGATGGCTTTCTGTATTTGGGAGTCTGTGATTTTTGTACTGTACCCATGGTTTATGAATTCCTCCCTGAGATTCTGGAGGTGTTTATCTCTGTCCATAGGATCCGAACAGATGCGGTTATATCGAATAGCTTGACTGTAGATGATTGAGTTTTTGGTATGTCTGGGATGGAAGCTGTTGTGTTTCAGATAGGTTGGTCTATCTGTTGGTTTGCGGTAGAGTGAAGTCTGAATGGACTTGTTCTTTATGTAGATGGTAGTGTCCAGGAACTGGATGTTAGTGCGGGAGTAGCTCAGTTTCAGCTTTATAGTGGGATGAAAGGCATTGTAGCCTTCATGAAATCTGAGGAGTTCCTCTTCGCTACCAGTCCAGATGATTAGTATATCGTCGATGTAGCGGAGATATACCAGTGGTTTGTTGTGGCAGGTGGAGATGTAGTCCTCCTCCAGTCTGGCCATGAATAAATTGGCATATTGTGGTGCCATTCGTGTGCCCATTGCGGTCCCCATTTTTTGGAGATAAAAGTCCTGTCCAAATGTGAAGTAGTTGTGGTTGAGGATAAACTGTATTAGTTGTGTAATGGGTTCCATTCCTAGGTTCTCCTGTTCTAGGTATTTGCGGCAGGCTGCTATACCGTCACGATGGGGAATGTTGGTGTAGAGGGATTCTACATCCATGGTAGCAAGAATGGTGCCCTCAGGAACTGTGCCGATGTTGGTAAGTTTGTTGAGAAGATCGGTGGTGTAGTAAGAAACATAACATCCTATACTATATTTATAAATATAAAGTGGTGAAAAGTTTAATTCCAAAACCAATGATATGACTTATTGTATGTATTTATTGAGATTGACCCTGAGTGGATTTTTTTCTTTTCAAGTCGATAATTTGGATGGGTAAATGTAGTCAGAAACATTAGTCACTACATTAGAGGTTTAATTTACTAGAAATGTGTTTTCTAGACCCACCTATCAATACATCATGGTAAACGTATCATTATTAAAAGGAAGTGCACGCACATTCAACATGACAGAGTAAAAAAAAAACAAGTGTTATGTGATGATACAGGATAGGATTACTTATAATACATTTAAGTAGTCATTAGTACTGACACCATTTACCTTAACGTGGAACTGCCACCTTCTCAGATTTATGCATAACTAAACAAAATTATTAAAAGTACTTGTACGTAATTATTTTTGGGATATTTAGTATACATGTAAGGGACAATGTTACTTCAACGAAGCGCAGATCAGTGTCTAAATGTAGCAAAAACAACTTGTTTAATAATTTTACGTTATCTTTCCTCTACTCGTCCCCTCTACAAACAGTCAACAACAGCCAGTGACCTCATAATAGGGGGTAGATAATTTAATGGGAAGGAATAATCATGTAGATCATGAGCACCGAAAGTTAAAAAAGAAAGTACACCTGAACTCTATAGTTTTACATATCAGCAAATAATAACAATAATCTGTTTCTTAGCAGGTCTAAAAATTAGATAAACACACCCTCAATGAACAACAACACATGACATATTACACCGTGTCATGATTTATTCAACAAAAATAAAGCCAACATAGAGAAGCCATGTGTGCAAAACTAAGTACGCTCTAACAGTTTCCATAGTAATTAAGATGCTAAGTAGCAGACAGGTGCTGCTAATCAAATGCCCTTGATTAATTGATCATCAGCATCTATAAAAGCCGAAGTGGTCTGAATTCCAAAACACATAGCTATAAGTGTATTGGTAATACTCTAGAACAATGACATAAGAGACTAACAATGGCAACTCTTCTGAAACATTGATGACTCCACCATAGAGAAATACAGGCACTGACCTGGCCACTCATATCCAGCCGGCGGGTGCATTTACATAATTTGGTGGCCACTGCCCTTAACGTGCCAGGGCCGCCTCATTATCTCTAGCCAGCCTTGGAGGAACATTAGAGTTTGTTCATGTAGATGGTCGCTTTGACAATTTCAGACATTGCCAGAATGCATAAGCACTTTACTTACCGTAAATTGACATCTGTGGTCAGGGCCGGCCCAAGGCAAAATGCCGCCTGGGGCGAATTTTAAAATGCCGCTTTCCCCCCCCTTATCTACCCTTCCTCTCCCTCCGTCCCTGCCGCCCCCCCCCCCCATTATCTACCCTTCCTCTCCCCCCCCCTTGTACTTACCTTTCAGCAGTCCTGCGGCGAGTCTCCCTGTTCGGTCTCGGTGCCGGCTTGTAATGCTGAGCACCGGAAATCTTTCAGCACTCAGCATTACAAGCCGGCACCGAGACCGAACAGGAAGACTCACCGCAGAGGAGAGAGAGAGAGAGGGGCGCCGAGCGGGTACCGACAGCTTGGTAAGCGAAAACCACTCGGCGCCCCTTTCTCTCTTTCGCTTTTTTTTTAAAAAAAAAGGGCTTGGGGCGGCAAAGTGCCGCTCCTTCAAAAGTGCCGCCTGGAGCGGTTGCCCCACTCGGCTCCATTGTCGGGCCGGCCCTGTCTGTGGTTCTGGTTGGTGAGACTGTTTCTTGTTCATCGTCTATGTGACAATGTATCGTTTTTGTCGCTTAGCACTCATTTGGATGATCTTAATACAGGTATGATGGGTTGGGTTGCTGTATTTACTAGATTGTTATACTAGATTGTTATAAAGGATTTTCTTTTTCAATTTTACAGGGGGGGGGCATAGCATGAAAATGGCAATAGTGAACCATTAAAACTGAAATGAGTGGCAGAGTTCTAGCTACCTTTTGAGAGTGTGGCATATCTGCATATTCTCTATGTCTCGAGAATAAAAGATTGCTAGTAAATATTTTTAAAGGTTTTGTCAGTTAATACTATATAACCTTGGAAACTATGGAGACTATGCATACTTTGTGCTTTTCAGTTATCTTACAAGACAAGTTGGCGCAAGTACAAACAGAGAATTCTTAACTTGACTAATCAACAATTTTAGCTCTGCTCCAGCTTGGCCTGATGTGCAGGCTATCATTGCTCTCTTGAGCAGGACCTGCTTCTTGCCCTGCTTGAAGGGTTTGAGCCACAAGAGTGTTCTACATATGACCACTGGGTGGCAATTTGAACTACGTGGAGTCATTTCTGACAGTAGATGGCAAAGCTCCTACTGTTTAATAAGTGATGAGTCAAATGTTGAATGTGATTTGAGAATATCCTAGTTTTTCCAAGTGATACAATTGTGGACCGTACTGCTAGAAGTCACAGATACTAAGCTGAAATGGACAAAGTGTGGTCAATCTCACATAACCACTGACAACCACATCATTCTGTCTAAAAGCTGCTATTAGAGCCGACTTAGCAATTAAAAAAAACCACAACTTTTTATAAACTGAAAACTTGCGGGTCTGAATGACTTGTAAGAAGCTTATAAAAAGCTTAAAAGCAGCTTTTCCAAACGTAAATACAACAGTAATCCGGTTAAAGAAAAAGCTGTTTTAACCCTGTAAGCATCAGTTGGTCATAGCCCAGAATGTTCTGGGCATACACTGCCCTTACACACGACTGCCCACTATGCGCCAGCTATTGATGCAGAGTGCCGGGGTGACAGACCTTGCGCTCCCTAATGTTAGGCCGTTTGGGGGGGTTATCCCCAACCAGCCCTGCTCATTGGGCACCTCCACCCCAGACCAAGGCTGATGGTGCCTGGGTGCGCACTGACCAAGGGGGCGTCTGATAAGCAGGGCTGGTTGGGGAGAGCACAATCGTGCAGCTGCCTCGGCAGTCCCCTGAAGACCGGCCCAGGGGAGGCGGCCTTTCCACTCGCCCCCTCCCCTATAGAATCGCTACTGTTTTTTTAGGGGCTTTGTGGTGAATCACATTGCTGGCAGGAATGTCATTTGAGAGTATTTGTGAGGCCAGGCACTGATGCTGGAAGAGAAGGCCTGCCTCGCAATCTCTCTTCTAGTTCATCCCAAAGGTGTTTGATGGTGTTGAGGTTAGGGCGCTGTGCAGGCCGGTCAAGTTCTTCCACACCAAACTCATTCAGTTAGTGAAGTTTGATTGATCACTGCAGAGAACATACTTCCACTGATCCGGAGTCCAGTGGTGATGTGTTTTACACCACTCCAGCCGACGCTTGGTATTGCACATAGTGATCTTTAGCTTATGTGCATCTGCTCAGCCATGGAAACCCATTTTATGAAGCGCTTGTGCTGATGTTGCTCCCAGAGGCAGTTTGGGACCCTGTATGAGTGATGCTACAGAGGACAGATCGTTTTTACGCAATATGCTCTTCAGCACTTGTCAGCCCTGCTCTGTTGCTAAGCTGTTGCTACTAGACATTTCTACTTCACAATAATACCACTTACAGTGGACCGGGGCGGATCTACCAGGGCAGAAATTTTACAATTGACAATGGCAATGGTGTGTTAGCAATGGCTGAAATGCCTAAATTCAACACCTTGGAGAGGTGTCCCAATACTTTTGTTCATATAGTGTATCTCTGTTCACCAAAATCTAAACTCGTAAACCTGGCTATATTACAGAATGGCCCAAAACTAATCTATAATTTTGAGTCTGGCTCTTCTTAAATTGGCAAGATCCTTTATTGCTCTTCACTTGTATATTTTTATAGATCTAGGTCATCTTATGCGCCACGGATAAAACTCTGACATTCCTCTATCATGATCTTATATCCCCCCCCCATACCTTTTTTATACACCTTATCACCTATAGATTATAAGCTTGCAAGGAGTGTCCTTTTTTAAAAAAAATTATTAGTCTCTCATTCTTATCATACTCTTTGAATGTATGCACTGTAAGGTGTGATGCATAAAATGTTGGTGCTATATAAATGAAATATAATAATAATAATGTTTGAAACGCTACCACAATAAAATTCCTTTTGATGCCCAATACTTTCTAGCCAACAGGACTATACGATTATAGAGGACATCATCAAATATTATAAATGGCAAAATTAATTCCAGAGTAAAATTCCACAAAGTTTATTACAATAGATTTGTTTGTGTTGTGCAATTTTCTGGTACCATCAGACCCATCTAATTATAACAAGCAATGAGAAACTGATTACATTAGTATGCACTGAAAATATACAACACTAAGAAATGTATATTACCGTGTATAATGACGTCTAAATTCATAAATTCATAATTACTGCGAAACTTGGTATGTAGAGTACTTCAAGGGAATATGTTTTTTTTGCATTTGAAGCTCAATGTCATATTATGAAAGGTGCACTTATAAATGTGTACATTTGTGCTTCAATAAAGTGTCCTGAATACTATTTAGGTTACAGAGTTTTCGGATCATGAATAGTCAATAGGGATACAATGATGTATAATCATCTTTCAAATTACGAAGCATTGTACCACACTTCATTGTGCCTGTTAAATAACGTAAGAGGATCATTATAGGCAGCAGCTGCACCAAATGTATCATCAAATGGTAACCTTAGGCCATTCAGTTCTTCCGATAGAAATTTGGATTTTTTCTCAAAGTCTGATTTAACTGCAAAGCCACCGAAAGACCTGGGAAAAAATAAAGAACTGTATTAGACGTCTTTTCAATAAATATAACACAAAAGGTTGATCGTTGAGGAAAGCCACCAAACTCTGTTTGGAATCAGCCTAAGATACTAAATATAAAGTAGTAGAAGGTGGAAAAGAATCAGAAAACCTCAGACAAGGTTCCTCACTAAAATGTCAGATTCCTTGTTCAGTTTAAGCCCAAGGGCTGAAGTGGCCTCCAAGCCTTCTGAGGAATTACGCGGTTGCAGGTGGCCACACACAATATTACATCACCCACGTTAATAGCCATTCGTGTGTGGTTTGTAGGATGGTCCTCTGAGCAGGTAGCTTGTTTAATTTATTGGGCTTTTTTCATTTTTGGGTGCTTTTACTTTTGATGTGCACTCCGGTTCTCCATTTTTTTCATGATTCAGGAAAAATCTGTGGTAGTGTGTACTAGGATGGCACTTACTTGACATAGACATACATCGGTGGGATGTTTTCAAGGTAAACATCTGCCCTCAACGGTTGGGGTGGAGTAGACAGTGTTGACGGCACAAAGAAAGACATGGTGGCATTTTTATCCGATGGGTTAAGCAATGGAACATATATCCGCACAGGGACGGCCATCTTAATTGTTATGCCTTAAAGAGAAACAGAGCTGGTTAAAAAAACTGGTTATGTTTTCTGCTATACAATCATTTTTTATACATAACCCAATTTTAAAGGCTTCATCATTTATTCTAAAGGTCCCTTTTACTTAACCTAGACACTTTTAAAGTATTCCTTCATATTAGATCACCCACACCTGCTTGGAATAGTACATTTATATTTACGTTCTTCTTTTCCCATCTGACCCATCTACATATTCTGAGATATTCTGTGAGTCAAAATGAAGAGTTTGGCCCTAGAAAGGAAAGTTTTGCATTTCTTCCAAATAAATGTCTGCGTTGTGACTTAGATTTTTACACCCTAGAACTATGTCAGTTAAAACCATCCTGTTTGATGCGGAAGAATGCCTTATGGTACATAAAATTCACTTTAAGTAAAAATGACTATTATTAGAAAAGGTCTGATACCGAACCTTCTGAGTTCTGTCCATTGATATAATCAAACAATCGTCGGAAACTTTTATAGATTCCAAGGCCAAAGAAATCCAGCTCTAGTTGAGTTGTCACCCATCTGGATTGTTCATATAACCGTTTTTCAAAAGTCTAAAGAATTGCACAAAGACATTGTGTTTAGGATTAGAGGTAAAGCAAGGTCAAGCAAGGTCAAATGTGTCATCTCCGGGGGCTGTATCAAAGTTGTGGTCAGTGTACAGTGATCTGCCCTAAATGTTAATGGGAATACGTCTATAACGAATGCACCCTGCGGTGTTCCATCAATTTTAATCTAATCTTGGATTCATTTTTATTGCATACAGTATTATAGATATGTTTATGCGTATAGACTTTGGAGGTTATAGAATATCTTTACATTTCCTTTTGCAATAATTAGCACCCTTTGAAATTCTTTATGGAAGTTTATGGACGCTCAATAGATATTATGTATGTGGTAATTCTTAACTGAACAAGTAGAACATAAGTTAATCAGTAAAAGGAGTGCCCTAGTCTAAGAGGTTTAATTTGCAAGTTCCCATATTTAAGTGAAGATGAGTGTATGGAAAATGTAAATGCCTCTTCTCTAACTTGTTTCATTTTGATGTAGGTTGTGTGCTTCAGCGGGACAGTCTAGCATCCTATTTAGCCCCGCCAATAAAAAAAACATATAGAGTATATGTTTTTTTTATTGGCGGGGCTAAATGTGATGCTAGACTGTCCCGCTGAAGCACACAACCTACATGGGGGGCGTAACTAGAAACCACAGGGCCAACTTCACAAGCAACATGTCCCACAGTGCCATCTTAGCCCCCAAACAGTTGTGAGTGCTACATTGCCCCCAAAACAGCTTCTCTGTGCCATCTTCACCCCAAAACAGCATGTCCCCAAACAGTCTGCTGTGCCATCTTTGACCCTGAAACACCTATACATCCATGCTAACAAACACTTACACATTCATGCTCACATACGCATTCATGTTAATACACAATTATACATACATTCTCATTCTAACATACATTCTAACATGCATTCACAATACTCCATCCTAACTCTGCCACACACTAGCTTGCTCGCTCCCTCACCCTACCTGCACCCGTTTACCTCAGCTTTCTCTTTGGCGCTTGCCCGCTTGTTTTTACAGTGGATTCTGCTGAATCCCTCCATATGTTTGCAAGGGGAGCAAATGGTAATCCAAAGGGGACACAGCTACCATATGCATTAAAGTGTGGAGTGTCAATTTAATCAATGCTTTATATGTTGTGCCTAGTCCACAAACCGTATATGTATGGCATTATTCTAGGGCGTACATCTACGACAGATGGCTTCCTGCATCAACCAAGGGAATAATTCTATTCTATTCTAGTGTCTATAACGATAGGAACATTTTGCACACTTTCTAAACTGACACTAGGCAATAATGTCTATTTTTTCCGCTGCATATACTGATTATCAATTCAAATATTTGTCAAACAATTGCACAACTACCAGCTATCTATAAGCCAGGGCTCAAAGGTCAAAGAAAAGCGTGATTGTGCTTAATCACATCATAGATCAGAGCACTCTGTAGCCCTTGGTGTTTAAGCATTTAAAATGAGTTTACATGTATAATTAGTACAGATCATTTGTTATATAGCGCAAATTTGATAACTATTAAACCCCACTCACTGGCATATATTGTGGTTTTTACTCCAGTCTAAGGTTCTAAGATGAAGAGCCAGATTCTTGGATTCATAGTCATAAAGTGAAGCCAGTAACTGCAACTATTTAGTGATTAAATCCTTTTATAAAAAAAAAAAGAAGAAACAGGGACTAAGGCCTGATGAAGCTGATATAGATTGTGATATGCATCCTATAACAAATGGGGTATCTGTAAGGGAGTTCACAATACAGCGTGTCCTGCATGAAGCACATGGTGGGCTCTGTATAATGCAATGTTACAGGGACAGTTTAGTGCCCCACCAATGATAAATGCATAACAAAATTATATAAAAGCATTATTTACCTGTAAAAACCAACAATAAAAAATGGTGAATACACTGAAGCTCTAGAGCTAAAGCATACTTTGGCTACTTGAAGCAGCCAATCATTAGCAGGAAAGCACTCCAATAGCAGTGATTGTACATATGCACGTGTAAGGGTTTTTTTAGAACCCCAGAATGTCATGCGCCAGAAATTGCTAGAGCATCCCACGATAAAATGCAATCCTGGAAGGCAAGAACCCTATCTCCTAATTATCTAAACGCAGCGATCAGTACGTAATGTTACTTTCTAAAAAAAATAAAGTTAAAAAGAGGTCTTGCGTTTAACAGTAAATACGCGGTTTTAATGGATGTCTCAAGCGTGCTGTTAAATGTGCAATGTGTCTCTGGGACCCGGTGAGATATCTGCCGGTCAGCAACAGAAATCTTTTCTTTCACTGAAAGGGGACAGTACGTGGCTCCTGGTGTCCACTTTGCCGCATGTATCACACATGTATTGACACTCAATATCAAATGAACTATGCATTATCCAGGGCCAGCTTCTTTTTACAGGGGTTGACCCTTCATAATGCACAACTAATTTAGTGAAATGAAACTGCAACTAACCTTCAAACTGTGGCTTCAAACATATCCGCCCTTCCTATTACTGGACATAAGCGGGCGAGGACAACATTTAGGAACAGTAAAAGAAATACAAATGAAACCAGTATCTTATATTTGCTATTTCTAAGGAATGTTACAGAAATATTGAAGGCTACTTGTTATTTTCGGGAGAGAGGTACGTGTTCACCCCAGGTATTTGGACTGTATACATTACATATACGGTAAAGCTCAGATTTAGAATTCATCAGACTGGACTTCATACATTGGGTTCAAATTATTATACGCACATACATACATCATCATCATCTGGTTGTTATTCAATCCCATTCATTTATCCCATAGTGATATCTGTTTTTTGTTGTGGAATTGCATTGTTGTTTATAGAGCAAAGTAGCAACTTTTTAACAGTGTTTTAAGTGAAATATATTTAGATCGTGGATTGTAACGTCATCATGTAACTTCAAAGATTACATATTGCTACACCGATTGATAAAATGTATTAAAAAAAACTTCTATGCCCCCAAATCTTACCTCATACTGCTTCACCATTTTATACTTGGGACATTCATAATGTCGACAAAACGCAGGCGTTGCGTACGCCTCAGACGCGTCTTCCTCAGCAGTCACCGCGCTGCTGCACAGGCAGACAAAACCCAGCAGCAGCAGAGCCCCGGCGCCCATCATCACTGTCAGGGTAAAGCAAGCCCACTGGAAGAAATGGGCACTGGGTTTGTTGTTACATACAGACTGGCGGGGAGTGGCAGACGGGTGTTAACCTATCACGTGCCGGAGTCGGTGGCGAGGAACTGCAACACTTAATACCACTAAGCAGACCTTCCACTGTTAAGGGTTAAGTTGCATGGATGTCTCCTGACTCGCGTCTTCTCCTCCCCTTTATATTGTGCTGACTGAGAGTTTTCTCTACTTCACATGGCAATAGAATAACTTGCACTTTCACCCACAATCAAGCATTGCGTTACTGTATTCTGGGGCTGCGGCTGGGTCTGCTGTCTGCTGAAGGACTACCCCCTCTGGACAGTCTAAAGGAGGAGGACTAGTCTTATTTTATCCCTCTCCTAAAACCCCTTATTAACCCCCACAACCACCCCAGTCGCATCACCACCCCATTTCCCCAGGTCTGTTTCCAATGTGTCAAACCATACTTTGATATGGAAATATACTCCTCTATTACTGGAATCTTGTCGTTAACAACTACAAATTTGGAGTTCGTACTTTATGTAAAATACCCTTCTGCGGGATTTACTAATTTATGTAAAAATGTAAATGATTAATCAAAAAAATTCATTACAACAAAAACAAAAAAAACCCCACTGTATTTGGGATCTCAAATTAGGAAGTACCTGTTCTGATAACTAAAATAGGGTATATAACAGATTTAATGTTATATTGTTTGAGCAGCGTGTAGAAGGAGGAGTGAGAATGCCTGTTTATTTTGTATCATACATAACATAAAAATAGATTTTTGCTATTTATTAAACTTTTTAGGTTTTAGGTGTTTTTGCTGCGATCAATATTGATCTAATTATTTTTTTTCTAATGTATAAAATCGGTAAGCTGATATTTAAGAGGTAGATTGTACACTGTGTGGAACAATAATCCTTGTTACTGCCTGAAAATGTGTTTTTTGTTTCGTTTTTGGCCCATTCATTTTTGGACAATGAATTACACTCCCGCCCATTTGGTTCAGATGATAATTCTGGAGCATTTTTAATTCAATCTCACTCTCACTGCCTTTTGGCAGAAGTTCATGCCAGGTTATATCCACGGAGATGCGGATGAAGATAGAAGATAAAAAAGACACAATCAAAGAGAGAAAATGCCGAAGTAGAAGCAGAAGGGAAAGTGTTCGGCGGGGAAGTTAGGGAAACATTTGGAAAGTATGAGAGAGAGAGTGGATAGGAATGAGAGTGTGAGAGAATGAAATTGTGAGAGTCTGTGAGTGAAAAGGCTCATGAGTTTTGGATGAAAATTCTGAGCATTTTGCTTTATTTTGTCCTATTCATGGAGGCCCAGGTATGGTAATGGTGAGCAAAGAAGGCTAAAAAGAGCGTCCTCTCACTATGCTTAAAGTAGCTGAATGATAAGCAATTACAGCTATGATGGAATTGGATACATGGAAGGAATAGAATTCACGTTTGACCATTTGAAAGTATACTTTTACCTTTTAGGTGAATGATTCTCAACGTTTATTTTTTATTTTATTCTATTTTTTTTATTTTTTTTTAACTAAATGACTTTTGTAAGCAGAAATGATTACATTGAATGTTTCATGGAGAAATCGGGAGTTTCTAGGTGCCCACGTGGCTTTGTCTAGGGGTACACACTTACATTTAGAATGAACAGAAGTATAGTAACAAGGACGTAACTGGAATGTCGCAAAGTAGATGGGGGGCATTTATAGCTAGAATGACCTCATATGTTTACAAAGATCAAAAGACTAGTGTTTTTCCTACATTTTTATCTAATTGTCACACTAACACCCCCTTTGATGGAGGCTTTGAAAGACCATTACCATTTGCTAGTTGTGTGAGTCTTATAGTATTGTTTAAGTGGTCATCACTTGTATGCCTTGTGAGCATGATATATCTTATTAAATCAATAGGCCAGACGGTCCTTAGCAAGGTCAGTTCACTTTAACCCCTTCTACACCTATGATGTATGTAATGCTGTTTTACATGAAGATTTTGTAGTGCTCCCTGAGATGTCTTACATTGTCTATGTGCTACATCCACACATGCCTGCCATGCTAAATTTGCAGTCAAACATTTAAATATATACTGTATATTTCTTTACTATAGATATATATGCAGGCGGTGCATGGTAATACATCCCTTATAGATTACTACATGAAGCACGGGATTTTACGGGGATTACTCCCCTACCTCTGAATAAGCTCTATAGCCTGCCATCCCACAATTACATGTTAAGTAGGTTGCACTTGGTTGACAGATGGCTGTCTGGACATTATGCTCAGGCTCTGTGAACCGAGATGGGACCGATTATTGATCTGTCTGCGATTTGCTGAGCAAACAGATGTGCCGTAAAATGAACAGACAAGGCAGGGGGCTTCTGCCTATCTATAAACAAGAGATTTATGAGATTTTCCGTTATGTATAAACAAGATTTCAGCTAGAGAACCCTATGTAATCTTCACAAAGATCCAAGAGAATGTACCGAATTTCTTCTTTAATTAATACATTTTTTTTTCCAATATAGTGGAGCGGGTAGTGGTGATCCAGTAATGACTGGTCTGGTACAATCATGGGAGTATCCAGAGCATCCAAGGCCACGCACATGTTCTATCTTTCTGCTCCTTAACTTGCTATTAAGATTGTTCAGTATTTAAAACAGATGAAAAGTTTGTCTGAAACACAATCAGCATTATGTCTTTTAAAAGAGCAGCTGCAACCGATTTTTTTGAGTGTTTTTTGCTTCAATTACCCAGATCTGAGCATTGGTTCCATGGGATCGCTTAGCTCCAAGGAGCGTCTTGATGATAGCACTTTTACACTTTTTTTTTCCATTACAAAAGTAATATATTAGTAAATGAAGTAAATAGTTTAATGCATAAGCAAACAATGACAACGGACTTTGTATATAGACTGAGACGTCACAATCGCTAGATTCTAAAACAAACTTGACAGGGTTCAAATATCTCCTGGGTCGCCTTGAGTTAAAGATTTGGGACAACAGAAGCCATTTTTTTTACATGCATTTGCACACAATGGCCACTGATATTTCTATAATGATGAGGATTTTAGGCATAGCCCACACAATGCTTGGATCCAATTCTGTGCTATTTTAACAGGTTTTCTATGCATGCCCTTTGGTGAAAGTGTAATATTTGGGTTGATATATTACTGGACAACTGAGTTGAGTATCTATAGGTGGTGTAGTGGGATTCTCTCTTACTGCTAATGGAGTTTTTGTGTAGTTAGAATGTACACAGGAATTCTGTAATACATGGAACAATGTATCTTCAAACATAAGGCTTAAGACCAAGAAACCAATTCCTGCAGAGACCAACCAGCAGCATCTCTATATAGTGACATTAAACTCCAATCTCTGTGATCAGCGTGCACAAGTTGGACATCAAGGTTTTCATTGTGGCTCGATAAATGATCTGTGTTCTAGCACCGGATCTATTGTCAGCATCCAGTGACACCTGTCTGATCCCTGCTTACGTGCACATCTCAGGTACTGCCACATCCCTCTGCATAACAATAAAAACACAGTATTACCAAAATACACCAACAACGTTAGCATAAGTGCAGAAACTGCCTTTTTTTACCCCAGAATAAACATGGCATAAAACCCAGTTTACCTATGTCTATACCCAGCAACTGTAGATGGACTTTCCCCAGCATGGGCTTTGTGCACAATCTATGTATAACCATGTTTACTTGATAAATGAATTATTTTGGGGGGGGGGGGGTTTCATAAAAACATATTTCGTTTTCATTACTTATATCAAACTTACTAAACTTATTTGGTCAGGTATATATGACTAAAAATATGCATCATCATGTGATGTGTTGCACGGTTTGCCGGTGAAATATTGGCGGAAGAGACATGGGTTTCTTTATTTTATTTTTTTTGCATTGGAACCCATGAAATATTGTGATGTATGGTTTAAACGAGGCACTTATGATTTGCTTAACTTGTCCTGAAAAAAACAAAACATGGTTTTACCTACCTAAAATGTAATCTGTTAATAAGCCGGTTACCAAAATCTACCTATAACAAACTATGGCAATTAGAAGGTAATCCAAGAAGGTAAAATGAGTTTATAACCTCATTAAACAAGTAATACAAATTATCGAGACTCTTTAATAGAGATTTATGCTTTACAAAAACGATCAAACGTCTTTATTATCATTGGAAAAGTAAGGCACTACACAACACATACATTTGCGTCATTACTGAGAACAAAGATTGACAAATAAAATAATTACATTATATGTGGTGTCTTATTGATTGAAGGCTGCAATCAAACCCTTTTTCATTATAAACATGTCTAATTTACGTCACATGCTTTATTAAGCAATGTTAGCGCACCCTTTAAGATATATACATATATTTTATTTAGGACCCAAAATAAACAATGACGTGTCCTCTAGCTGCTGAGTTGGGAGGACATCACAGCCAATGAAGCATTGAATAGTGAATTACGAAATATTTCCATATATGTCCCCTTGAACATATTTATTTTTCGACACGACTCTGTTCTGTTATCGGGCCCGGTGTCGTTCCAGATATTCCCGTCGCAAAATTGTAAACCCTTGTTGAATATGGCACAAAGTCTTTCTTGTACTCAACACTGTTTGAAACTTTAAAGCCAGTTTTCTTCTTCTTTTCTCCCATGTCGTCAAATGAAGAATCTATTAACTCCTTGTCCATTTGTGCTTCTGAAAAGAAAAAAAGGAAAATCAAAATGGTTTAACGTTGAATTTTAATAGCTCAGAAGTTTGTATTTTCATAATAATTGGTAAATTAATTAGTTCATGAATAATAATATAATATATATATATATATATATATATATATATATATATATAACTAAAACACTAACACATGTTAACAAGTATGGTTCAAAAGGAGAAGAGGACCTGGTCTTGGGAGCTTACAATCTATTAAAATAAATGTATAACGAAGGTACAAACCCTCACTTTAGTTTACCCAACTTTCATAATGAGAGAAAAAAAATTCTGGAATTGAACATTAATGCTTTAAAGTTTTTTCAATGTATTTAAAACTTTCAGCTTTTCGGTAATATCAATATATATATATATATATATATATATATATATTATAGTTTTTTTATATTTATATAAAAGCTTCAAACTCCTACTTTATTGACAAAATAGAACCACTGATAAAAGAAAATAACATTTAAAAGTATATATTATATATATATATATATATATATATATATATATATATATATATATATATATATAATTTTTTCCTGTCGGAGATAATTTCAGTATTGGAAATAATCCATTAAAACATATGTTGTCAAATCAATTAACAATCAGATTGCATTTGAATATAAGCAACACACCAGTGATATATAATACATTGTTACAATATATCATAATACATAGCTCCAGATCAGGCTCCCAGATCACATTTGCCTTGTGCTGCACAAGGGTTTTAGGTCCTCCATCCGCTTGGTGGCGCTGCCAAACCTGTCAATGAACTTGGTCACTTACTGGGCTTCTTCAGAGACATGCGTTTTACGTTTTTTTCTGCTAAACTTAAATAGTCTTTTATCATTACAATAAATAGTAAGTATAAGACGGCAATGTATTTTACAGACAGGCAATCACCTGGCACAACCATCTTAACATCTTCGTTTCTCTTCGTAGTGTAATAATAAAATCCGTAACTGCCAACCATAGTCCACACGCCGACCGCGTACACCGCGGCTAGGCGTTTATTCCATAAAACAAAATCCTTCGGTTTCATTATCTCGCTATCCGGGGAGATTACAGAGATGGTCTCCTAAATGAACAAAACGGCGCTCGATTGATAGTGTCTGCGAACGCTGCCAAGGACAAGCTTAAGGGATTGGCTCTTAACTTCGTCCAATGCAGCCGTCTGTATAAATCACATGACTAAATATTCATTGTGTCATCTAAAGCGCCGTGGTTGTGTAACCCGCCTTATCATTATTTTGTGTTAAGATTTGGTGCTAATGTAAGAATGAGACGAGTTGCAGGATCTTGTCTTATTATTAGCCGTGGGTTTAAGAAAGAAGAACCCTGTCCCCAATTCCTGTCATGGTGTCCATATGTGACAGGGATAAACTGATAAAATTGTGCCTGTGCAATCTGAGATTTCTAATCAAACAATAGACCATAAAGTTAACCTAAACACTGTCCTACAACCCCCCTTTCTGCATACAAAAACCCATAACATAAGAAAATGCTTCTTATAAAAGAAAATAATGCACATTTGCTGTATGTCCGTGTTTTCTATGAGCTCAATGTTACCAACATATGTATAAAAACTAGAAAAAATGTGTTTAGGACTCTTAACTAGCCTATGTTTATTCCCAATGCCTTAATCCTTACGTAAGTAGTTATAGATTGGTTAGATAGCAATTCCCGGGAAAGTTAAGCTTCGTAAGCACACCCGCTACAACGTAAAGGACCCTCTTTACCCTTTTGGAATGTTCAGTGTCACCGATTGTAACTCAATGTTCTGCTTGCTAGGTCATTCCCATAGGGGATCAGTTGGAAATTGCAATAGGGACACTCGTACTCCTCGAGGGCAACTGAAAAGCAGCGGCAAACAAACCGGTTTTGTCAAACTTCTGGATTAGGAGCATCTAGGATTGTACATAAAAATAAGACAGGCTAGAAAACAGACCTAACTTTGTTTATTGCAAGCCCCAAAGTCATGAAACATTCCTCCCGTCTCATTTTCTGCACAAACGTCCTCATTTTCAGGCTCTGTCTTACTTTGTGGACAGTAGGATGGGGTCCAATCATCTCCCCTCCCTGGCTCGCGGAGCTGTCAAAGTGTATTGTGGTGTTACAGCTCCGACATGGCCTCATCTTGGTGTAGTCAAGCTGTGCACTGTGACGTTTTATTCCAACATTTATCTTTGCTACCTTGCGAAGGATTAATTGGGGCCCCTGGCCCTGCCTGTAACCTCACCCCCACCCACCCATGTGTACCGTTTGGACACTTAAAATGTTGGGAGGGTATGGTGAAAGAATGTAAGGGTCTCGTTGACCCCATTTAATACCAAGCTATTTTTGGTGTTCCGAACAGATTGGTTGGAGACTACCTTAGATAAGAAATCCAGAACGGGGAAGTTTTTTTTTGTTTTTTTAATACCTGGTCCCCTTACATGAATCAATTAGATCCCCACCTAAAACCTGCCCGCTTTGCCACTTTCCAGCAGACGGGCTGGTTCTGTAAGCGAGCCCTTGCAGATGAGTGCCCACTCCAACTTTAGTGCTCCTCCTCCACCGCTTCCTCCTACGAAACACTTTACCAAATCCATAATTACACACCTGGCAATGACCTCACATTTGCTTTCATTTTGTTTACTTGTTTTCTGTTTATTTGAAGGAAAATATAGAAAACGGTGGTTGAGGTTCGCAATGACTGTTACTCATACTGCTTTGTACGTTTGTTTTGTGACGTACTTCTATGCTGTTATAACTCATTATTGATCTGTTCTGTGCCGACATCGCCTGCTTTTGTCATTTACCGATTTGATATTTCTCATGTGCCTGTTTTATTTGCGAACCAATAGAGAATTAAAAAAAAAAAAAACAAACAAACAAACAAAAAAAAAAACGCATGGATGTAGTTATTTGGGCTAATGAAGGAACACCCAAACCTGCATTGTTTCAGGACTTTATAAGAAGGAAGGTGGGGTACACATGCCCTACGGGATACCACATAGCGACCCTGCCTACATAACATTAATAAAAATAGTACACGCTTCAGTTTCACGCTTCCGGCTGGCATTTTTATTACAATAAAAAACAGAACCGTCAGTGGATCTCTCTGAATGATCCCCTGCTGGAGTATACTTTAATCCGGTCCCATTCACATTATTATGGCTCCAGCTCTTAATATTGCATTTCCCCTACTTAACAAGACACAATGGATGTTTTAGTAGAGGATTTTACTATGAATTTTGGGTGAATCCTTTACATTGACCATGGAAAATACAGGACTAACAAAGCATTGTGAATATATACATTCATTGTTAATTTCCATACACTATAATCATATCTGTAAAACAAAAATAATAAATTAGAACCTAAGAGATGTTACACAGAATAATGTGACTTCATATCTCTTATTTAGCTTTAAACTAAAATCTTGATTCATTCTTTTTAACTACATCAGGGAATGTCTTCTAAAACTCTTTTTTAAGACTCAGTTGTCAGCAGCTGAAATGCTTTTAGGATGCGGTAGAAACTGCCAGCTTTTTCAAATGATCCATGAAAACTTGTAAGCTGACATCGTCGGTAAGGATGGGAGCTCCAGCCTCCTAGAGAGTAAAGCATGTTACAATTAATTCAACTCAGCATCAGTTACATTAAGGTTTCAGATTTTTGGTTCAATGTATATAAACAGTAATAAAAAGTGCATAACACAGCTTAAGTTTTTAAGCAGATGGACAGTTGCCGCTGTCCAGGAGAACCAACGTCATAACGTTGGATACAAAGCAGGTTCCTATCATGGAACATACTTAGAGTGGTTGTATGTATAGGGTAAACGTATGTTACAAAGTATGTTTTATGTTACATAGAACAAGAGTTTAGGTAAACATTTCTCCAGCACAATCGATTAAAATATCCTCAGTCAGTCCCTGTTCTCCAACGGTTTCAAAAGGGCAGTCACAAACCAGAAGGTCAATACTAACAATAAAGCCAGCAGTATAGCAAACGCATTTTTCAGCATTTGTTGTTTTACTTTACTGTAAAAGTCTGACAGCACCACTGCTTCTAATTCGCGCATGCTCAATCTCAAAACATTTTCCCCCAACATCATTGTTCAGGATTGAACCATGTCATAAACCGTTCATTCCACAGTACGATTGGCTACTAACGTGTCAAGCGAAAAGTGCAAAGGAGAACCAAGCTCTATGCAATGAAACACTTTGCAGAGTATTGTGAGACTGAAAGGGACTTCTATACTTAACAAGAACAAGATATTAAACATTGACAAAAAAAGGTCACAATCCCTTTCAAAAAAATAAACATTTTAGGAAATCATAGCCTGTAAGGGTGTAGTAATGATTTAACGTACCTGTCCCCAGTTGTACAAGTTGTTGTGCGTCTGTGATGGATTTACTTTAGACAGAAGGAATCGAGCCTACAAAATTGCGAGAGAATCACAGAAAGGTTTGGGGGTTTTGTTTTTTTTTGCTTTCAAATGTTTGATATGCAAAAGGACATAGATCAGGTTTCTATATTTTAGTATTTCCATTACTCACCTGGCTGCTTCCATGCTCTGTATTAATATAACGCGGCATTGGGAATCTGCTTTGTAAGATTTCCTGGGCATCATCTAAAGGCGCCTGCAGAAGATGCTTGAAGTTTTCATACTCGGGCATGTCCTGGTAGCCTGCGGTACGCCACTGTGCAATAGTCTGCAAATAGAACAAAAAAAATTGTATTCTTCAATATAATATTTACACAATTATTCTATTGCTCGGACTTGGTTTCAAGCTTCATTTTTTATGGTTCTAAGGTGTAGGACTACTAGTATGACAGCCTATTAGACACTATCATAATAGAACTACAACTATAGCAAAATAAATACATGGATGACTAAATATCCTGTTAACCCCTTCATGTTGAGCTTGTTTTGTGGGCACAACAAACTACGTTTCCTGTCCTCAAGGGGTTATCAATGCATTATGCTGAGCCAGCTTGTAGAGGGAATTCTGTGCATTTGGCTCTTAAGTGCCATATTTCAGCTCATACGATGTACCTGTCCAAATATAACCCACTTACTTCTCCGAGGTAGATGACAATCTGGAAAAAGGTGTCCATCAGGAGAATCCTGTCAGGTAAAATGCTACTGCTGTCTAGTAGGACAGGCTAAAGAAAAATATATCAGTGATTAATGAAGGCAGGCATTTCAGAAAAGGCACAGTGCCAAGTTCTATTTTTACAAATGACTTATTTCTAATTCGGTTTCCATACCTCTGGGGGCCCGTAGAATGAGTACGAGTAGAGAATAGGCTGGATCATGATGAGAGATTGGGTCAAATCCTGTCTAGCAAAGTGATGACGATAGTAAGAGGACTCATCAGGGCTGTTATTAAACACTTGCAGGAATGGAGATCTTCTTAAATGGAACATGAACTGTGCATATTCAGGAGACAATACAAAAACATTAGTCAAGGACATACCTATAATGCTATTATTTACAATAGTTTAACTGTGCACCAAGAAAACAGAGTGACAGGTGCGTGCTACACCCTCTTAACTTTGCTTAGAAAAAAGAAAAGCACCCCTAAATATGCTTTCTACGCAAAATAATTTTATTATTTTCTTTAAACAAGGCCACGTCAGAGCCCTAAACTATTTTTGAATGCTGGCTTGAAGTCTTGTGCCCTATGGCATACAAGATTACGTTCTGACGAAGGTTACACATTCTTTCACGTAAGCGTTCGTTTCTAAGTTATGCTATAAACATCCATCACAGCACCATCTTACCTGAGGATACAGAGAGAAAGAGTCTGAAAGCCGGAAGGAAGTTGGGTCATCTTTGTTGTACTGGCCAAACTTCTGGCACTGCGTAAAAGAAAGTTAAATTAATAACAATGCAAACATAGACAACATGGTAGATTAGCCTTTCATATGAATAACAGGATACCTGGTTCAATAATACATTATACAATAGGTTTGTCAATAATAGTTTATACAGTGTGTTTAACAAACACCAAAGTCAGTATATTGAAAACACACACACACACACACATATATATATATATATATATATATATATATATATATATATATATATATACACACACACGCACACATATATATATATTATATATATATATTGTAGAATGAGATGCCCTTTTACGAGCCCTTACTTCTTAATACTCCTAACAGTTTCCATGGACTCTGGGCTACAAAATATCACGTGAATTATTTAGTAGAGAATGGGTTATGGTATATATTATACTGGTTGGCACATATATCAGATTAAGAAAGGGATGAATACATTCAACATATAACACATCAGATAAAAGCTTTTCAGCCCTATTTGTTGATAGTTACATTAATTGTAATATTCGGCTACACCCTTATGAGTCAAGGCAAAAAAAATGGAAATTAACTTTCCACATTATTTGCTTTTAATCGTAAGTAAACCAATACTCTTCAAACAGCTTTATTCAGGTAATGCGTTTGCAATATAATACATACCAGTTTAAGGGGCTAGTAATACTTCAGAGGGTTTGTAAAAAGGTATGCAAAACAAGCATTTCCAATTCTTTTGCTATAATTGTCATAAGTCCCAACTGGATACATCAAGTTATGATACTCATGCATTGCAGTAATATCCTAATAACAGCGTTCTACTTACAAGTCTGATGAGTTGCCTGTCCAACCATCTGAGTACATCAGGTCCCTCCTCAGTCTCCACTCTGTAAACTCCCAGACGAGCCATTAGTACAGCAGCAGCTTCCTGGTCAAAGGCTGCTTCAATGTGCTGAAGCTGGGTCTGTGCGTCTGCCCAACTAATAACAGAAATCATTTTAGGCAATTCTATAAAGCTTTCCTAGAATCCCCCTTGTATGTCACGTTAACATAAGTACATACTTCCTGGCGATGGTGGTCACTCTGATCCGTTTCTGAGTGCTGGAGTGCTGGTACTGGGTCACAAACTGAACAGCTCCCCGGCCACCCTGAGGAATGGGGGCATTGTGCTTAAAAGGAAAAAACAAAATGATTATACAAAGAATAAGCCAAGTCAACTTTAACTTAATCAATAACTGTAATAATTGGTATCTCCAGAACCACTTCATCTAAACCTGTGTGCAAAATACTTTACTATAAACCACGCTCCCCTCTAAGAGAGTAAAATGTCTTACCTGGTTAACCACTTCAAAATAAAAGGCCAAGGTTGTGCTAGGATCCAGGCTGCATATTTTCCACTGGCATGTCCCACCAACACCCAATTCCTGAAGAGAGAAGAAGGTGTTGTATTACATGGCTGCTATTTTAACGCCATTATATTATTAATTCAAAAACAGCAAAAGGTTTAGGGCAAGAATTTAAGAGGCAAGCACACATGCACCACTAGATATTAGTAATCCAAGTCCAGAGCAGAGTCTTCCTCTCCTTCTGTACCAGTATGTTTTAGCGTGTTAAGGTTGTTATGTACTTGTAACAGTGCTACAGAACCCGATGGCTCTATGTAAATTTTGGAGACATTTAGTTATAAAGAGGTTGGGTGGTAGCACACAAAGATACCCCCCCATCTCTGACTCTATATCATGCATTACATCATATCCAACACAGCCAAAAATAATTTACAATGGAAAGATAATCGCTGCAAATCATCATACTTACATTTTCAGAGATGCAAGGTCCTTTCACATTCAAGGAAACACAGGGTCCAATAGCTCCTGAAATTTTCAGCTCCCTTGAAGTCTGTTAGGAAGAACCAAAAACTTAAGTGTATGGCCTTATATTAAAAAGATCTATTTGTTGCCCACGTTAAAGATGGCAAAAGTTGAGGTATGTATCAGACAGGTAAGCGAGAGCACAGCTGCTCACAACTTCACATCCATAGTGAACAGTGGCTGTTTGTTATGTATGATAACTATTTAACTCACCTTCACTTCAAGGTTTGCTCCAAAGGCCATTTTGAATTCCTGATTTAAATCTTTGCTAAAAACTCTCTGGAAGGTTTGTTTAAACAGCGAGGTATTAAAAGAGTCTCCAATAACAATCTGGCCACTGCAAAAGCAGACATATAGTGTTTTAGGGTGCTATAACACACAGGCAGAGTACTGTAACACAACCTTGTATCATATTAAATCATAGAACATACCCGGTGAGGTTTGAACAACACTTCATCTCCAAAAGACCAGTCTGATCCAGGGCGCAAGCATAAATATCAATGCAGTGTCCGTTGGCTGCTGTGCGATTTGCCAGTGCTTCATAGTGCTGCGGAGAACATACAGGTTTGTGCCATACTTCACAGGGATGAGAAATGCAGACATACAGGACATATGCCTACACACATTGATTTATATGCACATATATATTATGTGGTAAAGTGTATGGGAGAGTGGTTGATGGGATATATGTCTCACCTGGTTTCCTCAGCCAGGCACGGTAGCAAACCCAGGAGCCCTCAGGTGAGGCTTCCTAAGCTCATTACTGGGGAGGAAGCCTTACAAGAGAGGGCTGTTGGGTTTGCAGGGTGGAGGAGGGACTGAGGCAGGGAGCAGCTACAGCCAGCGCTGCAGCCCACCAGGTATGAGGTTTTACCCATGGACAACCTGTTACTTTGACCGTAGGCTTGTAGAGAGGTATCCGGATGTTTAGTTAGAGCCGGACAGGCTTAGAGTTTGTTTTATTTGCAAGGGGCTCTGTGCCTACATCGTCTAAATAAACACGCTTGACTTTTGAAACCTGTGTGAATACTGTCATTGCCGCCCCAGGCGTGAGCTGTCCCCTACAATATATATATACACATATTTAAATAAAACAAACCAGCACAACACAGGCTTCAAAAAACACAAGAGGTAAAAAAAATAAAAAATGTACAAAGTGAATTGACACTTGAACCGCTAGAAGACTCTTCAAGTTTCTTGCAACAATTGAACAATTGTACTTAAGTGAAAGCAGATCTCTCTGGTTTGATGAAAAAGATATTTGCAAATGCAAAGCCACAAAGGGCTTTATTGTATAACAGTCACGTAGTCTATTCTAAAGCTTCCCCCACCATGCAGGAATCCCAACAGCCATTTACCTTAATGGCTTTCTTCATGAGACGTGCATTGTCCTTTTCAATATCGTGCCAGGAGCGGATTGGTGTTTTGAGTTCATCACCAACCACCATGCCGGGGCCTTGAGTAGGAGGACCTCCAGTAAACAGCATTATTCTGGCCCCTGTATTTGGAAGTGTCCCCTGAATAGAAGCACAATAACATCATTTGTAAGGGAACAAAAGAACAACTAAAACACAGTATACAGCTACTATTAAAGTAAGGAATGGCTGTTAATTGTCCTGTAATTTGAACGTGCTCACAACTCCTTGAGCTATACAGGGTTATAGCCATCAGACTACTTTTCTTATATCTGAATTTGTGCTAAAAGACAAATTAACAGTGTCAACTTGACTTATAAAGTTCCAGCGCGCCTACTGATGCTGTATTAAAGGTGACCCACAACGCCAAATTAAGGCTGCACAAATTGACAGGTTACTTCCATGTTATTAGTCATCAGGGAAAAAAGAAAACTGGTGACAGCAATTACCTCCAGTAGTCCAACAGCAATAGACAAAGCCACTCCAGTGGATCTCAGAGGTCGTTTACCCTGAGGGACTGGCCACGGATCACGCTGTAACTCCCCAAGCAGGTCAGTTAAGTTCATGTCAATTTTGTGAACTGGCTGTAAAAACCTAAAAACGGGAGCAAATAGGATGGTTCATTAAAATGCCAAAAAGGGGGAATAAACCAGCACTACACAAAAGAGCATTTTGTAACAATAAACTATTATCACTAATTTTCACGCAGATATCTTACCGGCTTGACAAGGAGGGTTGCTCGTGGGGTTGTACAGGTCTCCCTTGCTGTGCTGGAGCTGCAGGCTTTGAAAGGCCTAACATATCCTAAAAATATATACACGGCATTCAGGTTAGACAAATGCGTAGAATACTACTTTATTTGCTGCAAGGAAATACGCTAAAGGTGTCTTTTTTCCTAAACGGAAACCAATAATTTTACATGGAGTTTTGAATGTAAAAATTCTTCAGTATTTACGTTCAGCGGAAAAGTGCATCTGTTCTGTATTTGTCATGAAAACAGTCAGAGGGATCAAAGGGTAATTTTACAATACCCATGGGGCTCCGCTAATGACTTAACACTTGGCTTGTGTGCAACAAAAACTCTAGCAGTTACCTGTATCTGCTTAGCAGTCAAATCCTTGGTCCCCCTGAAGACGTAGCTTTTAGAGATCCCATCACAGCTTAGTTCGTGCACTTGCACCATTCTGCCAAAGGTGATCAGACCAACCAGAGCATCTGGGGGCAACAAGCTTAGTGACATTTGCAGAGATTCTTTCAGAGCCTGTAGGTCTTCTTCTTCCAGACATGTGTCCACTACATATAAAAAGATCAGAGGAGTCGGAGGGCCTCTCTGCAAATTAGAGAACAAAATTTAAGATAATTCCTATGGTGTCAGCGGATTCTGCAGTGATGTACGATGGGTTCGATAAAAAAAAAATCTAATAAAAACTATTACAGCAAAAACTTTACATGCTGAGAACTGACAGTGAGGCAACATTCTTTACATTTTATAGATTATATTTAATAATATATTTAATAATGCTGAAAAAACTTTAGCCAATAGGAAACTGATACAGAGAAATCATTACTTTCAGCTGTATTATGCCAGGGTAAATAATATTACCGATCCTTAAAAAAACAAAAACAAAAAAACCCCCTAAATATTGCCGTATTTGTGACAATCCTACAAGACCAGACACTGTAAAAAAAAAAAAGAAAGCGCTTCAAACACTAATACCGAGAACACGTGCACACCGTACCTGAACTATGTATTCGATGGTGGAAAACTGTGGCATTAGCTCTGCAGGCTGATTTACTTCTGATATTCCTGCATATGTTGGTGGGAACTGCAAAATAAAGAAAATAGCTTAATCTATTAATGCCAACAAAAAGAGGAGTTGAAATTAGCTTATATTAAACCATATGAAAATAACGCTTTTCATCCAATACACAGAATATTAAGCAGGCAGGTTACACTCACTTGATTTCGCTGGAAGCAGAAATTACATGCCCACAGCTTGGCTCTGTAGTCAACTTGGCTGCGGAAGGAACACAGGTATAAGCCTACGATCTGTAGATGGTATCTTAGATAAAGGTATTATTACAATATTTAAATGTATGTGAAAATATGCAGCTAAACAAAGGTCGGCAAACCATCTCAACTCTTTCAGACAGCACATTGGTGGGACCCAATTTGACGGTTACTACTTTTCAGTGAGGTCTCAAGATTCTAATTATCAGCCTTTTAAAACGAATCTTGGATTATCCAACAAAGAGCCATTGGAAGACTCGAACGATGGCTGAAGATAAAGGGCCTATGAAGATATTCCATTAAAAAACAGCAGCAATAATAATTTACTAAATTAATGTCTACACTGTATCTCTGATCCATTTGATGTTATTTTAATGGACAAACTTTGCTTTTCTTCAAAAAACACAAGGACATTCCTAAGTGACCCCAAAATTTTGAATGGTAGTGTATATGTGTTTTGTATATAGAGACACAAGCGTAACTTACACGGTGTAAATAAAATAATGTTAACAAAGACCTCAAACGTCTTTAGGCTCTCACAGTAGCCCAACAAGGCCATCTTACCATAGTGGATTAAGAACAGCTTTGCAGGTCGGTCGTGTGCACAGCACTGGCTCGTACTGCACGGGCGGCAGGTCAGGACGTTCCTTCAGAGGGGTAAAAAGGCAGCCCAGAGGCACAACCAGCCGGGTGGCTTCCAGACGACTGGAAGGCCAAACGTTCCAACTGAATCGCACCCCGTCACGCTCTTCATTCTGCTGAATAAACTCCTGGTAGGTTGCCATGGAAACGCAGGAAAGCTGGAAGGTGTCAGAACAAGAAATTCAGGTGACTTACTGTAAATGCAAGAAAGACATTTCTACTTAGGGGGGCTTCTAGGTTTAGTAGGACAAAGATATCAAAGGTCTACATTTCCTTACTACTTACGATGCAAACCAACCCCGTGTGCCCTGTACAGTATGTGAGAATATAGATGCAAGCTGGCAGATCGGGTGAGGGCTCTGCAAACACATTTGTTTGTTCTTCAATCTAGTTAATCAGAAGGGAAGCACTGCTACGTGAATATGCCCATTTTCATTGAGACCAGCACTAATTTAGAAAGAAACAACAACTACGATCACCAGATAAAGATACGCTGACATACTGCATGCCTTACACGTTCAATCCTAAAATGATCGCATTGCTACGCAGAGACACATTTCATTTGCACTTTGATACGTTACTAATGAATGTATCTGATGAACCTGCATCAATACGACTGATAATACGCAAACCTTTCAAGAACACAGGCGGTTATGTCAAGGTCCAAGTACATTCCACTGCACAAAAAGCCAGCACCAAGAAAAAAGCTCATTAAAGCCAAGATCCGGCTTGTAACGTTTGCTTGCATGTTTGCTTTTAGAGCAGATGAGAAGCAGTTTGGAGAAACTAATCCTGGACACATTCTGAACAAAAGGCTGTTTTGCAAAAATCAAAACATACTTATAAAACTTACTAAATGCAACAAATATACACTCAGGCCATATAGCGCTCTTGGAAGCATTGTATGCGAAGCCGAGACAATGCAGTGTTGTGTATTAAAAGTGACTCTTGTCAAGGCTTTAAAGAGGCTTCAAATGTTGCAGCCAAATCACGGTTTAATTGAATCCTCAGAGTATCGGTCCGATACGTGGAACTTGTACCATGTTCATAGGAAAAGACAAACGTCTATTCTAATGCGCATTATCTGCTATTTTAATATTAAACAGGATGTGCCGGTTATGGAAAGAAGAGCGAGGGACTGTCTAATAGAAACGTTTAAATACTTCAAGTGCAGGAGGGTCGGCTTTAGACATAATGCTAGGGAATTTTACTTTACTAAGAGGGTGGTAGATAAAACAGCCTCCCATAAGAAGTGGTATTGGCTAATACAATAATTTCATTTAAACATGTGATAAAGCTATCCCGAATCTAAGATGACACCAAAGACTCATTAAGGTCTGAGACTTTATATCAGGAAAGATGGGCTCGACGGTTCTTATCTGCCGTCAAATTCTATGTTTCCATGATCTGTATGGCGGCAGCTGTCACCATGTATAAGCGTCCTACATACCCTAAAGGCATGTCAACTATTCAAAGTGTTCAGTTATATGCGATGGATGTTCTCACAACAATATTTACATCCCGCTATATTATTATATATATATATATATATACACACAAAATCTATCAACAGACATCACAGATTATATTGTTTCAGGATTATAAACAAATTAGACAGAGATTGACAGAAAACACATTTAATGTTAAATTATGCATCTGTAACCTAAACAGCACTGACAGATGCAAACGGTAAATCAATCCCATATATCTTAAAACACATACACATTGTGAAAAGGCAACTGCCACCTACTGGGGGATGGGCAGAGGCATCTATACAGTGCATGACCCCTATATGCCTGCCACCGACCTAAACATACAGCTGTATCTGCCCACCACTCCGTGTACTAACTGGAGGCTATTGGGAAATCAGTGAGATCTACACTTATTATTATTATTATTTACACTTACTGTTTTTAAGCACAAAGATCATGTAAACATCCATACAACATATACACACATATATATATATATATATTACACACACATTAATATATATATATATATATATATATATATATATATATATATAGCTTTCTATATAAGCAAAGCACCACAATGAATATTCTCTAAGATTGTCTCACAATAATATTTAACCCTTCAGCAGCTAATAGAATTATTTACCACCACTAATGTACAGTATATCAGTCATAATGAATGTGAATTTTGTTTTGTATATGTCGGCACAGGAATACCCCCTCCCATCCCCTCTCCATTTAAATGTAATAGAAACTATATGTAGCCGGTTATGTATCACACCGAGCAATACAAGCCCCTCTCCGATAGGATATTACAAACGTATCGTTTTAAATCAAGCTTCACACCTCACCTTTATCGCATTCACAGTTCGGGTGGTCGCTATGTAACTCCGGAGGCCGCAGAGCTCAGTATCCGGGTGCGAACTTCTTCCGGTCCGGCGAAGTACAGCTCAGCAATAGGCCAAAGAGCTGGTATGACGTCTAAAGAAGGGCGGAACCATCCTTCTAGCCACGTCAGTTTCCCGGAACCAATCGGACGTCGCTTCATCCGCCTCGGAATGGAACTTTACGCGGCGCACGTCATCATAGGGAGGAACCAGCCCGCCCTTTTTGTATTGACGTCATCATCAAGCTGCAAGTATGCGCCTGTGGCGAAAAATAAAGATCAAAATACCGTAAAGATTTTGTGTGAATGCGTTGGCGTGCACGCGAGCAAATACACACGAATACACATTTTAAGGCGGGCGATAATTGAAGCTCGTCTAACGCGTTCACACTTTCGGGTAATTCGTGTAGACCGGGAGTGGTTAATGAAAACACTCTGTATCCTATCAACAGATGTGCAGACCTAGGAGAGGATTAAGCTGAGTTAATGGTGTATTAGCATTATAAACAATACTATGTTTTTAATGTCCATAATCATATCTAGATACTAAAAGTACTGTGTCGTTTTTGTGCCTAAATATATTTATATACATTTGGGTGCGACCGTGCGAGGTGTTTGCAGATATGTGATATGCATGGAACCCATGTGCTGCTTCCATTAGAGAAAAGAAATGCTGGGCATAACGTTCTCCCAATCTCTCATTATATCTCCCCTCCTCTCCCCTCCCCTCCTCTCCCCTCCTCTCCCCTCCCCTCCTCTCCTCTCCCCTCCCCTCCTCTCCTCTCCCCTCCTCTCCTCTCCCCTCCTCTCCTCTCCCCTCCCCTCCTCTCCTCTCCCCTCCCCTCCTCTCCCCTCCCCTCCTCTCCCCTCCCCTCCTCTCCCCTCCCCTCCTCTCCTCCCCTCCTCCCCCCTCCCCTCCCCTCCCCTCCTCTCCCCTCCCCTCCTCTCCTCTCCCCTCCCCTCCTCTCCTCTCCCCTCCCCTCCCCTCCTCTCCTCTCCCCTCCCCTCCCCTCCTTCCTCTCCTCCCCTTAGGTTAGAGACTTTCAGCCTAATAATTCCCTCATTAAACCAAATATTCTGATATCACAGATATCTTATCGCTGTGATAATAGGCATAATCGGAGAGTTTACAGGAAAGTTGTTTCATTCTTTAAGGGCCAAAGCTGGTGAGAAGGGCTGAGCTCACACTGTATAATTCATAACTCTATCGATTAGGCAGTTTAAGAACTTTCTACAGGACCAGTCAAGTTCTTCCCGCGGCAGAAGCTCACTGGGGTTCCCCCTTTCATTAAGTGCAGTGAAGGCGCTGGAATTACTAGGTATTACAGAGCTCACCGTATTTGCTTTAGCGAGACTCAGTGCCGCTGATAATTCTTTTGGGTCCACTGATGATGCAATACAGAGGTGCAGTTTGCAATTGGAAGTCATCATATCCAGGTTAATTCTTTAGGTCATGACCAGAATACTGATTATGAAGTTGCCTATTCCTGCCCCGTTTACATATGTGCACTATATCTACAGATCGCAGAGTTCCAGTGTCTGCTCCGAAACATGCCTGATCCATGTAAGTTAGTTCTCTTATTCTTAACGTAGAGTTAATTTATTCTGTGAGATAAATTCCACGTTTGAGTTCAGGAATGATTGGGGGAAATCGAACCAGGTGCTCTCTCTCCAGAAAGCAAAAAGCTCTTTATGGTTCGCTTTCCCCCGATTCGTCTCAGGAAATACATTTTTTTTTCAGTATCATTTTATACTTTTAGAATTTTATTCATTTAATCACTTATTTTGTGTTTGCACTACAAATATTTAATTATCTTTATTCTATCTAGATATCTAAAACGTCATGTTGTTACATTTTGGATAGCGAATTATATTGAAACAAGGTTTCAAGATATATTGCGTTCCAATGAAAATCCCAATTTCCCATAATGCAGATACGGCAAGAGAAACAATATGGCTGCCATTCATGAAGTCAGAGCTGCAGTGCGATGCTCGTACCGTGATCATAGGACATAGCTCTGGAGCTGCTGCCGCCATGAGGTAAACCGTACATTGTTGTTGTTGTTTTTTTATTCGTTTTTTATTTTAATCATTCAATACTCTGGCACTGGCATAATGGTCTGTGTGTTTGGGTAAATTAGTGGGTGCATGTGTCTGGATATGCTAGTATGTGTCTGGGTGCATGCGCGTTACAGTCGATATTAGACTTGTGTATTCATATTTGTACGAATTGCAAAGGTAACCCAATTTGCCCATTTCCTCAATTCGTATGAATCTCCAAGGGCAGATCCCCACAAAACAGATGAAAACGAGCAAAAAAGCTACAAATTTCCATCTGAAGTTTGTGGGTTCTTTTGCTCTGCCCGCCATGTCTGCGTCTTGCAGCACTCCGTTCTTGTTGCTGCGCTCCGCTTCCATGTCTTGCAGCTTCTTGTACTTCGTTTTCTTGTTCTTCTCCTTTCTTTCTTTTCGTGGCCTTAACCTGCAGGCGAACGTCCGCCAAAATGGCGGAGCCTCTGGTGCCGTTTTCTCCCTCGCATGGAGAATGTGAGATGTGCTGAAGATAAAGGCAAAACGGGAGGGAAGGATAAATGTTGTAGGGCGAGAGGAAAAGCTGTGAGAGCGGCCAATCTGGAGAAAGACTTCTGTGAGGAGCTGGAGAGTTGTGAAAGAGAGCAATACGAGGGAGAGCTGCGATGGAGTGGGAGAGTGTGTATATATGTATATGGCATTAGTGTTTGTGAGTGCAGTATGTGTTTGGTGTTAGAATGTGTGTTAAAGTATGACGAGTGTCTGTCAGCTTAGTGTAGTGTATGATGTTAGCATCAGTAAGTGGTGTTAGCGTGTCCTAGTGTGAGTGTGTATATGTTAGTGTGTGATGGAGTGACTATGGCGTTGTTGGATATTACAGTATTGGAGTGAGTGTGCTAATGATTGGTGTTATATTGGGTGCAAGCTTACTAAACTGTCAGTGGCATGTAGTCAGAGAACACCGCTCATGGTGTTTAACCCCTTAACGACAATTGCCGGTCCTGGCACGACACGGAAAAGCATGTGCTTTACGACAATTGACGTGCCAGGACCGGCACGTCTTTAAACGGGTGCAGAAAGCGATCTGTTTTCGCTTTCTGCACCCAAAAAAACGTTGCTGAATGCCTCGACCTCGAGGCATTCAGCAACGCCGCGATCGGAACGAAGGGGCCATCTCTGGCCCCTCCACGGGGCGTCAACATCCGCCATACTTTGTATGGCGGCGGACGCCCGTTTTAAAAGCGTTTAGGAGGCGATCGACGATCGCCTCCTAAACTTAAATGGTGTCGCTGGAATGCCTCGATCAGGAGGCATCCAGCGACACCAAACACTTACCTTTCGATGGGCTGTGACCGCTCCGGAGAGCGGTCACAGCCGCAGCTGCCGATGATCTTCGCCATCAAGCAAGATGGCCGCTGCCCTGTAACAGGAACCAACAAATTTTAAAAGTTCGCTAGATGGTCCAGACCATCTAGAGAACTTTGGCTCCACTTGCAGGTTGAATACAGGTACTGCATTCACCATGCAAGTCAATGGAACCCAACTTTCTAATCACAGTGTGATTAGTAAAAATAAATTTAAAAATAAAATAAAATTAATAATAATTAGAAAAAAAATAGTAAAAAACTAGTAAAATGTAAAAATCATTTTCCACTGATGTCACTATCAGGGGAACCTCCAAGTTGAAAAAAAATGTTAAAATTTTTTTTTTTAAAAAGACAAAAAAAAAAATATATATATATAAAAAATATATTTTTGTGAGCAAGTCCTAAAATTAGCATATTAGCTTAAAACAATTCTCGCATGGAAAGAGTTAAAATACTGGCATATTAAATGCCCGTGGGGTGTCTACTTTTAAAAAAGGTATGATTTGATGAGGTAAATTGAATTGGCCAGGTTCAACAACGTCCCAATTAACACCGGGGGAAGGATGGCCACACACCTAATTTCCAATTAGAAAAATGCACACGTACCAAATGTGGCCTTTTAGTTCCCACAAAAATGACAAACCCATGCATGTGGGGTATCACTGCGCTCAGGAGATGTTGCTGAACACATTATGGGGTGTCGTGTGACAGCGGCATATACCAGGAGCTGTAAATTCATACATAAAGTAGGTGTGTGTGTGAAAAATACACACACAAAAATACTACTGCAAACTTTGAAAACATGCTGGTGGTAAAATGTGTGCATGCAAAGAGTTAAAATACCAGCATTTAAAATACCCTGTGGTGTCTAGTTTTGAAAAATATATGGTTTTGTTGGGCACACTGAAATGGCCCGGCTCAAAGATGTACCAAATAGGGCATGGGCAGTGGATCCCCAAATGCCAAAGTTCAACATTGAAAAATGCGCATGCCCCAAATGTGGCCCTTTTGCCCCCAAACGGCCAGGCAAAATCATTCATGTGGGGTATCACTGTACTCAGGAGATGTTGCTGAACACATATTGGGGTGTTTTGTGATAGTGACATATACAAGAACTTTTTTATTCATACCTGAAGTAAAATGTGTGTGGAAAACCAAATGCAAAAAAATGACTACCACAAAGTTTGACAAAGACTGGTGGTAGATATGGTGCATGGAAAGAGTTAAAATACTAGCATTTGAAATACCCTGGGGTGTCTAGTTTTCAAAAATATATGGGTTTATTGGGCACACTGAAATGGCCCGGCTCAAAGATGTACCAAATAGGGCATGGGCAGTGGATCCCCAAATGCCAAAGTTCAAAATTGAAAAATGCGCATGCCCCAAATGTGGCCCTTTTGCCCCCAAACAGCCAGGCAAAATCATTCATGTGAGGTATCGCTGTACTCAGGAGATGTTGCTGAACACATATTGGGGTGTTTTGTGATAGTGACATAAACGAGAACCTTTTAATTCATACCTGAAGTAAAATGTGTGTGACAAAACAAATGCAAAAAAATGACTACCACAAAGTTTGACAAAAACTGGTGGTAGATATGGTGCATGGAAATAGTTAAAATACTAGCATTTGGAATACCCTGGGCTGTCTAGTTTTCAAAAATATATGATTTGATGGGGTAAATTGCATTGGCCGGGTTCAAAGATACCCGAAATGGCACATGGGGGGAAGAATTACCAGATTTGGAAAAAATGGCTTTGAAATAGCAAAACGCTACCTGTACTTATTGCCCCATAATGGGTAGAAAAAAGCAAAAAAACATAAAAACATTGGGTATTTCTAAACTCAGGACAAATAGTAGAATCCATTTAGCAGGTTTTTTCATTACCTTTTATAAATGAGTAAAAGATTTTTCAACTAAAAGTTAGAAACAGTCATTTTTTTCTAAATTTTTCACCATATTTTATACTTTTTTTAGTAGTAAATAATATGATACAATCAAAACAATGTCATCTAAAGAAAGCCCTTCTTGTCCTGAAAAAAACAATATCTAATGTGTGTGGGTTCAGTAAACGGGACAGAAGAAAATTACAGCTAAACACGAGCAGCGCAGAAATGTTAAAACGGCCATTGTCACGAAGGGTACAAAAAGTAAAATCAGCCTGTCACGAAGGGGTTAATACACCAGCGTATATGTTTGTTTATTATTCAGACCATTCTCAGACACAATTGCTTGTAAATAAATACCATATTAGTTACTGAGAATGATAAACGAGCAGCAGGAAATTCGCAGCCGACACACAACCGGTTTTGGACACCGATGTAACGTTAAGTAGGGGCCCCAGGAACAATTGCGGCTTGGTCACGTCAGGTAGCATAATGTTACACGACCCCACGGTACACACACAGTGTGCAACGATAAATGCCTGGGGACAAATGCGCTCGTTACTAATCTGTAGTAATTTGTGTGGTTTTCATGCAGGTTTGCTGAAAAGCATAAAGTTTATGGAATCATTTTAGTCTCTGCATACACCTCCGACTTAGGGGATGAAAACGAGAAAGCAAGTGGTACGTATCTTTCTAAAACATATCTGCTCGGAAAGGCTGCTGTTGCTCCAGAAACAAATGAAAACGACGTCTTCTTAAGGGCTGGGCCTCCCACAGACATAAGTGTCCATTACCACAACACATCAGCTTTGTATGGAACACGATGCGTTCGTTTCTACACCAGCTTTAAGCCTTTGCTGGTAGGCAGATGATGAAGGTCGGTGGCTGGGAAAATAGCATACCACGGTTTATTTCCTTATTAAAGAATCATTACGTGTTGAAGGTCCTCACTGTGCCCATTCCTTAAGCTTACTGCATAAACCGCTTTATGAAAACGTGACACGCACGCTGACATGGGAGCCGGGCGGCATTGTGCTCATTTAAATCCACTCACAGAATCCCGTCTACAATCTTAGGATATTTCAACCGGCCGTGGCAATGGGAGAAGATAAAGTCAAACTGCCAGCACATCGTACAGTTTGCATCCACGGACGATCCGTTTTTGCCATGGAGCGAGCAGCAGGCAGTGGCCGATAATTTGGCGGCTGAGCTACACAAATACACGGACCGCGGACACTTCCAGAATACCGAGTTTAACGAGCTCGTGAGTGCGGTGAAGAACCTGATTACTGCGTCGCAGTAAACGCTTCATGGACTGTAAGAGGTGGTGGGGGGATAATTAGTCACATCAGTGGCTACACACGAAAGCTACTAAAAAACAATCTGTGCGGGATGCTGGATTTATCATTAAATGGAAAAAAAAACTATTTCATAAAAAGGTGCATCTCACCTAATTTATATAGAATTGCAACATTGAGATTTATGGTAATTAAAGGTTAAATATCTGCTGTAACTCCAAAAATATACCACCAAAAAAAGTTATATCTTGATACAGTTTTTTATTAACACTGCCTGATCTTAAACAACACAGAAGTTGTTTGATGGATGAACTTTTAACAGATACCCAATAGGGAAACACAGACAGCTGGGACTGGGAGTGAATGCAAACTTAAGATGATCAAAGTCGTTTTCATCATATCACTGTGATGAATAGAAAATAAGTTGCTCTGGAGCACAGCCGCTCGCCAGACTAAAGGTGCTGCACCCGATCACCAACCAATCATACCCTCAAACTAGTTGGTAAAAATAATAAAAACAGACCAAGCTTCTGTTTCACAATTTATAAAGGGGTGAACCTCAAAACAAAAAAAAAAACCCTAAAGAGGTTGAATTCAAAGAGTAAAACACTGAAATAACTAAAATAAATATTTTTTGCGTGATCTTCACAGTGAGTCATTCCGTGGTGGTCAATGCAGGTCTATGGAGGTTATACACGTCTTCTGGTTATGTCTCTTGACACCTGCCTAGATTCCAGTGACTTAGAAATAAAATGTTCCGTGGCAATCTTCCGAGTCAAAACAGTGCAGGTTTTCCGTCTTCCCCGCGCAGGCGGATCAAGTTGTTTCCTAGTCTTCCTGTGATCACATGAGGATGTCCTAAAACCAAAGTTAAACACCTCTGCTCTAGAGAATCAGTAATGGTGTATTAAAAGTCCATCCACTCTGTCATGTATATACAGTTGGACGGAGAGATATCACCTCCTTCGTGACAGTCGTCAAAGACCTGTCAAGGTAAAGATCAGAGT
This sequence comes from Sceloporus occidentalis, assembly GCA_023333645.1. Lineage (NCBI taxonomy): Eukaryota > Metazoa > Chordata > Lepidosauria > Squamata > Phrynosomatidae > Sceloporus > Sceloporus occidentalis. The sequence goes on along the minus strand of JALMGF010000015.1, from coordinate 16,499,766 downwards.
AAAAGAAAGTTTTCCCAGCAAGAATCCTTATGGAAAAATAAAAACTGCCTAGCATACAGCACACTGTCTATTTTGACTGTTAATGGTTATGTATCCATTGGAAATTATGAATTTGTGATATTTTATTCACAAGACTCAACCTGATCTTTTCTGGCTGAGGTTTTTGATTTATGAAAGCAACTAAGAAAGGAGTTCTTTCCAGAGGGGTCCATGGGAAATACTATTTATCTTTGTGCTGAACTGTTTAACTTGTTTTCAAGTAAATGCACGTGTTACCGTGTATTCAGTAATGGAAATGGTTTGGGGGCCTAATCTACTTCGAGTATTAAAGTGACTATTAAAGGAGAAACATCTTACCGGGCACAAGCCGCAAGGTGTACGCACCAAGCCTGCCGGCTGCAAAATGGGATTTACTCCCCTATAGAGCTTCATCTGTCCATCCACGCTGCCAACGGTCCCCTCCTTTGCAGCGATTATGGTCATTTCTACTTTCCCGTCATAAATTAATGTGTTTAGAATGGTTTCAATATCGTCCATTGATAATTCAACCTGTCCAAGAAGGGGGAAAAAAAAATATTTTTTTTTTATACAATATATATATATATTATTCTATATAATGTATCCAACAGAGAACACAACGTTATGAAAATGCAAATCAAGTCAATTTATTGAGAAAACTCTCACTGACCGTCAGTACAACTGTATGCATTAAACCGAATAGTGTTAGCAGAAGCTAAGAACTGTGAACAGACCAACATGTCAATGGAAAAGCCACAGAAATAAGAGCTTATTTCCCAGAACTGGGTTTCATGGTGATCGTTGGGACGCTCTCATACCTTGCTAATGCCCAGCTCACAGATGAATTTCCAAACTTCGTGGGATGAGGCAAATGAACTGTTTCTTTGGATCATTGGATTCTGTTTGCTGTCTCTGGCTGCTTCTGCCTGTTAAATCGAATAATTCAACATTAGTCTCTGCACGTAGCCATTTATTTCTCTCTAGCACTGTCAACCGGGACTTGGGTATAGAGCAGTGGTTCTCAACCCGTGTATCCTCAGGACCCACATTTGTCTTTGGTCATTAAGTCGCGACCCAAAAATAACCTCAGAAAAGATGAGGGAGTGGAAAGGCTGCCCGCGGGCTGCAGCAGGAAGAGGGGAGGAGCAATCAGAGAAAAACTTTATTCAGCTCCTACTAGGAGCAGACAGCGACCGGCAAACCAATCAAGCAACTTGCATTGTGGTCGTGGAGTAATACGAAAGTACATGAAGGACCAGAGGCTGCCTGATGGCTCTGATTGTTGCGGCCGCGGTCCTGACAGCCTGCTGCTAGAATGCGTAAGGCAGCCCCAAGAAAGTGAAATTTTCCCGGCATGCCTCCAGTCCGGCCCTGACCCTCCGCGACCCACTGAAGACAGGGACATGAGTTGAGAACCACTGGTATAAAGGATCTTCCTTGTACCGTCATCAACATGCAGAGAGTTATACTGAAGATAAAAAGGCATGTAAACATATGACTGGAGACACTATTACCCTGAAAATAGCACTTGGAACAATAAACGCTTCATATGTAAAATTACAGGTAGCTGTTAACTGAATGCTAACAGCAGAACACCATATAAAAAAACATTAAAAGCCATATGAACAATAGATTATAAAATGATTGCAACTATTATCAACAGTAAAAGTCTGGGAGTTTTGAGGTTTGCATTCAATTGTTTGTAAAAATATTAATCTAAAGAAGAATCTGTTGTAAACGAAAGCATGGCAAACATATGCGCCATTTAAATAGATATTTGATGAGGATGCTTTCACCTTGCTTTGCAGGAATTTAAAACATTGCTGGTTTAAGACTTCCACAAATTCAGATTCAAAATCCTGGTCGCTGTACCAAGCGCCTCCTGTCACCGAGCGATCAGGTTGTACGTTGTACAGCATGTAAACTTTCTTTTTTGAGGCCTAGAACAAGAAACACAATGCTAGAAGAGCTGGAAGTGTTGAAGCAGTGCATTTGCATAAATTATTCGGTTATTTACCCAGAAACCACAACCAAGCTATAGATTATAGCGCTTGTATTGGCTCAGCCCAGATCACCAGAGATTGGAAACACTGGTCTAGCAAAACCTGCCAAATCTTTATTTTGGTCCTTCTGAGAATCCATAGGCAAGCCAACCTCTGGTTTTTGTATGGATTTTGCTGTAAGTAGAGGGGGATCAAGTAGCAGTTATGGTGGAAGATCCTTCTTACATATCAATCACTCATAAGGTGAAGGGCAGACAAACTCAACTTTGCTTTAAAGCTTATTCTTGTAGCTGAGATATCAGGAGACAAGTACCAATACTGGCCATTCTTTACCAAGGCTAAAAGGAAGCAATGTATAGTTTCATTTGCTCAGCTATAACCGTGTGATGCAGACACGCTATAATCATCCCCCTTACCGCTACTGACTTGACTGCTTTAATGAGTTTTTTGCTCTCCATGTTCTTCAGAATTTTGTTGATCTCAGTCAAAGGAAGATTGCTTTTGTATCTTATTTCTCGGCTCCAAATACCTAAAAAAATATATATTATGTTAACCAATGTGTCTTCCAAAATAAGTTATAGAAATAAATAAAAAGTTAAATCTACAAATATTTTTTTCAGACATACCTTTATTGCCAGCATCTTCTATAATCTGATAAACTAGTTTCTCTTGGTTGTCTGAACCTTTTATTTTACTGTAAAAAATGAACAAGTAATTTTTTTGACATCCATCCAAGATCCTTAAAATATGATAAGTGACCTTCTTTGCCTTTGGTATAAAAGCTTATATATCAAAAAGAAACTGGACACGCAAAACAAAAAAAAAAAAATGCGTCCAAGGTCCATAAAGACATGGTTGGATGAACTGGACTGTCCCACACAGAGTCCTGACCTCAACCCCATCGAACCCCTTTGGGATGAACTGGAACAGAGATTGCAAGACCAGACCTTCTTGTCCAACATCAGTGCCTGACCTCTCTCAAATTCTCTACTGGTTGAATGGGTAAACATTTCCACAGAAACACCCCAAAATTTTGCAAAAAAGCCTTCCCAGAAGAGTTAAAGCTGTTACAGCTGCAAAGACGACCAACAGGTGCCCCAATACACATATATATGCTTTACGTAACTAGTGTAAATTCAGTAAGTGGAGCTACAGGTTAATGACCATTAAACAAATCATATTAAAAGTTGTGCCTACTACACTCTCCATACTGCACGCTTTTAGAAAAATACGTACCTGGTGCTCTGTGCATCCTTAATTCTGTACAAAAGACCCGTGCCACTTCTGAGAAGGTCCAGTTGGCCCTGAAATGGTTGAGAAATATAAAAAAAATGCACAATACAAAAATATACATAACTAATATTATCATTGCTGTATATCAGTTACAGTGGCAAGAAAAAAATAAATGAACCCTTTGGAATAACCCTTTTTTGTATTAATTGTTCATAAAATGTTATCTGATCAAGTCACAAGTATAGACAAACACATTGTGGTTAAGCTAATAACATACAACAAAAAGAACCTTTCATGTCTTTATTGAACACACTATTTAAGCACTTGCAGCACTGAAGGGGAAAATAAGTGAACCCTTGGATTTAATTACTGGTTGAACCTCCTTTGGCAGCAATAGCCTCAAACAAGCTACCAGTAACTGCAGTTGAGATCCACACAACATTTAGGACAATTCTTCCTTACAGAACTGCTTACCTCCTTCAGCAGTCTGCATTGTGCCCTTGGAGTCATCATGGCTGGGTGCCCACTTCTAGGTCTCCATTTGTTTAACTGTGCACTGATGAATATGTAAATTCTTTGAGATTACTTTGTAACCCTTTCCAGCTTCATGCAAATCTGCGAGGCGTGATTCACATCAGTGGATGCTTCTTGAGAATAGCAAACTCAAAATGCTTTTTTTATTTATGCCAAAGTAGCTCTAAAACACACCTCCAATCCCATTCCAACATGGACTCCATGTTTGCTAACTCCTGACTCCAATTAGCTTTTGTTGAAGTGATTTGCATAGGGGTTCACATACTTTGAATATATGTTTGAATGATGTTTTCAATACAGTCAAGAACAATATATAAAATTGTTATAGTGTATATGTTAATTTGTATGTTATTAGTTAAAACAGATTGTGTTTGTAATTACCACTATTTATGTATAAATTTGTGTTAATAGTTACAAACATTAACAAAGGGTTTACGTACTTTTTCGTGCCACTGTACATGATCACATTGTCCCCACCCAGTTCCACATTTTGTGAAGAATGAGTGAGTATGATCTGTCAGAAAAGCACTGTAACAAATGGTGATTCCTTATAGTTTTAACCCCATCACATACCACTGATAGAAGTCTGTTGATAACCATTGCCCTCTGTTTGGCTTCAATATGAGGCATCTCATTCTGAATAACTTGATCTGTGATTCCATGAGGAAACTGTTGGCACAGCTCTATAATCCTAGGAGAAGGAAAATAACGTGTTAAAATAAATTATCCAAAAGTCACAAATAAAAAATGCCTACCAGTATGACAATAACTATGTTGGTCCTACAGAAATAACCAATAGCACCACAAAGTCCATATTGTGCCAGTAGTAAATCAGGCATTCCTGCGCTGTTTAAGCTTGCACCCTCAAACAAAGCAATTTACTAGTATAGAAGTAGCTTCTACACCCTTTACCAATTCAGACAATGTATATTTATTCAAATGAATCTTTAGGAGAACATATTTTTGAACATATATGTTGATCCTTTATGTTGCCATATGGCTGTTTTTGCTCTGTCAACCCTAACACAGCAGTGATATAGTAATGCAGGTACAGTTGTAAATATTGGACGTGAATAGAATGATACTCAAGACTGACTGGTTTGCGGATACACAGCCCCATACTCAGTATTAACCTCTTCAGCAATTTTAGCTACAGTAGCTTGTCTGTTGCATTTGACCACACGGGCCAGCCTTCGCCCCCACATGCATCAATGAGCCTTGGCTGCCCATGACCCGGATGACCGTTCACTGCTTTTCCTTCCATGGACCACTCTTCATAGGTACTGACCACTGCAGACTGGGAACATCCCAAAAAGAGCTGCAGTTTTGGAGATGCTCTGACCCAGTCTTCTAGCCATCACAATATTTTGGTGGACTTGCTGCCTAATATATCCCCCCACTGACAGGTGCAGTGATAACATGCTTATCAGTGTTATTCACCTTCACCCGTCAGTGGTCATAATGTTATGGCTGCACACACTATCCAACATACACACATCCACTGACTAAACACTATCAGTGGCGTCGCTACAGGGGGGGCAAGGGGGGGCAATTGCCCCCCCTAGGTTATTCCTTGCCCCCCCCTGCTGCCCCCCCGCCGAATTTGGAACCATCCAGCGGATTGCCCAGGACAGCCCGGCAAGTGATAAGGGAGGGAGAAGGGGTAGAATGTGATAAGGGAGGGAGAAGGGGTAGAAAGAGATAAGGGAGGCAGAAGGGGTAGAATGTGATAAGGGAGGCAGAAGGGGTAGAAAGTGATAAGGGAGGGAGAGGGGGTACATGTTAATGAGTGAGTATGAATTAATGTGTGGATGCATTGTGTGAATGCGTGAGAGTATGCATGTGTGAATGAATTGTCTGAATGAGGGAGAGCATGAGTTAATATGTGGATGAATAGTCTGAATGAGGGAGAGCATGAGTTAATGAGTATATGTGTATCATAGATGTGTAATTCTGGAAGGGCAAAGATGGCACTCACCGGGGAATTCTCTCTGACAGTGGGGGAAGGTCTGCGCGATGGACGAAGACAACCCCCCTGCTAGCCGCACCTCCTTTCGGCTGCAGCGTAAGTCCGGGCAGCGTGTAGACAACACACCGGAAGTCAGAAGCACCGGTAAGTTTTTTTTTGGGGGGGGGTGTTAAATGGGGGGCATAAGGCATTTCTGTAGGCAGAGTGCTCTATGAAATGCCTTTTAACCCCCTTAATGCCACTCTGCCTCCAGAAATGCCTTTTAACCCCCTTAATGCCACTCTGCCTCCTGAAATGCCTAATACCTCCCTATATGCCACTCTGCCCCATAATATGCCTTTTAACCCCCTAAATGCCAGTGGCATATAGGGGTATAAGGCATGTCTGGAAGCAGAGTGGCACATAGTGGGTCAAAAGGCATATAATGAGGCACAATGGCATATAGAGGGTTAAAAGGCATTTCATGGGGCCCAGTGGCATTTAGAGGGTAGAGTGACAAGCCTGGGGGCAGATTGGAAAATAATTTAAAAACAAAATATTTTTCTCAATCATAGCTTTTATTAAAAAAAATAGTTTACATGAATTAACATTTACTATAGGAGACTTTTTTCCTATAGGGTCGTCTTATATTCAGGCTTTTTCTTTTTTTCCTAAATTAATATTCAGATTTTGGGGGGGTCGTCTTATAATCAGGGTTGTCTTATAATCGAGCAAATACGGTAATAACTGCAATGCTGTTTTCATGTATTTATTTGATCTATACCTGCAATGCTACGTTTTATATATTGTTATTGTATACCTGCAAATACAGGATTTGTATGTCTGATTCTGTTGATTTCATATATACCTTCAGTGCTGAGATCACAAGTGAATTTCAATTGATCTATGCATGCAAAGCTGGGTTTGTGTGTTAATGTGTTCTATACCTGCTATCGGCAGCAGGGTCTAATATATATATATATATATATATATAGGCAGCAGGGAATAATATTAATATATATCGGCAACTGGGGCCAATATTTATATATCAGCAGCAGGAACTAATATTAACGAAACTGCCAGTTCAGCTGTAATTTTGAAATCATGTTTCAATCATAGTCTTTACTTCAAAGAGATAAGTACTCATTATGTAGATAAAAATGCATGTCTAATGCGTATATGTGATGGGCCATCACATAAATCAATAATAAAAGGAGGGGCTTGCTGGGGGCATTAATACAAATAGTGGTGGCTGGAGGCGATTATACAAGGGTGTGGGGGCACCACATTAATCTATACTAAAAGGGTGCTGGCTGGGGCATCAATACACAAGGGTCAAAAACACTAAGGGGGTATAAACAACAATGCAGTGTGAAAAATCCATCCTGATGTAGATGTCAGTGACGTAGATTGTGTCCTGCTGTTTGTGTGTTTTTGGTTATCGGTGTACCAGAGCCTGTCCTGGGGTGTGTGTGCGTATAGGTGTTGGTGCGGCACAGCCTGTCCTGGTGTGTGTGTTTTGGTGTCCGTATGGCATAGCCTGTCCTGTGTGTGTGTTTGGGTGTTGGTGTGGCAGAGCCTGTCCTGGTGTGTGTGTCTGGGTGTCAGTGTGACAGAGCCTGTCCTGGTGTGTGTGTTTGGTTATCTGTTTCCTGGCAGTTGGAATTATTTAATTTATACTTATCCAGAGATAAAATGCCCTCCTTAAGTTGTAGTGACCTCAGGGGACAAAACATTCAAGGCCCTGAAATCATTTAGTGGAAAATTGTTTTATTTATGCTTTAATATTTATTTCAAGGATTAGTCGCACTAAATTGTGGCTTCAGGCTTCCCATGTTGAATGACCGAGTATTATGTTAGTCCAATAACAAAAGTATCATTCCATAGCACATTACTTTTGGCAATATATATATATATATATATATATATATTCTCAGTGGTATGATTTAATGGTGGAAATTATGAATGCCCCCCAGTTTGACTGTGGTATCTTGTGTGCCCCCCCTATATATTGTTTCTAGAGTCGCCACTGAACACTATATATGTGTTAGTGTGTGTGTGTATATATGTAGCGTAGTAGAGTTAGCGTGTGTATGTATAAATACATATTTTCAAAAAAATGAGCCACTCACAGGCCATTTGTGATAACAATTTATTTGGACATTTCAGTCCACACAGTGGACTTTTATAAAGACGTCTTGATAAAAGTCCACTGTGTGGACTGAAACTATAATCTGTACATGTAACATACTGACTAACCTACACACATGTACAGTAACAGACTTACACACTAACATACTTATTTAACCTTATACACATAACCTGCCTTAGGAAAGGAGGAAATGTGGTGCCAGCTCCCTCAAGCTCCTCACATGCAATGTCTGGGTGCTAGGAAATGATGTCATATCCTGGCATGCAGACTTTGCGTTGGGCTTCAGGAAACACGGCCCACAGCACCGGCCTAGAGTTATGCCCAAGGAGGGGGAGATGGATCTGGTGTTGAGGGCTTCCTTCAGATCAGTGTCAGCACTACCGCAGGGTCACGTAATTCATGTTACATGACGCTGCTAGGCGCTTCAGCGTAAGCCCTCCCAATGTAGCCCCCCCTTAACAGCGGACCTGTGGAGGCGTGTTGGGCTGAACACCTCTCCTACACAGCAACCAGCTTTGTGGGGGCAAATGCTTATCCACAGAATCCCCCCTGCTTTTGCAAGGAAGACACCATCTCTGCTATTATATGCATTAAAGTACATCTGAGGGCTGGAGCGTCCCTTTAATGTAAAAGAAAATCCATAATTTCTTACTGCTTTTGGTGGAATGAAAAAGTATCCATAACGAGGAAAGTGTCAGCCCACTGACAAGCAGGCGAGACGTCGCAGGAAGGTGATTTATGGAAAGGACCCTAACTTAATTATAGGGAGGAGACTGAATGAATCACGGGTGGCTGAAGGGAGATTCATGGGGTGATTATATAGAGAGAGCTGTCAAAACGGAAGGTAACATGCAATGGGAGAGCTGTGAGCAGGGAGCTGCAGGGGATGGGGTGCTATAAGGGCTAGTGGGGCCACTAACATGGTCACTGGGCCTCAAGATTTTAGGTGGCAGCCCTGGCCTAAATGACCTGCGTGTGAAACATCAACATGCCCCGGGGTAGAAAATGCTAGCCACACATTATAAATCTCACTCGAAGGTATACATATAACGAATGGTTAATACATGGCTTCATGTCAAACGAATACCAGAGCGCTGTAATTTAGCACTCACCTAGCCTCTATCTCCGCTGCGTCTCCGCTCTCTTGCTTCACTTTCACCTCTGCCATCTCGCCTCAGTTACTCTCCGTGACGATACACGCGCTGTGAAACTCTCAGGCAGTCCAGCTACTCTTACGCGTCATCACGCAGCGATCACTCGCGGCCATTTTACGTAAGGGCAACTTCGTTCATGTTCGTCGGTACAGAAAATCTTTATGTAACGATGTGACAGGAATAGCATATTATCTGAAGGAAGATTACGATTACCGTGTGCCTATGTTAATTTTATTCTTTTTCATTTTTTGTCGATTTAATCCTGATCTTTAGAGATTGTGCCCAAAGCTCAAATGACGGCTCTGTCCCAGACCTCCGCGACAGTTTAGTACGTCATCATGCAGGAACGAATCCAGCTTTGGCAGGCGAGAGTAGAAACTGGGCGGACCCTTCTAGGCATCTTTGGTTGCCAGGCAACGGTCTTCGGGCCATCCAAGGGTTTTGTTGCTTCCAGGCTTCTGGGTTTTAGCAGGAAAGCGTCTGTAGTAACGAAACGTAGCAAGAACCGGTCCGCGATCCGCTGGCTATTTTCCGCGTTCAAGTTCGCTTTCCAAGCAGGTAATAAAGATCAGCGTGTCTTCCATTTCCAGCTTTTTGTATGGGGTGGGGTGGCGGGGTTGGCTTGTGTAGCTGGCTGGGTGGCATTTGCCCTTTGGGCTGTTGTGATTTGAAGATTTTTGGGTCACTACTTTGAGAAATGTTTCCATGTAATTGCTTAAACAGAGTAGAGCAATTGTGGGATTATCTCGGGGGCGCCTTTTTAATATGTTTAATAAGGGAACCCCTATTGATGAATGTATATTGGACAGGAGTGGATAGTGCGCATGGGGGTTATGTATAAAAGTGTCGCAATAGGAACGGAACACATTAGTTATGAAGAAAGTTGAGTTTGTTTGCATTCGAAAAAAAGATGTCACACGATACTATATCAGTATACAAAGATATATATATATATATATATATATATATATATATATATATATATATATAGTAATACCCGGGGCCGGACTGGGACTGAAAAGCAGCCCTGGAAACATTTGGAGACCAGCCCCATATAGTTTATCTCACGGTCAAGCTCTTATACCCACACGCACCCCTTATACATACCCGAGTCACACTATTCACCATTCTTTTTATCTCATTATTTGTATTAAAATGCCAGAAAGCAAAAGTGTTAAAAGGCCCTAATAAATGAAATACATTACACATAATGGGATCAAAACATTTGCTACTGCGAACATTTTTAGATGAAAAAGTTCCATTTTATTCAGTGGAACAAAACACTGATCACATTATTCTTCACGATATTCTGGTAAGAAACGTTTATTTCTTTATTAATTCATGTAGACTATTTTTTTCCATATTTAATAAAAGCTATGATTGAGACATGTTTGGTTTTTATTTCCTTTCATTTGACAACCTACCCCCGAGTTATGCACCTCTGCCCCCAGGCTTGCCACTTGCCTTTTAACCCCCTATTTGGCAGAGTGGCATATAGGGGGTTAAAAGGCATATCATGGGACAGAGTGGCATATAGGGGGTATAAGGCATTTCTGGAGGCAGAGTGGCATATAGGGGGACACACTTACATACACACACATGCCGATTTTTTTTGTTTTTAACAAATACAAAAAATATTATACAGTACAAAAAATACATTGGTTTACTGACCTTCTACATCTCTTGACTTCCGTCCTCTGGTAGCTGCACACTGTTCTCCTCTATGCTGACAGGAAGTCACTGACCTGACATCCGGTGCTGCAGCAGTCTGAGTGCGAGGGGGCGGAGCTTTCACCCCTCACGCTGCTCCCATCACTATGCAGCCATCAGACTGCTGGGAATGTAATCTAAACGGCCGGTGCGTGCTGATGCCGCCGGCCGGAGCTACTTTAACACTTTTTTTTTTTATTTATATGGTAAGCTGGATCGGCTTGCCATATAAAGTAAAAAAAAAAGTATTAAAGCAGAGCCGGCCGGCGGCATCAGCACGCATCGGCCGTTTAGATTACATTCCCAGCAGTCTGATGGCCGCATACTGATGGGAGCAGCGTGAGGGGTGAAAGGTCAGTGCGAGGGGGCGGAGCTTTCACCCCTCACGCTGCTCCCATCAGCACCCAGCGGCCGCTTTGATTAGATTTCGGGCAGCCTGGGGGGCAATTGCCCAGCCCGCCCCTGGCGCCCAGGGAGGCCTTCAATGCCATTTGCAGCCGCTCAGCGGCTGTCTTCAGGGTTAGTCTGCCGGCCGCCCAGCCCACGGACCTGCCGGCCCACCGGGAAATTTCCCGGTATCCCGGTGGGCCAGTCCGGCCCTGGTAATACCAGCCACTCTCTGATGACCTGTACAAAGAACAAGAGGTCATCCATTCAAACTCAAAAGGAATTTTCACTTAAAGCAGCGAAAAGTTGTCTCTACAGTAAGAACAGTAAAGGTGTGGAATTCACAATCCACAGACATTCTGCTGTCAAATTTGATAGATGCCTTTAATAATGGACTTTTTAGCAAAAGAATATACAGGGATGTAATTCGTTTATAAGAGCAGGATTAGGTATTGATTATGGATCCTGCGAGATATCATTTGGAGTGAAGAAGCCATGCTTACCCTTTTGAGGCACAATTGGAAATCACTTCAATGGAGGGTTTTTCCCCCCTTCTTTTCGATCAACAGCAAGCTTGAACTTGATGGATCAGAACTTGATAGCATCTTGATATGTAGAAAAGATTAAATTCCAAATTGCTAGCCATCATGCACACCTCTGTGGATGTGATACCCTACTGCAGATATGGTGTTTAGTTAATATTTATACATGGGATGCTCCACATTATGGTGGGATTGTGCGTCCTGCTGATCTAAGTGGGCGGCCACACCGACGTCAGTGGGCGTTCGGGCTGACATCACTTGGAACACCCCCATTTAAAGGGGAAATGGGTGGGGAGTGGGGCATGTCAGGACCCCGCTTCCGCGACCCCTAGGATCTGGGTGTTGGAACGGGGAAGCGGCACTTCTCCCAGGGAACTCCAAGCCAAGCCCGGAGAGTTTCCAAGTATGGTGAGCGGTAAGCAGTGTCCCTGCTGGACCTGGTAGAGGAGCCCTGCTAACTCATTCCTCAGGGCTCTCCTACCCAATGGACCACATCAAGTAATACAGGCCTGGGGTAATACTGAGAAATTAGCAAGAGCATCCTACTGGTTTCCATGGAGATTGCTTCACATTTAGAACTTTGTCTTGCAATTGCTGTTTAAAAAAAGGATACATTGAGTACATTGCCTGTCAGTTGTATTCTGGACCACTGTATTACTGCACTATTGCTTATTTATCATGATCGTCTTGTTATTCTGCAACGTTTTTCCATTGTAACGCCTAATTAAATACGTCAGCCATTTGGGTCGAGTGGCAACCCCTCAAACAAGTAATTGTTTCCCTATACTGATCAAGGGTATCAATAAAGTATGCTCTAGTAATGGTATAATAGGGCAGGGTTAGGGTCTAAACATGAACATATATATATATATATATATATATATATATATAATGCATACACCACTGTTCAAAGGTTAGGGGTCACTTAGAAATGTCCTTGTTTTAAAAAGAAATTAAATTGTGTCCATTAAAACAACATCAAATGGATCAGAAATACAGCGCAGACGTTGTTAATGTCTACTGCTGTAGCTGGAAATGGCTTATTTTTAATGGAGTATCTTCATAGATGTACAGAGGCCCTTTATCACTCCCATCACTCCTGTGTTCCAATGACACGTTATGTTCACTATTCCAAGTTCAAAAGGCTAATTGATTGTTAGAAAACCCTTTTGCAATTACGTTACACCTAGAAGTGCCCTTGTGCTCTATTTGTTCACGGTTGTTCTTAATGCCAGGGAAGTCGGGCAGCTGTCTGCGGTGCCTGGACCAGGGGGGAGCCAACAGTCACCCCAGTGTGTAGAAGTCAGTCTGGTACTTGAAGGGGGTGCAACCGAATGCCTGATAATTTGTGGGGGCACACAGAGAGATCTCTGCCTACATTGGCATCCTTAAAGAAAAAAAAAGGGGAGTATACTGGTTTGGGGGCGAAAAAGGGGTGCTCTTTGGTCCAGGACTGGCTCTGTCCACAGGAAGCAATAGGGCCATGTTATAATTAGATAATTTAAAGCCCTCTCTAAACATTAATGAGATACCTATGTGTTAGGTGGGGTGCTTAATCCTATGGTGGAAGATGGGGAAGAACATGGGGAAATCTAAATCTATGCAGCGCTTTCGAGGGGGAAACAGACCAAGGAATGACCTCTTGGTCTCTGGGTTGCTGGTTCTGGACACATTCACAAGAAACTATAACAGGATTAATTATTGATCGTAATAATACGTTTAATGTAATTAAGGCATGTAATAATTAAGTGTGAAAAACACTTTACAAAAAGATCAGGTGTTTTATTCAAATTTAATGGTGCAGGAAGTAAAACACTAATACGTATAAAACCACTTTATTATTATTTATTATTAAGAACGCAATCAATGCAGTGTACATACATAAATAAAAACTTCTGTATAAATGTATAATTATTTATTATTTTGCTGCTCAATGAGCTGAATGTAAGGGAGATCTCTTCTCCCAGCCAGCCCGTTTACACTATAGAGGACTCCATAGTATGCGCCGCATATCTTCATAGGATATAATCCGGCATATCCGGACGCAGTAAGGATGGTGGCTGAGAAAATATATCATAGTATTCATGGGTACGGATTATCATTTTAATTAAACTTTGTCTAGATTAATACATTTGAGGATGACTTACACCTTATAACCATACCTGGGAACTTCTGGGCTCCAGCTACCCTTGCGGGACGCGGCCGGGACTGCACACTGGCATCATTGGGTGGTCGTGTGACGTCGGTGGGAGTCCCCACTGACATCAGGGGGAGTTCCCGACGGCAGCGGGAAACACCCCCATTTAAAGGGAAAATGGGCAGGGAGCGGGGCGTGTCAAGACCCCACTCCCGCGACCCGGAGGATTCGGGTCCTGACCCAGTGGAGCGGTGCTTCACCCGGCAATCTCCGGGCAAACCCAGAGGGTTCCCAGGTATACTTATAACCAAAAGTATGTTGGCTTTACATGTTTGCTGCAGCCCCTGAATGCGAGTCTCCAGGCAGGCTATTTGTGTCTTGTAGTCAAGGACAGGCTTGGATCCTCAAGCTCTGTTAATAAGGCTTACTCATAGAAAACATCCTATTGTTAAGTACATAACATTTCATATCCTTCCATATTTGTGTTTCTCGCTGACACAATTCTCCAAGGAGATAGTTTGTGGCTTTCTTTGCTTTGCAGCTTGCCGAGCTCAGTATTTTATCAATGTAAGTGTGCCATCTGGTCACTAACGTAGAGTGCACATTGTATTCTGTATACAGCGTGACCGCGGCATTCTTTTTAACAACGATTAAAAAAAAATGTACCCTGCAGGACTGCAATGATTTTAGTGCATTATCACAATACTGTATACAAGTCCCATAAATATTACCACCCTATTATTTAATGGGGCATTACTGAGTACGCCATTGATTTATTACGACCATCTAATTGTCCGCTGTTTGCCCTTACAAATATCTTTGTAGTCTTACTTCAGTCCCCTAGCAAGAAAATGGAAAGTGCAACTCTCTGTAGCACCTGAACCACAAATCAACCTACTGAGTATTTTGTACAACTCTTTCTCCAATGTGAATACAGTACCCATCGATGTGATATGCCAAAAGATCTTACCTGGCTTTGCCTTGAATCCAGACGTCCTCTATGTGTTTAAGTTTACTGTACAACCACTTGTCTGGGAAAGTACCACCATATCTAAGCAGCATGGTCCCTCTAGTTCTCCATACCTCCTACAATCTCCATATTCATGGTTCCACGTTGCATGGAGGAAGCAGGTTGAGCCACCTTCTCCTACAGAGCTTCTCAAGTATGGAATAACCTTCGAGAAACCACCAAATCTTTCTCCAGTTTAGTATCCCTGAAAATGTCTGCTTCGTGGTATCTAGCATCAAAATACTAATATATTAACCATTAATATTATTTTCATTTTACACCACTTGTGTTCTTCATGGTTAAGCATTTTCTAAAGGTATTCTAGGCTACCATACTTTACAACATTCAGGATATGTGATGCAGGCTGTCCGGGTCTTTGGCTTGCAAAGTGTTAGTGCTGTCCACCGATGTTAAAGGGTAAAACATGGACTTTTTTCTCACTTCAGTCTAATCCATAGAGATTCACATGATTTTTTCCATTAACATGGTCTGGGCTGTTCTGATAAACCTCATTTCATCTAAAAAGTGATGAAGCTTTAATGAACTACCATTTTTTGGTCTTTTTTTTTTCCCCACAGGGCACACTGAGTAGAATGACGGCTGGTTCGATATCAGTACCACAGATTATACCACTCCGTGTTCCACCCCCTGGAAGAAGCAAATATGAGGTAGACACAACTACAGCAATTGAAATTAAATCAGGTATGAAAGAGAAAACATAGTTCAAATTTCAGGTATAACTATTAGGTATGTTTGGTGGTCGCTGACAGTTGTATTCACAGATTCTCCAGATGTGACCATATACTATACATTGGATGGGAGCAAACCAGATGTATTAAGGAAGGTTGGATTTAGAGAAAATACTACATTGAAATATAGAGGCTCATTTACATTGCCTGATGGAAAAATTACCTTAAAGGCTTTGGCAGTCAGCAAGTAAGTCACTCTTTATTTTTACTTTTTTTATTTCATTATAATTTGTTTATTTTCAACACGTAGAATACATTAATGTATTGACCCAATGTCATTTCTTCCAAACATCCCTTTTCTGTGGGACATCCCACATTTGTGGGCTGATTACCTCAACAGCACAGGCCTATATCACAGCTCCCAAATGGCCACCTCATCATGCATTGAAGCCAGCTAGCCCTAGAGGACCTTGGGGGGGGGGGGCAAAACAGGCAGCCAATCATCCTGTTGGGTGATTAGGCTCCCTATAGCGTCACTGGTCAATGGGATGGTTTAAATGTGGAGCACCAAGATATGACATCATATTCTGAATGACTTGTTAGTCTGTAATTATGAAGGCCAACAAAGTGCAGTTTTTTGATAATGTTGCATTTGAAGCTGTGTGTTTCTGGTGAAGGTACCAGGGCTGGTACCATTCAGACATGGACATGGCCGGCCGATAGCACAAAGTAAATTCGACAGGCAACATCTTAAGTTGGTAGAATCTTGTTCAAGTAAGGAACATGTGATCAAAAATTGCTTTTTTGAGAAAGAAATGTATCACCCTGAAAATCCTTCGAGAAGGATTTTAGGCTAATGGGGGCTCTAAGCAGCTGTTTAATCTTCTTATTTGGCAGCACCACCTCTTGTAAGAAGGCTTACATATAGTCACAAACCATGATTAACTGTCAGAGATATACAAAGCGTGATGTGTAATACCGAGTATCTCCCATGTCTTGCTATTCTTCAGAGACGGCAGAGAGAGCGGAACTGTGACAAAAGTGTTCATTGTGGAATATGTGCCGCCAATTATAGATTCATCAGATGAAGACAATGATGAGAACTTCCTCAAGGAGCTGTCCAAGAAGGTAGCGCATACACACCAAGATTCTTCACTGCACTTTAACTTGTCATACATAAATAGATAATACCAGCACTGTATGTTCAAGGAGCAGCATGCCTACAGAAATAAGAAATCCAGTGAAAGGGCAGCTGTGAGGACATTGTTCACGTTACCAAAGAGCTGGCAGATTATTGTGTTGACTCTCCTTCTATACGATACTTCCTATGGTAGAACCTAGATTGTCAACATTGAGAGGAGGACCTGTGTACAGAGTAGAGCAACCTATTTAAGTAGTCTTAAAGAAAGGAAAAGACAAAGAACTTGGACATTGGGAGAGCTGCTCCTGTTCTGGATGAAGCTGGGGGTAGACAGGTCATCCTTATTCCAATGGCAACCTGAATCTGTTTATTAAAAAATGGTGATCCATTACACAAATGTCACAAGGTTTCATGCTATTATCAGTTTTATTACTTTAAGGCGTGTTTTATTCCTTAGATATTTATGTGCAAACTCTAGGAATTGAGCCCTTGTGGGACTGGTTTGGTCACTCTCTGCCTATACTTATATATACTATATCTTTTTCCACTTCAAACATCAGCTAAAACGCATTTTTTTACCAACTCATGGTTGTTTGTTTGTCCCTAGGATTTGGGAACAAGCATATCACCTGCAAAACCAAAAAGGCAAACTAGACCATCCCAAAGGACGACAGCCTGGGATGAGATGGCAGAAACCTTTAAAGGTAGAGTCTATTGCTCAGAGGTGAACTGCAAACTAACTCATACTCCTATGTTACTTTATGAAGCATCGTTTTCAAGTTTTTCATAGAATAACATGGACAAGTCCATCCTCTGAAGATTTTTATGTTAAGTTGTTATAGGTTACAGGTGATATTAAAGTTACAGGACCCTTACGTAGAGCACTATCATTGCCTTACATTGCCTATTCACTGTGACAGGTTGGTTGAGTTGAAACTTTCAGATTAAACACTTAGACCTCCAGATAAGATTCTTTTGGGGTCTTTTATGATATACAAGGTTCTGTATCTTTTAATCAGGGTTTCCACAAATAAACTAAAGAAAAATCATGTCCTATTCCAGTTTGGAGACTAACTTAACACAGATCATTCTCTCTAGCACACCGGCCAGCTACACAGTTTCCCGGTTACAAAAATACAGTACAAATCTTAAACACATTTTTCACCCAGTACCTTCTTGAGGGTCTCTGAGGCTATCTTGTACAGATTACTTGGAATGGGCTGGA
The DNA here is from genome assembly GCA_023333645.1 of Sceloporus occidentalis. Lineage (NCBI taxonomy): Eukaryota > Metazoa > Chordata > Lepidosauria > Squamata > Phrynosomatidae > Sceloporus > Sceloporus occidentalis. The sequence goes on along the minus strand of JALMGF010000015.1, from coordinate 16,481,884 downwards.
TCCCACCTATTAACCCTATTATGCTGGGAATAAAGTGCGCTCTAACCTGCTACTGACATAGAAAGCCTCACTAACTCAGCCACATCACATTAGAACATACACTTTACGCCGGTGGTGTCTGCTCTTAGTAGTATGTTTGGTTTAATATTTTGTGGAAATTTTCAGATCCCGACATAGATGGAAGAACCAGTAATAGGTCTTTTAAGGGCCCACGATTTCTGAACAGCCGCTTGGGAAAGCCCAGTACTGGTGAAGAACCAGCGTCGGCACCACAGACACAGAGGTCTCAGGTATTTTGTGGGAAAGCTTCTGTGTGTTGGCAATCTGATTCTGTCTCATTCAATTTATTCTAGGTGCATTCAGTGGTTTAAACCCTCCTAAAAAAGATTTTCCTTGAGGCTTACATACTGAATTTGCTTCATTATAAGACGACCCCGAAACTTTGGATCTTAATGTAGGGGAAAAAAAAGATCTGATTATAAGGCGACTATTATAAAAAAAAAAATCAAAACCACTGTCTTTGCTTTTGTGGTTCTCTCACTCTCTTTCACACACTTATTCTCCCTAACACTCTCTTACGCTCTCTGTCAATCTCTCACTTCTCCACTTTACTAAAAAAACTGCAATAGAGGTGCAACGTTTATATCTTATTTCTTATTGTTTGAATTAACTTTGCAGATAATCATATGCTATTTGGATCGTGGCATCTATTTACAAACTCTACTCCCATAGGCAAACTCTATTAGTTAAGTTGTCTTCCTAGAGATTATAACATAGGCATCTATTTAACAAAATGTGGTAGTAAATGAAATTAGATGAAAATTTTGTCCACTGTAACATTGCTATAGAAACTATAGTTAAAAGCATCTTTAAATGGGACAATAAAGTTCCTTGTCGGTTCACAAATGGTGATCTTGTTATTATAGGTGAATGGATTTACAGAAGCCGCTGTTACAAAGAGTCTAACAAGCACCCAGACCATGAGAATTCAGAGAGAGACGGATTTCCTCAAGTAGGTGTCTTCTGATCATACGTCACAAACAAAGTTCTGGCTGATAGCGATACAAATCATTACTTTAAGGCAGCTGTCCAAGGGAATGAATTCACCAACTGGTTTACGGTTTGGCGTCATCAATAATGTTTGATAACATAATAAATGCATTATTTCCCTTATTTAAGTATTTGAACCCTTAATTGTGCTTCCAAAAAAAGTAAGGGAAAAATATTAAAACTGACTTTTTTAATTTTAGGTGTGCTCACTGTTTAGCCCCTCGCCCATCAGACCCATTTGCTCACTTCTGTCAGGACTGTGGTGCCCCTGTCCCACCGATACCCGGACGCCGCCTGCCTCCCCCTGAAGGTGCTCAGGTAAGGACACTTATTTCTGTCTTTATTATTATTAAATAAAGCAATATGTATTAAAAACCAACCTAGGGTGTATACTGTTGGGAAAGGTATCTTAACTTTCTGTTTCTATGAACCGAACAATTATTCATCCCCAATAAGTTATCACTGATCTATTGTTGTTAATTTTTGGGGTGGGCAAGGAGAAGGGAGAGAACTTCAGGCCAGGAAATGGATTGGATCATCCTGGCTTTGCTACTGTATAGATATGCCTATGAGTTTGGGAGAACAAAACTATTTTGTTTGAATGTCTGTTTCTTGCTATATTGTTGTATATAACTGTAGAATAAGTGTGTGGTGACTGCTGTTTCTGTGTCCGCTGCCCAGATGGGTTTGTGTGTGGAGTGCAAGACCATGGTCCCAATGAACACGCCATCTTGCATTGTGTGTGAAGCTCCATTGATCAACCAGATGCAGCCCCAAGCCAGCATACACTTAAAGGTAAATTATCACTTATAAGAGAATGTTCTGTCCCATCAAAGAGGCCAAAATTATTGGTTATGTTGTATGTGTGTTTGTATATTTTTATTTGTTTACTGCTTGCAAATGTATTCAGCGCGTAACCATTTCCAGCATACGTACGGCACAGTTATAGCCTGAAATTCAGCCCCGGACATTCAAACGTGACATCACTTTAAGACAATTAACCCAATAGTAGCTGGCAAAATGTAATGTAGCATTTCTATATAAAGAAGTCCAAGGGATCATTGGCTCTTGAGATATCCAGGTATCGGTAACAAGATCTGAGATGATCCAGGCTTCTCCTAGACAGTGTTTATTCACTTTGCAGGGCTAAGAACCGTTTGCATTTACATTTAACTTTACCTGGAAAATGGGGTAATGGTTGTGCTCTTGGGATGCTCTTGACGTTGGGACTCTTGGCAAGAGCAATGATTCTTTTTTGTATATGAAGTCCATCTAAACAGATACTGAGTGTTTGTGCTGATTCTATTCTTTCCTTTAGTAACAACATTTTCTATCATTTATTTTTCTTTAAAGGACAAAGCGATCTGTCGATTTTGTGGAACTGGGAATCCAATTAACCTTAAGCACTGCGTGACGTGTGAAGCCAAGCTGCCAACCACTCAAACGGTACGCATTGGTCTACATATTTTAAATGGTGCTGTTGTTCTAAAATTAAGACCATCTCTGTTTTATCAAAAAGAAAAACTAAGATCTGGAGTGCATAAAGAAAGAAAAACTATATAGTGTAGTATAACTTTAATAATAAAATATTTGTATAATAAAAGTATATGCCCTCTTTTCAAATGAGCTGTACATTGGAGTATTTATTACAAGTCATTTTCTTACCGCAGCCCGTTTTTAGTGGCGAGTCTTCACCTCCCTTACCCAACCAGCACGGGAAGATGCAGTCCTGCTCCAAATGTGGCCGAGTCAATCTTGCTGATGCCAGGTTTTGTGACTGGTGTGGGGCAAAGGTACGGCTACCCTTCATAATGCCAGGAGGTCTCCAGTACATGGTCATGTTGTTTTGTTCCAACCATAATATGTTTTCTATTTTGCAGCCTGGTCCATCTTTGCATTATCTCACATGCACTAAGTGTAGTGCGAGCAATCATCCTAACGCCCGCTTCTGTATCTCCTGCGGGGTCTATCTAGAGCCTCCGCCGAGATATTCCACCATGAACAGCAAGATGTTAAGCAGCAGAGAGCATCCGGCGTCATTTTCTGGAGTAAGCTGGCTTGCGTAATAATTTATTATAAGTTAGATGATTGTCTTTTAGCTGCATGATGTTGTATAAAGATATACACTTGCTGTGAAATTTACTAGCTAAACAGTGATGATCGATAAACCTTGGAGGAGCAGTAAGTTAGAGTTTATTCTGATGAAGGCGCCACCATGGGATGCAGCCATTTGGGACACGCGTGTCCTCGTGAAACCTTTTTTTCTTACATTACTTATGATTCCAGAGAGTCTGCATTAAGTCAGTGTTCTGCTTTACCCAATAATCAAGTTATCTTTCCATGTGCCAAAGTATTGTTGGTCATATAGGGGCTTCCATCTGTTACTAAACTTCAACATCCACAAATCATTGCTAGAAACAGCCACTGGCTGCTGGATGCGATAAGTATTTCTTCATCTGTAAATGCCTCTCCGAAACAGGTAGAGGTCCCTATTTGGTTCACCGGGCTGCCAAAAGGTCTTGTGGCTTTTTAAACATCAGCGTTTGTGCATAGTCCTCATCCGTGAACCCCTAACACTGGAGAAGTACATCTTAATTTTGGCATAATACCAAATCAGCCTCTTGTGATTTGTTTCGTTGTTACACATTTTGTAATACAATATGTATCACCAGGATGTTGAGAAGCATGCCTCCTGGCAACCTGTAACACTCACGTTGCCTAAAGCTAGACTTGACTCCGAGAAAATGGACAGGGGAACCCAGACCGTTGGATTATTTTACCCTTCTAGCAAGCTGATGGAAAAGAAAGAAATGGAGCTGCTGTCAGAGAGGGACAAGAAAGAGAAGATGAGCGACCGTAAGCCGCTTGTAACAGCCATCAGTCCAGGCAGAGGTGAGGTCAAAGGTCAAATTGGTTAATACCAGAGGCAGTTAGGCCAATACCTGGGAGCGTCCATGTCTGGGCTACCTGGAGCTCTCTTTCTTCTGGGTGGCTTTTGTAAAGGGACATGATTAGTCAGGCCAGAGAGTTCCTAAGTATGCCATAGAGGCTGATACAGACCCGCAAGTTAACAAAATGATATGCAAGATTAGATTGCTTCTAGTTTTTATAAAGGGAACATTCTATGCGGTGCTAAAAAAAACAAAGATTGAAGTTTTACATTCACATTTTACATTTCCATCAAGGTCCTGGATGTTTTAAGGCAATGCACGGTTGGGTTCTACGGCAGATGAGATGTTAATAACTGCAGATTAAATGAATGGCTGTCAATGCCTTTTTTGCCAGGTTTTTGGAGACAGCAGCTGGATCATATCTGTGCTCACCTTCGCTGCTATACGCAGAGCAATTCTGATTTCAAGGCTTTAATTGGACAACCGCGGATGGGTAGGGTAAGGAAAATAACGTAGCATAAAACCAAAGCCACAAATAAGAGAACTTTTTAAGTTGCCTGGGCCTGTTGTCCCTATCCGATGGAGCCGTTAATACCCACAAGACCTTATATACAGCATGATTCACCTTGATGGACACTGAGTAGTTTTTCATTGCATTTAAGAAACCAAAATAGGTGTGATAAGTGGTCTCATAAATTCAGTTGGATCCCCTAAAGTAAATGTTCTACCATCCCATCAATAAAACTCCTTTCCATTCACCCCGTAGCACTGTATACTATCTACATATAATAATAATAAAATGTCCTTTTCACTTCTGTTTGTTTCTTTCTTTTTCTTCACACGTTGTCCTGAAGCACAGTTAGGCAATAAGATTGGCCCCTAGTTTTGTTTGTCTGGTTTATGTGAAAGTAAGTCAAAGACATTTTTACGGCAGCTTCATTGTATATGTTACAGAGTGTGGAAATGCTGTCACGTTTAGTTCAGTAATAACCGGGGAAATATGCTATTTTTTGCTAAAATATATTGATAAATCTGTGCCTTCACACCCATGACTATCAATCTGTGCTTTTTGATGTTTTCCGAAGTGCTTTGCTAGATTCATTCATAAATCCTATTGTGTGTGTGATAAATGTTAAGGCTAATGTAAATTAGCCTGTAGTTGTGGGAGGGGCTATGGGTACTTAACCAACGCCTCTCCTGCTCTAAATTACGTTTCAGCGTCTGACGTTGTGGACGCTGTACGGAAGGTGATTCTTACGTGGATCTCGGCACTTCGGCGGTATCCCGGCGGCGGTTTTTGTCCCGGCGGCGGTTTTTGTCCCGGCGGCGGTTTTGTCCCGGCGGCGGTTTTTGTCCCGGCGGCGTGTCGTTCCCGGCGGCGCTTCAGTCCCGGCGGCGTTTCGGTCCCGGCGGCGGTTCCTCTCAGCAATCCGGCGGTAATTCTGCCAGACGGTTAGGAAGCTGTCCGTCCTAGCAGGTTCCGTCGTTCCTGTTAACGTCAGAAGCCCTCCTTCGCTTCAGGTCGTATGTTTCTATCGTTTCTTCTCTTCGTTACTGCCCTCTGCTGACCGATTGTCAGACTAATTATTGCTATCTTTCTATTACCAACTTACACTACGAGTCTGGTCTATTGCATATTTCGGTCACACACCGCCATCTACTGGTGGTTTTTCAATTTAATTGGTGCTGTTTGTTAGGTATAATCAGTTCTCTCTACAAATTTAAGCAGTACCTTTTACTGGGAGTTCCTTTTGTTGTATTCAGTTTCGGTTGTGATTTTACATCTCTTCAATCGCAGTATCATTACACTCACCTTCTTAATATAATTTTGGGGATGTGGAATACTCTTTTGGATGTCGTTCTTTCCTGCATACTTATAACTGGGTTATGTACCAGCTATCGATATCGCATTCACATTTTAGGGGCTTACTACTCGGTTTACGCGATCTGCATACATAACTACGTGTTAACCCCCTCTTTTCTTCCTAACAACAGGGAGGGATTTAAACCTCCTACTCGTCATACGGTACTTACCTCACCTACGAATACGTGTTCCTTTCGGTTCTCCTATCTGGACCCTCACTTCGGCGTTTTGTTGTGAGTCCAATTCTATTGTGGTAGCTCCCTCTTGTTGCTTTTATTCAGTCTGATTCATGGTCTCACGGCATGGAGCGCTTTTTTGGTGGTTTTAGGGTTAATTCATTGTATCACTGTCCGGAGGGTTCTTGGGCTTAGGCAGGCGAGTGGGCTACTTCAGATGATCCTGCGGGGGTTTTTGTACTGCTCTCAATGTCCCAGCTTGTCATTGTGTTATCGGGTGTGTTCTCACTATGTTCGTTTCTGTATACAGTAGGTTATGTTTCTGGAGGGTTCAGGCCAGGGTAACGTGTGGTTATACGCTGGTAACATGTTATATTTGGACCGTGTTCACGCAGTCATGTGGTCATGTTTGTGCATTTGACCTGCTGTAGGTACTCAAGTTCGTTCAGCGTTAAGTTCGGTGGCCTAGACATTTACCAATCTCAGGCCAGTTTTCGGTTGTCGAAGCTTGGACCCCCCGGCGAATTCATAGGTTAAGGTAACTGGTTTGAGGCCCCTATCCGGGGTAGTATGTTTCAGCAAGGTAGTTAGGAGGCATTAGAGAGTTTCGTTTCGACATCGGTTAGGCAGCCTGCCTCGTGTACGTTAGCTATTGGCCCACCCCTCCCACCCCGAGGCAATTTCCCCTCCTCGCTTGGAGGTTACGTCACTCGAGCTAGTAATCCGTGCCTCACTGGTAGTTAGCTAGGCCGCCCCCTACGTTTCATCCCGCTCTAGCGCAGAGCTCGTTTAGCTAGTGGTTAGTTAGTTAGGTGCTTTGGTATAGGGGTTCTAATAAGGCTCCTTCTCCTTCTCTTAGTATGTCGTTCCAATCCGACCAAGAGGACAGGCCCTCCATGCCTTGCTCACCTGCGCCAGGGTCTGACGTCGCCACCCCCCCCTTCGCTCCGGGCATGGACAATTCCAAGATTAACGGCCGAATTAACTAGGAGAGGCATTCCGTTTTCGGCCTCAGCTAGGAAAGCGGAACTTTTCCGCTTACTATTTCCATCTCCCCAGTCTCCTGCTACTAGGTCCAGTCCGCGACAGTCCACTTCCGGGGACCTGGCCCAAATGAGAGATATGCTTACCTCGCTGGTAGCATCGGTCTCGTCATTACATGAGAGACTATCCAGTTTAGAAACCCAGCCGGCGGCTACCATCCCGCACCTCCTTCCCCCCCGTTCAGGTCCTGCCTAGCTCGGGACCACCCCTTGCGGCGCCCGCAGGGTCAGGTATGTCATCGGGCATTTCTCCTACAATTTCCCCTGCGCACTTTATCCAGGGTAATCTGAGGAAGGATATCCTGGAAGGGAAAGACGTTAACCTGGTCTCCCTTCTCCTAAGTTCCCATGACCTGGCGGAAAATAAAGCCTTCTCCTGTGGCGACATTTCTGTGGTGCTAAAAGCAAAAGACCCCAGGCTAGCCAAAAAGTTATCTATCCCAGAATTTGTCCTGGCCTTTAGCATGTATAGGGATGTCCTGTGTTCAGCCTTCCCGTCCAGAAGGGAGGAGCTGGATCAATATTTATATAAAGTGGTAGAATTGGGCTATAAGTATGGGGGTAGTGCGTTTTACGATTACCACAGGTCTTTTTCCGCCAAAGCAGCTGCAGCTCTTGCCCAATTTAACTATGCGACTGACTGGAGTAGAGTAGACACGGAATTATTTTGTAGGCATTTCGCAGGCCTCAAAACCCCGGCGTGTCAGCATTGCCAGTCCACAGCACATGCAGCTAACCTTTGTCCGGTTATTGACAACCCCCCTTCCACCAGCTCGGCTGCTTTGTCCGCCCCCTTTCGTCCTAGTCAACTACTTTCCAAACCCCATGATAAGTTTGGTAGACCGATCTCATTTCTAGGCAGATCACAGATCTGCAACAATTTCAATGCTAACGGTTGCCATTTTAGTCAGTGCAAGCTTCTCCACATATGCATTAAATGTCATAGGGCCCACCCCCAGACCATGTGTCCGGGGACCTTGTTCCCTAAGCAATGACTATCCCCGATTAATGTAGAGGGCCTTTTGGGTAAGTTACAGGTCCACCCCTCACCAGATTTGGTAAACTTTCTGGTCCAAGGTTTGGCTTTTGGTTTCCATACGGGTGTAGTAGCCATGCCCCAGGAGTCTTGGGAATGCCCGAACCTCAGGTCAGCCTTATCGGACCCGGAGGCGGTGGATTTACTACTATCCCAAGAACTGGCAAAAGGTTTCATCATAGGCCCCCTTCATTCCCCTCCCTTTCCGGTTTGGAGGGTTAGCCCTCTGGGTATTGCAATTAGCAAGTTCTCCAATAAAAAGAGACTTATTATGGATTTGTCTGCCCCTTATTCCTCGGCGTGCCCTAGCATTAATTCCCTCATTCCGGCTGAGGAGTTCTCGTTAAAATACGCCTCCGTCGACAACGCCATTCAGGCTATAGTCAACGCAGGGAAGGGCGCTTGGTTATCCAAGGCGGATATTACGGATGCTTTCAAACTTTTACCGATTCATCCTGATTTGTGGCATCTTCATGGGATTAAATGGAGGGGGGTTTACTATTTTGCTACCAGGTTAGTTTTTGGTTCCAGAAGTAGCCCTAAGCTTTTTGACACCTTAGCTGAGACGTTGACTTGGCTCCTCCTGAATGTTTCCCGGTGCCCGGTAGTGATCCACTACTTGGATGATTTCTTGTTGGTGGAGGCCCCCAACGCTTCCCCGTGCAGTCTACGGAAGCTATTAGAATTGTTTGATGAACTCCACGTCCCGGTAGCCCAACATAAATCGGCAGGTCCGGTTACCACGTTGGAATTCCTGGGGATAGTGCTAGATTCCAATAAGATGGAGGCCAGTCTGCCTATCATAAAACTTCAGAGAATTCAGGATATAATCCAGAGTTTCATGAGATCTGAAACCTGTTCCAAACTGCAATTGCAATCCCTTCTAGGCCATCTTAATTTTGCAATGCGAATTATTCCCCAAGGCAGGTCTTTCATCTCCCATCTCCTGTCTCTGCTGTCGGAGTCCCATGCGTCCGAGGAGGCAGTGGTCATAGATCAGTCCGCTAGGTCTGACTTGCGTATGTGGGCCAGGTTTCTGAAGACATGGAACGGACGTTCCATGTTTATTTCCCGACCCAGTCTGTCTTCCCCTAGGGTTTTTACGGATGCTACACCATCCCTTGGGTTTTCGGCTATTTTCCAGGATCTGTGGTTAGCCGAAAGGTGGCCGTCACAGATGCTGGAGATTCCCCGCTTCCACAATACCTCGGCCCTATTCGAAATTTATCCTATTGTGGTTGCAGCGACAGTATGGGGCAACAGGTGGACAGGTGATACAGTCACCTTTTTTACTGATAACATGGCCACGGTGGAGATCGTGAATAAGGGTAGGTCGTCCTCATCTCACATTATGGGATTGATGCGTAAACTCACGTGGCTATCATTATATCATAAATTTTTTATTAAATGTTCACATGTACCGGGAGACCAGAATATAGCAGCTGACGCATTATCTCGTTTCAATTTCCAGAGGTTTTTCGAGGTCCTACCCTCAGCGGCAGCAGCACCGACGTCTGCGCCGCTTTTCGACGAACTCGTTCTAGTTTAGAGATGCATCTGAACACAGCTCGCCAGATTATCTCAAGAGCATTGTCAAAAAATACCAGAAAGGCATACGATAGAGCTTGGTCCCTATTTTGCAGATTTGTGGCAGCATCGGCCCCCATGGACACGTATTCAGTTGCCACCCTCCTGGCCTTTGCAGCATACTGTCATTCGAACTTAAACCTCTCATATGGGTCAATTAAGCTTTATTTAACAGGAGTACAGCATCACATTTCTTTAATCTTTCCGAACAATCCCTCACTGATCGCTTCACACCCGGTCAAGTCATTACTGAGAGGTCTGCAAAAAACCAAGCCAGTTAAAACCCCCAGTCGTTTGCCGATTGATGGGGAAGTTTTCAAAGCTTTGATAAACTGTCTAGATTCACACCCATTTTCTCCAGCCGCTTGTGTTGTGCTTAAAGCCGCCATGTTTCTAGCTTTTTATGGTTTTATGCGCCCGGGGGAACTGGCCACAACACCTTATGCGACATCGTTTCTGAAGGTCTCGGATTTGCGTCCTGTTGCTGATTATTTTGTTCTATCCCTCGGGCATACAAAAACCAATCAGTCCGGGCCGAGTACTCAAATCACGTTCTTTCCAACAAATTCTGCTTGGTGCCCAGTTGCAGTCCTGGGTGCCCTTTTGGTGTTTTTGTCTGGGAAACCGGGTAACAGTCCTCTTTTGCCCTTTCCCAGGGAGCCATTGTCATCTGTTACATTTGTCAGATATGTGAGGTTACTACTGGCAAGGGTGGGCCTCAATTCGCTTGCATATTCGGGGCACTCTTTTCGAATCGGGGCGGCCTCAGCAGCATCTAAGAACAAGGTGCCAGCCCATGTGATTAAAAAGCTAGGCAGGTGGAACTCCTCCTGTTTCTCTCTGTATATTCCTCAACCTACGGCGGAGATGCGTAATGCCTTCGCGTCTCTAGTTCTATAAGCTTGTTATGGTTTCATGTTATGTTTTGTTTAGCAATAAAGTTATGGTTTTCTAACTTTGTGTCTTCTTTTGCCCTCTATAGGCCTACCTGGTACGTCGGTCATGGCACACCTCAGACCGAATAGACCCTCTCTTGGTCTTTGCGTCTCCAGTTCACTAATCATATTCGGTTGCCCCTAACACAAATGTTAAGGCTAATGTAAATTAGCCTGTAGTTGTGGGAGGGGCTATGGGTACTTAACCAACGCCTCTCCTGCTCTAAATTACGTTTCAGCGTCTGACGTTGCCCACCCTTACCCCCCCTCGCTATTCATTTCCTTCCTTTTATTTCCTCTTTTTCTCCTCTATCCTTTCTTTCATCTCTCTTACAGGGTGGCCCTCTATAGGCCTACCTGGTACGTCGGTCATGGCACACCTCAGACCGAATAGACCCTCTCTTGGTCTTTGCGTCTCCAGTTCACTAATCATATTCGGTTGCCCCTAACACAAATCACAATGCTGGCTGCGAATTACAGAGAAATACATGGTGCCAGTAATCCAAACTAAATCTAATTTTTGATACCCCTTCTGATTACAGTACGAATAAGGCTTCCCATGTTTGTTCATTTGCAGATTATATCAGCGACAGTTCATGAAGATGGCTATGAAGTCAGCCTGAGGTTAAATTATGTCTTGGTAACAGACAAGGTCAGTATCATCTACTGGCAAAAGCTCTCAAAGTTAATATTCCCTGATATATATTCTGTTATGTTGATGTAAAAATCATGACAAGTGGTTAGCATTATAATAACAATGAGAGTACTGCTACTAGCGACTCTATAATGACTGAAGAGCACTTCTAAAATGTACCACTAGGGGGTGTGGTGGTAACAGTACAGTCAGAGGGTCGCTGCGTTACCTATAACTACCTCTTTGTAACAGTTACGTCTCACGCTGCTCATTTCCAGAAGCTATAAAGCTACAGTTATGCATTCTTTCTACATTGTAAACTTGTTTCTAAGCTTGGGCACAGCCCGCCTAACTAGTCCTGTCTTGCCCATGATAAAGTCCAGCGGAATATGATTGTGATATATTGCTCTATACATGCGCTATATAAATCAGTATTTAGTAGACATTGTGCAATAGCGCATGGAAATTTAGACAGTGACTTATTATATTAATAGTTGGAGGTCACTTTCTGATGAATCTGTGTGATATTGGAAACGTTTATCGCTTGGTGCATACAATGTAGGTATGTCTAGTAATGGAGTAACCGAGTACCCATCTCTCATTTCTTCAGAATGTCCTCACTGGAAAGCCTATGAAGCTATCTAACAATCACTTCTTGAGCTCGGTGACAGAAGGCAGAGATGATCGCGAAGATACCCAGTCCAGCATAGGTGAGATTCACATGAGAGAACATATAATCCGATATAATCCAAAGAGAAAGCTCTGACACCGCAGTTGGATCAGGATTTTTACTTCTCAAATCTGGATGTTTCATATAGAATGACAAATTTCTAGTTCCGGAAACTCCGGCCGCATTATGCAAACTTTTGTCTCCATGGAGATCGGGGCTTTTTCTTGCCGAGGTTTTTTTTTTGTTTAATTAAAACTTTTACATGTATTTGTCAATAACATTACAATAAGCCTTCCCTAAAAATATCAGTGTTTAATAATATTGTACAACAGCAGCTGCCTGTTAATGCTCATCGATTACTCGTAGGCTTACTTCAAGCAGTAAAAAATGGGAGCTAGTCCTAAAATAGAATACGGCTTTAAGTAGGTACCGTTAGAATAATAATACTTCGCTAATAAAATCCGCACTAATCAAGATATAACAGGCATCAAAATAGACAATGAAGAATTTAAAATATCGCTTTATGCGGATGATGTGATTATCACGATAACTAATCCATTAATTTCAATGCAATACTTTTTAAGAGAAGTGGAAAACTATAGTTCCGTGTCGAATTATAAACTCAATCTCGATAAAACTATAGTACAAGCTAAGAACATTACTGCTCAAGATAAAGATATTTTATCTAAACAATTTTCTTTAAATTTAAAAATAAAGGACTTTGAGCATTTAGGGATTGTTATCCCCGAGAAGATTGACAATATAGTGGAAACAAACTTTCTCCGTCTCTTAAGAATATCAAATACTTTTATAAAAGAATGGAGACAAATTGAATTGTCTTGGTGGGGCCGAGTTAACGCTTGGAATTCTTATTTAATGCCAAGATGGAGCTATCTATTTCGTATGCTACCATTAAAATTTCCACAATGTTGGCTCGCCATAATACATACGTCCTTTCTAAATTTTGTTTGGAAGGGGAAGATCCCCAGGATTAATGTAAACCGGATGAGCGCACGGGCCAGGGATGGAGGTATGAGTTTTCCACAGATAAAAAAAATATTACGAAATCAGTACATTGTATCACATTGTTAAAACTTACCAAGAAACCTCCAGACAAGAAGTATGGTACAAGATAGAATGTAAGACGTGTGAGATAAACAGTCTAAATAGACTTATTTGGGCTTTGAAAGATAAAGATTTAGTGAATAAGGTTAAAAGTAAAAATATGATATTAGAGAATATCATACCGGAATGGTTAAAAATGAAAAAAAAATTGGGTATCAAAGATAAGTTAATTGATACATTAAAGTTTAATATTCTGGAAGAACTTATTGACAATATCTCATTAGAACATTGGCAACAAGTAGGAGTTAATATGATATCAGATATAATGGCATATGGAGAGATAATTCCCTTTCCCGCTATCTTAAATAAATTTAAATTAATAAAACCAACTATCTTTAGCTATCTACGTGTTAAGAACTGTATTAACAAACATGTTTTAATTTCACAAGATATACACATTAAGAAACTTGCTAAAATCTTCAGTCCAATAAAACAAACAAAACTTTTCTCGAAATGTGCAGAAGTAATAAGGCTAAAAGAAGGAAATACCCCTATTATGAGAATAATCTCAGATTGGGAGAAAGAACTTAATATCTCGATACCTGTTGGAGATTGGCTAAAAGAGATTAAGAACTGTCTATCTAGGGTACACGATCTCTCCCTCCTGGAGACACAGTATAAGGTCATAAATAAATGGTATTTAGTTCCAACTCGTATTTCAAGGATGTTTCCTTCGAATTCTAATATATGCTGGCGATGTGAACAATTTATTGGAATTTATATACATATTTGGTGGTCTTGCCCCAAAGTAAATATTCTTTGGAAGGAAATTCTTTCTTTTTTAAAGAAAATTGATAATATCATAATTCCAGATACTCCGGCATCTTTAATATTGCATTTAGGATGGCCCCCCTTATCTCAAACTCAGTTGAATATAACTATACATACTTGTATAGCTGTTAAGAGATTAATAGCTAAAGAGTGGAAACAAAACAAATATTTTAATCTGTCCCAAGTGATAAACCAAATTAAGTTTCAGTTTACAATGGAGAGGGAAAGGTCGTGTACAAACCATATGTCTTTTAAAAAAACTCAAATATGGGATATTTGTCTTCAAAAAGTCAATAGTATAAGTCTACTCAACATGCAATACTCAAGAGGTCTTGCCTCATAATACCCCTCTCCCCAGCTTCATCTCGGATGTTTGATGTTTTTTGTAGTATATGTTTTTTTTTGTTTTTTTTTTCTTTCTTTTTTTTTTTTGTTTGTCTATGAGGATAATAAGTAATATAAGCAACAGAGTATTCTTTGTATTGCACAATCCACTTTCGTTGTTTTACCTATTTATCCTTTGATGTGTGTAATGTTTTTATGTAATTTAAATGTTTGTATTATGAAACGCAAATAAAGAATAATAAAAAAAAAAAAAAAAAAGAATAATAATACTTGAAGTTATGTGTGTTGTTAATATTCATGATGTATTTAGAGGTTGATGTCAGTTTGTCGTATGGATAAACAATGGAGTCTCCAAGCCTATTGATAAGGTGCCGATAAGGACCTTTATAATGTCAAATTATGCAAAAAATCATCTACAATGATTCCTTCCCTGTTATAGCAAGCGAGGATGGCCAAAGTGCCAGGAGCAATAATACCAGGGTAAGACGGGCCAAGAAGAAGAACCGGAAGCCGCTGCAGAAAGAAGACCGACTTTCTGTATGTAAAACAAGGACCTGATGAAGGCTAAATTAAAATGAACATTATTAAGCTGTTATGGTTATGCCACTAAATATTCTGAATTTTATAATTGTTAACCATTATCTGTTACACTATACTCTATGTGTATACCTCGTAACCGGGACAGGGTATGTTTGGAGATGAGTTCATGTTTACCGATTTTTTTTTTTAAAGTTTGAGCCTATATAGAATAAGTGTTATTTAACCCACCTGCTATATTAACATCCTCCTCTCCTTACTTAAACGCATTTCCCAAGTTCCAGGTTATTAAATGGTTTAATATTTAAAAAAAAAACCCTGAATGACATAATGTCATCATGAACTGTATGCAGAAGTTTCCGTTTCGCCTTCTGCAAATGAGCATATTGTATGCAAAGGGTTAACTGAGGGAATGGGTTTCATTACATGACTGTGCTGCTAATCACAGCCTGAAGATCGAAAGCTCCTCAAGGAAGTTGGTCCAAAGGGAGAAGGAGACATTGCGGTTGTAGAAGAGCTCTTAGATGAGGTATGTCTGACCAGATCTACAGCAAACAGCAAGTGGGTACGGGCAAACGGTGGCCATGCCCAACTCTGCCCCAGTTACCATCACTGTCATTATGATATAATTATATTACTTCGTACACAGGAACATTTGAAATTAATCCCTATTCAAATTAATAAGTACACTCCATAAACGAAGACATTCTAAGATTTCTTTATTTTATATTATTATTATTATTATTTATTTAACATATTGTTAAAAGGCACATAAAAAGTGGTGATCTTTCTGTTAATTATCTGTGTTTGCAGGGAGCTGATCCTAATTGTACGAATAACGAAGAGCGTCCCGTCCTGACAGTGGCCGTTCTTAACAGGCATCACAAAGTAATCCCAGTCCTAGTACAGAAAGGGGCTGATATCGACCACCAGTCTGGGCCGTAAGTAATCTCAGCGGCACTGGAAGTTTTGTTTCGGCTACTACTTTTTACTGCAAATACACCTTTTCTACCTTTAAAGGGGCATCCATCGCTCCATCATGCTTTCTACCTTTCGGCGACTATTAGTGTATGTAGGACGGCCGAGGCAGTCAGTGAATCCAAAGCATGTTATTAAGTTTCCATGTTTCCGTTTATGATTAAAGTTTGGATTCCTAGATAATTAACTGGGTCAATATGTCTTCTTATCAGCTGTGGTCTATTCACTTTTCTTCTCAGCGAGGGTATATATTGTACAGCGCTACGGAATTTGATGGCGCTATATAAAACAATAAATATAAATGTTTTGGGGATTCTTTCTTAAGTGTGACAAGACGTGTGATTGTGTTTCTGATTTAATTGTCTGACAGGCACAATAACACTGCACTACACGAGGCCGTCACGCTTGGCTTGGAAGGCAAGAAATGTACCGAAGTGCTTCTGGGGTGAGGAGAACTATCTGTACGATCGTGTGTGTGTGATCATATAAAACACTTCCTTCCATGTATTAAAGCAGGGGTCCTCAAACTTTTTAAACAGGGGGCCAGTTCACGGTCCCTCAGACCGTTGGAGGGCCGGACTATAGGGGCTGGCAGTATGTTCCCCCACAGGCATACAGCCTCCAGCCATACAGTATGGCTGGAGGCTGTATGCCTGTGTACTGCCCCATTTCAGTGTTCCGGCCACCGCTCCGGCCATAGCAGGACCGGAGGATCGGTGGTCAGAACACCGAAGGGACGCGCCGCTGGTAAACACTTACCTCCAGCGCGCGTCCTTGCTTCTTTGCTTCTTCGCTTCTTCTCCGCTCCTCCGCGCTCAGTTGCCATGGGTGCACGCATGGGACGTCAGTGACGTCGCTGCGTGCGCCTGCTCCCGGCGGTCCCCGGTGTCGCAGGGACTTCACAGAGGCATCCTTGTGTTCCGAAAGCATCTTTCGGAACACATGGATGTCCTGAGGCAAAAACACCCGGCGGGCCGGGTAAATGCCCCCGGGCCGTAGTTTGAGGACCCCAGTATTAAAGCATACATAACAATTAATGTTGCTGATAATCAGAATAGTTTTTGTTTACCTTTGTGGTTTGGAATCTGATCTGATCCATGCTTTATTTTAATTTTATAATGAAATTTTAAAAAATATATAGATAAATAAATAAAAGGAATCTTGCACCGTTAGTCTTTGTACAAATGTATTATCTGTCAATGCAGCCGGTACTAACCACAATCCCTCGTTTAAGATAGTGTTTGTGATTGAGAAGCTACTATTCATGACCTTTCATAAACCGTCAAGGGCCCAAAGAAGTGTATTTACTAACGTGTGGCTATTCCAAATGGGCAATAAGGCATCCTTAAATGAATCGTAGCGATTAAGACCAGCAGCTCCAACCTTCGTCTATTAAAGGCTCCGTTGAGTTGTCGATGATACAAGTGCAGAGTGCGATTAACGATCCATGGCTTTACTACGATTCTGCCAAATTTAGTTAACAAGGTTAAAAATGTATTAATTATCTGTTGTTTTTTTTTCTGTTCAGATGCAATGCAAGTATAAAAAAGAAAAATGACAAAGGCATGACTGCGCATGATCTGGCCATGAAGAGCGGAAGCGATCAGATTGCTGCACTTTTCGCCTCTAGACTTGGACGAGGCATGTTGGACAAACTGACAAAGCCCAACAACATCAGCCTGGATGTCTTCTGATCGGAAATGGTTATTGTTTATTATATTTTTGTTTAGATCTGTCACATTTAATTGAAAAGCTGTAAACTTCTATAATATTGGTAGTTGATTTAAAAATATAATAAAATAAATTGATATAAAATTCATACACTTGGAAACAAGACATAAGCTGTTCTTAAAGTGGACCAGTTTATATAAAAAAAAGTTTTTTGTTTTTGTTTTTTGCCAATCGCACAAAGAGATTGATAGACGTAATGATTCACGCAGTGCTCTAAATACACGAGACGGGTAATAGAAGAAATGGTATGTAAAATCACATCCAATGCTGTGTTCTAAACACAAGAGACAAGCTGTTATGAAGAGCTTTGAGCTTTAGTGATACTCTGTTATAAACACAAGAGACCGATGTTAGTTCAAGTGTTTTATCATAACATATCTTAACGACTGCTGCTGTATCTAAAAGAAGTATCAACAAAACGTATAAACGGTTATTTATGCTCTGTTAACGGGTAATTGTGGGCATTTTTAAATAAAATGATTTTGATCTTGCATCCTCGAATTATTTGGGCCCCAGTCCTATCATCTCTATATTGGCCAAACTTATGATTATTCATTAGTATGTTTAAAAAAATAAAACATGCCAAATGTTTGTATGTACTTCATTAACCGTGTTGCATGATGTGACAGTGAAACATAATACCCTCACAATGAGAGCTGGGATCTCCTCATTTGCATATTGGGGTGTACATATTGCAGTGATGTTATAAAAAAAACAAAAAACCCACTCAAGTATGTTGAATAGACAAGGGCCCTTTTAACCCCTTCAAACCCCTATAGACGTACCGGGACGTCCAAAAAACGCCCACAAAGAAACCCCTATGGACGTCCCGGTACATCCAACCCTTCGTGCAGCGTCAGGGACACATCCCTGCCGTTGCACGGGAGACCAGGCTGTCGTTTGACAGCCTGGACTCCCCCCTGGCAGCAGAAGCCGGCTTTCTGCTGCCCGATATCCCGCGATCGCGCAGTTGCAAACGCGCGATCGGGCATTCTCTTCCGGGTTACGTCACTGCTGACGTAGCCCGGAAGGTCATCGGAGGACACAGATGAGGCACAGAGACGCTGCGATCTCTATGCAGGTCTGTGAGGACCTGCATAGAGATCACAGTGTGATCGGTGCAGGGGGATCGCGGGGAGGGGAGTGAGAAACCATCTCTCTAACTCCCCCTCCCGTCCTGAAAGAGAAAAGCAGAAAAAAAAAAAGTTAATTCATTAAAAAAAATATTAAATAAATCATTAAAATAATAATATATATAATACAAAAAAAAATTATAATGTGAGCTGTGATGTCATTGTGACATCACTGGCATGTTCAGGAGGTCCCTAGGAGGACCTCTAACCATTTCTGTGTAAAAATAATATATAAAAAATAAAAAAAAATGTAAAAAAATTAAAATTACAAAAAAAATAAAAAAAAGATATAAAAAAAGATAATAAAAAAATTATTAAAAAACCTTACTTCCCATTGCCCTAGCATAATATGTAGCCAGTATAACCCTTCTGCCCCAGTTCACAACCCCCAAACCCGTTAAGCCATAGGCACAAAAATTATACAAAATTGTACACCTTATAGTATGCTCCCTGGTGCTGGGAAAGTCTGGAAAATCTATATAAATTAGGTATTTCTGAAATCAGGACACCTGAATTGATAAACTTGGAGGGGATTTTCCATCACTTTACCTAATTTTGTGAGGATTCAGAGGGAAAATGTAAAAAAAAATTAGTTTAATTTTCTAATCTTCGCTAGTTTTTACTAAATTACTCATTCAAAATTTTCAGCTAATCATCCAACTATGGTATCAAACGAAAGCTCTATCTCTCCTTGAAAAAACAATATATAGTTTATATGGGTACACTATTCACAGGAAAAGAGAATCATCGCTAAACCGACATACCCCAAAAATGGCAAAATTGCTCTGGGCTTTGAGGTACCAAAAACCCCTGGGATTGAAGGGGTTAAGTGACAACTTTTGCAATTAAAAGGCAACAACAAAAAGTGCATTGATAAAAAAAGATGGATTAGCTGACCCTAAATTTCCAGTCAGTGACCCGTATCGGGTCACTTCCTAACGCTTGATGAAGGGAAACCAATAGATGCCTGGGAAAGCCCGTTAATTGATGTTTGGAGATAAAAGCTCAGGTCCTGATCAGGTTACCCACTGTAAAGGCATATATATATACATATATATATATATATTATTGCCCCCTAATTTGCTATATTGGTGCTACTTGTTGATTAAATGCTTTTTTAACTTTAGCTATATTTATAAAAATATATTTAATTCAATAGAATATAGCATTACAGTTTAAGAATATCATATAAACACTACAGAAGGTTCAGGCTGTGCCTTTGAGATTTATTTATTTCATTAAAACTACTACAATGTTGATGTTTTAAAGACACGAACATGCACCATAAACTATAGATCCAGGTCCTGTAGACAGCATATTCAAAATCCGTGATGATTTAGAGAGTGAGGTACTGCTGAGGCACATCATTTACCCGTATTTGCTTGATTATAAGACGACCCTGTTTATAAGATGACCCCCCAAAATCTGAATATTAATTAATAAAAAAAAAGAAAAAACCTGAATATAAGACGACCCTATAGGAAAAAAGTTTTACCAGTAAATGTTAATTCATGTAAACTATGTGAACAATTGTTTGTTAATAAAAGCTATGACTGAGAAAAATATGTTGTTTTTGTTTTTATTTCTTTTTTTTCAACCTGCCCCCCCATTTATGCACATCGGCCCCCAGGCTTGCCACTCTGCCCCAGAAATGCCTTATACCTCCCTATATGCCACTGTGCCCCATGATATGCCTTTTGACCCTCTAAATGCCACTGTGCCCCATGATATGCCTTTTGACCCCCTATGTGCCACTCTGCCTCCAGAATTGCCTTATACCCCTATATGCCACTCTGGCATTTAGGGGGTTAAAAGGCATATTATGGGGCAGAGTGGCATATAGGGAGGTATAAGGCATTTCAGGAGGCAGAGTGGCGCATAGAGGGTTAAAAGGCATTTCTGGAGGCAGAGTGGCATTAAGGGGGTTAAAAGGCATTTCACAGAGCACTCTGCCTCAAGAAATGCCTTATGCCCCCCATTTAACACTCCCCCACCCCCCCCAAACTTACCAGTGCTTCTGACTTCCCTGTCATGTAGCCGGGGCAGCATGTAGTGCTCTACGCGCTTGAGCGGAAGTTGTCTACGTGAATTGCGTAGAGCTCTACGCGCTGCCCAGACAAAGCACCGGGGACTCAGAAGCACCGGTAAAATTTTGGGGGGGGATAACACAGGAGGATCCAGGTCCCCTGCATCTGAGTCTCCGGTGCTTAGTCCGGGCAGCATGTAGAGCTCTACGCGATTCGCGTAGAGCTCTACACGCTGCCCGGACTATGCACCGGGGACTCAGAAGCACCGGTAAGTGGGGGGGGGGGGCATAACACAGGAGGAAGATCCAGGTCCCCTGCATTGCTGCGGGGGATCTGGATCTTAGTCTCATAGTCAGACCTATTTGAGGTCTGATTATAAGACGACCCCAATTATAAGACGAGGGGTATTTTTCAGAGCATTTGTCTTATAATCGGGCAAATACAGTACATAAAATCATGATATTTAATGTTTTACACAATCTAAAGCGTGCAACACTTGTTTTTCTTCAACTGCTTGCAATCATTATCTTCCAACAAATCTTTGAAATGCTGCTTGTTTTCCGTGCTGCTGCCTCGGGACATCAGTCAAGCAACACAGAATCCAAGACTGATTTTTGTAAATTTACAAAACAAATTAAAGAAATGGACCAACTTAAATTCATTTTGGATCATCACTTAATTATAATTGTGTTTCCCACCCAGGTCTGATATATGCTCTGGGCATACATGAATCTCTGCAGAATTTTAGGGAAAGACACTGAGGTTATTGAACTGCAACCTTTGCCAGGTGTATGAACTGGTGTAACTCTACTCCTCGAATGGGTCTCAGCACGTGCATCCAACACATTCGTGATTACAGACCGAGTTTACAACCCAGCGGCATCCTGCCCATGCCATTACCAGATTAAACTAGTAGGCAGGCTAATGTGAGACTGAGGAAAGGTCTACCAGGATACCCCTGAGACTCATATAAATCCTGTTGAGAGGGCAGATCCAGGCTGTTTGTTGGTGTTCAGCTGCCTGTTCTATACTCTTTTAGAGCTGAATCAAGTGCTGCTTGTATCCCTTGTACAATGTGACGTAGTTGCGCTTAGTCCCGATAACACAGGGTGCCCAGTGTCTCTCACATGAAGAATCAAATTGACCGTTATATATTTGATATGCAAGCGGTCTTTCTGCACTGCGTGTAAGCAGACTGCCTGATATCCCATTGAGTGACAAAGAGCATCAACCAGTTGGTGGTTCCTACTCGATCCTTACATCCTTCCCATGGGCTAAGGCTCTCCTCCTTACTTATCACCTCTTCCGTTTCCCGTCTACAAGATTTCACTCGAGCCGCCCCATATCTCTGGAATCTACTCCCTAGGAACCTTCAGCATTCTCCCTCCCTCCCAACATTCAAGAAACATCTCAAAACTCACTTCTACAGAGAAGCCGCACCGTCTTAGCTGCTAGAACTTCCTTGTCATTGATACGACCACCACACTACCTCTCACCTTTCTCTGTGCCTTATGTTTGTCACCCCATTCCCTCAAGATTGTAAGCTTGCGAGCCGAGCCTCTCCACCTAATGTATCGGTTTGTCTTAGTCTGTCAATTCTTGTCTTGTCATACCCCTTGAATATATGTATTGTATTAAGCGCTGCGTAGATTGTTGGCGCTATATAAATAAAAGGTAATAACCAGCTGCACATTGTATCTCTACCTGGCCGTATATTGTTCAGGCTGCTTTAACACATATACACCCATAGAGTATTTTGTGGGATGTTTCTGAGCCTCAAAGCATTAGCAAAACTACTACCGTCCTAATAAAGCAGAAATAGATTTCCCTTTCAGCCAATCTCCTCCACATCAAAAAAATGTCAATATACGGTATTTTGCACAATTACCTCGACACAACAGCTTGGTATAAACCACTTATCTATTATCTCTACAGCATCTGGATGCCGTTATTGAACTTCTGTACTTCCTCATATTTCTCTTGAAAGAAAGAAAAACTAATCCAAAAACAAATCACGGTCATTATTCAGGTTTATTTTTCAGCCAAAACTAAACGAAGAATTTTTATAACAAAGGTCATAAGTAAATATTTTTTTCGAGGGTTGGTCGAAGCCCATTGGGCAAAACACTTTTTTTGTACAAATGATGAGGACAAGCGATTGGGCTTTCAAGGCCAAATCCCTAAATTAGCTCCTTTGACGAAGTGTCCAAATGCGCAATAAGGAGTTGCAATGGTCTGCCCTGATCACCTCCGCAGCCTGAGGAAGAAGGCATGTTTACACTCTTTGCTATCCAAAGGATAATATTTGTCATAAAAGTCCAACACGTACTCCTCGGTCTTGAAGCCTAACTTCTGGTAAAGCAGCATTGCGGGGTTGTTTGCAGAAACGTGCAGAGTTACATCTTTGCCCATGCATGTCTGCAATAAAGGAAAGAAAAATACAGAATAAGTACATTTTGTACAGCGGGTTTAGAGAATGCCCTGAAGCAGTAAGGAGCAGATGGGGAAACTCATTTTAACAAAAATAGAACAGAAACTGAAAACTCAATTCGAGGAGGAAAAAACATCCTAGTCCATGTTTGACAATATAAGGTGTGGAGAAGACAAGCATACCCTTGCTTTCAACATGAATGAAAGGGAATAGGATAGTCATCCCAACAAACCAGGTCAGCAAAAACGAAGAATTATGGGCTGATGTTTCGTTTCACTGCATTAAGAAATAGGTACCTGTTAATTTTATGGTGCAAAAAAAAAATGAATAAACAATGCCTTGTACAAACTGGCTTAATACTGGCTCAAAGTATTTTTCCATGTGATTTTATTTCAACCAAATCCTAACTTGATATTACTCTAAAAGGTAGAAATTAGAGACCACCTGGCTACCGTATGCATTCAAGTGATGGGCCTCGTGTCCCTTTAACCTTATTGGCAGATGCAATCACTTCTGATGCCTCAAACTGTTAGGTGGTACATGGCACTTGGTCTATATGGTTCTCTCTCTTATATAAAAGTCTAACGGCAATCTTACATCAGTATAAAAAAAGTTACCTGAATCAGATGGTAAATCATAAATGTTGCAATGCCAGATCTTCTCCACTCTGGGTGAACAAACAGGAACGAGATGTAGGCTTCGTTGTACTTTACATCAGGAACCATGAAGCCAAAAGCAATTATGACTTTTTTGTAGAGAACCACAACACTGAAATCTGGATACTGCAGGCACTCGGATAGATCAATACCTGGGGAACCAAAGTTCATAATAATTTGTTAGGGTGAACAGGGCATTTACGGTGGCTTTACCAAGGAGCTGTTGGAGATAAAACAAATGTAATTTCTTCACAATGCCAGTGGTCTCATGTAGTGCACTCATGTCATAAATCATTATTAAAAGCACATCTATATGGTATAAGTATGATTTATTACATAGATATACTACCAGAAAGCTTGAGAAGCACATGTCCATTCCTGATGACAATAAGATGTCTTTGAATCTTTACCCCCATATTCCTACCTGGCCAGAAGAATTCTTGGCATATGCAGTTGATTGTGGGGATGTGGCTCGGGCGGACATAGCAATAGTCAATTGGGGATTCTGCCTCTGGGTTCCAGCTGGGATCGTTTCTATGAGGATAGGCACGGATCTGTGCCAGTAACTGCACCTTGGCGGGTCTTGTCTCATAGTCTCGCCTGGCAGAAAATGAAAAGAAAAAGCCCCTTTCATACAACTGTAATGGACAAACAAACATGCATGAGAATCAGACAAGACACTAGAGTCCCAAATTATAGACGCATACCTGATGTAGGGCTTTAGGATTCTGGAGGTATAAGGACTAACGATACTCAGGTCTGTGTTCATGTCCTCTGACGCACCCAGGCGATACAGAAACTTTGTCGTCAACTGTCTGATTCCTTTCCTTGCTGGCTGTGTATTCTTCAAGGCAACACAACACAGATAGCATTAACAAGATGTACAATAGCAAAAATGGCCATGCCCAAGAAGAGCTCACAAAAAATATTTTGCACAAACCACAGCAGCTGTACAACAAATGTCTATCTGGATAGCTATAATCAAAATACATAGTATTTTAGGTTGGGGAAAAAAAGACCTAAGTCCATCAAGTTCAACCCTGTCCTTCCTGCTTCCAAAACAAGGCAAAAAAAATCCTTCTTGACTCCAAAAGGCAATCAGATTTCTCCTTGGATCAAGAAGCTCTCAATATAAATATTTATTTTATCATTTGTATGTTCTGGTTTTGTAAAAAAAATATGCAGATTCTTTTTGAAGGTATCCATTGTATCTTATAGAACCACCTATCTTGGCAGTGAAATCCATACCTTTATTGTCCTTACTGGAAAGAATTCTCTCTTTTGTTGTGTATGAAATCTTCACTCTTCCAGTCTCTAAGGATGACCTTGTTCTTTGTATATGTCTGTTAATGAACAGGTCACCGGGGAGCTCTTTATATTGGCCCTGCACATATTTATACAATATTATTATATCCCCTCTAATAGGCCACTTTTCTAGCATATATATATATATATATATATATATATATATATATATATATATAAAAAGATGCAACTTTTTTTCATAACTAAGACGTTCCCATTCCCTTATTAATTTTGTGGCCGTCCTTTGCACCTTTTTCTAGTTCTATAATTTCCTTTTTAAGGATCGGTCCCCAGAATTGCACCGCATATTCAAGGTGAGGTCTTTATTGACTAAACAAGAGGCAAGATGACATCCCCCCCCATAAACCCATACCCTGTTTTATATATGACAATATTGGATTGGCCTCTGCAGCTGCTGACTGGCATTGTGCACTGTTGCTAAATCTGTCTACAATTATTCCTAAATCCTTCTCCTTAGTAGTTTTTCCCAGGGAGATAACATTTAAAGTATACGCTGCATTGTTATTACTTTCCTCCACAATGCATAACCTTACATTTATCTGTATTGAACTTAATTTGTCACTTGCTTGCCCAGTTCCCCACTGTGACTAAATCATCCTGAGGGGAGGAACATTAAGGTTAGTCTGTATTACCCTATCATAAAACACTGAGACATGGCTCTCAATGCAACATGGGAGATAATAAACAAATCAAAAGAAGAGGATCCAGGACAGATGCACTCTTAATACACTTAATACTTTGGTCCAGTTTGAGAATTCTCCATCTACAAGCACTCTTTGCATTCTATCTTTTAGCCAATTTCCAATCCAAATACATACATTTGCCCCTAAGCCTATTTCTGTCAGTTTGTACAGGAACCTTTTGTATGGAACCGTACCAAATGCCTTAGCAAAGTCCAAATAGATCTACTGCCAGGTGCAGTGCATCCACATCTTTTTCTGCATCAGTAACATAATTTAAAAATATATATAAAAAAGCCAAATAAGACAAGATGCATGTTGGGAAATATACTATATGCACAAAATATGGGCAATATAACATCTTCTTTACTCTGAGTTTTCATGTATTGCAGGGAGTACAAGGTTATTTACCACGGCAAGTGGAAGCATGTTTCCGCAATTATTTTAGAGATCACTTACTTGGAATCTGTCCAGTATTCTTAAGTCTTGGCTTGTTGTTTGAAACTCTTGGTCAGAGGACAAGGGCCTGTTAATTGAGCCTTCTCTAGCTCCATAAACTCCGCCTACGAGGAGCAGAGCAGCACTCACTGCTTGATCCAAATCAAAAATTGGCATCCCTCTCTCACGCTTGGCCTTACGGACTAATAGTTTTCTTCTAAGCCTCCTAGCCTCTGGGGTAACAGCAACTGCATTGGGGCAAGCTTCAATGCGTTTCAAAAGTAACTTTTCTTCATAAAGACTAATAGATTTGTACTGAGGTCCTTTGCTTTTCTCCTTTTCGATCGGCGCGGGCCTCTTCTTCAAATGTCCTCTTTCAGTTGCGGAGTCATCAAGCGATTCACTCTCCACCCTCTCGGCTCTTTCCTCTTCACTTTCTATTTCTTGTTTTATCTGCATAGAGGTTTTGACTTTTTTTCGACTCATGGGGCCTCCTCCAACTGGAGCATTGGGAGGAGGTATATATTCAATCCCTGGATCGATTACACCATCTGCATCCATCTCATCATCATCTGTGGAAAAGGAATACTGCAAATTACAACAATGCAGGTATACTAACCACACCTGATAAGACACTTTAAGAGGAAATAGTTCATTTCACTTAGCAATGCCCACAACATAAACAAAATATCTGAGAACTAAAAAGAGAACATTTTTTAAGCCTTCAAAGAACATGAAGGATTCATACAAAGTGCCCTGGAGTATAATGCCAACACTTTGTTGTAGCCACAGCTTTTGATAGTGACTTGGAGAATGAGAATGTGTGATGGAGATTTAAGTATGCTCACTAACTAGCTATTCACGTTACAACATACTTTACACAGATATGGAGAAAGTGATCCAGATCTGGTGGTCTTGCACCTATCAAGTCAGTGACATGGCTATAAGATAGAAAAAGAACCAAGTGTTATCCCTAGAATGTTTTTACTTTTCTTTTTATAAAGTCCTTTAAAGTGTTTCAGAGTTAGAGAGCACAGCTAACGGGAACACTACTCACCATGAAACAAAGCTTCGGGTGGCATGACATCGGGTATAAGATCAGCCTCAGAAAGCAGACTTGGAGTGGCCGAGTGGGATGCTGGAGTACCAGGGGCAGAGAAGTCCAGAGATGGAGAGGGAGATGGGCTTGTCATAGGAGTTCGGTCTGAGGAACTCATAGACGAGAAGTCTACCACCTCTCCTTTTTCAAGTACAATGTCAGGCCGACGGCTTCTACCGCTAGAAAACTTCACAGGTGTGGAACACGTGCTGCGATCTGCAAAGCCTGCAGCTTCTTTCTGGGCTCTTCTTATTTCCTTGGCTTCTTGAGTGCGTGACCTCTTCTCCTTCAGCTCAATAGCAGATTCCACAGGGTTTCGACTTGCTCTCTTCCGGAGGCCTTCTACAGTGATTATTGGATCCAATGTGGTTTTTACAGAAACTGGAGACAGAATACAGCTATGTGACTGACTCATCATACCACAAGCCCCTATGGCTTGCGTGATTATTCCACTTATAACAGCTTGGGCATATGAAAATAGTGTGTATAATGTACTGGCCGTTCACAGATCTCCTATGAAATACACAGCTGACAAATGCAATTCTTCTTCAAACTAAAATGGCACCTAAAAACGGTTTAGCGCTGAACAATCCAGATTTGTGCAGCTCCTAATCGTATATCCTCGACAGTTTAAGTATGTAATGTTGCCAGACAGAAAATTAGCAAACAATCAATTATAGCTATTATGTTTGTCTGTTTCTATTGAAACGCACGTTGAAGTATATTCACAAAAGTGGGGGAATTTATATTTCACTGGTTCCTGAATATAATCTTGAATCACATTTAGCGAGTCAAAAAAAAAAACAAAAACAGTATCGCAACTTTAGCCTGTGCTTCAAAAAATGTACTATACATTTTGATTTTCTAGATAAAGTTTTACTTAACTTAATTAAGCATACATAAGATTTGGGACAAAGTTACACCAGATTTTACTGTAAATTAGATTATTTGGCATCTACAGCATGCCACAGAGACTTCCACTGTGGATTTCCACAGGGAAATGATATGAACAAAGTACAGACAAAGAAAAAAAATATTAAAGGTTATGAAGTATAGCAATTTTATATTATAGTCGGAGGCTGGCAAACACTTATTCCATTTATAAAAAAGCCAGACAAGAAGCCATTGAATGGGACAGAAAATACTCAAGGCATACTAAAATGTGGCATGGGAGTCCAGCACAATACCAGTGCGTGAGGATGAAAATATGAATATTTTAAATAACTGTTTTATTCACATTGCACACAGATGTACAGGAATACCTAAACTGGTGCATCTTTACAAACTACAGCAATTTATACTATTTATTCAGGAAAGCCCTGTGAAGGGATGTGTACTCCATGGAATGTTTAAAGATACCCTGATGACCATGTTAAACTACCATGGGTTACTACACATGGTGGGATGCGAGACAATAGTATACTTTTTTTATGAGATCATACTGTTTTACACTTTATCCCTTAGGTTTAGATAAAACCATGCAAAGAAGATTAGGGTGATGTGTACACACTATGTAACTCTGAGGCACAGAATAACAGATCGGAAAATACTGCCCTCAAGTAATTTACTAATGTTATGAACTCAGATGAAATACCAAGACAATATCAGGAGGTGTGGCTACAAGAGTTAATTGACATATCAGAGACAATATTATTACAAGGCACTGGCGGTGAATTATAGTTAAGACTCGTGGTCAGAAGTCTATTGTAAGTTCCAAAGCACATTATTTCTGGTCCATGGCAATAATTACTAAACAGGAAGGTACCACATCAAGATAGGCATCTTCACAGAGAACATCCAAATTATTTAAATGACAGAAGAGCCCCCCCCACCCATTCACTCAGATTATTAGGCTATCATTTACTGTTAAAGAAGCAGCTTCCATTAAAATGTTCTAAAGGGAGTGGAAGACATGGGTAAGAGCGCACTTTAAGTTGTAAAATGAGCTAACCTTTTGTCTTCTGTGAGGGAGTGGAGTACTTTTCTCCTTCAGGTTTCATGGTGGGGGGTTTGTTGTGGACAAGTTTCCACCATCCTGGCTCTCCAAATTCTTGAGCTCCAGACCTGAAGAACAGTGGACTTCCCACAGAGAGACATCCAGCCACAGTGCTCCACCAGGTCGAGGTCTTCTTCCTGGGGCAAGGAGAAGAGAATATCAATAACAGGTTCCAATAGATCTTGTTCATATTACCTTAAAACAAGCTTAGTGCATATTGACCATTAGCACAAATGTATCCAAAAAAAGCCATCTTAACTGAATATTTCAGGCATGGCTACATAATAACCAGCTTTTATTTAAAGATGTGTGTTCTTAAGTTTCCTTTCAGTTAACTTACCTATTTCCCAAAAGAAAAGTCCAGTGTTTTTCAATAAAAGAGCAAATATCTTCCTTCCATCTGAAGTAGCCCTGTCGACCTGTTCCTTCCAGTGATAGATTGTACATAGCCAACATGACCACCTGTGTAATTAACATACCAATTTCAAACCTCTTTGCCTAAGACAGAAACTCATACATTCTTTGCTGAACATGTTCTCTAAGAATTATTTTCTGATGCCCAAAAACGAAATATCACAAAACAAAGACTATGTTGGCCTCGACATAAGTGGGTGTTTAGAAGTAGCTGTCCCACTAGCCTACAGATCACAAAAAACACAATGTTTTTCCACATCAACGCTTCAACATAACTGATCCCCTACGAAGTCTATTTCATACTCATCATGCCCATAGCACACAAACAACATGTACAAACATCTGTATTTTACTACTTACCTGCTGCCAAGTTAGTCTTAAGCGCTCAAACTGTTCTTTGTCATCATCAGAACAAGCAGAGCATATGAATTTGAAGAAGTTGTCACCTTTTAAGTAGCTGGGTGGATCACCTTGTAGCTGGGCTAAAAAAGAAGTTGAAATCTTTCATGAAACATGCTGAAGAACAAACACCTGTAACCTCTAACACAAAAATTCTGATTCTGAGCACAAATGGTACTATAAACAGTTAGACATTTTATTCTACACACAAAAGCATACATACAACTTCAATGTCAAACTATTAAAAACATGCTTACTTGCTGGAATCCATTTTTGACACTTTTCACAATAGAATGGCATTTCTTCCATCCATGGTGGATCCACGTCATCGCCAACGTCACTATTCAAGGAATCTCCACTTTGATCATGAGATAGATCGATAGATGCCTGGTCTTCAGATTCCACTAGAAGAAGTGTTTCTCCTTCAACCTCCCCTTCTTCCAAGCCTTCGGAAGTAGAAGTCCTTGTGGTTTCATCTTCAATATGTGCCATATGTGTAGAGATGTCCATCTTCTACACACAATAGTCAAAAAGTAATGTGCCTAGTGGTTTATCGCCTAGATAATCAGCACTTTCCTCTACAAGAAAGGTGGAAAACACACCCTTCCGCCATAGCACAGGAAACAATGGCACTCAGTTTTTGTATAATAATCCCAATTTTCTCACCAATGTAAAATAACCTTAAACCTCAGAAGCCTGCTTTGCAAACTTTGTAGGGGCCAGCTTAGGACTTGTTAGATCCTTCATTCAAAAGATTTTTCTCACGTTCGGCCTCAAGCAATTTAGTCAACTCAATCTGGTCCTGCAAAAGGCGGAGGTTTTCTTGCTTGCGATTCTGCCTCTCTATGTCCCGATATACACCTTCACGCAGTCTCTGCAAATCAAAAGGGACAGACAGTAAATCACAGATCACTTTAAATAGTTTTTTAATTCTCGTAACACTAATTTCAGTTTAACCTAAACAAGGTTTATTAGTGCTGTTTTTATATTCGTCTCCGGTTTGCCGGTGCACATACATGCCGTACTCCCCGATCGCCAGCTCTAACACTGGCTTGCGGGAGAGTTCGGGGGGGGGGGGGGACCTCTTGTGTTTGCTTGAGGTCAGCGTATTGGTTCGAATATAAGCCGCACCCTAAAAGTTAAGGTCTTTTTTAAAGAAAAGGTTTTGTAATAGATATGCTGCCACTCAGCGTAAGTGCCGGCACCGGAAGTTGTATACGCGCAGACGTTCACCGCCTGCGGCGATGTGCGCGTAAACAACCTCCGCTGTCGGCACTTCTGCACGATGTGCTTTAACAATCTACCTTGCCGGGAGTCCCGGCAAGGGATATTGTTAAAGCACATCGAGCAGCCGTGCCAGCAGCGGAGGTTGTTTACGCGCACATCGCCGCAGGCGGTGAACGTCTGCGCGATATGCTTAGACAGTCTCCCGTGGAAAGTGCTGGCAGGGAGGCTGTCTCAGCGTATCAGAGAGTAGGATACGGGTCCCCTGCACCGCTGTGGGGGATCTGCTGCATCCTAACCCTGCTGTCTGCCTGGCGCCCGGAACTGCATGTCCCAGGCGTCGGGCGACTTGAATTGCGCATTCCTGCGCTAAACCCCGAATATAGGCCGCACCCCCACTTTAAAGACTTAAAGTGTGTGTGTGTGGGGGGGAGTGCCACCTATATTTGGTTAAATACGGTATTTACTGCTACTTATCGGCTGTTAAAGTTAAAGTGCATATGAAGACTTTTAAATAAATAAATAAAAAAAGGCTCTTCTGTCCGTCCTTTTCATTACTAGACAAAGGAGGCGTCCAAAATGTTGGTGCATATAGTTAATGCAAATGGTTACTCTTCCATCAATATATATATATATATATATATATATATATATATATATATATAATATATAACGAATGTAAAAAATAGGAATGAGGCGATGTGTTACATGATTTACACATTTCTAGGATTTAGATAGCACTAGGGATGCACTTTTTTACAATTGGGGAACGTTCAGCAGAGTAGCTGTTACGGGACCTGTAATGTTTTTAGTTGCCTTTGGATTTGTATTTCCGTTGTAAGCGCAGCAGCAGCAGCGCAATCTCATTTTACAGATAGAAAGCGAGGTAGATTATAGATTAATATGCGCCACTCCATTTAACTTCCGTTAGGCTGCAACAGAGGCAAAATAACTACCTCACTGGCTGTAAACATTCTCTTTCATGGGGCATTTTCTCCATAGGACCTAAAGAATAGTAGTTTTAAAAAAAATAAAATAATATATATATATATATATTTCAAGATATTTTAAAGATAACGTTGCATTTTAACTTAATGTCAGCACTCGGTGTTTTTGAACAATGCTGCGCTGCAGCAAAGCAATTTTTATGAGAAGCGCAAGTGGGAGCCATATATCAACTTTTGTTTTGTTTTAGATCAGCTTTGTCACAATACAACAATGACACTTTCCGCTACGCCAAACCCCCTGCGCGTATATAATTTACACGCACATAGACGCTCGCACGACCTTCAGAAAGCGACTAGTACGTGAAGCGGCAGGAGTCAAAAATCATCTCTCTTTAGCCGCCGAGCGGGGAATGCGTAGTCGGTGTCGCACTGGTTGCACCAACCTCTCTGTCCAGCCTCTGATTCACGTGTACCCCAACGACGGTGGCAACGGACACGAGGACAGAGATGCCCAGCACCACCTTGGACCGCGTAGACATGCCTGCAACAGCGCAAGGCCGGACAGGGCGGAGCTACGGTGGAACGCAAAAGCCGGATATTGTGCTGTCGCACCGGAAAGGGTTTACTTCTTAGGAGACGCGTGAAATCACCGTTGGGAGAAGATGCCACCATCTTTGTCGATGGCATTCACCTCGTAGAGAATGCAACAGTCTTATTCCCCAAGCAAATGACGCATCTGACTGCCGTAGGAATTAGACTGTTGACTGTAGTTGACTGGGTTGTCTCTTAAGGTTTAAACACTTGTTTTGTTTTACATTGGTCCTCAGATACGTAATGTAGTAGTTGTATATTTTGCCATAAATGAGCATAAATGTTCATTCAGAAGAAGTCATTCTTTATAAGGAAGCTGCTCCATTACTCTTTAATTTCTGCCTCCGCACTTTTTTCAAGATCCAGAATGCCCTTTTTATGTTTTTCATATCTCAAAGACTGGATGTTCTTATTTGTACTTTTATACAATATGTTTGTTAAACCATAATTTCTCTTCTATCTTGGTATTTGATGAACTCGCACAAATTAGGCAATTAGGACAAGTATGACCTTCTTTTGAAATCGTAGAAATACATAGAACACTAATTATTAGCGCTAACATGTAAACAAAAACTGCACTATAATAATAGAAAATAAAAACATTTTTTTACAATCTATAATTTACGCTCTGCAACATTTCTTTATTACAGTAATACCCCGCATACAGGGGGGTAACAATCATTAAAAGCCACTAGCTGTCGGTAACATCTGCAAGTAGCGGCATCCAATCAGATGATATCTCACACGCCCTGGGCTGTCTGTTGCAGTGTGCAGGAAGTGACATCACATCCGCTTCCCGCATGCTGGATCAGTCTGCACAGAGGGAGAGAGACACAGGCAAACAGTATGGGGACAAAGTTGTCACTCGGATATGTTGCTTAGTGAAGTAGGGGGGCCCCAGGCCAAATTTGCAGCGGGGCCCTGTGGCCCCTAGTTACGGCCCTGCCCACATACATATAGCTGTAGAGGGCCACACCCATCCCTTATGTGTTACCTTATTTTTAATACTGCTGGTTAAGGGATTTGGTGAGTGTTTTATTTTTAAAATGTTTTACTTGTAGTAGGGGGTAAATGGCATTAGGACACATTTCCAAAATATTTTTGTACTTATTTTACACTGTTCAATTTTGCAATGCAGTATGGATAGAGCGGCCTCTGGGAATCTCTCCTGTACCTTTCCATGACATTACTAGGCTCCTTATGACTTTATTTATTATACTTTTTTAAGTGTAGGAAACTTTGTTTCTCCATCGAATCTCCTCTGTACTGATCACACCGCGATCAGCAATCACATCTCCGAAGCCAACAGGGAGGGCAATCAGCTATCCCAGCAAGATCTTTTTTCTCTTGAAACTTTCCAGCAGGTGTCACCATTGACAACTACCAGAAAAGAATGCCCAATTATGCGTTTAAATAGTAACAGCATACCTGTGCTTGGGCAAAGTGCCGTTACACTGGATCTATCAGGGGAAGCTAGTGATGTTGCTTGTAAGATGTATTTTTTTTGATATCGTATAGGGGTTGACAAATCTAGGACCCAGCCAAAAATTGTAGGAGCCAGGTTTTTTCCAATCATATTTTTATTTTCATGTATTTAAAGTTTCGCTCATATCTTCCCTTTCCTTTCTGTCTAAGGTGCTACTCCGCCAACATATGTCCCCTTGGCACATACATTATATATACATATTACATATTGGAAAATCTGTCCCAGTCTAAAGGTAATTTAATATATCTTTTATATATATCATAACATATATCTAATAAATAATAGAAAACAGTTTTAATAAAGTATTGTTCAATACATTAAATATTTGGCATATATATATTAATGATCCATTTATTAAAGAATTGCTAAATAAATTAGTAAAAAATCCATTCAATAAGATGATAAGCTAAAACATTAAATTATCGGTAAATCATGTTAACAAATGGTAAATATTATATTTCTAAATAAAATGATCAATATATGAAATGATTGGAGAAAAATCTATGTTCATTAAGTTGATAAATGCATTAGTACTGTCAAACGTAAATGAAGCAATATGAGTGTACCTGGAATGGAGCCGACTGTGCTTGTCACTTCTGTGTATCTTTCGCGCTTTCACAAGTAAACACCATACACTAATACACACTCTTAACGCTATGCTGACATATACACTCATGCTAATGCCATACAGTAACACACACCATACATGCTAACACTTTACAAAGATAAAAAATATACACTTACTGTAACACTAAAAAACAAGCTGGCACTACAATACAGCACACCAACTACGGCACTATATATTTACACACACACACACCGACTCTAGCGTTACACACTGACTCTCACACTACAGTATAAACACACACTCTAGCACTATACATATACACAGACTGACACTACAGTATACAACCACCTACTGACTCTAGCACTATACGTAGACACACATACACACATACTCTGACGCTAAAGCATACACACACACACTGGCACTATGATACAGTAGACATACCAACTCTGGCACTATACAGTTACACACTGACTGACACTACAGTATACAAGAACACAGACTCCACCACTGTACATATACAAACATACATAATGGTTCTGACAATACAGTACACACACATACATACATTACTCCCCCTCCCACCTTGCAGAAGCCTGCCTCGCCGCTGCCTGTCTTCTACCTAGGGGTCATGAAACGTACCTTATGTGACCCCATTGGGCGCCTCGCAGCCCCCGCTTCACTGTGCTGTTGTAGCCAAACAGAGGGAGTCTGATTCCTGATGGCGACCCTGGTCAGTGCTACCCCATTGTCCTGCAAAACTTTGATTTTCAAGAAGTGATTTTTCTTTACAGAGGTTGCTCCTTTAAGCAAACCTCGCCTATATTAAAAGCAAAGCTCAAACGTTATCTTAAAAATAAAAAGATCCTGAAGCAGTAAAAAGAGGAAACCTAGGCACAAATCTTTAATATTGCAACTAAATGTGGTAAATGCTATTTTCGGCACTATTTACCAATACTGCTTGAGTTTTGCTGATCAACAAAGCAGTCAGATGTTACTTTACATTCCTGCCCCAGGCATTTCAGTAAATCCAGAAAATGCAGCCAAGTCACTTGAACTATAAAATAGTTGACTGAAAATAAAAGTTAATTTGTGTTTACAAACATAGTCACCCTTTGAATCTTATTTGAACCAGTGGCTGTCCAATTGTGGGTTTTACCCACTGTTGTTTTGTGGTTCCTATATTGCTTGGGCCAACTTACTTGGTGATCAGATCCCTTTCATGTGCCTTACTGTATAGAAAAGCTTTGGCTAAGGTATGTATATTCATGTATTTATATAGTCTCGGAAGGTTTGCTTAGCTCTTGACACTATACGTTAAGTGCATTAAATTGAATTTAAGGTATAATTATGAAAGGGAGTACAACCGGTAAGTAAACCTTGAAGGGATAGTTGAATGTGTCAGGCAGCCTCACCAGAAAATAATGAATATTAAAATACTTTGTGATGACTTTAATATGAATTCTTTAAGATGTTAAAAACTAATACATAAAATACTAACCATAATGAGAAACAGAATGCCCCCAACATGGTTCAGCTGAGCACATGTCCTCCATGGCAAATCGTAAGGACACCACGGAACTATAAAGGGACCACTCAGATATTATATGTTAAAGAGCATATGATGGCTGGAGTGTCGCTTTAATGTAGAAGATTTCAGCCTCATCCAGATTACATTGTACATAAAATATTGTGCATGGGTTTCTAGGAGATTAAACTTTACTTTTATCTACTTCGTTATAATGTGTGCTCGTTACAATGCCTCAGCCTAGCTCAGGACTAACAGACCAACCCCAAATTGTAGAAAATATACAATTACAATTTCTAAAGTGTAATTCTATAAATCGAGTTGCAGATTGGCAGCTAAAGGGAAACCACTTGTTTGGTCCGTTTGAACTATATATATTATCTCTATTTTGCCATTGTTCATTTAGCACTGTGTAAGTTGTGTACTGTAACCATTGTATTGTGTTCATTTTATTATTCTAGTTCCTTTTTCTATGTTTCCCCTTACACCTTACTGGTGTGGTACTCTCATATACATGTTTATATATATATATATATAATTAATATTTATAAAATACTCTTAGGTATACACTATTCTAATTGGATCATTGGTAAGCTATGGGATTCCACTTCACGCCTTGTTTTTATCAGCGAAACTGTAAAGATAAAGAGGGAGGGGAACACCCAGTAACGGTAGACAAAGGTGAGTAGAATGATAAAATCAGTCCTTACCGAAATACTAATATGTATCCACCTGTATTGTCAACCAGAATGCCTGCTGTTGGTGGCACTGTTGAATTGAGAGGGTTTTTTTTGTAGACCCCAATTACCCAAAATTGCTAGACAGACACCCCCCCCCCCCCCCCCCCCGGTACTTCCCACTCTACAAAACCACTGCTTTTGCATTATGGACATGGAGTACTTGCTCATCTGGGTGTAACAGGGGTGCGGAAATACTTAATATTTGTTAAATAAGCACTACTAGTAGTACAATATCCATGTCAGTTCATTTTACATAAAAATAACATGCAGTAATACTGGGTGTATATCGTGGAATCAAGGAGAAATCTTAAGGCCACCTTACTGATTAAGCTAAGCATTATGCAGGGCTAGCAGGGCCAGTCTTGCAAGGGAAATTTTAAATTGCATAAAGAATCATGTGAACGGAAATCACAATTCTCTTACAAATTCTCTCACAAAGTCTTTTATAAGCTAAACTGTGTAAATATAGTGTAACACTGTAAGGTTTAATATTTAATATATCGTAAATATGTGGAACATTGTACAGAACTTTAGAATCATCCTAGGTTAACAAGATAAAAAATAAATGGTGATACCTAAACGGATATCAATACGGGATGCCCTAGATAAGCCAAAAGGTAGTTAAGTTATTACAAGTTAAAGTAAACTCATAGTTCAGGTCATTGTCCTGTAACTGATACGACTGCTTGTGTGAGAGACGAAAGGGGAACTCCTGCCATACTGTTATTGTCTTATGGTGGTAATATTTGGTGCAGAAAGGCACATAAACGGTAACTTTAGAATGTAGTTTTCACGCGGCTATTCACACAGCCGTGATCCTCTGCTTTCTGAGAAGCTGGTTTTTGCAACCTGGAAGTCACTTTGGAGATTGGAACATGACATCTGATTGTCCTACATGTGACACGGTGTGTAAATATTGACACACAGCATATAAATCTGTTTAACCCCTTCAGTACCGGGACGTACCTGGTACTTCCTGGTTAACAGTCACCGGTAGACCGGGACGTACCAGGTACGTCTCCTCCAAAAAACGCCCCCACATCACCACAATCGCGGTGATCGTGGGGGCGCTGCTGCTGCTGTCTGCCCAGGACTCCTGGGCAGACAGCACAGCCTGTCTAAGCCCGCCCCCAAGCCCACGATCACTCCCACGGAGTGATTCTCTAGGCAGAAACTGCGATTGCAGAAAAATCTGCAATCGCTGTTTCAGCTGCCACAGGCAGCTTCAGGGAAGGGGGGGGGGTATTGAATGGGTCCCCACACAAGTGTGGGGACCTGATCCAACACCCCCCTGCTGCCTGATCGCTCCATGAGAGCGTCAGTGCAGCGTTAACCCCTTCAATGCCGCGATCGCGGCATTGAAGGGGTTAATTCCCGTTTTTTAGGGGGTTCTGCTGCTGGTGGTCTGCCTGGAAGCCAGGCAGACCAGCAACAGCAAAAACGAGCCCCCAGAAGTCCTCTGATCAGTCCTGTAGGACTGATCAGAGAGACTCCTCCCCTACAATCTCCAGTCTATTGGAGATTGTGTCCCAGCTGCCAGAGGCAGCTTCAGGGACAGGGAGACAGGGTTCTTTGGTCTCCACATGAGTGTGGAGACCAGACCCCCCCACCCTTCCTCAGTTAACCCCTACCCCCCTCTTCCTCAGTTAACCTCTTCCATGCTGCGATTGTGTATGACCCCCATCGCAGCTTGTGGGGACTAAATATCAATCAATGCTGTGCTTCAATGGAGCATCAGCATTGAAAGAGTTAAAAAAAAATAATGTAAAAAATAATAATAATAATTAAAAAAACAAACAAACAAACAAATAAATTAAAAAAAATTAATAAAATAATAATAATAATAAAAAAAAAAATAACAGCACTGACCTGAAAGTCCAGGGTGCTTCCAGGTCAAATGCTGGGCTGATCAGATCGCCCCTGGCCAATAGGAGTGATCGGATCATTATGGCAGCCCACGGATGACCCTGCTCTACAAAGAGAGAGGGGTCATCTAGGGTAATTATGAAAAAACACAAATTTCTTAATAAAATGAAAAAATCATAATTATTACCTGATCACTTGTCGGTGACATTTTAAGTCGCTGATTATTGATCGGTCTCCCTGATTGATGTCAGCGGTCTAAACCTGTCACTTACAAGTAATCTGATGAAAAAAAATATTTAAAAAAATGTAAATGCACATGTTCCAGTTTTGCCCTCATAGCTTCCTCAAAAAATACATGAACCATGCATGTGAGGCCTTGTTGGAACCGGGGGGTGTTGGTGAACAAAATGTGGTGCTTTCTTCCACTGTTGCACATATGCTGTGCAAGAAATAAATTTTAACATTGAAATGTATTTGTTAAAAACGCAATAAAATAAATTTTCCGTGAACTTTGGCAGACATCAGTGAAGAAAAGGCTAGCTGAAAACTGTCAAAACTACCCTAGTTGAACACCTTGACTTGTCTACTGTTCATAAATATATACTTTTATGGGGTAATTTACAGCAGGGGGCTTCCAAAATGTCCCAAATGGGATATGGGCCCAGGAAACCAATTTCTGAAAATTCCAAATGTGAAAACGAAAATGCGCATGTTCCAGTTTTGCCCTCATAGCTTCCTCAAAAAATGCATGAACCATGCATGTGAGGCCTTGTTGGAACCGGGGGATGTTGGTGAACACAATTTGGTGTTTTGTTCTGCAGTTGCACATATTCTATACAAAATATAATATAAAATCTAAAGCAACATTGCAACATATGCAAAAAAAAACAAAAAAATATAAAAATACCTCAAAATTTGGCAGCAATTGGCGATAAAATCCCTGTTTGAAAAGTGTCAAAATGACCCTAGTTGTACACCTTGACTTATCTACTGTTCATAAACATATAATTTTGGGGGGGTAATCAGTATCTGTGACAACTATTGCAGTTATTAGACTGCCATGCCAAATTTGAAAAAAATTACATTTCAAAAACGTGATGCATGCCTTGCAATATTTGCCCTATACTGGTCAAAATAGATAAAAATCCTGGCCATGTTGGGTGGTTTCCAAATCAGGACAAGTTAATGAATATATTTGGGATAATTTTTTCCCATTGGTTTAATGTGTGTACAATTTGTATGTATACAAAACTGTAAAAAAAATGCGTTTTTTCATTTTTTCCCCACTTTTTCCAGTTTTTTTCAAACAAAACAATGTACTACCCAGCTTACTATGGTTTCAAATGAAAGCCCTACTTGTGCTGAAAAAAACAATATATGATTTGTGTGGGTGCACCAATTGATAAGAGAGAAATTACAGTTGAAGAAAGACATGGCAAAAACACAAAAATGGCTCCGGTCCTTTAGCGACACCTTAGTATCAAAATCCCGGTCCTGAAGGGGTTAAGGAACTAACCGCGAAAGGCGTCAAACATCCTTACGCAAGTCATATTGTTGCAAAAATAATAAAATGCGCGTGGATTTGCGACAATACTCTCGCTTGGTGTGCAGCGCTTCTGACGTCAACTTAGGCAAGTACTTGTGGCTCGCAACTGTGGCAATTACTGGCTATACTGCCTTTAAATCACACCACATAAAATAACTAAGTTACATCCGTGCAAAACCTGAATGTAAGCGTTCCTGCTCTTCTGCTTCAACTTCCCACTTAGCAACCATTGCTTTTTAATTGCCATCTAGCACCTGTGAAAGAAAGAAACACTTGATCCTCTGGCCTTTAGCCCCCTACAAAAGGACAAGTCTGAGCATATTGGTGAGGGGTACATTGTACACTTTTTGTTGTCTGCACTGGTAGAAGTACTGGAAGAACTGTTTGGTGGGGGGAAGTGGGTTGGTATTTTGGCTGTTGAAGATTGCAGCGGTTCTCTGGGGCCGAGCGGTCCATGACATCCAGCCCTCCTGTGGGTTTTTCTGGCAGGGAAGCAAAAAGAAGGGGTTGCAGATCCATTCGAGGAGTGCAACAACAGAAGAAGAAGACTGGGGTCCCGGTAGTACACTGCGACCTTGCAAAGACCCTTGGACAACCATGTTTTTTTTTTTTGTTTTTTTTTAAATACTTTGAATTTAATACTGCAAAAGAAAAAAAAACATTTAATGAAGAAAAAATCCAGTTTTCACATGGTACATGAAGCATTTTTGGAGCAATTAAAACCTAGCAGTAGAGTGCTAAACAACCAGTGTACAGTCCATCTTCTAATGCTTGAAACAATGGTGCTTACTGTGATTAGCTTTCTTTTCAGAATTCATACTTCGTATTTAAACATTAAACAGAAGAATTCCATCGGCTAACACAACGCCCCATGGTGCAATTGGAAAGGGAAGCAGCGTACATGGCGATAGTGTATCTTCCACTGCAACACCGGCGGTGACGTACAAGACACAAAGATTCTTGTTTTAATCTTTTTTCTCCGGAGTTGGAATTCATAAATACTTGCATTTCCACAAATATTACTGGATGTTTGCAAAGGACTGAGTGGCTTGAAGCACATTGTATAAAAAGTCCATAACTACTATGCATTGCCCCATCGGCATCAATAATTTAAAGTCCTCTGGTTAAAGCGTGGGACAACTATATTTTTCACATTTTCATAACAAAGCACTGTACCTTGGGCTTTAACACAAAATAGGTTTTTAAATAGATATGTCACTAAAATACGTTAGCAAACCTGAGAGTGAGAGCAAAA
The DNA here is from genome assembly GCA_023333645.1 of Sceloporus occidentalis. Classification (NCBI taxonomy): domain Eukaryota; kingdom Metazoa; phylum Chordata; class Lepidosauria; order Squamata; family Phrynosomatidae; genus Sceloporus; species Sceloporus occidentalis. Next base: position 16,440,161 of record JALMGF010000015.1, on the reverse strand, counting down.
GAGATAGATTAGAAATACTCTAAAGTATTTATTTAAAAACGAACAGTAATTCATAGTACTTGTGAGGACATCTGCTATATCTTTCTAACAAGAAGAACAATCTGACAATTGAAAGAGAAAACAGATAACTGAATTGTCTAAACAGGTTTGGGTGTCTTCCCAGCTAATGTTAACTTTAGTAGGCACTGCTTGCCTACTTTCATGGCAGCTACTTGCTTACATAGTCGGGTAGCGCTGCCGGGGCTCATGTGTGATACCACTGTGTGTAAGTACAAGTATTAGGAGTGGATGCTCATAGACTCCCAATGCACTGAACCCAGCTGTGACCTATTTTTTTAAGACAAGCTAACATGTCAGCGCATGGAAAGGGATAGGGTGGGGTTAAGGGAGTTCTGCAAAGAATAGGATGACTCTCCATTACATGGAGAGAGTAGAAGGTTATTTATATGAATACAAACAGGGATGGAGACAAATGGAATGACTGTTCTTTTAACCTCACATAGTATAGAGACTATTTGCAAGCTAAACCAAAATGTTTCCAGCAGAGTTAAAGGATAGATGGTACAGCAACCTAGGAAGGAAGGAAAGAGGATATTTAAGGTAGAGAAAGAAATAGGGTGGGGGATGGAAAATCAAGAGGAAGACAAAGGGGCCACTAGGTGTTCTCTGATAGTATGGAGGGTTTGAGTGGGATGTCACTTTCTTTTTGATATCATGTGACCTGTTTTCCCTTGTTTTCTTAAATCCAGATTGTTATGTGCTGAGCTAACTGTCCTGCTTTCCCATTTTACGGCGCTGTGGAATATGATGTGATCATATAAGTTTATTAAATAATAATAATCTTAATGTCATATAGTACCTGGAAGAGGACAAACATTCCTCTGGGGTGCTCTGCATATCTAGGAACTCTCCGGGTCTGACCCAGAGTCTCTTCTCTTTGCTGGGCAGGGAAGCAGTGCTTGGCCATGACTACTCTCCCCATGTTCTGCCCATTCCATGCCCACTTTGATCTGCTCTGGCCCACTTTCCTCCCACAAAGCCAATCCCCAGAAGAGGTAGAACTCCTGGTAGCCCACCTTGGGAAATTCCCAGGTACGGTGCTTTGATTTGGGATTTAGGCAATTGTCTAAAACAGTCTAAACAAAATCAAGCAATGTGTAGTGATGAGCTGAACTGTGTCTATCCTTCCCATGCAAGTCTGTGCTACTGAATGACAGGCTATGTGTTTGAGGACAGCAGTGTCTGTGACATGGCTTCTGGGAGGTTTTTTTACCTCTGCTATGCAGCTCACACCCTCTTCCACTGTGTATCTAGTGTGTCGGTTTATTACCAATATCCTATTGTTTAGTAAGTGAAATGTCAGCCTAGACTGAGACTGCCTGAAGATTTACAGCCACTGCTACCTGTTAGCTGACCATTTACTTTGCTGTGTGCCAGATGTAATGAATTCCAAGAATATAACATTGAACTTTTTGTTTTGTTGCATGATTCAGGGTTAGGCAACGCATTGCTCCCCACTTTTTGTCCGCTATATCTTATCTAGGAGGTCTGCCATGTATGTATAGCATATGGTATATGTGAAGAATCTATGTACCCTGTGTTTGTCATACCTGTAATTTAATCAGACAATGTATGTTCGCAGGTTGTATTGTTGCAAGTCTTTTCTAGGAGCTCTGCTTATCACTGATGACAAGGGCAACTCTTGTATTGAAGTTTTGGAGATATACACCATGGTGAGAGAATATAATAGGTTGTATTTGTCACCTTCATTCTGCTTCCATAGAGCAGAAAACAATTAGCTCCAGTAATTCCTTGAAAATCAATAGCATGTTTTTGGGTTTTGGGGTCTTACTACTTATTTAACTCCTACATATATTTTAAGCAAAACTTCTTTTTGGGCTGCCTTTATATCTTGAAAAGACAAGTAATAAGTGCATTTTAATAATTATGACCCTAAAGTGCATATTTGAGGCCACAGGGGCATAACTAGACGCCTCAGGGCCCGGGTGCGAGAATCTGTTAAGGGCCCCCCCACCCCCTCACCCCCCCCAAAAAAAACATGATTTTTACCCAACAATTTTTTTCAACTAATTCAACAAATTCAATTTACATATTGAATCATATCTGTAAAAAAATCTAAGCAAAAGGGGCGCATGTACAAAGGGCATAATCCAGAATTGTATACGTGCGCGGGCCGCACTCATTTTTCACTGTGACAAAAAATATGGCCTTTAATAAAATATGCAGATTAAAATAGAGTAAAATGACACAAAACCTTTACTCTTCCTCTCACTGATTTCTGGGCCTTGAAAGTTTTGCGACTACAAATTCAGGATTCCCTAGATTTATTCTAGGGATGAACTAAAATGAAAATTCTGGACCAAAACATTCAGGGTTCACTTAGCCAAAACCGAAAATGACCCCCACCTTTAAAAATAATAATAATAAAAACTCACATGTTTAATAAAAGTAGCTAACACACAATTGGACAAAATTAGCAATATGACTTGGCATGATAGGAGTGTGATTGCTAACAGCAATCACACTCCTATCATACCCAGGCAACCAGTAAATGCTGGAACCTAGGCATTATGGGACTGTGATTGCTGTTAGCAATCACACTCCTATCATGCCAAGTCAGCCAGTACATGCTGGTACAGGGTGGCTGTAAGTGCAGACCCCATACTGCTGGCAGCATCACTACACAAGGGGGGCAGCTGGCCAGGTTTCAGCATGTACTGGCTGACTTGGCATGATAGGAGTGTGATTGCTAACAGCAATCACAGTCCCATCATGCCTAGGTTCCAGCACTTACACATCCATGCTATCACACACACACACACACACTCATTTATTCATATAATCATTCATTCACAGATTCATTCCCTCAATCACACACACTCATTCAAACACCCTCCCCACCCCCTTACCTGCACTGCAGCTCCTCGATGCCGCTCACAGACCTCAGCAGGGGGCGCGGCCTCCCTCTGCCTTCTCTGCTAAAGAACAGAGGAAGTAGGATGTCCGCTTCCTCTGTGCAGTCCAGAAGACCCTCCCACAAGTAAGTAGCAGGGCTTGAGGTGCGGCTCGCGTAAGATCGGTTGCCCTGGCTGCCGATCTTACGCGAGCCGCACCTCGAGGTCTCGCGGGCCGCATTTGGCCCGCGGGCCGCATGTTGGACGCCCCTGCCTTACTTAAAAAAAAAAAAAAACGGAAAAAAGATTTCGGGCGGCCCCTTGGATTGGGCCCCCCTGCCGCCGGGGCCCGGTCGCAGTCGCAACCCCTGCGACCCCGGTAGTTCCGCCACTGTGAGGCCATCATGTTACAAACGTGTGGTGTTATAGCATCCAATAGGAAGTGCTGCCACCAATTAGCCACATTCAGTATTTCTGAGCACTCTTCATAAAAATGGTAGTTATAAATATCTCTTAAACCTTGGCCCATGAATGTCTTAATCATTTCCCTAAAATTTATTGTATATAATAACCGCCACTTCAAAAATCAAGGCGTCTATGGCAACAGTCCCCTCAGGGTTCACGTAATACCAGGATTCCACTTCGTCCCAATATAGTATATCCACCGACCTTTATCAAGCCATTGATTGATAAAGGTCCGCATGGACTGAAACATCGCCTGTTTTATGTTGGAATAAATTACCGTATCCATTGAAGAAGTGTGCTGTGTCCTTTTTCTGGTGGATACAAAACAGATACGATGATCAGACGATTAACCCCTTAAGGACAATGGGCGGTCCCAAAACCCATTGAAAACAATGCATTTTGAGCCCGTACATGTACGGGCTTTGTCATTAAGGGGTTAAAACTCCCCTTTGTATACAGATTAGAGATACCACCAGGTCACCCTTACTTACCTATACTTTTTTGAACCATTTTCTAGAACCCTAATAACCAACAGCTTAACCCCTTCAGAACAAAGCCCATACATGTACGGGCTTACAATGCATCGTCATTAAAGGGTTTAAGGACAACCCTGTCGTCATTATGGGGTGAAGCTAAACTCTAAAACCCTCCCCCATCTTGTGCTGGGAATGCAACATGTTGTGTTAACGTTACTAAACATACAGCTGCTTTACTAGGCTCACCAACACAATGCTATCTTCCCATGGGTTAACTGTTATGACCTGAGATAAGAGGTGACGCACCCGCTAACTACACTCAGCTGCTTGCACTCTGTACAGTTACAGGAAAGATTTTCTACTTGATTGTAAGCTCACAAGAGCAGGAAGGTTTTCTGTCTTAATGTGTATTATTGTTAGTTTTGTATAATGTCTATTTTAATGTTTAGTTATAGTACTGGCACCAGTGGCACCGTCCTTACTTCTGGGTGTTGGGATATGACATAATTTACTTTTAAAGGAAGTGTGTTTGGAGGAAACTATGGAGTATTGTGTTGACTCGACACAGCCCTCCATAGTGTTAATGGGGAGGATGGAGAGATCAGCCATCTCCCTTTTAACCAGCCCATTGACTAGTGACCATATCTGGGAGCTCACCCAGTGTGCTGCTTCTCCGGTTCTCCAGTTCAAGACCCGAATCCTCCGGGTCGCGGGAGCGGGGTCTTGACACTGAAGTCAGAGGGAACTCTCACTGACGTCAGGGGGAACTCCTACCGATGTCAGGGGGCCTCGTCCCACAAGGGAAGGCTCCAGGTAGCCAGAGCTCAGAAGTTCCCAGGTATGCTAGTGACATTACGGTAAGCCTTATCGCCCTGTCATGTGGGGGGCTGCCACCCCTCTGGACCAGGAGCCCTAGGCCACAACATGCCTCTGACTGGCACTCGTAATAAATATAATGTAATAAGGGTAAATGTCTACTAATAACTTTTGTTTGTTTTTCTGCTGATTTAAAGGAACGTAAAAAAAATATTATTGGTTTAGCCTTGTTTCACCATCTAATGAATAACAAACATACCTGGGAACCTTTTTAAAGAGCTGACCCTCGGACTCTTACAATATTATTAATCCTTTAATAGCACATTGCGAATATTCTATGTAGTTACTTGTCAAATGTGTCAAAAGTGCTCCTCCAAGAAACCTTGACTTGTCATTATCCAAAGATATACTTGAGTCACCTGCATTCAAGCAGGGATATCAACCATAACATACTAGCAGCAAATCCACCAACTGGGACTCTTATACATGATCCCAGTAGTGTAGAATAGGAAGAAGTCAACCCCAGACTATGTGACCCTAAGAGTATGTCCCTTCACCCATAGACTCGGAGGCAAACCCTAAGAGTTCCCAATTATGACCACAAGCATGCAGATCACTTCTCAGCTGGATGTAAAAAAATGTCAGATTGTAAGCACCCAGGAACCATGTCGTCATTATGTTTATGTAGTTTTTAATAACCCTTGACTATCATTATGTTTGTAAGTTTTTTTTGTTTGTAAATTTAAAATTACAAAATTTGGATGAGTTTGTCTTGTCCAGAAGCTGTTAAATAAAAATGTATTGTTCAATCAGTTGTAGTCAATTGTAGTTGAAGTTGTAGTCTCTCTTTGTGTTTAAAGTTGGGGCTATGAATAAATGTCATGGTGTGAATGGAGCTATAACTTGACCTCAGATCGGCAGTAAGCAGTGAATTTGCTGGCCTGAATGATGCTTCACTAAGGATGTACTAAGGGACTTTACTAAGGGACTCCACTTACCCCAGAGCTCTTCCACTTTCTATTCATATGGCAGCTGAAAGGGGTCAGAACTATGGGTAAGGCACCCCCAGGCTTTATGGGGACTAAATGCTTTATCCATACCAATGACTTCCACAAGCCCTGGCATGTACACGGTTGTCTGATGTTGGTGAACAGGATCTTATATAATGGTGGACAAAGAAAGAGTCATGAAGCAAGCATGGGGCAAATATAGCTTAAAGTGCATACAACTCATGTGTCATTTGCCCTAGAAAAATGATGGTGAGCTGCTGTACCTGGGGACATCTACCGTTGTACCTTTATATATCGTTTATAAATAACGAAGGAGGGCATGGGGCAGTGACTTTGCTTGACCCAGGGACATGTTTGGTAAAAAAAAAAGTATGATGGATGACCACTGGGGAAAGGTGGGCTGAGTTCAGCTATACCAACAGGGACGCCAACATGCCTAATAATATTATATAATAAGAATCTTGTAATATAGACATATGTCATATATGCCTGGATTTCCATAAATCAATCTAGGCCCTTACCTGGATCATAACTTGTATTAGCCACATACATTGTCCACATACATCCTTGTTGTATGTCTTAGGCATGTCCAAATTGGTATCAGTTTTTTTTTATTTAACTTTTTTTGGGTGATGACAAATGAATCGGCATGGATGTGGCTTAGTTGCACATATGGTTATTCTCTCCCACACTCTACCCTTTTTCCATACTCCCCCCATATACTAGCTAAGCCATGGCTAGTATATACAATATTATATATATTTACAATTAGGAGCATGGAGTTAAGGTGAGGGAGGATATCTCCAACACTTAATAACAACTAAACAGTAACAATTTTCTGTAAATGTAGAATCAAATGACGTACGTTATGTTTTCACTGCATTCTGAAACTACTATAAAATACCAGAGTTTCAGTGCCAGAGGGCGTTGGGTAGGGTGTGATGTAACAGACTCGCTAGAATTACTGACAATGATCGTAGAATAAAATGCGTGGTGAGATAATAGCTCCAAAAGGTCCAAATGGAAGCTGTCCTAAAATCTATATTGTATAAAAACACTATTGATGGTGGCTCATATTTAACAAGTAATGGGATTGTAAACTTTGTATAGGTTTGTGAATGAGCTGTGAATTCATTCTTCCTAAACCATTATTACAATGCTTGAGTGAAAGGGTGTGCCCGAAATTTTCCTTTGAAGGGTATGTTGTAAAAACACTTTCAGCGGATCACTGGATGACAATATTGTGTTGACACACTCATCTTGTTATACATTTGCTTCTGGAATAGCTAAAAAAGAGTAATAATTTTCTAATTGGTTTCACACCTTTTTAAGCTTTTACTTGATAAAGAAGCCCTTAAGGTATGAAATAGTATGAGGGCAATCAATGAAGGACATCCTACTATTTGTACCCTGAAGCTACAGCTTGTAAACAATCTACACTGAATGGCCTGTAAACTAGCGTTTCAGTGAGACTTCAAAAGGAATATTTAATTATAAAAGTATACAAATCAAGATGGTAAAAAAGCTGCATCCTAATGAGCACATATGATCCTGATGATCACTTTTCCATTGTATTGATATATGTAAATAACCAATCAGACTGCATATTTGCAATATTTAGGATAGCCAAAATTACAATAATAAAATGTAGAACTTTGACACATAGGTATGTGGCTGCTTACAAACATATAACTATGCTATTTATCAGGCCTCATACACTTCTGTAGCATTGTGTTAACATTACATAGCTGATGCATTGGCAAGCGGGATAAAAATTGGGCCTGGCACTTTAAGGCCAGCTGCTGGTAACACGCAGCTGAACACTACATTCTTACACTTTTGCACCCTGCGTTTAGGTGAATGCAGTCTCCTATTAAAAGGCTCAGTCCGTTGTCTGATCTTCCTATCCAGTGTAGGTTTAAATGCTCTCAATGTATTAGCCTCCACCACTTCTACTGGGAGACTGTTCCATTTATCTACCACTCTGTCAGTAAAGAAAAAACTTCATTACATTACATCTGAAACACAGCAGTGATGGGATCACAATAGAAACCAGTGCAAAATATTATCGAGCTACCCAAATTTGCACCAGTTTAGCATTAATAAGCATAGCTCTTTGTGTCAAAATTACTATAACTGCCATGAAATTCCATCAAAAAAATAAATCTAAACTTAAATAAATTGATATTTGCAAACCTCTCAATACTTAAAGGGGAAGACCAGATATTATTTCCAGGTAACGAGTAAATCAAACTATGTTGGCTTCACTGGATTTGTTGTCTGGCTGAATTTGGGGTTGATTAGGTAAATGAACAAATACCAATTGCACTTCACCGAGTGCCACCTGGGGAGGTTAAAGTTAAGATAATAAAAAAGTAAATAAAAAAAGGAAAATTTAGTACTGTCTCTTTAAAATATGTTTGCAAGGAAAATGGCTTGTTTTGTTGACTTTTAGGTTGTTTAAAATAAATATTTGATTTTAATTTCGATAAAAGAAACATGATCTCTATTGATTTGGTACAGTACCTAGAAAGAGGACATATTAGTGAAAGAAAGAAGGCATTTAGTCAAAAAGTGAGACTGCTTTTACACAGCATTGTTCACTACAATATTATATCTATCTATCTATGTTCACTACAATACTATATATATATATATATATATATATATATATAAGTGTGTGTGTGTGTGTACTTAAATCTGTTGTAGAGCAGAGCCCCAAAGCATGCCTGTCTGGCTCCTGCTTTGTGATTGGCAGTTCTGCATTCCTTCCCTTTACTCCTTGGAGGTAAGAAGCCATACTTTAATCCTGAGAGCTACTTAAACCAGCCAAGGAAATCCTTCATGTCTCTGTATCCCAAAACCCTCTCACTCCCCTTCCTAGTCTTCCAGAACTGGAGTCATTTACACCCATTCTTGTGCCATTGGTGATTGTGATGTGGCTCTCGTTGTTCTTACTTTTCTTCTTTAAACCTGTTGTGCATTCACTGACCTAATGGTTGCATTTGATTAGTTTCCTGACCCAGATCCAAGGCAGCCTCATCTGCTGTATTTGCCCATACATGTAGGGTTTGGGGACTATTACCCATCATAGGGATGCAAATCTGTGACCTCTAGGACAATTCCCCACCCCCCAGTATATCAGTACCCTGTATATACCCAGGACGATTTTGTAAGGGCAAACATAACAGCTATCAAGAGGGGCATATATTAACCCCATCCATGCAAGTACCAGACCCCAAGAGCTTATGGATGACCACATCAGTTTGCATAGAACATCAAACACTCTTGGGTCCTCTATATACTTACCAAGGCATGATCGATCAAGTTCTGCAGCTCTAGGTCTAGGATTTAGGTGACCTACAACACTCATTATTATTGCCTCCCCCTGGCTGTGCATGTTGGGAGTTACAGATAAGTTAGTTTTAATTAAGGACATTTCTGCCTCATTGCGGTTTCTGCCACATCAGAGTTTGCCTCTCTATCTCTCTCTCTCTCTAGTTCACTCGCCCCAAGCGGTAGGAGGAAAGTCCTCACTAACCTGACACCTCACCCTCAATGTGCCTGAAATGTGAGCAGCTCCCAGGCATCAGAGGCCCTGAAAACATGCAAAGTGATAGCGATCCACCTTCACGGTGACCTTTGGAACACAAACGCTTAACGGATCCTTCCCTCTCCGCTTAGTCCTGGCACAATGCGGACATTCTTCCACCGGGACCGATCACCAACGATATACAATGGAGACACGTTATTTCATTACATACCAGGGGTACCGATTAACCCTTCAAGCAAACATAACAGCTCACAATTCTACTGGATTTATTTGATGCCCAATGTCAAAGTGCATAAGGTTACCGCCATAATATATGTATTACCGTATATTTAAGGAGTCGGTGACAACGATCTGATCTTTGCCTTCACAGCTGATAAAAGCCACCCTATTGCTCTTTAAATAAACAATAAGAAGGTCAGTTTAACGCTTACAGTACTGAACACTAACTTTTATTTACAAATGTTAACAATCTGCAACTGGGGTTAACCCATGATGACTTTAAAACATATATATATATATATATATATATATATACATATATATATATATATATATATATGTAGATGTGCATATACTTAATGCCAGGCTGAGAATACCTTTCTGTCTTTTTTGTTCCCTGGTGTTGGGGATGGGCGAAGTATTATTCCTCGCCCTGGGGTGGTGTTTGATGTAACCGACTCAAAACAATAGCCCTGGCACCCGAAGAAACCACCTCAGACCTGCTTATCAGGGGTGAGATTGGGCCAGTCTAAAACAATAAGGCAACATCAAAGATGACACTACAGAAGGATGGGGATTGTTTAGGAGATGTGTTGGATTATTTGTTGGTGAAACTTCATATACTGATTTAGTTATCTAATGTGTAAACAATATTACATATACAATATACACTTTTATTATTATTTCCACTATACTGTTACACAGTAGGGACTCTTGTTGCCCCTACAAAGGGGATGGTGAGCTCAAGATTCTTTAGGGGCCCTACCAGTTATAACCCAATTGAATTTTAGGGGGGATTGTTTCCCTCAAGGATTTCAGCATAACCAAAGTTAATAATTCGAATTATGGTTTCAGCTTTCTTTTTGGGAGTTAGTGGCAGAGCCAGCATTATCTCATATATTTCCTATCCCCATGTTCTCTCCCTTCTCCTCACCAACCGTTACAAAAGCTGTTTGTACCAATCAACATCAATCAGCAATATAGTGTGGGGGAGATACCTTATAGGGGAGGGAGATAAGATAACTGTCCCCATAGTATATACACATGGTAGTTTTTTTATTATATGCATAACGTTTAGTTTAATCTGTAAAAGCAGTAAAATTGGTTTATTTATTGTGTAGAACCTGTGAAGAACTTTAAGAGGATTAAGTATTAAGTACTGTATTTCCTGGGAGCGGTCTACACAAAAGGTTCTCATTTAGACTTAATTAAACAATTAATTTTTACAGATAACAGATAACACCATTTTCCCATATTATCAATCCTTAAACTATTTTTGTAATGGTATGTCAATGACCCAGCCTTCTTGCTAATACCTCTTGTATAAGACAGACCAAATGAATACATTGTTGCAATACATAAATAATAAGTGAACCTGGATAACAAACTGGGGGGAAAAAATGCAAAAAAAAATAAAAATTTGTAATAAGTTCCAAAAATGAAATAATAATAATAATAGATATTAACAATATAATTATTTTCATAATACAATTAAATAATAATGGTAAAATATAATATAATGAATACATATTAACAATACAGTAATTTAATAAAAAAATTTGTCAAATAACTGTTATTTTAATAATAAAATTAAATAACAAAATAATAATACTAATAAATATTAACAATACAATAATTTGTTAATAAAAATAAATTATGTAAAATAACAGTAATTTAATAAAAATAATAATAATACTAATAATGATAATAAATAATAATAACGTGTCCGTTTGCATTTCCTTGCGTTATTTTGTTAATGAGTTATAAGCACGAAACTTAAACCGCTGGATTTATTTGAAAGGGCGGGTGGGTTTATCTCCACCGGGCAATGAATGGACTATTGGTGGCTGCGCTTTGTGTTCTGCCAGACGTTGCATTCTTCTGCAAACACTCAGCCTGAGGAAGGGCCGGGACTGATCAGAGCCGCTCTAACCGGTCGGACAGGTAAAGAGGGCTTGTTGACACCGTTATATTTGCACTACGCATGCTCGCTGCTGCAGTTCCTGGTGCATTTTTTTCTATTCCACCTTCTTCTTGCGAGTTTTGGGTAAGGTTACTCTGTAGTAATAGCCTAGCGGATGGCACACCGGGCACCTTAACGCCGTGACTTTGGCTGCAGTGGAGTTTGGGCGGACCCGCCGTGTGAAAAGCGATCTGAGAGTGAGGGAGGAAAAAAGAAAGAAAGAAACAAAAAAGTTTCGAGGGAAACCGCAAGGTGAGAGGAGAGCGGATCCCGACTGCACCCCTGCCCTTCCTAGAAGCGATCAGCATGCCCAGGGCTTTCCTGGTGAAGAGAAGGACCCCGCCGCCCTCCGTGCGCAGCTGGAATGAGCTTCCAGACGAAGAGAGAGCGGACACCTACATCCCAGGTGAGCGGAGACCCCCGGCATGTGGGCAGCCAGCGACCCGATCCTCTCTCCGAGCAGGATCTACATATATCCATATATACATTATATCTATTTATACACTATATCCATATATACAGATAAATTATATATATATATATAATGTGTGCGCGCACGTGTCTTCATTTAATGGGGTCGCACCGTGCGAGAGGCTGTATAGGATCACGTTATATGATGATAATTTTAACGATTTTTTTTTATTATAAATATAATACATGATAATATAAATCACTTGTGTTTAGAACGCTCTCTCGTGTGGCACGGTTGTGTTCCGATCGGATCTCTGTAAATAGTTTTGTAACCTGGGGGGGTTTGTTTCTGGGGTGGCGGTCACCGGGTCCCCGCGCTCCTGCCTGGGGGGGGGCATTGCTTGGGCAGCATGACTTTATACGGGTGCCAAGCTTAGACCGCGGAGGGGGCATTACATTATGTCATCATATCTTGAGCTTTGTCTCCTAATCTAACGGAAAACTCCACGCCATCACTGCAACTTCTAACCACGTCCTATTTGTTTGCTCTCTTCCATTGACTTGTTAATGAGAGGCTTGCATTGTGACTACACCCTCAGTTCAAACAGTAGGAGAAAAAAAAAACCCTCACCTGCCTCCTCCTCCCTCCCCACCTCCACCTTCCATCTCTAGTGATTGTTGCTTCTGGGGGGAAAAAGCTCAATTCCACATATTTGCCTTTCTTTACTTTGCCTGGCTCATCGCTGCAGGTGATGCTCATCCTCCTCCCCTGTGTTTGTGTGCAGACAGCATAGACTGCATCTTGAAGTATGTCACGGAAGACAGCTGGAGTAACAGCAGTGACCCTGCAGGAGACAGTCCCGAGAGGAGCAGCAGTAATGGGGGCGTCACAAGCCCAAAAAGCGGTGACCACCTTGGGGAAGTTTTATTCCCCACAGCAGAGGGCGGCAGGCAAGAAGATGCAGAAGAGCAGCCGCTGGATCTTAAAGGGAAGCGATCACCTGTCAGATCCAAAATAAAGGTAATCACTATATATATATATATATATATATATATATATTTTAATTACGCGTTTGATTTGATGCACAAATAACCCCTTTTATTACACTGCATTTCAAGGATATTCAATATAATTATAGGCGATGCTTGGCTGAGCATGATGGGATTTGTAGTATAGGGGGCTTAACTAAAATGTGCAAATAGAATCATCGCTTGACTTATCTTTTCCATTTGCCCCCCCTCCCCCGTATCGATGAATATGTTAGCCAAGTACTACGCGTATCTATTTTCAAGCACAACTCTCATGACCCTGTGTCATGGGAGCTAAAGAAGAAAAACTATATGTTTGTTAAATTAGACACGTGTTTTGTATATTTACCAATGTTTTATGCATGGATGTAAAACATGCCTTAGGATGATACCACATTAAGAACTCTGATATGAAAATGTTTTTCATTTTTCATTTCAGACCTCAGCTGTCTCTTACGTAAACTACGTATGCATAAGGCACAGATACCGGTTGTCTTAAATGTATCATATATACCTGGTTATAAATACCGGTATATATTATTTTTCTGCGGAAATTCACATCCTGGTTTTTTTTTTTTTTTTACAAATTTGTCGAAAACAATATAATATTTGCAGCCTTGGTCAATCTGAAGATTTTATTACATATTCTTCTCCTTTAACAGAAGTAGTTAAAAATAAGACCCACCGACCTGTATATAGAAGCTTGAAGATAGTTTAAATGCTTTTGACAAAGAAATAACCATTATTAATCCTTTTTTGTTTTTCACCTGTTTGGAAATTTCAAAATTATTTTAAAGAAAAAAGGGATATATTAACTTATTTAATGGGTTTAAATAGCATAGTATAAAGAAAGTATTTTAAGGGTATCTAGTAAATTGGGTCTTCTCACCTCCTATCAGTACAGGGATCTAGTCACTCATGACTGTCCCTCCTTTATTCTCAATAGCTTTAATCACAGCTCCTTTGATCACTTTAAAGTTTTTTTCCTCCCCTTGTCTTTTAATTACAAATGAGATCCGGCTAAATGAAGCAGAATGGAAAGTAACTAGTCAACTAGTCAGTGACTGTTGGTCCCAAAGGATCAGTAATCAGGATGCTGACTACAAAGAGGTCCATTTAAACCTGTGGAAAGGTACTAACTAGCAAGCATCAATGCCACTCAAAGGCTTACACATTCCAAAGCCATGTATGTATAGGTACATGCATGTGTACAATACATGTGCTTGTGACATGATCTTGGGTATTTGTCCTCCCCTCCTAAGAAACCAATTGTATATTCCCAGCATTTAGGGGAAGAAGAATACATTAAGTAGTTGTAGATTAAAATACTGGGGTACTCTACTAAAGATATTTTGGGGGGAAGAGATGCAAAAAGACAAACCTACCATACAATTCAGTTGATTTGAATGACATCACTTTGGACAGAGTTGTGTAGAGCACACATTATTGTGACTCCTGTGCTTGTTAGTTTAACCATTTACCAAATTAGTCATGGAAGATAAGTCTACTTAAAGATTCTTCAGAGTTCTGTTATCTTGGTCCTCATAGCTTGACTCCCTAGCTGGTACTGGTTGTTGCCCTGTGTTTGCACAGTGTCACGTGATTAACCCTTATGCTTGATTGGAAGTGAAATAATTTGGATAACACATTTTAGATTTTTATTAGGTTTTTTTTGCCTTTTTAAAAGTAAAGTTTGCTGTAAATCACACAATGAAATAAATGAAAAAAAGCTATATGACGTCACTCGATAATTAAATAATTTACAACCTGTAATATAATCTATATAGTTTATTATTATTTATTATTAATAATATGTCAGAAATATCTGGGGAGAAGAGAGAGAACAAAGAGAGGATACAATGCATAATAATAATAATTAATACATTAAAATATGTTTCAAACAGTGGCTAATAAGAACAGTAATGTGTGAATAAAATATACTTAATACTTTGTATAGTTGATATAAAAGGGGTGCATTTAAAGTACTGAGCAGTAACAACTACTACCTAGAAAAATCCATTGGCTGTGGATTACGACTCTCATCACTCTACATGCTTGCTGAGCGTGATGGTAATGGGATTCCCGTCCAAGTAGGCCGATGATTTGTTTCCTTGCTCTGTATGATGGTTAGTATTGTGATAAGAAACGCCTTTGTATTTATTGTTATATCTCGTTTAGGTTACAACTGGAACCTACAGTGAGGAGATTTACAGCTGCGATATATGTGGCAAAGGCTTCCGCCTACAGCGCATGCTCAATCGCCACATGAAATGCCACAACCAGGAGAAGCGGCACCTGTGCACCTTCTGCGGCAAGGGCTTCAACGACACTTTCGATCTAAAGAGACACGTGAGGACTCATACAGGTGAGACTGACTCTCTGGTGCCCTCTGCAGGCCGCGCGTAATTATTGCGATTAACTATTGTGTTAACAGTTTGCTAAACCAACTTTTCTGTACATGTTCTATATATTTCTATATATCATCTGTTTCAATAGCAAAATCTCTAGTAGGTAGATATAAAAAAAAATTACTCAAATTTTAGGGCCGCTGTGGTGTTGAGTAGAACGCATATTTATTAGAATGCAGGTTTATATTTAAAATAGATTTCTATAGCAAGGAAATACACAAAGGGTTAAACTTTTACATCACATTATTCAACAAAATACAACCATTGTCTTTCATTCTTTTTGAGTGTAAACTAGATATAAACAGTTGAAGGGCCATATATGCCCCAGTTACACTTCCAGGTCTGAGCAGTGTTACTATGAAACAAACCACTCATTTACTCCTTGATGTTATAGATTACACATGTTTCCCCTTCCCTCCCCTCCAGGGCTAGGTTAAGGACCAAACACATGTCCATGCTTGGGCCTTGAACCCTTTCAGATAGGCCAGGTTTCTTATGCCCATGCAGATGCATTCATAGTAATGGCTTTCTACTTGACTCTTGAAACATATGGAAAGCTTGAGTTAAAATAACAGCATGGCATAATAATTAAACATGGAGCCAGCAAAACCCTGTTCGGCTAAACTTATTGGCCAATAAAACATACAGTGACTCTGGAAAATACCAGGAAGTCCAAGCACTCAAGGTGTGTTTTACAGGCTCAAAGTTTGCCGATTCTGTGCCTTGGCTTGTGATCCTCGTAGGATTGCATCTATCCAAATGGAACTCGGCATAGCTTACACGTAATTGCGTTTTCTATCTGCTAACCTGTCGGTGACTATAAAGCTGTGACCGCCTTTACACTAAAAGTATTCTAGATTCTACTTTTATTGAATAGCATAACCGCTCAAATGGTCACGTTGGGTTTACCAAAACTGTTGCATCCCTATTATTTATAATGGAAATAAGTTAAAAGAATGATATATGTTCTAGAGCAGCACGAGCAACAGTTGAGGAGGTTGCGTGACTCTCTGCTTGTAAGGAAATAGCATGGGTCAGAGTTTATGTGCCACGATCCCCCAACCATCAACCTGCAGCTGCAGGAAAAGAGATACTCTGCAGATAGGAGCTGGGATCTGTGTTTATGGTAGTCAGTATGTGTCTATGTTTTTATATGGGGATATTTGTATATGAATGCATGTGGTTATGCTTATTAAGTGTATGTGTGCAGTTTTGTGGGAACAAAAAGTTGTTCTGCATGATGCCTCCCTAAAATATGATTCCTGTGCATGATACTGTCTGGAGCTTTTGACTTGTGCTCTGACTATCTAAGGGTTAAGGCAGTTAGTGGTGCCAGGCTATAGCACCGGCCACCATATTTAATTTTATTGGGTCACATAGGGGGTCCGAGCCCCTCCCTAGCGATGTCACTGCATTAAACAGACCCAGCCTTACTTTTCTTATAGGAGAAACTCATCTTCCTAATGCATAATGGAAGTAGGAGGTCACAAAGGCAATTTCATACTTTAGTGAATAAAGCCCACTAGCCGGGGCGTAAATCATGCTGATGTTTGCATAGTTTTGCTCTAGCGCATTGTGACCCAAGCTTATTTGAGTATTGCGTGCTGACTGCTTCCTTCTGTTGTATTGCAGGAATCCGTCCGTACAAATGCGAAATCTGTAATAAGGCATTTACTCAGCGCTGCTCTTTGGAATCTCATCTGAAAAAAATTCACGGGGTGCAGCAGGGCTACGCTTACAAACAGAGGAGAGATAAGCTCTTTGTCTGCGAAGACTGCGGCTACACTGGACCCTCCCAAGAGGATTTATACTTGCACGTTTTTGGCACCCACCCCAAAAGTGGATTTCTTAACAAAACCACCAAAAAGATGGCAGCCATTTTGCAAAACAAAATCACATCTGCTTTACAGGGAAGCCCTGAGAAAAACGAGGAGCTGGAGTGAGATTTTATTGGACATTTTTTTTACAGATGTTTACATGGTGTATAAAACATTCCTTTTATTGAAAAATTCACACTTAAAGAAAGAAAAACTGAATGCCTTTTACATTAATTCATGTAATGTAGTAGGACATGTGGTACGCCCAGTGACGTATTCTGCCCTGGGCCTAGTGCGGCAGATCCGGGGGAGCGGCAGCCCCTATCCCGATGCATAACAGGGACCCTCAGGCTGCAACACCATTACCAAATGGACTGGTTTCCCCATGGATCTCCCCAACTAGCCCATTAACGCTATTGAGCGCTGTGCTGAGTCGGCACAGTCCTTCATTGTTTCCTGAAGCACTTCCCTTAAAAGAGGAGCGTCGAGATATGACATCATACCACAAAACCTAGTTGTAAGAACAGTGAAGCAAAGGAGTTAGGCCAAGGGCAGCACCAAAGGTTAATACATCACTGGATATACCTAAAACTACAGATTTTTTGCCAAAAGACTGACAACTAACTTTTAGAATAAACTCGTTAATATATATCAATATAGCCTATTTCTAAGAATTCAACGTAAAGAATGTAAATATGATATACTATATAGTTGTAGAGCAAATATACAAATGCTTGTAGTAATTATTGTAAAAAAAGAAAATAATTTACTGTGGTATTCTTTTTAAGCATTTTTACATTTTTTTATATTTATGAAATGGGTGCTGGTGCCTTTTAATAAATTAATGTTTACATATTCCATGTCTTTTCTCACTGTAATGAATGAAAACAGTCGTTTCTGGTGTTTGCAATTTAACCCTATGTTTGTTGAGCCGGACGTTCTCTATTTTTGTATGAAAATCATATTTTTTTTGTTTTAAAGGACAGATTGGGCTTTCTGTTGAGGTAGTTTTTATAAATATAATAATTTTGTATGAATAATATAACTTAAAAAAGAGAACAGTGGGGAAAAATATCCCCTGCATACAGTAAAATCCCCCACACTTTTTTTTTTTTACATTTTGGATGGCCAAAGGGCTCCTTTACATACAATTTTCCTCTATTTTTAAACTTTTATTGGAGGGTGACAGCAAATAATTATTTTCATTTTATATTTCTAGTTTAAGGGCCACAGAATATCTAGGGTATTTTTGTAATCATCCATTTGGGGTCTTTGTAGACCTCAGGGTTGTGTCTCCTCTAACAAGACTGTACCCCAGATGATTTTTCTACTAAAACTCCGTATCTCCCTCTTGTCTTTGTGATTCTTTCCTGTGGCTGTAACGATACTGATATGAAGCTGGTTAGGAGTCCAGCAGCTGGGCCAGCAGGGTGTCCTGACGGAAGTAGCCGCTAGATGCCCAGGTGGTTGAGTTCCTGAGCTTATAGAAGGGTAATAAGCGTAGCCAGCCAAGCCGAGGTCAGCTGTAGGAGAAAGCAACAAAGTGAGATGGTCCAGAATTGGCAACGGGTAAAGTATAAGCAGCAGTAGGCTTGATTAAAGGGCAAATAGGAACCACAATAATAAGACACACACACAGTAAGTGGCTTTTTTAGGTAGAGAACAGACACTTGATCAGCCACAACTGAGGAGAATAGGCAATCATATCCAGGCTTGTGGAGTCATAGTTACTATGGAAAACAGGCTGGCCAACTGATAAGGATGAGGGCCATCAACATGGAAATCAGGGTTTGAGTCCTGGTGAAGTCTGGGACTAGGACCCACTAGGTTTTAGCTGCTCTCCAGGACATAAGGTACCAGCCCTCCTGTTCTTAAAGGTAGATGTGTGTGTGTAAGTTCTTGAACGATGGAGTGCAAAACTTTCATTGTCCATAAATTAATCATCAGAAGTGCTATTAACGTTACAAGTGCACAGTATTTCCCACTACAATCCTGCTTGGAAAAATATATGGAGATTTTTTCAATTAGTTGGGCACATCCCTCAAGAATAAATTGAAGAAATATTTTCTGTAAAAGCCTAATATAACACATTCCTTCAAGTTTAATAATATCAGTAAAGTACTTGTCTGTTTTTAAGAAATCCCCTTCCATACATTGACATTTTACTGAATGATGACCCCATTGACATATCCTCAGAGCAGAGTTTATCAGTCTGGTTCTCTCTTTTTTGAAATGATAATTTGTGAAATTGGAACTTTTATAGAGTGAGTTTGTGGAAACTTCTGTTAGTTAAATATAAAAGCGCTTATGGTATATTGTCTAAAAGTATGCATTTTTAAAAATTGCACCCACTGTAAAAATGTGTATCCTTTATTTTGCATTAACCATAACGCATATCAACATAGATATATATATTTTCAAGCTTTCAATGTATCACACCAGTAACTCAACCAGACATTGTTTGCTATTCCAAATCAATGACTATATTATATTTAATATCTTTAAAAATGCTTTTACAAACAGGCATGTACAATAGGATTGCCAGACACCACATTTCCTAGTAAAATCCCCTGATGCTCATATCAATTTTAGAATGTTCTTTTATAATGCCCATAGACTGACGATTATTTAAAGAGTGCTGATTAAAACTAATCTTAATGGACATCAATAAATAAACTCCTGAATGCAGACCTGTCATGTACACAGGTTAAATGTGAGGAACTACTTGGTAATCTTTGCATATTACACAATAGATCTATATTCTGCAGAACCTAGTCATTTTTGGTGTTTTTTTCCACTCAAGAGAACTAAACAGGGCACTGTATCAGCAATAATCATACACGAGAACATGTCTAGCTATGTACATGGGCTAAGTTAGTGGTCAATACGGGCGGAATAGCACCAGATATCTTAAATTTGTATGGGAGTGGAATATGGTAGTGTGTGAGTGTACCTAAACACTGCTCCCTGCGAACCGGAGACAGACTATGGTGACCCGGAGAAACATTGCTTCACCCAGAAACTCCAGGTAAAAACTCACAGAGTACACAGGTATAGGATCTTGTCTCTTATAATACTCAGCTGACATTCATTGAAACTCAGTGGCAGCTGGAATCATAATTACTAAACTTATCTCCTGTACAGCACAGAGCACCAGGCAAAACTGGTAATTGCAAGGGGAGCTGTGTAGTTAGGTCTGGTGATGAACAATGGTTGGGTGCAGACATTGCCCTCCAGCGATGGTATCATTTATGTTGATGGGCACTGACTTTTTTGGTCTGGTTTTTCACAAGAAGAATTAGGGGGCTATTGCTATTATGAAAACCAGGTATGGGGCATTTGAGGATCAATAGACATCTAGGTAAGGTCCCAGTGATGATTTTGTGATACCAGCTGAGTAGAGTGGCTCAGCTAGCTGTTTTGGTGGGGGTAGAAGATCAAAACTTGACTCAGCAGCTGGCCATGGGTGGGAGGGAATGTTACATTAGGTTTTTAAGGGAACTTTGTATATTTTTAATATAATATGTATTAATAAAATAAAGTAAATTGTCAATTCTTCACTTGGGACTCAGCCAAGTTTAGCTTCCATGTGGGAAGTCAATATATTATTACCCTTCTACAATTTACCTGGTCACTTACATTAATACTGCATTGGCCATCACCATATGGGTACCTCAATTCCATTGGCCCATATACACAATATTTGCAATCACATTTTCACTTTGAATAAAAAGAAGAAACTAGGGTATTGGTTGCAACCTCCACACTCTAGTATACAGGTTGTTTTTTATGCAATGCCTAAATAAGAACATTACACACATTTCCCATCCTCAAGCTAATTTTAATATTAGACAAAGATAACCAGAAACAAGATGCAGTTCTTAAATGATGATTTTGTTTATTGAAGGAGCACCTTAAATTGCAATTCCCATGGAAATTGTATCCTTTTGTTCCAATAAACCTGTCATCTCTGTATCGGTGTCTCTAGTTTCTCAATTCAAACACCTCACAGAGGCAATGCTTTATTGCAATGCTTTTATTAGTCTCAGGGCTCAACTGGATGATTAAGACAGAGTCCTTCAGTTGCTTACCACAAGGCACAATCTAGTAGATCAGGCTAAGATGACACAGCCCAAAACACATACACCTGGCTAATTTGTAGCTACCTGAAAACATTATGAAAAAACATAGAATGTTTTTAAAAAAGAGATGCACAGTATTTAAAAAAAAAAACAAAAAAAAACATTTAAATCTGATACTTTTAAGAAAAGAAAAATTGGCCAGATCTTCATTCAAATTTAAAGTGGTTGTATGTAACTATCATAACTGACTCTTGTCAAAAAGTGGGCTAAACTGTGGTTTACTCTACAGTGTTCCAATGAGAATCACATTACGGGACAGTATCTGGCCTCACTACTGACATTCAGGGTTGCCACCTTTTCCTCCAAAAAAAATAAATACTGGCCATAGTTGAGGGTCGGTGAGGGCAGAGCTACAAAGGGCAGGGCCACGAAGGGTAGAGCCATAATGCAATGTGTTACAAGCTGTGAAGGTTTACCTGTAAGACTGGAGCACTGCCTGACGGCCTGTGACACTGACACGTCAAAACCACGAGCCAGAGCCCATACTTCCCTCTCACATCGCACCATCCAAAAATGCATTTGCATATTCTGCCAGCATGCTGCTCCCCATGGCCACCATCAGTAGTTTTGGGCCCCCTTACATTTCAGACCAATTTTTTGTTCATTTTTGGCTTATTTGTTTTCTGATGAATTCCATTTCCACGGGCCAAATACCCACACATACATACCTGCTGAGTGGCAGATTGGGCAATGCAGGAAGCAAAGGCCCGTCTGCTACATGACCATAAAAATGTAACGTGGAGCCTGTCATATCCAGCTGTTGGCTGTACCATTAGGCGGCCGCCAGCCTTAAAGTGCAAGGGTCACCACATTATCCCCAGTCCAGCCCTGGATGGCAGTCTCATCACTAGTAACCTAAAAGTGTTGCTGTTGATATTTAGCTGTCAAAAAATTATTTTGTCAACGGAACAGGACGCTCAAAGTGCAACAAGGCAAAATAAGTCCATATACATGGGACTGTCAATAAAACACTTCGGAAGCATTAAAAGCCAAAGTAAGAATGATTTACTGTGCTGTGAACCATACATTTAAAAGCATAACATATCCTCATAATATATATTCTTTGTCCAAAATAGATTTTATTTGGGTAATTATTGATCTATCCAGTATTTACTGAAATTGTGATTTAATAAATTGGTCTTCCACCACTTACATATATATATAAGAAATACACTTATCAGTTAGACATCACTGACCAGTATCTCCAGAACAACTACAATGGTTGGAAAACAGTAAGCCCAACATGTAGTCCAGTTTGATAAATTAAAATTGATGATACTAGAGGCATTGTACGTGCCAGGCCCACGTGTGTAGGTTTCCCTTTTAGCTGTGCCTTAAACAGTATGTGTATGTGGTTATGTAGTTATAATAATTCTGTGCACTACACATTGATAGGAGTCATCTACCAGAAACAAAACAATTCTAGTTACGGTTCCAAGTACAACCTTATGATGTATGACAATAATTTGTTGTGTTTTAAGTGTATTATTTACAAGTCCAAACAGTCCCTTTTTATCAGTTATATTATTTTTAAGACAACACTTATAATTACTGTGTTTGGCATTGTCCTTTAACACATAGGGAGGCATGATTTTACACAACAGTATGAACGACAAATGTCAAACTCTCGCCAGGGAAAAGACACTATGGTCAGTTACTGACTATTGTTTCTCCTCCTTTTTCTCTATATACTCCTCTAAACGCAGCAGCCACTTGTCCCAGTAATGCAAGCAAGCATCACGGTCCATGAAGTGTGGGTGGGCTGGAGAGCCATCTTTGTATGCTACCACTATCAAGCCACAATCAACCTAGAAGAGAAATAATGTTCAATGTAGGTATATAAAGTGCTATTAGTATAAGCAGATTAATCAAAGGGGAAGTGGCAATTTACATGGTTCACAGTACAATATTATATCTCTAGACTAGACTAATTAGACGAGACGAGAATGGCTTTTTCAAGATACCATTAATTTGTTCGTATCATCTAATTCACTATTAACAATGGAAGCTAACAGAAAACATTTGGGAGATGCACATAATTTTTTTGGAATTTTTACATCTGGTCAGTCTGCACCCATGTCCTGTTTGTGTCAAGGTCTGCGGAACAGACCCCGCCCCAGCAACTCACCTGAATACCCGCTTCTGGCGTGTACCGTATCGAGCATAGCGCCCAGTCCTCTCCTCTTCCCTGCCTGCAGCTAAAGGGCGCGCGCGCCTTTCACGCAACTTTATTGCTCCCGAACAGAACCGGTGGGAACACACTTCAGTGATGTCATGGGCGGCAAATTTAAAACCAAGCACTGAGCTTTACTCAGTGCTCAGTTATTGTGCTTCCTATTTGCTTCGTTCATTTGTTTCTCCCATTGATTTCCTGTGTACCAGACCTGGCTTATCCTGACTACCTCCTCTCGTATACCAGACCTCGTCTAGCTTTTGGATTTTGTCTCCCCTTCCTCCTGTGTACCAGACCTGGCTTATCCTGACTACCTCCTCTCATGTACCAGACCTTGGCTTCCTCTACGACGCCGATATTTTGGGGCATTATCTACTAAACGCTGCGCTCCGGTTCCTGTTCCTGCATTCTGGGCTCCGCCATTATCCTATCCTCCTCAATAACCTGACAGTTTGGGACATCTTTGCACCTGACCCTATCAAACCATACATACCATTTAAAATGCTAGTATTTTAACTCTTTCCGTGCCAGAGTTATATTTTTTAACTTTTTCTTTTACATTTTATAGGAACTGGATGGCTACCTCGATGGTGACATCACTATAGAATACTTTTTACAGACTACTAAGTTTTTATTTATTTTGTATACATTTTGCTAATCACGTTGTGATCAGTAAGCTGGGCTCCATTGACTTGCATGGTTGAATGCAGTACTAGTATTTAACCTTTAGGCTCAGAGTTCTTCGGAGGGTCTGGAGAGACCCTTCTGGGAACTCGTTTATTTTTTAGTGGGCCCAACCATCGTTCTCCTGGATCCCACATACCTCATTAAGAATGACATCCCCAATAGATATCGGTTAACAACTCCTCTGCTATACAGAGAGTTTACAATATATTTTAAAATTGTGATTATTGTACTTCCCTATTTTTTTATTGCATCCTATGAATACAAGTTCCCTTGATTCTTGATAAACTCTTATACTCACCTGAAATTTATAATTATTGTCATGATTTATTGCTCCAATATATGCAGCCACCTGCAGGGGATTGTCAAAGGTGTCCCGTAAATTTGGCTTTGGTTTCTCAGAAGTTTTCCAGTCTATTACACACAACTTGTTTCTGCAAAAAAAAAAATAAATAGAAATTATGCCTCATTATAAATAAATATGTTTATCCAAAAAAGGCATGTTAATAAACATTGCAGGTGATTTACAGGTTTGTTGTGTCCAATTGTTTTTCTTTTTAATCTAGAATTCTTCCAAGCATGGATTAATTTAAAGGCCCACATACAATCCAATCATGAAAGAAGTGTAGAGTCTTTCAACTGATTTCAAGGGGAACATTGCCTGCCACGGTTTGGCTGCTTAAGCTGTCAGTCAGTAACAGGAAAGCGCTTCCATTGATCAGAGGCGGAGTACAGATCTTGCTACCAAAGCATCTCTTTTGTGTCAGGTAAGATTCTTAATTTTATTTTGTGATAATATATTAAAGTATTCACAGAGGGTTAAAATTACTCCCAGAGAAGTTTAATATAATTTTTTCTATAGCAGGGGTGTCAGGGAAATTAGACTGCTTCTTTAAGTAATAATCACACCTTTTGCCACGCATAGTATAACAATTCTTACCGGTATTCAGCCACGCAGTCTACAAGACCCAGGTAATGCAGTTCTGAGTGATGGACTGCACTTTCGAGTGACTTCACACCAGCTACATCCGACAAGACATGCTGAACACTGGCTAGATAACCAGATATTTCATCTGTCCATTCCTGCTTCTTGCAAAAACCTTCCTGAGACAAAATGATATCTTCCAGTTGTGCATGGAAAAGTTTGCCCTGTGAAAAGAGAGCTTAAAAAGACATGTTTTTGTGACTAGTTGTGCATGTGAATATACATATGTATAGAAATACATCATTTAAAAGCCTTTAAAAATATGCATATAGTTTTGTATACTGCCATTCGATACAAAATCTTCTGAGAAGAACAGGATCTGAAAATAAAGCTTTAAAAACACACTGCTCTTACAGGCTATAAAGCCTACACTACCCCATAGATAAAGTATTTGCTATACTGGGCAGAGGCAGGTGGTGTTTGTTACTTTCTTTAGTTACCCTTGTTGATTAGCTCGGAAGCCTGTCGGAGTTCTTCCCCGCAGTTCACCAGGTATGTGTTCTCGCTATGTGGCATCCAGTAGGGTGCCGCCATATTTTTTCTGGGCTTCAAGGGCGCATGTGTGGTTGTGTTTGTTAGCCTTTGCAAGATCTCAGATGCGCGGTTATGATGTAAGCCCAACTCTCCTCAGCAGTTCTGTTTTCTGTGTGGTATAGATGTTACCCGCCATTGCGGTTTGGCAGAGGTCCTCAAGCTTTAAAATTACCTGTGCTGGTTTTAAGGTTTTTTTTTTTTATTTGTCTTTTTGCTTGTTTTATATAAAAACAAGTCTGCCGATTGTATTTATGCATTTCTGGTTATTTGCAGGATGTCGGCCCGTAATGAACTTCCACCTGATACTTTAACGGAACAAAAGGGGAAAGTTTCTTTTAAAAGGTTAACATGAGAATTTGCTAAAATACGCCACAAACATTCATGCAGATTCGCCAGTCTGTTTAGCCATGGCAATTAAATGCGTGTTGAGTTAAACATAAATATGAGGAGTTCTTTCTCTGATGATGTAGGTTTTAAAAATACAATAAAAATTGTTTAAACCTAGTTTTCCTTTAGATTGAGACAAAGTAAAAATTTGGGAAGACAACAGTGTCTTGCATAGGGAAGTGTCCCACTATTCCTATAGTTTCCTCTAGACTTATATGTTACGGATAGCAAGGCTGACTGAACATATCTTGCATTAGTAGTACAATGTAAACCTTTTTTCACGGCTGCTACCAACTATCTTATTTCCAACACAAATGGTAACTCTCTACAAAAGACAGATGGGTCCTTGCGATATTGCAGAAAGTTATCGGATAGATCTATTTTAGAAAGTTCGCCCACCTACCAGTCTGCTCTCATATCCACTCTCAAGTTCTGAGGCTAGAGAGGATGAGGGTTATAAACCGGTAGAAAGAAAGATGAACCGAAACGGAACTTTTCAACCTATAATAGACTTATCTTCTGTGAACAGGATGGAATCCCTATTAGGCTAGAAGTCAAAGGCCTCATTTGATGTTCAAGATGCTCCACAAGAATAGACATGAAGGTTCTTGGTCTTCTAGTCACTGCTATTCCAGCGGGTTCTTGGGCAAAATCACACAAGACTCTTACAAATTATGATGATGAGAAGTCAATGTTTCTTAGATAAATTCATCTGGATTCCCAATCTTCTAAACATTCACCTGGCCTGGTGGCAGGTACGGGGTCATTTAAGGAAGGGAATGTTGTTTCATAACGACAATTGGTGCCCCATTACCACAGATGCATCGAACATAGGTTGGGGAGCCTGCATGACAGGTCATATGATAAATAGGAAATGGAATCAAGATGTTTTTCAAATCTCCTAGAACTAAAGCCAGTCTGGCTGGCCCTTCTAAGATTCAAGCCTTTTATCATAGGCCTTCCACTTCTAGTGTGATCAGACAACATGACAGTAGTAGCCTTTGAAAAAGCAGAGAGGCACCAGATCTTCATCCCTAGGGACGTTGTGCACGAAGGCCATGAATTGGGCGGAAAAGTATCTCCTGGCCATTTCTGGGGCCCTAAGGCCCAGGAACACAAAATGTGTTAGCAGACAAGAGTCAAGGTTCCCTTTGAAAGTACATTGGGAACTCTAGACTACATGGCAACAAAAGAAAACTTGAATCTTCCACTTTTCGGTTCCTTATGAACAGGAGACTCAGTCCTTTGGGATTACGCTCCTATGTCTTCTCAAGCTTATAAGGAAGATCAGGGAAGACAACGTCATTGTGATCATTGCTTTATGGCCCAGGAGAGCCGGGTTCACCGACTTCCTTCCCTTATCTCAAGGAAAACTCTGGATTCTTCCCCAGTTAGTGAATATTCTAGAACATGCAGAAGCTTTTCTCAGAGATCTCCAGAGACTCAAGCTTACAGCAGGGCTACTGAACGGGCTACCCTTATGTACAAGGGGATTTTCTGTTGGTAGAAAAATTATCCTGTGCCCCTTTTAAACCTCTCGAAGATTGCCCTCTCAAACTGCTTACCCACAAGATCTCTTTTTATTGTCATCACCTCAGCTAGGAGAACTTCAGGAAAGAAGTGCTCCTTCCTCTTTCATGTCCAATTACCCCACTCCACAAGAGCCATGGCTGCATCATGGTATGAAAGAGCATGTGCCTCTCCACAAATCTGCAGAAGCGCAACTTGGTCATCTCTCCATACACTCTCTAAACATTACAGGCACAACATGCTGCTTTTGGGTGTAACACCTTACAGGCAGCGGTTAAGCTTTCTAACCCACCCTAGTTTTCTGGCTTGCTACATTTCCAGTTTGCTGCCGCAACATTTTCTTACTGTAAATGTCCCCAACTTCAAGCGGCAGCACTTGATACCCTTCCTAAATAAAACGTTTTTGTGGATCTGGGGTGTAGTGTAGGCTTTATAGCCTGTAAGAAGGGGGAGAGGAGGAGCAGTGTGTTGTTAAGATCCCATCCCAGTTTTCTGTCAGGGAAATGAAATTTACGGCAAGACCATTTAGATTTTTCATTGCTTAAACTATATCAGCTTGTCATGTCACGTATAAAACGTAATGTTACAACATACAGTGAAAGATATTAACCTGCCGTGTATTCAATGAAGCCTTCTTCTCCTAGTTCCATGATCATTCTCTGCTTCCATCTCTCTAGGTAATATGCTTGCTCCATTGGCATGGTTTGCTGAAGGATTCGAGTGACACTAGGCACTTTACCATTTGTCATTTGGTTCCTAGCAGGTAAACGAATCTTTAGAGGTGTGCCGGGATCAGTCCTCTCTTCTGATAAATTGACTTTACTGGGGTTATTTAGTGGATACTGTTTTTGAGGAACCTTACATTCAGAGGCTTGCGTCTGGGTCTTTGATTTCACTACTTTACCATATAAGAAGCTGTCTTCTTCAAATATTCTTTCTGGAGTTTGGCGTCCGCTTTTAGAGGTTGTTATAGTCCGTACCAAGCTTGCATATTTCTCCTGATTAATGTCCTCATAGCCACTTACTTTTTTTTTCATGCCCAGGGAACTGCATGTTGTCGACAGACAAGCCTGAAAAGTGCTTTGGTTGAGGAAGATGGTTCCTAACCTCATGGAGTGTCTGTTTATCAGTTGAAGAGGCTTCATTTCTGACACCAATATTAACAGTGATGAAACTCTTCACAAGGACATAGGACAAACAATAACCTGTTCATAATGGAAATACAAACAGCTTCAAAGCAGTGGTATTGAAGCATCAGCTCATACAAAGGCTCAAGAAAACGATAGTGGAGATGTTTTATTTAACATATTAATTAAATTAATAATAATATTAAAATGGTGGGTCTTTTAACCCTGTATATAAAGTCTCCAATGATAACCCCACATGTATTTTTGGTGGTAGTCAACTTGTTGTTTATGTCTACAGTCAGGTTCCAGTAGGTTTAATAAACCGTACGGCCCAATTTTCATGTAACATTTACATGGAGGTACATTATGCATGGACTCTAATGGAATATACTGAATGCCGTTTATTGGTTGCATAAGCTGTCAATCAGCGACAGTAAGAGCTGTCAAAGAAATCAATGGGAGGATTTCCTGTCATGATCAACAGCTTAAGCAACCAATTAGTGGCAGGAAGGTGCTCCCTTTCAAACCAATGGGAAGAACACACACAGTTCACTGAGCCAGTGCGGGATCTGACTGGAGCTGGGGGCACCACATGCAAGGAGATGCATTCAGCCGAATGCATCACCTGCAGGGCATTTAATGGGGGTTGGTTGGGGAAAAGGGGCAAATACATTTGAGGGGATTCTGCAGACTCACTCATTAACCTGTGATATGCATGAAAGTGCAAATGACAGTCTCTTTAAAAATAATAGGTGTGTAATCTCAGCCAAAGAGTAATAGGCTACCCTGATCTTATAAGCAGAACTAAACCCACCAGGATCCCTCATAAAACCCTCCTGCCCCACTGTTCTTAATCAGCAAGGTCTCAGGAGAACCCACAGGAGATCGCAGATTTACACACAAGAAACTGTACATAAACCAAATAGAAAAATACATTTTGATCTTTAACCGAGCTGTTTATGTGGGGAGTCACGTGGGGACTTGAATCACGTCCCTTAGCCACGTGGATCCCCGTTCATAAACTTTCCCGGTGAACATCGTTACCCGTTAACAAGACGTGACGGACCCAGTTCACCCACCTCACAAGGGAAGCCAGCTTCAGGAGCTGTAAAATGTGCGCATCCCTGCCACAGAGAAGTAATTTCCCTTCCAAACGTATCATGGGAAACGTAGTCCGTTAGCCCGCCCGCACTGTGTAGACATAGCCTCTGAAGACTACATTCCCACAATGCACAGCTTCTGCTTTCCGTCTCATTTGCGGTCACTCTGTGCTGGTAGTGACTAGGTTCGCGGGATGGCTTTGCCTCCTGTACTGTGTGTTCGCTATCTGCTCTGGTTATATTTACAGTTAGGGTGTGCAAATGGTCTTTTGATACATGGACATTCACTTACGGCATGCTGCATGATATACAAGAGCTGTAATACTAAAGTGTTAGCAGCCCGCGTACTGTTGTTTAATTTATATAGAATGGTGTATGGTTTAAAAAGGCCAAATGTAACACACTAGTGTATATGCCCGTCGTCAAAATGACTTACACTGTTTTCTTCTCTTTGCCTCTTTCCTCTACTCATTTTTCCCTGTCTCGTCTCTCTCCCTCTTGCTTCTTTCATTTTCTTCTTTCACTCCCACTTTCTTCCTTTCCCCCTTTCTTTTCTTTCTCTGCTCTAGCTGTCGGAAGGGAGGTCCAGCCTGATCTCCTGTGCTTCTGCAGGATGTTAGCCCTACTGGACTAGAAAGGCAAGACGGGGCAGGAAGGATAAGGGGAGACTTTTGTGGCTGTGGGGTGGGGAAGGACAGGATAGGTAACAGAAGAAACTTGTCCTCCTGGGGATTATAATGCTTGGCAGAACACCCAACATGACCAACAATTTCCACTGCAAAAAAGGCTATTATGTATTATATTATTATAAATAAACTTTGTTTTATAAGAAATAAATTATTATTTGCTCCACCATTCTATTTCTTTATAGCTCATCCACCCTGTATATAGAGAATGGTGGGATTCTATGGCGTTGTGTTTCAGCTTCTTGACTTCACTGTCTATTACGAAGGTTTAGTGCACCCAATAATGATATTTTGTTTTTTTCAAGGCCTGATAGGGTTTTCTCCTTTCTCTGCTTATCTGTAAAGTCTATCATTTATTACAAATATGTGAAAAAAACAGTAAAGCTTAAAGAAAAAAAATAATTAGTGTAATTTGCGGAAGAAATCCTGTTTTTTTTTCTTATTTTTGAACTTTGGATTTCCAGTGGCAGGACAAGAGGTGTTTGGAAACCTATTTTTACATTTATATATATATATTTTTTTAACTGGGGATCCATTTGAAGTCTTTAAAGACCTGAGGGATCTCTCTTGAAACTGGATGGGGTACCCTTTATGATGTCACGATGACATCACTGGAGTCTATTATTTTAAATGTTTTATTTTTTTTATTCATTTTTTTTTTAAATCCTCACTGCCGATGATTACTGAGTGACTCGGAGAGCATGCATACATTGCAGTACCAGGAGTTTCTGGCAGTACCAGGACTTACACAGCCAGAATAGAATGCCCAAAGTTCTGTTCAGACATTCTCTATTATGACACCGGATCAGCATACCTGGGAACTCTCCGGGAGAAGCGCCGATTCTCTAGTTCAACACCCAAATCCTCTGGGTCATGACACCCCATTCATGAGAGAGGTCCCATTCCCCCTTTAAATGGGGTGTTTCACATGACAACAGTGGAACGCCCACTGATGGCAGTCTTGGCTGTGTCCCACAAAGGTAGGCTCCGGGTAACTGGAGCCCACAAGTTCCTAGATGTGCAGATCAGCAGGAAGCTAATGATGCAAAAACCATAAAACATAATGTTAGGTCCTCAGTCATCTAGGACTTGTTTTATAGAACATATTAGTACGTCCTAAGGACAGGAAGGGTTTAAAGAATTTAAACACTTCCAAAATGGGGGTATAACCGTACCTGTAATCCGTCACAGGCCTCTTCATTGTCCTCTCAAGGGACTGGGCCCTTGCAGGCTTTGGCACTTTTTTGAGGATTGGTGCCTCAGATTGAGGTCTAGTGGCCCCTTTGAAATGAAGCAGGCTAGCAGGAGGTGGAGCATGGGCAGGGGCAGAACATGGGCCCACTCTTTAAATTTGTATTAAGCCCATGACTTCTGGTGGTATTAGAAATATCTGGTATGTAAACATTAAATAAAAACTATGTGGACCATGACATCTCAGTTCTGAGTTATTTTTTTTATATACACAATTTGGAACAAAACACCAGTGCCGTTTTTAAGGGTTGTAGTGTGGCCTCTTTAAAGGAAAATGAAGGGGAAATGAAGAAGCGCTTGTGACTTTACTACTTTCCCTGGTTTTAGTAGAAAGTGGGCGTGGCTGCCCACAACAGACATGGAAGGAGTGTGTGAAGGTTGGGGGTGTGACTATGAACTTCACGAGGTGTTGCCAGTAGTAGAAGGGGCGGAGCTTGTACCCTGCTGGGAGCCGGTGCTTTGCATGTCCGAAGGGACACTGGTGCGGTCTACTTGTGTCCAGCAGTGTAACAGCATCGACATGGCTTCGCTGTCAGTCGACGATAACAGTAAGAGCAAGGTAAGATCGGACATCACGGTGCATTTGTTAATTTCCATGAGTCCGACACGTATCGGGACACTTCCTGATTCCACTCCCAGAAATCTCCATATGCCTTTACACTTGTTTTAGTTTGTTCACAATGCCGCTGATAAAGTTTAATTAAAGTTTTATTCACATGAGACTAAAGCTGACATATTTACCTCATGCACTGTCTCTTATATAATGCATTTACCTCAGGCTTATCTGTAGAGTGAAAAAGCGGGCTCCAGTTTAGGTGGCTTTGCAGTAAATACATTTCTGGTACATACCCGGTTGAAGGAAGTGAAATGGTACTCACGAGAACTGGGCTTGTCTGTGGTAAACAGGGAGGTCTCAGATGTTCCATTCAGGAGTGTCTGGCTGCTTTATAGACTCTGGTGGGAATTCTGTGACGTGCTTTGGAATAATCTCACTTTGTGCCCTTAATGTTTATTGCTTTCTAGTCTTTGGTATACTGTTTACTTTTGACAAGTTCCAAAATAACCCTTTGCTCTGGCCCCATGAAGAATCCATATGGATTCCATGATCCCTCTCTGCTAGAGGCAGGGAAACTTCCTTAAGGATGGAAGATCTGATGAAAAAAGGAGCTTCAATGTCCCTACAGTAATCCAGTTTGACTGAAGATATGGATTCCCTTTATATTATTTATACGTCACGCACTAGTCTTTTATAGATTTGCTCCGTACATGGTTCTTGTTGAGCGTTGATTCTTAAATCTGTACACTTTAGTCCACCGTGTATTGGATCACATAGAGTGTTATAGTTAATTTAAATTATTATAGTTAAATAGAATGCATGGTAATTTGAGAATATAGTTTATCGGACTTTAGCGCTGGAGCATAACTCAGTTTGTCATTTATTTCTGTGTAAAATTTATTGCGTGGAACCTAACCCGATGATGTAAGCGGGAGGACGACTCCGATTTATTTATTGTTTGGAGAAAAGTTGAATTAAAAAAAGGTGTTTAGGTAAAAGAAGAAATAAATCATGCATGTGGCTATCCTGGATCTGAGACAAGATCAAAGATCCATAACAGTGGGAGCAATGGACCGACCAGATGAGCCAAAGGGTTCTTATCTGCCATCAGGTTCTGTGTTTCTACTAAATACAGTAGGTAGTACCCACTAGTAAAAAGATCCACTATATACTGCTAAATGTATGCTGTATACAGAATTTTGCTGTTTGTTTAACCCTCACCCCGTTCTCTCAAGATTGTAAGCTTGCGAGCAGGGCTCTCCACCTAATATATCGGTTTGTCTTAGTCTGTCAATTCTCGTCTTGTCATACCCCTTGAAAATCTGTATTGTATTAAGAGCCGCCTAGATTGTTGGTGCTATATAAATAAAAGATAATAATCATAATGCAGTTCTTATTAATGTTTTTTATGAAATCCCAGCACTTCCTGATTGGATGAGGTTAAGCGTCCACATGTTTCAGGCAATCTCAGTGTAAATCCAGAGACCTTAGATTTGCAGAGGGGTCCATAATCGGTTATCACAGTTACCGCTTGCAGATGACAGCCCTGGGGATATGAATGTGCAGCTTGCTAGGACGCTTAAGGACATTAGACCACTTAGCCAAAGGTCTGTGCCTGAAAAACGTGGCCTTCCCACAAACACAAACGTCTCCTATAATGCAGATTGTTCATTATGCAAAGTGCTTTGTTGAGAACACTCATGTAGTTAGCTGTTATTTTTTTCCTCTATTACGTGCTGCTATTTCACATGGCAGATTTTTTAGAAATGTGTTTGAGAGTAGTAGACATTGCAATAATGTAGCTTAAAATTAAATCATAATATATATGGATATATTAAGTGAATTCCGGTTCACTCGTCTGTTTCATTGGAGAGGAATTGAGCTTTAGAGACCCCTCTGGTATTAAACAATTAAGTGAACTCCCAATTAATAGAATACACAATTATAAATGTTCACATCCTTTTATTTACCAACTCAGCACTGTTTGTTATTGATGCTGATTTCTAAGATAAGTGTTTACCATGCTTTACTAAGGTATTTCTTGAGCATTTATATCCATATATTTGTGTTAGTTTTCTTAGCAGGGTAATTTCATACAAAGCATGAAAGTCAGGATCTATATAATTCTGTTCTTAGACGGAATAAAATGTGTGATCTGCTTACATATAACTGCAGACTCTTTACACCAGCCTGGTCCATATAGATTGGCTGGGCTATTCCAAAAAGGGCTTAAAACTGATCTGAACACACCATAAGTAAAGCTTTGTGTATCAAAATGAGCTTTCACGTGAACTGTTTACGTAAACTCTCACACATACCAGCGATCCAAACTTAATACCTAATTAAAAAAAATTGGCTGAGTCAATCGTGAAGGACACGCTTGTTCCGGGTGTTCCTATTTATGTCATGAAGCTCTGTAAAGAACATCAAAGTGGATATATAATTATAAAGTGTAACGAATGCTTGATTTAATTACTTGCATGTAGTGCCGTCATTGTGAGCTGCCTCTGGTGAAGGTGACATCGTCTTTAAGTTTCAGGAGAAGGGCCTGGCCTTCAGTCCTCTTCATTATAAGTAGCAGGAGATGTCTATGCAGTCTTTAGCACAACTGATAATATGCAACCTCACCATCAGGTAATCAAAACAATTTTCACAGGTACCTTGGATTGAAAGTGGCTAAATACGTTTGCCATCATTGGCTGATGAAAAAGTGAAATGACACATCTGGGTTAAGGCTTCAAGAGTTGGCTGAAATGTTAACTGCTGTTTTTTAATGTAAACCAACACTTTTTTTCATAAATCTAAAATGGGATTAAAAAACATCTGAAGGTAAGCAGGCAATACAATAAAGCGCCACAAAAGCAAGCATCGTTATGGGTTGTATAGACAGAGGTATTAGTAGCAGCAGGGCCGGCCTTAGGGGTGTGCGATATGATATCATATTCCGGCGCTCAGCTGTAAACGCCGGGACCGCGACAGAGTCACGGAGAGTGAGGGGCGCCGAGCGGTTGCTGAAAACTTCACGAGCAAGCGCTCTGCGCCCCTGCCCGGAACTTAAATGAAAGCATCAGGTTTTTTTTGTTTTAACTTTATTTAACATCCAGAGCGGCAGAGCGAGAAGACGTACGCCTCCCGCTCCCATCACAGGACTCAACAAGGTAAGTAAGGATAATTAGAAGTAGGGAGAGGGGGTGAGGGGAAGGCAGTGAGAAGGGGCAGGGGGGGGCAGTGAGAAGGGGCAGGGGGGGGACAGTGAGAAGGGGCAGGGGAGGGAGGCAGTGAGATGGGGCAGAGGGGGGGGAAGGCAGTGAGATGGGGCAGAGGTGGTAGATAGTGAGAGGGGAGTTTTGTGACGAGATTTTTTTCCTTTCCTTTTTGGGATGGGGGGGCGCCACAGGAGTAGTCCGCACAGGGCACTAGAACACTTAAGGCCGGCTCTGAGTAGAAGGAGGAGGGAGGTGGTTCTGCCTCCTTTGGTGAGGCGTCATCTAGAGTGTTGTGAACACTTCTGGATACCCCATCTCCAAAATAATTACATTTTGGAGAGGGTCCAGATAGGGCTACTAAAGTGATGAATGGTTTGCATTATAAAAAAAATATCATGTAAGACTGTGGGATCTCAATATGTATAGCTGGAAGGAAATAAGAGAAAAAAGGAGATGTGACATAGAAATGCTTAAAGGGATTTAACAAAGAACAGGTGGAAAACTGATTTTAAAGGAGAAAAATTTTTAGAACAAGAGGTCATAGTCTAAAACTAGCGGATCAGAGGTTTAGATGTGATGTAAGTTTCGCTGTACTGTGCGGGTGGTAGATAAATGGAACAGCCTCCCATCAAGAAATGTTAATACATGCATGGGACTAAGATCCTGAAACTAAGATTTTGTAATTCCAAGTGTAACGGGGTAACGTTTATAAAGACAACATTTAATCCTTTAAATAAACTAAAGTCTGAATTGAAGTCAAGTCTCTCTTAGTCAAGTATTATTGTAAAAAGGCTCTTTGCAAAGTTGGATTTGGATCTTTGTAAACGATTTCTAGAAAGCAGAAGGCAGGTTCTTGGTACGTGAGCAGCAGAGCGAGGAACATATTTGAAAGCACACAGAACGCTTTTATGTTGAACAGAGACGGGGAAAAGGATGTTGTCACGTGTACGGAGGGGTGAGTAGTCCTCGCCTTTGCAAAGACCAAGCTCTAACGCTTAGTGTAACGAACAGACAGTGGCTTCAAAGCTGCATAATAAAATTCCTTCCTAGTGAGAGAAAAAATCAATCCTCAATCACTAAATAATTTTCTTAATGATATTCATTGGCCAATTAATTTTTTTGTACAGGTGGAAGCCGATACAAGTCAAGCTGAATGTCATTATTGCTTCTAAACTATTCTATTTTTAGATACCAAATCATGCAAGATATTGGGAGATTAAAAATGTATTAAATGAAATAATAATAAAAAAAAAGTTTCCATAAATCAGTAGCATATAGAACATAGTACATAAGATTTATAAGTCCTTAAACAGATCCTGGTGTTTCAAATTCCGCTTTATGCATAGCCCCTTACTACCCAAACTAAGTAAACTTTAAAAAGCATTGAATATATGGCCAACAGAAGTGCAGTTGGATATCTTCATATTTTTATTTACTTCACTGGGGCCCTTTTTACTAAATTAGCAGGGTTTCCCTGGGGCACTCCATTTGTTCACATCTTGGTGGATATTTCCAGGCCCTTTGTCGATGTTCAGCGATTGTCGATGGATCCCTGCAGCATTCTGGCCATACTATTAGCTAGCCAAAGAAGGGAGGCATACGTATTTCTCCTGGGCCTTCACTGGATCTGCTAGGGCTTCTTTAGCCAGTATGGAGATTTTGGGCACAAGCAGATTTTGATTTGTAATAAACTGAAATAATACATTCTAATGTAAAGGGCAAACACCAGCAGGTATCCTGGCTGGTAACTGGCATGGAGAAAAAGTATATACATACAATATAATTTATCTCTCGATAGATACTCTCTATGCTCCTTCTGCAGATTTCCTATGTAGGTTTTGTTTTGCTAAGATATGGTCCTTCCAGGACTGTATAGAGAGTATATGAAAATAAAAAGCTCTCCTTGTATATCAGACGGCAGAGACAGAATTGAGTTTAAAAACTGGGAAGAATGTGTATTCTACGATGACAAATCTCCGTTGGCCTGGTTGAACGCCGGTAATATGCTGTACGTCATTATGCGATAACCTCACCATGACTCGATGCCGTATCGTTGTTCCGGCATCAGGGAAGCAGTTCACCGATGTGCTTTCAGGTAAACAGGTGATGTTTCTCTAAGAAAAACATCATTCGTTTTCCATCTCAGCAGCTACAGCCTGCCTGGTTGGCTTCTGGTGTCTACTCTGCTGGCCGCGTATTGCGTATGTGGTTTGCACTGTGATGGCTTGAGTGTTCCTAACCTTTAATCAATGATCCACAAAGAACTATTAATATATAATAGCTGAAGACATGGTTGTTTTCTTTGCATTCTTTGCTCAGGGCCTGTCACTTGCTAGCTTGGGGTAAGATTACTCATGTTTATTTGATGAACACCCAGGGAATCTCCTTTTCTCCTGTGACTCTTGTCAACACTATTATTATTACGTTTTACCTGGGGCTGCTTTACCAAGACCCAAGGAAACGGCTACAGATTTTTAACCTTTGTAAGAACTCTACTGTCTGGTGTCAGAACTGAGAGATCATCCCTTATCGTCGGATAAATGTGTACGTGAGCAAGTAAGAAAGCTCGCTAGTTACGGATGGTACGGTGCTTGGAGGAGAAGCTCACCCGGCTCAGCCGTTCAGTGCTGACAATACCGGCACCGTTTCCCACTTGGGTCTACGGTAAGGGTGCTGTTTGTCACAATCATTAGTTCTTGGCACCGATCACAAAAGGTATCCAAGCTGCAATCAGCTAGAGTTGCCAAGGTTTGGTAATCATATTTATCTGGTTGCTCTGGTCGTATAAATATTAGGAGAGCATAATAACTGCCCATACTTATTTTATATTGCAGTTTATAATTTGCTGAGAAGACAGGTTTATACCAGCATACATGTACCCGACGGGCTAATCATTTAACTCCTTTGTTATTGGTCACAGGTCAACTTTAACTATTAGACTTGTACCCGTGCATTCTAAACGGTACTGTAGACCCTTAACCCCTTCAGGACCGGGATTTTTAAGCTAGGGTGTCGCTAAAGGACCGGAGCCGTTTTTGTGTTTTTGCCATGTCTTTCTTCAACTGTAATTTCTCTCTTATCAATTGGTGCACCCACACAAATCATATATTGTTTTTTTCAGCACAAGTAGGGCTTTCATTTGAAACCATAGTAAGCTGGGTAGTACATTGTTTTGTTTGAAAAAAACTGGAAAAAGTGGGGAAAAAATAAAAAAAAACGCATTTTTTTACAGTTTTGTATACATACAAATTGTACACACATTAAACCAATGGGAAAAAATTATCCCAAATATATTCATTAACTTGTCCTGATTTGGAAACCACCCAACATGGCCAGGATTTTTATCTATTTTGACCAGTATAGGGCAAATATTGCAAGGCATGCATCACGTTTTTGAAATGTAATTTTTTTCAAATTTGGCATGGTAGTCTAATAACTGCAATAGTTGTCACAAATACTGATTATCCCCCCAAAATTATATGTTTATGAAAAGTAGATAAGTCAAGGTGTACAACTAGGGTCATTTTGACACTTTTCAAACAGGGATTTTATCGCCAATTGCTGCAAAATTTTGAGGTATTTTTATATTTTTGGGTTTTTTTTTGCATATGTTGCAATGTTGCTTTAGATTTTATATTATATTTTGTATAGAATATGTGCAACTGCAGAACAAAACCAAATTGTGTTCACCAACATCCCCCGGTTCCAACAAGGCCTCACATGCATGGTTCATGCATTTTTTGAGGAAGCTATGAGGGCAAAACTGGAACATGCGCATTTTCGTTTTCACATTTGGAATTTTCAGAAATTGGTTTCCTGGGCCCATATCCCATTTGGGACATTTTGGAAGCCCCCTGCTGTAAATTACCCCATAAAAGTATATATTTATGAACAGTAGACAAGTCAAGGTGTTCAACTAGGGTAGTTTTGACAGTTTTCAGCTAGCCTTTTCTTCACTGATGTCTGCCAAAGTTCACGGAAAATTTATTTTATTGCGTTTTTAACAAATACATTTCAATGTTAAAATGTATTTCTTGCACAGCATATGTGCAACAGTGGAAGAAAGCACCACATTTTGTTCACCAACACCCCCCGGTTCCAACACGGCCTCACATGCATGGTTCATGCATTTTTTGAGGAAGCCATGAGGCCATAACTGGAACATGCGCAAGTTTTCAGAAATTGGTTTCCTGGGCCCATATCCCATTTGGGACATTTTGGAAGCCCCCCCACTGTAAATTACCCCATAAAAGTATATATTTATGAACAGTAGACGAGTCAAGGTGTTCAACTAGGGTAGTTTTGACAGTTTTCAGCCAGCCATTTCTTCACTGATGTCTGCCAAACTTCACAGGGAAATTATTTTATTGCGTTTTTAACGCATACATTTCAATGTTGCAATTTATTTCTTGCACAGCATATGTGTAACACTGGAAAAAAAACACCACATTTTGTTCACCAACACCCCCCGGTTCCAACAAGGCCTCACATGCATGGTTCATGTATTTTTTGAGGAAGCTATGAGGGCAAAACTGGAACATGTGCATTTACATTTTTTTAAATATTTTTTTTCATCAGATTACTTGTAAGTGACAGGTTTAGGCCGCTGACTTCAATCAGGGAGACCGATCAATAATCAGCGACTTAAAATGTCACCGACAAGTGATCAGGTAATAATTATGATTTTTTCATTTATTAATAATTTGTGTTTTTTCATAATTACCCTAGATGACCCCTCTCTCTTTGTAGAGCAGGGTCATCCATGGGCTGCCATAATGATCCGATCACTCCTATTGGCCAGGAGTGATCTGATCAGCCCAGCATTTGACCTGGAAGCACCCTGGACTTTCAGGTCAGTGCTGTTATTTTTTTTTAATTATTATTATTATTATTTTTTAATTTATTTATTTTTTTTAAAAAAAAATTTAATTATTATTTTTTACATTATTTTTTTTTAACTCTTTCAATGCTGATGCTCCATTGAAGCACAGCATTGATTGATATTTAGTCCCCACAAGCTTGTGGGGACTAATATTAACCCCTGCAATGCTGCGATGGGGGTCATACACAATCACAGCATTGAAGGGGTTAATTGAGGAAGAGGGGGTAGGGGTTAACTGAGGAAGGGTGGGGGTGGGGGAGGTCTGGTCTCCACACTCATGTGGAGACCAAAGAACCCTGTCTCCCTGTCCCTGAAGCTGCCTCTGGCAGCTGGGACACAATCTCCAATAGACTGGAGATTGTAGGGGAGGAGTCTCTCTGATCAGTCCTACAGGACTGATCAGAGGACTTCTGGGGGCTCGTTTTTGCTGTTGCTGGTCTGCCTGGAAGCCCAGACCAGCAGCAGAACCCCCTAAAAAACGGGAATTAACCCCTTCAATGCCGCGATCGCGGCATTGAAGGGGTTAACGCTGCACTGACGCTTTCATGGAGCGATCAGGCAGCAGGGGGGTGTTGGATCAGGTCCCCACACTTGTGTGGGGACCCATTCAATACCCCCCCTTCCCTGAAGATGCCTGTGGCAGCTGAAACAGCGATTGCAGATTTTTCTGCAATCGCTGTTTCTGCCTAGAGAATCACTCCGTGGGAGTGATCGTGGGCTTGGGGGCGGGCTTAGACAGGCTGTGCTGTCTGCCCAGGAGTCCTGGGCAGACAGCAGCAGCAGCGCCCCCACGATCACCGCGATTGTGGTGATGTGGGGGCGTTTTTTGGAGGAGACGTACCTGGTACGTCCCGGTCTACCGGTGACTGTTAACCAGGAAGTACCAGGTACGTCCCGGTACTGAAGGGGTTAAAGGGGATACTTAGAATCAGACTAAAAATACGTTTATTAAAATATTGTGCTGTATTATTTATTTTTTTTGAAAAGGCCTGTTTTTTGCGTAATGTTTTTGGGTATGTCCATATTAGCTCTGTCATCTTAATCCAATCTACCAGACAAACACCCCGAGTCTTTGTCATACTGCCTGCCATAAAAAAATACAACAATACACTTTTAGTATTGATCACCAATACTCTGGCAAACGAAAGCCTGTGTTGGAATAGACCTCATTAGCATCGCTGTGAAGAATCGTCACGGAATGTGATGTTTGCGCAGGAGAAGTCACCCAAAATATCTCATGACTGACAGCAATGGCAGCCTCCAGGTCTATAAGTTAAACTATGTTTTCGTCAATGTCGTCCACAATACTATGTACAGCACTGTATTT
This sequence comes from Sceloporus occidentalis, assembly GCA_023333645.1. Lineage (NCBI taxonomy): Eukaryota > Metazoa > Chordata > Lepidosauria > Squamata > Phrynosomatidae > Sceloporus > Sceloporus occidentalis. Next base: position 16,398,509 of record JALMGF010000015.1, on the reverse strand, counting down.
TTATGGTAATTTCCATGGGACGTCTCCTTTAAGTAAAACAGTACTTGTCGAGATCTGTTTCCTGCCATTTATCTAGGAGGATGTTTGGAGTTTTGCTTTATCTCCTTTTTTCCCCCAAACTCAGCATTTTCCCTTTGGTTGCCGCTCTGGAACGACGAGTTCACATGCAGTGAATGTAAGATGACACGGGCATAAAGCTAAAAAGTAAAACCTGCGACACAAAAATAGATTTCCTCAGCAATTCATTAGAAGGTTCTAGCATGATCAGCGCAGCTTAATGTTCCAAATCCAAACCCAAAATAAAACAGAGAATATTCATCTAAAATGAAAACAAAAAATGTAATTATCTCCAATACTCCATTTGTACCATCCTCATATTTTAATACCCCATGTAAAGCATTCTCTCCTGTATTGGCTTTTACGAAGTCTGTATGGGAAGAGGCACTTGTTCTTCTGCAGTTGAATAAGGAACAACACGTACCCATGTGAAAAAGACACAACCAGGCTGCTCCTTTCATTTTGATTATTATATATGTAATAATCATACCAGAGTATAATTTATCAGCCGGAAAGACAGTTTCAAGGATCGGTATGAGATTCAAACCAACCCTGCGTTATTCACATTTATAAATTTCAAGGACGTGTGATATTGCGTCACATTCAGTGTAATGGGGACCATTGAATACCGCTATTTACCTTTCCCCATTTACTTGGAGTTCGGTAGGACAGTGACGCGGCCTTAAGCCGTAACGTGAGGTTCAGCTGTGAATGCACATCTAGTTGTAGATCATGGCTGGCAGAGGCACAGCAGTCTGGGCTAGTACTATCGCAGAGCAGGCAATTAGACACTTTGTCATAGCCAGGAGGAGAACCGGCCGCTCAAGAGTAGCCAGCAAAAATAACGGTACTTGGGAACGTGTTTCCACCGGGGCATCAGACAACCTGAACGTTCGTTGGGATATGCAGATGGTTTGTCTGGGGTGGAATTAGTTTCCTGTGTGATTATGCAGAAACAGAGTGGATCGGGTAACTTTGGCTGGAGGGCTTTAGGGTCTTAGTTATCAAGGGAGATCTGCAGCAAAATGCTAAATAAATATAGAGAAATTCTTCTGAAACCAGTAAAACGATCTTATCGATGTGTTTTGCTTTTCCATGCATAGGCGGAATTTTTGATCAAGAAAAATACCTCATTCTACTAGAGGCGACCTTCATATAGCCATTATATAAAAATCTATGAAAAAAGGGTTGGACTTGGAATATTAGAGCACCAAGTGTCATATTTTTCTGTATCTATTTAAAGAGCAGTCCTTTCTTTCTTAACATTTTTGTAAATTACATATTTAAATGGATTGCTTATGATTCTGGTATTCGGTGCATCTGCACATATCTATCTGTTTTTTCTCTTTAGGTGAGATCAGTGTCAGTGGATTTGAACACCGATCCTTCTCTTCAGATTGATATTCCGGATGCGTTAAGCGAGAAAGACAAAGTAAAGTTTACGGTCCATACAAAGGTAATTTTAGGAAGTTTTATTTTGCAGAGAGGGTGGCGGATAAATGAAACGGCCTCCCATCAGAAGTGGCAGCGGCTTATACAGTGATGGAGTTTAAGCATGCATAAGATATGAGAAGGAATAAAGCAATGCTGAATTTAAGACAAGACCAAGGATTGATTAAGGTCCGAGTCTCTACATCAGGATGGGTTATAAATGGTTCTTATCGGCTTTCCTCATAGAGAGAGTTGCTAGGAGCCTGCCACATTTATTTTGTTCAAGGGACACGTTAGCAATAACACGGAAAACAGACTCCAAGGAAATCGTTCAAATGTCTTTAGTTACCTAAACCATTGCTTGTGTGGCTAATTATTATTATTATTTTATCTCCTGTTTTTGCATCTACTTAAACCAGATAGTGTAACTGGAGGCATGTTTCTTGCACATGCTCAGTAGCGCTCTCATTGACTTCCATTGGAAGTAGTCGTAGCAGCCAGTATGCTAGTCCTGGATTCTACCACCACCCTTTATTTCCAAAAATCCTTCTAGACATTGCTCTTGTGAATTGTGTTTTTTCTTGTAATTTATTTCCAGACCACGCTGAGCACATTCAAAAGCCCAGAGTTCAATGTGATTCGTCAGCACGAAGATTTCATTTGGCTACATGAAGCCCTTGTCGAGACTGAAGAATATGCTGGATTTATTGTAAGTGTCCTTTCTGTAAGATCGCAGATGTGCCTCGCATATTGTCACTTATGGCTGTAATTGAAGAACAGAGGTATCTGTGACTAGCCTGTTAAAGCCTATTTTAAAGTTGTTGCCAGCCAGTAGCTCTCGTCTTCAACTAAAATGAGCATTGAGCAGAAATATTTTGCGGTAGAGATCTGATGGTTACTGTATGTCCTAGGTTTAACATATGCAGACTGTACGATTTTCACAGTGTTACTGAAATAGTCTGCCCGTCTGGGAAAATGGATGCGACCTCCTTTTTTGTGTGGGTTGTATCACTTTGTATCATGATTTACAGCTATGTGAATGAAAAGCATAGTCGGAGGTGGCATATTGTATAAAGGTAACTCTGCCTTAATGCTTCATGACTTAAATGACCATAGGCCTTAAACAGGTCAAGATTTATGGGCATCTTGGTCGGGTTGAGATCTGGCATTGAGCTCCCCTATACTATACAGACAAAAGACGCGCGTAAGAAAGTTTACATCTAGGATTACAAAAAACGCCATGAGAGGCGATCACAGCTGGTAAGGATATACAGTGTGTGAGAAGCACCTTACCCCGTACATTCTCTTTTTGGGACAGATTCCACCAGCGCCTGCGAAACCCGACTTTGATGGACCTCGAGAGAAGATGCAGAAGCTGGGGGAGGGGGAAGGCTCCATGACCAAGGATGAATTTGCCAAAATGAAACAGGAGCTGGAGGCGTGAGTCCCCATTTTTGAATTCTTACCTAGTAAGCTAATACTGAGCGAGTGGGGGGCAACTACCAAAGAATGGACAGGTCCGGTAAGCCTACTGTTCCAGAATCACTTTTTATACATTACCCAATAGTCACAAATTATATCGTATGTGTCAACAAATTATGAAAAAATTCTGTTTTATTATCTAGTGCGAAGTAGGCTGGATAGGTCCCAGTTGTCTACTACTCCTACTTTAACACTTGGTTATGCTTCACTGGAACTTTCCAAACCAAATTGTTTTCGTTTGTGGTTGAAATTCGGAATGCATAAAATGTTGCTCATGAACAGAGTACTATCTGTGTCAGTCCTGATGCTCACTCACACAACCTCAGTCACTCGGGATCGTCAGATAACTAATCGAATGCACAAGACCAAAGAGCAGAAGACCAAAGTTGACTCATTAACGAGGAGCCTCTGTTCTGTTTTGTACTTCAGTCCTTTTTCTTTTTCTTCTGTTCTGTGACAAAATATGCAAAGGCCCTTCGCAGCTTTTAACATAACTAACTTCATTTATTCAAACTTCCTAGCTTGTGATGTTTGTTTTGCTATCAGGCATCAAACAGTCACCGTTATCTAATCAATATCCTGTCCCGAGGTCGTCTCCCTTCTCCTAAGTCTATAAATGCTCCTAAGCGAATGTGAGCAGAAAAACGGGGACTGTTACTTCACTATAATAGGCAAAAATGTTAAAGGTTCCTTATTAAGGAGTCTCCTGTGTTCCGTAAATAACCCATAGACTCTACTGGCCCAATACTCTCATCAGGAACGTGGCACTTTAATGGCTCTCACAGATAAAATAGTTCATATTCCAGGTCAGTATAACTCTCTACATGGCAGCATGTTTCCTTCTTCAGCTTACCTTTCGAATGCCACATTTTGTCTCCTGACTTCATCCAGGAAGTGTCACCGGACCGCTTAGTGAATGCTGCTTCTTCTTGCAGTCACAGTCGTGTCTCGTTAGAGAGTTACATAGTTAAATAGAAACATAAAAGGTGCCATTGAGCCATCCAGTCTAAGTTCTCAATACTTTCCTTAGTCCCTGGCCTTATTTTCAGGATAGCCTAATGCATATCCAATACATGCTTAAACTCCTTCACTCTGCTAACCTTTACCACCCCTGCTGGAAATCTATTCCATGCATCCACATACCCTCTCAGTAAAGTAATATTTCCTGATATTACTTTTAAACCTTTGCCTCTCTAATTTAAGGCTATGTCCTCTTGTCGTGGTAGTTTTTCTTCTTTTAAGTATACTCTGCTCCTTTATCGTCTTGATTTCCTTTATGTATTTAAATGTTTCTGTCATATAGTTTAATCATTTGGTACCTGCAGCTATGGACTTCAAATTCGTGATCATAGACCCTGGGTTTAAAAACAGACTTAAGCCGGTGGTCAATACAGTGCTATCTGTTTAGTTTAACTTAGTTATGGGGAGTAGATGGAAACGTCAATTGGAGGTGGCACTATGGTAACGGGAGTTTTAAAACATTTTTTGCAAATAGTTTGGTATTATCTGAAATAATTAAACCAACTAACCTTCTCAATGGATAATAATTGCTATTAGCTTATCCATCTGCTAAGCAACGTCAGCAAACGAAAGAGCCGCATGCTGTGGCAAGCGAGTATTGTTCGTTACAGTGCTGCGTAATGTTGGCGTTTTATCCATCAACAGAAAATAACACCAAGCTTTATGTGTCAAGGGATCCATCATTTGTCAGATGCTGGTTAGCATCTGTGATTACTGGCAGAAATATTTTTGGCACCGTTTTCTATAAGTTATTTAAATGTGAGGCTAGAGCCAGGATTTATAGTGCACTTGGTAAACCTTCACAGTTCAAGATTTCTTGGTCATATAAATGTCCAAATTATTGCTCGCTACAGACGTACCAGATGTGTGCAGTCATCTAGAACATGAGCTATGGTGTGAAACTCAGCAATTATATATATATATACATACATACATACATACATACGTATACCTAGTAAAAGTCCCGAACTGCTATTCTGTTTCGTCAGTTATGTGCAGGGTTGCATAAATAAATTTGTACAAAATTTGCCCCATAAAAACAAATAAAGAGCTCAGAATTTTCCTTTGAATTGCATTGGATCGTTCACTCACTCGCACTCTCGTTCACTCACTCGCACTCTCATTCACTCACTCGCACTCTCATTCACTGTCTAACGCTCTCTCTGAATGTCTCCCTATCTGCTCCGCCGACTGCTTCCGTGTCCCTGTCTCTTTGCCACGGAGCTCCGCTTCTTCGCTTGCATCTTCTCGTTCTTCTGTCTTCTTTCTTTGTCCGCTGATCCTTTGTGTCTTCTTTCTTCTTTTCTGTGGACATAGCCTCCCAATGAACTTCTGCAAAACGGCAGAGATTCTGGAAATACCCTCTCCCCTGATTTGAGGAACGGGGGGAAAAGTGTGTCCAGTGGCTCTGCCCTTTTGCTAAAATCTATTCAGAGGCCAGAATAACGAAGACAGAATCTCTGAGAAGCAGCCCTCTGATATTCGTCCAAACTGAAAGGGCAGGAGAAAGGATTCGTTGTCACAAAACAAATGTACTAAAAACAAAACAAAAATGTTTTAATGCACGTTGTCTACTGCACTCCACCTCTCTGTTCTATAGTTGCTGTTTATTTCTATATTAAGACACTAGAGTTTGCACTGTGCGTGTATATTTTTTCTCTTGAGATATATAGCAAACACTTCGTTGTTTTAAAAAACAAGGGACCATTCTGTGAGCATTTGCTGTCTGTCGTCATAACACGCAAATCTTTGTCATTCTCCCTCCCATGGCTTCCCTTCCTGTGTCGTTGCAGGGAATATTTGGCGGTGTTTAAGAAGACAGTATCGGTCCACGAAGTCTTCCTCCAGAGACTGTCATCTCATCCCATATTAAGCAAAGACCACAACTTTCATATATTCTTGGAATATGAGCAAGATGTAAGCATCCTTTCTTCCCGTGCATAATGCTGACACAGCTAGCGTCTACAAGCCTCCTATAAGATTTTTTTGCATGCTTCACAAAATTTCTTAGTGAAGGAACAATTCCGCTTTCCATGCATGTTGAGCATAGTAAGGTAAATGCTCGTTAGAAACCTCCCAGTTACTTGTTATTCTATTTCCATTTAAAGCCGGGCTCTTCTTTGACTAGAGAAAAGTAGGTGCATAAATCAGGCTTTTCTCCGTTCCTTCCTCCAGCCATTCTAACCACCATATTAATTTCAAACAAATGAATTAGATTTTTATATGCCACAAATTGTAAAAATATAGTATGATGCCCAGTAACACTGCATGGATATTTTTTTTAGAATATTTATTATAATTTTGTTTTGTGTTTTACACTGTTTGTCTGGCTAGTATTCATAGAACATCTGAATAAGGGACATTGGAGGTCTTTCTGTCTTTTATGGGTATCTTTACCTATTTTTAACACCTGACTCCTGGGAGAGATGCATTATGCTTTAGAAAATATCTAGTGCAGTTGGCTTGGCACGTGCCAGCTTCTTCTACATTTAGTAACGGCATATACAGTAGGTTTATTAACAATACACACCTTTAGTTATTATGTATCATATATGTTCCATCAAGCAACTCAATTTGTGTATAGTGACATATTACACTCCTATAAACATAGCCTTTCTTGCTTTTTTATGCCTGCTGGCTTCATAAAAGGTGTTATTGAGGCGATTGCTTGGAAACGTCCTTTTCACTGTTTGCTGAACAAATAGCAATAAATAAATGGCGGTGCGTTCGAGATCTGCTGCTGGCAAAACGGTCTCGTGAATCCGCTGGCTCGGACTGTAAGCCACGTCAGTTTCAGCATGGATGATTTTTTGTTTGGATGAAAAGAGTGTTGCTTAAGTCTTTCTTTCTCCCTCGATCCTAGCTAACCGTAAGAAGGAAGAATACCAAAGAGATGTTTGGTGGCTTTTTTAAGAGTATGGTAAAAAGTGCTGACGAGGTTCTGTTTTCTGGAGTTAAGGTGAGCGACACATGTATGGGATTCTCTTTGAGGGAGAACTTTGTGCATAGTTCTAGAATTAATATAATGTTTTCCACTTCCATACTACTAGCCCACAGGCAAGATGTGCCCCCCAAAACTTGCCAACAAGCTTCTAGCATCTGTGTTATGTTAGTATCTGGGACCCCAATCTTAATTTAAAAATATGGGGGTAACTATGAGAAAAAACCCAAAGCAATCAGCATTGAAGCAGGGAGGTGATGTTATTATGTTTGATGTTAGTATGTTATAGACAGTGCAGTACAGGTTAATTATATTAGACCAAGTTGGTCACTATAGAGTGCAGTGCTGGAGTTTGTTGGAGATGTCTGCTTCTTTCCCTGACACAGGAAGTTGATGATTTCTTTGAACAAGAAAAGATCTTCTTGATGAATTACTACAACAGGATCAAGGATTCTTGTGCCAAAGCTGACAAAATGACAAGAACTCACAAGAGTAAGTATTGTTTGGCATCTCAAAGCTCCCCCGGCCAATGCCAGTCTGGTCCTTGTTTAATTCTAACTCATAGCATTGGGGTGCTCTCCATCTGCTGAGGATGATGGGGGTAATCATTATACACATCTAGTATACGGTTCTGCTATAGGTATGATTCAAACCGACCGAAAACACAATAAAAATGGTTGCCAGTTTATCACTAAATGGTATCACCGTAAACGTTTTATGCGCCCATTTAATTTTACTTTCTTTTAGGGAGTTTTCATTGGGGATTTTGTCATAACTACCGTATTTGCTCGATTATAAGACGAGGTTTTTTTCAGAGCAAATGCTCTGAAAAATACCCCTCGTCTTCTAATCGGGGTCGTCTTCTAATCAGACCTCAAATAGAGGTCTGATTATGAGACCAAGATCCAGATCCCCCGCACCGCTGCAGGGGACCTGGATCCTCCTGTCTCCCACCCCACACACACCCCACACCCCCCACACACACACTTACCGGTGCTTCCGGCTGTATTGCCGGGGCAGCGGGTTGACGTCTAAGCGATTCGCGTAGACAACGTCCGCTGCAGCCGGAAGGAGGTGTGGCTAGCAGCAGGGGTTGTCTGCGTCCGTCGCGGATACCTTCCCCGACTGTCAGAGATCAGGGGAACTCTGATCTCTGACAGCCGGGGAAGGTATCCGCGACGGACGCAGACAAACCCCCGCTGCCAACTCCACCTCCTTCCGGCTGCAGTGGAAGGAGACGTCAACCCGCTGCCCCGGCAATACAGCAGGAAATTGGAAGCCCGGTAAGTGTGTGTGTGTGTGTGTTAAATGGGGGCATAGGGCATTTCTGGAATGCCTTATACCCCTATATGCCACTCTGGCACTTAAGGGGTTAAAATGCATATTATGGGGCAGAGTGGCATATAGGGAGGTATAAGGCATTTCAGGAGGCATAGTGGCATTAAGGGGGCATTTAATAGAGCACTCTGCCTCCTGAAATGCCTTATACCTCCCTATATGCCACTCTGCCCCATAATATGCCTTTTAACCCCCTAAATGCCAGAGTGGCATATAGGGGTATAAGGCATTTCTGGAGGCAGAGTGCTCTATACAATGCCTTTTAACTCCCTTAATGCCACTCTGCCTCCTGGAATGCCTTATACCTCCCTATATGCCACTCTGCCCCATAATATGCATTTTAACCCCCTAAATGCCAGAATGGGAAATAGGGGTATAAGGCATTTCTGGAGGCAGAGTGGCACATAGGAGGTCAAAAGGCATACCATGGGGCACAGTGGCATATAGAGGGTTAAAAGGCATATCATGGGCCACAGTGCCATATTGGTGTGGCAAGCCTTGGGGCAGATGTGCGTAACTGGGGGACAGGTTGGAAAATACAAGGAAATAAAAACAAAAAAAAATATTTTTCTCAATCATAGCTTTTATTTAAAAAAAATAGTTTACATGAATTAACATTTACTGGTAAAACTTTTTTCCTTTAGGGTCGTCTTATATTCAGGCTTTTTCTTTTTTTCCTAAGTTAATATTCAGATTTTGGGGGGTCGTCTTATAATCAGGGTCGTCTTATAATCGAGCAAATACGGTATTATGGAACGCGTTGTAATAGGATACTTTTAATGCTTCTCCATGTTTCCGTAATAAATATAGAAAATATTTGAAAGTATACAAAGTAACACCGTGAGGGTTTGGTACATTTTAGGATATTTTCTACGGATTAAACAGGTAATGTTAGTACAAACCTATTAAAATATCTTTATAAAATGTGGAGCAATTAAAAAATATTCGTGCATAATATGTGCACAATGCTTTTGCCCGTTGTAACTGAGAGCAGTTCCTCTTAACATTTGCAGACATAAAGTCTTTATAAGAGTTTATATGTGCCATCCTGTCGAGTCCTTTTGAAGGGGAAGTCTCAAGCAGAATAAAGAAACAATTGTATACATTGCTTGCTCAGTAAACTTCCTTTATCTGCAGTCCTCTAGGCCACGATAGTAAGCACCCTGTGATTTTTTTTTTTGATTTTTTTTTTTTTTTTTTTTTAGCCAGGCGTTCCCTTTTCAAGCACTACACTTAGGGTCACCTTTAACACGGGGAGGAAAGGGGGCAGCTGCTTCAGGACCCCCTTAACAGATATTGGGCCCTACAGCTCTCTTCACTAATTATTCTTCCTCCGTGGTCATATATTATATGCATTAGGTGGTACACAGACCAAGAATGAGGAGTCCCTAGAAGGAAGCTCAGTGCCAGGTGCTGCACAAACTCCGCTTCTAACATTTTGGGGCAGGTACAGCTGGGTGGTGGAGGGTCCCAGTAGGGAAACTTGCCCGGGTCCCCATTGTTGATGATTACCTATAGCAGCCGATCTGTTAGTCAAACACAGCACATGAGTGATTCAGACTTTAGACATTCTGTCGTTTACCATCAGACAGTATCATAAGGAGTAAGTGCTTCTCTAGTTGATTGATATAATATCAGAGTTAGAACACCTAAAATAAGCTTATATATATTGCATTATGCAACACCGATAACTTTTATGAAGAAAAAAAAAGACAAGTTGTAACAAGTAAGTGATTGGTGTGGCCCCTTTACGATTGTGCTGAAATATTTCCTGTGCGCTTTGTTTTCAGGTGTTGCTGATGATTATATTCATATTTCAGCCGCTGTGACCTCTTTATCCGAGGAGGAGAACCCAACTGTTAGAAAGTAAGCATTGATGTGAATTGTGGGAAGAAAGTATTTTGAGTAGGAAGTCACATTGATGGTTTCCCTTTTGCTGAGTAAACACATTCCAGCCAGCGTAGGTCCTGAAAACCCTTGCTCAATACACTTCTTGCACACTGAGCATGTGTTAAAGGTTATGCCTGTTTCTAAAGAGATTAAAACAAGAATAATACAAAAATGTTTTGATTTTAGGGGATCCTGTAGAACGTTTTTTTATTGCACGCAGTCTGAGTTCATCCACTAGAGGGAGATGTTGCTTTAGGCTTTTCACCAAAGATCATACTCGTGCTTCTGAAACTCCCAAAGAACACACACCTATATATCATATGGCTCTATAATTAAAACCTAAAAAGGGGAAAAAGGTTGCATACATGTCGTGCCTCTTTGTATATGCTTGTTATACACATCTGTTCTTTTAGTATACTAAATTGTGTCCCTAAAAGACATTTTACTATTCAACTGGAATTGGAAGGTTCTGAGGGTCCCCAAGGCTTCTTGGTGCAGAAGTAGAGTCCTTTTAACCTTGTCCAATGACATCTCCTGCTAGGGATGACTTTAAAAGCCCAGCACCGACTGGCCAAAGACGTAAGATACTCATTGCATTCTCCTTAAATTCAATGTCTAACTATGGACAAGTGACATTATTAATGGCAGCTAGAGGACCTGCCTTTGGCAACTTTTGTATGTGTACAGGCGTTTGAACAGACCCTGCCCTCGCCATTCACTAAGCCAGCGCTAGAACGGGCAGGAGGTGAGTATCCCACGCACAACAAGATGTTTTTGGCCAAACACATCTGCTGTATTGCAGATAGTTGGGTTGGGGGGGGGGGGGTTGCTTAGGTAGGGGCCAATGCATATGTGGGATTCTGCAAAATTACACTCCATAAAAACTTAAAGGGGCCATGACCTAGCACAGACTGATGCACTGACAGTTACTGGTTGTGTCATCACTGGAAAGTGGCACATGAGGAGCCGGGCACTGGATTAAGGGAGAAAAGTTTGAAGAACACTGGGCTAATAAAGTGTAATTTGATTTCTTCCCAACGTGTAACTTGTTCTGAGTGCTAATAAAGTACTGCAGCATTTTTATGGCCTGAGCATGATTATTTGCTTGTTGTTCCAAGCTGCATTGAGAACCGTTGTTCATTTGCAAACTATACGATGTGTAATTTTAGCTTTTCAACTCCAGGTAGGCACCACCACCTGGTGTACTGCGCCAATGCATACGTGCACAATGCTTTCCTCAATAGCAAAACGGCCTACTAGCATACCTTTAATAGCTTTTGATATTTGACTGATCCCTTAACAAGATCTACCATTGCTAAAAAGCAGAGAACCAGGATATAGTCTTAATAAGAGACACTTGTGTTTTGTGTTATGTTACATATACCTCAAATCAGGAAATCATGCTTAAATATGTTAGCGGAATGTAAACTGTATTCATTCCTAAACTGTTATGGTTCCTAAATCTCTTCCTAAAAAGTGTAAACATACTTATATATTAAAGTTATTAAAACCGTACCAGAAATGGACACAAAATACAGTTTTAAATGATTAATGCCACGTTTGGTTTAAATGAAGATAAAACTGCAAAGAGAAGAATAGCACTGTTTGTTTGATCGCCCACAGAAAAATACAAAGTCCAATGCATGGCAAATAATAAAAAAAAAAAGTTCAGAAACATTGTTTGCCCTTGTGTAAAATTTTAACCTTGTTCTAGACATACAACCTAAATGTCCATTTTTGAACTACTTGACCCATTCCATGGCTGAGTTTTAAACTTCTCACCATATCTGCTTATACTAAATGTCCACAAAAGCAATTCACCGATTGTTACATCAGTATATTGTAATTTCACCCTTGCCTGTACAGTTTTTCTATAGACTTGAATTGCCCATCATGCCTGTATGTTCATCTAATATGTGTAAGAAGACTTTTCTAGAGAGCAGGCTACTAATGTTGGCCAGGTAGAGATTTCTGACTCTAACTTGTATTGTATTTATCAGAGTGCATGTACCTATATATGAATGAAGGTGGCTGGTAAAACCATAATGTATTTTCAGAGCTTGGAAGAGTTTGGTATGTGCTGCGGCCTACAGAGGCAATTTTACAAGAATCTATTGAGACTTTGTCACGGAGGATGCAAGCATGTATATGTGTTTTGGCAGCAGTGCTGGTTTCTTAATCTCAAGTAGGACACATAGCCAAGAACATTCTTTGTACACTTAACCACTTCAGTATTTGAAGAGGCATATTCCATATGTCTGCAGTTTTAAGGCTTGTGCATTCCAAACAAGATGTTCTATATTTAAAGGCTGCAGAGGTATTTGCAAGATGGTGCTGAACCCTTAATGAAAGTAGTTCTATACTTTTCTTTTAAAGTCAGGTGAGGTCAGTAGGTACAAACGTAAAACTGCTGCACCACATGCTATTTAGATCTTTGGTTCTTTCAGAGGAAACAAGGAGTAATATAAGTCCTTTTGCTGACCTAGTCCTATGACATCCTAGGTTCTCATGTGTGGAGATCATTTGTACCTAAATATCTCAAAAAATATTTATTCTGATGTCTGTCTCTTTCAGACACTTGGTAAAACTTGCAGAGCTATTTGAAAAACTACGGGTAAGTAGAATTTACAGCTTTTTTTTTTCTTCCTCACTAAACTAGGGTGTGTGTGCGCATGTGTAACATTGGATAAGTGAGCTGTATAAGTTGTATGTATCCCTTGTGGCTAAACATTAGTAGTATATGCATTTCAAAATACTTATAGTCACCATTAACATTTTTTAAAAGGGATAGTCTAAAATCCCATTCAGCCTAACCAACAAAGAATTCATATTAACCCCTTAACGACCAATATCGTGCAAGGCTTGACGGGGTAAATTAATTTGTCTGGGTTCAAACATGTCCCAAATAGGACATGGGCACAGATTGACCAGATGTGAAAATGAAAAATGTGCACCTCTTAAATGTGGCCTTTTAGCCCCATAACCAACCCAACAAACCTATGCATGGGGCATCACTGTACTCAGAAGATGTTGCAGAACACGTATCGGGGTGTTGTTTGTCGGTGACTTATACCAAGAGCTACAAATTCATACTTAAAGTACAATGTGTATAGGGAACAACAAAAAAAAAAAGACTACCACGAAGTTTGACTTTGACAAATGCTGCTTGTAGAATTAGTGCATGGAAAGAGTTAAAATACCACCATTTGAATTACCCTGGTATTTCTAGTTTTCAAAAATATATGGTTTGATGGGATAAATTGAGCTGGCTGGCTTCAAAGATATCCCAAATAGGACATGGGGACAGGTTTACCAGATTTGAAAAAAAAATGGTTTTGAAATAGCAACTACTACTTGCACTTAAAAAAGAAAAAAAAGGCAACCCCCCCCCCAAAAAAACATTGGGTATTTCTAAACTCAGGACACATATTAGAATCTATTTAGCAGGTATTTCCATTAGCTTTTGTGGATGAGTAAAATATTATTAAAATAAGTGAGGGAAAGTTGTTTTTTTTTTAATAAAACCTCTTGCTTTTCTTATTTTTATAGGAAATTAGATGATATGATAAAAAATGGTATTTAAAGAATGCCGTTCTTGTTTTGAAAACAAACAAACAAAACCCGTGTACACGCTAAATGAGAGAGAAGTAAATTACATCTAACTCATAGAGCACTGCAAAAATGTTAAAACTGCCTCGGTCACAAAGGGCACAAAAAGAAAAGGGGTTAAAGTAGTTTGTAAAACTAATGTAAAAATGAAGTGACAAAAAAGAGCACTCATTGAAATCGGGGGAAACCTTTGTTTAGCTAGTAATGGAGCCGATTTGCAAGGTTATCATACATACTCAAGTCAGGAATAAGGCAAATGCATATCAGGGGATTTTGCAGAATCCCCTCATGGATTTGCAAGAGAGAATTGGTAGGGGGTCACTCGGCTATCATATGAATTAAAGTTTGTATGACAAAGATGTTTAACCAAAAAAAAATAAATTACTTGATTGATTGACTGACCGAGTGTCACAAAACATTGTTACTTGGCGTGAATGCTTGCCTGACATTGGCGTGTTTTATTTGGCACGGTGCAGAAAAGGTTGAGTCAATCTTGGGGTGACCCCGTCTACCAAATGTGGGTTTGAGTGCAATGATTCCTGCCAATTTTCACTCTAGTTGTTGTGCAGCAAAATTCCCCCACATCTTATGTTAACAAAAACCATATGTTACACATGTTTGGATGAATATTCTCTGCTGTATATTTCTGTGTTCAACTTTCAAGATAAGTATATTTAGTTGTAGCTGCGAATATAATAAAACAAGAGACATTTTTGGGAGTGGTTACATTGATCATGTCTGATCTGTAACAAGGAAAATGGGCAACAACCACTGCGTCCAATTAAATATTTCTGCTGACTGCAGCGCTTTTACCAGGTTGCATCAGAACAGCTTTCTAAATGACCCCCACTGTGTGATGGTTCCACTGGACTGCCACTATAATATAAAACATGTTTAAACACGGAAGTCATCGAAAGTGTACTTTTACAAACAGTTTTTTTTTCTTTCAACTACACTTCAACTTAATTTATGGCATTGGTTATGCAAAGGTTAACAAAGAAATTGCAAACTAAATGTACATAGGCTCCTTTATATATAAAGGATATATTAGTATTAATAAATGACCAAATAAGGTTTACAGATACTGCTGCACTTTACTAGTATTTAATATTAAAGGCAGATGTTGGAGGATCACTAAACATTTGATGGCTTTAAAAAATAGAGTTAAATGCCAAAAACAATATGACTTAGGCTTTTAAAATGTCTACCCGGTCTCGCTTGTAGCAACCTCCGAATATTTGTAAGAGATACCGTATATATAACATAACAAGCTTGGATTTTGATTTTTTTTTTTTGCAGAAAGTTGAGGCCAGAGTTTCTTCAGATGAAGATTTAAAACTCACAGAACTTTTAAGATACTACTTGCTTAATATTGAAGCAGCCAAGGTAACATCTGCTTATATTGCACGATGCATACTGTTGAATGATACTTTTTTACATGACCCCTTTTTGATTATATGGGATAAAAATGTGCAGTCTATGAGGGAATATTGTTGATTACTATGGTGATTACACTTGCTTTTACCATTCTGCCAGCATTGCTGTGTATCCGTAACCCCCACGTGTATTGGTATATTTACCGCTTAATAAGGTTTTGTGCAAACTTTTTAGGACCTACTATACAGAAGGACCAAAAGTCTAGTCGATTATGAGAATTCTAACAAAGCCCTTGATAAAGCAAGGTTGAAAAGCAAAGATGTGAAACAGGCAGAGTTGCACCAACAAGAGTGTTGCCAGAAATTCGAGAAACTCTCCGATTCGGCAAAACAAGGTAGGCTGAAGGGCCACTTCATGTTTTACATCTCAGGTCATCTTTACGGATGCTTTCTAGCTTGATTCGACAGTAAGTCCACATGTGTTGAAGGTGTCCATGTACGATATGAGCAATCATTAAAAGAGGAAAAATATATCAACACTTGTCCATGTAATAAACATACCTGGGAACTCTCCGGATTTGACCAGGAGATTGCTGGGTGAAGCACCGCTTCTCCGGTTCTCTAGGTCAAGACCCAAATCCTCCAGGTCGCAGGAGCGGGGTCTTGACACGCCCCGCTCCCCGCCCCTGCTCCCGCGCCCATTTTCCCTTTAAATAGAGGTGTCAGTGTGCAGTCCTGGCCGCATCCCGCAAGGGAAGGCTCCGTAGCCGGAGCCCAGAGGTTCCCAGGTATGGTAATAAAGTATTAAAAATCCCTCCCAAACATGATCTCTCTCATATTAAAAGATAAGATGATGTGGCTAGTGTTGTCTATATTGATTTCTAGATCAAACTGCTATTCGACAATGACCAAACCTGGAATAAAGATATTTTTTGTTATTTTATCACCCAAATTATACCTTTAAACTAGATGTGGGCTCAACATTTTTTATTCATTAAAGTCCCACGTTTGAATAGATTTTTCCCGCATGCATGTATTCTTCTAAATTGGTTTTCTCTGGCATTCTTAACTTGCACAGTCCATTGCTTGTTTCTAGTTCTTCTGTTTACTTAAGCAGCAAGACAGAATATTTAATTTTTTAAAAACCAAAAAAATTTTGATTCAGGGTTATGACTGTTTAGATAGAGTGGTAACTCTAGAATGTTTCACTGTACATATATATAGGGTCAGTTTTTTTAGTAGTGATGTCACTCTACAATGAAGATATGTGATGATAAAGAAATTACTGTACTTTAGATGAACTAGATTCTATAATCTTACCAGAAGCTCCTTTTTATTAGAACTACCCTTTTTGGCAATTCAGACTTCTCCTTTTTTAATGCATAGCTAATAAAAAGTATTGACGTATTTTGTTTTTCCCAGTGTTCTATCAGTTCTCTTGAAAAAAACACCTAGTTATCATTTTTTATACATAACCTCACCGTATTCTCTAAAGAGGTACAGAACATGGAAGATCTTTCATTGGAAATATTGTTAAATCTCCCACATAGTCGCATACAGTGTTTGATCCTTTTCTTTTGACAGAACCATTAAAATTATTTAATCTCTAATCCATATCAAACTCCAAAACTGTGCAACTTGTGTTTTGCAGAGCTAATTAGCTTCAAGAAAAGAAGAGTGTCTGCCTTTCGCAAAAATCTAGTTGAAATGACGGAATTAGAAATTAAGCATGCGAAGGTTTGTATAAAGTTTGTATGCTCTGCCTTTGCTTTGATCTGTTTCACATTTAAGCCATATGTTGTCTAGAACTCTACAAGCTTTTAACCATGAAGTAACACTTCAATGCTTTACGAAAGGGCCTTGGTGCATAAATCATGTCTGAACATAGAGCATAAAACAAGTCTATCCACTGTACAATCAGAACCACAAAAAACATATTACCTGCGTTATTACTTGCAGACGGCAGTCGTGAGATTATCCTGTAAGAAATTTGGGAATGAATTGTTCCCTCAATGATGGCATGCTGTTCATGGCAAGGCAGCCCCAAATCATGATGCTCCCTCAACCATTGAGATGATGATTTCGTGTTTGTAGGCAGTTCCCTTTTAAAGCCATACGTAGGGGTGCATGTTCTTCCCGAACAATAAAACCTTGGTTTGATCAACCAAAAAAAAACATTTTCCCTGTAGCGTTGTGGAGGGTTACTGTGCTCTTTGGTAAACTTCAGGCATGCAGCAATGTTTTTTTTGGGGGGGTTTTTTTTTTTTATTTTTTTTTTTTTGGAGAGCAGTGTTTTCCTCCGTGGTGTCCTGCCATGGGCTCCATGCCTATTCGATGTTTGCATGGTAGACTCATGAACAGAGACTTTAGCTGTTACTAGGGCTCTTCTTTACCTCATTGAGCATTCTACCTTGGGCCCTTGGAGTCATCTTGGAAGGGCCTCTTCTTCTAGGTAGAGTAGCCACAGTACTTAATTGTCTCCATTTGTTGAACTGTGCACTGATGAATATGTAAACTCTTTTATATTACTTTGTTATCCTTTCCAGCTTTATGGAAATAGACAATTCTTTTTTGTAGGTCTTCTGGGGTTTCTTTTTTTTGTGAGTCATGGCATCAGCAGATGCTTCTTGAGAATAGCATGTTAAATGTTTGTGTTTGGTTTTTGTGTTATGTCAAAGTAGCCGTAAAACACACCTTCAATCCTGTTTCATTGATTGGACTAGTGATTCACATACTTTGTCCCAACCTAAAATGTGAATGTTTGAATTATATATTTGATGTGGACAAGAACAATACAATAACTTGTGTGTTATTAGTTAAAACAGATTGCATTTGTTCATTATTGTAACTTTACATGAAGATCGTATCATATTTTAAGACAAATTTATACATAAATGCTGGTAATCCTAAAGGGTTCACTTACTTTTTCTTGCCACTGTGTATACTACATAATATATTGTAGAGGATAATGGTCTTTTCAAATTGATGATAAGAATTTGGAGGAAATAAAAATACCCTGCACCTACAAATTGGTTCCCGTATGTGCCATATAGCTTCTATCGATAATAATCGATAATGAAAATTGTTGACACCGATTTTCATTATCGATTAGTCGAATCGATTTTAATCAATTATAAAAAGAGGTTTTTTTCAGAGCAAATGCTCTGAAAAACTCCTCTCCTTATATAATCCGACCTCAAACAGAGATCGGATTATAACACTAGAATCCAGATCCCCCACAACGCTGCAGGGAACCTGGATTCCCCTCACTGTCGGCCGGTGGGTGTCCGTGCGATGCGCACAGACAACTTCCGTCTCTCCCCTCCACTTCCGCTCCTACGATGCAGCGCCAGCATCACAAGATGTAGAAGCCCCAGCGGAAGTGAAGGGTAGTAACGGAGGCTGTCTGTGGGGGTCTGCGCCTCCGTTACTGCCCTTCACTTACACTGAGGCTTCTATGAAGCTGCAGTAAAAGTGCCTGTCAGCAACGGAGGTTCACAAAACACCAAGGAGTCGGGAGAGAGGCAGAGCAGTGAAGTGGAGGGGGGAGGAGGCAGAGTGGTGTATGGGAGCCACCCTCCCATACACCACTCTGACTCTTCCCCCCTCCCATACAACACTCTGCCTCTCTCCCCCTCCCATACACCACTCTGCCTCTCCCCCCCCATACACCACTCTGCCTCCTCCCCCTCCCATACACCACTCTGCCTCTCTACCCGACTCCCTGATGTTTTGTGAACCTCCGTTGCTAACAGGAGTGGTGTATAGGAGGGGGGAGAGAGGCAGGGTGGTGTATGGGTAAGTAATAGTGGTGTATGGGGGTATAATGAATTTCAGGGTAGCAGAGTGGTGTATGGGAGGGGGGGAGAGAGGCAGGGTGGTGTATGGGTGAGTTATAGTGGTGTATGGGGGTATAATGAATATCAGGGTAGCAGAGTGGCATATCTGGGGGAGGTAAAATGGTGTATAGGGGGAGGTAGAGTGGTGTATGGGGGGTATAATGAATTTCAGAGTGGCATATCTGGGGGAGGCAGATTGGTGAATCAGGGAGTATAATGAATTTCAGGGTGGTGCGTGGCATATCAGGATGCACAGTGGCATAGGGAGTTATAAGGCATAAATGGGGGCACAGTGGCATATAGGGGGTATAAGGCATATCGATATTAGGCATATCATGGGGGCATAAGACATATCTGGGGGTATAAGGTATATCAGGGGGCTCAGTTGCATATCACTGGCATATAAGGAGTATAAGGCATATCAGGGGCACAGTGGAATCTCTGGCATATAGGCAGTATAAGGCATATCTGGGGGCAGAGTGGCAAGCTGGGGGTCAGATGTGCATAACTGGGGGCAGTTTGGTAAATAAAAGAAAATATAAACAAGGCTTTTTTCTCATAGTTTTTATTAAATATGAAAGATAGTTAACATGAATTAATATTTACTAATAACTTTGTATTAAAACCTAGTTTGAGAAACACTGTGTTTGGGTTCTTGTAGCTTTTATTATGTCAGTAAAATAAGAAAAATAGAGAAATGCCATTGTGATAAAGAGATGAAAGCGTAAATTGTAAGTTTTTTATTACATTATTTTAACTAAAAAAAAATGTGCATTTTTTTTAATCCGATTAATCGAAAAAATAATCGGTCAACTAATCGATTATTAAAATCGTTAGTTGCAGCCCTACATTTGTACAGCAGGTGTGAAAATAAATAGGCATGTTAAATAGTTGCAAAGTGAGTAAACAGAAGAAATCTAAATATTTGGTGTGACTGCCTGTCGCATCAGTTTTTTAGGTACACTTGCATATAGGTTTTTAAGGCACTCAGCAGGTAGGTTGTTCCAAACACATTGGAGAACTAACTACATCTCTTCTGTGGAAAGATGCGGCCTCAGTAATCCCTGGCTGACTCTGTGATGAAATCAAGGCTCTGTGGGGGCCATACCATCTCTTCCAGGACTCCTTGTTCTTATACCTTAGCTGTATGTTTGGGATTATTGTCATGCAGCAGAATAAATTTGGGGCCAATCCTGTCCTTTCCTGGTGATATTGCATAATGGATACGTTTCTTCCTGTACTTCTCTGCATTAAGGAGACAATTCTGACCAAATCCTGAATTCCATTTGCAGAAATGCAACTCCAAATCATCTACCATGCTTCGTTTGCCTGCAAACGCACACGTGTTCCGCTCTCCAGCCCTTTGGCAAAACAAACTGCATTCTGCTGCAGACAAATATTTTAAAATGTTAATCAGTCCACAGCTGTTGCTGCCATTTTTTGGCACCCCTGTTCCTTTGTTTTTGTGAATAGTCGCTAAGCCTTATTTCCACGTCAGAAGGTATGGCTTTTTGGCCACAATTCTTCCATGAAGACCACTTGTGACCAGACTTTTCCAGACGGTAGATGGGTGTATTAGGGTCCCACTGTTTTCTGCCAATGCGTAGCTGATGGTGCTGCTGGATGTCTTTCATCTGCTGCGCTAAGTTTTCTTGGCCGGCCACTGTGGCTATGGTCTTCAACATTACCGGTTTCTTTGTGCTTCTTCAAAAGAGCTTGTACAGAACATCTGGAAACCCCTGTCTGCCTTGAAATGTCTGCTTGGGGGAGACCTTGCTGTTGCAGTATAACTACCTTGTGTCTTGTTCTGTGCTCAGTCTTGTCGTGGTGTATGACTGTTGACATTAAACTGTCTTCAGCAACCTCCCCTTGTTAATGAGTTTGGCTGTTCCTTATCCAGTTTTATTCCACCAGTTTCTGTTTACGTTACTGATTATGTTTCAACCTCTATATTAAATTGATGATTATTAGCACTTGTTTGGAATAATTGTTTAATCGAATTATGCCTACAAAATCCCTGGCTTTGTGCAAGTGTACCTAATAAGAACTGATGCTGTTTTAAAGGCAAAGGTCACACCAAATATTGATTCGATTTAGATTTTCTTCTGTTTCTGCAAAGAGAATATTGGAATGGAAACAGGTTCTCGCAAAAGAAACAGAAAACGTATCTCAGTATCTTAAAAGTTAGTGTTGTTTTTTCTGGTAAAACTAAAGAATAAATATCAACGCTTTCTTTGCTTATGTTAGTGTTCAATGTTTTATGTGTAAGTTGAGCAGCAAATTTTAATCATTACAAGTTGAAAATTCAGACTCTTATATTCAGCTACTTATTAATGAGCAAAACGTCCCTTCGAGGTCAGAACCTAGGAGTGCATACTACTTATTCTAATCTATTTTTTTTTTTTTTTTTATTCGTTCACAGAATAACATAGCCATGTTACAAGGCTGCATTGAACTGTTCAAGAACACTTAAAGGATTATTTACACTAACTCAGGAACAATGTGACCAATAAGCCCAATTGCACTTCATGTGCCGGCCTTCTTCATTAGCACAGCTGTCCAGAATTTATATATATATATATGTGTGTGTGTGTATATATATATATATATTATCACTGTGATTTAATAGAACTCATTGTAAATCATTGTTTTACAGATATTCTGCAGCTTAATCTTGACCTGCATTGCTTGGATGCCTAGACCTGTTCGGACTGTTCATATATCGCAGTGATCGTTTACTAATCTATGCATTGGGTGTACCATAGGTTTTAAAGTTTAGTGCACCAGGGCAGAATAATCAAATTAACCTCCAGTTTCTATTTTTTTATGTTGGTAATTGCCTTTATATTTTGTAACCATAAAAAAAAAAAGAAAAAATCCTGGGCTCTGTTAAAAATATTTTCTTGAATCAGTCATATGGTAAAATGTTAAATGTAAATTGTTTAATCTTGCAGCTCTAGTCAATATTTTGACATTCGTATCTCCATATATTGAAAATGTATTTTTCATGGGAAGCATTTTTTGATCTTAATAAATGTGCTTCTACTGGAAAAAAATGTGCAAGTGCTTATGTGTTTTATTACATCTCATACCTATTTATCATTTTTCATCTTAGAAATGTTATACCTGGTGTCATTTTTTTATACAATTCCAAGAATCATAAACAGCAAGTCATACCATTTAAACAGTGTAAAAATGATCGCGCCTTCTTGCTAAAATATACTGAGTTATATGGTCTTAACTTTCTATAAAAAACACTTTGAACCTGCCTAAACTCAAAGGGCCTTAGAACCTTTAGCTTCTCTCAGCTTTAGGATGTTCTAGTGGAGAACGGCAGTCTAGAAGGACCGATGTAAATGTCTATTTCTGCTTTGAAGAGTAAGTGCGTGGTTATGGGCCTATCAATGTCAAACTCATTTCAAAGTTCTGGACAACAGACCTTTTAAGGGAAAGCTGTTTTTTTTTCCTTTTTTAAAAAAAATAAATGGCCATGTTCACCTTGTACGTGATTTACCAATAATGTGAGCCTTATTCAGTGTTTAATGGTACGCAAAGGAGGACAATATGTATTATAATCTCTGGTAGAATAAGGTACAAGGTGGGGTCTCTCCCTCACTCTCACTCTCTCTCACGCTCTCATTCCCAAACTACAGTCCAGACACTTACAGAACCTTGTTCCCAGACAATGAAATGTTCAGTTAACTGCCTGTTAAGGCAACCTCTACATTTTTACATGGTACTTTCTCTTTTTTTGTCATGTGCTTTGTTATATTTAATGCCATCACTTTTTTTTTGTTTTATTAGCCCTTTTACTTTTAAAGTTTGTTGTTTTTAGTTGAAGCACCCACTAAGGGAACATTACGAGTCACACTGGTCTATTTGGTCTAACTGTTTTGTTTTTTTTTTGTTTAACCCCTTGATGACAATTGCCGGTCCGGGCACGTCACCGAAAATCGTGACGATTATGACAATTGACGTGCCAGGACCGGCACGTCTTTAAACGGGTGAAAAAATCGATCCGTGATCGATTTTTTTCACTCAAACGGTGTTGCTCTAATGCCTCGACATCGAGGCATTGAGCAACACCAAAAAAAACATTCCCGGCCCCCCCCGATCGCTCCTAGGAGCAAATAAAAAAACATGTTTGAAAGACTGCACGTCTTTCAAACATGGCGGCGCCCGCCGCCGAAAAACGGGTTTAGGAAGCGATCGCGAGTCGCTTCCTTTGCTTAGCTGGTGTTGCTAAGATGCCTCAGTATCGAGGCATCTTTGCAACACCTGTTTAGCAAAGGAAGCGACTCGCGATCGCTTCCTAAATGCTCAACTTACCTTCCCGGTGCCGGCGTCTTCGAAACACATGCGGTGTTTCAAGATGGCGGCGCCCATCAAGCCGGGGGCGGAGCCTGCTGTCATCATCGGGGGGGGGGTGTTGCTGGATGTCATGGACATCCAGTGAATAACACCCCTAGTGGTCAGATCACTCATAAGAGTGATCATGATCTGATAAATCAAAGGCAATGTTTTCTAAACATTGCCTTTGATCAGTATTGGATCTGCCTCCCTCCTTCACTTGCTTCTAGTGAGGGAGAGAGACAGATCAGTGTGTTTTTAGGTATTCTCAATAATATATATTATTATTGATCCAAAGGCTCTTATAAGAGCCACCCATTTAATATTAACCCCTTCATTGCCATTGATCACTGCATAAACAGTGATCTTGCATAGTGGCAATTGTTTTTGGGGTTCTTTTTTTTTACAATTTTTTTTACTTTTTATTTTTTTTTGTACTTTTTTTTAGGGTTTTTTTAATTTTTTTTATTAGAGCCATTAACCCTTTCCTTCCCTACTATTTTTGCTGCAATTGTTGCCATGCAGCGGTATACGGCTGAGGAGGCATGTTCCAAATTTGGCCCTTTTGCCCCCAAACAATCTGACAAACCCATATCATGTTGTGGGACAGTGACATATACCAGGAGCTGTAATTTTACACCTGAAGTACAAAGTATGTTTAAAAAACAGCAAAAACAATTACTATCACAAACTTTGACAAGGGTTGGTGGTAGGATTAGTGCATGGAAAGGGTTAAACTATCAGCATCTAAAATACCCTGGGGTGTCTAGTTTTCAAAAATATATGGTTTGGTGGGGTAAATTTAATTTGCTGGCTTCAAAGATGCCCCAAATACCACATAGAGACAGAATTACCAGATTCAGAGAAAAATGGTTTTGAAATAGCAAAACGCTACTTGTACTTATTGCCCCATAACGTGTAGAAGAAAGCAAAAAAACATAAAAACATTGGGTATTTCTAAACTCGGGACAAATAGTAGAATCTATTTAGCAGGTTTTTTCAGTAGTTTTTTATGATGAATAAAAGATTTTTCAAATAAAAGTGAGAAATTTTTTTTTTTTTTCAATTTTTCGTCATATTTTATTATTTTTATTATAGAAAATTACATCATATATAAAAAATTATGGTGTCTGAAGAAAGCCCTTCTTGTCCTGAAAAAAACTATATATAACTTGTGTGGGTTTAGTAAATGGGTTAAGAGAAAATTACAGCTAAACACAAACACCGCAGAAACGATAAAACAGCCATTGTCACGAAGGGTACAAAAAATAGAATCAGCCTTTGTCACGAAGGGGTTAATAAAACCTACCAAACATCCCAAGGACAATAACGCCTAAGGGTAAGTGATTGCTTTGCTTTGTAAATAATTACTAATTTGCTAAATAAATGATCCTCTTCTTTATAAGTCTATTTTTTTTATGTCTTTTTTTTTTTGTGAAGACTTTGTAACGGAGCACACAACTATGTACCATGCAAATAGTTTTAACAAATGAAAACCCGTTGAGAATAGAGAGGAGAAATGAATTGAGATGGAGTCAGCGCACCAGATGTTAGTAATACTTTCTTAATTTGAGCCAGATGGCCAAAAAGATAACTAAGGAAACTGTACTTCATATTTCAAACTACTCCAAAGAAAATGAATGTTTGCCTTGTTGGGAGTAGCAAGCGAGAAGGTGAGCTATTCAAACAGTGAAGTTTTTGTAAAAATACCCTGCTGTACTATTTTTTTTATTCTACACTCTTTTGTAGTATTATTGCAAACTGGTTAAAATATAAATGGATTAGGGTGTCATTATAAACAGGACTTACGATCTTGTCTGGATCAAGGGGATATCTTGGACGCATTGTACACGATGGACATATATCTTTCATGTAAGATACAGGAACTTAAAGCTTGAAAGGTAAGGTGAAGTAGAAGGGATTTAGGGAGAATATAATGTTCAGTACAAAGACGTTTCTTCTAGATTCGTGAGAATTCGGGAGACGAGTGTCAAGCGTTGGGTACGTGTTACTTGGACAATTTTCTCATAGTATGACAGTAATCTCTTTCTGCTGAAGATCATCTAATTAGATGAAGACTAAATTTCCCAACGAAGCCATACTTATGACTGTAAACGGAATGCTTGCTGTTCAAGTGACCCAACACTTTCTAATTTCTTTTTGTAGCAAACGACAAGTTATCAATACACTCTCTGCATACTTGTGCTTTTACAATTTAAGTCAAAATTTCCAGAAAAATTGTTTAATTGAATGGTTCTTGGTTTAAGGTGCCAGAAGACCCAAATAGTGTAGTACCATGGGGCCAACATTTCATTTAGAATAGTCTTGGCTACCTGAATGGTTCCTGTAATTTATCTTTGACTTCATATTATAACTTTGTACACAAATTTGTTCCGAAAAGCACTGTGTGCCAATAACCAAGAATGTCACCGCACCTCTGGCTTTGTTTTTCTGGGTTCCTTATTTCATACCAACACACCACTGTCTCATTTCTGAGATGTGGCCTACACACCAGACTTGGCAGATCTTTTGGTGACAAGGCCACTTTACAGGAAGACCACATTATTTACATAACCACTAATAATAATAATAATAATTAATATTAATAACCACTAATATGTAAAATAAGGTGTATATTTCTGATGGACAATGACAATAAGGTGTATATTTCTGATGAGAATTTAGAGTCTACATTACTTCCTAGTAGAGGGTAGAAAAAAAAATATTTTGTGTGCAGATTCTGCATTTCAATGTATTTCCCTTATTGTACTTTTAAGCATGGGAAAAATGCATTTTTAACAATATTAAATGTGTGCAAATTTCTTTTATTTACATATTTTGTGTGGAATGTGTTGATTCCAGACATTAGTAGTGTCATCATCAACTTAAATCAAAACTTTCATTATTTGGAGTGGCTATTAGGTTGCGGGTAGGATAAAACATCTCAAATATATTTTGTACATTCACTAATATAAGCAACAGTACTAATTTTGTTACTTTTTTTCATATGTTAAGTATGTGGCAAGGCGTGTTCTGATTAGAGACCACCAATTAAAGTATTTTTTTTTCTGTATAAACATGAAAAGATATTTGAAAATGTGCAGACTGATTTGTGACTTTTTCAACCTACTGTACTTTTGTAAGTATTGGATGCTTTAACTAAATTCTGATGCACATCAGATATCAACAACTTCATTCGATGGTCCCAAAATTACTTAAGCTGGTTTGCGATCAACAAGAGTTATGTATAAAAAGTGATTCTTGGTATAAAAGGTAGTTTTAACAAGATCGTAGGGATACAGCATGAGCACATGCATTGACATCATTCACAAGCCAAAGAAAGAAGAAAGTGAATCTGTATTACATTTTTTGCAAGATGAGTTTTGTTAAAGTATCTCCTGTATATAGTCGTGAATTAAATTCTGAAGTTTGTACATATAATTCCGTATGATTTGATAGACTAGGAATGACTATATCATTTGTTATTGAGATTAAGAAACAAAAAGTATAAATAGTACTATTTTTTTTATGCAAGAGCAAAAGGGAAAGTTGTGGCTTTAACTCTCATTTCGCTATTCATTATGAAGGGCCAGCACTGGCTGGTTTCACCCACAAGAAGGACTGAGCTAGGCTTGTATAAGGCATAGTTCTATGGATGAGGAGAAGAAGTGTCACTGATTGAACTATACATTATAATATAGGGCCAGCCAAGCCGAGGCTCACTGGGGTCGGCTTTTCATAATAAATACAGAAGTCAACGAGCTGAAACCAAATCACTCCCTTTAGCGAATAGACCACAAAGAGCAGTTCTCTTTTGGGGTTGTTGGGGTACCACAACATAAGATGCTTGATTGTAAAAGAAAGGACAGCATTTTTTGGCTTTTTGTGTAAATAAATAGTCCTTTTAACACAAATTATATTTGGAATAGTCAACACATCGTATTTTTTGTGATGTGGCAACATTTTTACTTATTAAAAAGTCGTACGCACTCTTTGAATACTAAAGACCAAGCGGACACTGCGGTTACAGAAATCTACTGTACTGAGAAGCAAGCCTCTAATGAACCCTGTGTGTGAACAGATTCACGTATCTGTCTGTTGAAAGCCAGCAGTACATCATTTTTTCCTGGAAACTGCTAGAATTTATTTTGGATGTAAATTAGCACCTGTTTTTATATTCATAAAATCCATATGGATTGTACCTTGATTTCCCAGGCTGCTAAATGGTTCTTAAATTATTCAGAGGATTACTTCAAGACAAAAATAAAATAAATATATATATATAAAATTATACAGTCTTTACTTCTATGAGTTTTTGCATAGATACAGTAACATCCAAGAGTGTATTTAACAAAATACCGTATTTGCTCGATTATAAGACGAGGTTTTTTTCAGAGCAAATGCTCTGAAAAATACCCCTCGTCTTCTAATCGGGGTCGTCTTCTAATCAGACCTCAAATAGAGGTCTGATTATGAGACTAAGATCCAGATCCCCCGCACCGCTGCAGGGGACCTGGATCCTCCTGTCTCCCCCCCACACACTTACCGGTGCTTCCTGCTGTATTGCCGGGGCAGCGGGTTGACGTCTACGTGATCCGTGTAGACAACGTCCGCCGCAGCCAGACGGAGGTGTGGCTAGCAGCGGGGATTGTCTGCGTCCGTCGCGGATACCTTCCCCGACTGTCAGAGATCAGAGTTCCCCGTACCGGTGCGGGGAACTCTGATGTCTGACAGCCGGGGAAGGTATGCGCGACGGACGCAGACAAACCCCCGCTGCCAACTCCACCTGCCTCGGCAATACAGCAGGAAATTGGAAGCACCGGTGTGCCTGTGTGTGTTAAATGGGGGCATAGGGCATTTCTGGAATGCCTTATACCCCTATATGCCACTCTGGCACTTAGGGGGTTAAAAGGCATATTATGGGGCAGAGTGGCATATAGGGAGGTATAAGGCGTTTCAGGAGGCAGAGTGGCATTAAGGGAGTTAAAAGGCATTGTATAGAGCACTCTGCCTCCTGAAATGCCTTATACCTCCCTATATGCCACTCTGCCCCATAATATGTCTTTTAACCCCCTAAATGCCAGAGTGGCATATAGGAGTATAAGGCATTTCTGGAGGCAGAGTGCTCTATACAATGCCTTTTAACTCCCTTAATGCCACCCTGCCTCCTGGAATGCCTTATACCTCCCTATATGCCACTCTGCCCCATAATATGCATTTTAACCCCCTAAATGCCAGAATGGGATATAGGGGTATAAGGCATTTCTGGAGGCAGAGTGGCACATAGGGGGTCAAAAGGCATACCATGGGGCACAGTGGCATATAGAGGGTTAAAAGGCATATCATGGGCCACAGTGCCATATTGGTGTGGCAAGCCTGGGGGCAGATGTGCGTAACTGGGGGGTAGGTTGGAAAATACAAGGAAATAAAAACAAAAAAAATATTTTTCTCAATCATAGCTTTTATTTAAAAAAATAGTTTACATGAATTAACATTTACTGGTAAAACTTTTTTCCTTTAGGGTCGTCTTATATTCAGGCTTTTTCTTTTTTTCCCAAGTTAATATTCAGATTTTGGGGGGTCGTCTTATAATCAGGGTTGTCTTATAATCGAGCAAATACGGTAATAACAAAATAACACAGCAGAAACATGCATAAAAACAGTAAAAAAATTTGAAACACAATAAAGAAAAAAGAATAAATCACTCTTTTCCATATAAAAAAAATAATATATATATATATATATATATATATAATATATATGCGCGCACACACTATATAGACAAAAGTATTGGGATAGCTGACAGGGACATTTATGACATTGCATTCTAAATACCTAGACATTAATATGTAGTTGGTCCCCTTTGCAGCTATAGCAGCTCCCACTCTTCTGGGAAGGCTTTCCGCAAGAGTTTGAAGTGTTTCTGTGGGAATGTTTGTCCATTCATCCAGTAGAGAATCTGTGAGGTCAGGCACTGATGTTGGATGAGAAGGCCTGGCTCGCAATCTCCATTCCGGTTTATCCCAAAGGTGTTTCATGGGATTGAGGTCAGGGCTATGTGCAGACCAGTCAAGTTCTTCCACACCAAACTCATCAAACCGTAAACCTTACTTTGTGCACAGGGGCACAGTCATGCTGAAATAGGAAAGGGGCTTCCCTAAACTGTTCCCACAAAGTTGGAAGGATTTGCTCAATGCAGTCAGGCAGGTAACGTTCTCCTGGCATCCGCCAAACCCAGACTCACCTATCGGACTGCCAGAGAAGCGAGATTCATCACTACACAGAACATGTTTCCATTGCTCCAGAGTCCAGTGGGGGCATTCTTTACAGCACTCGATCCAACGCTTTGCATTGTACTTGGTGATGTGAGGCTTACGTGCAGCTGATCAGCCATGGAAACCCATCCCATGACGCTCCCGCTGCACAGTTTTTGTGCTGTAGTTAATACCAGTGGAACTTTGGAACTCTTCAGCTATGGAATTGCCAACTTTTACTCACCATGTGCCTCAGTACTATGTGACTTTGGGTGGTCTTCGGCTTTGTTACCGAGTTGCTGCTGTTCCTAAATGCTTCCACTTTCTAGTACAACTTAGAGATGGCCGAGGATTATCTAGCAGGGATGAATTTGCTCTTCAGAAGGAGACATTTTTTCACAGATGTTTGTAAATGCAGACTGCAAAGTGTACTCACTTTTGTTGCCAAGGTTTAGACATTAATGGCTGTGTGTTGAGTTATTTTGAGGGGGGGGAGCAAATTTACACTGCTATACAGGCTGTACACTCACTACTTTACATGGTAGCAGAGTGTCATTTCTTCAGTGTTGTCACATGAAAAGATATAATAAAATATTTACAAAAATGTGAGGAGTGTACTCTTGTGAGATACTCTATGTATATATGTATGTATGTGTATATATATATATATATGTGTATAAATCACATAATCAGAACAATCAGATTTGCAGCATGCCTGAAATATGCTTTAGTAAAAAAAAAAATTAAAAAAAAAAATGAGAGAAGTATTGCACTTGATATGTACAAAAGCCAAACTTGGCCTAAAAAATTAATAAGTCTGAACGCAGGTGTGTCATGTCTCATCAGGATTGGTATATAATTAGCTCCACATGGCTCATTCTTACATAGAAAGGTTTATGTTTGAAGAAAAATATATAACAGCTGTGTCACTGCTCTGTGTAAGGCTGATGACTCAAAGTGGAATCTGTGCAGAAATGAATTGTAGACCTGGATCTCAATGCGGTCTATTCAGGAGAGTTGAGTTTCTGCTCACTGACTTCACTGAATATTATGAAAGGCCAACCCCAGTGAGCTTCTGCTGCGGGATGAGCTTAGCTGTTCTTGTGTGTATATATATATATATATATATATATATATATCACTGTTAAATCAGTGAGATTTCTTGGAGGTATTTTCACCCATTGAATTATGCAAGGCCAGCTCAGCCCTGCTGCCTGTATTGGCGCTTCATAATGAACAGTTACGTGGGGGCTGAAATCACAACTCTACTGACAAATCTCCCTCTCTCACAAATACTTACTTCCTTGGCCTGGGCTTCTCTGGCACCTGCTCCGCTTTCTGTGTGGTTGTGTACATTCCCGGGAATGGAAAAAGTAGATGGGAGATATACATGTATACATCCACATAATTAATTTAAAAAAGTAAAGTTGCAAACGGCAATGTTTTCAAGGCATAAATCAGAGAAATTGATGACGTAGAAGTAAATTGATGGTGTTAGTGTGAGTGTGCGATCTTTCCACTTTTTCCCCCACCTCTGAATCCACTTTAAAGGTATGAAAGAAAGCCTAAGAACTGACACTCTTTTAGGCAATTGTGGGTGCCAGTGTCCCAAACTCAACTGACTCCTATGGTATGGATTGTAACACATGACTTTGAAAATGTATGTTTATTATCTAAATATCCAGCATGGCTCCAGTATGGTCCAGAAAAAAAAGTCAATAGATATCATGGGTTTCCAAAAATCAACAATCCTTCTTGTGATCATATTGTGTGGGAATGCATAGAACAAAAAAAAAGAAACTTCTTAGGGTGGAGTGTGCACCTGAAACATTATGTATCAAGATGTCTCTGTAGAAAAAACAGGTAGTTTTACGTGGATCTTTTCTGGTTGTTCTTGCTGCTTTTGTTTAGGATATAAAATGTTTATGTGATTGGGATTCCAGCTTCATGGAGAATAGGACATCTCTGTTTTTAGGTTGGGAAAGAAATGGAAGCAAGACCTAGAGAACAACTTCAGGATTTCCATGATCCAGAAATCAGCGGCACAAAAAATATTTTGTGTTATTTAACAAAAAAGACTATTAACAAAAATAAGACACGCATTGTCACAGTGATATTAGAATAATATCACTCTGCTTCTCTTTAAAATGCTTTTCCTTCAAAAATTGTAGCATATGGCATAGGACAGAGCTATAAATGTCTCATTTGTGAGGCAATCCCCTACATCAAGAACGTGTTGGTACTATATGGGTGCTCACCCAAGCTCTCTTATTTGCTTCATGATGGATGAGAAGACGTTAAACCGGTCAACAACCAATCACACAAATCCGCCCTGGAGTTAGTGTAGCGTTAAATATTTACTTTTTGTATTTTGTACATGCTTGAGGGACTATGTAAAATGTACCGCTGTTTGCTTTTATACTTTGTCTTTGGAGTGTTTCAGTCATCAAATGAATGATCTTCTGTGATGGACAAAATTCAAGTATTCAACATCTGTAATTATTTAGAACGGTCCAGTGAACAGATAAGTAAATTAATTTTGACTTATGTGATGCTACTGAAGATATTTCAAGACTCTCTTATCTAATAAACTGGTTATTGCGTTATTTTTAATTCTTGCTTGGCATGTACTTCAATTTCTATATCTGGATCTGATTAAATGATCAGTGTGTGTGTGTGTGTGTATATATATATATATGTACATATACATATATATCTATATATATTAGTGCTTTCGTGCAAAATCAAATTAATTCTCCTATGAACAAGGTCTTTGTGTTTAAGTATGTTTCCGTTACCACCTTCTGAGTAAATACAGGCTAGCCAGAAAACACATATGGTTATGTAAACGTTAAAGCATTCTAGTTTCATTTTTCGAGCTGGACCTTTGTGATTACATCCTTGTTTATTCTAGAGCTCTCGCGAAATGTAATTTTCAATACTACTCACAGAGCTACAGCATTTTCTGCAGTGCCACGTTATACAGCTTTCCATTCAAACAAATGCAAGATATTTCATGAAAGTTAAAAGGTTTAAAATTGCACTGTACAACTTTATGTATTGTATAATAAAACTGTGTTTTGCCCATTGTCCACATCCAATCAATTAAAATTGATGCAATTACTATGTGGAGGTAGAGATAACCGAGAAACAAAAGTTCTACCTTTTAGATAGATACAAGATAGAACATTGTATCTAAATGACATGACAAAACATATGTGGACACCTGACCATCACACCTATAGGAGCTTGGCTGGGTATCTCCGTGACTGTACACTTGTACACAAAGCAAGGTCCATAAAAGCATGGTTTGATGAGTTTAGTGTAAAGGAAATCGAGTGGCCTGCACAGAGCCCTGACCTCACCCCCACTGAATACCTTTGGAATGAATTGGAATGCCAATTGAAAGCCAGCCTGATCGCCCGACATCAGTGTCGGATCTCACAAATACTATTTTGGCTCAATGGGCACAAATTCCCACAGACACACTCCAAAATTGTGTGGAAAGCTTTCCCAGAAGAGTGGAGGCTGTTATAGCTGCAAAGGGTGCACAAACTCCATAAATTAATGACCATGGTTTTGGAATTGCTATTAAATGGAGAATTGTCTCTTAACATGCTCATAAAATACCATTTACCGTATTTGCTTGATTATAAGACGAGGTTTTTCCCAGAGCAAATGCTCAGAAAAATACCCCTCGTCTGACTATAAGACTAAGATCCAGATCCCCCGCAGCGATGCAGGGGACCTGGATCCTCCTGTCTCCCCCCCCCCCAAACTTACCGGTACTTCTGAGTCAGTGATCTCTGACAGCCGGGGAAGATCTGCGCGATGGACGCAGACAACCCCCGCTGCTAGCCGCACCTCCTCCCGGCTGCAGCGGAAGTTGTCTATGCGAATCGCGTAGAGCTCTACATGCTGCCCGGACTACGCACCGGGGACTCAGAAGCTCTGGTAAGTTTGGAGGAGGGAGGGGGAGGGAGTGTTAAATGGGGGGCATAAGGCATTTCTGAAGGCAGAGTTTTCTATGAAATGCCTTTTAACCCCCTTAATGCCACTCTGCCTCCAGAAATGCCTTTTAATCCTCTATACGCCACTCTGCCTCCTGAAATGCCTTATACCTCCCTATATGCCACTTTGCCCCATAATATGCCTTTTAACCCCCTAAATGCCAGAGTGGAATATAGGGGTATAAGGCAATTCTGGAGGCAGAGTGGCACATAGGGGGTCAAAAGGCATATCATGGGGCACAGTGGCATTTAGAGGGTTAAAAGGCATATCATGGGGCACAGTGGCATATAGGGGGTATAAGGCATTTCTGGGGCAGAGTGCATAACTAGGGGGGGCAGGTTGAAAAAAAAAGGAAATAAAAACAAAATATTTTTCTCAATCATAGCATTTATTAAAAAAAAATTGTTCACATAGTTTACATGAATTAACATTTACTGGTAAAACTTTTTTCCTATAGGGTCGTCTTATATTCAGGCTTTTTCTTTTCTTCATAAATTAATATTCAGATTTTGGCGGGTCATCTTATACGGTAAATATGTTAAATATTCTGCACAACCAAAGTTCCTACTGTTCCAGGCTGTTTTAACATTCAGAGATGTCAGGATTCTATGGCTTAATGTCACCAAACCGCTCTGCCAGATTGTTGAAGTATTCTGGATTGCAAACTGAAAGACAAAGAAACCTACCGCTAAACAGCAAGAGGACCATTTTTGTTGAGAAACTGGGTGAACTAAGATGGAAATCTTGATCACTAATGGCCATAAAGTTGTTTTTTTCCTATTTGTTAAACATCAAACAACTTCTGTTCCTGACATCATTTTGATTAATATTTGAGATGAGTGTCATAATAAATTACCTGGTTTGAGAAATACATCATTACTTCTGGTAAAAGAAGAGACCGTGACAGAGGTCATACTGCCTGAAAGGAAGTGTCATTTGTGGACAACAATTTTCTCGTTCATTTTAGTGGCATACAAATTGAGGTATGATCCCAAAACACTTGTGGAATATTGTAAACTAATATAAATAGTGGAATAACATTTCTTTTTGTCTTCACATTATCTTCGCTAATTATTATGTAGGAATAGGTAAACACACATCATCTGGCCATAAAAGTGCTGGTTTTAAAGTGTTGTTTCTTTTAATAAATATGAACATATTTTAAGAAATCTGCCCTTTTGATTGTTTCTGTTGATGCGGTTGTTAATTTAACCTGACACTTATTATAGCATTTTTATTAGGTTGTCACATTTTTGTTAATAATGGTTGATTTGGCCATATGGAACCTGACACGGCAGTTGCCCATTTCAGATCATTTTTATCTCTAGTGATATTTCTCTGTCATGCAAGGTGAGAGCCTAGGAGAAACATAATGCCAATGAAGCCAGCCACGTGTTGTTAATGTTATCGTGTTGCAATAAAAATTGTTACTCCCAAAGACGAGTTTTACAACAGTTCTGACCTCATGTAATAGATGCAAATCATAGACGTAGATATAAATTCAATAAGTTCAACCTTTCCAAGACATTCCTAATTGTGTTTATTCACATGGAAGCGACAAAAATGTCCTGTTTTCCCTAGAAAAATGGTAAATCCTTCATGGCTCAATAGACAGTCAGATTAATTGTGACAAAATGATAACTGATGAATGCCCTTCTTCCCCAGCATCCCCAGTACCTGTGACCTCCAGCTCCATAGGTAGTTCATTCTAGATCCTTACTGTCTTTATTGTAAAGAACACCTTTCTATGTTTATGTTGGAACCGAAACTCCCCTTATTAAAATGAGGTGGGCTCTTGTTGTCTACTTTGTCTACATGGGGAAGGTGAACTGTTATTTTGTCTTATACGGAACTGGGATATATTTGTACATTGCACTCAGGATAACCCTTAAAATGAGCTGTTTTCAACATAACTACATTCAAT
Organism: Sceloporus occidentalis; assembly: GCA_023333645.1. Taxonomy (NCBI): domain Eukaryota; kingdom Metazoa; phylum Chordata; class Lepidosauria; order Squamata; family Phrynosomatidae; genus Sceloporus; species Sceloporus occidentalis. The sequence goes on along the minus strand of JALMGF010000015.1, from coordinate 16,362,987 downwards.
AATTAAAACTACCTATAGCTTATACAATTTATTTGCCAGTGAGTTTACTGAGGTCCGTGTCTAAGACTGACAGAGCCAGTATTATCTAAATATTATGTAAATAAGATCCCATGTTGCCCCCCCCTGCCCAACAGGGAGAACTTTATAGGTACCAACACAGACCTGCAATTAGCAGACATCAGTTACAGTAGCAGCTACCTTAAAGGCCAGTTTTGCAGTGACGTAGTATTACTTCCTCCATCCTTAAGGGTTTAAAACTATTCGGTGGACCAAACAGGTACTCAGGTGTCCTGTGCTGTTCGATTATCTGCGTGGCCCTGTTCTCAGTTCCAGATACCCATTTTGACCTACGTTTGTTCTCTTCTTGTCTGTTAGATTACTCTCTGCATTTTTTGTGTTGGAGTTTGTTCATATCTGTCTTTGGCTAGGTCCCTGGCATTGTTAGCACTTCCGCATTATGCCTTGTCTTGGTCTTTTGAATTGGACTGATATTTCCTCATATCTGGCTTTTGCTTCTGGTTTCGCCTTCAGCTTTCTATTTTGGATTGGACTGTAATCTGGCTTTTCACCAGACTTGTTCCACATCTACCTATCCTGCCTGCTCGGACCTCAAGACTAATTGACACTCAAATTTCAGGGAGTTTGACAAAGAAGGTAATTGTTGCATGGACCAAAATTATTCATTTCTAGGGAGTATCTCTGTGTACAGAAATAATTGGCTGATAAATTGATTGATGATGATTGCTTGATGAAGTAGATAAATGTTCAAATCAATGGCTATATTTTTGTAAAATACAATAAAAAATGTAACAAGAAAAAAAGATTTAACACAATAAAACAATGTACTACCGGTATTTAGGAATTACGATTTAAGTGGACCAAACATTAGGAATGAAAAAATGAGTATACAGTTGAAAGATGAAGCTGTATGGTGAAAGCTGGTACTGGAAGAGTGACACAGAGGTTACACTCTGTGTAAGGAACCAGAACTTAGCTTACTGGTTACTGCCAACTCCAAGTACATACTGTATACATGTGTCATGCTTTTTATGACCTTTATTTGAACGTAGTTTGCTTAAATTCAGCTGACTAAGCTGCTCCACCCATGTAAATACATTTATTGGATAGAATAGAAAATGGAATTCTAATTTCATCTGAAAGAACTCAAGGTTACATAATATGTAATGTTTGGCAATGTTTTCTGCCAGAGTTGGTGATGTGACACCATGCACAAATGGATCAACAAGTAAAACACGTTTTGCTAGGTAGTTAGGCAACATACTTTAAAGTGCCGCTAAACTTCTAAAATAACTTTATCTATGTCAGGCCTGTACTTCACACCACTCGCTCCCCCCCATCCATACAACTTTCCCATGCTTTAATGTACCTTTGACAAGTCTTATTATTGCTATTATCTTATATTTATATAGCGCCAACAATCTTCGCAATGCTTTGTACAGTCCATATATTCAGGGATAAGGGGGAGAGGTAGTATAGGGTTGTATTAGTGGCAGGTAAGTTCTAGCCACTGAGATGGTATGGTTCTCTGAAGAAGCGGGTTTTGAGATAACATACACATTTCATTTTCCCATATATGTGGATTCGCATCCCACCTTTTTTAAGGTGTTTCCACGTTGCATGACATTGCACGTCTTTGGCATGTTCTTGGACATTGCAAGTACTCAGGCTACCCATCCCTTTGGCCTGTTCTACAACTCTGATTACAAGCGACCAAGTGTATGGTCCAATCTTCTTTTGAAGAAGTACTGAGGATTTTGAGGTAGCAGCATACACATTAAAAGTTACAGGCTGTTTCATCATTTTAGACAACAGCGTTATAAAAATTGAACAACCATCCAAAGGGTGTCATAAAGAGCTTTGTGCAATCATATAGAGTAAAACAATTTAACAAGCAAATAATTGTGTGTATTATTATAATGGGATATTTAGATTTAATTACTGTTCGACTGACATGACCCAGATTTATGGCTTGATGAGTGACTACATTTTATTTCTGATCTATTTAAAATGTAGTGTCCCATTTTTCTTTCATGTCTTTTTTCGCTTTTGCAGTTCTCTATTTGGGCATTTTACCATTTTTGAAAACCAATGCATTATTATATAACCAGTAAGGCTCTCAAAATATCAATTAATAACCATGCTGATGTCTTTCCTCCTTGGCATTGAGCACACCTGAAAGCTCTAGACCAGCAAACTGCTAAAACTTCAGCATTTATAGAGGTGGTCATACTTCTTGATGATCAATTAATGAAAGGCATTTGATTAGCATCATCTGTCTGCTGCTTAGCATCTTAATTCCTATGGAAGCAGTAAGAGTGTACTTAGTTTTTCAGACATGGCTTGTCCATTTTTGCTTTATTTTTGTAGAATAACTCATGACACGATTTAATATGTCATGTGTTGTTGCTCATTTGAGGTTGTATTTACCTAAGTTCTAGACCTGCTAAGAAACAGATGATTGTTATTATGTCCTGATATGTAAAACCATAGAATTCAAAGAGGGTGTACTTTCTTTTTCACACCACTGTATATTACATATACAAGCTTCCTTGTATTGTCGTTATGATTGTCATGTGGCCAATATTGTGCTTTATCTGTGACATATAGATAATTATCTCTACTACTTTACCTTGAGGCTGTCATCCACACCATTATAAACGACAGGTCTACTTAAAATGTGCCAGTCTTCCTCTGCCGACTTTAACAATGTCCTTTTAAATGCAGCATTAGAAATTCCCCTAGTGTTGTTTTAATGTCCAAACCTTTCCCATACCTAATGGTTTAATCATGAAATATTTTTTTTTTGTTAATTATCATGTTCCACAAATACAGACAATGATAGGCTGTTACCATAGAAACTGAAAAAAAGCTTTTAGAAAATGTATGTGTTGTTTTTATGTGATTAACCTTTAAAAAGAAAATAAAATGAAAGGTCTGCTAAGTTTTATTTGCTTGACATGCTAGAGGGTACAGTTACGGTTTGTACAAGTGGAAAAACACAATATAACTCCTTTTTGTTTTTCAGAGAATTGGATTTATTTTGCACTGTAAAGCGTTGACCACACACTTATTTATGTTCAATACATCAGGTGATAAATCAAGGTGGGAAATAAGCTCAATATGGCATTAATGTAAAAAAAAAAAATCTACCTTCTATGAGCTCTGCTTCAACGCTTTCCAAAAGTATTGCACCTCTTACACTCTTCAGGGTTTATTCGTTTAATCTTAAGGTTGGACGTGAGCCAGGATAAGTTGGACCACGTCAGCTCACTGACTTCACCATCTATTACAAAGTTCCAACCCCAACAATTTTAAATAAAAGAGCCAATTCCTAATTCCCAATGAATAAAGAGTTGGGATTTAGGAAATATCACTGGTTCAGTCCTTCAAGTAATTTAAACCCATTAGGGTTTCTGAGGAGCGAGTAGGTACTTATCTGAAGCTAAACTCCCCTTTGTATGTTTTTATAATTGATTTCTAGAGAGAGCAGATTTTTATCATCAGCATCATGAATGGAAAATACTGTGTTTGTTCAAATCTCCAAATTTACTCTCACGAAGCTTGGTTAATGCATCTGTGTGTTTAGAACTGATTCAGTTTCTGGTGCCTGGTAGAGCTGCAGCCCCTCCACACTGGACTATTCATTGTTCTTGAATGCTTGGTAGCGTTAGTAATTTTCCAAGAGGCCTTAAATGTAAATTAAATAGAAAAGTGCAGGTTGTGGAAATACCAAATGAAACATTAAAGTTGTTCAGGGGAGGGCTGGCTAGAAGGTGGAAGCAGAGAGCAATGGCTCTTTGGTCTGCCCGGATTTGAAAATTGTGGGCCACTGCTTGACGTTGCCAGATACTTATTAGTTTCTTAATTGATCAACAGTGGGCTTTCTATAATGTTCTTCTTAGGGAGTGTTGGACAGGCTCATTTAATCCACATAACTAACACGACTAACAATTTACTGAAAAGAGTAAAGATTATTTGAGAGTATAATCATCATATAATCAATATAATAATCATAGATGTTACCCATGTATTACAAATAATTTGTAAGCTTCAAATAAGAGCAAGCTATTAGGATGGGAATAGGAGGCCATGCACCTTCTCGTTTTATGACTACCTAATAATGGTCAGTGTGTCAGACTTACTGTGTATCTTTAAAGAGCTGATTAGACCAAGGCGCTCTATAATTTGCAGCAATCTTGTGTTACAAACAGTTTGTAAAGAAAACTTTAAACTTTTTTAAACCTGGCATAACGTTAAACTATTTTTTATAATATACGTAGTTTAAAGATAAATAAGATCGGTTTTAGTGATGGCGTGCCTGATGCACTTTACAGCAGAAATAAAGGTTTGAATAGTGTCTAAGCTACATCTGCACCGTACAGCAGGGTCCCAGATGGTTTCCAGCAACATCCTGTCAACTCTCTTGCCCTCTTTCAAAGTACTTAGATGAATCACATAACTGGAACAGCATTGTATGCATTGTACATGTGGAGGAATCTCGGCAGACCATTAACCTGTTCAGTTTCAAAATAGGTACAATGGTGTCTTCAAGCTGTACTAACACAAACACATGCCACACATACTTTGTAAAGGTTTCCGATAAAATTTGCTTGAACTACGTAATAAATAACCAGTTCTACAACAGATGCATAGGATCCTTTCCTGCAGTATAACTCACAAATTTGTGAGTGGTCCTTTGCTATGTAATGAGTTAAACACTCCTCTGGCACTCAGAGCAGAACCAGCTAAATGCACCGTCCAGAGTGGAATTCACAAACCGGGGCCTTTCAAATAAGTGGACCATGAAATCCCTCAATGTATTAACTCCTACCTATCTCATCAGTACAAAGATTCCAAGGATGTAAGTTCCACATAAACAGGCTCGCTGTTGACCTCCCAAATATTTCTAACAAATGTTTTACCTGAATGTATTTTTCTTGCTCAATAAAATTAGGGCATCAATTTAAGAGTTTTTCCTTGTTGAATTAATGATTTGTATGTGCGTACAGGACATAAATAAGAGGTTCAAGATATACATGCTGTTTTTACACACAAAAACATTATTTAGTTACAAAATGTAAGAAAAATGTCACCCATTATTAATTCCAATACCATTGATACCAGTTGAGCTGTGGTGTTATTGTATAAGCAAGTTATTTAACTCTTTAGGGCCCCCAGTGGTCTAAGTGACTTCTTGGAGCATGAAAGCAAGAGATGCATACAAGTAAGACACATATTCATCATAATGTTATCGTAATGTACTCTTCTTTACTACAAAAAGAAATACTGGATCCGCAGCGTATGCATTTTTATTATTATTTTAATTTCTTGTGCTAAAGATTTGGGGGGCCCATTAAATCATTTTGATTAGGGCCCCTGAAAATCTAGGGCAGCCCTCATTTGAGTTATAAGTTAGGAAGTGGTAAATCTGCAGCAGTGAGCCATGCTCTCTGAGTACAGTAAAGTTAGTTGTCCGTTTAGCAGAGTTCACACCAGTTCATTGCATTAATACAGAAACAGAAAAATTTTAGACAGCTGTAGCAAACTTATTTAAAGGGGCACTGCTGCTTTCCAGTTTATTCCAAATGGTAATCCTCAGACTTATGTATCAAGTGGGTTTTCTTCTTCTTCTTACATATTATTTTTGGCTGTTCTGTTTGTGAGAGCAACCATCTTCCTGCTACAAGACTGGCTTAAAACTAGTGCCTTTCCCTAGATAATTGTGGCATAGAAACATAGAATTTGCCAGGAGATAAGACCCATCTAGTCTGCTTATTGACAACTATTTTACAGAGGATCACTAGCACCAGCAGCAACATTGAACAAGATGGACTTCTAAAAACTAGACTTGTGCGCATGAACCAAAAATGATTACATTTTTTTTGTTTTGTTTTTTGTCTATTCTTTTGTGGAAAACTAATTTAGTTTAATGCCATTAAGGTTCAAAAAATTTTAGAGGGCTTTTCCCAGTTTTTGTAAAAAAATGGCTGCTATTCACCCTCACACTCTCTCACGCTCTCTAATTCTCTTTCACTTTCTTTCACCCTTTCACTCTCATTCACTCGCTCTCATGCTCTCTCTCATTCTCTACCTACCTTCTCCGCTGACCACTTCTGTGTCCCTGTTTCCTTTTCCGCAGCTCTGCTTAACTTCTTGCCTCTTCTCGGTCTTCTGTCTTTCTTCTTTCTTTGTTCGCTTCTCCTTGTTATATGCTTCCCTAACCACTTACACAAAAGGACAGAGACTTTGTGCACATCCTCTCCCTGATTGGAGGAATGAGGAGAGGCTGTGCCTGTGCTGCATGCTCTGGCCCCGCCCTTTTGCCGAAGTACTCCAAGAGGCCAGAATAATGCAGATGGATCCACGAAGGAAGAGAAGCATTTATTCTAGCCTTTCAGGGTATTTCCCCCAATCAGAGGAGAGGGTGTGCGTGGAGGCTCCACCCTTTCTTGAAAGTGCTCTGGGAGGCCTGGTTAACCAGGGAGAGCAGACCAAGAAAAGAACAAGAAGAGGCAAGAGAAGAAGCGGAGCTGCGAAAACGTAGTCACGGACACAGAAGTGGTCCGCTGAGAAGGGTGGGAAAACACTGAGCATGAGATGAGAGTGAAAAAGCAACAAAATGCAAAGGAAAATTCAGAGCTCTCTATTTTGTTTTCATTTGTTTTGTTGGGAGTCCTTCCTCATTTTTGGAAATTTGTACGAATTGTACCAAAAACCTCTGGCATTAGAGACTGCTATGCAGTCTGCTTAAAACAACGAAGCCCAGTGTAAGGATGTTTGCTACTTATTTGGACTTTAGTTGTAAGTGCATTAAATCAAGAACAATAATGATAAATGGTTTGATGGTTTTAGTCCTGGATTCAGTAATGGTTTTATCCCAGATGTGACTGTTTTACGCTTATTGCAACAATAATACTCTGCTTTATTATGATCAGAGTAACAGAGTCACTTTATTGTAGCTAGCGTCACAAATTAATTTGTAATGGATGCCAATGGCTAACCAGCACTGTGTTACTACTGCCATGTGGTGCTTTAGAAAAATATTCAACATTCATAGATTGCTAGCATTTAAAAATTTTAAAATAGCATTACCTCATGCTCCTGCAATTTCCTGCAAAAATAATCTTGGTCATGCCATGGAATGGATAAAGAAGGCCAGTTTTATGTTATTTAGTAATCCGTGGACAGGTATTACATTCTAAAAATATAATAGGATAAAACTGTGTATTTTTAATGTAGAACAAATAACATTTTACAATGGAGATGAAAAAGCATTCCCAAACAAAGATACACAAATGAAAAAGGCACAATTGCCAATTTTAAAAGGGAAACATCTCAAATATGAATTTGGTCTCCAGTCCAGATCCGGTAAGGGTGGACAACCCGTCCGACATCTGATTACAACCTGATAGCTAGTACCTTATATAAGATCTTGTAGTCAGAAGGGATACAAGCTAGTTGAGGCACATCTCTTGTCTTTCTATTTGTACAAGTTTGTAATCATACCCTCTCTCAGTGTAGGAGGCATTTTGCCTTCTGTCGCCACTTCCACATACAGCTTGAGCAGGTCTGGACCAATGATGTCTCATACATGGAAAATATCAAGGGGAAATGCATTGCAAGGGGAAACCACAAAAATGTAAAGGAACCACGCAGCTATCACATGCATTAAGGTTCATATGGTAACTGGAGTGTCCCTTTAAATATAACTCTGTGGAGAAACTGTAACTCCCAAAGGTCCTACCATTCCTCAAAGATTTGGCAGCAGAGTAGAGCCAGTGTAAAGGGTCATTCAGTTTTGTTTGTTAAGGACCCCAGGAATCTACCTGCAGAAAACAGGCATGTTACCTTAGAAGAGTAGAAGTCAAAGACTATCCTTTGGAAACCTCCTTCCCATACCTTACTATGCCCATGCTAATCACAGCTCAATCAGAAGAAAGGACACATTCTCTCTCTTTGCAGAATTCTACAATCAGTCTCTCTTTTGTCCTCTCTAGCACTTATATTTCAGCCTTTTGAAGTTATCCTTCCCATTACTAGATGTCTGTCTATTCACTTGAAGTATAATAAACACAACAAAACATGTTTGATGGCTATAGGGTTTTGGCAGTGAATTACCCAAACTCACGCACCTCAGTTTCTTTATATTAGAATTTTGTTTTTCACTACCTCCATCACCTAAATGGAGCTGCCAAGACAAGGAAGAAACAAATCACGAGAAGAGAAAGCTGCCATTCTCCTTAGGTTACACGTGTAAGTTATTAATAGATATCATTTCTAACTGCAAACAGTTGGGTTTGGAGAAAAGTGACATATGCACTTTAAAACATAACTTGCAAATAATTTGCACAACAATGTTCATGTTGTAGTCTACTTCTTGCTTGACTTGAGGCTTCTGGCAACTGATGGTTAAAACATTTGGGTGCTCCCCAGTCTACCCCCTACCCTCTTTGCATTGCTATAGGTACTACTGGTCCTTTACCCCACCTAGGATGGTGTCAGGGGCAATTCATCTATTTGGAATAGATGCCACGCAGATAGACGTGCGGAATCATTACACAGAACAGATCTTGCATCTTCACGAACCAACATACTGGTGCCTTTTAATGATAGAAACAGGCGGAGATGCACATCTATAAGTTTTGCACCAAATATAAAGCCAGGCTCCCTGGCTACTTGGTTCTCCTTCTGGATGATTATTGCTTTTGACTTAGTTTGTCCACAGTGCTGCCTTCCCTGGTGCTGAAATTGACTTCTGATTGCATTTACAGCATTAAAATATTCTTTGGAGATATTTAAAACACTGATCTGAGACCCTCTGGATTTTGCCAAGTGTTCTTTTAATCCTGCCACTGGGATTCTTCGGCTTCTGAGCCATTACAGATACATGTGATACCTAAATGTTCGTACCACACTAAATATAATTAAATATCTACAATGCATACATATAATAACATTCAGTGATAGCTTGGTGTTCAAATCGCAATTTAGCATAAACACTGAAGATTCATCATTGTCTTTTCAAGCATTCATGGAAAGATCAACCCTTCACAGACTTGACAAATTAATGCAAATTACCCTTTATACTTGCACCACAACTTTATGAAGCATGCACATTGTGATACCGACTTAGATCAAAGGCAGACACCTTCATCATTATTCCACAAAGAACATCTAGCCTGCTAGTGGGGGAGAAACAAAGATGACACGAAAGATCAGGACAGTGTGGATTGTGCAAATGTATTGTTACTTTTGTTTGCAAAGGTTACAGGGATTTCTATTGTTATTTGATAACTTCGATTTTTGCTTTATTATTCCTATTCAAATAAGTAATTTATTCAAATGCTAATACCCAAATGTCTAAATAAATGTCTGCATCACAACTAGATTAAGGCAATATCTAATTAATATGTAGTGGATACATTAACCATAAGAAATAGAAATGGTGTTTCAACAAACATTTGCAAAAAACATGCCTTCCGCCTTTCGCCACACACAGGCGGCCCAATGTGGACACCTGAAACATTGAGGGCATTTCTGGTCCAAAGTTTGAAAAGTGGTCTCATTGCCTTAACAACCAATAGATTGTTGAACTGGGGTAATCGTCATACCAAGATGACCTGTATAATGTTTATAACCAGTTTACATGACCTTTTAGTTCACTTAATGGGGACACAAAGTGAGCAGGCCCCATTGCTTAATGTCACCTTGACAGGCATGTTAAATCTTACTTGGTGCTTGACCTTGTTTAGGATAACCTAACGTCCAATATCAGGGTCTCATGATTCAGGGCCAAATTTTCAAGGTCACACATTCCGGAGAGCTGACTTCTTTATACTCTACGTTGATCGGATGATATCTAGGACTCCTAATAAGCTCCTAGTATGTTATGGTTGCTATCTCTGTTTGGATACAGGTGACTCAATTGTATCTTAAATAAAGACAAGTCAAGGTTTCCATAAGGACAGGTATTAGAGCCATTTAATGGTTAAATGTTTAAAGAATCTCATGGTCAACTCATTTAGAAGTTTCCCATGTATGTTAAAATAAAAATTGTCCTGAGAGATACAAAGGTAAGCCAAGTGTCAGGCCCTGATGACATTCACAAATGATTTCTTTAAGAGTAGTTCAGAAACAGACCATTTTAATTTTCTAGGTTTCAAGTTCAGTTCTGTTATTAGTACAGTTTCAGTTTCAGGCTGTGTTGCATTGTTTCTCGGTTTGATAGCGGGCACAGTTTTTCAGGATCAGTGGGGTGGAGAGAGCGAGATAACATAATGAAGTGTGATTGACTGGTCCATTAAATTTCATATTTGACCAGCTATAAATTCAAGTAAGCATTTTAATGCAAGGGTGCATTGAGTCTTTTTTTTAATTTTAGGTTTCATTAATTGTTGTGGGTTATTAAATTTAAGCACTTTAATGATATCTACTTTACCATTACAGACAGACATTTAATATTTTATTGCTATAGAGATCTGTGATACAAGTAAAGACGAAAGAAATGTTAGCAAGGATCACCTAACTGCTAGCTGTGTGCATACTTGCCAACTTGGGCCTTCCAGGGTATACTGACCTGGAGCTCTTATTTATACAGTAAATTCTTTTTTTTCACATTCTAAAATAGAAGTTATTTACCTAAACAAAGTACAAAGTTTAAATAGGAAAATAGTAGGTCATTATTTAATCTACAGAGACAGAGTTATATGATTATGTCAATCTGTGAAAACACTGCACCTGCTCTGAAAACAAATAGCCATAAATCAACAACTTGCCAAATTATGCTAATTATCTGCTTTTTATGAAAAGAAGAAAAAACTATTTGTTATTAACACTGAAATAAAAATGGTGCTTGTAGAACTGAGCACTTTCTCTTCTTATAATGCTTTACCCAGCTGCCCCAACAGTTTACCCTTCAACTGGTGCCTGAAAAGTCAAACAGGATATACGGCTCTAGAATGCAAGCAGGAAAGGACTGTTTGCATGTACATGGGGCATTTCCAAAATAAACGTACAAGGTGATTCAATTTGGAAAGCAATACTAAATAAACATTCAAAACAGAATTTCTAGTCCTTGAAAGAAATGAAATGAAGACTAATAATTATGTCCAGTCTGGGTCCATATTTTATGTAGCTTGGTAAAACAGCACATATAAAGAATTAATGCACAATATGACAGTCGTAACAGCTGTTACCATTCTTGACTAAGGAATCGTCAATTTCGTGGGCCTGGATTTCCAATACCATTATTATTATTATTAGTATTATTATTTATTGTTTTATATAGCGCCATCAAATTCCATAGCGATATACAATGGATAACCCCCAACCAAATAAACACATGGACACAAAACTGTTTGGGTAAAAATTGGCCACAGATTTTAACACAAACAACCATTAACACCATAAAGTCATTGCCAGAATTACCACCAAAAGTAATACAGAGTATACATTCCCCCATTGTTTTCCAATCATCCCCCTGACAATGGCACCCTGCTTCCCATACACATAACAACACCATTAACCCCAACAACAAAACCAATCGGGAAGCATACCGAGATGCACCTTTCCCACACCTGGTTATGAGCCACACCAGCTTGAAACCACCAACACCAACCAAACCAGAAACACACTATTTCCTATTAAACAACCATTATTCCACGCTATCTTACACTGACCAGCCCCGGCACTGTGACACTGATGAGAAGACCCTTGGTCACCCTACTAATAACATGGAGGGAGGGTTGGAGATTCAGGTAGGAAAAAGGGATTAAAAGTGACAGTCACAAAATTGAGGGACCTATTTATACAGGACCTCCTGAAGTCCCTTAACCAATGTCCCTAAACCCCATAATCCTAAAACAAACCTCTCACCCAGTCAAGGCCCCTTCCACTTAACTATGCTGTTCCATGGGCTATGTGACAATGGTTTGCATTTCATATTAGTGACATCACATACATTGTGTTGCAAAACATAGCAAGTAGAAAAGGGACATTACCCGGTCTCTGCACTCCCTAACAATGCCCATTGACAGCATGATCTCCTGTGCATACTTAAAGGGACCGGACATAATAGTATGTCCTCCGGCCTCAACTGAAAGAATTCTTGTAAGTTAAAAAGCTTCATTGTAATGTGCTCACTCGTTACCTCCTTTATAATGACTTGTCCCAATTTTATATTGATAAATCACCTCCGTATTCTCTTTTGATCATTCAGCAGCTAATACTGTAGCACATATTCATTCTTGTCTTTGCAAACTGAATTAGAATCATTTGCATGGACAGCATAAAGCTGATTTCCGGTAAGGAAGTAAAAGGCCATGTGTCTATTGCCTAAGGGTAACTTAATACTTGGGTATGCCTGGGTACCAGATGCTAATGTTTAAAAGTGAAAAGACTTGATAATTCTTCAGATATGAATTAAAACAAGAAAAGTTACAAAGTAAATGAGATTAAAAAAAAAAGGCAGGTCACAACTGCAGTAATACACCAAAGGAAACCCAAATCTTTCTAGAAGTTCCCATCCCCTTGCTATTATTATGTTGTCATGTTATCAAGTTGTCTGTATTGTCTGCCTCTGTGAAACGAGTGTATGTGTATTTAGGTGATATTAAACAGCAACCCTACTTCACAGGTACACGTGGCACTTCCTTTGTTTGCCGACCCACATAATTATACATAAACCCGCGGCTTTCAAGGGTAGCCATCTAAAAAAGAAAACTTAATCCCTTAATCTGTTAAAACATCTTTCGAATCACAATGATCCTGTAAACTAAATTTGAGCTTTCACTGATGGGATTGGATTAAACTCCAGTACGCCAAATAAAATGATCACACATTTACAGGATTTTGTCGGCTATTTCAGCCTTTTAAAACATTTTTCAAACTTCCCTAGATTAATCTTTGCTTCCTCGCCCAACAAGCAAATGCAACCACAGTATCCTTAGGGATGGATGGGTTTCTTCCATGTCTCAGTGGTGTCTGCAAAATTATATTCTGTATTTAAGGGTCATACTGCAGAAAATCACACAAAAGAGGTTTATTGTATTGAAAAATGAAATGGCTTTGGAAAATTACATCCTTTGAAGGTTATAAATAAACCTATACTCAAATTAGCTTAAAATTAGGCTTCTATATTGGTTCTACTCCCATGTTAATGTTGGTGGTCTAAATTTTTAAATATCACAATAGCCCAAGGGACAAATTACCTTCTGTCTCTAGCATGTCAGCACTTCCATGTCAATTATAAAAACAAACAAAAAAACCAAGCAAGATGTGTGATGACATGAAGGGTAAAGCCTGTAGACGTATTCATAGTATTCGTTTTTCAAAATCAGCGATATGACAATGAATGCCGTGGCCCCCCTGCAAGGCTTTTGGTGGAGGCCCAAGCACCTCCCTTAAAGTGCTGCTTAAGGGCCACCTGAATGGAAATGCACACAGGGGAAATGGGTCACCTTTAGTTGTGTGACCCCACACACTTACACTAGTGTGCTGGGTCATGTGACTTTAGATGGCCCCTGTTCTGACGCACGTATCTATATCAGGTAGGCCATTAGGCTTCATGGACTGCCTCTTTCCTCCAGCACAAAAATCTGATTAAATACGCAAAGTATCCCAGGGGAACATAAAGCCCCTTGATCCCCCCAGGTCACATATACACTGGCACACATAATTACACACTTACATTAACACACACAATAACACATACTTCCAATGACATACACCTACAAACATCCCCTTTTACACTTACACATACTCTAACACACTTATACACTCATGCTAACACACACATTTCATCTAACACACTCCCACTAACACACACTTACACATACACACTCATGCTAACACATAGACACTTAAATATACACATTCACTCTAACATACATACATAGATACTCATTCGCTCACCCCCAACTCCCTTACAGCTTTACCTTGCCCTCACTGAACTTTCCATCAGTGTCCATTTGTGTGTCAGCTGTAAATTTCCTGCTGTTCCTTTATCATTCTCAGTGGCTAATATGGTATTTATGTTAGTCATACTCATTCTAGTAGGATCGCAATACCTGATGGGAGGTACCATTTAAGACACTCAGAAATGTACTATAAATATTGTAGTATATATAACTTTTCCAAAATGTTACATTTTACTGGTTGGAACACTGAAAACTGATACACTGATGTAATAAAAATATCATAATTGTGATATCTGTGCAAGATCTGGCATTATATTCCATGCCACACGTAACTGACAATTAAGTGAATAAAACCCAATATGAGCTTTAACAGGATGGTTTTCCAAGTTCGTCAATCCTGCAATGGTTTTAGTACTCATCACTAATTAATAGTCTGGAATGCTAGACTTTGAAAAGCCCTGTTCTAATTATTCCATCTTGAAGCCTTTATAGATCTGTACATTGTGGTTTCTCATCAGGTAAACAGCCGCAAACCACAAAAACAGCATGTATGAGGATAATACAATTCTAGAATATGTGTAGACAAGACGCGTAAAGAGTGTGAGAAGCCCAAGCAAATGCTGTGTGTGTTGTTACCAAAGAATGTCCAGTAATTGTCCGTGGTGGGGTGACCACATTGACCATGTTTTCCATGACACATACATTCTCACATATTACTGACCAGATGTCCATCAGTTTATAAATCCCACATACTGCAGGGAAGCACTTTACATCTGGTCAGCATTATACCAGAATTTTAGGTGTACTGGAAAACATGGCCAATGCAGAGAACCAGGGTCCAGCGCTGAATTTATGCAGAACTGAAAAAAGGGGGATTCATACAGACATTCTGGAAAGAGGGTGTAATCTTGATGAAATAATGGCCTTTTATTTCTTGTAAAGCATTTCTTTGCTGTCTTTTGCCTTTCATATACTGTTCATATTTCACATGGTTCTGACCTGCCTATATGAAGAGCTGCCTTGTGCCATGTGCATACTTGGGGACCCAGAGACTTGGGGTGAAGTGCTGCTTCTGTGGATCTCTGGGACACTGTGGTCTTTCTCCAGGTTCCAGGAGCCAGACTAGGCCTCTCTCCCGAAGAAAGACAGTTCATGGTAGCCTGATCGGGGAAGTTCTCAGGTATGGGTACGTTTTCTTGAAAAATGGTTTATACAGTCACTCCCATTAAACAACATTTTGAAACCCTATAGACACACTATTATTCTCAATTAGGCACAAAGCATGTGTCTGACACCTTCTCTGTATGCTTAATATCTATAAATCTAATCTGCAGAACATTCGGAGCAAGAATAATCACTTAAGGTAAATGCACACAAGGTTATTCATTTCTAAACAAATGCTTAGAGAAAATCCCAATACTGTTTTCCTAATTTTTCACATTTTCATATATTCGAATCTTTGATTTTTCCAAGGTGCAGCTGCATGTTTGACAAAGCGTTGAATCCACCACAAAATTTGGTTTTAAACACTTTTTAATCATATTGTTGTTAGATGTTGTATAAACCAATGTGCGTGTGCAGCATGTAATGGGTGATGTGACTATTGTTATTATCCTTTTTTTTAAAAAATTTACGAATTTATACCACTATGTTTAGATCTACCAGAACCATTAATACACAACATAACTGCATGAACTGAAAGATAGCAATATATATTTACAAAGCAAATACACACGTATTGTATTGTAATACAGTAACCTTGCATGTGAGACTGAAAGAAAACATCAATCGTTTGTTTACTGAACAGCTCCTGCGACTACACTTTCCTTCTTTCTTTTTTCCCCAAGTGGCTGGAGTGGGGGGCAGCTTTTCCCATAGACTGTTCTGATCTAATGATCTGGGGCCATTGCCTGAAGCTACAGTAAAAAGGGGTCTACGAAGAATTACCAAAAACGAATCCTTTCAGTCCCCAGGCTGAATGCTGCTAGCCCCCCCCCTTTGACAGAGGATAACATTAGCAAGGGTTATTTTTGGGGTGCTTATTGTGATGATTAAACAGGCTACATTTATCAGACCAATCTACCAGGCTTCTGTTCTTTTTTATCTCCAGCCCTCTTTTTTTCATACTTATGTGTTTGTTAAAAGGGGGAACCCCCACCAATTGTATTTTCTGATCACAAGCTTTTAACAATACAAGGGCATGAATTCTCAATCAGGTCTTTTTGTGCCTCCTTCAAATCATTATGTTTCTTTGTTCGAGACACACTGTATGTTGCCAATTGTTCCAAAGGTTCTGGCCCTGACCCCATTTCTCTCATTGTCATCTCCACCTCTTGTGTCTAAGGCTACAGCAGCATCTCTTTACTAATTAATTTCATCTACAATATAATATTTAATTTACTAATTGGCTAGATCAATGTATAGGTAAAAACTGGTGCTCTACAAAACAGAACACCTTGCCATTTCTGAAATAAGCTAACGTGGAGCAAATTTAGAAGAGAAGTGGAAACTATGGAGGACATGGAGATGCTGCTGAAATTTCAGACCAGAAGCATTTATAGAGTTGGCTTCATACAGTCTGTCTGTCACCAATAAGTATAACGATTTGAAAGCGACGTTAAAAGAATCTGCAGAGCTTATCGGAAATTTAAACACAGAATTAGATATTTCAAGTGAAAGGGCTCAGGATGCTGTAACCGAGTTTGAAAAGTCACAAAAATAGTTGAACCACCAGAGTTCCGCCCAGAGTGTGCTCATTGCTTTACATAATGATCTATCTGCAAGAAGGAGGTACAGGATGCAGACAAAGTTATTGTGAGCCTGAAAGATGAAGTGGAGCTACTTATCTATCCATCAATAACCAATGAAGCCATTAGCTGCCCAAAATAGCCTTGCGCCCCCTGGACTCCAGCGACCCAACCGCCGCCTCCCAGGTAACACCTTGTCTGAAACTGTTAGCCCCCCCAACAACATCCTAGGCAGCTATCAGTCATGGAGTGTATGAGAGGCTTCCCTCCTTTGGAGTCCAGGTGCCAAAGCTTCGCTCCCCTGTTTACAGGTGACAATAACAACCTAAACATCAACCTCTCTTTTTGAACCTGAACCAAAGTATAAATAATGCTCTACCTTCCTACCTAAAAGTTAGGTGAAGAAATAAGAAAGGATTTGCCAAACTTGGGGTATGAATCCCCAATATTTACCTGTTTTTTAATAGTATTCGTTGAATTCTTGCTTTGCTTTGTTAAAAGTTATTATGTATTATACACACTAAAATATGTTTCAAATACTTGATTAATTGAATAATATATGTATATATTGTTATGACCAGGGGTCGATAAATTTGGTTTGGATCTAGGTGCCAGCCAAAAAATGTAGGAGACAGTTTTTTCCCAGTCATGTTTTTTTTCATTTATGTAATGTTTTGGTCATATGTCCCATCCCTCTTCTAAGTTGATGCTCCACCATCAGAAATCTCATTATTATGAAATATTCTATATATCATACTTAAGAATTATGTCCCATTCTAAAGATAATATATGTAATAAATAGTAGAAAACCATTTTAATAAAGTATTTATCAATACATTAAATATTTGGCAAATATTTATTTTGCCAAATCATAATTCATTTAATAAAGAATTGATCAATTAGTGAAAACATGAATAAACAGATAAATTGATGCATTACATTTTCACTAAATCAAGTTAATTTGTAATTTCTAAATATTAAGTTGTGAAATAAATTGTAACTTACGCATACACATTGTAACATTATACAGTAACATACACACACATGCTAACATCATATGGCCACCAACACCTTAGTCACACACACTAACACTATATGATCATTCTAACACCATACACTAATACAAACAGTAGATGCTGACATACACTTACACTACTGCCATGTAGTAACACACACTCTTAACACATGCATACAATATTCAACAACATACACACACATACACTACCCCCCCTCCTCTTACTTGCTCTGACCTGTGCTAGCTGCCTGCCACTGCCTCTTTATCACCGAGGGATCGCATAAAACAAAAACCTTGGTGAAAGAGGGCCTGTGCCGGCACCCCAGTACCAAACATAACTACTGGGCGTCAGGAAGTGTTTCTAGTCCCCAGAAACTTGTTCACTTGTAGTCATGTAAAGCATTTCAAATCTCTGTCATCACTACGCATTATCACTACCCAAACCTTTTGAGCTTCTTCAGGAGAAAGAGCTAAACTGGCCCAGCCCCAGAATAATGCTAAGTTAAAGAACTACTCAAGACCTATTTTCATGTCAAGTGCTTATTGGATTCGGGTTTGCACGGACTCCGACTTATTTTGCTAAATTCCAATCATGCACTCATCCTTAGTTGCATCAATTTGAATGCAATAAAGTGCATTGGAGTCCATGCCGAATGGACCCAGTGGTGGATTCAGAGCTTGATTCTACTTTAATTGTAGTTATTCAACAGAACTATTCTATGGTGCTTTCCTATGTACCACAACATAAGCTTTGCTGTAGCTTTTAAATCCCCTTGTGTCAATTTTTAGGTCAGCTTGACATAGGTTAGATAGTATTGAATCATGGTGTTTGTTCTCATGCTTAATATTTGGGTCAAGTTTGTGGTTTAATGTACAATCTACAACACAAACAAATACCATCTGTACAGCTAAACTGACTTGATACTTTTTTATTATAGAAAAATAAATGTCCTAAACTACAAAGAACACTATAGTCAAAGTAATTAAGCATTATTAAAAAACAACTATGATTTCTATTTTTTTGTTAAAAATGATGTATTAGAAAAGTGTAGCAGCTATACTGTATATACAAATGCACTGGCATATTCTAGTCTAAGCAGACTGGGCCTTGGCCCAGAACTGCAGGTCGAGAAGGGACTAACCGGGACAGAGCATGTGACATGAGCATTAAGGATGGTGACTGTGAAGGGGATGGCTAGCGGTGTTGTCCTGGTTCAAGCCTAGGGTAACGGACAACTTGAATACATAGCTGGATGTATATCTGGTTGTCAGTGTATTATTGGTCTAAAGAAGTTTGTGACCTTTTTTAAGAGACCACCATTCATGGTGTAAAAATTCAGAGTCACGTACGGTTTCAAGATGTCAGAGATCAATTCTACAGATGTGATCATCAATACACATTGAGACAGGTGTGCACATTGGGAGATTTTCCTGATTCTAAAACAAAAATGTTGATACCATCATGTAACTATCCAATTCTTACAAACCCTAGATATCAACGCTATGGAATTTGATGGCTCTATATAAAACAATAAATAATAATAATAATAATATGTGCTGACATTCTGTTTCATGTATTATTTGCATTTTGTAAATCACCCTATAGAAGCATAGAGTTTGTTGGGATATGATCGTTGATCTTCCCTTATGTTCAGGAAAGGCTGGTGGATATCTAATGCATGCTTAAAAACCTCTACTATTTCTGCTACGGGGCTATTCAACAGCAACAGTTAAATGTGCATCATATCGCCCAACATTCCTGGTTTTCTACGGGACTGTCACGATTTCCTGGCACTGTCCCATTGTTCTGGAGCATGAGCCGGTTGGGGAAGTTCTCTGATCACAACCAACCGAACAGGAAGGTGAACAAAAAATTGTGCTGCTGCAGACATCCTTTGCATCTCCCAAATAGCTTCCCAGTGCACGTGTCGCTAGCTGGCTAGTCGGGTATGGTGGGCTAGTGGCCAGTCTCACCCACTTCTAGGGGCGAACACCGCCCCTCCTACTGATTGTTGGGGAGTATGTGCTTAAAAATAGAAAAATACTTGTTTATTTGGGAAATAATTTGCCTCCATCTGAATGTAGCTTCGCTGTGTGATTATGGTCTACCTTTATGCAGTAATATGCTGTTTTAGGCTTCAGTGAAATATACATACTTTAAAAACCAAAAAAAAAAAATGTGTTATCTAAATACATCACCCATACTCTAAACCAAATCTTTCTCTCCTCAGTCCTTCTGCATAATGAAATGTAGACGCAAGCAATGAATCAACAAACTCCAGCTAATTGCTTTAATGATTACAATTAGATGCATTACAGTTGGAGCAGTAATAGACCATGCATTGTTCACTCTGTTACATCAACTTTTTTGGCAAAAATCAAGGATAAACAAGCCCCTTTCTTGCATCTATAATACTTACTAAGGAAATAAAATAAAAAACTGAAACATTTTATGTAAAGTAGGTTTAGAAGATCTGTATGTTATAAATGCAGCATAAGGATAGTTCGTGTATAGGAAATTCAGGGTAAGGTATACATAAAAGAACAGTAAGATCCCATAAAATAACTTATTTAATACATCTTATGCCATGTCTATGTTTTCGTACACAGGCTTCATCACCAATTCTTCATTTACATACAGTTTATTTTCCTACACCCGGGTCATTCAGGTGTCCAAACTTAGGGTGGCCCAGAAGGTATATTTTCTGCTCATGGTTATAATATTCAGCAGGTTATAATATTCAAGCAAGGATGACAACATGCTCCCGAGTAGGAAGATCCTGGTAAGCACACGAGTTTCTGTAATCTAGCTACATTTACATACATTTACATAAGGGATACTTGTTAATGTGCTCCACACCTTAGTATGTATAGGACATTTAGTATGGAGAAATGAAACCTCTGCAACACTAATTATTGCTCCAAAACCAGGTTAGGAGGTATTCTTTGTTTTATAATACCAGCTGTAGGTTTGTTATAGTCATTTATTTCCTGGTTGTATCCTCCTGTAAAGTCAGAGGAGTTCGTTAGGTGTCTTCCAAGCATAGAGAAGGGAAGTAAGACCTCAGCTTCAGCTTCAGATTGAGTGGATTGAGCTTCATTGAGTGGATAGAAGGTGTAGCCCAACCGCAATATCTCAACTGATGCTATTTGATACACAGCATGGTTCCCTTTATAAGAAGCAGCAAATATGTAAATAAAGGGTAAACCTTTGTTTGAAGGCCAGTGAACCAAGATGGGGAGGAAGGTTTGTGTTATTTGTAACTTGGTTACGTGTTTAATATTATTACTTCCTGATTGCATAAAAACTTGAACGTTACTCTAGTAATGTACATTAGTGCAGCATTGCTTCCTCATCGTCTTATTCAAGACCGAAGATACAACAGCATGACTTACCTATCGTGTGTCTTTATTGTGATGTCTCCACCTAGACTCCTAGTGAAGAAGAACAAGTTTTTCTTTTGGAAAAGAAAAAATAGATTATAAAATATAGCTTTTTCATAAATAAACGTGTCTCGTATAATTTAACATGCAATCTTTTTGTATTTAAATCAATTTCCCATAGCATTATAAGACAGCAAATAAGATCGCACCAGTTGAGATGGTATGGTGGTAAATTATGGGGTAAGTGCAGGTTATGTGTATGATGTTTTCATCAGCCAAATGAAATAAGAGGTATTTACCAGTTTACCAATGTCAAGGAATGTAAAGCGACAAGATTCCTGTTTGTAAGCGTGTGAGCAGGGCTCTCTGTACCCTATATTTTGGTTTCTCTTTGTCTTTCTAAATTACTTTTGCAAACTGTGTAGTTCTACCTGTTGGTGTATCAAAAATATATGTGATGATAATAATTATAATAATAAAGAATACATCTAAACATAAACTCTAAGCATATAGCATGAGTGCAGTGGGAAATCAAAGTGAAGATGAGATTGTAAATAAAAAATAAATAAGCCCATAAAAATAAAAGTCCTCATTCAGTGATGGCTGATGCTATATTAATGTAAGTGGCCAGTTAATGTGAGTGCTGGATTGGGGGAATGTATCATGTGTGCTTAATTGAAAGCTTAAAAATATAAATATTTTGATGAGTTGTGGTTGATGCAAAATTAAGGATACGCATTTTTACACTGGATGCAATTGTTTTAAAAACACATACTTTTAGACTCTACACTGTAAAGGTTTTTGCATTTAACTAACAGCACTTTCCACAAATACCCTTTATATCAAGGTTCAATAAAGAGAGAACCAGACTGATAAACTCTGCTCTCACAATATGTCAATGAGGTCATCATTCAGTGCCACTTCCTAATATGGAAGGGAATTTCTTAAATACAAACAAGTACTTTATTTATATTATTAAACATGAACATTTCAGGAATGTTTTATATTAGGCTTTTGCAAACTCAATTTCTTCAGTGTATTTCTGAGCAATGTGCCTGCCCAACAGCCAAATATTTAATTTGATTTCCTCTTGCTTATTGAAAAGTATTAAAAGAATCTTTGAGTTTCCAAGTAGGATTGTACTGTAAACCACTATGCACTGGTCTAGCAACAAAAAGTATAACAAGAAGTATAAATACCTTCAATGGAAACTGATCAGCCGGTATCCATGTACTGGGCCTGGCTGGGCCCTCTTTCCTCGGCCTCGTGCATTGAAGTGGATGCGCGATTCGTGGTGCCCAGCAGCCAATGCCCTCGGTGGCATCACATAACCTGCATTATGTGACCCCGCAGAAGTAGGGAGGAAACTACACAGCACTGCAGTGTAATCAGGTAAGAGGGGGAGGGAGTTGTGTGTATAATCTTTGTGATTGCATAGTGTTAGTCCGTGTATGTGTAAGGTGTTAGTCTGTGTGTATGTAGTGTTTGTGTGTGTGTATGATGTCAGTCTCTATGAGTGTATCGTGTTAATCTGTGTTTGTGCATAGTGTCAGTCTGTGTGTGCACATAGTGTTTCTGTGTGCATAGTGTGCAGTCCAGGTCAGAAGGGCCCTTTCTAAATTATTTTGAACAGGTACGAAGAGACAGGAACAAGTGGACTCAGGGGTCGCCCCGGGCCTCCGAGAGTTGCAGTTGTGACTGCTGCATCCCCTGTAGTTATGCCCTTGAAGTGTGTAAGTTATTGTACCATGTTAGTGTTGGTACGCATATGATAGTAGCATGTGTGTTTCTGTTTCTGTATGGTGTTAGTATGTAGTATGTGTATGGTTTTAGCATGAGTGTGTATGTCTATAAGTATTTGGTATAAGCATTTGTATGTGTGTCAGTGCTAGCAAGAGTGTGTTAGTATTTTGTGTCAGTGTATAGTGTTATTATGAGTGTGTGTGTCAGGGGTGGGTTGTTGGGTGGGGCATAGGGGCCCAGGATTTAAGAGCACATCTATTGACTCCAAATCTCACTTTCCAAAAGTCAAACTCTGCATTAAGCATACTGAAAAGGCAGAAGTTACATCATATTGCATGTGCATTTCAATTGAGGTACAATGTATCTGTCACAGATTGTAACTGCTGAAGGATGGCTGTAATCTCCAACCCTGCCACTAGAGGAGAATATATTGGAAGTACTTGAAAACTGTGCGTCCATGAGAAGATTCCTGGTGGTGTTGTCTACCTGTGTCAGGAAGCATGAACAATGTTTCCAAGTGAAAGATGTGACTGCTTAAGCTGTCAATCTGTGACAGCAACATACTCCCATTGATTTCTTTGAAGTACTTTTCTGCCACTGATTGACAGCTTAATTGTCCAATCAGTGATCTGAAGATTTTGGGTCATGGAGGAAGAAAGATTTGCAGCATGTTTGCAAAATCTGTGTCAGGTATGTGTTTTTTCTTATTTTGGAGAGTGCATATTATTCACCGGGGGGTGGGGTTACTCACCGAGTACCGTTTTTGCTCGATTTTAAGACGACCCTCCAAAATTTGAATATTCATTTAGGAAAAATGAAAAAGCCTGAATATAAGATTACCCTATAGGGAAAAAGTTTTACTAGTAAATATTAATTCACACATAAACTATTTTTTCATATTTAATAAAAACTATAATTAAGAAAAATGCATTTTTTGTTTTTATTTCCTTTTATTTGCCACATTGCCCCCCCCCGTTATACACATCTGCCCCCAGGCTTTCCACTCTGCCCCTCAGATATGCCTTATACTCCCTATATGCGACTCTGCCTTCCAGATAAGTATTTTACCCCCTATTTGCCACTCTGCCCTCCAGATATGCCTTATACCTCCCTATATGCCATTCTGCTTCCCTGATATCCCACTCTGCCAACAGAAATGCCTTATAACCCCCTTATATGCCACTCTGCCCCTCGGACATGCCTTATACCGCTCTGTAGCGCTACAAGGGATCCTTGCACGCAGACAACCTCCACTTCTGCCCGGCACTTCCGCGGGGGCTTCTATGATGGAGGTTGCCAGAGAGGAGGATCCAGGTCTCCTGCAGCGCTGCGGGGATCTGAATCTTAGTCTTATAGTCAGACCTCTATTTGAGTATAAGACAAGGGGTATTTTTTCCGAGCATTTGCAAATTTGAGCAAATAAGGTACTTTAACATGCATTCTTCTATAGTAGGGATGTCAGGGGCATTAGACTGTCTCTTTAACTTGACACATGAGATCTCTGTTTCACACAACAAAACATTTTATCAAGTAAAATTAGGCATGGGAACATTGTCTCAGACATCTCAACTGTTTCTGATTAGGAGGGACAATCTTTTTTGGCAAACCCATCAGCCTCTTTTTCCTATTAATACCCCTCTTTTCTATGCTTTCAGAATGTTTGCTTTGTGTGGATTTATCACTGTGTTGAATAGACCTTAAAGTTACAATTATGAGAAGCCAATATACAGTGCTGTGAAAAGGTATTTGTACCCTTCCCAATTACTTCTACTTAAATGTCTCAGATGACCCAACTAATTTTAATATAAGGCAAAGAAAACATGAGTAACCACAAAATGCAGCTTTTAATGATGATCTTTTTTATTGTAAGTAAAGGGTAAATCAAAACTTATATGACCAGTATGAAAAAATTGCCCTCCTACACCTTAAAACTGATTGTGCCATCCTCGGTGGCAACAACTGCAATCAACCATTTGCGATAACTGGCAATGAGTCTTTTACATTGCTGTGGAGAAAATTAAGCCCACTGTTCTTGGCAGATTTTTTTTACTCAACCACATTTGTGGGGGTTTGAGCATGAACTATATGCTACAGCATCTTAATCGGATTTGGAGTCAGGTCTCCAAAACCATCATTTTGTTTCTTTTAAACAATTCAAAGGTGGACTTGCTTGTGTGCTTCAGATCATTGTCCTGCTGCATAACCAAACTGCGCTTGACCTTTAGGTCACGAACTGATGTTCGGATATTTTCCTTCAGTATTTTCGTTTAGGGAGCAGAATTCATGGTTCCATCAATTATGGCATGTCGCCCAGGTCCCAAAACACTACCACCACCACATTTGACTGTTGGTATGATGCTCTTATTGTGGAATGCTGTGTTGGCTTTCCACCATGTTTTATGGGACCCAAAAATTTTAATTCTTTACTCATCAGTCTTAGAATATTATCCCAAAACTCTTGCGGGTCATCAAGTTGCTTTTGTCAAATGTGAGACAAACCTTTGTGTTTTTTGGTCAGCAGTAGTTTCTCCTTACAACTCATAGATGCTATCTTTGTACTCTTTCTTATTGTGGAATCTTGAACACTGAGGCAAGTGAGGCCTGCATTTCTTTGCATGTTAGTCTGGGTAATTTTGTGACCTCCTGGAGTCGTTGATGCACTGTTGGAGGAATTTTGGAATTCCACTGCTGGGAAGGTTCACCACTGTTCCAAGTTTTCTCCATTTGTAGATAATGGCCATGGGCGTAGGAACCGGGAGGGACGGGGGGGACAGATACCCCCCATTAACTCATGCGGGGGGGACCGATAATAAAGAAATCCCCCCCAGGGCCGTAGGAACCCCCCCGCAATAGAAACGCCGCAAATGCGGCCCGCGAGACCGATCTTACGCGGTCCGCACCTCGAGCCCTGCTACCTACCTGTGGGAGGGTCTTCTGTACTGCACAGAGGAAGCGGAACCCAGCAGAGTTCACGTGACATCACATCACATCCTGCTTCCTCTGTGCAGTACCAGAGAAGGCAGAGGGAGGCCGCGCCCCCTGCTGAAGTCTGTGAGCGGCATCGAGGAGCTGCAGTGCAGGTAAGGGGGTAGGGAGGGTGTTTGAATCAGTATGCGTGATTGAGGGAATGAATCTGTGAATGAATGAGTATATGAATGAGTGTGTGTGATAGCATGGATGTGTAAGTGCTGGAACCTAGGCATGATGAGACTGTGATTGCTGTTAGCAATCACACTCCTATCATGCCAAGTCAGCCAGTACATGCTGAAACCTAGCTAGCTGCCCCCCTTGTGTATTGATGCTGCCAGCAGTATGGGGTCTGCACATCACTTACAGCCACCCTGTACCAGCATGTACTGGCTGACTTGGCATGATAGGAGTGTGATTGCTAGCAGCAATCACAGTCCCATCATGCCTATGTTCCAGCATTTACTGGTTGGATGTGTAAGTGCTGGAACCTAGGCATGATGAGACTGTGATTGCTGTTAGCAATCACACTCCTATCATGCCAAGTCAGCCAGTACATGCTGAAACCTAGCTAGCTGCCCCCTTGTGTATTGATGCTGCCAGCAATATGGGGTCTGCACATCACTTACAGCCACCCTGTACCAGCATGTACTGGCTGCCTGGGCATGATATGAGTGTGATTGCTGTTAGCAATCACACTCCTATCATGCCAAGTCATATTGCTAATTTTGTTTGTCAAATTGTGGTGTGTTACCTACTTGTATTAAAAATGTGAGTTTTTATTATTATTTTTAAAGGTGGGGGGGTCATTTTCGGTTTTGGACCGTGAATGTTTTGGTCCAGAATTTTCATTTTGGTGCATCCCTGGAATAAATAGAACTATTTCATTTTTAATTATCCTGAGTCCTGAATTTGTAGTCACAAAACTTTCTAGGCCCAGAAATCAGTGAGAGGAAAAGTAAAGGTTTTGTGTCATTTACTTTATTTTAATCTGCATATTTTATTAAAGGCCATATTTTCTCACAGTGAAAACTGAGTGCGGCCCGCGCACATATACAATTCTGATGAAGTGGCCCACTGCAGAAAAAACTTGTGAGAAGGGGGGGTAGGGAGAGGGTAGCTAGTGTGAAGGGAGCGGTAGGGCAAGGGTAGCTAGTGAGAAGGGGGCAATAGGGAGAGGGTAGCTAGTGGGAAGGGAGGGTAGGGAGAGGGTAGCTAGTGAGAAGGGGTTAGGGAGAGGGTAGATAGTGTGAGAAGGGGTTAGGGAGAGGGTAGATAGTGTGAGAAGGGAGGGTAGGGAGAGGGTAAATAGTGTGAGAAGGGAGCGTAGGGAGGGGGTAGATAGAGTGAGAAGGGAGGGTAGGGAGGGGGTAGATAGTAAGAAAGTGTCAGAGGGGGGGAGAGGGGGGAGATAGTGTGAGAAGGGGGAGAGGGGGTAGATAGTGTGAGAGATGGGGAGAAAGTGGGGATCTGATGGGGAAAAATGCTGTCCCCCCCAGATTTGTAGGGGTTCCTACGCCCATGATAATGGCTCTCGTTGTAGTTTGCTGGAGTTCCATAGCCTTAGAAATGGATTTGTAACCCTTTCCAAACTGATAGACGTCAATGACTTTGTTTCTCATCTGTTCTCATCAATTACATTTGGTTAATTGGTTGCATATTGTCATGTGGTCTGTTTAAAATGCTATAAACACAATAACATCCGTTTTGGAATTGTGAGGCATAATGCATTTTTCCATAATTTAAACAAAATAAGTATTTTTTTCCTTCCTCAAACAACATATTGTTACATCCCATTCTCAGAAGATAACAGCACTGGAAGTACAGAACTTCAGTGACTTGTTTGCTAACATCCACTGAATAAAGTTTGCTTGAAGAAAAAAGTAAAAAAAAAAAAAAAGAACGAGTGGAAAGAAAAGTGCCACGACTCCAGAGAGTCAGCAGAGAGGCTGAACCGGCTCAGAGAGCGAGTCTGTGCCAGCAGGATTCCGGCTCTACCGCAGCTCCCACCGTGTGAGCCTCTCCACAGCACTGACCGGGCAGCATTTACCTGAGCTTCCCTCTGCAGGTAAGGAATACATTGATAAATTATTGTGTTGACAGTCACTGCGATAATGGGTTAGAATAGACAGTCTCTTGCATGCACTGTCTCTTTATGTCAGTGTCTCTTCTATCACAGCTGGATCTCACTGTCTCCAGGACTCATTCTAGTTTAGCAGACGGAATG
Organism: Sceloporus occidentalis; assembly: GCA_023333645.1. Lineage (NCBI taxonomy): Eukaryota > Metazoa > Chordata > Lepidosauria > Squamata > Phrynosomatidae > Sceloporus > Sceloporus occidentalis. The sequence goes on along the minus strand of JALMGF010000015.1, from coordinate 16,334,967 downwards.
TCTTGTACGATGATCGTGGATTTTTTTTTGTGTGCAGTGTCATGACTATGATCATCAGTTTAGTGGGAAAAAAGGAAAAAAAAGTTCCTGATTTTCATTGGGGAATGAGCTTTATTATAAGTGTGTGATCGGTTCGGTATCTTTGTAACAAGAACCTTTAAGAAGCTTGGGATGGGTGCTTGTCTATGAGGATGTCAGATCGGGTCCGGCATATAAAAAAAAGGAGCGATCATTTGGCAGAATTTAAACTTAAAAGTAACCGGAAAACTTTGTGACTTGCGTGGACTTTGCATGGGAAATCATACGGGAAGCGGTTGGAATGTGTCTAGAATCTACGTGTCAGTGGAAACTTCATGTAGAAACGCTATTCTTGTAGACGTTGTTTAAAATCAAGATTTAATGGTGATATAATAACGATGAGTATGGAACTAGGTGGAGATTAGATGTATCGTTCTGATGATCTTTGTGAAGCCAAAGCACATTAAGATGTACGTTAGCTTGCGATCGTGAAGAACATCCAGAACGCATGAGTTCGTTGGAGCATCTAGAATATCCTGCTTAATGAGAACTTATTGTGGGGAAACAGTCTACACGTTTTTGTTGGTTCTTTTGTTAATGGGAATGATGAGACAGGCAGAGCTATGGATGGAATCCCTGCAGTTAGGGAGCCCCCCCAATCTGTGAGCTGCCTCTAGAAGAAGCTTACGTGTCCACATTTCTCATCAGATCTGCCTGTGTGAGGGACACGTCTACTTAACCCATCTAGCGGTCTGGAAAAATCACTGGTAATCTCCATTTCTCCTTAGGGGATGGGCCTTATTAGCATATGGGACGGTATGTTTGGTCTTCCCTTACGTGTAACCTACTCTCTATTCCAGACTTTGGAGCTGTGCTCCATCAGCTTTGATCTCTCATTCCTAATTTGAAAAACAGCAGACATTATGGAGCTTTGCACACAAGCTGCCCAAGCCTTGCAGCCCTATGAAAAATGTTACTTACGTCTTTAGAAGGTCTTACAAATACAATTAATGATAACTATAATAGTAATTATGCCCAAAAAGTTTTCCACCAGAAACTATTTAAACTTGTTGGGAACCAATTCAAAATCCTCCCTTGCATATTTTACTATCTAGATAAAATGCCTAGAAATTACAAGATCTATTTTTGAGTTTCTATGGGTTTATTTACATATTTTAAATTATTATGTTATTGTTTATGGTCTATAAAAAAATTATTGTTTTCAGTGGCAAAATAAACAGTCATATTTCAATTAAATGGGAAACAGCTGGGTCTGACACTAAAATGTGACTTTGTCCACAAGGAGCAGCTTGTGTTGTCATTAAAGGGTTAATAAATAACAAAGACTTCTTACCCCAAGTGTTCAACGCCTTGAATGTCCTTCAGATGAAGATCCTACTGAACTTCCAAGTTTCAAATAAGCCACGAACACATCATAGAGTGATTGAAACTAGAAGAGATTTCAAATGAAGAGGCAATTATGTAGGCTATAACCCACTTTCAAGAATCAATGAGACGATAAAACAACGTTTCAATAAAAAAAATAAATCAAGCTTATGTAGATTGTAAATGTAATTTTGCTGAAAGCAAAGATATGGATGGCCGAATTTTAAGGGAAATATGATGTGTTGATGAGAAATGTGTCCTTCTTCCTTTCTTTCATATGAAGAGACACTTTCCCCGGAGATCTGAAGGCTAGTGAAAGTAGGGATAACACAAAAAAAATCCCAAATCAGAATAACACAAGTATGTGGGTGGTTATTCTTTTTTTTATTACCAATGAAGTATATGAACTTAAATCTAATTACTGCCCTCACAGTCAGGCAAATAAAATAAACCCTGCAACCTATACTATAAAGATCTGGCAGTTATTAAGCATGGCACACCCATAAAATATACTATTAAAATGTTTTATTATATGCAATTAGCTTTACAACTCCGAAATGGGTATTTTTCAGTTTTGCCTCTAGGGCACGTATTCCTGGGCAGCATTTTTGATCAATACTTTACACCACTAATATAATAATTGAAATCACCTGGCCTCTTTTATTGGGAACTAAAAATGCTCCCATAGCTTACTGCTCATGTCTTAATAAATGTGATATACTCATAAAAGGTATTCACGTGTTCTTTAGATTACATTTATTTATGAGGGGCCAGTAGATTCTGCAGAGATATTACGGTGGTGGTGGTGGGGGGGTGAAAATGCATAAATTACTTAAAATTGACAATAGTCATATTTCTACACCAAAGAAGGATGAGAGCCCTGATTTTTTAAGATGAGCCCAAAATTTAAAGAGAGGGACTACTTTGGTGAGGGGGATTGGATTGCAGTGAGAAGCCAGGAACAAGGTAAAAGGCTTTGTCAGGGTTCTGCTGAATCCCTCCATTCATTAGGGGAGAAAATAATTTAAAGGGACCGTCATGGAGTGTCCCTTTAAGTTGCAGTTGCAGTATACCTAGAGTCGGATTAACCAAGGGGCACATTTAGTGTTTGGGTGCCCTGAGTCCCCATCCTGTGGTAGACGTTCCTGATTGTTCCTGCTCGGCCCCCACTACTGTCATAACCTGTGCTGCCTGTGAGCTCTGGATTAATGTGAGGGACACATCAGACACTGGCAGAGAGGATCCAACTCTATAGCAGGTATCCATACCTGGTATGGCAGGGAGAATGGCATAGTTTAAATCTCCCAGCTTCTTTTGGTTTACAAATAATGTCTCTTGAAGAGAAAGTTTGTTAACCTTCACCCTTAAAGTCATTATCTTTTATTGAGCAGGGATAAGACCAGAGAGCTAAAGCTGTAATAAACACTTGATTGAAAACTAAAACAATAAGGTAAATATTTACGTTAATGGATACATTAATGGAGAAATCTTCACAGTAGATAATTTGTGTGGGTGTATTGCAGACTTTCTTTAGTGGGAATTTCAGGTAGCTTCACCCCAGGGTCACCTTCAGGGGGCACAGCTGGTACCCTCTATCATGGGCCCCCTCATTGGCCCTTATGGACTGTTGGCACGGAACCGATTGTTAGTATGGGATGGGGCAATGTGAGGAGCATAGGGCAGGGTGGTGAGACAAGTCCTGTGTAAAATGTATACATAGCGTGACAGGGACACCAACATGAGGAGTGATATGTAGGTTATATGAAAGGTAGCAAGTAGCTTATCTACATGAGTAGTTGAAAGACAGATATACCAAATGATACATCCAGTCCTGATTATCTAGGAGGTGATGTTGCAAGTAGGCAGAGCTGTTTTGCTTGGTGATGATGCAGTGCCACTTTCTGTGCACAAAAGGCACACATAGCTTAATACCAGCTTTACTGCAAAATGGATGCTTCGTAAGCGGAGTAACTGTATTGGTGGCCGATTGGGACAGGCAAGTGACCAAATCTGGACACCTTGCAGGTATGGTGGAAGCAATAATGTCAGCTACTGCTTGGTTGTCGCTATCAAGTTAGAATTCTGCTGTTCTGCAGAGCCAGTTGTTCTTGCTAACTCAGTTCAGTTAGCAAGAGTAAATTATTATGATTATATAATGTTTTTTTGGTCTGGTAACATGTCGCTTTCATGCTTTTATAGCGTAAGTACTTTTTTCAGACATTCTCCATACATGGATAATTAGCTGTCATTACTAATTGTTAGCTTTACACTTTCAAAAGTAAGATCTTCATTTGTTGGCTCTGGGTATGAATTTCTCCTGCAGACTAACCCAGTTATTCTCTGGAGATTATAATTTTCTTCTTGTAGCACAGCAGCTATCAGGACACTTAAAATGCTAGGTAACTAATTGAATATGGAGCTGACTACATCTCTAAGGACGCCACAATTATCAGGAATTCACTCAGCTCTGCTGCATCTGCGTTATTGCATGAAGGGAAGAAGTCAGACACAGAAGGTAGACGTAGAATGACCTGTCATGCATCATTATGTTATTATTATAAGGATGTCCACTGTTCAAAAATACAGATCATGTATCTTGCATAGATATCAGGACCTTTCTGCTGATGTAACGGTCTGATGGTAGCCTAGCTGATCCTGGTTGCACGTATTACCAATTATCCTTTAATTGTGGACCCTGGTTACTGTCGAACTGCCATTATCTTGCTGCTTTGGACTAAAGGAAAAACCTTTTATTTTCTAGATAAAATATCGGGTGCTGATGATGAAGTTTATAAATATGCTGACCCTTTTCTATACATGATTCTATTCCTAAAAGTTTGTTTTATATTTCTGTGTAAGCACAGACTTTTATTTTTTATTTTTTTTTAGAAGAATTTCCAATTATTTGACATGTTTCTTTTTTTCTTCTTGGAAATGACTGGAGCTGTTATCTCCCCAGCTGAGCACCAAACATGTTTTCCTTTTTGATTACCTGGGAACTTTGTGTTACCAAACAATACAAAAGGGGGTATTATTTGGTAAAGAGACTAGACTGCATGTTGATGCATCGATGCCTCATATTTTTGTAAGGTTGCTGTGTGAAGGATTTTACGTAGCTATATTCATTTTACTGACTTTTTTTGTAAAGCAGTGTTTTATCTAAATGGTCTGCATCAGGCCAGTGGTATATTTATGAGTGATGCCTGCCTATCTACCTCCACAGTAGCCATGCATTCTACTGATGGTGACAGAGATCTCCTTTATAACCAGCCTAATGAGCAGGAGTGCACAGGAGAGCCTGCAAAGAGGTCCCTAGGTCTAATATTGTCCTATTCTTCTTTAGACAGAAGTGCTCAGATATACCTTTTGAAACCCTTGATTTATGCCGTGGTCATAGGCATGGATCATCCAAAAAAAAAACCACTTGTGGAACAGTTAGCCAGCAGACCTGCCACAATGTATTACCAAAATCACAAAGATCATTACTGGCTCATAGAGCAGCTTGCAGTGGAAAACATTCCTTCCATTTGGATAAGCGTGAAATGACTTGATGAATCAGAGAAAATCTGAAAGAAATACAAGCCTGCAGAATTGGAATAGCTCTATGCTGTTTAGTTCTCTGAGATGTTATAAAAAATGAGTACATAGCTCATTTGTAAAGTCTTCTTTCATTAACATCTATTTGTGATTAGTCTAGGACCTAGGTTATAATTCTATATACATATCAAAGTATGTGGTAGATGTTTAAACATATGGATAGATGTGTACTTTGAGTATGTGTTTCTTATTGTTTATATTAAAAGACAATTATTTCTATTTTTTATTTTTAGACATCAAAGCATTAAAAACAAAATGGATTTGTACGACCCTCAGACGATAGGAGTAGTTGTGTTTGGCGGCTTCATGGTTATATCTGCCATTGGTATTGTCCTTGTGTCCACTTTTTCCATGAAGGAGACATCTTATGAAGAAGCATTGGCCAAGCAACGCAAAGAGCAGGAGAAAGGTCTTCAACCCAAAACCGATAAGAAAAAGAAAGATAAAATCAATGAGAAGAAAGGAAAGTCCAAAAAGAAGGATGATAAACCAAATGGTAAATTACCCGAGCATGAAACATCTCAGGATATCGTTGAGCAGAAAAAAGCGGAAGTGCAGCCTGAGGTAGTAGTGGAGGAGAAGCCAGTACGTGAAGCGCCTGTAGCACCTGTTGTGTTTCCAGCTCCTGCTTCCGCTCCAGCACTGGCTCAAGCATCAGCTCCAACACCGTCTCCAGAAAAAGCAGCTTCTTCTCCTAAAGACAAAAAGAAGAAACAAGAAAAGAAGGTGCAGAAAGTTGAGCCATCCCAGAATCCAGCAGTGGTTGTAGCACAGGCTCCGCTTTCTAAGGCTACAGTTTCCAAGACGGCTGCTTCTAAACCTGCTCCAGTTTTGGAAGTGTCTGCCAAAGAAGTCCCTGTGGTTGCTGTTCCTCCTGTGGGATCAAAGCCAAGCCCACCAGTCACCAATTCTATCCCTCCTAAGAAAGCCGAAGCTGTTGTAAGCCATGAAGAGTCCAAGAATGACGCAGCTCCAAAGAAGAAGAATGTATCTAAGAAAAAATCCGAGACAGGTATGCAGTTTTTATTTTTCTTTCATTCATATTCGTGTTTAGTCCCTATTTTAGAATGACATTAAAGGGAAACTAGAGAAGAGATCTGCGAGATCAACTGTCTAGTAATAAAGGTTAGCAAAGTGGGTAGATCTAAATTGATCCAAAAGTGGACTGAACATTTAGTTGAAGGTGATACTTTATATTTGGGACCAAAAGCTTGACATTTTTATTCTGTGATAGCCTAATTAAAGTTATCACTTTCAACTAATCACTCCAGTTTTAAGCGTCTAACCTTCCAGATAAAAAAGTCATGCTTTTATCTGCTTACCTTAGCTGCGGAATCCCTACTTCCCTTACTATCTAGGGTGTCAGTCCATCTTTCTTTTTTTGTCCATAGTTATCCCTCACTGCACCGTTGTCCACTTTGTCTGTTGTTGTCCTTTTCTTCTTTCTGTCATTGTGCATCTCTCTTTTATCCTCTGTTGTTCTCTGATGTTTATATATATATATATATATATATATTTGTGGCAATAATAAGTCTATTTCTTCAGTGTAATTATGGCCTTTATGACATGGAGCATTTTAAAAATCATTCAGCAGAAGAAGGGTTGCCAGAGGCTTTACTTGTGCAGAGACAATATCTGGAAAACATTAAAATTCCTCATGTTCAGGAAATGATATCCTTTGCTTTCTAAGGAAAGAACAGATACCGTCATGGCATAAAAGGAGTGACTATGCAATACTTCTAGCTTTATGAAGTGGACACTCCAAAATATATATATATATACTAGCATTCAAAAGTTTGGGTTTACTTAGAAATGTTCTTGTTTTTGAAAGAAAAGCACATTTTGTACATCAAAATAACATAAAATAGATCAGAAATACAGTGTAGACATTGTTAATGTTGTAAGTGACTATTGCAGCTGGAAACGGCTTATTTTTAATGGAATATCTTCATAGGTGTACAGAGGCTCTTTATCAGCAACCATGATTCCAATGCCACAGGAGCTAATCCAAGTTTAAGTTGGCTTAAGTTTAAAAGGCTAATTGATAATTAGAAAACCCTTTTGCAATTATGTTAACACAGCTAGACATTTGCATACATACATAAACAATGGTTAAAATACTGCAAGCTTCAAAGTTAAAATCTAAAATCTTGTATAGCAGCAGGCAATGCCCACAAACTGCAGGCGGATTATGTAGGAATCGGCCGTGGAAAACTGCAACATTTTGTCTGGTTATTCAGTTGACCTTGGTAGAGTGCAACATAAAATCTAGAATCTTCTTAAATGTTAGTTTAATTACAATGGGTTAAGTACGGATGATGCTGTAAAATATTTGGCCTTCAAACTGCAATCTTCTAGAAGCTCCAAACCTTTGGTAGGTATGAGATGTCAACAGAAACTGAATTGTGTAAAAGTACTATATTCTTCTCCTTACACAAATAAATAGCAATAGGTCACATAAAAGGTCTAGACGAATACCCTCTAGTTATACCTATAACCAGTCCAGAGTCTCTTATTTGTCATTTCAAGTGGAAAGTATGGGTGCTTTGGTGTTAATAAAGTTACACAGCAACAGAAACAATTTAAGGATATACCTTGCCTTTGCCAGGGACATGGCCCATTTAAGTGCACACCCAATACTAATTTGGCTATTACTGGTATAATAGAAGGCAACCCTCTTTACTGTTTTTATGACAAAGGGCGCCGTAGGCAGCTGTCAAATAAACCAATTGTGATTACGTAGATAGATAACGCCACTCCCCATTTCACATCAGAAATATGCTAGACAATGAATTGTAGGAAAAAATAGAACTTTGAATTGTTCCAGTTGAAATGACATTTTTCTTTCATATTTCCTGGTTTCTATATTAAGAGCAGCATCTCCAGTGTTAAGAAGTGAACATGTTTGAGTTGGTAAAATAAAAACATATAAAACCTCCAATATCGGAAATCTAGACATGGGAGACCTGAAGTGTTATATTTCCAACGCAATAATTACCTAGCAAATTTTCACATTGCAGCATTTCACAGCTTCTGCTTCACCCCATGCGAAGAGGGATTTTTACTCGTCTGGTCAGCTAAAAAAAAACCCCAAACCCCCTCTACTCAAAACATTCAGACCTAACCACTGAATATGTTTTGTTACTGGGGCTGAAGGGAAGTCGTTTTTCCATCAAGGATAACACTGTTTAGAGAAGCCTATGTAAGGTTTTTATTTCAGTTTTTCAGTGTGTGTGTGTCTGGCTATAATAGTGTGTGCACATGTGTGTCTGGCTATGATAGTGTTCGAACATGTGCCTTTGGGTATGTTAGTGTGTGGGTCTGGGTATGTTAGTGTGTGTGTGGGTATTTTAGTGTCTGGACATGTGTCTTTGGGTCTGTTGGTGAAAGGGTGTGGGTCTGTTGGTGAAAGCGTGTGGGTATAGGTATGTTGGTGAAAGCGTGTGGGTCTGGGTATGTCGGTATATGTGGTGGTATTTTAATGTGTGAACATGTTAGTGTGTGAATGTGTGTCTTTATCTAGGTATGTTAGCATGTGTGTCTGGCTGTGTTAGTTTGAGTGTCTGGGTGTGTCTTAGTGTTGAATGTCTGGCTGTGTTGTTGTGGGTATTTGGGTATGTATAAGTGCGGAGTGTCTGTGTGTGTGTGTGTGTGTGTGTTAGCGTACATGTCTGGATGGGAGTGTTAGTGCAAGTGTCCGAATGTGGGTTGGTGTGGGTGCCCCTCCCGAGGTCAGTCTCTTAATCTGCCCCTGATTACTTGAATTGTGCAGAAATATAAATACCTAACTGTCAACCTGCTGAAATCTCTCTAATTACTCATGGAGACTGCCCAAAAACCGTAGGAGGATGGTAAATTGTTAAAAAAATGGGTTCTTTAAAGATACATAAGTTTAAAAAAAACTGACAAGTCACTTCATATTGGAAACATTTTTGTAAGTGGTTTGGTCTTACCACAAGTCCAAGCTTATGTCAAGATAAGTAACTGTCAACCCTTAACTAAGGAAGTGTCTGGATGAGCTTAACGCCAGTCACTTAATGTGCCCGAAATGAACGTTTCTTATCCATTTGCCTTTAACCATCATTGTAAGTGGAAAGCTACAATTTTAAAGTAGCCCACATACAACTTTCCTTACTTATAAAACATTCATTTTTTTGCCTTTCAACCTACTTTAACCTCTTTAGCCTTAGGACACATAGTAAGTTGCTCAGAACTGCTATGATTTCTGGCGCACACAAAGGAATTAGAGAAGTTTTATTTTTTTTAATTGCTTTGCCCAAAGGAGAGTGAATTATGTTACAATGTTTGTAGCGTTAAACACAAGGGAACGAGCAAGTGCAAAGTAATTATAGAGAACGAGGAATTTTAGTGCAGTGCTCAAAAATGGCGCCATCACCAAAACAACCAAAGTGATGGCGATAAGACCACTTCTAAAACTGTGCACCAAACAAATAGGCAGCTGCAAGCAAAACACATTTCTGAAGATAGAAAAACAATTGGCAAGATCGTCTGGACTCCTGTATATTCTGTCCTGTGTCAAGGGACAAAGTTGTAGGTTTGTGAGGATCTATGAATCTGTCATTGTATTTTGAGTTTGACTTCCAATTTTAAAACGCCATTCAAATTAATACTAATAGTCATTTCCGGTTTGGAATTCAGAAAATTAAAAACCAAATATGGGTCTTTATTACTGATCCACTTGGCTCGCCTTGCCCCTTCCTGATGGTAGCGTTCTAATGCAGACACTAGAGTGAGTAGGGGATGAAGAGGATGAGTGTGGTGAATTATATAATAAAATTATAGACAATGCTTCCACATAGCAGATACCTGTGTATTAATGTATGCTTTTCATTTTGCTTTTGCAGTTGTTAACGAGCTGGATAGCGCCATTTACCTCCCCTACAAGACCCTGGTTTCTACTATAAGCAGCATGGTTTTCAGTGAAGGTGAAGCCCAGAGGCTCATTGAAATTCTAACTGAGAAGAATGGTATTAAACAAGGAACCTGGCACACGGTAATGCTCGCTTTGTCTGTGTTTGTGTCTGCAGAGTCTAATTATTTGTAGAACACAGACAGACCCACTAATAATTGTTAGGGTGAAAGATGTAGTTATTGTTGGTGTGGCAGGTAATACATCTTGTGTCTTTATTCTAGAATGGTGGCTGAATGCAGAATTCTCCAGTATAGCAATGCTGCTATGATTCTTTCTATCTAACATTAATTATTTATTCTATAGACAACAAGTCTTAAATGAGAACACTTAGTATCAGAAATGAGTGAACAGCTTCATGCCCATTTGGTTTCAAGACACCTTTGGGCCATTAGTGAAGCTATGTACGAGCAGTTTACTCCTCCCTAATACAATGAGAGATCCCATATCCTTCAGATTAATTATGTGATGGCTGTTTTAAATTTTGACTGATGAAGTTCCTTATGACAACATATAGTGAATCATTTACCTTGCTTATGCTTGGTATTGTAACCTGTTAGGCAAGCTAGAGTGCCAGTCAAAGAACTGGAGAGGCTTGGTAATGTATGATGTCATGGCACCGGTGACTAGGGGACTCGAGTGGAATTATGTTGGCTGTATCTTTAAGCATGCGCTTCGTTTATTTAAATATTTTAACCCAGTTAGGATAGCACAACAGTTTATGAAAAGCCACAGAAAAGCCACACATCTAATGCACTCATGGCAGATTTTCTGTTCTAGACATTAATGTGACGTTATTATAGGTGACAGTTTCTCTTTAAGGAAATTGAGGTCTTGCAAATAATCAGGACATTAAACCCTGCTCCGATGGCACTTACAGGCTACCCAAAAAGGAGATCCAGTTACTGCTCTAAAAAAGCAATTGGAAGAGAAAGAAAAGCAATTATCAGCTGAACAAGAGGACGCTGCGGCTGCTAAAAATAAACTGCGAGAGCTGAATAAGGTAAACTTGGCATACGGCCCCATACACCTGCCGTTCTCACAGGGCTGGAGCCGCAAAAGTAGAATAACTGGCCTATTAACTCAGCTTGGGAGATATGTTCTAAAAGTTTTTGAAGAGCTGCATATTAGCATGAATTTTGACAGATTGATATTATTAGTAAATTATGAATGTGTGTGTGTGTGTGTGTGTGTGTGTGTATATATATATATATATATATATATATATATACACACATATATATATATATATATATATATATATTATACCTACCCCGTATTTGCTCGATTATAAGACGACTCTGATTTTAAGACGACCCCCCAAAATCTAAATATTAATTTAGGAAAAAAACAAAAAGCCTGAATATAAGAAGACCCTATAGGAAAAAAAGTTTTACTAGTAAATATTAATTCATGTAAACAATTTTTTTCATATTTAATAAAAGCTATGATTGAGAAAAATATATATTTATTATTTTCTTTTATTTGCCAACCTGCCCCCCCCCAGTTATGCACATCTGCCCCCAGGGTTGCCACTCTGTCCCCAGAAATGCCTTATATCCCCTATTTGCCACTCTGCCCCATGATGTGCCTTTTAACCCTCTATATGCCACCCTGCCTCCAGAAATGTCTTATACCCTCCTATATGCCACTCTGCTCCATGATATGCCTTTTAACCCCCTATATGCAAGAGTGGCATATAGGGGGTTAAAAGGCATATCATGGGGCAGAGTGGCATATAGGGGGTTAAAAGGCCTTTCTGGAGGTGTGTGTGTATATATATATATATATATATATATATATATATATATATATATAAACTGCTAACAGCAATCACACTCCTATCAAGCCAATCACACACACTCATTCACAAACATTTAAATACTCATACTTGCTCAAAAACCCTCCCCCACCCCCTTACCTGAACTGCAGATCTCTCACTCGCAGACTTCTGCAGGGGCCCGGCTGTGCGAGCAACTTCTCTGGCCCCGCCCCCAGAGGAAGGAGGGGGGAGGCAGAGTTATGTGACATTCTTCTAGCTTCCTGTTCTCCTGCTTCTAGTAGAAGAGACGCTGCTCGCGACCAAAGCACCGGTAAGCAGCCTGGCCCCAGCGGACATTTTTTTGAGGTCTGATTAGAAGACGACCTCGATTATAAGACGAGGGGTATTTTTCAGAGCATTTGCTCTGAAAAAAACCTTGTCTTATAATCGAGCAAATACGGTATATATATATACACACACACAAGAACGAGTGCACTCTTAGGTCTTTTTCGTAAAGATGTTGACAAAGGGTCTGGATGTGACCCCAAACGTTGATGAATTTGTCTAATCTGTTGGAATACATACATACACATATCTGCCTGTCATTAAAAATGTAATTCATTTTGGGGCCTCAGTACCTCCAATATCCATCTCCACATATCATGCCTACCATTCATCCTACCCTTGCATCAGCTCCTTTCCACATTAATGCAATTACTGCTCACCCATGGCATAGGGTAATCTTTGTGAATACCCAATCAAACTACTACCAGCTCTACCAAGCATGACCGACAAAAGGCTATTAAATGTATAGCAATATATATCTTCTTTCTCATACCCTCCCAATACGTTATGTATAAAATAAGGTTCATCTTTTCTTTTTTTGGAATGATCAGATATCTCTTTACTTTCCATATTTTTTGTTTATGGCTACAGAATTTTTTTGGATGTAATAGGGCTTCTACTTTAAAGGCAGATGAGTCCCTTTGAGCCATTTAGGCTATACATTTTTAATTTGCCTTTTTTTCTTCCCTTATTGGGGTATTTGCGCTGGGAATGGAGTTTATCGGTTATGATTTCTCCAGACCTAAAATATAACTGCTTTTTGTAACGTGTAGTGTTGTCCATGTTACAAAAGCTGGATTGCAACATTTGAACTTGTCTCTGCTGGTAACAATTTAATTTTCAAGATTCAAGTTGAAACTATTACAGAAGTTATTGGCCTATGTTGCTCTCATGTTGAGTTTTTATTTAAGTTCATTGAAAATCAATAATTCTGTGAAGCAACTGATGACACACAAATTAGATAATAAAACTGGACATAAATTCATACTTACTAATGTTATTTCATATTTCTAGTTTTATAAGTTAAAGATAGGGGCCCTAATAAATATTTTTTTTAAAAGCCAACTTCGGGCTACCAGTGGTCATATGGATAGGTCGGTCATTAAGTATTTATTTCACTGACATCTTCTGGGTGAAAAATGTATTACATTTCCACAATTCCCATTATATATGCAATCCAGAGAGCTGATTTCAAAACTTTTAGAGTGGGTGTAAAACATTAACTATATGGACAAAAGTATTGGGACCAATGTTCCCTCTAATTTTTCTTAGGTGGTGTGCGCAGAAAATTTCTCTTGTGCAAAAATTTTCCCAGAGCCAAAATTTGGTGTGCACAATATGCTTCTGCAAACGTTAAATTTAAATTGTTATTCTATATTTTTGGTACAGCTCGCTCATGGTTAATAACACTACATTATAGTGTGATAATGTAGTATTACATGAAATTACATGAGAAGGTGAAATTCTCACTGCATAAGTAAATTATGAGCGAATCACGAGCGGAGGCTCCAGGCCGCATAAAGGATAAAAAAAAAATTGGGAAAAATTGTTGTGCGCAGGGGCTTACCTAGAGTATTTGGCACCTGGGGCGGATCCTGTACGTGGGACCCACACACACACGCTTTAAAACTGCATAGCTTCCATCGTTAGGCAAACATTGACAGGGGTACAGCATAACTGTTATCATTATTTACTAAGGCAGACATTGACGGGGGTACAAGATAACACCTATCACTATATACTGAGGCAGACATTGACGGTGTTACAGCATAACTGCTATCATTATATACTGAGGCAAACATTGACGGTGGTACAGCATAACTGCTATCATTATATACTGAGGCAAACACTGACAGTGGTACAGAAGAACATCTATCACTATATACTGAGGCACGCACTGACGGTGGTACAGCATAACACCTATCACTATATAGCGAGGCACACATTGACCATGGTACAACATAACACCTATCACTATACATTGAGCCAGACATTGACAATAATGCAGCATAACCCCAATCACTATATACTAAGCCAAACATTGATGTGGTGTAGGCCTACCACTTTAGTGTCTGGCCTAGTATCTATATAAATTCTGGACCTGAAAATTTAGCATTCACTTGCCTGAAACCGAAAATGACCCCCCCCCACACATTTAAAAACAAAAAAAACCACTTTTATTAAAAGTAAAACCAAAATTAGACAAAAAAAAAATCAATAACGATATATATATATATATATATATATATAATTAACAGCAATCACACTCCTGTCATGCCCAGATTCTAGCATGTACTGGTTGCTTGGGCATGATAGGAGTGGGGTTTAATATAAATTAATATTGTTATCAAATTTTTCTGTCCAATTTTGGTGTGTTACTTACTTTTAATAAAGGTGTGGTTAACACACCAAAATTGAACAAAAAAATATATAATTGCTACCAGCAATCTCACTCCTATCATGCCCAGGCAGCTAGTACATGCTGGAACCTGAGCATGATAGGAATATGATTACAGCCTCCCTATGCCATGCTATCCCCCCACACACACACTTACACATCCATGCTATCAAACACACACACTCATTCACATTCAGTTTAAACTACAGCATAACACCCATCACTCTCACACACTTACTAATTTACTCTCACAGAATGTTTTCCTACCTTTTCTCTGTCACTTTTCCTCTTCGTTCTTCCTCTTCTGTGTCCTCTCCTTCCGGTGCAGTAAAGACGGTGGGCGTGACTTCAGTGCTGTGCGCCGGGATCTGACATCAAATCAAGGAGCTCCCTTGATTGATTTTAAGCCGGTTGGAGGGAGATCCTTGATCTCCCCAACCGAGCTTGCTCCTCTAGCAGCGGACATTACTGTCCGTCTCTGGAGGGGTGCTGTGCACACAACCGGTAGCGGACCGCCCCCCCTTCGGTACGCTACTGTTGTGCGCACAATTTTTGTTCGTGTGTGCTCCCTCTGAAAGCTATGTGCGCGCGCACAAGCGCACAGCTTAGAGGGAACACTGATTGGGACACACCTCTTAATTTTTAAATTGAAATCCGCCACAGGCGGATAAAATCAAGTTACTTTTGTCAATCATGATACATTTCCTAATGTGTTAATTTAGAAATACATTTTGTGAAAAACTAGGGATTACATATAATATTCGTCTGCTTGAAAGGCCACATCTATGGCATGTATACTTTATAGGCTATGCTCATCATGATAAGGGAAAAGATCTGACGCACATAGGAGAACATTATCTGTATCTCATTTTATTGTGGACTTTGCATCAGTTTATATTTTTTGGAGGCAGACCAGTTACTTGAAATCTCTTAGCTAACCTGTGTGTGCTGGCGACCTGATGGTATGCTAGCTAACAGAATACAGAGATGTTTACGTAAATAAGCAACTGATCCACAAGAATGGACCAGCTGCATATTTTTTGGGGTATCATGGGTTCCTGAAAGTGCTGGATGTGGGATGTGGAGAGCTCCAGGGTAAATAAAAAATTGTTTTTGGGGAAAGATCTGTGTTGGGGTTCATCATCTTTTCCCACTGTGTAAAATGTACATCGTGTTATTCATACTGGTTTTATTGTAGGAACTTGCAACCGAGAAGGCCAAAGTTGTTAGCGTGGAAGCAAAATCAAAAGAGCAACTATTGTCCAAAGACAAGGAGATTACAGCTGTGCAGGCTCGTATGCAGGCCAGTTACCAGGATCACATAAAAGAGGTCCAGCAGCTGCAAGGAAAGGTAATGGCTCTACAGATATCTCCGTTCCCTTTATCTGTCTCTATTTGACCAAGATTGAAGCGGATCTGTTGCATTTAAAAAATTCTACAGTTTTATACACAAAAAAATGCATTTACAAATTAAAACAATACAATATATGTATTTGAAACATACCTACTGTGTCTAGCAGTCTTTGTAAGGGTAAATGAGGAGAAGGAAGAGAACTTCAGGATGGGAGATTAATTAGACAATCGGGGCTCTGCCACTGAGACACGGATCTCAGCCTCCTCAAGATTAATGTTTAGGTATCTCCAGAAACAATTACGCTGATGGAGAAGCAAAAAGCGCCGGCTTTAGGAATTTGAATTAATTAATCTTCTTTTGCAAGATTCTGTGAAAGTGAGAGATCCCCTTTTAACTTCTGTTTTAAATGAATACAATAAATGATAAGGTGTAAGCATGTGTACAATAAGGTGGCCCAAATAGTTCTTTTAATCAGGGATGCAAGTAATAAAAAAAATCATGCCGAGATTATGTATTACCTCTCCGCAATATGGGTTTCCTCTAATCATACCTTGCTAAAGGTTTTCCTTGTCTACAATACAGTGACTAGTTTGGCTCCTAAAGGTCCTATTAGAAATCTAGAGTGACTTTGTTGGATTGTATCGTTCGTGTCAGGTGAACAATACAGCATTACGGTTTTGGTTTACATTGGATTAAAATAAAGCTGTTGAATAAATACAAATAGTGTTTTTGTTTGAACACATTCATTGCCAATGTGGGTACAAAAGATCTTGCTGTATGTTCTTTGTCCCTGTAAACAATGGTTATGCAAATCGATTTGTCCTTTAGCCGTATTACTTTCAATATTACCCAGCTTTATCCATTTTTTTCCTAATAAACCTAATTGTATTAACATCATACAGCACTAGACGTTATTTATATCAACGCATGTATATCTATTTGAAAACCCTCAGATTCGAACTCTACAAGAAGAGATTGAGAATGGCCCCAAAGCCCAACTTGCTCGTCTGCAGCAGGAGAACTCTATCCTAAGGGACGCACTTAATCAAGCCACAAGCCAAACTGAGAGCAAGTAAGTGATAAAAAAAATATATACCATCCAATAAAGATAATTTCCATTTTTGCCGGAAAACCAAGCAATGATAGGCAGGCACTCCTACCTGATAGCTGGGGGGGGGTAAATCCATGACTTCTCATTGTAGAGCGGTACAAAATATGAAGACGGTATATAAATCAAGAAATAATAACAGTAATCAGTGTATCATAGCTGGGCATGGATGGCGTTTCCTTCTGTTCAGAGAAGGAATTGTATGGATAATGTATATCTTGTTTTGTTATGTGTCTTGTTAAAGAGAAGGTCCCACAACTTCATAGACTTAGAGTTTGAGGTCAGCGTTATTATTATTCTGGTTATATATATCCTTATTTGTTATTCGTTATATGTAAAAATGACTTGGGCATCGTTAGTGACCACAAGCTGACAGCCGTTGTACCATCACTACAGTAGAAAATAATGGTATCTTCACTTCTAGGCAAAATGCGGAGCTGGCCAAACTCCGGCAGGAGTGCAGCAAACTGACAAAGGAACTTGCTGAAAAGAATGACTCCTTCCAGCAGGAAGAACAACGTAGAAAGAACCAGGATAGTAAAGTAGCTGCTTATGAGAATCAGGTGTCGCAATTACAGGTAAGACAGGGAAAAGCATGGAAACAAGGTAAACGTGACTGCATCGTTCCATACCATTTTTATCCAAATTCTGCAGCTTTGAATAGAACTTGCAGTTAGAAAAGGATCATACCCTAACCCAAAAAATACTTTTAATGGCAACTGTATTTAGCAAAATACCATTCACTTATGAAAGGTTGTCATATTAACCTATACTGTATATCCCACCATGTACATGTACAGTGGCTTCAAAACACAGTTCTATTGTGAAATACATCTTTTCACATGCAATACTTCAAAATGTGCTCAAAGTTTAATTGGTATGTGTACTTTTTTAAGGCTTTGGGGGAAAAGCCAAGAGGGAGGTTGAGTAAACCTGTGTCACTCTGAACTGACCCCTTCTCAGTTGGCAGTGGCCAAGAATTCATTGCTTTTTCCTGGAATTTGAGGACGATCACCTCTCGAATGAGAAGAAAACCTTACACGCAGCTGCTAGATATGTCTGTGTTTTGCAAATGCCTGGCCTCGGGATAGGAATAAAGTCCTGCTCCAAACAAACTTCTGTTTAGTTTCTTATGCCTCTTTTGGGATGACCAGAAGTTTCCACATTAGAGAATGGCAGAGAAATAACAGAGTCTTTGTTACAATGTCTGCCATATTCCAGTATTCCTCGCAGCCTCACGTTCTTTGAAGATGAATCTGCTTTCGCAGCTTTGTCATTAAATGTTTAACTGGGTTGTGTCAGACTGGACAGGAATCCATTTGCTTGGTTTCATCCATTTGGCATTGATACTTTGTTTTAATACTGGCGTTTAGGAAGTAAATAAAATTAACGCAAATTCCACTCTTTCTATCTAAAAAAGTTTCTTTAGCTGCTGTTTTATTGTTTATGTTTTTTAACAACATGAAAGATCCTGCTGAGTTCTGGGGGAATATGGTCGTATCCATCATTAACACACAAGCAACCCTAAAGTTTTGCAATGGCGGACATATTCAGTGATGTTTATTCTCTAAAAGATCTAGGACTTGTGAAAAACCTTTCGATGTTAAGATTTGCATATTTCTGGTTTAATATAAAGAAAAATATGGATTGTAAAAGGTGTATAGGGTAAAATGTACAGCAATGTCCTAAAAGTTTGACTCTGGGCCTCTTGCTTTCTGAATAGGCCTGTATTTGACTGGTAGGACAAGACTTTACTGTGGGCAAATGTGTATTATATAGGGGTTGTCAAAATGGATTACTAGACACTGACCTGCTATGACTTAGCTTTTAAGATAAAGTTGAGCAACTTTTTTGTTTCAGACTTTACAACAGGAGAGTGAAGCTACTCTCCAGAAGAGATTGGATGAAGTGAATGAGGAGCTGCGGAAGTCTCAGAGCAGCTACAAAAACCTACTCTCCGATTCAGAAAAGGCCAAGGAACAGCAGAAGAACTTTGCAGGTGAATAGCAGGACTACGTAAACCACCAACATATTAGACAAAGATACCCATTTCACAAAGTCAAATAATAATGAGTTGATGTTCAAAATATTTGTGGCTTTTCAATATTATCTCAGAGATTCATATATTATATGATGTGTTTTCCTGGTAGATCTTCAGACCAAATTGACGTCTTATGAAGCTGAAGATAAGCAGAAGTCAGAGGAGCTTGACAAGCTAAACAAAAAGCTTCAGGAAGTTACAGGTGAAAACATCCAGCTTAACGAGAGGATAAAATCCATTGAAGCTTTGCTGGAGGCTGGTCAGAGCAAAGATACAGAAGCAGAGAAGCAGCAACAGGTAAGGGCAAGTTGGTTAAATATCAGGCTTGGGTGCCAATATTGTCTATGTGGGAGAAGGTGGGTACTACAGAAAAAAAGAAATCAATCAAAAAATGTTAATTCATTCAACTTGTGTCTTAGGCAATGCTTCTAATCATAATAATGTACATTGTCATTTTGGATAACATATAGTGTGTATTATACAAAATTAAACAAAATGGACCATGCTTTGAAACTGTAGGCTCATACGCATACAAATGTCATTTGTTAACAGGAAACTAAATCGGCTGAAATTGAACAACTACAGGACAGGTAAGGAAAAGCGTATGTGTATATTGTTGCATATATGTGTTGTTAAACTCACCTGTTGCTATGTTTCTGATAATGGGTGTTTTATTTTTTAACGTGTATTTTTGTTTGTAGACTTCATCGAAGTGATGCTCAGATTTCCTCACTGGAGAAAGAAATCACAGAATTAAAAGATGCAGTTGAGCAGCAGAAAAATAAAAACAATGTAAGTTTCATTGGTAAAGTATTTAACATTTCAAATGAAGGGTTTTGTAGACAAGCATTCATATATATAGTGCAGTGTCATTACATTGCATTAAACCAGTGCTTATCCAATATAAGAAACTTAAGTATGCAAAGCATTGTGTCTTGTAGAGGCAAAAATGTAAAGGACAAACATTTACATTTCTAAATCTACGACTCTAATGCTATAGAGTATAATCCCGCTGTGTGCGTGGAACGACTAGGGCCATGCATCCTCTGTCCCTTTAATGTACAGTGTGATTGATTACGTACATAGTACCTTGTTGTCATAATGTACAGACATACGAGGATTCACCCCCCCACACACACACATAAGCCAATGGTAAAGATGCATTTCGCTCTTTTATCCTGAAGCCCAGCTCCTACTCTTTTTCGTGCTCATTTTTTCCTTCCATGATTTTGTAATCTCTTGGCATGAATGCTGCTGTTGCTACATTTTCTGAGAAATGTTACTCTGTTTCCCTTTAGACACATAAATAACATTTTCCATTGATCCTGTTCCAGATAAGTCCTGTACATGATATATCTCTGACCTCTTTCATATGTATATTAGCTATTTTGTTACGTTTGTTAGAAAGTACCAACCATATATTATACATACTTGTGTGTTCACTGAAAATAGACAAAAATATGGCGTATGTAAAGTTAGTCATCCACAAACACATCAGGTTTATTAGAAAATATTGTTTGATAGGATTTACGAGAGAAGAATTGGCAAGCCATGGAGGCTTTAGGTCAGGCTGAGAAAACCTGGGAAGAAAAACTGAATGCTGAGAAGAAAGTAAAGGTAAAATAAATCTATACTGGTGCTTAGTGATGGTGTACTTATGTGATATATGTAATAATAATAATATATGTATTGTTTTATAGAGCGCTATCATATTCCGCAGCGCTGTACAATGGGTAGAGAGGACATAACAAGTAGTATACAGCATAACAATTTGACTTAAAGAAGCAACAAGGGAGGAGGGCCCTGCTCAAAAGAGCTTACAATACACATAATAATGTCTAGATCCATCCCTCTCTTGTCTCGCCTGAATATTGGTGTTCTAAAGTAATGTTTGTAATGAGAATAACAAGTCAAATATTATATCTCCCATCTGTAACCTCTATGTCAAGCTTAAGGGACTTTATTTATTTGGTTGGTCTCCATTCTATCTTGTATCTCCCCCTTGTGGCGGAAATGCAAATTACATTTTATTTTATAATGAGAAATGTACACGTTTCTGTTTTCATTACAGGAAGACACAGTGCAACATCTCAGGGAAATTCAGACACAGACAAAAGAAACATTGCTGTCCTTATTTCCTCAGGTCACAGTAGAATCACAGCAGGTAAAGTATATAAGTTGATTAATAAATGGGTTGAATGAGATATATATAGGCAAGGGAGGTCCATTGTAATGAAACTCAGTTAATGTTTGAAATGGCTCATGCAATGAATACATAATATTTATTTTAACATTGTGGGAAAAAGAAGCAACATGTGCTAATTTAGAATTCAGAGAAAACCATATATAACACTGTACATAAATGTATAAAATTAAATTTTTTTCCTATTTCTTCACCTATTACAGGCATACAATGAGTGGTTACAGGAATTCAGGGAAAAAACCTCAGGCATCCTAAGCCAGCAGTCTGAAAAATCATCATCATCTTCTGTAAGCACTTTACCATTTCATTTTTTTTAATTCTGCCATGAAAAGGAACGGCTCTATTAGCAGATGACCTACTAATACTGTTCAACAAATCGTTAAATGTTTCATGACTTGGAAGCACATAAGGTACCGTAGTTTGACTGATGAAGCCGCACCAATGGCAATTGTTTGAAATAGCATTTGTGTTTGTATGTAGGAATTATCATTGAAACTGAAAGAAGCAGAAGAAGCACACACTACATTGCAAGCAGAATGTGAGCAGTACAGAACCATCCTTGCTGAGACGGTAAGTTGCAGCGCTACATTTAGGAATGGTATACTCCAAAATTCCTGGGTGGTAATAAAACAGTCCACAACACTTAGTTTGTAGATGTCTGTGGGTTGAATTTAAATTTCGTATACATTTCATGCATGTGTTATAATCAATGTTCATCCTTTCCATTTGTGTAGGAAGGAATGCTCAAAGATCTTCAAAAGAGTGTCGAGCAGGAAGAACAGGTGTGGAAAGCAAAGCTAACAGAATCCGAGGAAGAACTCCGGAAGGTATTGATCTTAAGTACAAATTCTATAGAAATGGTCCTGTAGAAATCTCAAAATCTGGACATGCTCATCACAAAGTTGTGTCTTTAAATTGCTTTTATGCTTTCTGTGTTTTATAGTCACATATCCAGGTGAAATCTCTAGAAGTGGTTGTGGAAAAACTGAAGTTAGATCTCCAAAGTACTGATCAGGTAACTTAACCTCTCTGTTATGACTTTTATGAATGTCTTATTTTAATGTGTTGGTAAATCTGTTGGACTTCTGCCTGCTGTTGTGTGCAGAATAAACCATGCTCCTTCACGTCAGGACATGAACAGTGTCTTTATGTCTCTCTCTATGATAGAATGCAGTGCTGATATGTTCTCCATACATATGGTTCTTGTTTTATATCCAGTGAACATACAGGTATAGTAATCGTGCGTGTCTTTTTTGTTTTCAGTTAAAAGAATGCATCTCCCTCATGGAGGCTCAGCTGGAAACCCAGATGAATTCAGCAAGCTCAGAATGTCAGAACTACTCGAAGGAAGTAGAAAGTGTATGTATCTGAAACGGGATAAGACATGTGTGATATTATGGGGAAAAGCACTTTGCTGGCGAGGTATGACGAGATCCAAATATTTAACTGTGAATGTTCTCCTACAAGAAGGACCCATGTCACTGATTTAATTGTGTTTGTGCAGGGCCAATTCTACCCTGCTTGCAGGAGGACTTAACTTTCAAAATACATCGACACGCATACAAACTCGGCTTATTAGCGAATATAATAATCACTCCTGTGCAAAGTTTGTACAGTTATGGAAATACGCTGCAATGCAGTACCCATATTAATGCAAAATATGTTATTCTTGATACCAACTATCTTATCTGTTATAGGATAGTATCCTATTTTTAATAAAATGTATGCCTAGACCGCATTCTCTAGTTCTGCTAGAAAACATAGTAGTTTGTTTTGAGGAAGTACAAAAAAATGCTGTAGTTAACGCTACGATCATAAAATTTCATACATCATGGGAAGTGACCGTCTAGATTAGATAGGAATAAAGTTCGAAACTCTTAGTAGCAGATAATTTATTGCTTTCAGCTGATGGCAACCTGCTGCATGAATATGACCTGGTCTGGTGACCAAAATGTAGAATGCTAGCCTTTTAACTCTATTTTTGTTTTTAAATTTAAGCCATTATGAAGATATGTCAACTTTACACCTTCCATTTTGCATTAGTTGCAGCAGCTTTTATCTGAATCACAGACCCAATTGGAATCTACGAAAGCAGAAGCAAGGAAGCAAAGCAACGAATTGTCTCTGGTGAGTTGCTTGCTTTTTTTGTCACAGCAAATTGGCCGAATTTGCTTTATTCTAAATATTACCAAAATCTTTACTTAAGCCCCACTTTCTCTATCTATCTATCTATCTATCTATCTATCTATCTACTTATCTTAGTATAAGTGTCCATGTAATAGTACTAGATCATGATTTCAATGATAACCCTAAAAATATATTCCATGATTGGAAATAACATGTCCTCCCTTCAGCTTAAGAAGCACAAACCTTAAGTGCGGAGTGTTTTTGATTGTTATTGACGTATGCATGATGTATGGTTGGGTAATGTTATTTAGTAGGACATTTGATGGGTTACACAAGCAGTTAATTATTCTGCAATCCTTGATAAGTGTGGTCATTGGAAATCTATAAATTGAGGGAAAAGTCTTATCCCCCAAATTGTATTTTTAGCTGATTTTTTAACTCCAGTAAATACAAAACACATGCCCCAATTGGCATTCAGTAACATGCACTGAAGTCCATGCACAGTGCACTCCGGCATACAACTCTAACTTTCCCTGCATACAATAGAGGTAGCTGGGGGAAGAGTTACATGAAAAATGTCCACAAAGATTTGCATGCAGTATTGACTGGACGTCAGTATGCACTTAGCATGAAAATATTTGGCTTTGTTGTGTCAGTATGCAAATGTATTTATTTATTTACATAGCTCCGGCAGCAGCTCCATGAAATGCAGAATCACGTGCAAGAAAGAGATGCTATTGTGATAGCAGAACATCAAACTAAACAGAAGGTTAGTGATGCACATGTAACAAGATCAGATTATGTTTACTGACTGCAGTCGTTATCAGAGTTCCACCGACTTTCAGGCTAGAATACCGTGATCACCTAGCTTCTTATCTGGGGGTGCTCCTTCTTAGGAGAGAGGATGACAAAACTATGAGCAAGTCTTTCCTTTCCCCCCACTTACCTATTCTTTATTTAAACCATTTGGCTCACTCACTCAAGTTTTTATGTAGGCATCTATCTACCTACTTACCTACCTTCTTGTCAATGTCAGTGTCTATGTATGCTAATGTTATTGAACGTCCTACATTTATTTTATATGTCAGTGTATTTATTATATATTAAAATATAACCTAATATAGTTTGTCTTTTAATGTAATCTCAGGTGGAAGTTCCGCAGTTAACACTTGAAGAGCAGTTTGCGGAGCAGAACATTTCGTATGAGCTGGAACAGGTAATATAGCTAAAATGACATGATCTATTTTACATGTCCATATAAGTGCTGCTTCGCTTAGGCCAAAGCTCTTTTGCATATTAAGCATATAAACTTTAGTGTTTTTTTTTTTTTTTTACTGTGGATGTTTCATCGCGTAAAAACATAGAGGGGTCTATTCACTAAAAGTAGATTTACAACATTAATTATAACACATATATAATTAATATATGTATATATAATATGTATGCTATATTTATATATTCTATATTTTTAAACGAATGGGTTTAAAAAGGTAACTTTTACATATGTATGTATGTATGTATATATATATATATATATATATATATATATATATATATATATATATATTTTAGTTACCCAGAAGCATTTCACCTCTGATAATGGGAAGTGGGGTAAGGAATAGAGTTGGTGGATGATACCGAGCAATAAGCAGCACCTGGTCAGATTTTTGTCTCTTAAACCCAAGGCGATATGGAATGTGGACGTCCTGTCGTCAGATGCACTCACATTTTATATTTTCTTCCTTTTTATAACTGAAAATGCAGAAATCAGTCCTCAGTTTGCAACAAGAGCTGGAGAAGTTGAAATCTGCAGGGGAAACTGCCTCCGGCGCAGAAGAAGCCCAGCAATTAAAGGTGGTTACATAGTTCTATAATGGTGTAAAACTTAATACACCCATTTGAACTTTTGGTCAACCTATGTCAAAATGTCATATATGTAGGGATAGTAGTGCTGTTTTTTTGCTAGACATATTTTCTTTATGGTTGCATCAATTCAAGTCACCGACGCCACATACGCAATAAATCAAGCAATGGTATAATCTTCTTTAACATCCTTAAAACTTTCTAAATCTGGATTTAGAATCCAGACTAACCGAATCCTGAAAAAGTCGTAACGATTCTTTTTCAGTGTTAACTGAAAATCTTTCTCACTAACCTTGTTGCTTCACTGAAAATATCGTAGGAAAGACTTGACAAGGAAAAAAAACTAACACGGGACTTAGGTCAAGCAGCTACCAAACTGCTACACCTTTTGAAGGCCTCCCAGGAACAACTAGCTAAGGAAAAAGAACATAATAAGCATCTGAAAGACAAACTTCAAACAACGGTACTAATAACTTTTTCTCTCCTTTCCTCACTCGTATTCTTTCGAGAATATTCTAGAACACTAACCACTCTTCCGAACTGCGCATATATCTTTCTGTATTTCTTATAGAACATCATCTATTTTATTGTGCATTAGGATGGACCAGCCCTAATGATCTTCTCTTGCAAGAGAGGTGAAGATGGCCTTGCATGATGGTTTCTTGGAAGTCAACTATGCATAGGCCAGCTTAAACCTCCTTGGAGAATCTACGTTTAGTGAATACACCTATCAGTGTCAATTTTGAGCTTAGTAAATATGAAGTCGCCTCTGCCAAAGCTACTTCATCTACTACCCATCAGTACTTATATCTTAACAAGAAACAGTAGGGCATTGATTCTCCTTTGTAGTAGACAACTGTTTAGGTAGCTAGTCTCTTTACTACAAGTTACAAGTTGTCATGTTACTTCTAAATCATTTAATATATAGTGATAAACACTAGATCAATGATGGCTAAATATTTCACATTACAAGTCATTTAATCGCATAGAAGGAAAGTGGTGGCGTTAGAAAAGTAGAAACTGTGTAAAATCAACACAAAGGCTACTTTGATTGCACTAAATATGACCCTGTTGGCCATAAAAATTGGGACTTTATGGTGCCATGAGGAAAATAGGTTGTTTTAATTCAAAAGGGTACTTGGGACCAGTGTACACCTGTTTGTTGGAGATGACCATGTACTATGACACTGTCCACATGGTTATATTCTGTAAACCCGGAGTTGCAATGAGTTTATGGAAATGAAGATGAAATAAACTCGACATCATCCCCTGGAAGCTTGGACCCTTGAAAAAAATTGCAAGCTCCATGGAGACCTGGGACGGCTAAGCAGATCTTGCCACTACCAGCTTTAATATTAATGTTCTGCTGAATACATGTCTAACTGTTAAATTACGTAGGGACCTGAAACTTGGAAATAATGGTTGCCAAACTCGGTTGAGTTATCCAGAATTTGAACAACCAAGTTTGGTATGTTAACTTGTGATTTATGGAAAAGAACCTTAATGTGTTAAT
The DNA here is from genome assembly GCA_023333645.1 of Sceloporus occidentalis. Taxonomy (NCBI): domain Eukaryota; kingdom Metazoa; phylum Chordata; class Lepidosauria; order Squamata; family Phrynosomatidae; genus Sceloporus; species Sceloporus occidentalis. The sequence goes on along the minus strand of JALMGF010000015.1, from coordinate 16,308,322 downwards.
ATAAAAAATGCCCAAAATGGTGTGTTGGTGGTACTTTTAACATTTTTTATTAGGGCATTTTTAGTTTACTAAAAGGTAATCGGGCTCCTTAAGAACATTAAATCAAATTAAAATATTGTCACTAATCAATGATTACATTTTTTTGTTTCTAGGAGGAAGAAAATGATTCAAACAAGGGGACATCGGTTTGATACTAGGAAACTTGTTCTGCCATTATGCCTTAAACATTCCTTTCTTGAGATTAAAATTAGTAATAATGTTATAGTGAGCCAAAACACTTCTTAAGTACAAGAATAAGAAGTAAATTAATATACATTTTTGCTAATCTGAAAAACCTTACATTCCATTCAAAAATCACTGACTGCATCAGTATGCCAAATCCACAAACATATATATTCCGGACAGCAGAAGACATGGATGTTTTGAAAAAGGGAAAGACTTTAAACTTCATACAGGATCAGTGCAATTAATTCAGAGTCTGGGGGCAAAACCATCCAGTGAATTCAAGCTTGATATAAAGTCATGTGAATGGATGGTTATCTAAATGCCAATAAAATGTTGATGTGGCCAAATCTGCTTCTGTCCATCTCTTAAGCTAACACTATTATTGTTATTTGTTTATTTATATAGCTCATTATATTGTCTAATGTCTAATGAGAGCCTCGACTCATCCCTGTCAACAGAAGCCAACATTGCTGGCCATAACCGGCCGGGACTTCTGATGACTCCCACTGCTTGCTGATCGCACACATTGGAATCAGCAATACAAGGCTATGGGTCCAAGCTTCTCTGTCTTACAAGAAATTATAAAAAGCAAAATAAAAAAATAAAAAATAAAATAAGAAATACATAGTTTAAAAATGAAAAAAAACCAAAACTATATAGGGTGCTCACTGACGTCCATAAAATATGGACTACATCCAAAACCCTTAAGCCAGTAATATGCAAAATAATACACTACCTAGTAATATGTAAGGGATGTTGAGAACAGAGGGTAAAAGGGATGTTACTGAACATAGGTTCGGACACTGTTTAGAAGAAATCTTATTTGAAATTGGGAAAAGAGTTTTTTCTATTTTATTATAGGATTTTTTTTATTTTAATTATTATTATTTTTTTGATTTTACAAAAACGTCCTACTTGTTCCGAAACAAGATGTATAATTTGTGTGGGTACATCAAATATGGCCAAGGGCAATTATGGAATCATGTTATAAAAATAAAAAACAAAGTGGTTACTAGGGTATGAAAATTCCTCTGGACCAAAATGGGTTAAATAAAACACATTGCAATACACATGGTCACACTGTTGAGCAGGAGGGTACAATGATAAATAACAGACAGGAGAAGTTTGACTAGCAAAGGCAAAGTAGTGGGGAGCTAAACGCTTGGTTGATAGGCTTCCCCAAAGAAGTGGCTCTTAACGATTTTAGGAAGGACATGATACTAAGGGTTTAATCTGTCAATCCAAACTGAGCAGCTTTCCTTTGTTTTTAAAAGGATCAATTTAACACATTTGCACATCCATGCAAACAATATACTCTGTGTTACTGCAAAATATTTGTTGTAGACAGTATCTCATATTAGAAGACAAGGTACTTCTAGATTTGTCTTTTTAAAAAAGGTTATTTTTTTCTCTTGTTCACAATCAATTTTAAACAGCATTTATCAAGTTTCCAAACACAGAAAGAATACAAAACACCTGATCACTTGATTTTTATTTAATTCGAATCTTGGACATTAAATTGTGTGACATTAATGCAGTTATGTAGTGGTTAATTAAGCCAATGTTAAAATACGCTTTACATGATCTAAAGGACAGATCCATTGCAACCGCCTGTTTAATATTTTTTGCAACGTGTTGAGCACTCTATGTGAGTTGAGATCTGCTAGTTTCTGTAAAATATAAAAATATTTGCGAATTACGTTATTGAGCCAAACTATCACTGTAGACACTCTGCATTGGCAGACTGTGTTGCGCAATATCCAGGTTTTCCATACAGCTGGCACTACTCATCTATAAGAGGTGTCCTTCCAAAGATTTAATTTTGCCACTTGAAAGTTTCTGGGCCAGTTGATCAACAGTGAGATCATCTTGGCTGTGGATTTCCCATTGCTTGTTTACTCCTACAACAAAAAAAACAAAAACATTTTAGTACTACAACAAAATGATTTTTTCCAGTGACAGAACCCATAAGGAACAAAGCGCAACTTGTGCCCCAATAGCCAGGTGGGTGCATAATTACTGCCTTCACTGCGTGATGGTGGGTAACTAATAGACTTGGGCATTCAGATTCATACGAATTGCAAATTAACCAAATTTTGGCAAATTAAATAATTTGGGAGAAGCCATCAATGGAAGTGCCGCCATTTTCCCCTATGCTGAACTCGTGACACTTTCGCTGATGTTCTCTCCTCCGATTAGAGGATCAAGGAGAGGACGTCGTAGGAAGCACCAACGTTTTTCCTTAAGATGAGCTTCTGTTAAAACAGCGGCGCTTTGGCGACGTTCTCTTCACCAATTGGAGGACTGGGGTGTTTCCACTAGTCCAATAACCAGCAAACCAGTTTAATTAAAGTGTAGTCTGCGTACCTTTCCACAATTTCAGAGACTGAAAAGAAAATGCTTTATATATATATATATGTGAAATTGAAGGGTAAGGGTAACACATTTTGATCAGTGGATGAGAATTTCTGATTGTTAATAAAGAACAATTAACAACATCTATTGTTAATAAACTGTAAACAATGTTCTGTGTCAGTTATTGTGTAATACTACAAGTTCTAATTAATAGGGAGTTCCCAAGCCAGGATATTGAGGTTATAATTAGTGACACTTGATATGGTGCCAGTGATGCATCTATTTCCAACATGGCGTATGCCAGGATATTTTATGTTCAAACTTGTCTAAACAGAGTTATATAATACTTTGACAGTTTCATCACATACCTGAAAAGGCTTGTTTTAAATATGGTTTGGAGCTAGCAAAAAGCATCTTTTCTTTGATGGGTGCATCTTCAGGTGCCCTGAAAACCAAAAATATAATGTGGCAATTGAGTTGTTTTTACTGGAAATATTAATTACAGAAAATTTTATGAAACATTATAAAGAAACACACCCAACCGATGTCTGATATCACCATAGTATATGTCATGGAAGGTGCAGAAGTACAGTATTTCAAGGTGATACAAAACATCAACAGTGTATTGTGCACTAGGCTTAGGGCAGCAGGTCCAGGTGGCTGAGGACCCTGCTTCAAAACCAGGGACTAATTACCCTTTTGGGGGGTCCGGCTTCCTCGTATGCTGACAGTCGGAGAGATTTACATTGCAGGTGCTCTTACTATTGAGGAGCGCATCTAGGCTGAGGGCTAAGGATAGCCTCCATACCATGCACTATCCTTATAAGTAGAAACACTTGGATATGCTATCACATCCCAGCAGCTCAGATCTCTTACAAACTGTAATTAATGATTTTATGGATGTTAAAGTTCTGAATAATTTGTACTAAGCTTAATTTCTATAAATTAATATTACATTGATCCACAACTTCTCTTCTCCCACAACAAAGCTTTGTGTTTACGCGAGACATTTGTCTTTAACCAAAGTCTCTTGGACCGAGGTAGGAGAAAGCCGTCCATTAACTTCCAGGCTGAAACTACACAAAAAAGGTCTGAGAGATTGCTTTCCACAATCGCTCAGAACAACCCATAGACTACATAGCAGATATGTTGCTGGTCATCTTAGCCCACTTTGCCAGCAACAAATCTAGCTGGCAAACTGTACTGATGATGGGAAAAGGAGTTTGTGGTGTATGTGTGTGTATCTATGTATGTGTAAGGTTAGGATGACTTGTGTTAGGATGAGTTTGTGGTGTATGTGTAAGGTAGCAGAGTGAGTTTGTGTAAGCATATGGTTTTATCTTGAGTGTATGTTACTGAATGACTGTGGATGTGTTGGCATATATCAGTCACATACATGGGGCTAAAAGGATTTAACATACCCACAATTATACTGTTGATCCAAATAAAACTCCAATTACCATCTCAGAGTCAAATTTTTTTTTCCCAATTTAATCAAACTTTAATCACGTCTAGCAATCAAGTTTAGCTCTTCCATTATTAACAGTGATATTAAATTGATTTGCCCAGAAAGTGTTAAATTGCACATATTAGATTTAACAATATTAGCTTCCCCTTTACTCAATGGTTTGAATGGCCCAGACCTTGAATATTCATTAATATAATTTCATGTAGCTTGTAACGCGCATGACGACATTAACTTACCACAAGACAAATATCAGGTCTCTTTTTTTTGACTCTCCCGTAACATATTCAATGTCGAGCAATGCATAGCAGCACTTGGTGTCGGAGAACATTGATTTTAAACGTGGGAAAAAGTCCCCATTGCAGTCTCCTGAAAGAATTTCTTTCCCCTCTTCGACGACAATGTACTTTTCATCACAACTGAAACCGAAGAATACAGCTTTCTTCTCAGACTTCATGAGCTTCATTTTGTCAAATGTCTCTATAACACCATCACCGATTGTAACACCAGACGACTGCGTAAGAGACAAAAATTTCATAAAAAAATGGAGATTTGATGTCTTCCAACTCAACATCATGCTATGCTGTCTTACTGACATATTGTATTACCATAAAACATTATGCATTGTCAACATAGCTTTTCTTGCAGAAGAAACCCAATTTAGTGAATAAACCTCTGTTTGATCCTTTATGTAATATTTGAATTTAAGATGATATGAAAACATGCTCTAATGTAGTACTTACATCAATGCAAGATATATTTCATTCTTGAAAATTTAGAAATAGGTCAATTTGTTATTATACTTAAACCCATACCTAGATTATCTTGAATATTGTTCTGTTTTTTAGGTGTGCTAGTATTGCTGCTTCTATGTTTTGTTTCTATGTATGACCGTTGTTAATTTGTTTGCCAATCTGGAAAAACCCAGAAAACTCTATAATAAAGAACGTTGAGTCACCTGTTCATGATCCGAGCAAAGACATACTCATTTCCCATTCAAAATATCATCTTAAACTACTACCAAATTTCTAAAACCGATGAAAAAATGGATTGTGTCATACCTACCTGTCCGGCCGGGGTCCCACGGCGTTCCTCGTGCACGTCCCCCTCGTGTACTGACGTGCACTCTACACGCACACGAGGGGGCGTGCGTATCGAGCGGGCACGCCTCCCAGCCACTGACATCCCTGATCGGGCTGCCGCAGCATGTCAGCAGCGATCGGAGAAACGATCCGCCGCTACATGCTCGCGGCACCCGACCAGTGCCTCTTCTGCCTGTGTGGCGCTTCCGCGTCGCTCGCGGCGGCAACACAAGCAGAGAGAACTTTGTGGTTGAGCCGCTGCAGGCATGCCGGCGGCGATCGAGTGTTCGATCGCCGCTGCATGTCCACGGAGGCTGTTTACATTACCTCCCCTGCCTGTGTGGCTCTTCTGCGTCATTCGCGGAAGTAACACAGGCAGGAGGTTTTGTTTGGTTGCCATCGCGACGACGCTATTATTCCGCCGGTCGGACCTGCTCTCCCGCCATTGGCTCTATTTAAACTTCCTGTTCCTATGTTTCCTTGCCCGTTCAACGAGTCCATGTTATTGTTCTCAGGGTGTTTGTGTTGCTCTTGCTTTCTATTGATATCCACGTGTACCAGACCTCGGCTTTCGTTCTTCTCACCTTGATCCTGCGCTGCCCGTCCCGACCTCGGCTACTGTTCTTTGACTTCGTTTCTGTGCTGCCTGCCCTGACCCCAGCTATTGTTCTTTGACTACGCTCCTGTGCTGCCTGCCTTGATCCCGGCTTGTTTATCGGATATTCTCGCCATTCCTGCATCGTGGGTCCATCACCTGTGGTGCCTGATCCGACGTAACAGATTCAATATTTTTTTAATGTTTTCTCGTATCCATAATGTGGATTAGCGTCATCTGCCACATAATCAGTGTTGGGGACCATCTACAGTAACCATTTCAGACAATGTCTCCAAGTCCAACACTGTCAAAATAATTTAGAATGTAGAATAAAAAACCCAATTTTTTTCTTTCTGTTTTACTTTCAACATAGAAGATGGAAGCTATGACCAAATAATGTTGGTTAATTTGCTGAAATTATTGCTTTTTTCAACATTCTGCAGCTGTTGCCATTTATTATAGAGTCTGTTACAACCTTTAAGGAGGACTCCAGCCCTATGTTGATGTTAAATGTATATTGGAGTGTGGTTTGTATGGCCTTGAGTACATTTAACTACATGCAAAATGGTGCAGGTTTCTGTCTGATTTCACACTTTTCCAGGTGCCTAAAATCAGGGAGTATACCACAGTATCACATTAAAATTATTTATAGTTGACTAGCAGGTTCTGCAGAACTATTACAACTGACAATACAATTAACATATGTAAATTATGTAAATACTGGTAGAGAAGGAGAAGAAGGCCCTGCTTTTGCGAACTTACAATCCATTAGTTGGCTGAGGATGAATGAGAGGGAAGGAAAGGAACTACGTGTGTAGTAGGGATGAGTTATTGTAGTGATGGTGATGTGGAGAATTCAGTAGCGTGGAGAGGTGAGAGATACAGATGGTTTCTTAAGGGTGCATGCCGAGGATATCAAAAGGGGGTTTTATGCCTCTCTGAATAGATGCATTTTTAGTGAGCACTTAATGTCAAGTTCATTGAGTAGACAAAATCTAACAGAATGGTGTAGGGCAGGGGTACGCAATCTTCGGCTCTCCAGATGTTGTGAACTACATTTCCCTTGATGCTTTGCCAGCATTATGACTGTAAGAGCATTATGGGAGATGTAGTCCACAACATCAGGAGAGCTGAAGATTGCCTACCCCTGGTGTAGGGGATTCCAGAATATAGCTATAGACCAGGTAAAATCCTGGATATGCATGTGAGACGAGATGATAACAGTAAAAAAAAAGGCATGCGTGGTGAAAAATGGGAAGATTGAAGTTAAGAGAGTATTGGAAGGTAAGAGCAGAGATGGGTGATGTGTTGTTAATAGGTCTGTGGGAATTTAAACTTTAGTCTGGAAGATATAAAGACCCAATGGGGTGACTGAAACTGGGGGGGGGAGATGCAATAAGACAATTAGTCTGGCTGTGGTATGAATGGATCGGAGTGGTGAAAGGTGTGGAAAGGAGGAATCCAAGAAGTAATACGGTATGTTGCAATAATCCACACAGGATTTTAAAAGGGAATGGATTAGTATTCTTCTAGTCTCTAATGCGAGGAAACAATACATTTGAGAGATATTTTGCAAGTGAAAGTGTCTGGATTGATGAGCAAGTGGACATTAGGGGTGAAAGCCAAGTGTGAAGACAATGCAGGGAACTTTGTGAGGTAGATTGAGGAATTCTCAACGGTGACATAGATATTGGAAATAGTGACTAGTGAGAGTGTTGGTCAGTATTAATCGATGTGCATTAAGAATCTCTGAAAAGTACATATAAAGCACCATATATATATATATTTAAACAATATTATTTATCATCTGTCTTCCTTTACCACTAAGAAGGGTCTTGGTGTTCTACAAGGACACTGTTCAATAAAACCCCTTGAGTACTATCCGTGGGTACTGTCAGCTTCCTCCTCCAGCGTGACTGCTTCTAGGTGCGCCCTCAACAAACTTTATGCGTCCCCGAATGGAGATGACGGGGAATGGGCTCAGATGACGTCACGCATGGGGCCGGGGCGCCCTCCGGGCGGCAATTTTTAAACCCAGCACTGAGCTGTGGTCAGTGCTCAGTTATTGTACCGAGTACTGCTGTTTAGTTTGAATTGCCTATCCTCCTGTATTCTTGTGTACTGAACCCGGCTATTTCTTTTGACTCCGCTGCCTTTCATAATCCTGACCTTGGCTACTAAACGGTTCTCTCTGATTTCTTCTGCACCGACCCTGACTATTGATTTTACAACTACACTGATTTCCGTGATCCTGACTCCGGCTAGACTCCATGTTATTTACTTTTCATATCTAACACAAAAAAGGTTTTGAAGTTGAGTGAGCGTTATTTCTTTGGACAATGACACAGGACTACCACTCCAGGAAAAATTAGTCCATCAAGTTCCTAAATTGTCCATCAGACTCTTTTAAGAGAAAATATTTGTCATGCAGCAACCTTTAGTTTATTAGCTGAAAGAAAACATATCTTCAATGGTTCATACTGATGTATGTTATCAAAAACAGAACATAAAGACTAGTTTTTTATGCACAGACGTACGTGGGAAAACCACAAACTGATTCTCAAAGGTTAGCGAGTAAATTAAAACCAATTCACTTGGTAAGAGCTTATTGAAGAGAATGAATGATTCCCAGGCTTTCAGCCAAAGGTTTGTTTTTCCTTAAACAGTGAACACCATTGAACATTGATTTCTACTTACATATTGGGCATTGTGTCATTAAACCCACTTCCCATATCAGGAAAAGTTTCCTACATGGGCCGTTAAAATAATATGTAACAATACTGCTTATTTTTGGTTATTATATATTGCTTATTATTTTTGCTTGTTTTATGACCACAATAAAATGTGCCAATATACAACAGTATTATTTTAAAATTAGCAAAATATTTTAAGTAACAATTTACATACTTGAGTTTAAGTTTATCAATTTTATATATATACTGCCCTATTTCCAAAATATAAACTATATATATATATATATACACATACACTACTGTTCAAACTTTTGGGGTCACTTCTAGCTATGCTAACATAATTGCAAAAGGGTTTTCTAATGATCAATTAGCCTTTTAAACTTAAGCTTGAATTTGCTCCTTTGCCATAGGAATACAGGAGTGATGGATTCTGATAAAGAGCCTATGTACATATGTTCCATTAAAAATCAGCCTTTCTAGCTACGATAATCAGTAACAACATTAATAATGTCTATACTGTATTTCTGATCACTTTATTCTAAAACAAGGACCTTTCTAAATGACCCCAAACTTTTGAATGGTTGTGTATGTTCACTTTACTGGTTTAGCTTTCCCCACGGGGAATGGGCTGTAGGCTATCGGGAGCTCTCCTGCTTATCTGCGAGTGTCTCTGTGGCAGGGCTAGCCATTTGCAGGGGTAGGGCTAGCCCCAGGCAGCCTTTAGCGGGAGGGAACTAGACTGGAGTAAGCGAAATGTGAGTGGGGAGAGGGCTTGGCAACACACCGGTCCGCTACACAGAGAAAGAAGAAACTGACTCTGGGTGAAACCCAGAGAGTTCCCATTATGCAGTTAAGGAACTTGACTTAAGCTACCCGATTAATTAATATAAAAACAACATTTTAAAGCACATTTTAAGTTTATACGATAAGAACCTAGTAATACTTGGTTTTCTGCCTCATGACAATTGTCCCTGGCAAAAATTGTGAAAGAGACAAAATTTTACTTGATTAAAGAATTATTTATGTGTTTATATTGTGCATTCAACAGTGCTAACTAAGCATGATATTTCCAAAGCTGCATTTAGGGTAAATCAAGATTTCTTTATTTTGTAATTTTTCGGGAAAAAAGGGGGGGGAGGAAGGGCGGGGTAAAACAGAAAAAAACAATGGTCAGAACAAGAGACCCACAGTAACATAGCTCGATACAAGAGGCAGAACGCATTAGAGTAGCTCACAGTACGCATAGAGGGAGCTACACATCAGAAGACGAATATAACATTACATCATAAAACGGGCAGATCACATAGCAACAGCGTACGTCAGCACGGGAGAACCATATGACAAGAGGCAAAGTGGCATACATAAGAACCCCTGGTAGAAGGGTCTGCAAGGTAGTGCAAAGGGCACCGTGTTGTCGCATACACGGCCGCTAGAGAAGCTCCCGTTCCAGTAGCCCCGAAGCTGAATGGGAAACACTAAGGTGGGAAAGGGAGGGGGGAAACACAGAGGGGAGGGGAGGGAAGGGGGAGAAGGAGAGTGAGAGGGAAGAAGAGAGGGGGAGAAGGAGAGAAGAAAAAAAAAAAAAAAAAAAAACAAAAAAAAAAAAAAAAACACCACTACACACAAACACCACGACAGAAACCACCACCCCACCGGGCCACCACACCAAACACAAAGGGAAGACATCCCCGTGGGGCTAATCTAGTAGAGGGCGAACAAGGGGGCCTGCAATAAACTCCAGCCAGTGAAACCAAGTCTTCTGGTAGCGCACCTCCGCACCCGTGGCAAGCAGGTGCAATTCCTCCAGGACCCTTATTCGCTCAACTCGGAGGACCCACTCCTTAAAGGTAGGCGGGGCCGGATCACCCCAATGCAGCGGGATGAGCGCCTTAGCCGCCGTGAGAAGGTGGCGCGTAATAGACCTGCGGAACCAACGTTCCGAGAGAGGGGTATGAAGGAGAAGGCAAAATTCCGGCGTGAACGGAACCACACGGTCCGTGAGACGTTGCAACTGGTCATGAACAGCTTTCCAGTAAGGAACTATACTAGGGCACTGCCACCACAAATGCAGGAGAGAGCCTGGAGAGGCGTCACATCTCCAGCACCTGTTCGGCACGTCGGGGCGATATACAGAAGTCAAGGCAGGGGGTCGGTACCAACGGGCCAACAGCTTGTATGACATTTCCTGATCACTAGCACTCCTGGAGCAGCAATGAGTGAAGACACAAATCTTCTCCCATTGGTCCGCCGTAAAGACAACCTGCAGCTCGGATTCCCACCGCCCCATATACACGGGGGGCACTGGGTTAAGTGCCTCAAGGAGCAAACCATAAAGCCGTGAGACGCCATGCGGCGGGAGCTCAGCAGCAACACACAAGTCTTCAAACACCGTGAGCGCACGCGTCATGTCATGTCTCCGGGGGAGGGACCGCACAAAGTTACGCAGTTGAGCATAGTGGAAAGCGTCTAGAAAAGAGGGGGGTGAGCGGGGGGAAAGCTGATCCAAAGGTTTAAGACCCTCACTGGAGAGGAAAGCGCGGATCTCTGACCTCCCGCCCCCAGACGAAGCCGAAAAGAGGGCCCCGCTCATCCCAGAGGGGAAGTCAGGGTTATTCCGAACAGGGGTCAGCGGCGATGGCACCGAGGACAAACGCGTCTTCTTAAGAACCTGGAGCCAGACATCAAGAGTGGCCCGTATAAAGGGGTGAGGCAAAGCCACTCCCCGGGCAGTAGGAGGCAGAAGCCACGGCAAAGAGCGCGCAGGAAGGCCCAGCAAGGCGGTTTCAACAGCCACCCATTGTTTGTGTGCCGGACCATGGGACCACTCCAGCACACGTAGCAGATGGCACGCCCTGTAGTAAGTGCTAGGGCAGGGCAGGGCCAGACCGCCCTTAGATTTAGGGAGGATTAGCGTGGCAAGACGTACCCTAGGGGCCTGGGAACCCCAGACAAAGCGAAGAAATGCCGTACGCAGAGAAGCGAAGAAAGATGGGGGGACAGCGATAGGGAGGGTCTGGAACAGATATAGAAAACGAGGCATGACGTTCATTTTGAGCACATTGATACGACCCAACCAAGAGATCGTCAGCGGCTTCCAGGACCTCAGATCAGACCGGAGAGTAGTCAGTAAGGGTGAGAAATTATAGTGGAAGAGTTGAGAGAAATCTGGCGACAACCAGGTCCCGAGATATTTGAGCTTAGAGGGGCACCAAGCAAAAGGGAACGAGGTCCTCAAGGGACCGACCACCTCATGGGGAAGGTTGATGTTCAATATTTCGGACTTGGAGGCATTAATTTTGAAGTTCGTAAGGGCACCATAGAGGGCGAACTCCCGAAGGATATTGGGGAGAGAGATCTGGGGGCGAGACACAACGAACAGCAGGTCGTCCGCGTAACCTAAAATCTTATGATGGGTACCCCCAGCCTGCAACCCACAGATATCCGGGTTCATCCGCACGGCTTGGAGTAAGGGCTCAACAGAAAGCACAAACAGCAGAGGGGAAAGCGGACAGCCCTGCCTCGTCCCATTACGGATAGCAAAAGAATCCGAGAGGGAGCCATTAACCCGGACGCGAGCGGAGGGGGTGGAATATAAGGACCGAATCCAGGTCAGCAGACCGGGACCGAAGCCCATATGGGACAGGGTGGACAGCATGAACAGCCAGTCCACCCTGTCAAAGGCCTTCTCAGCGTCCGTGGAGAGCAGCATGGTCGGGGTGGAGGTGTGCTTGGCGTAGTGCATAAGCGAAAGGGCTCTTATAGTGCTGTCCCTGGCTTCACGCCCAGGGATGAAGCCCGTCTGGTCCGGATGAACTAGCGAGCGCATGAAAGGCTTGATCCGGTTGGCAAGGATCTTGGCCAGCAATTTCAAATCTGCGTTAAGCAATGAAATTGGGCGGTAGCTGCTGCATTGCTCCGGGTCCTTGCCCTCCTTTGGAATGAGAGTAATTGCGGCAGACAAAGTATGATCCGGAATACGGCCACCCGACAGAATAGAGTTAAAGGCACTCACAAAGTGGGGGCCCAAAAGATCTTTAAATTCCGAGTAGTAGCGTAAAGGAAGCCCATCAGGACCTGGGCACTTCCCCGCCGGGGAGGACTTAAGGGCAAGGAGAAACTCCGGCAGCGTGATTGGGGAGTCTAGAGCGGCCGCCTCATCCGGCGTGATCTTCCGCTTAACGGTCCTATCGAGATACGACCTGATGTCCCGGGACTGACTAGGAAGTGCGGAGCCGGAGGAGACCGCGCGAAGGTTGTAGAGGCCCTCATAATAACTCTGGAAACAGCGAGAAATATCAGAGGGGTGCGAGTGAAGGAGACCGCTCGAAGAGCGAATCCTAGGCACATAGGTCGGTTTCCGTATGGCCCGCAAGGCCCGAGCTAAATATTTACCCGGCTTATTGCCGTGCTCATAGTAAATTGCCTTAGTTTTCAGAAAAGAAGTGTGCAGTCGGCGATTAAGGAGCGAGGCCAACTCACCCCGGAGAGACAAGAGGAGCTGCAGGTCGCGGCCAGACACCGAGGTTTTGTGCGCCTGTTCTGCCACGGCTATCTGGGCGTAGAGACCGTCTATCCGCTCCTGCTCCGCGCGTTTACGCTTAGAGCACTCCTTGATAAAATGCCCCCTAATGACGCATTTATGCGCCTCCCAGACCGTCAGCTCAGGGGTACCCTGGAGGAGGTTATCCTGAAAATAATGGCGGAGAACCTCAAGTGACTCAGAGCGGGCCAGCGCATCCGATAAAATAGATTCATTAAGACGCCAGGAGCCCCCAGTAGGACGGGGGAGAGGAGAGGCCAGGGAAAGGGACAAAGGGGCATGGTCCGACCAGGTCGTCGCCCCAATGGAAGAGCGGCGGAGGAGGGTGGCGAAGTGGCAAGGAAGGAAGAAAAGATCGATACGGGAATACGAGTTATGCGGCATGGAAAAGAAAGTGTAGTCCCGAGTGTCAGGATGAAGAGCCCTCCAACAATCAACTAGCCTATGGGTCGTAAGGAGTGAGTGGATCCTGCGGAGGACATGGCGGGGGGTCCGCGTTGTCCCGGATGAAGTGTCCAAAGACGGATACAGTGCTACATTAAAGTCACCCCCTAGGACCAAAATCCCTTCCTGAAAGCCATCAAGCTGCTGCAGTACAGAACGAAGGGCTAGGTGTTGACCTCGGTTAGGGAGGTAAACGTTCACCAGCGTGTACATTTGATCCGCGATCGTGCCTTTAACCAATAAATACCTCCCCTCAGGGTCAGCGACGACGCCCGAGGCGCAAAAGGGTAACTGGGCAGAGAGAAGAATCGCCACCCCCTTAGATTTTGCCAATGGGTTATTACTGAAAAAACCGGTGGGGTAAGAGCGGCAGGAGAGCCTAGGAGCCCGAGACCCCAGGAAGTGAGTCTCCTGAATAAAAGCGATGTCTACCCGACCTCTGCGAAGGTCTCGGAAGAGGGAGGAGCGTTTCTCAGGGGTGTTGAGGCCCTTGACATTAAGTGAGAGCAGGTGGAGCCCGCGGGTAGGTGGAGTCGACATTGGACAAACAACAAAAAAAAAAAAAAAAAAAAAAAAAAAAAAAAAAAAAAAAAAAGGGGGGGGGGAGAAGATAGAGGGGAGGGGAGAAGATAGAAGAGGGGGGAGGAGAAGAGAGGGGGGAAAAGAGAGAAAAGGAAGCAGGAAGAGGAAAGAAGGAAGGGAAAACAGGAGGAGGGGGGAACCGCAAGGGTCAGGACAAGAAAAACACCAACGGCGCCCGACGGGTAGTATACACCCGACAGCAACAGGGCGCCCCCGTGCAGGGGAGATGTCAAATCTGGAGGGAAAGATGAAACCACAGAACAGAAAATAAACACAAAAATAAGTGAACCACGTGCGGGCCGCCGCCCGCTAACTTTACTAGAGAGAGCAACCAGAGCGGTGACAAAAAGACCGCCATGCATACCAAAACATAGCAAATGGGAGGGGACATCAGAAAGACCTCAGAAGTTGTCACCAAGAAAGAGAAAGGCCAAGTGTCGCGGCCAGGAAAAATAATAAGAAAATAAAAGTAATGAAACATAAACGTAAAAATATATTAATGTACAGGCATATACAGAACAATACATCGAAACGTATGGAGGCGCGCTAGTGTGATGCGGTGTGTGAATCGCCCGCAGGCAGAAGGGTAAGAAAAAGGCACTGACCGTGCCAAGGCAAAGTAAATGAAGGGGCCTGAGGCCCGCCAGGACGCAGAGGACAGCCCCGCGCAAGGAGAAACGTAAGCGCAATGAGGCGCAAGCAACCTGCGCAAGTGTACAAAAAAAAAAAAAAAAAAAAAAAAAAAAAAAAAAAAAAAAAAAAAGGGGGGGGGGGGGAATAAATAATAAAATATATAACATGAGTGAGTGTGCGTATACAGAACAAAACATCAAAACGCATGGAGGCACGCTAATGTGATGTGGTGTGTGGATTGCCCGCAGGCACAGGGGTAAGACAAAGTCACCGGCCGCGCCAAGGCAAAGCAAATGAAGGGGCCAGGGGCCAGCCACAACGCAGAGGGCAGCCCCGCACAAGGAGAAACGTATGCGCGACGAGGCGCAAGCAACCTGTGCAAATGTACGAAAAAAAAAAAAAAAAAAAAACAAAAAAAAAAAAAAAAAAACAAACCCAAGAAAAGATATACCGTGCGCAACCACGCAGGCAGGGCGGACCATGTCAGCCTGCCCACAAATGGGTGGACAATCGTACAAGCGCGGCGCAGCATGTGCAACGCCCGCAGGCATAGGGTACAGACCCCGTCCAAGCAGGGGCCCGAAGGACGAGGGGGACTGGGCTGGGTAGGTGGAAGCATGTGAAAATACATACGCATTACATGTGAAAATACGTATTACATGTGAAAACACATACGTATTATATGTGAAAATACATACGTATTACATAGTACACATCACGTATTACATACGAAAAACATACGAAAAAACATACATACGCATGTATGTACATACACACGTACCACATATTAATACATACGTATTACATATTACATATTACGTATTACATACGAAAAAACATATGAAAAAAAAAAAAAAAAAAAAAAAAAAAAAAAATAAAAAAACACATACGTGATCCTATGCGATCCATGGCAGCCCACACAGAGAAGCACTAGCAGGCACTTGAGTGCGATGCGGCAGGAGCGAAGACCGCAGGCATAGGCACAGGACAGAGGCACTGCCTAGATAGGGGGTGTGTGTGCGGGAGAGCTCGGGCGCCCATAGCCGCAGTGTTGTGTGTGAGTGCGTGTGAACATAGCGAAGAAATAAAGAGAAAGTCATATCACTGTACACATACATAGTCAGGGGGGGGTCTGGCAGACACGAGCAACAGAAGGTGCAATGCGGACACAGCACCCCTGTCCCCCAAACCCACACAGAGAGTGGGGGCGGCAGAAGGGCTACGAGAAGCAAGTAGTTGCAGAGGCCCGAACCCCCCCCCCCAAAAAAAAAAAAAAAAAAAAAAAAAAAATTAAATACATAAAATAAATGGAGTAAACAGGACAGTCCAGTCCGAGTAAACAAACAAAAATAAATCGCCACGACAGGCCGGAATTGAGTGCGGTGCAAAGCCTCCTACTCCTCTATCGGGCCCATACGCCGAGAGGCCGATAAGGCAGGGGGGTCAAGCGGAGAACTCCGTCGTGTGTCAGGGCGCCGCAGTCCACGAGGCCGAGGTGAGGGACCAGCGAGACGGCCAGGCGCCGCAGAGAAATCCACCCAGTCAGGGATCTGGAGGTCAGGTAAGGCCAAGGATCGTAGCACCTCCGGGATATCGTGGTGATAACGGATAGTCAGGGATCGGTTGGCATGTCGGATGACCAAGGCGAATGGGTAGCCCCAGCGGTATGGTATGCGGAGCCGCCGCAACTCCGACAGCAAGGGACGAAGAGCCCGCCTCGCCTGGAGCGTCAAGTCAGAGAGGTCCTGATAAAAGGAAACTGGGTGTCCATGAAAGGACCACTCACCAACCTCCCTTGCGCGGGCCATAATGGATTCCTTGAGGCGAAAGTCAGTCAGATGACATATGATGTCCCTAGGAGGGGATCCCGGATCTCCACGGGGGCGCAGGGCGCGATGAGCCCTATCTGCAGGCACGGGGGTGTCCAGCGGACGATCCAGGAGGCCATTGAAGATCTCTCTGAGCAGGCCGATGACGTCCTCCGGCGCATCCGACTCTGGGACCCCTCTGACTCGTACATTCTGCCTCCGGCTACGGTTATCGATGTCTTCGACCCGGCGATGCAGCTCCCTGAGGTAAGTCGTGTGGCACTCACCAAGGCGTCGAGTGGATGCCACAGCAAGGCTCTGTTGAGTTGCCGAATCCTCCAAGGTCAGGACCCTCCGTTCCAAAGCGGAGAGATCCGTGCGCAGGGCCGAGACTTCATCGCGGACCACCTGCTTGAGCTCGGCGATGAGAAGAGAGAAGTCAGCCTTCCACGGTGCCGAGGAGAATAGCTGGACAACCTCCGGAGGGTGAGATGATGAAGGTGGGTGCGAGATGGAAGCCGATTCCTCCGCGGAGGAAGAGCTGGCCGGAGATGCAGCCTCGTGGTCTCCTGAGGCCTGCGAGGCCAAGTCAGCCGGAGTGCGAAAATATTCGCGGAGAGAAGCCGAGGAGGGCCGGTGACGATCCACGGCAGGAGAGGGGTCAGAGACCATCTTCTTATTGCGTCCCATGCTAGTGTAGCGGTCAGGGAGTTTAGTGGAACGAGCGGGCAGCGGCGGAGCAACTAGCTCATGCGGCCATCTTCCTCGGCGGCCAGACACGCCCCCCCAAAGCTGCATTTAGTCCGGTAACAGAAAAGCCTTGCTTAATTATTTCAAAAATTAGTACAAAAATTCTAGAAACTGTACAAAAAACTGTGCAACAACTTATGTTCCCTGAATGTTGAATCATTGACTACTTTAGAACATTGAAGCAAGCCCAATGACTTGAGAAGAAGGAAAGAAACAGTTGGAAACAATATGGGTTGATAAATTCCACAATTTTATGTGTTAAATGCATTTTTAGAGGCATTATTCCTGGTACCATAGAATGTTCAAATCTCTTCTACAAATATTTTTTAAACAAGTAAATCTGTTCTCTCACTTATATTTTTGAAAAAAAAAATGTCATGTGACACAAAAGCAGGTATAGATAGGTTGTTGAAACCTGAAATGCTCTATTGATGTTTCTATTTTAATTCATCTTAAATGAACATAGATGGTTCAAGACATAGAGGGACAATGACATAAAAAATATACAGTAGATAGGGGTATAGGAAATAAGAAAGCCATCACTCATGTACCTAAATCCTATAATTTAGGAGTACAAATATTAAAATAAAATAAAAATAAATTAAATAATAAATAATCTGATAATAAGCATATTCACACATGTTTGGTGGGATTGCTATAACACAGTTTATTTTACTAAACAAAAGTTGGGTAATCTAGAACACAGAAGACAAAGACCATACACATATTTAAAAAATAAATGCCTGGCAATTATATATTACATAATTACATAATTATTACAGTAAACATTAGTGAATGATACATTATCACGCAACATGAGTGTTGCACCAGAGTAGATGTCTCACCGTGTCATGGAAACAACTGGTAAACAAAAATTTCCATTGTAATAACAAAATAATGTCTGCCTGGTACCTATTATAAGCGATGTATGTGTGTGTGTGCTTTTAGATAAGGTAACAGATAATTGGAGTACACTGTGTAAATATAGTCATCACCTTGTGTGTTTTTGCTCATGAAGTTTGTATTTACATAGAGATTCTAGATAATTCACATTTTCCTCTTCTGAATAATGTAGGGTATTCTTTTGTTTTGTTTCTGTGGAGCACCTGCTTTGCTGAAACTGCACATACATTATTTATTTTGCTGTATGCTCACATCGCAGATGTGTACCTTTTCACCTGTTCTCCACATTGTTATGTTTATAGTATAGAATCAATAAAATAAGGAAGAGAATAATGATTCTAAAGCTGTGTTATGAATAGTTTGCACCATTGAACCCAAAACACAATTATGCCTGGTGGCCCACTGGCCTTTGGCAGACCGGGTCCTGCAGTGTGCGATTGTCAGCTGGATATATAGAATATATATAGTATAAATATAGTATATATAAAAGTATAAAACATATTGTGTGGTCAGTGCCGGTCTTAGCCCCAATAGTGCACATTTAAAATGTAGGCTTAGATCCCCCATGCTCTGAGGAGGGTTCGATTGCACTCCTGTTAATTACTACACTGAGGCATTGAGGGTATTTTCTGGGGTAACTGTCAAGATCCCCTTTGGTCGAGGCATCCCAGGCAGCTTTTTGACAAGCCTGGCGCTAAAGATGGGCCTGGGGGAGATTTGCAATACCATCTGGTTTTGCTCTGTGAGTCTTACAATAGAATCTATTGTACAGAATGAGTATTAAAGCATTAATACTGAGAGTATCTCAGCATCAAATCATTTAGAAAGTATCCAGGCATGGTTATGTGGCCTATTGTTATGCACACTTAAGGGAAAAATACACCATAAAGCGGACAGGAATGTAATTATTTTCAAATTTACTAACATCTTTTGTCAAATCTTTAGTAAAAAACAAAATATGATGGAGTATTTTTTCATGCCCTGTGAAATTCCTTATCTGCTTCCAATTGTTAAAACATAAGTTATTACATATGTATTGAAATAGAGTAAATGTAAGATAGCACACAGAATTCCACATGATTATCTTATAAAATACCTTTTTATGTTATTATTTGTCTGTTATCTGTATTCTTGCATTTTTATATAAGTAGTTTTTACTCCTTTGATTGTTCCCCAGAGTAACCCCATGCATTTGTCTTCCTTGAATTTAAATAAATAACTTTAATGCAAAACATGCCGTTCATCGAAAAATGTACTTTAAGAAATTGGCAGTACCATATATTAAAATATACAATTAATTTTATAGTGGAAACCAAGGAAAGAGAAAGGATTGTAGCTTGATTTTTTTTTTTATTATTTTTTTTTGTTTGTATGATGTTTATTTTTACAAAATATTTTGTTATTTATCGGTCAAAAATAAATTAAGCACAAGAAAGCATGGTTTATTTTGATATATATATTTTTTATAAATATCGGGATTAATATTGAAATATTGAAACACCGCATATAAGGTATATACTTTCTATTTAAACCATATGTGTTGAAAATACTTTATTAAAAGAAGCTACTACTTGCTGAAGTAACTTGAATACTATTAAAAATTGAATGTTTGATAACAATAAGCAACATTTGAGGATATAAAAGTAGAGACAATCTGCGGTTTAAGAATTGCTTACCATTTCTTTCAGCTGAGAGACCTCCTCTTCTAACTTGCAGACAGGTTGAAGAACTGGCTTCCAGTAGAACTGTTCTCTGGTAATCTTGTACACAGTATTATGTCTCGGACCTTTAAAGGTGGAGCACCGTAAAACAGCTTACAATTTCAGTGATGTCAACCTTTTTGCTGTCCCTAGTTGTTTCTCACTCTTCACTGGCTCATAAACAATTACGAGGGGAGGGATTGCGATACGTACAGACTTGCATTGTTGTGTGTCTCTTGGTAATTGTCATGTGGAAATAGTTCTTTCTCTGTCGGTGAAGAGAGAGTTGCCTGAGGCTTCGCAACCACCTGAGGTCTTTATAGAATGCACAGAGAACCAAACACAATACTAACATTATAAGGATGTTGTGGAAGATACCCGCTGTTCAGCTGTGTTGTTTGATAATTAGAGATCAGGATAATCTAGGCAAATTTCTAACCAGTAATCCTTGTGAAATAGAGAAATATTAAAGGAGGTCAAAACATTTGACTGAGAAGACAACCAGTGGTCATTATCCAGTCCTGCCCAACATTTATGATGAGTCTAGTAATTGTGTAAATGCTGCCTAAGATCCTTGTTACTTTAGACAGCGGCTATATATGTGGAATTACCAGAACCCCCCCCAACAAAAAAACCCAAAACAGATTATCTAGCTTTTGCCACCAACCTTTCCCTGTCTGAACTAAATTGCAACTTTTTTGCCATTAAAGTCTATATAGATTTCTTTGTAGCAAAAGGGAGAAGTAGGACAGAAGACATGCACAGCTGCAATACATGACAAATG
This sequence comes from Sceloporus occidentalis, assembly GCA_023333645.1. NCBI lineage: Eukaryota > Metazoa > Chordata > Lepidosauria > Squamata > Phrynosomatidae > Sceloporus > Sceloporus occidentalis. Next base: position 16,287,763 of record JALMGF010000015.1, on the reverse strand, counting down.
TAATTTAATGGGAACTTTTTAGTCAGCAGTTCAGGGGTGTTTTTTTAATTTTAATGTAGACCTGCATGAAACTGATAGTGGGACTCCAAGATATATGTGACAGTTAATCAAGCCCAGGGTGTCTATCTGGCACGCTAGGCAAGTGCCTCATGGGCCTCTGGCCGACAGTGCCCCATATTCTCCCAATCTGCCTCACCAGTGGCAGATCGCGTGCAGCAATCTGCGGCCGCTGACTGGATATACTACATGAGCATTAAAACGTAACATCATCAGGAGTCTGCCTGCCTTAAAGTGCCAGGTTAATTAACCGGGCACATGATGCCAACTATTCTTGTAACATATGAATTTGGAAGAATAATAACACATTTTATTTACACAATTTACATCTAAATATATATTTCATGATGTCTGATTTTACATTTTAAAGCTGGAGACCTCTGTTATACATTCATACCAACCAAACACTCTGAGCTCATAGAGAAGAAGAACATCAGGGAAGGAAAAAGAAAACAAAATATTTTGGTCCAAAAGTGGGACCATTGGCTGGTCTATAGTGTCATGGGCTCCTACCTTTGTATGTTTTCAGGACACTCTTTCATGTAAGAGTGTCCTGAACTCCAACTCACCTGAACACTGCTGTTTTTTGTGCCCGTGGCAGCGCTGCCCACCGGACTTCACTGCAATTTAAGTGAAGGTCAGGCATGGCCAAAAGGGATTGTATGTTTTAGATGCATCACTTATTTCCTGATAGCATAAGAACCATGAAGCATATGCACTGCCAACACCAGCTCGATATCCTTGATGTCCAGCTGGGTCACTTATATGGCTAGGTTGGCAGGTATTACCTATTAGGGCAACATACTGTATGTATGCATCAGTGCTGTAAATAAGATTTGCATGTCTTCTCTTATTACCGAGACATTATGTCATCTAGTCATCTAACCAATATCTGTAATTATGGTAGTATTACAGGTACAATGAGCATAATAAAACCATACCATTACACAAAGTGGGAAATAAAAGGTCAAAGTACAGTTAAATGCTGGTTTGTGATAAATGGTGCTTTAGCAAGTACCTTGTGACTCCTGAGTGAATATATCACCAATACCCAGCTATTTATAAATAAAAAACCCCCACATAAACAGGACTATGGATAGCGCTTCACAATTCACATCTCAATCCACTTATGAGTACATAACAAATATTTTGTCCCAGAATTTTAATTAACATAACAAGAAAAATATATATTTTCTTTAAGTATTGTTAGAAATGTGAGGGTGATTTAAGACATTTAGTTTAGCGTCCAGCAAAAGCAACACAAAAACAACTAAATGAATACTCCAATATACAGAACAAAGCCCCAAAAAAGAGAAATTACAAATATTTAAAGTCTTTCTATATGATAACTGATAACATAACCACATTAGGCTTTACAATTTACACATACAACTGTATTGTTTATTTTAATCAGTAAATATTGTTATATATAGATTTATTTAGAATAAGGAACTGTAAAATGTGGTATTTGGGAGAAGTTGTGGATACAATTCAACTTTAATAGAAAAACAAAATAAATCAAGATAAGTAAGGGAGACAACTGGTTGAGGGGGGCTTAATGTGGAGGAGCCATCTATGTGGGGATTGTTTTAGCAAGGGTAACTAATTTACCTGCAAACCTAACATTTTAGGATAATTCGTAAAGTATTTAAGAGTTTTTGGTAGACTACAGTTGAGATAAATAACACTGTAACTTAGGCTAGTTAGTGGGAATTAGTTTCAGGTCCACTATGACTCTGTGTTAATCACTAGAGCCACCCAACAATAGCAGATGGATATGTAATATTTTGAAACAAGATATTGGAAGCGGACCTAGGTTTGTTTTACCTTCATATGGATAACAACCCCTTTAACTAGCTCATAAATTATGCATTTAAGCAAATGTCCTATACAGCTTTAAAACCCAGGAAGTTTATTATGAGACAATATACAAATTACATTTTTACTTTTCTTTCTATTTAATGTCAAGTATAATAACGAGATTTTTTTCAAAATAACATTTTAAAATCAAAAAATGGCCATACATGCAACTTTCATCAAAAACATTAAACAAAATCTACGTATTGTTTAAAGTAGATCATTTTATCAATATATAATAAACAATAAAAATGCAACTCCCTTTCCAAAAGTACACTAAATGACCATTTCCAACTCTAATATAATAAATGCAGACATACACATCAAATATCAATATGTTATTCTAATTTTAACCCAATTCAAAAAATAAAAATACAAAGGTGCATCTATTCTCTTCTGAAAAGCTCTAAATGGTATTGGATAAACAGCAAACATGCCCCCTTCCTCCAAAATAACATTCCTGCAAAAAAATAAAAATAAAAAAAAATAAAGATATTCCAAAAAAGATTCAAAAGTTAATAGAATTTTAGGGCAGAGACCATACAATTTCTTATTGTGAATATTGGGAGAATAAATTTGCTCATCTCCAAAAATAGGCAGAAAACTCTGTTTCAGGAAAGGTGGAATGTGAAATATTCATAGTCCCACCCTTATGTGCTCTTATTATGCAATTAACACTTCTTTTTAATACTGGTAATAATTGCATTACTACTATTCGTTCACATTTTAAATGTTGATTATAGTTTTATTCCAAATTTTAGGATAAACTTAAATAAAACATTGCTCATAAATGTGTATCATTATTTTCTGTCTACGTGCAGTAACTGCAATGTGACTCTCAGTTTAGAATTCTATTTTCCCAAACTAGTCACCTGACGTGACTCGGTTAACTACATGCAATTAATATTTCATGTGATATTAGAGATCGTTTTCATTCAAGTGGATACAATGAATTATATTTGCATGTAGAAGACATCAGGTATGCAGAAAGCAGACAAAGAAGACACCTTTTAAAAAAAAATAATTGTATGATAACCACAATTAATAATTTCCTTTCATGTCCAGCCTCTAATGTGAACATTTCAAGTAAATAGTGATTAATATACCTACAGGCTCTGTAAATATTAACCTAGATGTAACGCCATGTTTCATACGTTAGAACAAGCAAAGACATTAACTTATTGTATGTATTAAATATAAAATCCTATTGTTACCCTCTTAAAACTGCATTCCTTTAATCATAATTCTATTTTTCTAATAGGATGTTTTTGTTAGCTGTACATGCGGAACAGGATTCTCAGTTACTGAGGACTATTTGCAAAATTTACAAAATCTCACATGAAAGCAAGCTCAGTATGAATTAGCATTATTTCATTAATGCCCCTCTTGAATAGAGATACTATACGGTGAAATTTGAAATTTAAATTATTTTTGGTGAAGAGACAAATTGCTGTTTACGTTTTCCTAATCGAATGCTGCGTACTAAACTTGAAGTACTATGGATATTTAGAAATAAAACCTATCACCATAGTACCATTATCCTTAGTGTCCACTGTTGCTAAAACATAGAAAACATTCTGTAAGAAGTACCATTCCAATGATATTCTGTCCCATTGAGCTTCTGTAAATGATTGCTTTCCCCATTAGCTCAGGTACACCTGCGCTGCTGAGAGCCGGTTAAGTCATCTGCGTGCAGCTTCTAATGTTACTCTCTAAGCTCTTATTAAACCCTGACTTGTAAGTGCTTCTCGGTTGAATTATTCATACACTTTGAAACCTATTGTTCATTGAACAGCAGTAGAAAAATATAATTAACATTATGTTTCTAGTTTTTTCAGTGATGTGTTTTTTTTTTAAATTTTATTAAAACACCAGATTTAGGTCTTAGAATTTTTAAAGAAACATTGCTAATAATGTACAGTAATGTTAGTTAAAACATCTGAGATCTTTTCAAAGAATGGACCAAATATTGAGTATTTCTTCTGCAAAAGGACCACCTTGGCACTGTATAATCCATACTCTACTAGATAAAAAAAATATGACAGATTTAACTATTTGTTATAAATATACAACACAAAAAATATGCAACATTCTACTGTTCTTCTCTGTTCTAAAGAAGCTGCACGTATAAACCAAAGGCCAGGTTTGTACTCCTTTCAAAAGTATTAAAGTCCCATAGAGGGCAGTAGAAAATTATTCAAAAGTTATATTTCTAGTAGAACAAAATGGAGGACACACTCTCAAGGTGATAAAAACTACAACTAAAATTAATCTATTGATTCTCATTAATGTATTGAAACTGATTTTAACAAAGCCTTAATGATCTTTCTGGAAGTTCAATAACTATTGAATACTTTTCTACTGCCCTCTATGGGACTTTAATACTTTTGTAAGACGTACAACCCAGGCCTTTTCTGGTTTATATGCGCAGCTTCTCCTTTGCACCAGTTTGTTTTTGAATGTGTTATTGTATGTGTTTATAAATTACTCTAATGAATGTAACAGCGCTGCGGAATCGGCCGGCGCTTTATAAATAAATGTAATGTAATGTAGTTCAAATAGTTATTTAATGTATTACTGATCGTGTGTTGAGAAATATGTTGAGAAATATGATAGAGCTATGTAAATAATAGTACTAATAAATAAATAGCATGGCTATATACTTTATGTTCATATCTTTTCTATTATGGCTGTTTCTTAATTTTTCTTATTTTTTGTTTGTATTAGGACACAGGGTGAAGGGAGTCCAGTTTAGTGGGAACAGGATTGGGTTATAGCGCACTTCTAGTAAACATGGGTGGGTCGAGGGGAGGCAACTGTCCCCTCTGAGAACCAGGACATTCCTGGAATTACCCCGCGGTCGTAGCGGGTCAGCTCGCACTGTGTGGGAGAAGCATTGCAGGCTGTAACACACACACACATATATATATATATATATATATAGATTTTTTTCTGGAATCCAATGCACTTTACTGCATTTAAATTGATGCAGCTAAAGGTGAGTAAAATGAGGCAGAATTCAATAGGAATCAATGGGAACACATACCTGCTCCTGGTTGACAGCTTTGGTTGAAAGGGGTTTAGCCTTTTTTGTTCGTGTTCACGTTCTGTAGCTCCTTTGGATTTTATTGTCCGCTGGCGCTCAATAAATTTATATTTTTTCATATACATGCATGGACATTCTTGAGTGATACTGGTGTCGGCTGGCGCAACTATCGGTTCTTGTGTTAACAGCCACTCAATGAGAGGAAAGTCAATTTAAATTAATTTGAGAAGTTTATACATGCAAACTTGGGTCTGAACAGAGTCCAGGGTTCACTGTTTCCAGGGACAGCTAATTGCATCTCCTATAGTATATTTAACTGGGGCACAAGTATATTTAGCTTAGGGGCAAATGCATGTGCAAAAGGGACCAGTGCAGCTATCATATTTATTGAAGTATACCTGATAGCTGGAACTATACAAAGTAAATGTGATAGCTGGCACTATGACTGTAAAATGAAGCATTAACCAATGTTGCGGACCAAGGTAAACTGAGAGCGTTGAGTAAACTGAGTTTTGTAAAGGAAAAAAGATCATTGCGGACAGCAGACAAAGGATAGCATAGAAACAAAACAAACGAAATAAATCACCAGACAGACCTCAAATACCTGAAAAGACTTTCATTCGGTAAATGCAGATTTTGTGATACAGAATAAGGTAGCTAAAGCTTGGGGGATGGCAAGGACAACTTGGACCAAATGGGTTTAAGTGGGTGTAAGTCATATACAAATGTATTATTTTGCCAAGTGGAGACTCCAGGATATTGATGTTCAATACTGAGGCTTGGTAAAGACCCTGGGGTCTATTCACAATGCATTATTTTGACAACAGAGTTGAGTTGCCTACTGAAAATTGAACAACTAACCAGAACTCATGTGAAAACTGCTCTTATCGAATCTTTTGGCTGAATCCTTTTACCTGCCTAAGGCTTGCAAAAGGAAACAATCCCTTATGTCCCAGAGTTGTATTTGTGATTCTATGTATATCCATTAGGTAGCTTTTATGGCATCTTTTCTTCGATCCATTATGTGTTTTGAATAGTTAGCAATGTATAGTGCGCATTGAACATACTGTCTGCAAAATGCGATTTGGGTGTCTCTAGTGTTCATTTGCAAGAGGGACGCAACAAAAAGTTGAAGGGAACATGCAGCTATTATATCCATTAAAGTGCATATGATGGATGCCCATTTAAGATAATACCCTTCCCCCACAATCAATAAGGAATATAAGCTCAAACCTTTACACAAGTAACTGAAGTCAATAGTGTACCAGACTGTGACTAACAATGACAGCGATATTCTGCTTCTCAGTTACACTTCTACAGAATTACAAGCGGTAGCCACAGGACAGAAAATCCCTGTGACAGAGCTAACCATCTACTAACCGTCAAACTATAAAGGGAGAGGAATGAAACCCCAAAATAAGCAACACGTTAAGCCACAGTGTCCCACATATACATATTTCCCAAAAATATAAATTAGCTGATGCTGATATCTTCAAATATGAACGTTTTAACAGTCCATCACAAACATTATATTGTAGATAATAGTTAATTGTCAGAAACCAATTTTTCGCTGCCTGAACCATGGCTTTTTTTATACCTGTGGCGTTTAAATCTGCTACCACTAGTGGCCAACCTCCGCCCTCTGGAGCACTCAGAACTCAGGTGTGCCTTGTTACCTGGGTTGAGCCCTAGTCTACATCCAGCTGGGCCTTGTTACCTGGATTACCCTGCCTTTATGAACCTGCCCTGCCCTTCAGTCAGGGCCTTTGTATTATAGTCTATGGACCTTTCTGCTGTGGCTCTGCACCTGTACTGTTCCTGGTTCCCTGCTTTGTGTCCTTCCAAGTGGACTCCCTGCTTTGTGTCCTTCCAAGTGGACTCCCTGCTTTGTGTCCTTCCAAGCGGGCTGTGTGCCTTTCGTACCCTTCCAAGCGGGCTGTGTGCCTTTCGTACCCTTCCAAGCGGGCTGTGTGCCTTTCGTACACTTCCAAGCGGGCTGTGTGCCTTTCGTACCCTTCCAAGCGGGCTGTGTGCCTTTCGTACCCTTCCAAGCGGGCTGTGTGCCTTTCGTGCCTGTCCAAGCGGGCTCCCTGCCAAAAGACTTATTACTGGTATTTTATTTTGCCATACGTCCAGTTTCTTGCTTAGACTGTATTACCCTTGTTTGCTGGTCCTGTTATATACATAAAATACACTGCATTACCTGGATTTCTGCTTGTGGTGTCTTTGTTTGCATAATCAGACTGAACCCCAAGTATCCCCTGCGCATGGGCTCCTACCCGACCTGAGTCCTGACACTAATAGGGACAACCATGTGGCTCTTATAATGGGCTTCATGAATGCAGAAGGTAAAGCTAGTGTGAATTATCATCTGTATTCATGTAGGGATTTTAACAATGAAACACATGTGAAATTGCACGCTCCGATATCAGAATACAGTATGGAGAATTACTGATAAGATTGGTGCAAAAACAGTAATACCCAGGGTCAAATCCTGAGAGGCATGCTGAAAAACACCTGTTTCTGCCATTTGACTAGTCATGTATCTTATAGATAATTAATCACCAAAACAGCCTAAGCATCCATGAAATAGGTGTATAAACTACTGTAATACGGTGATAACCTTGGCTCAAGTAAATTGTGAAACATGACCCACAAAGGAGTATTGCTTGTTACAGTTTATTGGATAGAAATGCTCAGGACAACAATGTGTAGCTGATGCTGCTGGGTTATTGTGCTTCACAGGAATGATTCAGAAGACTTTCCTTGTTTAACCATTAAACTTTCAGGACTTTAAATTAAACATCAAAAAACCTACTGGATCAGTAGGAGCTCATTACTTGCTTTCCTAGCATATGAAATTGATCCCCTGTTGGTTGCACATCATACTTGCTATGGGTCTTGACTGCATTCACTAAGGGCTCCAGGCAGTAGCCTAGGTTGACGTCAATGATCGAACATGGCTGAACAATGATTATCAAAAATACTCATATTAATAAATTATTATTTATTATTATCATTAATGGGGATTGGGGGTAAATTGATGGGGGAAAACTCAAAAAAAAGTTTTGTCTTAGCTTAGCTTTACATTCAGACAGCATTTTTGATTAATATCAAATTCTGCCCCAACTTGAACACTGTAATAATATAATGTAGTTTTTAAGCTAACTACACTCACATTAAACTTGTTTCCATGTCAAAGTACCACTAAATAATGTTAACCTAAGGTCAACTACAGATGTGGAGCAATACCAAACAAGTTACAATTACTGATAACTATTTTGTCAGCTTAATTTATTACTAAAGAAAATAAATAAAATGTTCAAACGGTGCCTTTCATGCACCTTTATTGCAGCTTTTGCTGCAGATTCCAGCTTCTAGTGTGTGGCCGCAGATGAGTACAATGATTTTGTCTTGTCTTTACATTGTTAAGATCTGCACAACCCTTGGGACCTATAGGTTGGTAAACCATACATATAATGCACTTACTGTGTATACAAACAACACACAAAATAGTACAAAGCACATCCTAATCTGTGATGGGTGATTACCAAGGCAAACCATCCTGACCATCATACCTACCATATTTATAAGATGAACCTGATTATAAGACGACCCCCCAACATTTAAATATTATTTAAGAAAAAAAGAAAAAGCCTGAATATAAGACTACCCTATAGGAAAAAAAGTTTTACTAGTACATATTAATTAACATGTAAACTATTTTTCATATTTAATAAAACCTATGATACATCTACACAAGGACACAGTCATGCTGGAATGGGAAAGGGCCTTCCCCAAACTGATACCCAGAGCTGGCCCTTATATAGATCCTGGTGGATGCATGGGATCCAGGTGACACTTTGCCAGGGGTGGCAATTTGCCGCCCTAAGGTATGTTCTTTCTGGATAGATTTGTGGAGAAAGAGAAGTATTTTTGCACCTTTCTTTCTCTGTGAATTTATGGGAAATATTCTTGCCTCCTGCTTCTGTCTGCTTTCTTCTTCTGCCCTTCTCTTGAACCTGGCCTACTGGTGCAATTCTGCAAAACTACAGAGCCAGTGTGTGTGTGGGGGGGTGGCTCTACCCCATTCCTCCAATCAGGGAGGGTGTGCAAAGAAGCTCCGCCCTTTAGAGGAAGTGTACAGGGAGGCCAGGTGGCCTCCTATGACAGTGCCACTGTTAAAGTTGCTGAGCTCTTCAGTATGACCCATTTTACTGCTGTTTGCCATGGAGACAGCTCCATATCTGCTTGATTTTATACACCTGTTAGCAATGGGTGTGGCTAAAACACCTAAATTCAATAATTAGAAGGTCGTCCACATATTTGTTAGTTATATATTGTATTTGAGTTTGTTAGCATTTTCCCCAAATTAAAGAAATTACAAAGAGTGATTACATGAAATTTAATTAGAGAGTAAAAATTACAATATACAAAATTGGTACTGTTAGTTAACATTTTAAAAAAGGAAAAATAAAGTGCCTGCAACTAAAAAACTAGGGCTGCAACAACTAATCGATAAAATCGATAATAATCGATAATGAAAATCGTTGCCAACGAATTTCATCATCGATTAGTTGAATCGATTTTTATCGATTATAAAATGAGGGTTTTTTCAGAGCAAATGAATAAATAAATATTAAAAAACACACAGCCACCCTTAAAATAAACTATGAATGATATTCATGAATACTGATTTATTAAAAATGGCTTATAAGCTATTTAAAAACTCCCTAAATAAGACCAATGATGAGGGTCACACGAGTTGTAGTTTGCAAAAGAGGAGACACCAGAGGTAGAGGAAAAGAAAGAAAAAAACATTGTGAGAGTGACTGCTGTTTCTCATCCGGTGGATGCACATTAGGGCTGCTAGCTGTTCAATGCTTAAGTCACAGTCTGCGTTTGACAAGTAAAAACCTGTGTGAACCTTCAGGGTTTGCATGATGACTTTGAGGACTTTCAATTAAAATTAGCAATAAATATATGTTACCAAACATGTTTATGAGGAGCAATGTACCAGAACATAATTTATTTATCCGAACACTGGAAGGGACGAAGTGTACAGTATGTGCTATGTTAAAAGCCTTCTTAAAATGTCACCAGGAGGATTATATTATTTGTCCACCTGTGTTTGCAATTAGCCTATATAATCTCCCTTTTCAAATATTGTATTTTTTTTTTTTTACATATTTCTTCTTCCTTTAATATGTTTCTACTCTTGTCTATGTCTTAGATCTATTTGCCAGAGTGTGATTTTATTTTTATGTTTAAAATCATTTTAAAAGTTGTATAATAGGGTCGCTTAAAGCACATGTTTATTACATAATATTGTACAATTTACCCATTGTACAACACTGCAGAGTGTTATATAGATCAATAAATAACAACAACGTTGTCCCAGTGCATTCCTGCTTGTGGCTGGATTCAGTAATGAATCCAGTGGCTCCTCATCCATGCCACTGAAGCATATTTGGGAACTCTCTGGGTTTGACCCAGAGAACTCCGGGAAAAGCACCTCTTCTCCAGTTCGCTAGGTCGAGACCCGAATCTTCCGGGTCGCGGGAATGGGGTCTTGACACGTCCCACTCCCTGCCCATTTCTGCTTTAAATGGGGGTGTTTCCCGCAATGTTAGTGGAAATGCCCACTGACTTTGGCGTGAAAGCCCACCGACATCAGCAACAACACCCACTAATGTCAGGGTATGCACTGGAATTTATACGTGAGCATCTATTTTTGCATATGGTCTCTTTGTCTACCCCTTTTCTGAAGATTCCATCAGAAAACACAAATTCTTCACAGACAACAACAATTCGTTGTTACTAAAAAGAAACAAACTTTGGAGTGCTATATAAATGTAATGAAAATTAAAAATGTCAAAAATTAACAGGCACTCACGTGTCCATTGTAGGTGAATTTGGCAGTGGACAGGTGTCAGCATGGGCACCCTGACTGGTCTGCAGCTACTCAGCCCCATGTGTAACAAAAACAACAAATGAACTGTGTGTTCTGACACCTTTCTATCAGAACCAGCATTATGAACTACAGTAGTTCGTCTGATGGATTTTACCACACGGGCCAGCCTTCCTCCCCCACATGCCTCAATGAGCCTTGGCCGCCCATGACCGCTTTTTCTTCTTTGGACCACTTTTGATACTGACCACTGCAGACCAGGAACGCCCCACAAGAGGTGCAGTTTAGGAGATTCTCTGACCTAGTTGTGTAGTTGCTCCTAACACATCAACATTGAGTACGAAATGTTGACTTGCTGCCTAAATATACCACCCACTGGTGATAACATGATAACAAGTTTATAAGTGTGATTCACTTCATCTGTCAGTGGTCATAATGTTATGGCTAATCGATGTATATGCTTTGAATCACTCTGGTTAGTGTACAGTCAAACTTGCAGGCATCTGTACTCATCACACGTACTTCAGACACAGCCGGTAAGTTAACAACCAATGACGTATGTGGCACATCATGGCATTAAGTAAGCTTAGATCAAAGGTCAAAGAGCTCAAATGCCTATTGAGGAATTTAGCAAAACCAAAAACTGGTGCAGGGGGCCCATGTGGCCCCTTCTGTAAGCCGCATGTGCCATAGTGAGAGATTTTGCCTCTTGCAAGATAGAAGTGCCCACTAAAAAATAAATGAGTTCTCCAGACCCTCCTGAGAACTCTGAGCAGAGGTACTGCATTTAATCATGCAAGTCAATTGACCCCAGCTTTCTAGTCACAACGTGATTAGTAAAATATTATATTAAAAAAAAATAAAAAAATGTGGTAACATGTAAAAATAAGTATACAGTGTTACATTTTATTACTTGCTTATAAAAACCATGAGTACCATGACCGTCCAGTTCCAACAAAACGTGAAAAAAAGTCCAAAAATATCCTGGCCTGGAAAGAGTTACAAAAATACTATTTTAAACACTCTGGGGTATCTAGTTTTCAAAAATATATAGTCTAATGGGGCTTAATAGAATTCCTTCAAAGATGTCCCAAATAGGACATGGGGGCAGAAATACCAGATGTCGAAGTTTCAAGTTGAAAAAATTAATTGTGCATGCTCTAAATGTGGCCTTTTAGCCTCCAAATAACCTTACAAACCCATGCATGGGTGGTATCATTGTACAGGACACTGTTGCTGACTGAGATGTTGTGTTGAAGTGACATACACCAGGAGCTGCAAATGTATACCTATAAGTACAATTTGTGTGAAAAATCTCACAAAATAAATTACTTCCATAAATTTTGACAAAGTGTGGTATTAGAATTGGTGTATGAAAGTGCTAAAATTCCAGCATTTTGAATACTCCATCGTGTCTTTTTGCAATATGCCATTAATTGAGCACTTGTCTATATCATATATATATATTAATTGAAAGATGTAAATATAATTAAGACAATATCGTTAAAATATGTGTTCATTATTTGTACCTCCTAGACTTTGGATATAGCACTCCAGTAATCTTCTAACCCTTGTGCAGTTAAACCTTTATGTACCATAACATGGTGTAGGAATATTAAAAAGGCATACTCATAAGATCTGTCTCAGTTGATGGATTACAGTTTTACTAGTCTCCACTAAAATTCTCACTGCTATTAATTGCATTTCATCTGAACCTTCATGGCAAGAAGCATTCATTATAAATCTGGAGTTGAGCTAAAAGTGACACATTGGGACCAATTTATTAAATGTTGTACATATTGTAATGCGTTTCATATCAGTGAATACATAATATGCCTCTGTTTTATTTAATACAGAATTGCCTTTTCAGCTTCTGGAGAATATCTTTGCAAAATCTAGCATAGAAAGCACCTGGAGACATTCACTCCAATAACATAAGATAGGCATTGTGTGATGAGAGGAAGACCCAGTGCTTTTGTGAAGTCCTCAAGGATAATTTATATTTAGGGCTCCTGGGTCCTAATCACCTGGGATGCCAAGCAGGCACTCCAGTTATGACAGTCAGAACCTTTTAAACCTTTTTAGACTGACATATTCATAGAACCCAATGTTGAGTCACAAAACAATTTTTATGCATACAAATACAATATAATGAAATACTCCTAAGATCTTTAAGATCACTGTATCTAATTATTTTAATGTGTTTGTCCCTATCTCAGGTCATATTTATGTTACCCATATGTCTTAATCAAATTTTAGCAAGCACACATCATGTGAGGAATATTTTAGAAAGAGTAGTACTTTAATACATATGATAGCTGAGTGATCCTTTAAATTTTGTCCCCTTAAAATGCATGGAGACATTTTGCAGAATCCTCTTAAATGCATGTGCATCTGTCTCTACAACCTAGCTACTTGGCTTGCAGGAGATGGTTTCCAGGGAAGGGATCTAATGAAAACACCATGACTTCAACCAGTCAATTAGTGTTAGTGGCATGAAAACAGGACCAATGATGGTAAATTATTTCATTATTCTATATTTTTTTTACAGGTTGAAGAATGCATTGAAGTACTTACAAAATAAGGGGCTATCCCTACTATGTGTATTTATTTTGAATGTAGAGAAAAACAAAAATCATTAAACAAAATGTTTTTTTATTTTTTGTACTTGTGACAATGGCTTTTTTAACATTTGCTGTTTAGTTGCAAATTTCTTCCCTCTCATTTAGTGCATCCATACAAATTATATATTGTTTTTTTTCAGGCCAAGAAGGCCTTTTTTCAGATACCATTATTTTGTTCAAATCATCTAATTTACTATAAAGTCAAATAATAAAATATAAAAAAGTCACCTTTTCTGGCTTTTAATTGAAACATCTTTTACTCATCTACAAAAGCTGATGAAAATATCTGCTAAATAGATTCTAATATGTGTACTAAGTTTAGAAATACACAATGTTTTAATGTTTGTTCCAAAACATTTTTTTCAAATCTGGTCCATGTCGTATTTGGGACATCTTTGAAACTGGTCAGTTCAATTTAGCCCATCAAACCATATATTTTGAAAACTAAACATCCCAGGGTATTTCATATGCTACTATGTAACTCTTTACATGCACTAATTCATGCATAGGGTTATTTGGGGGCTATTTGGGGGCTGTCAGGATTCTACCCAGTCAACCTGGACTCTGTATGTATTTAGGTGTCATGTCCATTCCAGCCTCTAGAGGTCATCTATCAGATCAGTACTTTGCTAACAACCTGATCAGCTGCATCTGCTTACCTGGGTGCAACCCTCCCCCTTAAATACCTGTTGATTCCATCATTGTACGCCTTTGCATTGCAGTGTATTCAGCCCCTACTGTTTTTCTGCCTCCTGGCCCTGTGCTGTTTCTAGTTGTTCTGTTGGATTTTACCCCTTTTTTCCCGGACCTTGCTCTTGGTTCCTGATTTGGCTCTTATTCATGATCTCCTGGTATTGACCTGGCTTGCCTGTCCACATCTGCCCTGCCTGAGGGCACCCTGCCGTGTGTCCTTCCTGAGGGCTCCCTGCCGTGTGCCCTGCCTGAGGGCTCCCTGTCATGTGCCCAGTACCCTGCTGTGTGTCCAGTACCCTGTCTGATGGCTTTCCAGCCTTGTGCCCTGTCTGAAGGCTTTCCAGCCGTGTGCCCTGTCTGAGGGCTTTCCAGCCGTGTACACTGTCCGAGGGCTTTCCAGCCGTGTACCCTGTTTGAGGGCTTTCTAGCCGCTGAAGACTAGTCCTGCGTTCTACTTACCTGTCTTGTCAGCTTACTCCAGTACAGACTGTCTCATAATAATATCCAGCCTTCGGTGTGTTTATTTTTGCCTGTCTTTACCTTCATACCTGTCAATATGCATCATGAGGTACAAACAGAGCCTCTGGTATTCCCTTGCAACTGGGCTCCTACCCCACCTGCTTACGTGAGTCCTGACACGATCCTGCCTTCATGTCCTACTTGGGACATATTTGAAGCCAGCCAATTCAATTTGACCCATCAAACCATATATTTTTAAAAACAAGACACCCCAGGTGTATTTCTAACAACGGTAATTTAACAATTTCCATCTACTACTTCTACTCCCAGCCTTTGTCAAACTTTGTGGTGGTCATTTTCTGTCTGTGTTTTTTTTCCATAAAACAATGAACTTTAGGTGTTAATTTACCGCTCCTGGTATGTGTCACTCACAAACAACACCCCAATGTGTGTTTAGCAACATCTCCTTAGTACATTGATACCATTCATGCATTTGTCATATTTGTCATGGTTTGTCATATTGTTTGAGGGTTAAAAGGCTGCATTTGGGACATGAGCAATTGAAATTTTGTCATTTGGTCATCCTGTCCCTATGTTCTATTTAGGGAATCTTTGAACTTGGCCAATTCAATTTACCCCATCAAATCATATATTTTTGAAAAGGGGATGTCTCTTTCCATGCACTAATTCTTTTATCAGCTTTTCTCAAGGTTTGGGGTATACATTTTTATGTCCCCCCCCCCACAATTTGTACTTTGTGTATGAATTTACAGTATGTGTCACTGTCTAACAATATGTGTTCAGCAACATCTTTCAAGTACAGTTACACTACCCATGCATACATTAGTCCGGTTGTTTGGATTAAAATGCCACATTTGGGATGTGCACATTTTTTGAGGGGAATTTTGACATCTGGCCAGTCTGCTCCCATGTCCTATTTGGGACTTACCCCATCAAACCATATATTTTTTAAACCAAGTATTTTTTGGAAAGATGACGTGCTTATAAAAAGAAACTTTAACTTTTGTGTTTTATTTTTTACATTTTGTTGGAACTGGATAGTTCCCCTGATGGTGACATCACCGGATAATTATTTTTTTTACATGTTAGCACATATTTTTTTAATTTTTAAACTATTTTATTTTTATTTTTTATATATTTTACTAGTCATATTGTCATTATTAAGCTGGACTGTACCTGTGTTCAACCTGCAGAATTTTCAGGAGGGTTTGGACTCTTGGGAACTAATTTATTTTTTAGTGGGCGCAGCCATCTTGCAAGCGGCAACATGTCTTTTGCTTTGGCACTTGTTCTCCAGAGCGGCCACAGTGTAGCCTGGGGTGGGTTTTCAGTGTCACTCTCTTGTCAGCTCTCTTAAACAGCCCTTCACCACCATATTTTATACGGCACATGTAATCGCTCTGGGAAGTGATCACATCGGGCCCCTGCAGGAATTTTTGATGTTTCTGAGAGCCTCGATATGTATGCATTACAGCAACACCCATTTAACCCTATGATATGGCAGGCACGTCAATTGTTGTTAAGGGGATGCATTTCCATGACATGCCTAGCAGGACAATTGCTATTAACTGGTTAAATATCAATTGTCAGGATTATAAAAAAGCTTCACTAAAAAAATGGCATAGAATTTAAAGTATACATCAGCTTAATACAATAGAAGCCCGACAACGCAGAAAATTCCTACATATGTCTAAGGTGCTTTTTCAGACTTCAGGTTCTTGGACTAAAATGTAGAACCAAATATTTTTTTGAAAGTCTGGATTTACAATTGGCTCCCTGTCCAAAGTATGAACTTAACAAATCAAGCAAAACGTCCAAAAATATGTACTGATGTTTTTTCCATGACTATGTTTTTTTCCAGTTCCATATATCAAAAGCAATCATAAAGTTTTATTAGTTAGTGAAATTGCAGCAAAATACGATCATTTCCAAGTCAATTAGCTATCCAGCCTGCCCTGAATTAACTTACTGAAACCCACAGAGATAGGCCAAGTCCATTCTTGAAAATACATTATTAAATCCCAGGTCATCAAGTCACTCTCAAGTCTATTCAAAGAGATCCATGTATATTTTGTGATATAATTTACTTTATTTACCCATGTATAAGATGCTCCCATGTATAAGACGCACCTTAATTTTGGGGCCTGAAAATTATACTTCTATCATGCCCGGGTTCCAGGATGAGTGTGATGTTAGCTATGCTGGAACCTGGGTATGCCTGGGCATGATAAGAGTGTGATTGCTGTTAGTTTTCTGATGATTTTAAGAAAGCTTTATAACTGACTATGAACTGGTAGCTGATAGGCCTGTACTGGCCATTTGGCAGATTGTACAAATGCCTGGTGGGCTGCTGTCCGTCATCTCTCTATAAGCACCTGATTTGCAGACTGGGTACAGCAGTGTGTAGCCACCAGCTGCATATGTGCTGGCCACATGCTGCATGAGCATAACATGTGGACTGTCATATCCAGCTGATCTTTTAACATTAGGTGGTTGCCAGTCAGGGCCTCCTCGTCATCCCCAACCCAGCCCTGGTAGCTGATCTCATGTTCGACATTTCTCCATAGGAGAATGCAAACAGTTTACATGAAAAAGCTGCACCTATAGATTTGTGTATGTTTGTAATTAATGCTTTAAATAATCAAACTAGTGGAAATCCAGTTAAATTTTCCTGAATTTAAAAGCAGACGAAGTGTGAAAGTACATCCAATCTAATGTAAATAACCTTTCCAAGCAATGACTTAAGCAGCAAATCCTGCTCTCAGAATCCTGTAATGTTTAGTAATGGAAACTTCATTTTGACCCAAACATCAGTCTGATATGATGCCAGACCCTTACTAATTTGTTACTGATGTTGACATCCCTGAAAAACACACGCAGGAAAAGGCCCCTGATTATGCAATAATTGTGTCAGAGGCCATGATTTAGGAAACTGTTATGCTGTGCTTTGTGTACTCCCTGTTACTTTACCTCAAAGTGTAGGTCATACTCTATTTTACATTTAAACAGAGGATTTGGATATTTGGCAATAATGTTGAGTTTGTGGGAATTAAATGGTCATATAGTTTAATAGCCAGAACTAACTAGAATGTGAGTCTATCAAACGCATATCATTGTTATATCATATATTATGATCCTAAATTGCACCAAGATTATGATTCTCCATTTCTATACCCACCCAGCATTATTTATCTATCATCTTCATACCCTACCCCAGCATGCTCTGATTCATATTCTTGAATGTGTGTACTAATTCCCACACCATCATGTCGCCTGCTTTTGAGGTCTGTGCACGCAATGGATGGAAGATCTGTGTCTCAGATCGTATACGCCTCAATAGGCACCAATGTCTCTTACAGCCACACATATATTCAAGTTGTTGGCCTCAAGATTGGAAATGTCCTGGTATCCTTGACCCTCTCTGGGGAAACCTCTCTTATCAGGTCCCATATGCATTTAGTTAGAGACAATACATGCCCATGTAACCATATAAACTTACCACAGACAATGTTTGGGCTTCTAAGGACACCTATGCCTTGGGCAACTGTCCCTTTTAGCCCTGTGGTAAAGATAGTCTCGAGTAATATAGAAGGCTTAAGGGGGACTGTTGTCATTACAGCATTTAGGATAACTACATTTATGAAATAGACATCCCTCCAGCTTGTACTTTTTTATTGTCATTGAGTGTAATTATTTTGGAGATTCAGCAAAAAAGATGAGTTGAACTGAAATCATCAACATTATCTGATCAACTGCTTGTCCTAAAGTTCTTTGAGACTGTGTATATAATTTTATGTTAGATTGCAAGTAAGACACAGACAGATGCAAGGCAATGAATGGCCACAGTATTCTTGAACAATAGAACAATTTATTTTAATGTGAATATACTGAAATAAAAAAATTCTACTTGTTATCTTGAAATGAAAGCTTGGTAACCTGTGCAGGTTAATATAGTAAAAGACCATACTGACATTGCACGTCATGGTTTGTTAAATTATGTTATTCCTATTTTTGCCTAACCACATTTTTCTATGCTTACAGTGTGTGTGTATGTGTGTGTGTGTGTGTGTGTGTGTGTGTGTGTGAGGGGTATGTTCCACTATTGTGTAACTTCTGTCTCTATTCCTGGATATTCTTCTTAACTTGGCTGCATTCCTGACACGTAATTAAAAAAAAAGTCTTGGCAAGCTGAATGATTCCAGCAGCTTATATACTTCAGAGTCTGCAAGATTTTTCCATTCTTGGGTAGGCTCCGACAGAGGTTGCTGCAAAGAAATCTCAAGCAAGAAAGAAAGGAAATCTGCAACAAAAACTAGACATGAAAACTTTATTTAAGTTTTGTGTTGTAGTGATTTTAGCTGTGCTTGTACAGGGATATCCACAGATTCAGAAAAAACCCCAGCGCTTAGGAGGCTGGCAAGACATAAAGGAAGATGACAAGTATCTTCAGAAGGCACTAGAGTTTGCGACAACTCAGTTCAATGCAGAAAGTAACAGTAACGAGTACATCACAAGAGTCGACAGGGTGATCTGGGCCAAAAGACAGGTAACTGACCAAATCACTTCCAACAATTATATAGCATATTTTAATTATTTATAACTTACGGTAAGTAGTTTAGTGTAATTATTTACTACATTATTAACATTAGTGATTTAAAAAGTAAAAAAACTAACATAAAATGCTGCCTGTTTACAACATCAATATATTAGATACTTGAAAGTCTACAAGTAGTTATCTAGCTGTTGGGCATCTACAACATCTTTGATGTTCAAACAGCCAGAGGTGCAGTCATTTTCTTTTGGAGTAGTGGTTATCTTTTGCCATAAAAATGATCTTATTTATTTGATAATAGACTACTAATAAAATGTATACTGTATTTGGAAAAATATTCTTTAGTGAAACACAGGCTCAAAACTTCTGTTTTGCAGTTTTAACTCTTATTTCTGCATTTGGCATCACTGTTTCTCCTAGTGTAAAGTATTCCAGTAATATGTATGTGTATTTATTTTGTACATTTTGCCAAAACCACATGTGCATAGTCTTCAAAATGGAAGGCAAAGTCTTGTGATCTTTACTCCAGCTGTTTTGTATCCGCTGTGGATGTGAATATATTTGTAGAGCAGTTTGAAGTTACCCTAAACCTGCTTATTTTCCTTATGACTACTTTGTAAGGAAGACTTGGAACAGAAATGAGCAGAAAACTTTAAAAACGTAAAAAAAGGTAACATGACTTGCTGAAAATAAGACAAAATAATAATCGGTTGCAATGTTTAAGAAACTCATGATACAATGATTTTGAAGGGAAAGAGCACATCTGCAGCTTAATGAGCATAACTCTTTATGTTAGCCTTTTTAATACGGGACTAATAAGTGTTCTCTAGCACCTACATATTCAGTAAATATATCCCATTTTTTTATGCATAGGAGCTTAACTTCTCCAGGATGATTTTTCAGATGGATAATCATTTGTAACCAACCATGCTGATAAAAACAATGGCTAATTTACTTAACTATAAAGTTAATTTTAAAAGTAAACATTATAGCACACCACTTCCACACCACTATTTAACTCTAACTGTAATAGGTAGGTCACTGCCTGGGAATCCGTTAAGAAGAGGAAGATTGAGTGCTCAACCTTTGTACATGGAATATGTGTTTTCTACTCATGTCACAGCTTTATTAGCACCCTTTCATAGTTTTTATTAAAAAAAAAAATGTTACATGCCAAAAAAGATTTTGCATGAAAAGGATGCTTTGTTTTTTCAAGGTGGTGGCTGGCATGAAGTATCGAATACATGTTGAAGTTTTTGTCAGCACCTGCGGTCAGTCAGACTATACTCCAGAAAGCTGCCAAGATACCGCACCCCAGGTAAGATCTTATGAATTTATGATGCAGTAGTGCAATGCTTGATTGATGTTAATTATAAATTCAGATTTAATACGGTTAATTGCATATAAATTGTATAGATGTTGCATTTGGTATGTCTAAGGTTAACACAATAAATGAGCTGCATTATGGTGAAAATAATAATCTGTCTGTATCCTCCCAACAAGTCAAACAAGATATTGGGCCACAAATGATCCACAGAAGAGCGGGTGTTTTGAAGATTTATTAGCCCCATGCAGCTGCAGAAACTGTGACCCCTATAGCATACTCACACGTCGCTACAGTTCTGGTTTTTTTTTGCCAGTCCAGCCAGTTGGGGAGAAACTCTGATCCCCTATGACATGTGGCCACCCTGCAACACTTTGAAGCTGAGCTTCGCAAGGTGGCCTTTTCTATAAGGTTGACCACACTCTGACTCTCTGCACCTCTAGCCCAGACTCTGCCCACTACCAGTGCGTGCCTTGCTTCTCCTTGCCTCCTGTCATACCCCTCAACCTGAAACATTGGAAGGTATACCAACGAATATTCCATGGAATATAACTCAGATCTCTGCCTCTTCTGAGGAACTGGGTTTGTGTAGAGGCAAGGCTCACATTGCATTGGGGTAGGGCTAGCCACACTAGGGACAGAGTTAGCCGCAGACAGCTTTAAATGGGAGTGGAGGAGGCAGGGAGTGGATAAGAAGTATGCATGGTAAAACACTGCTCTCTTGTATAGAAAAACAACAAGAAACTGATCCAGGGAAGGAAGACATCACCTTTAACCTCCAGCTCAAAGAAGGAGAGTTCCTAGGTGTACCCCTATAGTTAGTACACTGCAACTTGCCTATCTTACATTTAGCATCTTAGGCATTTGAAACCTGACATCTACACATTCTATGCGTTGCAGGTCAGTCTGACAACTCTGCCCAGCAGCATGTAGAACTGATACACTGCAATACATTTCAGTGTGTGAAGTCTTACAGCTGGGCAGCATTTCTCAGACTGAAAAGCAGCATTCAGAATTAACAAGAGTCAGGTTTCAAATGGCGAAGGTGTCAAAACTAACCTATTTACTCAAACAATAACTGATTTCAACAACCCGGCTGAAATAAAATATGTAATTTTTTGTGGTCAAATCAGACTCCCAATATAACACAATGAAAAATCTTTGAATTTTTTTTTTTTACACAGAAAAAAGTATGTACCTTTGAAGTTCTCACAGTTCCTTGGATGGACACTACTGAGCTGAAACGCAAAACCTGCATGTGAAGTCATTGAGGATTTGCATTAATGTTTACTCATTTCCTAAGAATAATCAAATGTTCCACTTTTTAATAAAATACTATTATTGTTATTTTGACCAACATTTTATTGGATTTTAAAGTGACAGAGAAGTCACTTTAACCAAAGCGTTAACAATTACTGGAGAAAAATGAAATCTTTGCAAATTTTACGACATGTTCAAGTATATTTTAAATTAATAATTTGTCAATGTACCAACTCAATGCAGAAAAAGCACTAAGATTGAAAATACGATGAGCGCTGTACTGTAACTAGATAGGTCCCTTTATTCTAGTATGTCTGATACTAGGAATAAAGCCTTCACTGTAAAAAAGACAAAAATAATAAAAATACATTTCATTGATGAATGGCTCAGTGTGACACTTCATATGATCTCCCAAACATATTGCAAAAATTAAGAAATATAGACACACATTTTAGAAAAAAATATGAATACCAAATATACTAATGTTTCAGATGATAAATAATTACAGTTTTACGAAAATTAGACTGGATACTTGAACCGGTGACAAAGACTCCTGCGATGAATCAGTGGGTTTTGAGGATCCAGGGTGTAAATTGTCCAAATATGTAGTTTTAACAAGTTGAAAACACTTCACGCCCAGGAAGGGCACTGCTATAGCAGTGATTGGCCATTTTGGCCTCTAGATGGCGACAATAGCATATTCTTTGCAAGAAAACTCCCATATTAAATCAGGCTAGCATATACAGTCTTTATATGAGGTCATATTTGCCTATTTTTAGGAGGGACCTAAATCTTTCTTTCTTCTACCGATGTCCCTCCTGGTCTACATAAACAATGAAAGATGTGCTTATAAACTAAATTCTAAATGCCTTACTCATATAATACAGTCATACATATATAACTTTTAGTAGGTAACAAAGAACAAAGCTACATAAACAGCCTTGCTAAAGCTCTGCCCTTAGCCACAGATCCTAGATTTGAAATGCATTTGAATAATAATTTGATCACCATTTATTCTATTTATCAATCTTAGTATGATAAATTAGTATTGCAGAATGCATAATTCATAAAAACTGTTCACATTTTTTAGTATGATGAATTAGTATTGCAGAATACATAATTCATAAAAACTGTCCAAAATTTCAACAAAAGAAAATCCTAGCTTTCCGTCATTGTGTTTATTGTGGATTTCAAAGTGCAATTTTTACTCAATCCTTGTTTATATACAGGATTGTTCAGAGTTGGAAACAATGTTTGTGAAGAAGCTTATGGAAGCTTTAGACATGGGGCTTAACATTTCTAACAGCAAAAGGGACACTTATTTCCGGGAGAGTTAAAGTGTGGCTAGGGGGCAAGGTTCTACCAAAACCTATGACTTACTAATGAGAGTTCTATGGCATCTAGAGAAAGAATAATGTTACCTACTAACATAATGTAATTTCCAGTTGTTCTATAGATATTATTGTAATTTTTTAGGGGTGCAAAATACTGTGATACACTTATACCCAGCAAACATTGTGCCGCTACAAAAAAGGGGGAGATTGGAGCTCAAACAAAGGGAGAGTTGGTAGGAGAGTTTACAGGAAATACGGTAATACTGCTGCAGTAACAGCTTGGTTGCTTGGCTTGGCAGTTAAATCAGTGACGTTTCGCCTATGTCTCCTCACTGAGTTTTGCATTTCACAGGGCCAACTCATCGATTCCTACTGGAGAAACCTGCCAGTGTTGGTCCTTTAAAATAAATAGTGAAGTGAGAGAGTAAAGTAAATCTTTCTTACATTAAATAAAAGCACAAATCTTAGGGGTTCTGTGGACTTCAAGTTTATTTGTATTTTTGTATTAAAATTGAGGTTGGGAGGCTGTTCAACATATCCATCACCTCCTCAGTAAAGTAAATCATCCTTACATTAAGTAAGACTTCATTACATTAAATAAAAGTACAAACCTCAAGGTTTCTGTGGACCTTAGCCAGGGGCGTACCTAGAGTATTTGGCACCCGGGGCCGATCCTATATGTGGCACCCCCCAGCAAAAAAATAATGTTGGCAAGAATTTATTTCACAAATTTGTAAACTGGAAAAATATAGAAACCTGACAAAAATAAATTACTGACTTAAATAAATAACATTTACTGAACAGATATGGTATAGCGAAACTCCCATCACTATAAACTGAGCCAGGCATTGATGGTAGTGCAGCATAACCCCTGTCAGTACGCTAACCCAGACATTGACGTTTTAGGCCGCTGCCCTTAAAACAGCCTGCCTGTGCCACCGCTGCCCTTAAAACAGCCTGCCTGTGCCACCGCTGCCCCTAAAGCAGCTTGCCTGTGCCACCGCTGCCCCTAAAGCAGCCTGCCTGTGCCACCGCTGCCCCTAAAACAGACTGCATGTACCACTGTTGTCCCTGAAGCAGCACGCCTGTGCCACCGCTGCCCCTGAAATAGCCAGCCTGTGCCACCGCTGCCCCTAAAGCAGCCTGCCTGTGCCACCGCTGCCCCTGAAGCAGCCTGCCAGTGCCACCGCTGCCCCTGAAGCAGCCTGAAGCAGCCTGCCTGCGCCACTGCTGCCCCTGAAGCAGCCTGCTTGTGCCACCTCTGCCCCTGAAGCAGTCTGCCTGTGACAACTCTGCCCCTTTAGCTACCTGCCTGTGCCACCTCTGCCCCCCAAGTTCAAATCTTAGAGGCTCTGTGGACCTCAACGCTTTTCTGCTGGGAGGTTGTTTCACATACATTAAGAAAGACTTTATTACATTAAAGAAAAGTACAAATCCCAGGGGTCCTGTGGACCTCAAGTTCTCCTGCTGGGAGTCTGTTCACACATATACACCACCTTCTTATTGAAGTAAGTCTTCCTTACATTAAGTAAAACTTTATTACTTTAAATGTCAAGAGGAGCATAATTAATATGCAAAATACCATTAACCATTTCAGTGTCTGTAAGGAAAGCTGTGCATTAATTTACCTCTGCTTGTACTACATGCCCCCCCACTTTCCTCTGTTATTTAAACCTATTAAGTTTCCCAATAAAAAGCACCCCCCCCGAACTGAAAGTGCAGGAAACTGAATTTGTTGCGTGAAAATAAACTGTCGGAAATGATTGTGGGCCCCCAGCACAAGTTCAGGCATGGCTTAAGGCAAGCTTGAGATTGAACCATTGGAGCACAGGTTCAGGTTCTTTGCCATTTATGCAGTTATCATTAGCCTGGTTTATTTGGTTAAAGTAATAAACAGCTTTGTAATTATTGTTGTTATTTAGTTGGTCAATGGTGGGCTACAGGGTAAGGGTTAATACACAGTCATGTGTTTGCCTTATGCATTTCCAGTATGGGTATATCTGTATTTATTTGCAATCTTGCCACTCTCTTCTCTGGCTCCTTGCTTTAATTAAGGTATTATGTGCCATTCTTTTAGGTAAATTCTAAAAATCGCAATTGATATAAAAAATACCTTATATTACATCTTATCTAATCCTGTAAACACACTTACACAGAGAAAATGTTGTAAATGTGTCTGGTTTCAAATTTGTGGTATCTCAAAGTTTTATTTCAAGAAAAAATTCTATACTGTTGAAAAGGAATTTCTAAACAGGCAATAAAAGAGTAAGTTATACAGTACTGCAATGTTCTTAAATCATTCATAATGCTTAGCTCTTAAATACTAATTTGATAGAAAATTTGCAGATAAAACATTATAAGTATCCATGCAGTGTAGGGTCTTCCTAAAAGTAATTTTTATAATGCATACTTTAGCTGTTGTATATCTCTTTTTGACTTATATAGCAACTAGGTTGTGGCAAAGAACAAAATGCCCATATTAAGTTCAGCCATTATGATTTATCTAGTAGCAAAAATAAATTTAAAAATATTTTATTAGTTCTATTAGCTATTAATTAGTTTGTGGTTTATAGACCTGAATGTCTTCATACTAAATCAAGAAGGGCTTCATTCAGATAACATTATTTTGATCATATCATATTTTTATTTGAAAAATACTTTACTCATCTATAAAAGCTTATGCAAAAACCTGCTGAATGTCCTGAGTTTAGAAATGTTTTTTATGTTTTTTGCTTTTTTTTTGGAAGCGTATTGTTATTTCAAAACTGGTCATACTGCCGCCGTGTCCTATGTGGGACATCTTTGAAGCCGGTCAGTTAAATGTACCCCATCAAGCCATATATGTTGAAAACTAGACGCCTCAGGGTATTTCAAATGCTAGTACTTTTTTTTTAAAATGTTTTACTATTTTCATGCACTAATTCTACTACCAGCCTTTGTTAAACTTTCTGGTAGTGTTTGTGCTTTTTTCTTTCACACAGGTATGCATTTACAGCTCCTGTTATAGGTTACTGTCAAACAACACTGCAATATGTGTTCAGCAATATGGATGGGTTTGTTGGGTTGTTTGTGGGATAAAAGGCCACATTTGGGATTTGTGCGATTCAATTTTTCAACTTGGAATTATGTCCTATCTAAAACTAGACACCCTAAGGTATTTCAAGTGCTAATATTTTAACCATTTTCATGCATTTTACCACCAACCTTTCTTAAAGTTTGCAGTAGTATTTTTTTTGTGTGTTTTTTTTTTACACATTCTACTTAAGGTATGTATTCACAGTTGGTGATATGTGTCACTGCCAAACAACACTGACTACTGTGATACCACCCATGGGTTTGTCAGGTGGTTTGGGGGATAATAGGCAACATTTGAGGCTTGCACAATTTAGTTTTTCAAATTGTGCCCCCACAGTCTAGAGAGATCCTCTTGGGAACATTTTAAATTTTTAAAGGGAACTGCCATCCCTCATGGAGTTTGTGACTCGCTCTCTGGGTTGGGTTTACGGTGTCACTGAATGCCTCAATGTCTAGGAATTTCAGCAACGCCATTTAAGTTTAAAGAGGAAGTCAGCGCACGTTGACACTCTGTGGAGCGAATAGGCTGGGCCCTTGCTCCAGATTTCGGTGTTGTTAAATGGCTCAACATTGTGGCATTGCAGCAACACTGTTTGAGAGAAGAAAGATCTAAAATTACTTTCTACACCTGTTTAAACAGATGACGTGCCAGACACGTCGATTGTCACTAATGGGATGTTTTTCCTTGACCTGCCTGGCTGGCCACAAGTTCCCAATAATGAGAACACTGCAATAATTGTATGAGTGGCAGACATTTACACTGCTGTTTTCAAAGTAATTGGAACCACTCATCTATGCAGTCAGAACTCTATGAATAGACTGGATTAATGCTTTTCAGTATTGTAATTTCTGTTACAAACAACAAAAATCTGTACTCTGTTTCATAGGAAAAAGGCAATTCTCAATGATATGATAGAATGATTTCATCTTTTCTGGCTATATAGATATGTAAATTAAAATCTATAAAATCTTTATTCAGTGGCTTGAATTATTATCAGTTATTTAACGCCCCATTGTAATTCTGAGGTCTAAAATTCAGTACTAGTGAATTTGAGAGCTGAAGCTTGACAAGTTATATGTTATTTGCATAATAACATTCTGTCCCAAAATAGAAGAAAGACATATCTGTAATAGCAATGAAGGTTGGGGTGCTGAGAGATAGTAAATGTCTTGCATAATTGAGTCCTTAATAACCTTTTAACACTTTTGTCAAATAATTCAAATTCAGAATGCATTCCTTGCCTGCAACTCTGCCTAACAAACTGAAAGATTTAATTGAACAGAAATAAAAAAAACACCTTCCCATCTAAAAAATTAATTATATCCTCTGGCAAATGAAAGACTGAGAACACAATTCTGTTACACATTTGTAATATTAAACTAAAATTAATATAATTAAAGAAAAACTGTTGAACACCATTCATAGTTTTTAATTATTTAACAGATGTACTGCTTCTGGCTATAATTGATCCTATTTGGCTTGAAGTATTTAAAGGGTTAAAACACCTTAGTATATAGTTTTATACATGTGATTTCCATTAGGGCCAAACTGAATTGTCACCCAGTTCCACCAAACACACCCAACACAATCGTTACCCAGCAAGTTCTAGCTATCAAACTTTGAAATTAAACAGGGGTCTAACTCAATATCTCATTCTTTAGAAGAGTGTACACTGTCTTAGCCCTCCGTCTCTAGTACCAGCAGTTTCCCTATTCTCCTGACCGGTGCCTGTCCTTGGTGACTCTGTATTTAATCAATGTTACAGTAAGATGAAATGCTGTTCGTTTGAAGAAAGACACAGTTTTTTTGTGCTCAGCTGCACCAACAGATTAATGCAATGGACATTCTTTCAATTCTAACCAGTTTAATGTAAAAAAAAGGATTCCTTAGTTTTAAAAATTTGAATTCAGGCAAACTATTCCCATTTTACGTAGATGGACGTCACCAATCCTTGAAACACAAAACCAGGATTTTTGTAAAATAATTTGTGGATCTGTTCTTGTTTTGTTTTATAGAACGTGACACATTGTATTATGGGCAAGAAGTAGATAGCAACGCTATTTACGCTAGGTTCACCTTCAAGACCAGGGGTAGAACGACTTTTGACTAAATGCACGACTCCCACTTTTGTCCAGGTGCAAACATCTATCTAGCTATCTAGCTATCTAGCTATCTATTGCATATAGCATCGTGAGCATGTCCATACAATTACTAAATTGCATTGACATTAATTATTCTCTATCCTCTTTATGCTTTAAAATGACCATTAACCGAAGCAAAAGGGACAAAATAACTCAAACAAGGCAAAGTCACAGAATAAAGTGTTTGTTTTTGAAACCTAATGATCATACGGTTCTTTAGGTAAACACTTGCATCCTCCGGGTCTAGGGTCCTGGCATGCCCCATTTCCCTTTTAAGTGGCAGTGGGACCACCACCAACGTCAGTCAGTTCTGCCCACCTCCTGCAAGCCCTGCTGGAGCCCACAAGTTCCCAGGTATGCTCATGATTCAACTAAATTCTGCAAAATAAAGTGTGCGTTTTTATCTGATTTTAGTAACAGTGAAACATGTGTTCCATGACATTGTGTGCAAATCCAACAGAACCCACACAATTGAAACACATGTTCTAATGAAAGTTATAGGTTTTCCCCATCCATGCGCACCACATGTCTACAGCTGAAAGATATCAGATTGCATGGATAACAGAAACTTTACAAATAAGTATTACATACCAGGCCATAACCTGCACACCCAGTACTTCAGGGGTTCACAAGCTGTATGAGGACTAAGTGCATAAGTGGTCACAATTGATATATAATGTGGCCCCACGCAATCTCATACCCTGCCCATACCCAAAGAAATAGCTGCAGTGGGCCCCTAGGGTAAGCCTAGGCCCATTGTTAAAAACTCCCCCGTCTGCTTTTGATTTCTGTAATTTTTTATTACCAGGAGTGTATGGCCCCAGCAAGGACTGGATCAGCTGCAATTGTGTTTTCCTAGCTCCTTAATGATTAATGATCAACCAACCCTACGTCCTCAAAATGGAAACTATATGACTGCTGATCACAAGTGGAGACAAGCTCCCCTAACTGAAGAGCACCAAAAAGGGTTAATGCAGCCACCCAAAAAATATGATGGCTTGCAAACCTGTCCTAATTGTTGCATGATGCTCCGCAACAGACAGTGACACTGTGGAGGATTGTCTGTTCTAACTTCCCTTTTCCAGCCTTTGACAATCCTAATTACAAAATTGCCTGTGGCATCCAAACTCCCCATAGCTCTAAAAAGAAAGGGCAAGGCCAATAAACAATGTTTGCAGTTGAACTTGCCACTCTAGACTCCCTCAACTCAGCCAAGTAGGCTGACTTTGCCTTATGCTGCCCTGCCTCCTCTTGCTATCCACCCTTACCCTCTGCTAAACCCAGCCAGTACCTCCAGATCTGCACATACTCCTTTGCCATCTGCTTGGAAAAAAAAGCATAAAATAAATCTTAACAAGTCGGCGAAGCGAGGGTCCATAAATAAAGCGGGAAAGGAAGAGCCATGGGGTCTGGAGCTGCAGCTCGGAACCTTTCAAGGTTTAGATGAGACAAGGAAGCACCTTTAACACTGGGCACACCCGGAGGGTGCTTAGCCCTAACCTAGATATTATGCTGCAGGCAACGGAGGGCCAAATGGTGAAGCAAAGCCAATATAGGTAAGAAACCAGATGTATGCCAAAACCATCTTTTGGTGAAATTGCTGGTCATATTTGAATGAGCTTTAACCCCTGTAAATGTCCCACATTAAATCCAAATAGGCAAATAAGGACAGACTCAGCTCAAGAAACTTTTCACACATAATCTCTGCAAAGGCAGCAAAGCCCTGCAACCAGTTGGCGAAGCCTTTTTCAGCATCTTGATCCTCCATCCTCCTAGGCCTATCAACCGTTCTGCGGGGTGGGGACATCCACATACTCACCCTTCCATATCTTATCTGGAACCTCTGCCGAAACATGGATATCAACTGGGCCCAGCTCACATGCCATGGCCAGAGCCATAGACTGCTTTTCTTATGACTGGGAAACCACACCAGCTTCAGACCACACCGGTTGAAAGGAACCTGCCGACTGGGATAAAACTGCCTGACAAACCTCTGACAACCTATCTGCTGCAATCCTCAGCAAGTATAAAAGATCCTTACTACCTGTACCCTCCTGTCTTCTGGAGCGACTGCTGGCCACCAGCCCTCTCGGGTTAATGTAAACCCAGCCCTTCTGACCCCTCCACCGCAGTGGCATGGCAAAAAGGGAGGGAAGAAAATGCCTCAACATGCAGTCATAGCCTAAGTTGCGGAGCCCAAATGGCCTGACAGCTGGCATCTGGGCCTCGCAGGCATGCCCATAACTGCCCACCTAGGCAAGCAGTCAAATCCCCCCTTAGCAGTTTAGGGGCTACCTGTACCATATGTGACCCTGTCGACCACCCTCGATTTGATTAGTCTGCTACTAATATTGACTCTGCTTTTTTAATAAAAATTCTACTAATTAGAGTTTGATGATGGTAATATAATCCAAATATAAGTGAATTTATATAAAAATAATAAAAAAAATTAAACTATGAGTTCTACGCTCCCTTCTCTTCTATATACTTTCCCCTTTTTTCCAATTATTCTTCATATTGTTTCTTTCCCTAACACCCATGAACATACATGGAACTGATTATATGATCTGACTTTTAGTTGACAATATGATTATGATTAGAAATGAAATATTTTTCCAGTATGTAAATCCTCTTTTTAATGCTAAATAAGACCACATGCCGATAGGATTTGCTTGCAAGATTATGACAAAAGTATTAAGTATGGATACAGCCGTATTCAACTAGATACTCATGACTGAACAAGCAACCTCTACCAGCTTCAGCTTTGCCACAAGAACTTATATACACATGGATATTCAAACACCTAAGCTTACAACCATGAGCCTCGCCTGCTAATTCCATCCCAACACACTCTACTGTTGCAAGTCTCTTTATAAACAAGCAATACAATTTTAAAATGAAAAAAAAACATGGCTACACAGCATGAGTATCTATATAATTAATATAATCCAAAATAGAACAATATATTTTTTTAATTTTACATTGGCAATCGCTGTTAATACATGATTACACAATGCATTATAAATTTAGAATAATTTAGAGATATTTTTACAATAATTTCTGCCAATCTACGGGGTATTAGTTGCAGATTTGACTTGAGTAGCTGACATAAGTGTGCTAATCATAGAACACAGAAACATAATTCAACTTCTGAACTAAAGAGGTTTATTATAAGCTAATACTCTTGAGGAAATCATTTTTTGTCTGTAGACATAATAGGAAAAATCTTCTTTTTCATAGCCTCTGTAATCAAACTGATGTATTAAAAAACACACATCTGTCCGTTAATCATTCACTTCTATGAAGGAAAATGTGTTGTTTTCCAAACTGCCCCAAACACAAAATGCTACTACATCTATATGCAGATGATACCCAAATACCCACCATATTGGCTGCTGGAACGCACACGTGTACTGCTCCAGAGGACCCGGGATTGTCGGTGACCAGCGTGGAGGCTGGTATATTAACCGGGATGATGTGGGACCTGGAAGCATCAGGTAGGACCCAGTCAATATACAAAATTCAACAAAGCAAACGCACATACTTATAATCTTACCCCATGTGTAGAACATGGGAACAATTATAATAACTTTATATTCTATGGATGTGCATGATTATCCCTGTCCTCTTCCTCAGTATGTTATCCCTCAAGTTTTGTTAAGTTGCTGATTGTTTTTAATTTGTCACGGTCTAGTGGACAAACCCCAGCAATCACTCTTCCTACACTCGGTTTTTGCCGTGAATCATTTTGCAGTCCTTAATCCATAAAGCAAAATGCACTAGTCCCATCCCATCCATTTATTTCACATATACTATGAATACCTTGACAACTCATGAATATGTACACATTAATCACAGCTAGTGTTTCAGGTCCAAAACTATAAATCAAGATTTAAATATTCTTTTAAAAAACTTGTCAAACGGAATAAATGTGCCACAGCCCAAAATCCATTTTTTTCAGTCACATACCGTCATTAAAATCAAGCTCCTAGTTTCTAAAACCATTATACTAGATATACTCAGACAGCTTTTCCAGTCCTGTTCTATGTTTTGGTGTCTAAAAGTGGTAGATTATTTATAGATGTTTGCATGTAGATATTGCAAATTTAATTTTAATAAATCTCCTGTACTTAGGTGCCACAATATATCTTTCTATGGAGACAGGTAAATATGCCATAATAAGTTAATTAAAGGAAAAATAATTTCTAATATTTAATTATATTGATTAACCACTTCAAGAGAACATTAACTATTCTGGTTTGTAAAGTCTTGAAGCTTTGAAGAGTTGTAGTCATAACATGGAGAAAGATGCAATTACAAATCTCAAATCTCAAATAAAATCCTCACACGATTTTTCTGTTATTGAGAAACACAAATAGAGATTACATACTGCACAAATCTGAAATAACATGACTTGTACATTATATGACCAAAACTTTGTGGACACCTGACCATCACATCTGTATGAGCTTGTTGGACATCCCATCCCAAACAATGGACAGTAATATGGAATTGGCCCCCACTTTGAAGCTATAACATCCTCCACTCTTCTAAGAAGCTTTTCCGTAAGATTGCAGTGAGTCAGTCATGGCTCGCATAGAGGCCTCTCGAGTTCCTCCACACTTTTCAAACTTTTCAAACCATGTATTTATGGACTTTGCACATGGGCACAGTCCTGTTGGATCAGGAAAGGGCCTTCACCAAACTGGTGCCACAAAGTTGGAATCATACAGTTGTCTAAAATGTCTTTGTATGAAGCAGCATTAACATTACCCTTCACTGAAACTGACAGGCCTAGCCCAAATCCTGAAAAAAAACATTATCTCTCCTCTTCCAAAGGACGCAGTGTGCAGTATGCATTCTGGTAGATAGTGTTCTCTTAAAATCTAAATTTGAGGTGAGCACTCAATTTATAAATCAGATATTCATATATCTACAATACATTTATTCTAAACATAGATGTAATTCCCTGGTTTTGAAAAAAAATACTTTTTGACAAATATTTAATTCGGAAACAAAACTCATTGATCCCAAACCTTCTCTCTCTTGCTCTCTCTGTCTGTCTCTCTCTCTCTGTCTCTCTCTCTCTGTCTCTCTCTCTGTCCCTCTCTCTGTCTCTCTGTATTGCATGGTCCTATATGTGCCCCCTGGACCCTTCCCCTGCCTCGGATGTGCCCCTCTCATCTGTTCACTTACCATCTTCAGCTGTTTTCTGGTCTCCTCTGATCTCACTCGATGTAAAGAAATGACAGGAGAAAGGGGAGGACGTGAAACGATTAGGATCTTTAAAGATATTATAAATAAGACATTATTAACAAATATGTCTGTGTCATCTTTGCCCTAAATTGTCTGTCTGTCTCATCATTCCCTCATACTAATTCATTCAGAGGTTTTGTTTGTTTTGTTGGGTTCCTCCTCGTTAAAAGAAATTCATATGAACTAGTCATGTGAAATAGGCAATTTTCGTAAAAAAAAAACAAGTTTGTACAAATCTGAATACTCAGGTCTACTAAATCATCTCCATTTATAAACAATTTGTCTAACTGTGAACTGATGAATATGTAAGCAGATGCTTCTTGAGAAAAGCAAACTCAAAATGTTTTATGTCAAAATAGCTCTAAAACACACCTCCAATCTTGTTTCGTTGATTGGACTCCATGTTTGCTCCTAACTCCAATTAGCAATTCTTGAAGTGATTAGCCTAGGGGTTTACATACTTTTTCCAATCCACACTGTGAATGTTTCAATGTTGGTAATTTCAAAGTATTCACTTACTCTTTCTTGCCAGTTTACATTTAGATACATAAAGATTTTCAAGAAAATGTAGTCT
Source organism: Sceloporus occidentalis (assembly GCA_023333645.1). Classification (NCBI taxonomy): domain Eukaryota; kingdom Metazoa; phylum Chordata; class Lepidosauria; order Squamata; family Phrynosomatidae; genus Sceloporus; species Sceloporus occidentalis. Next base: position 16,253,578 of record JALMGF010000015.1, on the reverse strand, counting down.
CAATTTTACCAAATTGATAATACTCTTGACAAGTGTTTATTGAAAAGCATAGCATTCTTATTTTTCTTTTAGCCAGGTAATAAATTAATAGATTGTAAGATCGGACCAGACAGCCCTATTCTCCTGTTGTACCTTAACTTATTAATGTTGTTATTTATTTTAATATTGTTAATTTTCATTCTACCTATTATGATAGATCTACAGAATTTGCGGGGCTCCATAAACAAAATGTCATGTAATGGCATTTCTCTCTAGTTTCTGTAATTTCATCACCTTTGACTTCACTGTCAATGCAATGTCCACAATGAGCAGTCTCACCATCATTCCTCAATAAGCCACTCTCATCTGCACTAATGCATTCAGACTTCTTTGTGTGCAAGAATAGTAGAATACTAGTAAAGAATACTAATATTGGGTAGAATCAATAGTAGTAGCAAAGCCACCCAAGGCCACAGCACAACAGTTTGTAACATAATTGAGTAAAACAGTGCATGTTGTTAAATACTTTAGTAATTAATATGCCAAACAGACAAATATTATTTTCGTTATTATACATATGATTAGTTATTATAATTACTTTTATATAATGCAGTACTTTCTATATCGATATAAATGTAGTACGAGTGTGTGAATTTATATCCAAACTATAATGTAAATTTAGATCTTATTATTTGATTTACATGAATCCCCTGAGAAACTAGGTTTATATCTCGATTGATGTCAAAAATTGGTAGGGGGAGGAGGAACATTATGATAAATTGCATTTCTAGACAGAGTTTCAGTCAAATTAAATGAACTGTAACACACATTTAAAATTCATTCAGTTTGTCTTAATTAACTTTATTCTCTACAGCCTCCAGGAAACAAACATGGTGTATAAAAAAATAATCTGTATACCCTTCAAGGATAACTTGCCTTTCTCTATATCCCAAACACATTGAATACAAAATATTTTATTAACCTTTTACTAATATCACATTTTAAATTCATTATTAATAGTTTGTCTATAGATGTTTACGAGTACCCTCTCAAACATGAAAAGACATATGTGTTTGGCAGCTGGGGACATGACACTACATGGCTTTACTGACCTACTGTGCAATGCCAATGGAAGTACTATGCTGACATGCTTAACTTCTTATGGTCAAAATAAATAAAGGCTCCAGGCACTCAAGGGTTCCAGCTCAGGCAGATTTATTGAAGGACAACATCAACAACGTTTCGACCTCACAATGAGGTCTTTATCAAGTTCTTTATCAAATTCTTATGGTAGCACTTACAGTGCCCATTGCTCCACAATAGCTATAGTCACAGAGAGACAAAAATTTGTCCCCTGTGACTGTCCAGGACAGTCACAGGGGACAAATGGGAACATGCACAGATTATAATAGTGACTGAATCTGCAAGATCATATGGAATTGAAAGTCAGCATGTGCAGGAGCCCAGATGCAATAGATATCACCTACGTCCTGAATACCAGTTCTTTAATGTTTACTTTAGACTCGCCCCTCCGACTGCTCCAGAATCCCGTGGTCATGTGTTTAACACCACTTGATCCGACATTTGGCATTGTACTTGGTGATGTGAGGCTTGCATGCAGCTGCTCGGCCGTGGAAACCCATTCCATGAAGCTCCTGCCGCATAGCTTTTCACATGTGCCATGTGGCTCAGAACTCTGTGACTCCACTCTGTGATTTTGCATGGTCTTTCTCTTCGTGGATAGGTTGCTGCTGTTCCTAAATGCTTCCACTTTCCAATAACACCACAGCCCGGGTGACTTATTGCAAAGGTGGCATCCTATGAAACTATCATACCTGAATTCACTTCAGAATTTTTTCCCCAAATGTTTGTAAATGCAGACTACATGGCTAGGTGCTTGAGTTTATAAACCTGTCTGTCGCGACAAGTCTGATATATATATATATATATTTATTTAGAGATAATTTTTTTTCTGAAAGCAGCAAATGTGCTTCACTGCTAAGTATAGTGTGGGGGCAATGTTTGGAACTAACTTAGAAACAAGAGGAAGCAGTTGCTATGGAAACGAAAGAGCAAAAACAATCTTTGGGTAGATTTATATGAATGTTGATAACATAATTATAAGAAGTACTAATAGTAGTGGTGCGTTCTGTTAAGCTTTCAATGTTGTTTAATCATATATTCTGCATCCTAGGTTGCCAATTCACTGGTGGTACTGCTTGGTTTTATTACTTCTTTTTGTTGATGAAAAATAATAGCTAGTATTAAAATGGAGCTAATTTGGATGTAAGAATATAAACCTGATTGATGCTATTTAAGAAGAGATAAAAGAGGACTCTGGTGGCAGAATGTGAGTTAACATAATAAGTAATAATAACATAGTTAGATGTGTATTTATCCACATTCTAAAAATGTGTTCATAAATATAGCAGTAGGGAGAATGCTTGTTAAAAAATAGAAATATGGAAAAATATGAGCAAACCATTTAACAACATAAACATTGTATCTTATATAACAATTAGTACTTTGACTTCCATTTTTATAGATGTTTATGTGTGTGAGAAACATTTATATTGTTTCAAAATAAATAAATGTGCTTTAGAATTTTAGGAGACAATTCAGAGAAATTCTTTCAGATTGATACATTATTTCAGAACTGAATTACCTTTGTACTTTTATTGAAAGTGACAAGGCAGATATTGTATGGAAAGTATCAATTCTTAAACAATAGGTAGGACTCCTTTGTCACCAGCAATATTAGTTTCAAAAAGTTAAATTTGCCTGGGAAGTAACTTTGTAGATGTGATACAAAAATCTTGAAACTGAAACTTTGTAGTTCCTGATGTTGATCCAAGAAGACTTTGCATGGAAGAAATTATGAAACATCCGCACCTCTATGAAATATGTTTACATTAGCCCTGCTAAGGGTTTCAACTGTACTTATGTGAGCCATGCATTTTCTACCAACTAACAAAGAGCTAAGAGTCACAACATTGGTCTAGAGGGTTATAGTGCTATTTAACCTAAAGAACAACCACCAAAATTGAAAGTTTATTAAATAATTAAGTTAAAACATCACCAATGGTGAGAAAATACCTAAACCTTAAATCCTAAAGTGATTACAATCTCAGATAGGAGAGTCTAATACCACCATCCTGGATTCTAAACTAAAAATCACTAGTAGTGTATCATGGGGCTATCCTATCTCAGAGCAACACCCCCTCTCAGAGGTTTATTACTGTTACGGATTTAGTTTACATTTACAATGTCCTGTTGTCGGTCTCCTGGTGAACAGGTTTGGCAGCAGTTTTATAGTGCCTGACCTATTGATAATGGGAAAAAGGATAATGAGTGATGCCCAACTGTGCTAAGAATGGATTTCTCCCAAAAAATAATTGTCAGTGCTGCCATTTTGCAATTCCTGACAGTGAACTATCAAGTATTAACAAGTCTAATTTACCTACAAAAAAGTCTAATTTTTTCAAATTGTATTCACTATGGAAAACATAGGTTATGGAAAATGTTTCTGTACTGTGTTCATAGGAGGCCTCTTTTCAACTCCACACTGCCTAGAAACCTATAGGTTTTAAAATTATACATATTTCTATGGAATGTAAAGGGAAATCTTCAATAACTAGGAAATCTTACTTTGATACTGACAGAAAAAAAAAGTCCTGAAAATGCAGTAAATTGGATGTTTACATCATGAAAGGTAAACTGTAGCATTTATTACTGTGATATTAGGAAACCAAAACGACTGGGAGTAGATATTTTATATCTACGTAAAATAAAGATATACTGTATGTTAGCATGAAAGTCTTGTGACAAGCTTAACGTTTATTTGCAACGACACGGACAAGTATATTATTCAAAGTGCAATTGCATTTGAATTGGCAAAAACGAACTCCCACAAACTGCATCAAATTATACTGCACAACACAAGCACCAACTCGTCCGCAACACAATGATTTAATGCTAGTCGAAACCCCCCTTAGCAATTTAGTAATTCATTGACCCCTTTAGTTGTTCATTAGTTAGCCCTTATCCAAACTGACCATTCTCTCTTTGTTTTTTAAATAGACTCCCAAAGTTCCCTGTATAATCTAACTTAACAAAGTGAGACCATGCATTCCAATTTGCCCATGTGTTAGGGTACTTTGACATTTTCAACTTATATTATGTAGAACAGAAAAATAATCAAACACAATAGAAAAATCTGACACACATAATAATCTAATCATTTTTTTTATCATTTATTTACTTTAGTTATTTTATTTATTTATTTTATTTATTAATTATTTATTTACTTTATTTTTTATTATTTATTTACTTTAGAAATGACATGTTTATGATGTCATTGTTAAATACAGAAATCAAGTACATTCATGAAGCACTTTTATTGTGTATTTTTGTTTTAAGGATATTCGTTTATCTTGGTTCAGAGATAAATAGCTTACAATACATTGTGAGTTTCCTGTCACTTCATTTGGCTTGCTTTTTACTTTTGTCTTCTGCCTAGTGGGTAGCACACATTGAGGTCATCAAGATAATTATTTCATTAGCTAATGAGGCTTAAAATTCTATTGAGTGTCTGCAGGCCTCAATTTAGCATTTGTACATATCTGAGAAAGTACATAAAATCCAATCTACAATCCAATGCCTAGAAGTCACAAATCTTGCTTCTGGTGATTATTTTTTGTGTAATAGAATTCCAGAAGTAATAAAATAATTATAAAGAAAAGGAGAATACCTTAAGTTAGAAAAAAGTATTTTGGCCTGATGCATCACTCGCAGCACAAATATAATTTAATTTGGTTTCAGTAAATGAAATTTTATTGTTGGGTATTAGTTTTGTCGATAGGACAATCAATGAGATACATTAGTTCATAGGCATGAGAAGGTCACTTTCATATGGATAAATCCTCAAGTTCTGTGTTTACATTTAAAAGGGAAGTCTCATTTCAGCATAAAATAAAGTGCTGTATACAGTGGTATTGACAAAAACATAGTTTTATCTTGGGACCTGGTGGCTACCTTGGTTCTCACTGATTAAATATTTATGGCAATGGTATGAAGTCTGTTCCTCTATAGACCTTCATTAATCAGGGTGTCTGGCTATGTAATTAACAATAAGGCATTCTATTGTTTACTACAATGCAGTACGATAAGGAGTCAGGGTATTTGTCTAGTAGATTGATTCAAGATAACCTAGCTAGAACACACAGAAATATCCCCCAACCCTGCTACACAATAATCAATATAAAGGATCCCATATTAACCAATGGATGGGGGATAAAGAGTACCCATACATCTATCCCCAAACCATGCAAGGTGAGAATCATTCAAAAAAACGTACTGGTTATATTAGCATACGAATCCCCATCCTCCCCATGTGAGGTTAAATAATATAAAAAATCCAATATAAAATAAGATATATAAAAAGTATTAGCCTCAGCATTAGATAAGTACCCAAAGGATGCCACCTCTTAGAAAAAGAAAAGGTTCAACCACCTTTTTAATGGCCAGCAATGACCCACAAAGCCATCACTTCTCAATTTTTGGAAAGGGCCAGCCAAAATAGTAAAAAAAACAAACACCTAGAAATGATGCAAAAAGAAAGGCTTAAGTAATCCATCTTGACCTAATGGCATCAAATTGAAAAAATGGCTGCTGGCTGCACAAGTGTGTGTTTATTCCTTACTGTGCACCAGTGGCCCCCACTGTTAGAATCCTGTGTTGCATCTTCCATTGACTTCGGAGTGCCCCAGTCAAGTCTATGAAGCCCATAACTTGACTGACCACTCAGTTTGACCCCATTTAAACTGTAGCTGTCTTAAGAGACCATCTGACAAACCTGAACTATTACTTACTGGATGAGGTTGTTCCACCCTGAGCTAGCCTGCAACCACTTCATTGTCCCTATCTCTTCACTTGATTGAGTCTATTAAAGGGATCCTCTGATCTCCCCTGACAGTCTGTGGTGTTGGCCACCTCCTAGCACAATAAAGCTGAGTCATGCAAGTTGATTGAGAAGACCCTTGCCCCGCCACCATCCATACTTTCATTCTGCCTCTAACCACAGACCCCAACAAAGTTACCCTGCTTTGGACACCTGAATTTTGGGGCATAGGAATATATTTAATCTGTAGTCATCATCTGCTGTGGTATATTGTAGCTCTAGCGCAACCAATTTCTACATTTCTATCTAAAGCTGTTTACTCAATATTGACTCTCCTCTACTAAGCCAATACATAGAGAACTCTACACATACATACAAGAAAAGCATTTAATTATAGTTTTGTTTAACCATAATAAATAGGTTGTGGACTTGTGACATTCCTCCAGGATTTACTAGATTAGGTTATGACTTCATATTTCACTCCAAAATCTTGTGGAAGGACTTTCCAGAAGAGTGAAGGGTGTTATAGCTGCAGAAAAAGGGGGGGGGTACTCCATATTAATGCCCATGGTTTTGGAATGGGACGTCATATAGGTGATGGTCAGCTGTCCACATACTTTTGGTCATATAGTATATGTATTTATACAGTTTGAAAAAAGCCCTATTTGTTCTCAAAATAAAATAAAATATATACATTCTAGGTACATGAAAAATGGCAATTATAGTTAAACAGCCATAAGGTAAAAATAGCTGAGCACTGTCTGGTGCACCATCTACAGGCAAAGAACTGACAGGAACTCGCAGACAGCAAGGAGTCTTGGAACTGGTAGCAGACTGGGAAACGGCAGACAACAGCAGACTGGGGAACTGGCAGAAGGCACAGTACAGAAGGTTGATAGAAAATAAATAATCAAAGTCCACACCAAAGGTCAACATACAGATAATCAAATTAGGTCAGGGGTTTATATCAGAGGAATATACTGAGCCAACAAACACAGGATCCCCAACAATGCAGGTAATCCAAGAAATTAATGCTCCAACAAGGAACAATTCTCACAGCAGGCACCTCTAATATCGCAATGCCTGAATCTTGTCTGTGTTGGCCCTGCATAATTCATAGGTAATATGCATACCTGGGAACTTCTTCGGCTAGGCTACATGGAGCTCTCCCTCTTGCGGTTCTGGCTTCATGATGGGTAGGTCCACCAGGGCATGTTGTTAGAGTTAGCCTAAAAAGTGTTGTGTAAGAGGGGAGCTACACACTACTCTCCCGACAGGAGAAAGGACCGACATGGGAAAGCCAGAGAACTTTCAAACTGCAAAATGTTGTAGAATATGAAATGTAAGGTGAACAAAATTATGAGGAAGATAATATAAAATGAAGACACATTTTATGGCCATCTTGGTCAAATAAAAGTGAGTTATATTTTTGTCAAAAACAATTTATTTCACTTACGGTTTAAGAAATGCTTTAAGCTGCAAACAATGCTGGGTATATTCTGTAGCCTGTATTAAATTGTATATTTATTATAAACAATATCAGTTAGCCTTGACAGACCACACTGTGAAATTATTTCATTCTAGGTGGCTACAAGGCCAATTACACCATTTCTACAGATGCTGTTCAATCCAGGATCTTACATATTGATAGAGGATTATTGAAAACATATATCACTTTTGATTTGAAATATTTATCATGACTTTTTTCTTACTGAGGTTGAACATCAAGTGCAATCCTCTGTGACAGGAAATAATGTTTGTTCTCTTCAAAGATGGGAAGGTCATCCTATTGAAAGGTTAATGTGCATGAAATGGAGGCTTGTTTGTCAAAAGTCACATACCCCTGCTTTCGCCATAGATTTAGAAAGGTCTTCTATTTTAACTGGAATAGTTTCCTTTGTTAAAGTGATAGCAAATATCAAGTATTTTAATGGGGTTACTGTATGAAACAGCTGTGCTATCACCAAGGTAGAATTATGTTCAGAAGAAAAATAACATTTGGATCACAAATTGCAAGGATTGAAAGAAATGGGTGCTGCCCATTTGGATCTGGAATGTAGTGAAATATCCTAGAAGTTAAACTTAGATCCTAAATCTGGGAAGTCACCACCAAAATTGCTCCCTCACACTCACACTGTGGAAAGGTTTCACTGGAAGCTCTGCCATAAGGTCTGGGCGGGCAGTCTAGTCCTCTGTAAAGGAGGTCTGCCTGGTTTTGTGTAACTGCCTGGCTATGTTAGCGTCTGCCTGAGTATATTAGTGTCTGCCTGGTATGTATGATAGTGTAAGTCTAGCTATGTTAGTGTCTGCCTGGGTATGTATGTTAGTGTCTGCCTGGATATTTTAGTGTGTGTGTTATAATGTGTGCCTGGGCATGTACTGTATGCTGGTGTCTGCCTGGGTATGTTACACTACCTATAAGCAAGGTATCCTCCGGTCTAGAGTGCAGATCTATGTAGGGGCACCACCTCTGCAGTGGACAGGCAGTCCAGCCCTCTGCAGAGAAGTCACCCCCAGCAGTAGCGTACCTAGCGGGGGGCGGGGGGGCGGTCCGCACCGGGTGCCGCTCATCAGGGGGGTGCCAACTTGCCGGCACCCCTCCAGAGACGGACAGTAATGTCCGCCGCTGGAGGAGAAGGCTCGCAAGGGAGCGGTATCGGAGGTCTTTAACAGACCTCCGGCTCCCTTGAGTGATTTTAAGCCGGTTCCCTTGAACCGGCTTAAAATCACTCAAGGGAGCCGGAGGTCTGTTAAAGACCTCCGATACCGCTCCCTCGCGATCCATGCGGTAACTGCTGCTGTGCGCCGGGGTTTGTTGTCAGATCCCGGCGCACAACACTGAAGCCGCGCCCACCGCCGTCTGTGCCCTCTGAACCGGAAGAAGACAGAATAGGAGCGAAGAAGACAGAAGAAGAGGAAGAAAATGAGCTTACTGCTGTAAGAAGAAAAGAGAAAAGGTAGGAAATCATTCAGTGAGAGTGACAGTGAGAGTGGCTTGGCATGTGTAGAATCTGTGGATTGGTATGTGTGGAATCTGTGGATTGGTATGTGTGGAATCTGTGGATTGGTAAATGTGGATTGGTATGTGTGGAATCTGTGGATTGGTATGTGTGGAATCTGTGGATTGGTATGTGTGGAATCTGTGGAATCTGTGGATTGGTATGTGTGGAATCTGTGGATTGGTATGCGTGGAATCTGTGGATTGGTAACTGGATTGGTAAGTGTGGATTGGTAAATGTGGAATCTGTGGATTGGTATGTGTGGTATCTGTGGATTGGTAAGTGTGGATTGGTAAATGTGGATTGGTAAATGTGTGAGAGTGATGGGTGTTATGCTGTACCATTTCCAGTGTCTTTTTCATTATATAATTATGCTCTAAAGTACATCATAACTCCCATCACTCTATACTGTTCCATACAGTGGCAGAGCTGGGAGACAGAGGCCTTGCACCCCCACCGCAGGACTCCTGAAAGGTAAGTGAACTTCAAAGGGGGGAGAGGGTAGATAGGGAGAAGGGAGTGAGACGGGGGGATAGGGGGTAGATAGGGAGAAGGGAGTGAGAAGGGGTAGATAGGGCAGAAGGGGGTGAGAATGGGTAGATAGGGAGAAAGGAGGGTAGCAAGAATATTGAAATAAAGAGTCAGAATGAGAGAGTGAAAATGAATGGATTAATGTGTGGATGAATTGTTTGAATGAGTGAGAGAATTAATGAAATTGTGAGAATGCATCAATGAATATGTGTAAATAATTTGTGTGAAAGAATAAATGATTGTGTGAATGAATTGTGTGAATGAAAGTGAATTAGTGAGTGACTGTAAAAGTGTTTGTGTTAATCATAGGTGTATAGTTGATTTGTCAAAAAGGCAAAGATGGTATAAGCAGGGTGTTTATGGGACAAAAATGGCACAGGCAGGCTGTTTATGGGACAAAGATGGCACAGGTAGTGTGTTTATGGGACAAAGATGGCGTACACTCGGCTGTTTGGGAACAATGCTGACTCATGCTGGGCTGTTTGGGGGCAAACTATGTGTGTGTAATTTGGGTTCTGGTCAGGTTCTATGTGGGCAATGTGGACGCTGTTTTTTTTGGAGGGTTATTAAAGAAAGCACTATTATATGTTCAGTAAATGTTATTTAAACTTATTTATTTTACTTATAAGTTATTAATTTATTTTTTCAGATTTCTTGTTGTTTACAGTTGACATAGAGTTTACAAATTGGTGCAATAAATATTCTTAACATAATTTTGTAGATGTCTTTACATTTGGTGGGGGGGTGCCACTTACAGGATCCGCCCCGGCTGCCAAATACTCTAGGTACGCCCCTGGTCCCCAGGTAGATCTACTGGAGGAGCAGGGCCTGTTGGGTAGATGCCTGTGTATGTTAGTGTCTGTCTAGGTATGTATGTTAGTGCCTGCCTGAGTATGCTAGTGTGTCTGGGTATTTATGCTAGTGTCTGGGTATGTATGTTAGTGTCTGCCTAGTTATACATGTGTCTCTGACTGAGCATGTTAGTGCCTGTCTGCCTGGGTATTTTACTGTGTTAGTGTTAGTGTTTGTGTCTGGGTATGTATGCTAGTGTCTGTCTGGGTATGCATGTGTGTCTGCCTGGGTATGTATGTTTGTCTAGGTATGTTAGAATGTCTGTGTGTCTGGGTATGTTAGTGTGTGAACATGTCTTTTTGTCTGGGTATGTTAGTTAATGTGTGTGGAGATATTGTAAATCTTCATTTCTATGTGTATAGTTGTGTGTGTATTTTAGTGTGAGTATTTTAGCATGAGAACATATCTATGTTAACGTATGTCTGCCTGCATTTTAGTGTCTGTCTGGTTATGTATATGTGTCTGCTTGGGTAGTTTAGTTTGTCTGGGTCTGCCTGGATATGCAAAGGGACGGCAAAATTAGGTTTGAGCGTGAGAGAGAGAGTGAACGAGAGTGTGAGAGAGTGATTGAATGAGCCCATGAAATTCGAATAGAAATTTGGAGCTATCTGCTTTGTTTTCCGTCATTTCCTTAGAAGACAGAACACAAAGAAGATGCAGAAGTGGTCAGCAGAGAACGTAGGGAAACATTTAGAGAACATGAGAGAAAGAGTGAACGAGATTGAGGGTGTGAGAAAATGTGGGTCCATGAATTTCCGATGAACAAGTCTACCCCCTATGGAATTCCTTTAATAAATAAAATGTAAGTATTTACTAGCCAAAGTTTGATTTTTTTAAAAAAAGTAAAGTTTGACATCATTCCCCCTTTAGTATTTCTTACCTATGACCTAGTCCATACTGTCCAGTATCAAAAATTCTAAATAATGCTAATGAAACTTAATAACTAACATTTACCATTCCACAAATATACATGGGATTTATATGTAGAAACTATTAATTACAAAAGTATTTTTATTTTTTAAATATAGCAAAAGATATACCTACCTACTAAACAATGAATAATGCCTACAGCCATATATAGTTAAATATTGATTATTTTGAGAAATGGCCTGTACTGAAGGCTCTAAGATATCTCAAATGGGACTTGATGATGTAGCCTTGAAGGTTTATGAAATATTCATACCCATTACATATCTTATATAACAGTTACAACAGACTGAAGAATATCCTTGGACTCTGCAGATAACTTGATAAATGAATCAAAACATGAACACAATGCACATAGGAAATGGGACAGATGATTAGTGTTTTCACCTTTCCTTCAACTTCTAGGTCTTTGTCTTTAATTGAAGCATCACAGCTGTTGGGAAATTGCACTGTTTAAAAGTTCTGGATAAGCTTGATTTTTCTATTTCCAAAAGGCATTTACAGGATTTATTGTTATTAAAACACATCGATAGCAGTAACAAGCCAAAACTTAGAAAACAGATAGTACAGTGTTAGCCAAAAGAACTAGAGAGCCCAAAGGCCCTGAATAAGCGAAGTGGCGGCATGACCGGGCTGTGCTGAGGAGGTCAGGCTGCCAGCTCATGGGTGGGTAGTTAACGCAGGGTGAAAAGAAACTGGAAGGAGTGGTCCAGCAGTTATTTAAATAGAGCGGACAGCCCTCTGGAGGAACAGCTTTGGGGCAGCTTTAGTGACAACTTCAGGTTAACTCCCAACGGGGACAGCCTTACTAGGGACATAGCAGACAATGTTTTTTCACACCCTGAGGAACCCTGCTGTTAGGTGAAACGTGTTGTGTGCTATTTTATATTTTTTACTAAGTTTTATTACCAGCTTGAATAAATAGTTTTAAAAAAATAAGTTATTCTTGCTCCTGGACTTGTTTTTACTCTTTTATATATTTTATCCGGAAAAACCATCTACTACCACTATATCCTTGGTGTAGATCATAACACCTAATTCCAACATTGCTCACCAAAAAGTGAGTATAACTGACACCATATTCCACTTCTAATTGTACCTTTTATATGGAATGTACTATGTCTGCCTTTTCTTTGTAATTTTGCACGTAGACCACGTTCTAAAAAGTCATCAAAAGAACCGTAAGAATATCCCTAGGCGAGGATCATATCGCCCAAGCGCATATCTTGGGGCTAATCATTAAGCCCCCATAAATTGTGAGTGTCATAATTTGGCTTTTTATTTCATCTGCTTGATAAGACATACTACACCATTGTGCTTTTCTTTCTGTTTTATAACTACTATCCGTGTGAAGCGCAACCACTACCCCCCTGTGACTACATGGCAGACAAAGGCCTGGAGAGTCGGCTCTCTCTGATCAGGGCTTCAGCCCTGGAACATGGCTCAGGGATCGATTGGGGCAACAGATATAAAATAACCAATAACCAATACCCATATGTAGAAAACAAAAATATAGTCATGAACTGATATCCACAGAATTTTTTCAATTCGCGAACAAACCCAGAAAGGAGGAGGAGGTGCACGAGTGGCAAGCATTGCTGCGCTATGATGAGCATTTCATACAGCGTAAGGCTGTTCGTCCTTTGATTAGCTGGGATCATAAGTACATTGCTGTAATATTATTACAGCAATGGCCCTAAGTTATGGCCTTAGAGTGGCAGGGCAGCCCTTCTGGGGGAAGCTGGTGGTGCCAATAGGGGGGGGGGTCATTGAGATATTGCTGGCAATATAATAAGGGTTCATGCAAGTGGGGATCTCACCCTGTGTCACGTTGCTTTAAAAAGGGAACACTGGTAAGGGACAGGGACCTTCTGGAAAAGGGGGAGACTCGAGTGAGCATAAGCATGATGGGGCTGTGGTTATGGGGATATTAAGGCTTAAAGGAGATTGGCTTGTTAATCGAGTTGGGTTTTAATGAACATTTTAGGATTCCATTTAAGGAATCTGTAGTTCATACGTTTTCCAGGAATCTCAAATTTGCACTCCTTTATCCTGATGTTGTATCCAGTAAGAAGGAAAGGAATGAATTGGGCTGCATGGTGGGTCCGTTAAACTCCCTGCCTATGGACAATCTGTGGGTATCTCCACTTGGGATAGTCCACAAAAGGACAAGGACCTATGTAGTGTGCCATATGTGTCCTTTGACAGAGCACTTCACTGGGTGAGACACTAGGGAAAAGGTAGACTGTTGGTCAAAAAACAATGTGGATGCTACTTTTCAGCTACTACTGGTACACCCTGAGTGTTTTCACCTGCTTGATTTTGGGGGTCATTTTTTTGTTGGCAAATGTCTGCTTGTGAGCCATCTCTTGTGCATACTTTGACATATCCAGTTCCTTTTTGAATAAGTGTTAAAAGAGAAGGCTGGGCCGCCCTCAGTCATCCATTCAGGAGAATGTGTGTATGTGGGTAAGTAACTGGCTCAGTGATAGGAAACAGAGGGTGGTTATTAATGGTACATACTCTGAGTGGGTTACTGTTGCTAGTGGGGTACCACAGGGGTCAGTTTTGGGTCCTATTCTTTTTAATATATTTATTAATGACCTTGTAGAGGGATTGTATAGTAAAGTATCAATCTTTGCAGACGATACTAAGCTCTGTAACGTGGTTAACACAATAGAGGACAGTGCACGATTACAAATGGATCTGCATAGGTTGGAGGCTTGGGCTGGGATGTGGCAGATGAGGTTCAACACAGATAAATGTAAGGTTATGCACATGGGGAAGAAAAATCCAGGCTGGGAATATGTATTAAATGGGAAAACACTGGGGACGACTGACATGGAAAAGGACTTAGGAGTTTTAGTTAACAGTAAATTTACCTGTAGCGACCAGTGTCAGGCAGCTGCTGCTAAAGCAAATAAAATCATGGGGTGCATCAAAAGGGGCATAGATGCCCACGACAAGGAAATAATTCTACCACTGTACAAGTCACTAGTCAGACCACACATGGAATACTGTGTACAGTACTGGGCACCAGTGTACAAGAAAGATATAGTGGAGCTGGAGAGGGTTCAAAGACGGGCAACCAGAGTAATAAGGGGAATGGGAGGACTACAGTACCCAGAAAGATTATCAGAATTAGGGCTATTTAGTTTGGAAAAAAGACGGCTTAGGGGGGATTTAATAACTATGTATAAATATATAAGGGGACAGTACAGAGATCACTCCCAGGACCTATTTATACCCAGGACTGTATCTATAACAAGGGGACATCCTCTACGGTTGGAGGAAAGAAGGTTTCTACACCAGCACAGACGGGGGTTCTTTATAGTAAGAGCGGTGAGATTATGGAACTCTCTGCCAGAGGAAGTGGTAATAGTAAACTCAATAAAAGAGTTCAAAAGGAGCCTGGACGTGTTTCTTGAAAGCAATAATATTACAAGTTATGGATATTAGATTAATAGGGACAGAACGTTGATCCAGGGATTTATTCTGATTGCCATATTTGGAGTCGGGAAGGAATTTTCCCCCTGGTATGGGGCAATTGGCATCTGCTTCATAAGGGTTTTTTTGCCTTCCTCTGGATCAACACAGTAGGGACACAATATGTATATAGGTTGAACTTGATGGACTTTGGTCTTTTTTCAACCTTATGAACTATGTTACTATCCATTACCTGGATGACTTTTTGCATATAGGACCAGCAACTTCTGAAGTGTGGGGGATGTTGTTGGCCCTCATTAAATCATGTTAGGTATGGGGTCATCTTAGCTCACCTGCACCAAGTTGAAATTCTTGGGTATTAAGTCAACAATATCAATGTGATTTCTCAGCTGTAGGTCACTCCAGATGTGTTAGTGGGTCATGCAGGCGGCAATGATCTCAGTCAAAAACCTCTCTGGGTGTTGAATAAAGACATCAAAGACCACTATTGCTACCAGTATTGCAAGCACTGCCAGGACCCCCTAGAGCAAAGATGGGTACCCACAGTCAGATGATAGCAGCAGATGTATTTTTGATTCATAAGAAAGTGAGGGACAAGAGGAAATGTATACTCTTGCAGCAGGGGTGGGCCTGTGTGACCAACTGGAAAAGGATATGGACAAAAAACAGAACAGCAAGGAGAAAAAAGAGCTGCATTAGCACTAAGAAGCCATAAAAAAGACTCCTATCACAATTTATTTTATTATCAGGTAACTTTGCTTCTCAGGTAATGTTCCTGAAAGTAGAATGTCAGGTTTTAGTATTGGTCAGTTGAAACTGAATTGAAAAAAAATCACATCTTAATGTGGGCTTACTTTCCAATTTCCAATCATAAAAAGCACCTATTAAAACTGTCACGCTGTCACTGATTATTAATTTTTTTCATGTAAGAAAAAAGAAATATTTTTTTCTATCCATCATACTTTAATCAGTTTTCATATCTTGTCATGTACCGTGTACCCTGAGGATAATACATCATATCAGTGTCTTCATTTAAGAGCCAGTAAACTGTTTTCTCGCATTCACACTGTGCAGCTTCTCAGATATCTTAAAAATTTTAAATTTAAAATTGTACACGCATACACAAATGGTGACTGCGTATTCATTTCGGAAGCAATTAATGAAGATAAGATGTTCTATTTACCACATGGAGAACTGGTAAGAAATTGTTGAATGTTTGTACATAAGCAAGGTGAGTGTGTTAATCAGAAATCCGGGCAGTGATCAAAATATAATCTCAACACAATGAATGCACTATTACCTTGCTTTCGTTAGTTGCTGTTGTACAATCAAGTTTTTCAAAATAAGGATACGTTTGAGATGATGATAATACAACAAATTGTCCTCATCAATGTGTAGATTCACTATATGGTACAGTATACCTGCTGCTTTTTAACGTAATCCCTATAAAAAATTTTGCCCACCTCCACCAAGATGTACAGATGTAAAAGTTTGCCTTAGGGAGTGGTCCCAAGCCGTGACTCCCTCTTATCCCCATCCGATTTGTGATGGTATGAGGGGTTAAAAATAAGTATCTTAACCCCCTCAACGCATGCTCAATGTGGTGAGGGAGTTAAGATACTTAAAACCTCTTGGGAGAGTCATAGACCCTATCCTGTGCCTCGCTCCCCTTTTTCTATCTTTGCCCTGTGGGACAGAGAGATAATAGGATTCATACAGTTTGTAGTATCATTTAATTAAATCATAATTTTTCAGTCTAGAATAAGATTCGAATTGTGTAGGCTTGGTGGATTAAATCTCACAAAACACTCAGATGCTTAGTGATCTAGCAATTCACTACAAAATAATGCAACAAAATAATATTAAGTCTATGATGCACAATCTATATTTTCATGCTTGACATCAGATGGCACGTAGAGTGACATTTATTATTGTATTTTTTTTTACAGTCTTGTCATTCATATACATTTGTAAAAACACATCTCAGCAATAAATTATCATCTATTCTGATAATGATTTTGAATTTATATATGAATATATATATTTACATTTCAACCACTTAAGGATTTTGTAGAAACAAATAGAAGAACATCCTGAGCATTTCAATCAGTACTATATTTTTATAATAGTTACTGTGTGTTTCCTTTTACATCTTTGTTATCTTTATGAGCACCCAATGGAAAGTAGAACAATTAATATTCTAATCCATTAAATTTAAACAGAAAAGCAATCCAAAAAAATATGATGAACAATGTGTACGAAAGGTTCAGCAACTCCCATAATGATAAGGCTTTGACATATGTATATATAAATATGTACAGTATATAGTTGCAAACAATCTAAACCAGTTTTGATGTGTTTTCTGGTGTTTTAAATACTTGCTATGTTGATTAAGCAGTGAAAAGTTTTTGTCGAATACTATTCTATACAAAAGAAGCTGATTCCTCAAAACTTAGTAAATCTACCTTTTAATAATGGAAAACAATTGTGTCTGTAGTTTCCTTAATCTTAAATTTAGCAGTTTTGTAAGGCTTGGAGGTTTTCAGGAAAGTGTTTTTGACACAAAGGTCAAGTGTTCTGAAGTACCATAGTCCCCTAATTTGTAAACCAAATTTATCTCAAAATCAATTACACTAACCACTAAACAAAAAACATACACTAGACGTAGTTTTTATAAATAAATTTTGTTCTGTTAAAATGTATGAAGACTACGGTTCTCCTGTAAAAATAACAATAAAATACTGAAAGTCAACCTGACATACAACTTGTAGATTATTAATAAGAGGGGTGAAATATCCCCAGTATCCAGAAGTTCACAGCTCCAGGTTAAGTAGCATATGCAAAAACAGGGTATAGTGCAAAGGTTTTATTCCACTGTGCAATAATAAAAAGCAAAATAATGACACATGTAGCTTCGATCCACGGGCCAGGCTCAGCTCAGTTACCCAATTAAAAAAAACCACCAACACACAATATGGGTTTGAAAAGGCCACAGCCGTTTTATTTAACAGTCATTGCCCTGTAAAACCTGAAATAATAAACATAGATGCGTTAACAGAGACAATGACGTAACCAAAACCAACCTAGCTTGCCAATTTATCCAGGTAGAATACCACACATCAATTTAGGGAAGAGACATACCTGGATGCCCCAACCCAAACCTGAGGTTCCGAGCACCACTCCCTGCAAGGAACCTCCCACCAGTTATGACCACCAATGATCATACCACCACATTAACCCCTTGGATACCTGGCAAGCTACCGCCCACGACTGTGACTAATGCAGCAACACCACTCCACAAACTCAACCACATAAGGGGAGGGAGGGTGTTAAAAACAACACCAGGTAAAGTTAAACAAAATGGATCCTTACCCTGTGACCACCAACCTTAAGTAGCCTCCTACCAAAAACTCCTCCCCTAAAATCCACAATTCCTGCCTTAGCCTAGCCCTGCTTACCACTCTGTCAGGGCCCACTGTAGTCCATTCTGGCCCCCGCGAGCTTCAGTACCGTACAGCAATCCATGGTTTGGGGTAGAGAGAATCAGCATGTCAATAAGTCTGTTAAGCAAGCCATGGTCAAAGTCCAGAGAATCCAAAAAACAACTATCCAGCAAGGAGGTATGGGAATACAGGAAGGGACTTGAACAACCAAGCAATGATGGATCATTGCTGGAGGTTTAAATAGCCCGCCAAAACCTGACTCCTCCTATACCCATAGTAAATGGTGACCTGTCCGTCACCGCTTATCCCACCCCCTGGTCTGCCCTCCTGCATCATGGGACCTCCGGACATGCCCCCCCGCCGTCAAACTCTTTCTAGGATACGGTCTGCATGGCACGCACCGTAGCAGAGGCCAGGGATGCGGCCCGGACTTCGTTGATGCGGTCCGTGACCGCGTGGTCGGGGATGAAGACGCCGGTGCCCGGTGGAATCCCCGCTGTGTGAAAATACCCGTGGACGATGGAAGACGGAGGTAGCTACCTGACAGTTAGCAAAGACATGGTGACTAAGATTAGCATCAGTATATAACCCTATAAAGTTACAGGAGGGAGACTGAATATTCAATGCAATAGAAGTGGAACAGCTATGACTATGTTTGTAACTTTCTCGGTGGGCCGTGCTGATGTCTATGTGGCCCGACAGCCAGCTAATGTTATTAATGTGGACTCCAGTTGTGGAAAAACTGCGGTCACAGGAGTCACAACTGCGAATGGCCCCCATTCTAGGAGGCCTAGATGACCCTTGCGGGCCTGCAACTTACCGCTGTGGCACTCGCATAGCATATGGTGGCCTTGCAGAATTTGGGCGTCCCCTGGGCAGTAAAAGAGAGGTTGCTTGCACAGAGAAATCTTTAGGCTGTTTGGGGCAGAATGGCACAGGCAGGCTGTTTGGAGGCAGAAATGACAAGCAGTTTGGGGGCAAAGATGGCACAGGAAGGCCGTTTGGGGGGCAAACATGTTACATGTAGGCTGTTTGGAGCAAAGATGACACAGGCCGGCTGTTTGGGGTACAGATGGAACGGAAGGCTGTTTTGGGAAAAAGATGGAACAGACAAGCTTTTTGGGGGCATTAACAAGCTGTTTGGGGTCAAAGATGGCACAGACAAGCTGCTTGGGGCAAAGACAGCACAGGCAAGCTGCTTGAGGGCAAAGATAGCACAGACATGCTGTTTGTGGGGCAAAGGTGGCACAGACAAGCTGTATGGGCCAAAGGTGGCACTCAACTGTTAGGGGCAAAGGTGGCATTGTGGGACATGTTGCTTGTGAAGTCAGAAACACGGAGATCTGTTCCCCAGGTACTTTTTTTAAAATGTTTTAGTGGTCATCCCAGTGCTTGCTAATATTTATAGTGGCAATAAGAAATATATATGTTTATTTTAATTTAATTTAATTAAGATGAATACATCCATATATTTGTTGCATGTACATAATGGTCATTTCAGCAGCATCTTGAAGTTGAATTTATATGTATATGTATGCTTTCCTTCTTGTATTTTATCAAGTGTCTCGAAAGAGCTTTACATTTCAGGAGAGTCTCCTGCAGGAGAGTGGATTAAAAAGCAACGTAGGCCCAATGATTCAGTTCCATAGCAAGCAATACAGCCATGTCCGGATTTGATAGTGTCTGCCAAGTTTGGGGTACTCTGACACAGTGGCAGACTAAATAACCCTTAATATTTACAGTATACTTTAGATATTGTAATAGTGCTATGGAATCTGCTGGCAGTCAATAAATAAAATGTAATATAATGTATGGAATATAGATATAGATTGGTGCAAACCAAACACAGAAAATGAAACACTATCGTGTATTTCCTAATAATCTGTCCTTACTTCCATGGAGAACCTCATTTCTGTAGCACTTTCATCAGGTCCTTAAGGATTTCAATTTAAACTTCAAACACATCTATTTTCCCTGTACTTGATTATGTATCGGACTAGACAGCTTTATAGCTTGTTTTGATTGATATAATTAATTTTTGGAAGAAGCAGTAGAGGATAAGCCTACTTGTAAGGCAGCAGTTTTTCTAGGCAGTTGTTTCTATTGTAAACAAGAGAAAAATATATGAGGAAATATAAGCCTGTGAGTTCATACTTAGTATATACAGGAAATATGTTGTGTATATAGAGAGCAAAACTAAAATGCTAAGTTGGTGCAATTACTTTAGCAACTAGTGGAAAAAGTGATTAAACACAGGACTTTGCCACATTGCTCCAGTTTTCATTGAAAAATATGTATGCCTGGCAATTTTCTTGATGAGATGACCCACAAACACTCTACCTTTTAATCCATGAATAGCCCATAAACAAATAGACCTGTGCAAATTGGACCAAAAATAATTCACAACAATTTTTTGAACAAAATTTGGAGGACTTTTCCATTCGGAAATTACATTTGTTGAAGAGGCAAGAGAAGAAGTGGAGCTGCGGGAAAGGAGATATGGATGCTGAAGCGGTTGGTGGAGAAGGTAGGCAGACATTGATAGAGAGAGTGTGAAAGAGAGTGAGGGTGAAAAGCAAAAAACAAACACATGGAGCTTAATTTTCGTTTGTTTCGTTGGGGGCCCCTCCTCGTTTTCAGACATTCATATAGTTAGTTTTAATAGGAACGGGGTCAATAAAAGGTCAGCGTTTAAAAAAAAAAAACTCGTGCCGGCTCGTGAGTGTCTCGCGCTGCGCTTAGATAGGCTGCGCCCTGCCACGCTGACCTTTTATTGACCCCGTTCCTAATAAACTAAGGCAATATTAACCTTTACTCAGTCCCCACACCTTCATGTCACCCTGCCCTATATGGTGCAGGCTTTATCAATTTTGTTAATTTAAAGGGCGGGAAAACTAACTATATAAGGAGTGTCCCTGAGGGGTCTGGTTTACTTACCTGGCGTACCGCCTAGCCGATACTGCACTGTCCTTGAGACTGGTGAGCAGTGGCGAAGCGGTGCGCTGAAGATGGACGAGCTGATGAAGATGCGCCCGCCCACCCTCCCTTTATATTGTTGTAGGATATAAAAAAAAAAAAAAAGAAGAAATATATTAATAAATTGTCGTGGCTTGTTGATTGTTGTGTTTTTTATTATTATGTTGTTTTTTTTTGGAATACAAAGACTGTTTTTTGTATAAGTATGGTAACATGTCCCCCTACAACTTCATGACAAATTTTATTAAAATGAAAAGCACAAGTCTATAAACAAATTATATTGTAGTGACTTGCGTGATAACTATTATATGTCAAGAGATAAAGATGCTCAAAGTTAACTCACCCAAATGCATCATGTGCAGGACACTAGATTTGGTCTCACACCAGGGTCAAGCTGAGTCATATAATTTCTTCTATTTAATACAAGGCATTTGGTACCAAGGGATTGGTTCTATTACACTGCACACATTACTCTCTCTAACTTACTTAGATCTCCTGATATATGAGAACAATGCGATTTCTCCTGATAATTCTAGGTAAGCAGACATTCTGGCCCAGTTTTAATCAGTTTAAAAAGGAATACTGTAATAGTGTACTTGGGCCAGATTGGCCAAATTTGTAGGCAAATATTCTAGTGCCCTTTGTAAACCTAGATGCAAGGTAACAAATATTGAAAAGTATTATGTCATCTTTTCAATGTCCAGCTCTAAGTTTAGGCCTTATTCAAGTCAATTTGGTGAGAGACATGCAGAACTAAAAAGCATTAACACTCAACCAATCTCAGTTTTCTGTGACTAAAAAAGGTCTCTCTTAGACAAATTGCAAATTTACTGAACTTTGGTAAATTCGGCGAAAATGAGGCAGGACCAACCATGAATCGGACAAAAAGCTCAGAATTTTTGTCCGAAATACGTGAACCCACATTCACTCACATTATCACACTCTCATTCTTGTTCACTCTCTCACGCTCTCTAAATGTTTCCCTACATTCTCTGCCGACCACTTTTATATTTTCTTCTTCTTCAATTGCAGGATCAGGGAGAGGTAATCATCGGGAACAGCCACCATATTGCCCTTATCTTAGGGCAATATGACGGCGCTTCCCATGACATCCTCTCCCCTTGCTGGAAGATCACGGAGGGGATGTCACTAGAAGCACTGCCATTTGAGTAGATAAAGTAGGGAAATGTTGAGTGAACGAGAATGAAAACGTGAGAGAGAGTGAGTGAGAGTGAATGTGGGCACCTGGTAACATATTTTATTCCCGAAATAAAAATCCCCCCACCCCAATTTGTGAAACTAATGGTTAGTTAGTCACAAACTAACCAAAAAAAATCATCCAAATCGTTTGCCCATTTGCACATGTCTAGTCCCTATACAGTTGGCTAATGTGTTTTATGGGAAACATAATAGTGTCACAAGAATTGGGGGCAATGGTATCATGGGACCTAGTAATGGCACATAATTAATGAGGCATCAGCAGATGAGTTATGATGAGGACTAGCAAGGAGGTAACTGGCAGAATGCCCCCTGCTTTCAGTAGAGGCAGCTGGGGAGGAGTTAAATTAGATGGAACTCTCATTTTGAAACTCCAAGAATGCCTGCACCAATTTGCATGCAGTAAAATGCACTGGAGTGCATGCATAATTGACTTTTATATGCAGTGAACATTAGGACCAGAGAGCTCCAAAGAACAAAGTCATGGACAGATGTGAAGGAATAAAAATGTACAGTCAGGGAAGACAGTTTTTCAGACTTGAGCGGGTCCCAATATATACCGTATTTGCTCGATTATAAGACGAGGTTTTTTTCAGAGCAAATGCTCTGAAAAATACCCCTCGTCTTCTAATCGGGGTCGTCTTCTAATCAGACCTCAAATAGAGGTCTGATTATGAGACCAAGATCCAGATCCCCCGCACCGCTGCAGGGGACCTGGATCCTCCTGTCTCCCACCCCACACACACCCCACACCCCCCACACACACTTACCGGTGCTTCCTGCTGTATTGCCGGGGCAGCGGGTTGACGTCTAAGCGATTCGCGTAGACAACGTCCGCTGCAGCCGGAAGGAGGTGTGGCTAGCAGCAGGGGTTGTCTGCGTCCGTCGCGGATACCTTCCCCGACTGTCAGAGATCAGGGGAACTCTGATCTCTGACAGCCGGGGAAGGTATCCGCGACGGACGCAGACAAACCCCCGCTGCCAACTCCACCTCCTTCCGGCTGCAGTGGAAGGAGACGTCAACCCGCTGCCCCGGCAATACAGCAGGAAATTGGAAGCCCGGTAAGTGTGTGTGTGTGTGTGTGTGTGTTAAATGGGGGCATAGGGCATTTCTGGAATGCCTTATACCCCTATATGCCACTCTGGCACTTAGGGGGTTAAAATGCATATTATGGGGCAGAGTGGCATATAGGGAGGTATAAGGCATTTCAGGAGGCATAGTGGCATTAAGGGGGCATTTAATAGAGCACTCTGCCTCCTGAAATGCCTTATACCTCCCTATATGCCACTCTGCCCCATAATATGCCTTTTAACCCCCTAAATGCCAGAGTGGCATATAGGGGTATAAGGCATTTCTGGAGGCAGAGTGCTCTATACAATGCCTTTTAACTCCCTTAATGCCACTCTGCCTCCTGGAATGCCTTATACCTCCCTATATGCCACTCTGCCCCATAATATGCATTTTAACCCCCTAAATGCCAGAATGGGAAATAGGGGTATAAGGCATTTCTGGAGGCAGAGTGGCACATAGGAGATCAAAAGGCATACCATGGGGCACAGTGGCATATAGAGGGTTAAAAGGCATATCATGGGCCACAGTGCCATATTGGTGTGGCAAGCCTTGGGGCAGATGTGCGTAACTGGGGGACAGGTTGGAAAATACAAGGAAATAAAAACAAAAAAAAATAGTTTACATGAATTAACATTTACTGGTAAAACTTTTTTTCCTTTAGGGTCGTCTTATATTCAGGCTTTTTCTTTTTTTCCTAAGTTAATATTCAGATTTTGGGGGGTCGTCTTATAATCAGGGTCGTCTTATAATCGAGCAAATACGGTATTCACCTGTATTGTAGAACTCTCCCATATGCTTTAAGCAAGCTGTACTGTCAGCTAATGATCCAATTTAATTGCACCTGGTAACATAAAAAAAATAATAATCCTCTGACATCAAAGTTTAATGTACTGTATTCTATTGATGAGCTGAGAAATTGTTATGAAGGTGCGAGAAACAAATAATTACCGAATGTTAGAACTACCTTTATGTATTTGGCACTGTTTCAAGCTAATTCCAATATAACCGTTATAAGAGATAATCTATTGATAAAATAAGATTTACAAGTATATATTAAAAGCTATGTCAAACATTTTATTTGTGTGTTGAATTATTTTTATCTTCTAATCAATTGGCATTAAATATCTGTTACAGTCATCACATAAAAGCAGATACTTTATACTAAATTGCGGGAAGAACAATTAGTAATAGATAATTCACTGAGTTATACAACATAGCTTTGCTTTTCAAATTTTACTTCTATAGGTTCCATAATTTACTAGCACGGAAGTTTTAGTTTTATTCTTGGTTAATTTCAGGGTATTTTATCTTGACCTGTAAGCACTCCAGTAAAAAAGATTGTGTAGAGCTATGATAAGAAATAGAGTCCAAGGAGTCCAAGTATTTTCTGTGTTATATGAGCGTTTCTTCTTTTTATTTACTGTTTAGTTGCCAAAAACCCAAAGCAATTTGGGCTAACAGCTGAGGTAATTTGAGCAGTGATTGTTCTGTTCAATACCACTGTGGAATTAACATTCATGAGCTGAACAGACTAATTGAATCCAAATACAAACAGTAATGCTGTTAGCATCTTGAACTGAAACCTTGAGATGCACAACTGAAAAAGCTATGTTCATGTCTCAGTCTTGCACTGAAATAAATTATCCTCCAAAATAACCTGTAGGGTAAAATAATTTACAAAAATTTAAAACTCAAATTCAATAGGATATGCAACCATGTCTTATAAAACTTTGTATTTGTATTATTTATGACTGCAATATATGGGTTTTAGTCTTGTTTTGTATTTCAGAAGTACTAAGATATACTATAAACCAAAGCTTTGTCTTAGTAAAGACCAATGACGTCTGTTTCAGAAAATTATTAAAGTGCATCATTAATTTTGCAAAACTAAGTGATTGGGTTATGGCTACAACAGGTTGAAAAGCCTTCCTTAGGGCAGTACCCAGTGACAAGTGCCTTTTATATGTTTCAGGCGAGAGAATGCAAGTTTAAATAGAAACCCCCCCCCAGAAAATAAAACAGGAGTCTCCTATGCCCCTAACAATGAGGGGAGGGGGTCACATCCCCTATTTCCCCACTCTGTGTGCAGGGATAATCAACTTAACCTGCTTGGATATTGTGGCCAAATATACTCATCATCGTCCATCCCTTTCCCAGCGACATGAGAGGCATTGAAGAAAAGCAGCAATACTTAGGGACACCCATTGCCTTTTTTTTAAAACTTGCATCAATTCACATACATTTCCCTAAACTGTGGGTGCAGGTTGGCTTTTGTAAATTTGCAAGTTGGACTTTTGTCCACCTTTTATTATTTATAAATCACAAGCCTTCACTGCTTAATGAATAGACTTCCCAGTTCATATCCCACTCACAAAAGTTTGCAGTTCAGCACTGAAGAGAATAGCCACACACACATATGAACTTTGCTCTTCAGCACTGAAGAGGTTAACTATATACATATTCGGGGTATACAAGTGGCTACTGGCTTGACTTTTTTTTAATGGCCACTATAATAGATGGAGAATGAAAATTAGCATTAACATTAACATGTGTTACGACATATTCTTGTAAAAGGAGAAGAGTGTGTGTGCTTACAATCTATGACTAGATTGTAACCACTTCTTCCAACGTAAAAATTAGCTTGCTAGACGTAACCCCAAAAGAAGACAGCTATATGACTCTAAATATTTTGCCAAGTGACAATTTGCACTGCTTTCATTACCAGAACCAAAACATGTGTTGTGATGAATTTCTAGCATTTTACCTATCTAGTTACCCTGTACCGCTGTTTTACATAATCTAATTGATAGCACATCCAAAACTGACACAATTAATGCAAAAATGATGGATTATTACCATTTCCAAAAATATAGAAGGTACATTAATTCATCAGGAGGCAATTTTAGATTACTAGCAGATGGTAAATAATCCCTTGAAGGTTTGCTTCACACAGTTTGGTGCTACTTTAATTACATATTTCACATACAAATATTTGGACACCTTATTGAAAAGATGTTTAAAATATTTCAGACTGATACAATCATAATCACTTGAAGGAATCCATAGCAACAGTCATCTTAAACTGTATAAAATGACTATGTATGTGTAACTGTACAATAGGTTGTAGACTGGACCCTCTTTGCAGAAGACGAGCCATGGGTTAAATAGAGAAGAAAGCAGAGTCAGCAACAGTAGATCGATCAGGCAACCAGAAGTACAAGATGAGTAGCGAATATCGTAGTCAGTTTAACAGTGATCAAAACCAATCACTTATCAGGGATAAAACAAAACTCGTAGCCAAGTCTAAACACAAACTATCAGGAATTAGCACTCCCAAAGTCAGAATGATCTCCTTGCACAGGCAAGTAGTAAGGCAAATTCAGAAACTTAACATTCCTGTGCCCATTAAAGGTCATGTGACAGCTGCCAAAGAATTAGATGCATACGTAACACACGTGCGCGCTAGGAGAGGTGGACCTGCTGACTGTGGAAGGGGACTTAGATTGGTCTTGAGTAGTCGTGCCATGATCTCTACAGGAGTTAAGTGTGACAGTATGTTAAATATAAATTAGACACATTTATATTTATAGTTTTAAGCAAGTCCAAAGTCAGATTTTCTGTTGTGTACGAGATAGATATATTAAATTTCTGGATGAGAAGTAAAGGCTTGCATTTATCCAAGTGACTTGTTTTATTTAAGTGATCAGTTTGTGCACCAAAGCAGCTAGTGCAACACAAGAGTTGTAGTAGAAACAAAGATAAGTTCATGAAGTAATTGTTTAAACTGTATAAGGACGCACATTCCCACCATACATGATGAGCAAGCTTGGAGATCTCATTCAGTGCACATAATATAATAATGATCTTGTATCAGTTTAGTAAATAGGATCAAATATATTTGCATACTGCAATATATTTGATGTAAGTGCCTTGTTTTATACACCAACAGGTAATAACAGTAGTTAATATCTATGTACTTCATATACTTTTTAATACTTAAACATTAAACAGTCACCTTTTTTAAGATAAGATTAGCGAGATTTGGATGTGTTTATTTATTGTTTTACTTTTACTCTGCTGATACTTACATATGTAAAAATGCCAATAAGTCTTTCTTATATCAACTTAATACAATCAATTGTCATAATGAAAGATAATTTAAACAATACATTTAGTACTTGTTATGGAATTCCATTTCTGTTGTATCCTATACTATATTTGTATATATGCATAAACTGTATATATATATATATATATATATATATATATATATATATATATATATATGTACATATATATACTCTTACATAGATTTTATATAAATTGATGTATGAAAATATATATTGTGATAAACATAAAATAGCAATCAATGAAAACTCACATGTAAAGAAAACAAGTAAATCATAAATGGTTCTGTAAATAAGATGTATGGCAACAGTTTTACAATTGTCCTGGGTGTTCAGCGCAAACCGCTGTCTAGTTGGTTTACACTCAAAAGGTAATAAAATACAATGTCTGGACCATGATCAGTGAAGTGCTTCTTATCAGTCCTCCGCCTCTGTATGTCTAGGTTTACACCTACATTGTCTTGTATGGCAAGCCATTTATCACCTAAAATACAATTCGCCAAATGGATTGACAAGAAGAAGATAAATGTGCCGCATTGTCACCAAGCCGTAATCTATACACAGGGATAGTATTCCAGATCTCTTTTACTCATAGTCAAACACATACGACTCATTTCATTCAGCTGTTTGGATTAACACAAGAATCATAAGTGCTCGAACTTCCTGTTAGAAATAGGAATGAATTAATTTGGCTGCAATACATATTTAAAACACAATTTTATGCCAGCTGCTCACTGACACCGTAAATCTAAAATAAAATATGTTCGATGATTTTAAACCTAGACATGGTCTTGTGTAATCTAGATCATTTATCTGTTCTAAGCATTTATAAATTGAAATTATAATTTAATTATGATTGGAGTTAACTTCTTGTTCCATTCACCAAAACACTTATTTTTCTCTTTATAGACTTATGACAAATAACATGAAGCTCAGACAAACATCAGTTAACCCTAACAATGCCTTGTTGTAAGGCTTAGATGCAATGTAAGGACTTTTTTCAAAATCTCATTCAGAGAGTGGTAGATATGTGGAGCAGCTACCTAGTAAAGCTGGCAGATGTTAGCACAGTAATGAAATTAGAACATGCAGGGGATACGCATATGGCTACCCTGAATCTAAGATGAGACTGAATAAGGGTTGACTCTTTAAAACTGAAAAAAGGGGCAAACTAGATGGGTTGAATCTGCTGTTAAATTCTGTTTCAATGTAATGATCCTGTCTTGTGTTTCAACGTATTTATTCAGTGGAGAAAGGCATACTTTGAGACAGCATGTGATCCTCTGCAATCAGTAAAAGGGGAAATATCTAAGCAAGACTGACCATCATAGAGCTTGAACAGCATGCAAAGTCCCATGAAACATCATATCAATGGATGTGTACATTTGGTTCCATTAATATTATTATTATTATTATTATTACCTTATATTACCTTCCATTAACTTTGGTGCGAGTGCTTGCGAGTTGATAAAAAAGAGTTTGAAAAAAAGCCAACTTGCAAAGTTAACTCATGCATGCCTATATACTCTTGTGTATCAGAGCCCTCTAGTATTAGAACCTTGTATTGCTTCTCAATTGACTTCAATGGGCCCCTTTCAAGTCTATGGAGCTCTAACACTGGATACTGGTGTACAAAAGTATATAAGAACAATTTCACACAATTTTGTAAGACTGTACAATCAGGCAGAGATTGGCAACATTTTTTATTCAGAGAGTTTTTTTAAAATACATATTTGATGAATATCGAGGAGCCAGAACTTTGTGATCTTAATAAGGTAAGTACATTTTTTTAAATACAGGTGGGTCCTTTTGGGTACCTGAATGAACCTCATCTACCGTATCAGGGTTAGGGTAAGATAGGTAGGTTTTTTCTTGTTTTTTAAGGAACTTAACTTCCATTCCACATGACAGGCATAGGATGGGGTGTGGTTTATATATTTTGTCCGTAATTACATTATATATTTTTTATCACCATTAGGTGTTTTTACTATTTTTTTTGTGTGTGATCTTGCACAGGGTTATTCTTTTGGTGTAAAATTTTTGTAAAGTCTGGGTAAGTTGGGCCAGACATAGTTCTAGCAACATTACAGGGAAAAACAAAGGTTGAGAATACTAGTAAAGATCACTGAGAGGATCACTACATAGATGGTGATATACATTTGGCATTTGGTTAAAGTAGTCTTCACCGCATGAAATGCTAAATACGGCCATAAGGTTGGGATGGGAGAATGTACACATTCAACACATAAAAGATGCCCAAAGCATACGCTCCTCTGAAATGTCTAGATGCTGAGACGCAACTTGGCAGGTGCACCATGGAATGACACAGAACCTGATTACCCTAGAGGGCAAATATGGAGAACCACATGAGATAATGTCCTGACTTGGAAAAAAGAACCAGGTGACAAATTGTATATATCACTTTAAGGACTATAAATAGAATAACATTCATATTTTAGAGCTTCTTAATCCAAGGAGAAATCCGATCGAATTCAAAGTAGCTTAATTAGGGTATTTTTTTTTTGCCTTCTTTTGGATCAAGAATAGGAAGGTTAGGTAAAAGGGTTGAACTTGATGGTCTTTTTTCAACCTTATGAACTATGTAACCAAGTGAGGTGCAACATTTGAAAACACACTTCTGGTTGGAGTAATACATTTAGGTTTACCAATTTGGACATACAGTATGATTCTAAATGCTTTATTATATAACATTAAACATAGTCTTGCATATCAAATGCAGTCTATTGTGGCAAATGAATTTATATTTACTAGCTAGTAAAATAATTTGCATTCCTCTGACTAAAAGTTTTGCTGAAATAGTACATTATACAGTTAAGAATTTTCCTTATGTGGGGTGCCTTTGTCATAAATATAGAGCCATCATTCTGCGATTTTATTGAAGCAATGTATTTTGATTGATCACACTTACAATAGATGCAGTGAATGTGGCACCATTGTCTTTTATATTGTGATCTGTCAAAGCATGTGATTTATTCATAATAGTCCTTTCTCACATTATTCTTTGTCATAAAAAACAAAGACAAAGAAAGATTAATTATCCCCACTTCCATTAACTATGTGTAAAATATTGCAGTTCTGTAAATATTTTTTGTGTGTTTTGTCTTAAGGAAGAGAATTTGTAAGCCAAACAAGCAATAGAAATGTTGTCATCCTTGGTGCCTATGTAATGAACAAGTAGCTTAAACAAACTGGTACAGTTACGATGACATACCTATGATTATTCTATTACAAAACAGGTTAGGCTGATCACAGGCTTGCTTTATGCTATCCCATGCCGTTACAATCTTAATCTATTTTTTTAAATAAAGGCTTTAAAATAAAGTTTTAAATAAAAGTTTTAATTGAAGACACCAAGGCTCTGCTCTCCAAATTACTTATGAATTTCATTATTTCTGGTTCGTTTTCTTTCTAATTGCTAGCACTAAGACATAAACCACATACAAACTGTATGGAAATGGGGCAAAGTGCACTCAAAAGCATGATGGATATGAGGCATGTAAAATATGTAAAAGTCCCATCAGAAAATTGATGAAAGCTTAATTTACAATAAAAAATACATTAATAAGTTTACTCAAATAGCAACAGTTTTTCCAATGATTCTATATACTGGTATTTAAAATAAAGAGAAAACATTAAATAAACATTTGTAGATTTAGGTATTTGTAGAAATGTCGTGTGAATATAAACAGACTCTTAATACATGAATGCCTATGTTATCATTGGCAATTTGCAAAGTTGCAGATGACTAACAAATATTGTTAATGTCCATTTTTCTTATAAAGTGTTACTACCTATAAAAACATAAAATAAAAATTCGTCCTGGGAGATGAATCATTGAATGCTTTTTAAAAATAAAAATGCTGTTTTTGATAGACTGAACTTCATAAATTTTCATTTTGTAGTCATGATATTTGATATTGTTATTATTGATTGCCACTTTCATTGCAAAACATAGCCAACAACCATATACTAAAATGGAACCCTACATAATCTATCTACCTGCATTCTGCCTCACAACAGCATCATTTAAGAGCATCCTTACATTATTCATAAACCTTTTACAAAATAACTCTTTCCATTATGAGTCAAAAAAACAATAAAATGGAAACAAATAACACACTGCACTATTGACATCTACAAAGTTCTATAAACATTCTTGATCGATCATTTCATAAATTACAACTGATTCATAGACATGATACAAAACACAAGTTACTTTTTAAATATTATTATTACCTTCATACTGAAATATGAGTTAATTACCAAAAAAGTATTGTGGGTACTATTCTGTATTTTTGTGACTTTTTTCCAGTGATGTGGACAGTTTGAATGTTCAGTTTAGGCAGGTTTCCCTGTTCAATGATGTATCATTTTAGAGTCAATCATTTGCATCAGGGCTGTCCATTTTTTAGACATGATTTTTTTACATTTTTCATTTAAGTTAAATAAATCAATTGACCCTGCAGTGTGCTGAGCGCCATTCCTTTCCTTGGGGAAGTTGTATTTTTTACCTGGTCTGAATAAGTATTCTGTGCTAACTTCAATCAATAACTTCTAATCTCTCCAGAAAACTTTCAGGTTCACCTAAATTTTCAGTTTGAGAAACAAGCTAATTGCTATCAATATCTTGCTAGCAGTTAAGAATTCTCTTGTGAGACTTTGGAAGAAACAATGAATTCTATCTTGCAATGACATTAGGTCTCAAATCACGCCCCTCAGTTGTCCTGATTGAGAAATGTATGAGTGTGCTGTTATTATGTTGAGAATTATTGAAGTAAGGTGGGAAATGCATTACAATTAATTTTCCACTTATGTGGGTTTACAGACCAAAAAGGAACTCAACCGGAAGACAGGAAAAACATATTCCAGTTTTTGCTTATTTATTGCTTGTTCCTACAATAAGGGCTGGCACTGTTATATAAGTGACCCAAGCAATTTCTATGATAGGGTGCCAAAAAGGCACAATATGTCACCTGGTGTACTGCTTGGGGCAGACTGAGCAGACAGCTATCTCCTTACTACACGTCCACCAAAGAAAAAAAAATAAAGAAACAAATGAGGGAGTGTGAATTACATTGTGAACGTGAATCATTCCTTGTCCCCCCATAAGGGTAGGCTTAAGTAGCAATTTATGGTTTTTTTTAAAAAAAAAAATTCTCATGGTACCATCAGTCATGTTTAGTTATTAATCATTGAAATAAAACTGGTTAAACTGACTTTTACCTCAGCTACATTTACCATTTAAAAGCTAAATGAAGTGGAATGACTTTAAAACAATGTGGCTAAAATCATTATCAAACGGTTCATGACTGTATTTGCCTTGCTAAGCTATTACAGATACAATATTCTTCGGCTTTCAAAAAACTCTCATGTTCTTTTTACATCATATTTATTCATAGAACAATATTGATCTCAAGAAAGAAAATCAAATACTTATATAGAACAGATATAAAAATGAACTATTGGATTTACATCAAGTTATTGATATATTCAATATTGTGGCCCATAAATAATTAAGTCGTCCTCTGACTAGATTACATAATTAGTTCCATTTGCTGTAAATGCGTGCAAAGGATGTTTCCTGCATACAATGTAAATGTGATGAAGGGCTCGTAGGACATCTATTGCTCAAACTTCCTTATGTTTTTCTTTTATTTACAGGATGGGTAGCAAGTAGACCTCTGGCTGCTCAGTCTGTCCCTAGTAGGACACAAGGTGGCAGTTGGAGCCCTAAGTAAATTGTGTAGGTCATCTATATGAGGATATGAGGATTACAGAGGGTGCAGCTAGAACTGGGCCCTAGATAACAAGGGGGTCTGAGCTGCCTAGGGATGGAAACAGGTCTCCTTTTCCCTTTTAGACTTTTTCTCCCTTTTAGGCTGCTTGAACTGTGTGCTTGTATGTAATCATACACATACCTGAGGGCATCCCAGGGCTGGCAGCCCAGAGATCTCCCTCCCTGCATGAAGGGTAAAAGGTGCCAGGTAGGGAGATGACGCTAGCTGGTTACAGAGCACGGCTAGTCTTTCATATACAGGACATGGGCTGCGAAGTGGACAGAGCAAAAGTCCACTCAGAAATTAGAAGCTCCATTACTGAGTGGCAATCTGATCAGGCTTCTATGACATGTGGCAATCATCCTCCCTCATTGACAAGTGATGTTATTTCTGGGCATGCAGTGCCAGTGAGGAAGAATGGTGGCCGCACGTCATGGACCCAATCAGACTGCCGCTTTGTTGGACAGGTGAGCAGTATGGACATACCTGGGTTCCCTTCACCCACTTTTCACCACTCTAATCCAACTCTGACAGACTAAGATTGTTAGTCTATTGCTCTTTATCTGCTGCCTCACTGTGTCAATTTCTCTAGCAGCTTTGCATACCCTCTAGAATAAAGTTTAATCTCCTGGCCCTTTTTTAAAGAGCCTTAACACTGCCTCTTATATCGCTTTTTCTCCAAATAATCTTCTAAACGTACTCTGCCAATTTACTCTCTCTCCTCAATCATTATAATTTTCCATCTTGCATCTCCAAAATTTTACCCATTCCTAGCCTTGTTCACAACCCACCTGTTCAGAGAAGCACACAATCTATCTTCTTAATACACACAACCTGAATCTCGAAAGAAACAACCTGCTGTTTTCCACCTTTGAGATCAACAGACCACTTATTCTTCCTGGCTTCAATCAAATTGACCTACCAAAGCAGTCCTTCAGTTTCTGTCCCATTCTTACTCAACTTCCTAATATAATATGAGCTTGTAAGAATCAGTACTGCTTCTGTACCAATATGGATTGACTTGTGTTCATGTAAGTTTTTAATGTCACTAATTTAATGTTATTGTTAATTGTGTAGTTTGCATTATTGCATTAGTGCTACAAAATCTGCTTGCGTCATATGAATAAAAGGTCATGTAATATTTCTGTCTATTTCATTATATGGATAAAATGTACAATACTTTAATGAAAATATAATGCCATATATAGCAAGGTTATTGGTGTATCTTCTTCATATCTTCCTGTTTTCTCCAGGTTGTGCCAATTTCTATTCTAAAGAAAACATGACCATTTTCATGAGATGAAAATTTTGTTCTGAAGTATTGTTCTTCGACATCATTTGATCTGGTTCACTTCACAGCTAATTGTGATTTAAGAACAATTTATGATCTTGATTGCATTTACCAGCGAGAGAATCCTTTTTTTCCAAGCAGAAATTATGCTACCAGGTCCTTTTTTGTCTCTGGAATGCTTTTTTTCCCCCTCTGAGGCATTTTCATTTAAAATTTGGATTTACTCTGTAGTTTCTAATTATAACAAAATGCCTACTGCAAATATATTTGTATATAATGGAACAGTGTTTTCTTGAAATTATATAATAAGGAAAACTGAACACTCAAATAATTTTCCAGTTTAATGTAAATAAAGACTTACAAAGAATTCGTACTTTAAAAAATACTTAAAAATCATTAAAATCACAACAATGTAATGTACATTATCCTGAATAATGAGTAATGTTGTCGCTTGAAATAAACAGAATCAAGGGTATAATCTTTAATGTGAAAAGTGCTACTTGGGTTTGGAACGAAAATTTCCTTGTTTGTTTCTCAGTATCTCCAGATATTTACGAGATGTTTA
This sequence comes from Sceloporus occidentalis, assembly GCA_023333645.1. NCBI lineage: Eukaryota > Metazoa > Chordata > Lepidosauria > Squamata > Phrynosomatidae > Sceloporus > Sceloporus occidentalis. The sequence goes on along the minus strand of JALMGF010000015.1, from coordinate 16,218,454 downwards.
AGATTCCATAACATTCCATAATTCAGGAATATTTGGTTATTAAAAATCTTTAAAACTAAATGCCAGCACAGTGTTTTTTTATTGAAAGGATAATCATAACTCCTTTTACAAGTGTGTTGGAGCTGTAGTAGGTGACAAACTCTGCAAAAGCAAGATTGACTCCAACTGGTAAGCCACCAAATCAACAGAGATCAGAATGAGGGCTAATCTGAGACCCCTTGCGCCTACGTTATCTCTCAGTATGGTACTGCTAAATGGAATCATAACATTGGTTTATTATCTGTTTTCAGGGTATAGTGCTGTTGATAAGACCAGGATTTGTCCATCTCAATGAGAAAATGGACATAGCTGTATTTACCCAAGAGAATTGAAACTTAAGTCGAAGTTGATATTAAATTAACGCAAGCTTTCAGGAGTTCTTATATTAGCCCAGTAAAAGTTATCAAATTTGACTAAAGACTCCAAGACCAGGATCTGCAACCATTACAAACACAACATGTTAAACATCCAAAATATTTTTTTATCCTATGGCCCTGTATTGTTCAATATCTTTTTGAAAATGTATATTTTCTTCAGCTGTTGCTTGTTTAGTAAGATTTTTACAGAGTAGGACTATCTTGTCATCTCCATGACCCCCTTCTATAGAGAAACAGTGCTTACTTAAACAAACAGCATAATCACACCCTCTAATTTTACGCATGGTCCAGGGTATGCTTTAGGTCAACTGGTGTTCTGTGTGGAAACCACCACTGAATCCCCCACCCCAGCAAATGCAGAGACTTCAAAACCCAATAGCCGCCGATGCACAACCTGATTTTACTATGAGGTTATTCTATTTATGAGCAATGTATATTTTGAAAATGTTTTCATAACCAAAGCAAACTTCTTGAAAATTTTACATATTTTAATAAACATAAAGATGAATTATTTTTGACAGCTCTTTCCCAGATGTTGTTACTAAAATAATTTATGTCTGTTATGTTTAGCAACCTCTAGCATCTATTAATTTTAACAGTGTTTCACTTGTCTTTAAAGTAACTAAAAAAAATAATGTAATTTTCAGCATGATCTGTTTTTCATGCTCTTCCCAACAAGCACCATAAGAAAAATCTTTACTAATGTCCCAGTTGTATGCCTCCACCCAAAACATGTTATTATTTTGCTTGAATGATTTTGCAATGTAATTTTCAGCTTGGTTGCAAATGTGTAAATACTGTATGCACATTTTAATGAAAATAACTTCCCACATGCCAGAAATTATGCAATGCTAAGGTAATCTTTTATAGAAGGTCACTACATAGCATACTGTGCCATTCTGCTCCTGGTAAGTAGGAAATGTGACTATATGTCACTAAACATTTTGTGCCTTTGGTGATTTCTTCCTTTCATGTTTTTTTTTTCTTCTTTCTTTTTTTATGTATTTTCACTTGTTAGGAGGCAGCTAGTAATCTGGTAATGACAGAGAATAACATTATTAATGCAGAACAATGTATAAGACATTTTAATAACTCCAGAAATCACTCATAATGAAAGAAAATTGATAACAAGTGGCTAAAATGTGTCTTAAGAATAGAGGTAACATACTGGAGTGGTCATCCCATAGGTGGAACTTCCATATAAACAAATCCACTTAGATTGATCTCGGCCAGACGACAGGTGTCATAACCTCAGTGAAGCAGACCAGGAGTCTCATTGGAACATTCAGAGGCTTGGTGGGTCGGGATGAAAAAAGCTGCTGGGCCACTAAGGAGAGGCCTGGCCAGATAACAGCTTTCTGGTCCCAATAACTTGGAGTGCCAGTAATAGGAGGTAGGGACAGTTTTTCAATGTGGGCTTTGAGCATTTCAGAGGCACTAGTCTGACTTAGGGACCTTGAGTGGTGCTAGTACCCACCAAAGTATCAAGGGCCTCAGCCCGAATGGCTGCTGGTCCGGTGGATCTAGTGCAGCTGCTCTGCATGGATGCATGGAATAGGGAGTAGGACATGTGGATGGGCTATTGTGACTGCTGCTGGATTTTTCTTTGCTAAGCATGCCCCTTTTGTGCTGCATTTCACACAAGCTACAAATAAGAATGCCCTTTCAGGTTTTAAAAATTTTTTAAGGGCCAACTTGCCCTTAACCCTTGATTCACAGAGGGTGACCATGCGCTGTCCATGACTACTTGCATGCAACGTTTTATCTCCTCTATCAGCCTTCTGATAAGCGCTTCAACCTCCACATGTAGAAAACTAATGTTGCCTCACTTAGCTGCCACAAAAGGTTTGCAGTTGCAATAAATCAAAATTAGGAAAAATACAAAAAACGTGGACTCCTTAAAAACATCCACATAAAGCATGACAGAAAAAAACACTTAGTGTTTGCTGGATATGGTAAAAATATCTAACTTTTGCATTGTATTAATTATTTAGCATTTTTTTTTCCAAATTCTTGCAGTGTAAGGAAAGTCATGGCAAACATTCAGGTCATACCTACAGTTTTTTACAAGTTAATATACAAAATAGTATATATATATATATATATGAAATATTATATACATTTTATCATTAAACAATCCACCCCCCATCACCTCCATCACAAAATGTATTGAGGAAGAATAATTAATTGACAATTGAACGTCCTGTTACTGAATGATGTTTATTTGCTGCTAATACCCGATATATTATTTCCAGCTCTGCAGAACATAGAACACCTGATACACTGACCACTCCAATTACCATCAAGCTTTGTCAACTGGAATGAGCAGTTCTTTTGTACTTAGTTGTATTCTTGTACATTGACATACAATTTAAAATATATGAACTTTTATGTGATCAGTAAATGTTACTTTTAATATATGATTCATGTTAATATATTCTATATATATATATATATTTATATATATATATATATATAATTTTGTCCCTGTATACATTGTCTATCTCACTCAAATCTGCAACCGGCCTATTTTGTAGCCCATTAAAATTATCACAAAAATCCTCCATGAAATCTGTAGTAACAAGTTAGTTAATATGTCACATGGAAACAATATTAAAAAAAGACTATGTTAACTGTACAGTCTTCAGGTTGCAAACACTTATTGTTTTTAATAATTCTAAAAATAATACAATTGCTATAATCACTAGTGTGATGGGAGAACATTGATAATTTGAAGAAAAAAAATATAATATTGTGTGTAAATAAGAGGAGGCACTCAAACATCCCACATTAACTTACAATTGTAACCTTTGAATTTGCCCTTCAAATTGTAACTACCTTCACAAATATTGAACCGCCATGCTAACATGCGGTTTTTAAAAATGCAGAATATTTTGGCTGCAAAGACTATAATATGTCCTCAAGAAGTTTTGTTTCATGTACATTGTCTGATCTATCTCAGTATAGCACTTTTTTGCAGTGTATAATTAGTCAAAGTCAGGCTTGGCCCTACCATAAAGGCAACCTTGGCAAACTAGTAGGGGGTTCTGCTATGTTACCAAGCAAATGAATGTGGGAGTGAGCACTAGAAATCTGGTAATCCTAGAGATGGGACTGACTATATATATCTCTAGATTGTAAGATCGTTGTGCAGGGCCCTTCTCAACTGTTGTCTCTGTAAGTCAAATTGTTATGTTACATGCTAGTTGTTGTGTCCTGTCCACCCATTGTACAGCGCTACGGAATTTGATGGCACTATATAAAACAATAAATAGTAATATATAATATATATATAATATTAATGCTTTCCGACAAAAATTATTTTGAAATTCCCTACAATGATTTCACAAAGAAACATAATTTCCCAAATAGATCTATATGATTGTGTCAAATGAAAAACCTCAAATAGTAGTTCAAATGTATTAGGCTAACCAATTCCTCATCAACTCATTTAAAAACTGAAAGACCAACAAATACATCACTTTCACGTTTGAACAATCCTTTTGGGAAATGCACATTTCTAATTGGAGTTTTAACCTGTTCCACACAGTTTGTTACCTTCAATACTGTTTGGCTCTCATCCTGATTCTTTATTTCATTTCTCATATCCCCATATATTGCCACTTCATTTGTGCCCCATCCTTTGCCGATGTCTCTCTTCTCTTTTAGCTACTACCAATCCATCTTGACTAAATATTTCCTCCCTAACTACTCCATATCTCTTGAACTCCTACCACCAGACATTTGTCAGGTTTCATCTCTCCACAACCTCAAAAAACAAACTTAAGCACTACAGTAGCTCACAAACCTTGAACTAACATGCACAGAACCTTGCACGTACCTCCTCCTCCTGATCGTACCCGTATGCCTATACTACTTCTATACTACTTAGATTGTAATCTAATCACAATGTCTCAATGACTACTGTATTTAATATACGTCTGCACTTCCCTTTATTGTACTGTAAAGTGCTAAGTACATCTGTTTCATATTATGTATCCACATCTAGGCAACATGACAAAATTGCTAATTGCTAAGACAGCTAATATATAAATATAATATACATGATTTTCCAAATGGAGTAGTGGTGTATAAGCATTAATGTCTGTCTACTCACTGTCTACTTCTCATTGCAATTTCCTGCATATTAAAGCCTTGTGCATGGCTAGCCCTACCTTCCCAACTCATATATATTCCAGCTTGATCATTATATTTATAATTCGGTGGAAATTAGATGCCATAAACTACGGGCACAGGTGCTGTTGTCTTTGGACACTCTCCACTTTGATCTATTTGACCTAAGCAATCTTTCTAGCTCTACTATCTATCAATGTTTTATCATAAAGTACAGCAGTGCAAAAAAATCAATATTTCAGCTGTAGCCCCTGCTAAATGCAAACATTATTTATTTATTTACTTTACTTTACATGGGCCACATTGCAAATGTAATTTATACATTTATTCAAGTTTATATAGCTGGCTCAGAATAAGATGTACAGTAGGGCAAAAAAGTATTCAGTCAGCCACCATTTGTGCAAGTTCTCCCACTTAAAAAGATGAGAGAGGCCTGTAATTTTCACCATAGGTACACTTCAACTATGAGAGACAGAATGAGACAACAAAGTCCATAAATCACATTGTCTGATTTTTAAAGAATGTATTTGCAAATTATGGTGGAAAATAAGTATTTGGTCAATAACAAAAGTTCATATCAATACTTTGTTATATACCCTTTGTTGGCAATGACAGAGGTCAAACCTTTTCTGTAAGTCTTCACAAGGTTTTCACACACTGTTGCTGGTATTTTGGACCATTCCTCCATGCAGATCTCCTCTAGAGCAGTGATGACTTTCAACTCCCTCCAAAGGTTTTCTATGGGGTTGAGATCTGGAGACTGGCTAGGCCACTCCAGGACCTTGAAATGCTTCTTATGAAGCCACTCCTTCGTTGCCCGGGTGGTGTGCTTGGGATCATTGTCATGCTGAAAGACCCAGCCACGTTTCATCTTCAATGCCCTTGCTGATGGAAGGAGGTTTTCACTCAAAATCTCACGATACATGGCCCCATTCATTCTTTCCTTTACACGGATCATTCGTCCTGGTCCCTTTGCAGAAAAACAACCCCAAAGCATGATATTTCCACCCCCATGCTTCACCATAGGTATGGTGTTCTTTGAATGCAACTCAGCATTCTTTCTCCTCCAAACACGACGAGTTGAGTTTCTACCAAAAAGTTCTATCTGACCATATGACATTCGCCCAATCCTCTTCTGGATCATCCAAATGCTCTCTAGCAAACTTCAGATGGGCCCGGACATATACTGGCTTAAGCAGGGGGACACGTCTGGCACTGCATGATTTGAGTCTCTGGCGGCGTAGTGTGTTACTGATGGTAGCCTTTGTTACTTTGGTCCCAGCTCTCTGCAGGTCATTCACTAGGTCCCCCCGTGTGGTTGTAGGATTTTTGCTCACCGTTCTTGTGATAATTTTGACACCACAGGGTGAGATTCTGCGTGGAGCCCCAGATTGAGGCAGATTATCAGTGGTCCTATTTGTCTTCCATTTTCGAATAATTGCTCGCACAGTTGATTTCTTCACACCAAGCTGCTTGCCTATTGCAGATTCAGTCTTCCCAGTCTGGTGCAGGCCTGCAATTTTGTTTCTGGTGTCCTTTGACAGCTCTTTGGTCTTGGCCATAGTGGGGTTTGGAGTGTGACTGTTTGAGGTTGTGGACAGGGGTCTTTTATACTGATAACAGGTTCAAACAGGTGCCATTAATACAGGTAACGAGTGGAGGACAGAGAAGACTCTTAAAGAAGATGTTACAGGTCTGTGAGAGCCAGATATCTTGCTTGTTTGTAGGTGACCAAATACTTATTTTACCAATGAATTCATTAAAAAATCCTACAATGTGATTTCCTGTATTCTTTCCCCCCATTCTGTCTCTCATAGTTGAAGTGTACCTATGGTGAAAATTACAGGCCTCAAGTGGGAGAACTTGCACAATTGGTGGCTGACTAAATACTTTTTTGCCCCACTGTATTCCCTTTTTGATGGTACATATGTATTAAAAAGGCTTGAAACTATAGCATGTTTGATTATGCAAAGCATGCTGTTTCCTATTAAATTCTTGGTTAATTATTAGATTAATAATGCCATTTGCACATTCTTTTACATCAATTGAAGCTTGATTAAAGCCTACAGCATCTGGATTAGACTGTAATTGATCTTTACTTTGAGGTTATCTTTAAGCTTTTTATTCAATTACAGAAAAAAGTATGTAATTAGAAGTTTGATATATATTTATAGATATAAATATACTCATACAGAGCTTGAGTGTTTGAGTACTAAATTATAACAAATTAGTCAGCAATTCAACCATTAGGGCACAGAGTAAAGTAACAAGTAACTAAATACTTATCCTTGAATATGTGTTTAGCAAATGTAATATTTCCTCACAGTGAATCTTCATTTAAAATAAATATCCCAGCATAACAAAAGTGTCCTCTGGACAGCCAAATAAGATCAAAGTTATTTAACAATTAGATTCAAATAAGCTAAAATTACTCTTAAAATGTAGATATACACTATATGACCAAAAGTATGTGGAAACCCTTCCTATTTATTGGGTTTCGGTGTTTCAGCCACATCCATTGCTAACAGGTGTATAAAATCAAGCACATAGGCAGTAATCTCCATAGGCAGTAGAATGGGCCGTATTGAAGAGCTGAGTGGCTTTAAATGTGGCACAGTCAAGTCAGTTTGTGAAATGTGTGCCCTGCTAGATTGTCCCAGGTCCACTGTAAGTGCTATAACAGCTAGTTTTTATATAGTGCTTTTCTCCCAGTGGGACTCAAAGCACTTTTTAAATTAACAGAATCGTCATAACAGATGCTATTATTACTCAATCAATGGTACTCATCAACTTATCAACCTCGGAAGGATTAAGGGCTGAGTTGACCAGACGGGCTTAGGTTTTAAAGTGGCACGGCATTCAGGGTATTTTCAAACTATGCTATTTCACCAACTTTATTGTTATTATTGTGAAGTGGCAGAGTCTTAAGTGTAACACGAAGCAGTGGACTAGTGCTTACTGTAAAGTTTGATGGAGGAGGACTAATGGCCTGGGGTTTTCCAGGGTTTGGACTAGGCCCGTCAGTTCTGGTGAAGGGAAATGTTAATGCTACAGCATTTTTTTTAGAAACTTGCAAACCTCCAACTTTGTGGTACTAGTTTGGGGAAACCCCTACCCTATTCCAGCATGACTGTGTCCCTGTGCACAAAGCAAGGTCCATAACAACATGATTTGACAAGTTTGGTGTGAAGGACTTCTAGTGACCTTTACAAAGCCCCTTTGAACACTTTTGGGATGAATCTCACCCAACATCAATGGCTGACTACACAAATTATCTTTTGGCTGAATTGGCACAGATTCCCACAGACACGGTCCAAAATCTTTTGGAAAGAGTGTAGGCTATAAGAGTAGAGGCTGTTATCACCACAAAAAAAGGGGGTTGAAGAGGAATTTCACCAATTACGAAGATTAGCTTTTCAGGAGATCATTTTAGATCTTATCTTCATTGGGGAAACCATCTTGTACTCAACAATGGTACGTTGTAGCAAGTTGCGCATATGGTTAGTTCAAATAAGTAGAATTACTGGCAAGCGTCCAATAAGTCAATGTGCCTTGTATTCTAAGACATGACCTATACACCCTAATGAATTGCTTAGATTAGACTGTTTCAACTAATCTCCATGTAGACTTTTTATAGCACTCAGATTTTTAGTTTAGTAAGTGCTATACTGACTTTAGAATTTTTCACCTCGATTGAAGCTCGTTAAGATTAAGATGGGTCATTTAATTGAGCCCATAGTGTCTTTTTCTGTGTGTTCATTGACTATCTACTGTATATGTTAAAGAATTTGACTGGACTGATTGCATGCAAATCAAGTAAGCTATAATTGTTTTTTGGTAACTGATCAACAATCATGTCTTGTGGCTTGTGTGAATTGTGCTACCTTTTATTCATCTGGAAAAAAAAACAAACGTTGCCCTACTTGTCCAATAATTCTTACAAATTGCAATGCACACATGAATTGACCTCTTGAGTAGTTTGATGTTAGACATCTTAACAATTTTTTCTATTATAAAGAACATATTTTTCAGCTTTGTTTAATGATGCAGTTCCAGGCTATCTGACCTAGAAACATTTGCAGCTTAATGGCTATAGAGTTCACTTAAATTAAGCTTCTTGGCGATGTCATTGATATATAGAAAGGAAGCTATGAAGTGATAACAAATATTTTTCCTATGCAACATAAGTAATGTTTGAATGTACAAGTCTCCCTTGCCTTCCCAAGAGTATCCACCCCAACTAGCATACCTTCAAATTCTCCAGGTCTGACACAGAGTCTCCTAGTTGAGGTTCTGTTTTTCTAGGTCTTCAGGTCAATTTCTTCTTTTTCCCAGAAAGAGGAGCAATGTTTGATCATGCCCACTCTCATCCCATGCTCTGTCCAGTAGGTAGGCACTTTTCCCTAACTCTGGAGCTGAGGATAGCACCCAACATTATTATTATATATCATACGGTGGACAAGTAGGTGTATGGTCCTGCCCTGGCTCCATCTCTAACCCTACTTCACATCTAGTTGCGCTTCTTAACAAAGGTGTCCTGTTTTGGACAATTAAAATAACACTAATAAGGATCCTGCACACCAGCCAATAGTTTTTAGACATATCTGCTTAAAACTATGTCTACATATATTTGATTAAAAGTTGGCAATGTGAACATTCTGAAAAAATTACATCTATAATGCTTTGTTTCTCTGAGGATATTGGTCAGGCCTAGACTTGCCATGGAACATGTAGGGCAAATTTCTGGTGTGGCTGGGCCTAGTTATGCCCTTATGCAATGTTCAGTGCCAAGGGATAAAATTAGACTCGTATTTGTACGAACTCTATTCTGTTTTTTCTTTTAACAAAAGTTTGTAAGTTTGTATGAATGTCCAATAATGAGGAGGGTCCCCATCAAAACAAAAAAATGTTAGTATTTGTTTGTCACTTTTGGTGCCGTTACAACCCATTTTGTTCTCTTTCAGAAGAGAAAGCGGGAAGGAGACTATATGTAGCAGGTACATAATATTTTATTGATAGGTAGAAGTAGCCAAACAAATTGGGGGGTTGTTCTCATTGATGATTATGGCTGTGACTGATGGGTCCAGCAGCCTGTGGGGTTTTTTTGCTTATTTTTTAGCCAATCAGCATTTACAAGGGGAAGGGACAACCATAGATAATATAAGTGTGCTGATGCCATTTTAACTAGTCATTAGTAGTCACAGAGTTTCGGAGTTTGGAGTGTGAATCAGTGACAGTGTTAGTCAGCTAAGATTAAAGCTCATCTGCTACCATACTGCAAGTAATGTAGTACAGAGAACTTACTAGGGTGGAATAGAGTAGCTGTACAACTATAGTTCATTTTATTGATTTACTGGGACTGTAGCAGAAGGTTTTTGTTTCTTTTTATAGAATACCGTAATTGACTTATTTAAGGCTGTTTTTCCAATTTAAAAAGCCAATTCTATAAGTAGGTTTCTTATTTCCTATTAACTAATAACTGCTTTACTAATGCACTAATAATACCAAACAGATTTTTTTGTTTTTGAGCACCACAAAATAATAGATCAGTAAATATTTGTGATAAAATTAGGCATTGGGTTGTGTCTGTGTTTTAGCTCTTGAAATACCGTTCCTTAATTGGATTTCACTTGCGTGCTTACACTACTAGTAAACCCTCTTAATTTTGGATGATGCAAATAATACAATATTGGTAAAAATGATTAAATATTACCATGAAAAGCCTCTTAACTTTGGACAATGCAAATAATAAATCAGAAAATATTGGTGACAAATTTGGCAGGGCAGGGGAATGTGCATGCACATAGTATGTTTTAGTTTTTTAAATACTGTTCCTGAGTTGGATTTAAGTTGCATGTTTACACAACCAACAAAGCCTCTTAATTTTGTACATCGCAAAATAAATTTGTACCGTTTACTTATTCATAGTTTGGCTAGGCAGGCCAAAACAGGGGGTTGTGTGAACTTTTGTCTGTGACTGCGAGAGTAGCCAATTTGGTATCGTAATGAATGTACGTTTTCTTCCATCATTACCAGTGATACAATTGATTTAAAATTTCTTTGACAGAGAGTGATTCCAGTTACATGGGTTGGGCAGATGACACCTGGTATAACAGTCCTAGGTAGGCTGAAGCCTTTTACCAGAAAGCATCCTGGCTGTAGTAGTAAAATATATTTGACCTCACCTACCAAATTGAGTCACAATTTTAGTCACTACCTAGAACACACTGAGGGGTCATGTTCTGGTTCCATGGTGGGATCAAAGGCAAAGATTGTTTGTAGGTTATTCTATGGTGAAGCACCAAATAAAACAACTAGCAGTGCCACCACTACCACAACCACTGCCATCACTGGAATGCTTCTGACTCCCCAGAGTAAAGGTGGGTAGGCACTGTCACATGATAGGAGCAGATCTATGTTTGGGGCAGTGAAGAAGAAGAGGGAGGGTCAACCCGTGCTGCAGAAATTTGCCTTGAGTACAAGTGGAAAAGGATATGCCCATCGACAATGTCGTTATTTGGATATTGATTGTGAACCAGGGTAGGAGGAATGAAGCGACACATCTTCCAGTAATTTCTCTGATGTGTAGTTCATTCCACTCTGCAGAAGCAGCAGCATAACTATCCCACTGGATCCCCTACATGCACGGGCACCACCTTCACTAATACACTCATGGGGAAAAAACACTAGTACCACCACTACCTAACCTTGTGTGCATTACCATAGTAAAATGTTGGATTATTTTGAGATTGTGTCGCAAGGAAGCAAGCTGGGTTAAGGTGAGCCAACACCCCAGACTACACATACCACAATACAGCTTTGCTTTGACGGACAGCATATGGCTTTCTGTCTACCAGTGACTGTCCTGTGACCTGCCCCTGCTGCAGCTGTGGCTCAATATTTTTCTTACTGTGAGGGATCAATATTTTTTCTAATTTTGGGGAGAATTCTATTCAGTACTGTGGGGCTGTCTGCCAGTGCCTACCCAGTGCCATACTAATGCTGCTGCTGCATTATCACCTTAATCTGGGGGATCAATTCATCAAAATGGTTCTAACCATTGGCATGCTGCTGGATGTGACTCAATATTGGTGTAGTGCTGCTGTTGATGGTGGTTTTGGTCCTGCAATCCAAAATTGTGTCTTGATCTCTTTGACACCTTGAGATACTGCTTCTGTAAGTGTAAAGTGAGTCCAGAAGGTAGCAGGGACCTACCCCTTTGAAAATACCACTCAGAGTTTCATTTCCAAATCAAAAAATCCTTCTATTGGAGCAATCATGAAATGAGGTATTTGTTTAATGGGGGTGAATAATGCTTAGTTTTTATTCAATGACCAATTTAAGATTAAATTCTTATGGAAAGAAACTAAATAACGACTACCATATATTAAATATAATGGTAATTTCTGCACTTAAGCAAAATACATGTTAAACTGATACATTTTAGATGATCAAAATTCACATATAGGTCTTACCTCTTTAAATACACTAAAATGTAGCTGAAAAAAGACTTTGCTAACACAGTAGGAAGCTTTATTACAATAAGTTATTAAATGTTTTTTTGCTTCATGCCCATTTTCTACTACTACTACTACTATTTGCATTATTTGGATGTGCTTTTTTGCAGTTAATATTATTATACTTGTTACATTTATATTATAACAGCAGACTTTAAATGTGAATTACCCATATTTAATTACCACTCACACATATAAGCCAAACAGTTATATTATAAATATGATGATAATGTGCAGGGTTTTACATGTTTTCATAAAAGTTGTATTTGTCTTGTATTAGTTTACATCAAAGAATTCTGGACATTTTTAATGGTAGTTTAGCTTAATCACACCAATTTTTTCAATTACTTTGATCTCAATTGACTGCTTGAAGGTATGCTTTGATCTGTTTAGACAAGTGGTGAAAGTAGTGTGTTTTACCTATGTGCCCTGGGAGTTGAATTGGTTACTAGTGAGTATGGTTTTGGGGTTTGTTCTTTTTTTTTCTTTAATCCAGCGTTTGAGTCAAACCCATTATGTTTTAGACATCTGTGAACCATCAAGGAAGAGATAGGTTAATGCAAGCTTCTGTTGAATTTATGGTGATACGGAGGGAATGGATAGATAGATACATTTGAGTATTATGTGCCATAGTTAAAGGGATTTAATAATTTTACCTAGGTATGCAGTATACTGAGAAATAAGAAAGAGGCCCAGGACAGAACCCTATGGGAACGGCGTCCAACAGTATGTCATTCAAACATGTCTCAGTGTTCACGGTAGTGCGTGGGAGGCATTTCTGTCCCAAAGTAGACTATATGAAAATAAAGTCTATGAAAAAGAATCATGCATCGGACTGGCTATCTTGTACACCAGGCAAATGCTTTTAGAAAGTTTTATATTTTATTTAATTAAAGTCTGAAACATATATTCCTCAGGAAAAACATGGATCCAGCCATACATTTTTGATGTAGTGTAAGACAACTAGCTGGATGTGCACGACTGTTTGCTGAGTATTAACAAAATAATAATAATTTGGCCATTAAAGTGCCATGTAGGTCAATAAATAACTGTAGGATAAAGTATTTAGTTCATCCCTATGTAATATAAATAAGGGAGAGAGCTTAATTTGTAATTATAGATCCTTGAAAAGGTTGATCATTGTGCTACCACTGGTTTGCATCAACCATGTCTGCACTTATAACAATTACTGTCCAGAATAGAAGGTGATGTGAATATGAAGCAAATGACAGCTTGTATGCAATTAAAGTGCCTTAAACAATAACAATGTATTCCTAACCACTCTTAATGAAACAAATTATCGTGCATTTAAAGGCATGCATGCTTTATTTAGTTAAGGATTAATCTGAAACTTGCAATTTTTTCTAATAAGGAAGATAATAAACGCATAATCTGTTAATTTGTCTGCCTGGTCAGTGCTAAACAGTGTATTGTCCATCTGCAGGAACCTACAGACTTTTAATTCATGTTTTTCTACCAACAATTTACTCTGGTAACTGTTATTGCATATAAGATTAATGCACTGCTTACCAAGCTTGCTTTCTCATTGTACTTGTATTAAGGAACAAAGCTATGCTTGTAAGTAGCCCCTGCTCATTTTACAAGTAGGCGAAAATTGGTAATTCCTAATACAACATGCAGCCAAGTGCTGATTTGTAACAAAGATATAATGCTCTAGTCTAAGGGACACTGTAGCCATCATGTGCGCTTTAATGGCTGAGTGATTCTTTTACATTTTCATGTGCTCCCCAACCCAAGCTAAATGACGTGCAGGAGATACATTTGGCCATATTTGCCACATGTTTTAGTTCTGCTATGCCCTTGTGGCAGGTTGAGACCGATGAAGATTTTTCCTCTGTAATGGCACAAAAGAGCTAAAGCTTGAGATGATCCCAAGTGGGGATGCACAGTAGGACAGGCTATGAAGTGGCTGTCCATCCTTGGTGAGCATCTGAAACTTGTGTTGTATGCCATAATTAAGCTAAAGCATGCTTTCTTCCACCACTACAAAACAACAACCATCAAAGTTTCATCTTACTGATGAAACACTGGCACGAGAACTCCTCTAGTTGCAATGGTGGATGCTGCATCTGGCACCCCCACACACACACCAAAAAATTATTGTTGGCAAGAATATTTATTTCACAAATTTGTAAACTGGATGTCAACTGGAAAAAACTAAGAATCTGAAAAAATAAATTATTAACTTAACTAAATTAAATAGGTAACAGACAGGCCCGGACTGGGACAAAAAATAGGCCCAGGCATTTAAGCCCGAGCAGCCCATATTTATTTATTTATTTATTTATTGTTAAACCCCACCCTTCATGTACCATCTTTGCATTTACTCATTCACACAAATCATTAACACATTCATTAATGCAGTCTCACAAATCATTGAAGCAATTCATCCACACATGAATTCATTAATTGTCATACGCATTCACACAATTCATCCACACATTTATTCATTCATTCATTCTCATACGCATTCCCACTACCCCCTCTCCCCATCTTATCTGCCCCTTCTCACTGTTCCTCCTTTTCACTATGTACCCCCTCTCACTATCTAACCCTCCTCTGCCCCTTCTCACTGCACCCCCCTCCCTCACCCTACTTACCTTGTTGCCGGAGCAAGCAGCAACTGGGGCCGGGCCCGCGGCAGGACCGGACTGACTGCGCCTATGCGGCCTCTACGGCCGCATTAACGCAGGGCATAAGGGGCACCTGCCCCTTAAGCCCGCCGCAACTGCGACCAGGTCCGCCACTCTAAGGGGTCGGGAAGCCCCCACCAGGGCCGGCCTTACGGGTCTGCGGCCGCACAGGGCTTACATTAAAACATCGGGGTTTTTTTTTTTTTTACTTTATTTAACATCCTCCATGTTAAATAAAGTTAACAAAAACTTTATTTAACATGGAGGATGTTTAATAAAGTAAAAAAAAAACCCCCCGATGTTTTAATTTAAACCCTGTGCGGCCGCACACCCGTAAGGCCGGCCCTGGTGGGGGCTTCCCGACCGAACTGACTGGGCCTATTTTAAGGTAGGGGCCTGGAGCTGCAGCTCCATCAGCCCCTAAGTCAATCCGGCCCGGCCCACCGGGCAAACCCGATGGGCTGGGCCGTTTGCCCGATGGCCAGTCCGGGCCTGGTAACAGAGGTGTATGGGTCATCCATCTTATTAAGTACCTGAATAAGAAAAGCCAGGAGTGATGATCTGCACAGGTACCATGCAGAATCTAAGCCAGTCTTACTGCATATCTGTGTCCCAAATATTAGAAGAGCACACTGGAACAAAATAAGCTAAGCTCAGTGAAGCATGAATTAGAAGGTATGGGAGATGAATCCAGTCTCAACACACATTAAAGGAGCACAAGCTGGCAGCCATTGGAAAAGGTATGCTCTCTACAAAGGACAGACCCTGGGACATGTGAGTTGTATCAGTCACCTGGTATACCATCTACTACATTGAAGGGCCCCACCTAAGTGCACCACCGTTTTCCTGGGTAATCTGGGGCTGGGTTACTGCAAATTGGACACAAGCTACACTTTTGGGAGAGAGTATTGTGAAAGTGGGCATTATTGTCTAAATTGCACTATTGCATTTTGTATACAATCTTAGGTTAAGAGCTGTGTTCTTTCATACTTTATAATTACTGATGTTATAATATCACATATTAATATACTCTGCTGCAATATATTTAGTAGATGCCATTCCTCTTGTAAAGAGGTTCCTACTGTGCCTGCCTTTTTTTTTTTTTTTTTAGTAAAGTTATTTTCTTAGTGAGTAATATCTCTGAAAGTCTCAGATATCGCAGCTAAGTGGGGGCATTGCGTCATTCGCAATTTGCAGAGCCTCAGGACTACCTGCCGTATGTAGGTAACCAAGCTGGAGACTAACCTTGGTCCAGGTTAGTCCAAAAAATGGTTACTCTTAGTTAAACTTAATACATTAATTCTAGCAATTTCTTAAAGCTATGTAGGTACAGACCAATAATCATGAACAGAGTATCTGAAATATGAAGGTCTTTGCAGGGATTCTTTTACGCATTCACAAAAAGCAGATAACACATCAACAGATTTGGCTTTTATCTTGATGAGTTCAAATACTTTAGCACTCTCTGTATAATCCAGTAGAATGTGCATTATAAGTAATTTAATAAGTGACCTAAAGTGCAAAGCCTGCGTTTCTTTAGCAGTAAAGTGGCAAAATAAAGTTAAATGTTTTCTGCTCTGAGTGTTTTTTTGTGATACAAGTTTAATTTGTTTGAAGCCAATTGTTTCTCGGAACATATGAATTTATATTAAAATGTGTGGGTATCATTTGTGTTTAGAGAATTAATTTGAAAATTGTTTCATATAAGTAAAAGGAAACACATTAATATTCAGAATAAAACAAAGTAAAACTCTTTGAATGCATTTTAAGAAATAAAGAACGAGGAAATAATGCTGAGTCGACATGTCAATTCAATTAAGGAATTTAAAGGAGTGTGGAAATTTGTCCCCATTAATGGAGCCTCCTTTAATGGATGTGATTGTCTGAGTTTGTCAGCATGTTTTATGAAAAGTAAAAAGGATGTCATTATATACAAAAGACAACAGAGATATCAGGTATGTGGCATGGCAAATGGAAATTCAAATACCTGGGTATTAAAAGAAACATAATTTCAGAAACTGTGATATTATGATGTTTCTCCTGTGTTGATATAATAAAGGGCAATGGCAGATTTCTCTTGGGATATCCTGGGAAGGGCAGCAATTGAGGGACATCAGTGTATTTCCCTACAACCCAGCTAGAGATCATCTGCGTGCATCAGAACTTGGTGGGTATGTGACCACTCAAAACCAGGGAACTGGTATTTTATGTGTTACCTTCTGTGTTTCCCCATACATATGTTTGAGATATATCTTTAACATAAGACCCCCAATGCAAATGCAAAGAAAGCCCAAATGAGGACCCTATTAGTTTGAAGCAAGGAAATACAGCATCCCCGACAAGTAGGACAAGTGGGTGCCTTTCTTAAAGGGAGGTTTCCTTTTCTCTTACTTTTAATGGTTTCCAGTAGCACACTCTGTTGTGTCAATACTGGTGAATGAATAGTATTTTGGTGTCCATGTATACTTTAAGGCTAGCATTACAGTTATTGCTTCTATTTTTCTGCTATTCATTGGGAAATTTCATAATAAGGGGCAGTTGATACTGTAAAAGCCACACTTTGCAGTAATATGTTATTTTTGAAGCCTCATTTTAAATATTCTACCGGAAATACATGAGCATGCCTAATATTTATGGTTTTATTTCTGATGTTTTTTATATTTGGTAGAATAATACACATCTTCTTGCACATATTACTTGGTTTCAATAAGACCAATAGTTTTTTTTAAAACATGACAATATAATTTTACTTTTTTTTTTAAACTTACTATTATTCTTTCTTATTTCCCAAGAGAAGATTTTTTTTTTAATTATAAGACAATTACCCAGTATATAATTAGTTGGAAATACATTTCTTTAACATATTAAATTTTTACATGGGATTTATTAAGAGGGTGTTTATGCAGTCATTACTCAACTGATGGATTAACCTTTAATACTATACATTATTATTTTACATATTGTTATATTTGTTATCTTATACTGGCTAAAAAAATACATAGAAAAATGTATACATATCATAATCATTTGATGAATAACTTGCTAAGGGGCCTAAAATCTTATGTCACCCTGCATATTTTTCTATGTAGGTTCAATAAAAAGTATCACCTTTGACTAAAGACTTCATCTACAATACAATTACATATATTTCCCTTCCACACAAAATATATAAAGTTGCACTAAGCTCATAAACATCACATGGAAAGGATACTCAATGAATGAAGTGAACGTGTGTAGGATATTATATAAATTCAATGATCACATGGAAAATGGAAAAGTATCACCTAAACCTCTTCTGACTCTATTGGTTCTACCAATAAAAGATGTAATTGGAACACATAGCATCTGTGAATTTGTATATGGATAGTCTGTACATTTACATTGGGTTAGTAAAGAAAATGTGATGTTAAGCAGAAGGAAATTGACTGTGAATAAAAATAGGCCCTGACATGCATGTGACTGCCTGCTGGAAAAATGCTACCACACAAAAACAGAAAGCAATGTAGTGTATCCCGTATGAGGCTGCGCACTAAAGCATCTGATAAGCCACCCACACATTTAATGGAAATTATAGACGTTATAGACGTAATATAATGAATTATATCACAGAGTATCTACTTTGGCCCTGGCATTGCAAGCTCATTGCTCACCAAGTGTGTTGTCATTCTCATTTATCCACTGATCCCAATTGTCATAACTTAAAAGATCTCTCTGTTTCCCTCTCAAAGAAGCTTTACTCACAACTCTTACAGATAAGAAAACACCTACTGATACCTAACAGCCAACACCTTTGTCCTCTGTTAAGTTTTTCATTCTGAATTTATTCCTCACATCCTGGCAAAACAAAGACAGTAAGTTTGAGACTTTAAGGGAGAAATACAATTTGCCTGATAAGGAGCTTTATAAATATTTTCAAAAAAGTCTCTATTTCAATCTGAATGGGCTTACTAAAATGTTGGTCACATGATCCACTCTGTAATTTCTTTATGACTGAGGGCCTGATTTATCAAAAGGGCCACTTCAGTGTGTTATTGCAGTATACTGGAGCTATGGCCTACATGGTGGCCTTGGAAAAAGACTCGGGCCTAGACATTTCAAGGAATGGCATGCAGCTGAAAAAAAGGACGTCACACTATACTTACTATATTGAATTACATAAAAAATTATGTGCCGCTAGACTCCCTAGGGATTTCCCTTGGTCCTCTAACCAACAAGAGAGACAGTAGAGGTTGCCATGTTTAATGTCTTCCTCTGAATGAGTAGGTCATGGGAGGCCATCTTGTGCAAGCCCTGACCCTGACCATTACTTTTCTTTCAACCCAATTTACTGCCTGGTTTGTACTAATTTTTATTAACCATATATTTTCTGTAATACAAAAGGTATTTTACAGTGCATTTATTGGTTAATATTTTCTCATCAAGATTTCGGTGTTAAAATGTTAATTTTTAAGTAGCACATTTAGTATAAATTATTCCATACGTCCATAGATAAAAAAAGGAAACAGCATATAAAAGTAATGTTTATATTTCATTATACAGAATATATAAAGTAATCTCTAGACATGTAAACCTGATTGAAAGCCCTATAATAGCAATTTATATGAATGAGTCAGTATGCTCAACTCTGTTCCTGTCTCTCAGTTTAATACTGAAAATTGTAGCAGTGAAATTGTGTATTTGTGAAACCACATAAGTGAAGCACTTATTATATTTTAGCTTTATTTTTAAACTCCATTACACGGGTAAATTGAAAAAAAACATATTCAAGGAAAACAAATACCAGTATAGGGATTATCCGGAAGTAACTGAATGAGGTAATTGATGAAGAAGACATGATAAATAATCTGAATAGAGCCTGAAAAAATATGTTTAGGCTATGTTCCTACAAGTGACATCTTCAGAGTATTGGATGAAGAAAATAAAATACAAAAAGTGACCTGCAACAGTTATGTAAATATTATTTCCTTTGCTATTAAAGCCATCATGTATTAGTGAAATTTTTTTATAAATGTGTATATATATATATATATATATATATATATATATATATATATATATATATACACATGTATATATATATATATATATATCAGTATATATATATATATGTATGATCAGTTGAAAAACTCTACTGCATCAAACTCTCATACATTATATCCGAGAAGTATCAAGGTTGTTGAAATATTAGGGATTCCATCACACAATATGGCCATATATTGGTTAGTTCACCACTACATTAAAGTACCTGAAGTTCTGGGAGTAGGGGGAAGAGATGGAACAGGCAGGCTATTTAGGGGGCAGAGGTGGCACAGGCAGGCTGATTATGGGCACAGACATGCTTTTTAGGGATATGTTGCTTGTGAAGTTGGGGTGCCCCGGGGCAATTTTCACACCAGTACCCTGTGATTTCTAGTTAAGCCCCTGGTGTGAGGTGTGGGCTCATGAGCTCAACCGTGCAATAAAACATAGGAGGATGCTCTCCAAAAACATTTCAGGGCTGTTTTTCATTCCCAGCCTGACCCTGTCAACCATCTCATATAGGCGTGATGGCCCCAAACAGGGGACGGTAGCAGGAGTAGGAGGGTAACTGGAAATGAGTTTTCTACAGTAAGAAACTACATTCTGCGTTCTGTAAACTGCTAGATGGACCACTAGCTTCCAGATAGCAGCGGTTGTAAGCAAACTGGCTGCTGAGGTAGGTACTAAGAACTTGTTTCTGTTAACAACTCAGACATGTTGCCCTAACTCATGAGACCTAAAAGAATGATCTACTGACTAAATAAAGTATATGTAAAATAACAACCCTCCTACATTATATATGTTTATGAATCCTAAAATGTATTTGATTGATTATATAATGGAAATGCTAACTAAAAGTTGTCTTTATAAAACAAAATGAAAAATCCTATTTCCCAGAAGATATAATTTTGCAAGTCGATCTGTTCTCATTTTGTAGGACCTATATTGAAAAATTCCAATAGCTTAAATAATAAATGCAGCCACAAAATTTATCACTATGGAAATCAACAGAGATTAACTTTTTACCCAAAAACAGAGGATATGCATTTTTTATTTTATTACCACTTCCATATTGTAGGTTTTACTTCAATGCAGTTTTATGTCTAGACATGCACTAGTTAAAACAATAAACGTCATTACTTGAAGTGTAAAAATAATTCCATACCTACTGCCCAGGTTGTGATAAAGACTTAATCTGACTATAGCCAGTGGCCTCTGAAGAGTATAGCCACGGCTTGCGAATTAAGCACACAGAGGACAATCACATTTTTCCACCCAACAAAGGTCAAGGCAGATAGTGTTAAATATAATTTTAGATTAGGATGAAAATATTCTAAGCATGAAGACCAAAGTCCATGATGGGCGGCAAAGCAGTCATCCACAAAGGAGACATTAACATATAGAACAATTACAGGTTGCATATGAACTGTAGCAGCTACCTTCAAACCAGTATTTCTTGTGCCTTTGATTATTTCCAATGATTTACTGGACAGTCAAAATCAAGTTGTCTGCTTCCTTACCCTCTATTTGGGGTGCACAGAAGGTCTACTATTTTTCAAAAGTTCACCGGGGGGCTAGTTTAGCCAAAAGGGCAGAGCCTACAAAAACATACCTGTTCATCGGAAAAGGTTGGGAGTATGAGAAAGTGTGAGAGAGCCTGAAAGAGCATGAGAGAGTGAATGAGGATGAACAACAACAAATTTAATTTCTGAATGTAAAAAGCTCCCCATCATTTCATCCGAAACAAATAGGCAGAACATGTAATTCATTATCTGAAAAAGAATGGACCAAAAAAGAAACAAAAAATTAATCCAAATTGTTTTTGGTCTATTTGCACGAGTCTAATTCTGATTTCACTTTGTACTGCACAGACATTTTGGCCAATGCTATGTTTAATTAATTGGAACAGAGATTGCGATCCAGGCCTTCTTGTCCAACATCAGTGACTGACCTTACAAATGCTCCAGTGATGAATGGGCAAAAATTCCCATAGACAAACTTCAAAATCTTGCGAAAAGCCTTTTCAGAAGAGTGAAAGCTATTATAGCTACAAAGGGAGGACCAACTACATATTAATGTCCATGTATGTAGAATGCAAGTCCCTGTTGGTCTAATGATCAGGTGTCCCAATACTTATGTACATATTGTGTATGTGTTTAAACTAAAACTAACATTTGGTTAGTTTAAGCAATAATGTGTCATAAGTATTTTGTTCTAATAACAAAAGAGGATTTTGATCAGATACATTTTTAGTTCTATCTAAGGTCAGCCATCAGACTTCCAGATAACGAAGTTTGATCCTGATGATACATTTCTACTGCTCCAGAGCCCAGTGGCAGTGTGCTTTACACCACTCCAGCCTTTCTTCTTCAATGGTCCTAATGTCTACACTTCAAGCGTTTCTACTCTATTATTTCTCCACAGATCTGTCTGCATTATTCTGGCCTAGTTTAGTACTTCCACAATGGGAGCGGAGCCTCAGCGCACACCACAGGGACAGTCACTCTCCCATTCTTCTAATCGGGGGAAGGTTGTGTGCCAGAGACAACAGAAGAAGGAAGAAAGAAGAAACGAGGAACAAGTGGCAGATCAAAGGAGAAGGAGAAACAGAGACAGAGAGAAGGGGACAGACATTGACATGAGAGCATGAGAAACTGTATGAGAAAAAGTGTGTAAGAGAGTTACAAACATTTGGATGTATCTGCTTCATTTTTATTAGTTTCATTGGGGTCCCTTCTCAATTTCAGCTATTCATACGATTTGACAAAATAGGCAATATTCTTTAACATTTGTTTGAATCCAAATCCACGATTCTACTGCTTCATTTTATATACCTGTTAGCAATAGGTGTGGTTGAAACACCTACATTCAGTAATTAGGAGTGGTGCCCACATACTTATATATGTTGTGATGCTGTAAACCCCAGGGAGAGTATTAGTTTGGCATTTGGGTACAGGTGCTATTCAGATCATACATATGGGTCCATGGGGTGGAGCGATTGGAGAGCAGGGTGAGCCAATGCTCCCTTAACCCTGTTCATGATAAAATCCATGTTGGCTTTTTCAAGAGGTTAGAGGTCTGCAGGATCCAGTCCAGGATTACTATGGGGCCTGCATCAGGCACAGGTGCTGGGCATTAAAAAACCCTGGAGCTTGATGAGAAGAGAGACTGTTGGGGGAAGAGGAAGCTCCCCCATGCTCCCATGGCAAGGAGAGGCACTGAAGAACACCATCCCTGAGCCAAGTGAGGCAATACCTACCTGGACCTTTGTGTGCCGTCTGGGGGAGGTTTTCCAGAGCCTGGCTTAACTGGGTCTGGCTGGGAGGTCAACTTAGTGGGTGGTAAGGCTGGTCAGTCTGGACCAGCATAGTATAGTTAGAGAGGGCTCCGATTGGGAGCTATGTTGTTTCTTTTTATGATTTTGTTTTGTGGTGTTTTGTTTGAACAGTTAAAAATAAAGAACTGTTTTGCTGCAAGTTGGTGTTCATGAGCCTGATTGCCCTAGAGGACTGTGCTTAAGATCCTTAACTGTGACATTTTATTGCCCTCGTGATATATATATATATATATATATATATATATATATATATATAGATACATACATACAGTACATACTGTTGATTATTGTTTTATTGTAGGAGAGAAATCAAAGGCATAGTTAAATTTGGTTTGTTAGTTTAAACATAAAAAATAGCCTTGGTCCTTAAAGGGTTAGGGGTGTGTGATACTGTGGTATAAGGCATCTTTTGAAATATGCTTACATTTTACTGTATTGCATATACTTACTTCATTGAGCCATAAGGTAAGTTTCCAAAAACTCTACAGTATGAAAAAAAGGCTAAGAGATAGATTAAGTGTCAGGTCTGTGGAGGAGAAAGGACAATTTAAAAGGATAAAAGTGGCAAATACTTATGAATGTCACTCACAGTAAAAGGTAAAAATGTTATTAGTGACTGGAGACGACTATGCAGTGACATACAAGAAAGGTCAAAGCAAGTGAAGAAATAAAATTTAAATGCAATTGAAGGGGAAAAAATTTTTTGCCACTGATTGGCTGCTTGAAGCGGGTCTGAACAGACTAACGGCTGCAGCTTTCACAAACTCAGAGCTGGAGCTGACTGGAGATGTGTATACCACATGCAGGCAAATGTCTTCAGCCGAACACATCTCCTGTACTGCTAATACCTGGGGTTGGGGAAGGGGCAACTGCGTATAGAGGATTCTGCAGAATCAACTTGTAATAATCAACTGTTTTCTTATGAAACCTGAGAACTGTGGCAAGAAATGGCAGAACTACCATATTTGATCAATTATCCATTTTGATTTTTATCTTCCTTGCTCCTCAACCATTCTTCAGAAACATAAGTAGCCAATTCAATTGTAAACTCTCCAAAGTGACAGACTCCTATTTTTGTTTCTAGATGGAGAGAAATAAACATGGATTTGTGTGTGTATGAGGCAGATTAATAAAAAGAAAAACTGTAAATGCACATTAAAAGGTATACTATGAGGAATGTTTTTATAATAAACTATGTACGCAGTGTGATTTAACAGTTCACATAAACCAGTGAAGAATATAAATGAAGCATTGATGCAATGTTTTCCTCAAGGGTCTTTGAATAACACTGAAAACTATAATAAAAAAGTCTTATAATATCAATGTAGATGGCAAAGCAGCAAAACCAAAATTGATATTCTAAGTGCAACAAAAGGCATGATTGTTATATATCTTTGGCTGTTTGTATGACGAGGCAGGATAACCATGAAGGTTGTTGGCATATGTTTTCCACAAACCCGGTGGTAATTGATTAATTGATTCATCAAAAGGGTTTCGGCAGAACAGCTGCAGTGTTTAAAAACTTTTTTGGCCACTATATATTTAGACCTTGCAGTCTCCCTTTATCATAAAGCATGCAAACGTAAAAAAAAATATCAAAAAGTAGTACTACAGAAGGCGCTAAAAGTGACAGATGTGTTGAAAACCTGGCTGGTTAGGAGACCACAGTATAAATCTTATAAGGTTGACCCTCACTCACTCAGATGAAATAAACATGTCTATGACATACTGTGCCTGCTGTTTGTTCTAGAAAATATTGTTGTTATCTGATATCTGAAGTTCCAAAGTAAATTGTTGGCACTGATCTTTGAAAGCCATAGTCAAGGCATAATCCATGCAAACCACATTTTCTAAAGATGGATTATCCTATTTGTTCTGTGCCGTATCTCACAGCCAAGGAAGAACTTAATGATACCCAAACTGTAGAGCCAGACTGATGAGATGTGAAAAAATAAACAATAATAATGCCAGATCCAGTGCATTAGTAAAGCCTATGACTTCATGGCTCATTTGTTTGAGTTTTCCATTTTCATAGAGCACAAAGATATCTCCCAAAGCATCTGAGCAGCAATAACTGTAAGTAAATAACATACCAATGTAGTAAAAGGTTTCCATAACATGCTGCAACATGCAAAATAACAATTAGCAAACTTTGGTATATAACCATTTCTAGTAGACAATATTATTTATCATTGTCAACCCTTTAGGCAAAGTGCATTAAAATCCTTTAAAACAATATTTATATATAGGGGGGAAATATTTAAAATTGTGGGGCATCTTACATTTGTAAAATAAATATTTGTGATCATCTTTCTTCAAGTAAAATGGTGTATGCAGGACCTTTATACAGAAAAATTATTAATGTATTAGTTTCTGAGGAATATATTGCATTTTGATAATACAATACATATGGATTAAAGGGGTGTGTTATTTCACTAATGTGTTTTAATATGAAAACTCAATGGCTTTGGTTAACAGTGCCAGTTGGCTTTTAAAAAGTGTCTTACACATTTTATTTACAAGTTGCGTACGTTGGGTAGCCCAGGAGGGAAGCAAAGCCAGATGGACACTGGCTTCCACTCCCCCTTGAAGTATACATTCACACACATTCTCTCATTTACACACTCTCACTCACACTCAAATTTTCACTTACGTCACCTCTTCTAGTGCCTCCTACCTTCTGTACGAAATATTTGGGCTAAACTATTATAATGATATTCCCAGTCTCCCTTGAAAAGTGAAAACTAACTTAGTTAGTGGAAAATATTGAGGTGATTTAATAAATATTCATGGCTAAGCATGCGCCAAAATCATAGTCAACACATGCCAAATATGAGCTACCTGTATTAGGCTGAATCAATCCCTTCATTGGAAACAACAAGAGTTATAGTATGTATAAGAAAGTATGTAAAACAGTACAACTTTTAAAACTAGCACTAGACTCAGTGTTATCGCTTGTATCCATAATGTGATTGGTGTTAATTACTGTTTGACTATTTGCCACATTCTGTATTTACTTATTGAATGGAACTCTACTTGTCCAAATATCTATAGATGTATGGACCTCCTACTCTTATTGCAAAAGAAATTCCAAGATTTTTGCTATGATGAAAGGGTCGTGGCAGATATAGCTCATTAACAGCTTGTGGCCGATTTTTAACCCCCTGACTTACTGCATATGTGATTTCCAATGCTTTGGAAACAAAATATTCAAGTAATGTCCAAATATAAGACTACTAGGATTGAGGCTTCACCCAATATATTCCACATTTCACTGCTTACGTGTCCAGGGTATTAGAATACCAGTGTGTGCCTTATGTCCCACAACTGTTCTAAATGTATACATTATTACAAACATTAACTCTCGTGATGCATAGATATATAAGAAATGAGACATTTTACAAACCCAGTGAAACATTCCCAACATTGTAGAGAGAAATGTGTTTAAAACATGTGTAGTGGTTAATTCTACTTTAATTTTAGTATTCACCATCATCACACACACATATATATATATATGGGACGCAAATTGTTTAGTTAGCATAAAAGAAAATGATCCTTAAAAACTTCTTTACATTTATTCACATTGTACTGATAAAAAACAGAGGCATCAAAAATCAAACCATCCTATAGAATTTAAGTTTATTGGTAAACAAAAATAAAATGTACTGTTTATTTACCTTAGTTTGTTTGTTATTATCGTTCCATACTAAAAAATTGCATAATATCTGTATGGAAACTCATTCTAACTTGTAATAAGAGAACAATTCAAAGGGCTATGGGCAAACAGAACTAGAATTATAGCTATGATATATATTGGGGATTAAAAACACAGAGAAATGCAAACTTCAGTTTTAGTGATATTTGACAAGAATAGAATCTGGTATACTATCTTTCATCTGATTTAATTCTCTAATACATAGAGCACACTGTAGGTTTCTGCATAAGAGAGGCTCCAGAATCATAAGCAGTATGACAGCAGAAGACCAGATACGAACATCAATAACTACTTATGAAATCAGATAGGGGATGAATACCTTCAACAGCAGATCATAACATTTCATCAAAGCACAAGTGTATTCCCAGCTCTTCACAAATATTAACCTCTGTCTTGATAAAGCAAGTTTTATATCTGCGGGGGGTTGCACATGAAATACCACAAAGCCAAATGTTAGGTTAGATTCAATGTACTAAATTTTTGTATTTTCAAAAGCTAAGCAGAGAAATATATTATGTATTATTAGAAGTATCTCTGATTTGCTTACTTATACAATGTATTGTTAATAGCTGTAGTTGAGCAGGCTAGCTCAAGAGTAGATTCTGGTGCCAAATGGCAGTATGCAGTTTGCCGAGCCAAACCTAGAGTCTGATTCAGCTCTTCCTGGGGGGTCACCCATCTCTATTACTTTATGTCCCAGCTTTCATGCACTGGAACACCTTCATTTGCAAAGTTATTGCTGAAGACATATGGCTTTGCTATTAGAAATAATTACTTTTGTACGTTTGTCTTCCATCTTTCTGTTGGTCTTTATTATTGGCCACCATTTTTGTTGCACAGAAAAAGGTTGGAAGACATCCCTAATGTTTATATAATAAACCTATTATTTAACATTCTTTTAAATGTAGCAATATTGAAAAAAATACAGTGACAACAGCAGCTTCAGCAACCCATGCAGCCCTGTACCTGGTGTACCTTTAGTGTGTATGATTGCCAGATCTGTGACCTTAACCTCTAAATCACCTTCAACATATTAACCACACGATCTGCCCTTAAATTCTCGAGGTTTATAGAATGCAGGATGTAATCATGAACAAGGTTGGGGTGGGTTCCTAGAAAGGGTCCTGTACATAGGGTCTCAACTGAATGGAGGTATTTTTATAGAAATCATTTTTCAAATGTGTGTTATTTTTAAACATGATGAGATCTTCACTTTACTTAGTAACAAGCACTGTTCACATTACACTGCAGTGGCACTCAAACTACTCCTCACGGACCACAAAGAACCCAATATAGACAGATAAGCCTCTCAGAAAAGTACTGCAGGATATCTAGATTCTGTTCATTTAAAGCTCCTTGAGGAGTAGTTTATAAACTACACAAGGTGCAAGCCATCAGCACTAATAAGAAAAAGTCAGTGACTTTATTTTGTCAGGGACTCAGAACACTCTTAATTTTTAGCAGCAATTATACAAATATAGGCTTTAAAAAAGATGTATAGTATCCTGAATTTCAAAAATGTTAATACTACCTTGAAAAGTAACTTTTTAGACATATATTGTTTAAACATTATATCTGTGTGTTTATATGCATTTTGGGACATTTTTCAATGAATATTTTTACATCTAACCTTGTGTTTGTACTTTATTTAAATAATTATTTAGAAATGAACCTTATAATGTTGCCTTTCTGAGTCTTGTAAACATGGTAGTTATAATGCCATGAGATTATTGTTATTTACTGATTCTTAAAGCATCATATTCCACAGTAAAATGGGTAAACAGTAGAAAGGAAGTGGTGAACACCCTTCACATAACAATTTGGACTTAAAGTTACAAAAGGTGAGAAGGCGTACAGTATACTATAGAAAGAGGCTCCTCTCGGTTTAATGTAGGGGAATTCTAACTGTCCCTCTGCATTGTGGCTGGGCTTTCCCACATTAATTGGTGGGCTACAATATTATACAACCTGTAGAGGCTGTGCCGAGTTGGGAAAATCTCTAATTCAGCAGTTATTCCAACTTGGCTATCTTGAATATTTCCAATCTTCCAATTTTGGAATTCTCTTGCACATTGCTTGAGATTCTGACCAATTCTTTGCTTAGTAAGTGGACTCTACTGTGATTGTAAATAAATGTAGCTCTATTGCACCAGGGCCCTTAGCTTACTAGCTCCGCTACTGGGCAGCATTCAGGTCTACAGAAAAAGGAAATGTATTGGTACAAAATAAGATAAAAACAGACTTTGTGTCAACATACATCACTGTATACACTTAGCAGTGTAAGTTGAATGATCACTGTCTCTTTGGCAGGAGCTTTACAAAACATACATATAAAAAGCACTAAAAATACAATGTATTCATCTCAAGGTTTTGTGAAACTAGATGCAAAGTAAATCAAATTTTTAGAGTAATCAACCGGAACATCTTACATCTAATCATTTTACCTTGTTCAGACTACACCGTTTTTCAGATTATGTAATTGGAAAAAAAAGTTGTTTATTCAAGTCTTTACTTTATATTACAATCCAGACTCTTTAGATTTTTAAATATGGCTCAATAAGATGTATTAATTGTATATAGTTTAGAGGGGCTATAATTTAAATTTTTTGGCCTTTTCTTCATTTGTTCTTGGAATTTTTAGAAACCTAGGTGTATCCCTTGCCGCAGGAGCAATCATTGAACTGTCAGCAACTAAATTGCTGTCTGCAGTGCTGATCACAGTGAGTAGCCAGTGAGAAATTTTTGGGTATAGAAAAAAATAACTTTCAATTTTTTCAAAACAGTTATTTTTAAAGTTTACTGCCACGTTTAAACCCCATTGTCTTGAAAACCCAAATGTTATCCTGGTGTGATACTCGGTGGTATTATCTGGCCTAGGGTAGCAGGTCCAGGGGAGTGGCAGCAGGGGCGGATTAAGACCATATGGGGCCCTTGGGCAGAACAGTCACAAGAGCCTCTTTCTACTTACAAAAACGTAACTAATAAAAGCAGACTGACACACAATATTATTATTTATTGATTTATATAGCAACATCATATTCTGTAGTGCTGTACAATGGGTAAACATAACAAGAAGTGCTTCACAATAAATTGGACATGATCAGTAAATTGAAAATGATCATGAAGGCCCTACTTAACCCCTTCGCGACCTTTGCCGGTTCAGGACCGTCATGACATGAAGGTCACTAAATGACCTTTGACGGTCCTGAACCGTCAAAAAGTAAAATAAGCTAAGAAAGTGATCAACGATCACTTTCTTCGCTTAAACGGCGTTACTGTAATGCCTTGATGTCGAGGCATTCAGTAACGCCGAGATCGGCATCGGGGGCCATGTCTGGCCCCTCCCCGAGGCGTCAACAGCCTCCTAAACTTAAATGGTGTAGCTGGAATGCCTCGATCAGGAGGCATCCAGCGACACCAAACACTTACCTCTGGGTGGGCTGTGACCGCGGTCACAGCCGCAGCTGCCGGTGTTCTTCGCCATCAACAAGATGGCGGCCGCCCTGTAAAAGAAACAACCAAGTTTTTAAAGTTCGCTAGATGGTCTAGAGAACTCTGGCTCCACTTGCAGGTTGAATACAGGTACTGCATTCAACCATGCAAGTCAATGGAGCCCAGCTTTCTAATCACAATGTGATTAGTAAAATATAAAAAAAAAATATATATATGGAAAAAAAAAATATGGAAAAAATTAAAAGTGCTAACATTTAAAAATAATTATGCAGTGATGTCACTAGATGAACCATCCAGCAAAATGTGTAAAAAAAATATATATAAAAAAAAAAGTATTAAAAAAATAAAATAAAAAAAATAAAGTTTATTATTTTGAGCAAGTGCTAAAATTTCTCAAAAATCTCAACAAAGAGTTAAAATAAAAGCACTTCAAATACCCAAGGGGTGTCTAATATATAAAAAAAATGGCTGATGGGGTAAATTGGAGTGGCTGAGCTCAAAGATAGGGCATAGGTACAGACTTTCCAAAATGGACAAAAAAAGCGCACTTCCCAAATGTGGCATTTTAAATCTCAAACAACACGACAAACCCATGCATGTCAGGTATCACTGCACTCAGGAGATGTTCCTGAACACATATTGGGGGGTTGTTTGACAGTGGCATATACCAGGACCTGTATATCTATAACTAAAGTACAATTTGTGTGAAAAAAAATTACTATTACAAAGTTTGACAAAGTGTAGTTGTATAATTGGTGCATGGAAAGGGTTAAAATAACAGCATTTGGAATACCCTGGGGTGTCTAGTTTTCAAAAATATATGGTTTGAATGGGTTAAATTGAGTTAACCGGCTTCAAAGATGTTCCAAAGAGGAGATGGAGGCAGAATGACCAGATTTGTTAAAAAAGATTTGGAAATCATAAAACGCTGCTTGTACTTATTGCCCTATAACTTACAAAAAACAGCAAAAAAACATAAAAACATTGGCTATTTCTAAACTCAGGACAAGTAGTAGAATCTATTTAGCTAGTTTTTTTACTTGCTTTTTTAGGTGAGTAAAAGATTTTTCAAATAAAAGTCATAAAATGTGTTTTTTTTCAATTTTTCACCATGTTTTTTTTATTTTTTTTTATAGTAAATAAGATGATATGATCAAAATAATGATATCTGAAGAAAGCCCATCTTGTCCTGAAAAAAACAATATATAACTTATGTGGGTACACTAAATGGGTGAGGAGAAAATTACAGCTGAACACAAGCACCACAAAAGTATTAAAACAGCCTCGGTCCCACAGGGTACAAAACGAAAAATGAGCCGGTCCTTAAACAAATTTGTACTCTATTTACAAATTTTGAAGACAAGCAGTATAATGGACTTAAGTGTCAGTGCTATTCCTTATGTGATACTATAAGGGAAGGAGAGGTTTGCTATGGAATCTGTTTGGCTGAGGGTGGTGAGTAGAGGGATGTTATTGGGTTTGGTCTGGTTTCCAGTTTGGCCTAGGGTGGTTAGTCTGTTGGTGGTGGTCTTAATTTGCTTATTTTGTGCATGTGATTTGATTTCTGGCTCGAGTCTCACTGAGTGGCTCAATTTCTCCTTTTGTGCAAACCAGATGCTCCTGATCACAGGCTGGGGTTGTGAGAGCCCGGGTGCCCCCTGGAACTCAGGGCCCTGGGGCAGCTGCCCCATTTGTCCCATCACTGATCCGCCTCTGGGTGGCAGCCCCTGTGCCGAATAACGGGAGTCAATAACCTTCTTGGCCTGCAGAGCCATTACTCAATGGGCTATTTAAAATAGAGATCACTGGCCCATTGTACCTATGGACGATTGTGTATGTCAACACATAATTTAACTCTTGCCAGTGCCATAAGTCATTGAAAAAACAGAAGGGCTAAGGGGGCGGTTGGTGGTGCTCCCTGGCATAGATTAACACTGGTAATTCCTGAGCATATCAAGGAATGATGCACACTGGGTGCATGATTTCAGTTTTTGTGTACCCCTGAAAATGTATCTAAAAATAATTTTACTAAAATTGTTGACTTGAAAACCAGATTTCAGAGACTACATAGGCAATTCATTAAATAGCTTAACATTTTCTTTTCATTGTCATCCATCATCAACCCTTAACAAATACAAGATTATTTATGAATCTCATCCTGATAAAAGATTAAAGTGATTTTCACATTTATCCTGACTTATAGTTATATCTAACTTGCTTCCTTGACATGTCTTTAAATGATTACATGTAGTCTAGAAGTTTGCTGTAACCAATCTTGTGTTATTGTGTTGGATGTCTGCATTCACAATAAGATTAATTGGTTTTGCTTCAATGGTTTGCTCATTATAAAATATACTTGTATGGATAGAAATATACATGATATGTAAATATAACTCCAAGGAGAGGAACTAATCTAATCTGTGGATGTTTTGTACATTTGTTTGTATAAATACCTTTAAAGGAAAATGATATCCGATTTAAAGGGTACACTGTACAGATATATAAAGTTATAATCCTCCGTTATACTATAATAGACTTTAATTTCCAGCATGTTAACAAATGCCAGATTTAGATGTTTCAAAAACATACTCAGTATAACCACAGTACAATTAATTTATTAAATTGCACCCATAAACATGACTGATTTGAATTTAAGGCAGCATTATTGGGGCAAATTATGTATATATATATATATATATATATACTGTACATATATACACACACACTCTACTCTTAACAGGTTTGGGGTCACTAAGAAATGTCCTTGCTTTTGAAAGAAAAGCAATTTGTGTCCATCGTTGTAAATTATTTTTTTTAATGAAATATCTTCATAGGCATACAGAGGCCCTTTATCAGCAGCCATCACTACTGTGTTCCAATGGCATGTTATGTTGGCTAAACCAAGTTTATGTTTAAAAGGCTTATTGATCATTTGAAAACCCTTTTGCAATTATGTTAGCACTGCTAAAAAAGAAAACAGACCCAAACTTCTAAGGGTCCCCTCAGCATAACAAGATATTTTGGACAATGCTATGCTTCCAACTTCTTGGGAACAGTTTGGGGAAGGCCCTTTTCTATTCCAGCATGACTGTGTCCCAGTGGACAAAGCAAGGTCCATAAAGACATGGTTGAATTAGTTTGGTGTTGAAGAACTGGACTGTCCCGCACAGAGCCCTGACCTCAACACCATCGAACATCTTTGGGATGAACTGGAACAGAGATTGCAAGCACAACCGGTTTAAATAGTTAACTATCTGATTCAGAGTAAGATAAAGTACATAGTAAAGTCAAATAAAGCTGTGATCGTAGTATGTGTTGAACACTGCTAAAGAATATAAATTAAATACTCACCAATCAGCTAAAATGCATTGTTTTCTTAATGTACTAGCTGCCAGGTGCATGTTGATAGCACAAATGTCATTTGGCAGAATTGTAGTGATGCTACTGACTTTGTCCTTCACAAAACAACATATTAATTGTGCATACCATCTGCACAGTTATTTTATACTGACTAAAAAAAACATAATTTAACTCAAATTTTGGACACGCTTCTATATCATCTTATTCTTCCCAGTAGAGTTTAGATATGTTTATAATTACATAATTGTGGTGCAGCATGCTCAATTTAAATTGGCAGCTTGAAAGAGGTTTGTAACTTTGCTAAAGCGTTGACAGAAAATGAATATTCTTTCCCAAAATGTTGTGTCCTGTGCTTCTCTTTCTCCAGAAATAGCTCACTCTATCATTTAAGGTATGATCACTATGGGTTTTATGACATGCCATACTTGTAACTATGTACCATCAACATGAACAGTTTTCATAATTACCACCAATTTTAAGGCAATTCAAATTGTTTGATACAGAGTTATACTGCTCCAACAACAAACACAACACTATTTTGTCGGAACTGCGGTGGGTATCCAAATTTGTATACAATGTAATATTATATGCATATTGGATATATTAGAATACAATATAAATTATATATTTTTATATTAGCATTATTTAGTTTTGAGATATATGTAATTAAGAAATATTTATCTTCCAATTCCAATTTATTCGAATATCTATACCAACGGCCAAATGGGGCATCTACCCAGTGCCCAGTTACCCCAAATTGCATAAGCTACAGGTAAGTTGGTCTAATTCTTTGTCACTGTCTTCTGTATAAGCCCTATAAAAATATTACTGAAATAAGATGTCTTACCATATAAGACGTACCCCAGTAGCTTGTAACTTGTAACTTTTAATGGTTGATATTAGGCCTTAAACACAATATTCCTAATATTCAAAACATCATATTTACTGTATTAGTACTGTATTATTACAGTAATACAGAAATACAGTATATATCTATATAGATTTGTTTATTATATAATATTTGTTAAGTATGTTGTTTATAGAATGGATCTCGCAGCAGGGAATTTGTGATTTAACTCCCTACTAGGAGTTAAGTTTCTGCATTCCAGATTTCGGCTAGCACTTAATTTGGGATATCTTACACAAGACATGTCAGTCCGTTCTCCCTGTCATCCATCCCGCCTCCCAGACTCATTTAGATTCACGCTGTATTGCCAGACAGTGGATGTTGAGACAGCTACTGTAGTTCCCAACATGGTGTCTTAACAGCTTACTTCACATTTAATTAAATGGAATTGCGATAGATGTTCCTGACTATTAATTTATGCATATGTTCATTAAATTATTTACTATGTCATTTACCAATGTAATTAGCAAATGAAATAGAAGCTTGAAAACTACTTTATGGTTTGTATTAGCTCAATTAGTTTCTAATATTAAAAGTGATGTGGGAACTATTTCATATTTAAGGATTTCTAAACCAAAACAATATATATATACATAACGGTATATATAGTGGCATACATGCCCATCATTGAGATGACGTGGCTCCCCCTCTTCGGCCTCTTCACTTAGTTGCCCTCTCTCTCTTTTCATTCCTTCTTACGTTACACTTTGCTCTCATTCTCTCCTATTCCTCCTTCCCCTTTCTTGCTTTCTCTTTACTGTTCCTGCCCTCTTTTTTCTCTAACATCATTCTTTCTTCTCTACCTTGCATTCAAGCATTGTTGAAGGATACAAGTACATTTTCTCCTGAAGAAGCCTATTCTTGTGGGCAAAACGGGTAGAGAGGACATTGAATTGATTTGTTTGTATTGGATTTATGGATTACAATCTATACAGCAGCGATGACTGGTAACCAAACTCTTTGAGATTACAGAACGGAAGCATAAGAGCATTGCTACCTTACTTGAGGACTATAAGGATGTGTCAGTGGGGAAAACTTCCCGTTCAATATAACATTGACTTAAAGCCTGGAACGATGCCTATGATTCATGCTCCTCGCAAAGTACCTGCAGCCCTATGGCACAAATTAAAAAAAAAAAGAGCTAAAGTGCTTGATAAAGTTGGATGTCCTTGAGCAGGTACATGAACCATGAGAATGAGTTCATTCTTTGGTTATTATCACAAAAAAAGGAGGGTTCCCTAAGGCTGTGTCTGGACCCCAAAGAGTTAAATGCCAGTATTAAAAGGGACCACTACCAAATACCAACACGGAATAAAATTTTAGGGGAGATGGCAGGTGGCCAGCTGTTTACAGTTCTCGAATGCGCCAATTGATTTTGGAAGATACCTCTGAGGAAAGAAATCAAGCACATAGGTGCTTTCAATACGTCACTGTTTCAAGTGTTACCGGTTTCAAACATGAGTGGACGAGAGGCAGTAGAATGACGAGAAGCAGAAGCTTTTATCATTCAGTGTCATTCTAGCTCTTTGGTCTTTTTTTATTTCCACTTTTGACAAGCATAACACTTCAGAAAACGTTCAGAACATTAAAAACAGATTTTCTTTAGATTCACCAATAGTGCTATTAGTGCTCTTATTTACAATTTCAGATACTCAATCTGCATACTCAGTTCTATTGACTCCAATATATATGCAAAATTCACATCCCTGTGTCTAAAGCATATGTTCTGCTGTTGGAGATCCGGAAAAGCGGGGCTTCTCCTGGAGAATCAGCGCTTACTGGAGTCTCCAGGCAAAACCCGGAGAGTTCCCAGGTATGCCCATATATGAAGCCGCATATAATTGAAAATAAGATAGTTTGCATGTGGTATATCATAGATAATTTGTGGCATCTATATTTACACAATTACATCTCATACTAGATTACAATCTCCAGGAGGCGTCAAGGTCACAAAGACTAGTTTAGCAAGTAGCGGATGTTCACAAGTAGGTGAGTACTCAACATAAAACATAAAGATAGGCGATAAGGGCATTACTTAGAGAGGCTTTAGTGAAAACATTAGCTATGTATTACTTATATTCTTAATGTATTACAAAAAATATATAGGAAAAATGGTGGCCCTTTAAGATCTATGGTTACAGGATAAAGGACATGAGGATCATTAATTACTTTCCACTGTGCCTATTTCTCTATTTTCTAATATTCAGTTAGCGCTTACTATGTAAAAACAATACAGATGTTCAATATCTGTATGCGCCAATTACTTTGCTTTCTAACTCGTTATAATGCCACTAGTGTTTTCATTGTCCTTGAATAAGGCCAATTACTTTTTTGTTTTGTCACATTGATTAATATCCTAGGTATAATCCTATTATAACTGTGATATAAAAGTATTAATTAGATTTTTATATGTTGCAGTGCTTTGGGGCTTGTTATATGAAATACCTGATGCATTGTAGGTATAATATTAGAGTGGATTCCATGTTCAGATAAGTTATGAGTTGTATAAAGGTATATCTCAAGGCTTTATTAAGCAAAAACAATCCCGCTGATCAATAGAAAGCATTAATATGATTGAGAAATGTCATTTAACAGGGTAAATTCAAGCCGTAATGATATGGGATTGAGGCAAAGTAATAAAATATAAGGATACTGTTTGCATATAAAAAAAAACTTTGGGCAGGAGTGTGGTTTACATCATCTTTTTTGTGTTAAAGGGGAAGTGTTACCTTCGCAGCTTTCAGCAACTAAATTAATTTGGGCTTTTTTTGTTTTGAAATCAATGTAGAGATAATTAATTTAAAACTGAGAAACTAATGGAATCCGAGATCCGTGCTATAGTTAGCAGACGTATCATATTGATTAATATTAATTAACTACCTGCCTGAATGGCAAAATCTCATAAATTTAGTTCAAATTTGTTGGTTGATGAGGTAAAGTGGGAAGGGACTGTGTAGGAGGGCAGATATAAATGAGTGCTAGGTGGAAGTAACCAAAAATGCTTATAAATGTGATTGATGGTTCTAAGGACCTGTGAAGTTTTTAAGTGGAAGAGACAAGTATAGACATATGAGTGCTGACGCCATTCTCAGTAGCAGCCACAGACTGATGGGAGTGTGAGACAGTCAGTGACCAAGTGTGCTCGGAGGCTCTGCCCTTTTGAGGAAGAAAGAAGACACACAAGGAGCAGCGGACAAAGAAAGAATGCAAAAGTACAAAAAGGAGGCAAGAGAGAAAGCAGAGCAAGAAGAGAGGTTCACAGAAGCAACCAGCAGAGAAAGCAGGGATACATTCAAACAGAGTAAATGAGAGTGTGAGATAATGTGAATGACAGAGTGAGTGATGTGAGTGAAAGTGTGGGAGTGTATGAAAGAGCATAAGAGAGTGAAAAAGGGTGAGTGACAACAAAATGTTCATGTGCGCAGTATGTTTTGTTTTTAAACTGTCCATTAATTGAGTTCAAGACAGTTGCACATTTACACTACCAGCAAAACCTCTACTTTTAGGACATGAATATTGGTGATAAATTAGGCAGGGCAGTGACTGTGCAATGTGCGCACTCCGTACAATGTGTATCAGTTGAAATACCATTCCTGAATTGCTTTTAAGACATTTTCACACTTCGGCTACCAGCAAAACCTCTAGTTTTTCGACAGCATAAAATAATAATTAATTGAGACATATTGGTGACAAATTAGGCAGGGCACGGGACTAATTTGTATGTAGTGATCTTTTAGATCTTGAAAAACTGTTCCTGGATTGGGTTTAAGACTGCTGCACATTTACGCTACCCCCAAAACCTCTAGTTTTTGAACAACACAATAATTAATTGATAAATATTGGTGACAAATTAGACAGGGAAGGGCAGAGGACTGGAATGTTTCTAACTCCCCAGAGTAAAGATGGGCAGGCATTGCCAGATGAAAGTAAGAAGGGGGAAGGACTACTGCTGATGCTGCTACACTATCTCCTTCCTTGCTCTAGGGTGGTGGTTTTAACTGGATGCCTCTGGCTGCCAATACTTGCCCTGCCCCTTGCCTCCACAGCTCAATCTCCCTCCTTCCTCAGAAGAATCAATTATTTATTTTTTTAAATATTGGGGAAATTTAGTCCTGCACCAAGTAGCTGGATGTGGCTGTCTGCCCTGTGCCCTATCTGGCCTCTAGTGCTGCTGTGGCTTGATCTCCTTCTTTACTCTGGGGAATTCTTTCTTTTTTAATATTGAGGAAAATGTTGTCCTGTACAACCCTGTACAATCTGCATGTCTCTGTCTGTAAGTGCCTGCCGTGTGCCCTGCCCTGCCTCTGCTGCTGCGGCTCAGCCTCCTCCCTTACTCTTGGGAATCAATTCTTCTTCTTTTTTTCTAATATTAGGGGGAATTTAGTCCTGCACAACCCTGTACAATCTGGATTTGTCTGCCAGTGTCTACCCTGTACCCTGCCCCTGCGCTTCACCTACCTTACTTTGAGGATGAATTCTTGTTCTTTTTTCAAATATGGCAAGGAGATTTAGTCTTGTGGCAGGATATGGCTGGCTGCCTGCCAGTGCCGGCCTTGTATCCTGCCTCTGTGTCTCAATGTCCTTCCTTACTTTTTTTTACTAATATGGGGGAATTCAGTATACCTGCCAGTGCCTTCCCTGTACCCTGCCTCTCAAACTCTCCTTCCTTACTAGTGGCTTACTAGTGGCAACTGAGAATGTTGATTTAGTAGCTGTTACTGAGACATGGTATAATGAGAAGCATGACTTGGACATATCAATACCAGTGTAATCGTTATATAGAAAGGATAGGGAGGGCATGTAATTGAAGGGGGTGGCTCTATATTTGAAAGATAACATAAAAACTAACCTAACACAAGTTTTTGAGGAGAACATAGAGTCAGTTTGGGTCACATTACAAATTTTGGTAAACACAGTAACTTGTGTAGGTGTACTTTATAGACCCCCTGGACAGCTAGAATAGCTAGATAATCTACTAATTGAGGAAATAGCTAAAATGACATTGAAAGGGAACTGGAATTTGAACTGGAAAGGAGAGGTATTAGCAGTAGAAAGAGGGAAGCGTCCATGCCGTTGTACAGAGAACTGATGACACCTCAATTGGAGTATGGTGTACAAACCCTTACAAAAAATTACTGCAGTTTTTTTGAAGTAATACTGCAGTTTTTTGGACATGAAAAAACTGCAATACTGCACTTTTACTGCAGTATTACTGCACATTTACTGCAGTGTTACTGCATTTGTACTTCACTGTACTGCACTTTTACCGCAGTTTTACTGCACATTTACTGCACTTTTTTTTTTATATTGCAAACCTACAGTTGTACTTCAATGTACTGCAGCTTTATTGCATTTGTACTTCCGTACAAAAATAACTGCAGTAAAACTGCAGTACAGTGAAGTACAAATGCAGTAAAACTGCAGTAAATGTGCAGTAATACTGCAGTAAAAGTGCAGTATTGCAGTTTTTCATGTCCAAAAAACTGCAGTATTACTTCAAAAAAACTGCAGTAATTTTTTCGTAAGGGAATATAATGGAGAAAGTTCAGAAGAGGACTACTAAACGGTTCATGGATTACAGGATAAAACTTACCAGGAAAGGTTAAATGATCTTAACATACATAGCCTGGAAGAAAGACATGACAGGAGGGATATGATAGAACAAATACTGCTACAGCAAGAGGACATAGTCTTAAGCTAGAGGGTCAAAGGTTTAAAAGTAACATCAGAAAGGGCAGTGTATACAGGGAAGGTGTTTAGGCAAGCATGGGATAGGCATAAAGCTAAGCTAGATATAAGATAAGGCCCGGAACCAAGGAAAGTAGGGAAGACTAGATGGGCCGAATGGGTCTTATCTGCCGTCACTTTCTATGTTTCTATGAGCTTGTCCTGTGCCTTACCTTGTCTTGTCTGTGCTAACAATTTATTCCTACAATAAGAATATTGTCTCAAGTAGCACCCGTTGATGTTGAAAACTGAAGAGGGCAGCCAGATGAAACCAAAACCCACTTTAGGCAACGTGGGGGAAGAGTTGTAGCATTCTGCTTGCTCTAACATGTATGCATTTAACATACTTCCAATGACCACTATATGTCAGGTTTACTTGTTTCATCATTGTAAACTTTTTTGGTCTATTATTTTATGTTTGAATTTTCTGTACTTTGTCTTTTGACCTTCCAAATTATGAGACAGTAGGTAAATTAATGATATGTGTTTGCATATATTATTGCATTTTTAACAACTAGAGCACTGAGGATTTCATTAGAGTAGTAATTAAAAAATACATCAGTATGGAAATGAAAGTGGCTAAGTGGGTTAGCAGTGGTTCAGTGTGCTAAGCTTTTTTCTCAGGAGTATTAAAATGTGTATTGGATTTTAACACCTTCCCTGCTGAGCATTCTATAACCTTTAGGATTACACATGATCCATACAATCAAAACATACAAAAAAAAAAAATTCTAGGCTTGTTTTCAGACATATTTTTTATTTTTTTTCCCCTGGCTTTTCTCAGAGGGCTTTTTCATTCAGAAATTAAATTACTTGTCATCCTCATTCACTCTCATGCTCTCTCACACTCTCTCACACTCTCTCATGCTCAAACTCTCATTCACACTATATTTTAATATCTCCCTACCTTCTCCATAGACTGTCTCCTTTCCTGCAGCTCTGCTTCTTCTCTTGCCTCTTCTAGTTCTTCTGTCTTCTTTCTTCTGTCTTCTTTGTTCGCTTCTCCCCTTGTCTTTTGTCTTCGTCTGCTTCTATGTGAACCTGGCCTCCCAGGGAACTCCTGCAAAAGAGTGGATCCCCCAGACACACGATCACTTGATTTGAGTATTTATATATACTTTTTTGATAGAGAAGCTGCTGTTTTGCATCTGTCTCTTCATTTCAGAGGAAACCAATGTGTTCAATGCTAAACATGTGGCTTTCCTCTTTAATGGAACTCTCATAGCCACTAGTATAGTATATAGTTGCCACTCCTTTTCCTTTTGGGCCAGCTACATACTACACATGTAGCCGGCACTCACACGGTTAAGAAATTGTTCCCCTAAAGTGGCCACATCAGTTTCTAATTTTCGTGTTGGGTCAATTACTGAATGCTTTTAGGGAACTTTAATGATGTGCTTTACACTCAAATGGTGAAACCTATGAAAGATGAAATCCAATTATTCTTGAACATCTAGCCTTATCCCCCTCACAACCCAGGCACTACAATGGAGGTCTTGCATGAAGAACTGAAGGCAATTAAATGACAGCTTTCTTTTTAGACATACTGGAACTTACACCCTAAATGTCAGTGAATTAGGGATAACAACAAATGAAAAGGATTTGGGAATTGTTATAGACAGCAAACTAGGAAATAATGTGCAATGTCAGTCAGCAGTTGCTAAGGCTAGTAAGGTATTGTCATGTATAAAAAGAGGCATCAATTTGCAGGATACAAATATAATTTTGCCTCTGTATAAATCAATGGTAAGACCATACTTTGAATATGCTGTGCAATTTTGGGCGCCTATTCTAAAGAAGGATATTATAGCACTGGAAAAGGTGCAGAGGCGGGTTACAAAATTAGTAAAAGGAATGGAACACTTTAGCTATGAAGAAAGTTCAATAAATTTTAATCTGTTTAGTTTAGAAAAACGGTGCCTCAGAGGGGGATATTATAGCATTATACAAATATATTCGGGCCAATACAAACCATTGTGTGGAAATCTGTTCATAAACAGGACTATGCATAGGACACGTGGTCCGCATTTAGATCGGAAGAAAAGAGATTTAGTCCAAGGCAGAGGAAAGGTTTTTTTACAGTAAGGACAATAAGGATGTGGAATTCTGGCCCACAAAGGAAGTTTTATCAGAGTCTGTACAGACTTTTACACAGCAACTGGATGTATACTTGCAAAAACATAATATTGAGGGATATAATTTTTAAATTATGGGGAAACAGCTTATTGATCCAAGGAGAGATCTGACTGCCATTCTGGGGTCAAGAAGGATTTTTCCCTAGTTTGTGCAAAATTGGAAAGAGCCAACTGCGTTTTTTTGCCTTCTTTTGGATCAACAGCAAGAAATAAACAGATATGGTAAAGGCTGAACTTGATGGATGCATTTCTTTTTTCAGCCTATCTAACTATATAACTATGTATAGGAGAAATTATTGTGGATATTACATGATCATTGTTCCAGAGATGGAACAGACAGAGATTGGACCAATATTATTATCTTTTATTTATATTTTATTTATAAACAATTTACGCAGCGCTTATAGAGGAGATGAGAGGGACAGAGAGGACCAGATTCCTCTTTCCCACCCCCTCTGTTGGTCCCACCTCTGTCTGTTATATTATTTCTCCAACTACCTCCCTTTCCAGTGTTTCATGCGTTGCTTATTTTTTTCCTCCCTCTTATTGGTGGAATGGGGGAAGGGGTTGCCTCAGTGGTGTATGCGGAGACTCTTCTCTGTTGCAGAAGTACTCTGAAGAGAGCTCAAAAGGCGAGAAGAATGTATGCAAAGGGGAGACACAGAATTGGTTGTTAGAGGAGGTAGGGAGAGAGCGGACAAGAGTGAGAGGGAATGAGAGAGAGAATAAGGAAAAACCAACAAATTTCCAAAAAACATTCAGAACTTTAGCCTTCGGTTTGGTTTATTTCATTGGGGCTCCCTCTTTGTTTTCCAACATTTGTACAATTTAACAAAATTATTTAAAATTAAAATTTGTATAAATCAGAAGGCACAAGTGTATTACACATGTACAGCCATCATTCAGCCCAGATGAGCTGACTGTTTCTTATCTGCCATTAATTTATATGTTTATATATTTAGGTCAGGGAGAAGTAAATCCAATTGCCCTTTGGATCTTTGGGAGTATGGCTCAGCTAAGCAGACAAGGGCCAGTCTAGGGGGAAGTGTAGGGAATGGAAGGGGGGGAGTAGCCATTGATAGGTTGCTTGATAAGGGGTGGTCTTTGGGGTCAGAAGGGAATATAAGGGGTTTCTATCTCCCCCTCACTTCAGCCACTTTGAAGTAAACAGCTTCCCTCCCTCCCGCTTTTGTATTGTGATAATTATACTTTTGTGTATTAACTTTTGTTTCTTGTCACAGCATGCGGGGGTATCCTTGCCAATCCGGGTTAGATTGAGGAGTTGATGGTTTATGAAAGTGATGATGGGGCTATCCCTCCCCTAACCTTTGGTGTTGGTAATGTATTATGGCCATGTCCACTGAGCTAAAAGCCGGCTAGTGGTTGGCACTATTTGGTGGTAAGGCCTGGATTGGTGGCCGATTAGTTGGTGGGCAAGGGGGAAGGTAATGCACCCAATAGAGTTTTGTATGTTATTGTTAATAAAAGTTGGCAAGGACGAGTTATTTGAGATTATATTATATATTTTAATAAATGCTGTGGCCTGTTTTCACCAAATTGTTGTGTGTCTCAGTTATTTGGGGAAGGTT
Source organism: Sceloporus occidentalis (assembly GCA_023333645.1). Lineage (NCBI taxonomy): Eukaryota > Metazoa > Chordata > Lepidosauria > Squamata > Phrynosomatidae > Sceloporus > Sceloporus occidentalis. The sequence goes on along the minus strand of JALMGF010000015.1, from coordinate 16,174,488 downwards.
GGCATGGGCGTTATTTGGTTGTGTTAGGATACACGTTACCCGCTACCTTCACACATAGTCCCTGCATCCCCCATACAAAGCAGTTATCTTCTGTCTCTACATACCTACAATTTCCGTCCATTTATATTGACACTAGTAAACAATATCAATTAAACATAACATAATTTTAACATCAAGATTACATTTCACTGATCATTTATCTGTAAATAGCTTTTAGTCTGTAGTGCCATTCAGATTGTTCCAAATCGGTCTACACAATGAAACATAAAGTACTGTATGTATCAGATAAAGCTATTTTTATATGGCATTGACTACATAATAAGTAGCATACAGGGGCCCCCCTGGACGGTTAGGAAGGGGGAACATGACTGCTGGCCCTTTGACCGGGGGTCAGTAGTTCATGGTCCGGTCACAGGTGTGGGTAGCAACATTGTTGCTATAATTTTCTTTGGTGTATAAGGGTGGGCTTACCGGAGCAGGGTTTCAGTCATTCCTGACACTCTGTACGAGCTTCCCTCCCGCCCTCCCCTTCTATCTATGTGTTCTGTATTTTTTCCTGTGCCGGTGTTGGTTTCTTTTATTCTCTTTTAGTCACAGCGGGAAGTCTCGGCCAGCACCTTTTATGTGGAATATCCAGTGGATGGAGAAGGCTTGGGGAGACGAGTTCTGTGGAGGCTGACGGTACCCAGAATGAGAGCTCTTGGTAAAGTGTTGGGTTATCTGCCTGTCGGTAACACGACAGCTGGCAGGATGGTTATGTTTATGTATGGTTATGATGTGCTGGTTCATGACGTTAATAAAGCTGTGGCAACGCCCTTACCCACAATTGTTGTGTTGTGTAATTTTTGGGTGGGATGGGGTTTTTTTTTTTGTGCCATATTAGGCCCTGTGGTCTTGGTTTAAGCAGTCAAGTACACTGAGTTTGGAAGGCTGAAGAATGCTGCATTTATTTCTGGAGAATTCTTACTTGTCAGCTTGTACACTGTATTGACTGTGCACAAAAGGCCTGACAGATCTGAATATTTGTTTTATATTTAAACCCTGTATGTTCTTACAACACATACAGAGCCTCATAGAATCACATTTTATTCACAAAGAATCAAATGTTTATTTCCTGTACGTTACAACATCAAATTTCTGGATCTCTTCCGTGGTCTTTCAACTAGCCTTTATCAGTAATAAAAGGAGATGATATCACATCATATTAGTTCATCTTCTGACCACAGACACTAAAATAAACCCGCAATAGTGACACACTGGAGGTTTTTACACATTACCCATTGACGGCACTCTAATTTAAAAATTATAACTACATTTTAGCATAAATTTATTAAAGGGAAAAATGGCTAGAACAGGACATTTTAAATTCGTCAAATTACATTTTGCCACATGCAACTTTCCTTAGGGACTGTTCAATTCTAACATGTAGTCAACCAACACATGTGAAGTTTCTTAAAGGTGAGATTTCAATTAACTTTAGTTTAAAACAATTAATGAAATGGCAGATATGTTTATTCTTTATTATTATGTACCTCTGTATGTACAGTGTTGGAAATACCTTGTGCCATATTTATAGAAATATTCTGGGGCACGTTTGTAAATATGGGACAATTGCCACACCTTTACCTCTTTGCACCAGAATTGCTCTTTATGAATGTGGTTCTTTCAATGTGTTTCATGGTGTGGGCTTTTTAGAAGCTAAATATTACTTAACTGCTTTCTAAAGGGATGGACACTTGTTTTGATGGAAACAAAGCAACTTGTAATGGAAATGTCACGTTTCTTCCAAATATCAACATATGCATGAATATTTCTTGTTTCTTCTACTTAAGAACAGCAGCTGCTCTGTATGTAACCCTCAACATTTCATATTTTTTCAACATATCCGAAGCTTTAAAACATTAAACACAGCTGTACTTGAAAAGGGCACTTCATCATCTGTTGTTTGTCTACAGGTTTATTTTTAAACTCAGGCTGGGATGCATTTTTGAAATGGCTTAATGTGGTAGTGTGTAATATACAAGAATTCTATAAGCATTACATTATTGAAATTGCATTTTATTTATAGAGCTCAAGCAGAATCTATAGAATTCTAAAGTAGGTTTGTTTGATAATCACTATACATATTGACACTGGCTCTGACCCTCTTAACATCATGTATTTTTCACAAAACAACAATTAAAAAATATCGAAAGAAAATCCGAAGGGAAAATAGGTTTGATTTTCTTTTCTTTGTAACACAGCTCCCTGCAAATTCACAACTAACGTACGTTTGGTTTGCTGGTACACGGTGCACATACAGCACATTTATTTTGAGTAGCATGCAAGGTCAGATTAAGGACCCTGGGGCCCTGAGGCACTTATACATTTCTCATACTCAACTTTTTCCATGTCAACAAAAATAAAACAAAATGAATGTAAAATAGAAAATAAAAACATTTATTGCAAATCCCTTCATGATGTGACAAACTGTTAAAGTTAAGCGTTGGAGTCACATTCTCATTGGTTTTAATGGAAGATGCTGTATGCAAACTTTGAGGTATACCCTCTGAAGTAGGCATTTTCAGAAGCCGGCAGAAGAGTTACAGTTTCAACATACTAGATTTACAAAATCCATAGCACACATGGTGAGGTGTTTTTAAAGAACTATCACTGAATTAACTAGGCATTATGAATGGCCAACCAAACTCATCTTGGTAAAGAAGTTTACTGAGATTGACCTGTCATAATGTATAGTGTATGGGTGGGTTGAAACTCCAAGCTCCTGCAAACCTAGTATGTCTTTTCAGTTATGTGAATGCAGTGTACACATTTTCCAAGTAATCAAAGTCTGAACACAGTATTAGAATTATTTTAAATATGACACTTGAGTTTTAGAAAGTGGTCGATCCACAGTCTGTTGAAACAGTAATAATTGTCATCATACAAATCACCTTTGGCCTACCTGTAATTTTTTATACAAGACAGGGGAAATTACAGGCTTTTTATTGATGTTCAGAAATAATTTGCTAACATAATAATATGCTACAGGAAGGTGAAAATGTTTGGAACAGATAATTTTTTATTTGACTTCGTAATTCTTGCCCTGGTTTTCTGAGCATCTCGGTGACCCATAATAGTCCTCTTCACATAATCTGGAAGAACTAAATAGGGTGTTGAGTGCATACATGGTAACCATTAAATTTTTTCATGGGCTACCAGCATATTATTACCCCCTTTCACAGATAATTGTTGCTAATGTTAGATAGTATCCAATATGCCCTGAGAGCCAATGCTCTCTTTAGTTTTGCAGTTACTTGAATGGAAACATTTATGAAAAAGGCAAAATAACCCCCTAGTTGCAGGTGTATGTTTCGGGTCTTCAGACAACACATTGGCATGAAATACCAACTCCTTTTACATATGATTCAGTGCCTAATTAGGAAATATGTAGCTGTCAGCTTAACCCCTTAACGACAATTGCCGGTCCTGGCACGACACGGAAAAGCATGTGCTTTACGACAATTGACGTGCCAGGACCGGCACGTCTTTAAACGGGTGCAGAAAGCGATCTGTTTTCGCTTTCTGCACCCAAAAAATGTTGCTGAATGCCTCGACCTCGAGGCATTCAGCAACGCCGCTATCGGAACGAAGGGGCCATCTCTGGCCCCTCCACGGGGCGTCAACATCCGCCATACTTTGTATGGCGGCGGACGCCCGTATTAAAAGCGTTTAGGAGGCGATCGACGATCGCCTCCTAAACTTAAATGGTGTCGCTGGAATGCCTCGATCAGGAGGCATCCAGCGACACCAAACACTTACCTTTCGATGGGCTGTGACCGCTCCGGAGAGCGGTCACAGCCGCAGCTGCCGATGATCTTCGCCATCAAGCAAGATGGCCGCTGCCCTGTAACAGGAACAAACAAATTTTAAAAGTTCGCTAGACGGTCCAGACCATCTAGAGAACTTTGGCTCCACTTGCAGGTTGAATACAGGTACTGCATTCACCATGCAAGTCAATGGAAGCCAGCTTTCTAATCACAGTGTGATTAGTAAAAATAAATTAAAAAATAAAATAAAATTTATAATAATTAGAAAAAAAATTGTAAAAAACTAGTAAAATGTAAAAATCATTTCCCACTGATGTCACTATCAGGGGAACCTCCAAGTTGAAAAAAAATGTTAAAATTTTTTTTTAAAAAAGACAAAAAAAATATATATATATATAAAAAATATATTTTTGTGAGCAAGTCCTAAAATTAGCATATTAGCTTAAAACAATTCTCGCATGGAAAGAGTTAAAATACTGGCATATTAAATGCCCGTGGGGTGTCTACTTTTAAAAAAGGTATGATTTGATGGGGTAAATTGAATTGGCCAGGTTCAACAACGTCCCAATTAAGACCGGGGGAAGGATGGCCACACACCTAATTTCCAATTCGAAAAATGCACACGTACCAAATGTGGCCTTTTAGTTCCCACAAAAATGACACACCCATGCATGTGGGATATCACTGCACTCAGGAGATGTTGCTGAACACATTATGGGGTGTCGTGTGACAGCGGCATATACCAGGAGCTGTAAATTCATACATAAAGTAGGTGTGTGTGGGAAAAATACACACACAAAAATACTACTGCAAACTTTGAAAACATGCTGGTGGTAAAATGTGTGCATGCAAAGAGTTAAAATACCAGCATTTAAAATACCCTGTGGTGTCTAGTTTTGAAAAATATATGGTTTTGTTGGGCACACTGAAATGGCCCGGCTCAAAGATGTACCAAATAGGGCATGGGCAGTGGATCCCCAAATGCCAAAGTTCAACATTGAAAAATGCGCATGCCCCAAATGTGGCCCTTTTGCCCCCAAACGGCCAGGCAAAATCCTTCATGTGAGGTATCGCTGTACTCAGGAGATGTTGCTGAACACATATTGGGGTGTTTTGTGATAGTGACATATACGAGAACTTTTTAATTCATACCTGAAGTAAAATGTGTGTGGAAAACCAAATGCAAAAAAATGACTACCACAAAGTTTGACAAAGACTGGTGGTAGATATGGTGCATGGAAAGAGTTAAAATACTAGCATTTGAAATACCCTGGGGTGTCTAGTTTTCAAAAATATATGGGTTTATTGGGCACACTGAAATGGCCCGGCTCAAAGATGTACCAAATGGGGCATGGGCAGTGGATCCCCAAATGCCAAAGTTCAACATTGAAAAATGCACATGCCCCAAATGTGGCCCTTTTGCCCCCAAACAGCCAGGCAAAATCATTCATGTGAGGTATCGCTGTACTCAGGAGATGTTGCTGAACACATATTGGGGTGTTTTGTGATAGTGACATAAACGAGAACCTTTTAATTCATACCAGAAGTAAAATGTGTGTGGAAAAACAAATGCAAAAAAAATTACTACCACAAAGTTTGACAAAAACTGGTGGTAGATATGGTGCATGGAAAGAGTTAAAATACTAGCATTTGGAATACCCTGGGCTGTCTAGTTTTCAAAAATATATGATTTGATGGGGTAAATTGCATTGGCCGGGTTCAAAGATACCCGAAATGGCACATGAGGGGAAGAATTACCAGATTTGGAAAAAATGGCTTTGAAATAGCAAAACGCTACCTGTACTTATTGCCCCATAATGGGTAGAAAAAAGCAAAAAAATATAAAAACATTGGGTATTTCTAAACTCAGGACAAATAGTAGAATCCATTTAGCAGGTTTTTTCATTACCTTTTATAGATGAGTAAAAGATTTTTCAACTAAAAGTTAGAAACAGTCATTTTTTTCTAAATTTTTCACCATATTTTATACTTTTTTTAGTAGTAAATAATATGATACAATCAAAACAATGTCATCTAAAGAAAGCCCTTTTTGTCCTGAAAAAAACAATATCTAATGTGTGTGGGTTCAGTAAACGGGAAAGAAGAAAATTACAACTAAACACGAGCAGCGCAGAAATGTTAAAACGGCCATTGTCACGAAGGGTACAAAAAGTAAAATCAGCCTTTGTCACGAAGGGGTTAAAGGTGAGAAAGCTGGCATTCACAATTTGAGTCTTGTTGTCAAGACTTCCAGCCAATTTAGGACTGTAGCTTTAGCTGATGCACATCAAATATTTTCAGTAGTACAAACATGGTACTGAAGCTTTATAATCATACTTACCAGGGTAGGCTACCTGGAGCTTTTTTGCAGGAGTGGCTTAGTAAGGATTGCTGGAAACAGGATAGTTGTGTGGAGACAGAGCTAGCGACACATAGGGATTGGGCTAGCCCCAGACAGGCTTAAGTGTGAATAGGAGGAGAAGTGGATGTAGAGGGGACATGGTCAAATACCACTGGGAGCTTGGATATGAAATCATAGCTTGGCATCCCACCTCACTTAGCCCTATACACATAAAAAAACACAATGGAGCATGATAATCAGCAGCACTGCCGGACCTTCTTACTTATGGGGCCAGGGATGGGAGACCCACTTGCCCCTGTTTAAGGGCAGGCATGTTCCAATTCTTGTGTGCAAGTCAGATTAACCCATGCAACCAGGGCCAGATTAACCAAACAGCACATGGAGCAAACATTGGTGGCATTTTTAATTATGGAACAAAATTTGTTGCCGGGTGCCCACATTTGCTCTCATTCACACTTAATCTCTCACACTGTAACGCACTCTCTCACTCTCTCATACTCTTTCACTCTCTCTTTAATGCTCTCTAAATGTTTTCCTCCCTTTCCTATTCTACATCTTTTATCTTATATCTTCGTCCTCATCTCTGTGGACATAACCTGGCGCAAACTTCCACCAAAATGGCGGAGCTTCAGGTGACATCCTCTCCCCGACTGGAAGATATAAGACTAAAGATAGAATATAAAAGAGAGAAGATGAAAGAGAGAAGATAGAAGACCAAGAACAAGAAGATGTGGAAGTGTTCGACAGAGAAGGTAGGGAAAAATGTAGAGTGTGTGAATGAACAAGAATGAGAGTGTGAGAGAGTGTCAGTGAAAGGGCCCACAAATTTTGGACAAATTTGCAATTTATACGAATCTGAATGCACAAGTCTAATGCATATTACCTGATTAATCCAGTGCTGTCCATTTGCACACAGGCAGAAAGAGTGGGAGGGCTTTGTGTGGGATAAATAATTTTATGTTTTGACCAGCATTTATTTTTTGCCAGTTGTCCTGATATGAAAGGAACAGCCTTTTGAAAAGGAGTTATGCCTCAACTTGTCAACAGTCCTGTCAAATGTCACAACAGATTGGCACTTTATTGGCTACACATGAGCAGCACTGGTTTTACTGTGTGCACATATGAGGTGATCACGTCTTAGATTAGGTGAGGATAATGGATGTCAATATACATATAATGGTCCTAACATAGTAACATAGTTCATAAGGTTGAAAAAAGACCAAAGTCCATCAAGTTCATATACCTATTGTGTCCCTACTGTGTTGATCCAGAGGAAGGCAAAAAACCCTTATGAAGCAGATGCCAATTGCCCCACCGGTGCGGGGGAACTCTGATCTCTGACAGTCGGGGAAGGTATCCGCGACGGACGCAGACAACCCCCGCTGCTAGCCACACCTCCTTCCGGCTGCAGCGGACGTTGTCTACGCGGATCGCGTAGACGTCAACCCGCTGCCCCGGCAATACAGCAGGAAGCACCGGTAAGTGTGTGGGGGGGGAGACAGGAGGATCCAGGTCCCCTGCAGCGGTGCGGGGGATCTGGATCTTAGTCTCATAATCAGACCTCTATTTGAGGTTTGATTAGAAGACGACCCCGATTAGAAGACGAGGGGTATTTTTCAGAGCATTTGCTCTGAAAAAAACCTTGTCTTATAATCGAGCAAATACGGTATTATCTACAAAATTGCAGTGTTCTCTATGGACGGATGATATAAATCAGAGTTTTTTAAATACAGAATCAATGAAAATCCTGTTTAACATCCATTCGAAATACCTTATTGGCCCGAATATAAGCCGAACTTCCCCCACCCACTTTAGGTCTTTAAAGTGGGGGTGCGGCCTATATTCGGGGTTTAGCATAGGGTTGCGTTCCGGGCACCGGGCGGGTGTTTTTTTCTTTTTCATTTATCCCTCCTCTCCGGCAGCCGTGGATGTCTGCACGATGTGCTTAGACAACCTCCGCTGCCCGCACTTCCGCCGGACTTCTATGGTGGAACACTGGCGTGACATAACCTTCCATTGCTCCACCATAGAATCCCCGACGGAAGTCGGGCACCTTCGTCGGTGCTTCTCCGTCATAGAATCCCTGGCGGAAGTGCCGGCAGCGGAGGTTGTCTGCGGGCATCCCACAGACATCCACTGGCCGGCCCTGCTAGACACCAGGGACTCTGGGGGTGCATTGGTAAGTCAGGGGAGTGGCACTTCTAGGAAGCAGAGTGGCATTTTAGGGGGCAGAGTGGCACTTATGGGGGGGCAGGTGGGCATTTCTAAGGGGCTTAAAGCATATCTGGGGGGATCAGAGTGGCATATCTAGGGGGGGCATAAAGCATATCAGGGGCAGAGTGGCATATCAGGGGTTATAAACCCTATCAGGGGCAGAGGGGCATATCAGGGCGCATATCTATAAGTAAGGTGCATTATAAATTAAGGGGGGACCTTAAAATGGCTATTGGTTTTCTGTTTAACCTATATATATAACCTATGCTGACAAACTGTATAACAGATACCAAAAATGTTACAATACATGTATTCCTGTCCATTAGATAAAATACTGTTTTACCATTCCACAAATGGAAACATATATGTTTTCTTTAAAATAGTGCGGCCTATAATCGCGTGCGGCCTATATTTGAGGTATGTTGGGATCAAAGTTACAGTACATTCTACTGCAGTGACAGCAATCACTATGTGACCAAATGCATTGACAGCTGAGTATACATTAATAGAAATAGACATTAAAGTACCTACATTATATCTCTAAAATGGTCATGCAATTAATAATTTTATAACATCTTAGATATCGTGTATACCCTTAGATCTAATTGCAATGAAGAGTTATTCCAATACTGGATGAAAAATGATTGCAATGATGAATTAACTTTTAATTTCAATATGCAGACAGAATTATGTTCTTGGAAAATAGATGAATGGTCTCAAGGGCTTCACATATTTTCTGTTTTGTTCTTCATGTTTTTGCGTTGTTGCATTCTGGCAGTTTTGTTTTTTAATAATATTAAAAAAAGTATTAACACGTAAACCCATTTAGTTTAAAGACATTTGTTTTTGGAGTGCTTAGATTTGATAAGGAAGCTGTAGTTGCATACTATTACACTGTAACAATGGGAGATATAAAAGTTTTTTTAATCTTTTTATTTGCAGATTTCTATTCTTTTTCAGCTTATTTTTTATCAATATTACAAGGTTATGTGGACTACTATTATTATTATCTTTTATTTGTATAGGGCCAAAAACTTACGCAGAGCTTTTTATAGTACATTCAAAGAGTATGACTATACTAGATTTAAAAGACTAAGAAAAATCGATATATTAGATAAAGAGGTCCCTACTTGCACGCTTACAATACCCCTATGAAGAACCAAGCCAGTGGGCAAGAACCAGTGAGCTCTCCCTACTTCAGCGATGGTGAGCCTATGGCACGCGTGCCACAAAGGGAATGCCTAGACCCATGTTGTGGCACAAGGCCAGGTTGCCAACTGACTGGTTAATTTTTAAAATTTCCTTTAAGAGACCTCCCGCTCTCTTTAGTTTGGGTGATTTGAAAAATTAACCAGTTATTTTCTCCATAGTGAAGCACCGGCTATACATATTACATATATGTTCAAACACCTTGCACCCATCCTGTTTAATCTAAATATACTTATATACATTTAGATTAGTATTCATTAATTACGTGATTACTAAGGTAGTGACACAAGCACATACAACAAGATTTATTGATGATTCTTTGAACATATTTCTGATTAACACTCATTCTGTTATTCCAGTCCTCCACACCCTCTGGAAGGTACATCCGAATCTAGAAAAACCACCAGGGAGACCACTAATGACAAGGACTGAATTGGTATTCCAGCCCCTAGCCTCTTAGATAAGATTTTAAAACAATTAGTTGTGAAGGGTTTATCATATATCAAGGATACAAAGAATATCCTTAAAAATATTTATAACATGAATAAAAAAACCCTTATGTTACATCCATATCTATTCTGGATGTTGGGTCTGGGTAGCAAAGGAATACCTGTATCATTTGTAGAATTTGCATTTTTGTATTGAATTTATTTAGGCATTAGATCATTTTTCTATGAACAGGTACAGGGTACATATATGGGGGGCCAATATGGGTCCCACGTATACTATTTTTTTATGATGAACTTTGAGAATATTTTTTGGTTTTTTAATAATTATTTAGCTAGTGGTTCACACATGACTTCTTTCTGCTATGGCAAGAACTTAAACAATATTGAAATAGTAGACATGCTAGCACTTAATTTACCGGAGAGGCTGATTGCAACATAGTGAATTTCTTGGATAAGGCAGTTTACAAATCTACTGAAGACCCATTGACCCCAATAGTTTGCTATGTTCTAGAAGTTTTCATCCTGAAATATAGATTGGCAGATTGACTTTATTATCTATTAGATTGGATTTTATGCAAAGGAGGTTCAAGAAAAAAAAAAGGTTCTGCCAGAAGGTTCTTCATACAACTTTATGTAAGGTGGAACAAGCTAAGAGGGATAACCCTAAATGGTAAGGTATTCCCTTTGTCTGGACAAACCTTTTACATTAAAGATTGCTACACATGTCTGACTGAGTTTACCTTCTGAATGTTTGTTTACCTCATGTAGTTTACCATGTGGGTTGGATTATGTAGGGAAAAACCTTGAAAGAGCGAATTTCTCAACATTAAACCAATGCTTGGAATAAGAACAGCGACTCCGCAGTCGCAAGAGAACTTGCATGCCAAGTATCACACCTAAGATACCATATTTTGGAGCATACCACAGCATACCACTGTAAATGAGAATGAGACTCCAAAATGTTTGTGACATGGTTTTGGTGCTAAAATAATTATGGGTGACACAAGTGCATCAATGAAATAAAGGTATATAGTACACTTAGGGAGCAGGGAAACTTTGCTACATGCAGTTTAAATTCTTGAAACAGGGCTGGTTTGACTTTGGACCACCCACTTGCAGATGCAAAGGTCAGAGGGGGTCATATAACCCAATGTTACATGAGCCACAGTAGTATCATGGCAAATTGCATGTGCAAGCTGATCTTTAGATTTGCTCAGGCTCTACATGAGGTGTGTGTTACATCAAGTGAGTGCATGTGGAGGGGTGGTAGTGTTAGAGTAAGTGTGTGTTACTGCTTGTAGGAGTTAAAGTGAGTAGGGGGCACTTGGCTTTACTTTCCCAGAATGTGCTGCCCTCCCCTGCTTTTATAAAGCTACAGCTGATTAGTCCAGCACCTTTTTAACATGTTCACCCCAAACAGCATTCCATGCCATCATGCCGAATGGAACATTGCAAGTATGTCTTTTGTTTTGCACACCCTTGCACATTTTTTTCCCACTGGGTGTAAATGTCATGTTAGTGACAACTTGTAGGTGGCAGATAAATTTCATAAAATTCCTTTGCTTCATTTAAGGCAGGATTGGGTCTTCCCATTTTTAAACACCTTTTGATGTCATGCAATTCATGAATGCTCCCTTAAATTCCTGTTAATAAATAGACAAATACATCACTGGATGGAATGTAGGCAAGTATTAGAAACTATGCTATGTGAGTAACATGCTAGTCATATAATTACCTGATTACTGTAAATGCTTGTAATCAGGGAAACGGTTTTTGCTTCCTAACTTGTGCCTCATTTGCCTAATTATAAACAACCACTATAATTAAGGTATTTCAAAAGTAGTAAATAAACTATTATCTTGTGAAATAGTAATGGCTTATTCAATTCTTTGCTTCTATTTTGGCCAGTTTTATAATATAATAGAAGTATGCATCTGTGGAAACCAAAAATAGCAACTACACATCATTAGAAACAAACTTTAAATATGTACCTGTTATTCTGTGAATATTGGGATATTATGTGGATATTTTTTCATATATGTGGGTTGCAGTTCAAATTTGCACCAATGTTAGATTTATTTAAAAAGAATAACAGCATAAATCAGATACTTCTCTTATATGTCATTGTTCTATCACAGATATTTGGCTGGTTGAAGAATATGACTAACTGTGACTTTTGACTAATATTTAATGCTTGCCTGTAGGAATGAATAAATAAAAGTTGTATACAGTTCTTAACTTCAATCCTCAAGTACCTTAAAAAAGCAGGCCATTTTGTGTCCTTTTTGTCAAAAAGTGGCCTCTGTATGGGACATTAGACAGCATTTGCTGGACAGAGAACTGGCCATCAAAAAGAAAGAAAATGCTGTCGATGTTTTTCTATTATGCCTTAGTTTCTGATCTAATGTGTATTGTTCATAAATTTCCAGGACAATCAATTATTTATGAATTTACTGTTGTATAGCTTCTTCAATCTGTCTTTCATCGAATTACTGAGACCTTTGTAGGTTTTTTCTCCTCTGAAACCATCAACATACATGGCTTATTTCATCCTTTTTTCCTTGTCTTTTTTGTGTCTTTTATAGCCACACTAATTAAATTGGAAAATCTAAGGTTTTATGGAACTCATTTTCATTGCTCCATAGTACGGTGGTGGTGTGCTTTATACCACTCCAGCCAATGCTTGACATTGTGATAGTGATCTTCAGCTTGTGTACATCTGCCCAGCCATGGAAACAATTTCATTAAGCACCTGTCGCACAGTGTTATTTGCTGCCGTTGCTTCCGGTAGTAGGTAGTGTATAGTTTTTAGATTTGAACCTAATCGGTATAGCATTTGTAAAGCCATATTTTATCAGTTTTCCAATTTTTTTTTTACTTTTCCTGAGTCCATGTTTTAAGACAATGTTGCCAATTAGCCAACACCAGTACTACATCCTTGAAGTTTTATCAATTGCCACTAGAATTACTTGTTATGTAAGATAACTTTACTAAACAAAGATAGCATTTACCAGAGCCGTAGCTAGCTCCTTTTGTGCCTGAGGTAAGAATGGTAAATTGTGCCCCCCAGCTATTTTTTTACTGAGGTTATTTTATTTACGCTGCCCTTTCACACTGCCTTTACACACATTTACACATACACGCTGCCTTCACACACACCTGCCCATTAACACTCATATACACATACACTGCCCTTACACATATGTGCCAGTAAACACGCATATACACAAACACAGCCCTTACACACACGTGCCCATAAACACACATATACACATACACTCCCCTTACACATATGTGCCCATAAACACCCATATACACATACACTGCCCTTACACACACGTGCCCATAAACACGCATATAAACATACACTGCCCTTACACACACTTGCCCATAAAGACACATATACACAAACACTGCCCTTACACACACGTGCCCATAAACACACATATACATACACTGCCCTTACACATACGTGCCCATAAACACGCATACACACAAACACAGCCCTTACACATACTTGCCCATAAACACACATATACACAAACGCTGCCCTTACACATACATGCCCATAAACACGCATATACACATACACTGCCCTTACAAACACATATACACATACACTGCCCTTTCACATACATGCCTATAAACACACATATACACAAACACCGCCCTTACACATACGTGCCCATAAACACACATATACACATACACTGCCCTTACACACACTTGCCCATAAACACGCATATACAAAAACACTGCCCTTACACACACGTGCCCATAAACACACATATACACATACACTGCCCTTACACACACGTGCCCATAAACACGCATATACACATACACTGCCCTTACACATACATGCCCATAAATACGCATATACACAAACACAGCCCTTACACACACATGCCCATAAACACACGTATACACATAGGCTGCCCTTACACATACATGTCCATAAACATGCATATACACATACACTGGCCTTACACACACTTGCCCATAAACACACATATACACAAATGCTGCCCTTACACATACGTGCCCATAAACACGCATATACACATACACTGCCCTTACAAACACATATACACATACACTGCCCTTACACACACATGTCCATAAACACACATAAACACAAACACTGCCCTTACACATACGTGCCCATAAACACACATATACACATACACATACACTGCCCTTACACACACGTGCCCATAAACACGCATATACACATACACTGCCCTTACACACACTTGCCCATAAACACGCATATACTCAAACACTGCCCTTACACACACGTGCCCATAAACACGCATATACACATACACTGCCCTTACACACATATACACATACACTGCCCTTACACACACTTGCCCATAAACACGCATATACACATACACTGCCCTTACACACACTTGCCCATAAACACGCATATACTCAAACACTGCCCTTACACACACGTGCCCATAAACACGCATATACACATACACTGCCCTTACACGCATATACACATACACTGCCCTTACACACACTTGCCCATAAACACGCATATACACAAATGCTGCCCTTACACATACGTGCCCATAAACACGCATATACACATACACTGCCCTTACAAACACATATACACATACACTGCCCTTTCACATACATGCCTATAAACACACATATACACAAACACCGCCCTTACACATACGTGCCCATAAACACACATATACACATACACTGCCCTTACACACACTTGCCCATAAACACGCATATACAAAAACACTGCCCTTACACACACGTGCCCATAAACACACATATACACATACACTGCCCTTACACACACGTGCCCATAAACACGCATATACACATACACTGCCCTTACACATACATGCCCATAAATACGCATATACACAAACACAGCCCTTACACACACATGCCCATAAACACACGTATACACATAGGCTGCCCTTACACATACATGTCCATAAACATGCATATACACATACACTGGCCTTACACACACTTGCCCATAAACACACATATACACAAATGCTGCCCTTACACATACGTGCCCATAAACACACATATACACATACACTGCCCTTACAAACACATATACACATACACTGCCCTTACACACACATGTCCATAAACACACATAAACACAAACACTGCCCTTACACATACGTGCCCATAAACACACATATACACATACACATACACTGCCCTTACACACACGTGCCCATAAACACGCATATACACATACACTGCCCTTACACACACTTGCCCATAAACACGCATATACTCAAACACTGCCCTTACACACACGTGCCCATAAACACGCATATACACATACACTGCCCTTACACACATATACACATACACTGCCCTTACACACACTTGCCCATAAACACGCATATACACATACACTGCCCTTACACACACTTGCCCATAAACACGCATATACTCAAACACTGCCCTTACACACACGTGCCCATAAACACGCATATACACATACACTGCCCTTACACGCATATACACATACACTGCCCTTACACACACTTGCCCATAAACACGCATATACACATACACTGCCCTTACACACACATAAGCTTACACACACACACTTTCCATACACACACACACACTGCCCATACACACACACACACTGCCCATACACACACACACACTGTCCATACACACACACACTGCCCACACACACACACACACACACACACACACACACTGCCCATACACACACACACAGCCCATATACACACACTAGCTTACAAATACACAGACCTTACACCCCTTTCTCCCCATCTCTTACTTTTATCATCCTCATCCTCTACCATCTTTCCTCCCATCCCATACTTTTCCTCTCATCCTCCACCATCTTCCAGCTTCCTTCTTGTCATGGGAGTGCATGGCTGTACACCCCTTGCAGCTGCGCCTGAGGCGAGTGCTATGGCCCTGGCATTTACACATCTTAGTATATAGGAATCTTAGTTTAATATACTAGCTGAAACCTATCCAGTGGACAGCTCCACAAAAATAAGCTGTTAAAATTCTATTACATAATACATTTGAGCAAAAGTCATTCTCAAACCAGTATGTGAATGTTAAAGTTAATAGGTTCCCATGGTACATCAGTTTCCTTTCATCTTCTCAATGGCATTATACATATCTCCCATGATGAAGTGGGTCAGAAGAACATCTGATAGTGAGATTTGCACTAATGATCTATGCGCATTTAAAAAAGCAATGGGGAAAACAAATGACATTCATCTTTCTGTGCTCTTGTCCTATGGGAGGAAACAGATTCTTTTATTTCAACTACATTTAAAAAAAAACTCCTATAAAAATATCTTTCAACCCCACTGATAGCTTCCCTTTTGAGAAATCCCAAAACATCATGTCTATTGGAAAATATAATAACATTATAAATTCTCTAAAGATAATTTCATTTATGCCCTTTGCATTCCTATTTCAAAGTAGAAATCAGTGTTCAAAATTTATTAGCAAGGAACTTTTGTCTTTCCTTGAAAAAACAAAGAATATATTGAAATTAGCTTAAGTTATTCAATGGTTATTATATTTTATTTTTTATTTCTTTTTGCATAATTGGTATTTCTGATTCTGGAAAAAAGAAGAAAAATATTCTTTGTGTTATATTTCTTTTCGAAAAGAGTTTTCATCATCTCTCATCCTTGTGTGTGTATTTCTTTGACATGTCTATTTTGGCATACATGTATTGTTACATTTATTGCTGGGTGTTGTAAAATCGGAAATGCTACTTCATCAACACCCATTATGAGTTTGCCTACATCTGCAGCCATACTTCTGGAGCTGCATTACATGGAGTACATTGATATTAGTGGCATAATTACAAAAGTCGCAACTTGATGGGGCCTGTCTCTCTAGGGAACCTGGGCTACCCCATCAAAGAGTTGTTCCTGTCTCCTTGTGCCAGTCCAAAATTGTTCAGAAAGGGCCCTTCCAGGTCCAGGTTGGAGAAAGTTACATCACGTGGCCCCGCAGTGAAACCGTGACTGCGGTGTGCGAGCAGCAGAGTGAAACCTGCAGGGGAGGTAAGAGAGTGTGGGTGGGAAGGAAGGGGGTATGTACAAACATGAATATGTGTTTGTGTGTTAGCATACATGTGTGTGAGCATAGATGTGTTGTGTGTGTGCATGTATGTGTAAGTGGTGTTAGATGATGTTTGTGTGAGCATGTATGTGCATGTGTTGTGTTCTTGTGTGAACATGAATGTGTATATAGAAGTGGTATGAGACCGACTGTGTGTGTTATGAGTGTGTACGTGTGTGTAAGTGAGTATGAGTAACTGTATGTGCTAGCATATGTATTTGTGTTAGCATATGTATGTGTACCAGAGTGTATGTTGCAAGGGGCAAAGAAGGTACAGTCAAGCTGTTTGGGGGCAATGACGGCACAAACAGGCTGTTTGAGGGCAATGATGGCACAGACCAGTTGTTTGGGGGAAAATATAGTACAGGCAGAGTGTTTAGGGGGTTAGGGGGTTAGGATGGTACTGATAAGCTGCTTGGGGACAAAGGTGGCATTAGTAAGATGTTTTGGGACAAAGGTGGCCCTGTGGGACATGTTGCCCAGGCAATTTTTGCACAGGAGCCCTGCAGTTTCTAGTTTGATATGATATATTCCAATGTTCCCGGTTTAAGCGAGAGAGCTTAACAGCTTAACATCTCAGGAAAAGGTATTTTTGGCCAGTCAGGAGGGATATTCAGATCTCTCCAACCACCCATGGCACCCTTGGTGCAACCCATCACAAAGGTGCATCCTGGTCATATAAACCTTTTATTAAATAACTTGAAAGCTATTTAATAAACCTAAAACTGCTAACACAACGCATATAATGTTTTCTAATGTATTTCTTGATGTAAAGTTTTCATAGGGAAATCATGTAAATGCTAAATCAAGTGTGGATGTAATTGTGATGTCAAATTTGCCTTTAGGACAAAATTAAAAGATGTATATGTCTGTTTTTTTCATGTACAATTTAAAAGTTAGGGCTATTGGACTTTATCTGTGTATTTAAATGATTCCATAATATTCTTATTGATGTTCACACAAAAATAAAGAATGCATCTATATGTTTTTATGACAGAGATAAAGTACAAAAACATCAATTTTAAGGAGTTTTTTTTTTTAATGATTGTGTGTTCGTGGAACCCGTTTTTGGATCCCTGATCATTTCTGTTTTTATGTCCGTTTAAATAAACACGATATCAAAACCCTAATTTCTGATCAACAAGGCAGTAGGGTGCTAGTGAGGTCATAAATATAGCGTTGCAGGATATTATATAGGTTTAATCAGTTTTAAAACTGCATGTAGTGGTTTCACTATTTCACTTTTTCAAAATAGTATGATGGCAGCATATCTTATAGCAAAAACAATTTCCTATCTCCAGGTTGCGTATACTTTAAATATTTTTTTTCTTTTCTCCCATAACACAGAACTACAAATTATATGAGCAAGCTATTAAGGTTGTTTATAGCTGTTTCTAAAACAATGTATATGATTCATTAGGAAACCAGTTCTTGTTATAGCT
The DNA here is from genome assembly GCA_023333645.1 of Sceloporus occidentalis. NCBI lineage: Eukaryota > Metazoa > Chordata > Lepidosauria > Squamata > Phrynosomatidae > Sceloporus > Sceloporus occidentalis. Next base: position 16,155,863 of record JALMGF010000015.1, on the reverse strand, counting down.
AGTTTTGCCTTGCTTAGAGATAAACAAACAGAAAACATTTCTAATCTGAATAACATCCCAACAGTGATAACACTTTCAGTGCTGAAGGAAGGTTTATTCAGTTGGCGCAGACAGTTAAAGGTCTAATTCTAATATTTTCTTTGTGTGGGCATGTTCATGTGCATATTTATGCAGCAATGTATTCTGGCCTAAACCAACTAGGTCTGTGCTTAAGCCAGGGCAATACCCAAAGCAGCTCTAGTTTATCATGCCATACAAGTCTTCAGCTCCATGTCTTCTTGGTACAAATAATCGGATATAGTGTCTCTCACTGAGACCCGCATGAGCAACTACCTGTCGGCCCACATTGTGGGAACCTGTGCATGAAAGGATTAATGGGAAAAAAATTGTCACTCTCTCTTCAGGGCCCAAATTGACAACACCTTAACCCCAAACCTGTTCAATCCCCAACCCGAAAACACCACCATGTTCTACCTAACGTTTTAAAAATAACTAAAGAGGATTTGGTAACCCCTGAAAAAAACAAATTTAGCAAAAAAAAGTAAAACTTACAAGTTAGAAAAAACAGTAACATGCTATTACCAAAAGCTAAGAATTAAAATTTTTAGCAAAAAACACATAACTGATTCATTTAATCTGAATAAAATGCCCACTGTGCTTTTTATACAAAAACTGGTAAAAGGAAATACACAAATATACATATAAAATAGTATTAAAATAAACAAGGATAAAATACAGAAAATGTAAACAAATGAAAAGCAAAATAATCCATAGCAATCTCTAGATGTTATAATCCCTTGTCCAACATATAAAGAAATTCAAAGTTTTACTCTCAGATTCTCATTCTGATTGCAATCTTCTTCTTTTGTCTCTAGGAGACCATCTATTTGCTGTATTTATACCCACACAAACTTACACATACACATTCATGCTAAAACACAAACACTTACACATTCATGCTCACAGACTTATACATACACACACTCTAACATACAGAAAAAGTTAGATTTTGCTTTTTTCACCCTTTGTTAACCCTTAAACATAGTTTAATGCAGTTTGTATTATAATTGTATATTCCAGACCCCCTCTTTATTTTGCACGACACAATTAAAAGATTTTACACACAAAGTATTAATAGGTCAGTTGCCAAGTGAGATCTCTGATCTCAACTGTTTCATTGAAAGCCAGGGAGTCTAATTGCCCAAAAGAGTGGTCTGCTCCTATTGGTTGAGATCTGCCAACCAACAACCTGCTGGCGTAGTCATGCCATTGTTAGCAGCCTACTTATTGCTATCTGTGAATATGTAATAATAATATATCTCATGTTATATATTTGCTCACAGGACAGAGTAGGTTGACTTTTAGGAGTGCTCAAGCGCATTTCATATATCTTTACTGTTGCCCAAGTGTGAGATATGGGCTAGCAGTCTAGACAGCAGGCAACAAGAACTATAAGCAAATTTATACACAGCTCTACAAATACTGATATGTCTTCTACCGTTTGCCATATTATTATTTCAAACAACTCAAAAATTCTACTACTAATAATGTTAAAATTAGTAGCATACACACTGGGATACACTGGGATTATTACTTTTAGCAGCATGGAATTGTATGCACGCAAGGGGTTCTCATATCTGTTCACAAAGAAAACAAAGCAGTATTCATTCTTAGGGTAATTGGCCATAGAATTATTCAATAACACAGTAGGATTGCTGAAGAAATGAATGGATTCTGCTTTCACAGAAAGCATCCAATTCAACTTGACACAGTTTATATTTGTATTCTTATTTGGATCAAATGATCATTAGATTTCCTGTGAAATACATAAGTTATACTACCCAACAAATCCTATAAATTAGCAAGATTTTTAATTACTTTTAATAAAAATAAAAGCAACATTTATAACATTATCATACTAGATCATGAGAGTTATCTTTAATGTGCAAGCCTCTACTTATGTCTTCTCCCATGTTGCCTATACACAAACACCCTTATATCATGACAGATGTAGCTTCGACTCACAGGCCAGGCTCAGCTCAGTTGCTCATAAACCACCAACACACAATATGGGTTTGAAAAGGCCACAGCCGTTTTATTTAACGTTCATTGTCCCGTAAAACCTGAAATAATAAACATAGATGTGTTAAAAGAGACAATGAGTTCACCAAAACCAACCTAGCTTGCATGCCTATCCATGCACCATACACCAATTTTGGGAGGGGACATACCAGGACGCCCCAACCCGGACCTGAGGTTCTGAGCACCACTCCTTGCAAGGAACCTCCCACCGGTTATGACCACCAATGATCATACCACCACCTTAACCCCTTGGATATCTGGTAAGCTACCGCCCGCGACTGTGACTAATGCGCAGCACCACTCCACAAACTCAACCACATAAGGGGAGGGAGGGACAAACAACCCCAGGTAACGTTAAACAAAATCGATCCTTTCCGCTGTGATCACCAAACTTAAATATCCTCCTATCAAAACTCCTCCCCTAAAATCCACAATTCCTGCCTTTGCCTAGCCCTGAGATAGAGCTTTCGTTTGATATCATAGTTGGATGATTAGCTGAGAATTTAGAATAAAAAATTTAGTAAAAACTAGCGAAGATTAGAAAAATAAACTAATTTGTTTTTACATTTTCCCTCTGAATCCTCACAAAATTAGGTAAAGTGATGGAAAATCCCCTCCAAGTTTATCAATTCAGGTGTCCTGATTTCAGAAATACCTAATTTATATAGATTTTCCAGACTTTCCCAGCACCAGGGAGCATACTATAAGGTGTACAATTTTGTATAATTTTTATGCCTAACGTGTTTGGGGGTTGTGAACGGAGGAGGGTAGTAAGTAAGGAAGTAAGGTTTTTTAATAATTTTTTTATTATCTTTTTTTATATATTTAAAAAAAAAAAAATTATTTACATTTTTTTACATTTGTTTTGTATTTTATATGACATCACAGCTCACATTATAATTTTTTTTTGTATTATTTATATTATTATTTTAATGATTTATTTAATATTATTTTTTAAATGAATTACATTTTTTTTCCCAGCTTTTCTCTTTCAGGACGGAAGGGGGAGTGGTTTCTCACTCCCCTCCCCGCGATCCCCCTGCACCGATCGCAGCGTCTCTGTGCCTCATCGGAGGACTTCCGGGTTACGTCAGCAGTGACGCAACCCGGAAGGGAATGCCCGATCGCGCGATCGCACAGTTTCAAACGCGCGATTGGGCATTCCCTTCCGGGGCAGTTTACAGTGTAACAGCTTACCGGCAATGCCGGCTTCTGCTGTCAGTGGGGAGTCCAGGCTTTCAAACGACAGCCTGGTCTCCCGTGCAGCGGCAGGGATGTGTCCCTGATGCTGCACGAAGGGCTGGACGTACCGGGACGTCCATAGGGGTTTCTTAATAGACGTCCCGATACGCCTATAGGGGATTGAAGGGGTTAAATTAGTATGTCTACCCCTGACTTACTAAAAAAAAGCATTCTAGTTCATTCATAGAAATTTCCATTGTGATTGCAGTCACAGCTCTGTTTATAAACTGTTTATTAATAGCAGCTGTCTGTGGGATGAAGATTATCTCTGAAAGGGCATACTACTGACCTCAAAGGCATTTGTACATTGTGATGAACCACTGTTATTTAATGTTGTTATTATTATTATTATCGTTATTGTTATTATTATTATATTTTATTTATATAGCACCAACAATTTATGCAGCGCTTAATACAATACATATATTCAAGGGGTATGACAAGATGAGAATTGACAGCCTAATACAAACTGATACATTAGGTGGAGAGAGCCCTGCTTGCAAGCTTACAATAACAAATGATCTTACTGTGGCTATTGAAAGCCATGTGGCATGGTTTGCAGATGAAACAAAATTAGGTAAAGTAATATAGTCTGAACTAGGCATGACTTCCCAGCAAGAAGATTTGTCCAATTGGAAGTCTGGGGACAGAAGGACAGATGGGTTTTCAAACACGTAAAGTTAGGCATTTTGGGAAAATAAATAAATGTGTAAATTATACTGTAAATGAGGTTAGATTAAGGAATAATTGTATATAATAAACTATAAAACAGTGTTCAATTTCAGTTAGCTGCTGCAAGGGTCAGTATAATATTGTCAAGCATTAAAAAGGTATAAGTCAATGGTAAGACCCTACCATGAATACGCAGTGCAAATCTGGGCACCCATTCTTCAAAAGTATGTGATGGATCTTCAAAATGTGCAGAGGCAAGCCATACAGTTAATAAGAGGAATGCAACCATAGTTATGAAAAATGCTAGAGAAGTTGAATTTTTTACATTTGGAAAAAAGCATCTTACAGGGGATATGATATATACAAGTACATACAGGGACAATACCAGATGATCTCTGATGACCTGTTCATTAACGGGACTGTGCAAAGAGCAAGATGTCATCCATTCAGACTTAAAGAAAGGAACTTTCTATTATAAAGAGAAATATGAGAGAGTATGAGAAAGGGAAGAGATGTTCTGTCATGGGTGCCATAAAATCCTACAGGTGAACAGACACTGGGGTCACACAGGGGATGCAGCATTTAGCATTTTCAGAGTTATGATTTGAGAAATATGGTTACGTTTCCATAACAGAATCATAACATAAGATCTCCTTTGAGCTGAGAAGTAAGAATAGGTCACATCTCTATCAGTTAGATAGGGGGACTTTGGTACCTGTTTCTGCTCCTGGTGTTTAAGGGGCTTCCATGACAAGGAGAGATAATAATAAAGAGGAGGAGAGATAAAAAGAAAGAAGAGAGATAAAGAGAAAGGAGAGATATAGAAAGGAGAGGAATAAAGAGAAACATGATGAAAGATAAAGAGAAAAGCGAGAGGTAATGAGAGAGAGGAGGTAGAATAAGAAAGAGAAGTGATGAAAATAAAGGGGAGAGATACAAATAAGGAGAGAGGGAAAAGATCAGAAGAGAATAAGAGAAATAGATAGAAAAGATAGATACAGATGGTCATAATGAGAAAGGAGCGATATAACGATAAAGGGGAGAGATAATGAGAAGAAGAGAGATGGGAGAGATATTATATTCAGAAAATTACATTTTAATGTTATGTTCTTTCATATAAGATATAAAATGTATATTCATTTATATCTATGTATACACATTAGACATTTTATACTTCTTTCTCATATTTTTATAATTTTAACATATACTGCCCTTTTGAATATTTTTTACTGATGTGGTCAGTGAGTATATAAAATGTGGAAAGCACACAATTTGTGCCTGCTCATATTCCAGATACTCAGTAAATATAATTATTTCAAATGGCTATCGATCCAGATCATCCTTGTACTTTTGGATATTTTTCCCTTTAGATTACGTTCAATCATCAGAAGCAGAACCGCAAGGAACATATTAATAGGCAAGTAGTTTCAAAATTGCAAGAAAATTATTAAGAAAAACAAAGTGTCCACAAAATGAAGAGTGAATTATGACGAGTGATTACAGTTTACACAGAGAGGGCAGTGAAGCTCTGGAATATCCTACTTGGTGGGATGAATGCAGCATAGCGTGTACAAATTGCCCCCGCCCCTGTAGCTTTATGGGAGCTTTCTGAAATGTGCTTCCACCTGCAGATCACAACCCAAAATTCACTATGTGCAATGCCGGTTATAAAGCACAAAAGCACACTGCTACTGGACTCCGGAGCAGAGGAAGATGGATAAATCATGCTTCACTATTTGGAAGTCTGATGGATGAATCTGTGTTTGGCGGATGCCAGGACAATGGTACCTTCTGGAATACATAGTGCCTACTGTAAAGTTTAGTGGAGCAGGGATAATGGTCCGAGGCACTTTTTCAGGGTTCAGGCTAGGTCCCTTAGCTACAATGAAGAGTAATGTTAATGATACAGTATGCAAGGACATTTTGTGTACAACTTTGTGGCACCAATTTGGGGAAGACCCTTTCCTGTTCCACCTTGACTCAGACCTTGTGAACAAAGCAAGGTCTATATAGACATAGTTTGATAAGTTTGGCGTGGAGGAACTTAAATGGTCTGTACAGAGATCCAACCAGGCTTTCTTGTCCAACATCAGTCCCAAAATTCTGTTTTGGCTGAATGGGTACAAATTCCCACAGACACACCCCATATCAATACCCTTGGTTTTAGAATAGAATGTCCAACAAGGTTATATATGAAAACATATAATTCCTAGTATCACTGTGGTCCATGACATCATGTAATGGGCTGGGACCAACTTTTGTACCCTTCGTGACCAAGGCTATTTTAAAACTTTTGCTGTGCTCATGCTTAGCTGTAAGAACAAGAAGGGATTTCTTTAGATACCATTTTGTTAGCATATCGTCTAATTTCCAATAAAAAATCATAAAATATGGTAAAAAAAAAATAAAAAGCACCTTTTCTCACTTTTATTTGAAAAATCTTTTACTTATCTAAAAAAACTAATGAAAAAAACTGCTAAATAGATTCTACTTTTTATCCTGAGTTTAGAAATACCCAATGTTTTTATGTTTTTTTGTAAGTTATGGGGCAATAAATACAAGTGGTGTTTTTGCTATTTCAAACTCATTTTTTCAAAATCTGTTCATTCTGCCCTCATGTGCTATTTGGGACATCTTTGAAGCTGGCCAATTATATTTACCCCATCAAACCATATGCTTTTGAAAATTAGACACCACAAGGTATTTCAAATGCTGGTATTTTAACCCTTTCCGTGCACAATTCAGCGGCTGCGAGCTGAATTTAAAGCCGCCGGCTCCTAATGAAATTAAAGGGGCTGGCATGCAGCACCGTGCCGCCCAATGGCCATTCCTCAGCACTTCGTCCCACGTCTTAAAAGGGGTGGGACGAAGAGCTGAGGCACGGCCATGGGGTGGCGCGGTGCGTGCACTCCAGCCCCTTTAATTTCATGAATGGCCTCAACCCGCTGCTCCCACCAGAGTGGCATATAGGGGTATAAGGCATTTCTGGAGGCAGAGTGGCATATAGGGGGTATAAGGAATTTCTGGAGGCATTGTCGCATATAGGTGGGTATAAGGCATATCATGGGGCAGAGTGGCATATAGGGGGTATAAGGCATTTTTTTGGCAAATAAAAGGAAATACAAACAAAAAACTAAAATGACTCAATCATAGCAAATGTTTTGATTCCATTATGTCTAATGTATTTAATTTATTAGGGCCTTTTAACACTTTTCCTTTCTGGCATTTTAATACAAATAATGTGATAAAAAGAATGTTTTATAGTTATTTGTATGGCAAATAGTGTGACCCGGGTATGTATAAGGGGTGCGTGTGGGTATAAGAGCCCTAGTTGTTTGGGTGGTAAAAACGCCACATTTGGGAGCTTTGACATCTGGTCCCTCTGCCCCATGTCCTATTTGGGACCTCTTCGAAGCCAATTTACCTCATCAAACCATATTTTTTGTACTGAATGCAGTACCTGTATTCAACCTACAAAGGGAGCACAGAGTTCTCAGGAGGGTCTGGAGAGAAACTCCTGAGAATCTGTTCATTTTTTTAAAGGATGCTGCCATCTTGCGAGAGGCAAACCCGCTCGCAGTGGTGCTTGTGACTTCTTTCTGGAGTAGTCACAGTGCGTCCTGGGGTGGGTTTTCATTGTCGCTAGCAAGGCATTTCAGCGACACCGTTTAAGCTTAGGATGCATAAACAACTGTATTGAAAATAAGAAAACATTAACTTGGGCTAGAAAGCCCTCACCATGTATCAACTGAAAAATAATAGATAAGAAAAACAGTATCAGTGCATTATAAGTAATGGGATCTCAAAGAAAATAATTAGTCAATATTGTATCACAGCAATTAGCTACATATGTAGCATTAGGATAGAAACTACAATAACCATATACTCACTCAGTCTGAAAACTGTATATACTATTATGAAAACCAGCTGTTTTTAACATGAGAAATAAAATAGTTTTTCTAGTTACAATAACAGCTACAATTAATAACTTTATAAATTACACACACAAAAAGATTTTTACATTTAAAAGTGGGCAGCATTAGCCAGGCCAAACCAGACCAAGCTAATTCGCCCACCAGAGTCAAAGGTTCTCACCAGGCTTAATTAAATTTATTCCATGGTGTCCCTGGAAATAAACCAATCCATCACATTTTATTACATCTTCCCCAGCTCATAAACTGTAGAGGAAAAACCTTCCATATAAAAATACAGGGACAAAAAATCTAATAAAATGCACACTACTGGACCAATATGTCAAAAAGAGAGAAGAAAAAACTGTGAGGGAAGCAGATCATTTTGATGTATCTATGAGTGCCGGATCTATGTGTGTCTCAGCACACTAAGGGAATCAGGTTCCTTGTGACTGTGTTTTGCTCTGATGTATACAATATAAATGAGCTTGATGGCTTCTGGTCTGATGAATTTATTTGTAGAGCAGTACTTGCTTGGGCTAAAGGTGGAACGTGCTGTGACTGAGGAATCTTTCTTGGCTGTGGCAGCTTTATTATGATCACCAAGAAGCAGGGCAGGGAATAGCTCACTCAGATTATACATAATGCAGTGGCATAAAACACTTACTACTATGACAGGTAATACAGTAGCCAAGGCTCACCATCTTCTTCAATGTGTCAGACACAGAGAGAACAAGAGCAGACAAATCAGATCACTTTCAGTGCTGTTCTCTTTAAGACAAAAAGGAACCTCCTTCTCTCGCATCTCTACCTCTCTTGTGCAGGGCTGTAAATTACTGTCAGCACAGAGCAGTCACTGCCCTTATCTCCCACCTTCACATCTCATGCAGCCTCTCACTCTCTTTCATTATTTGCCATCTTCCTCCCTCCTTCGCTGCTTTTGCTGATCTGCGTGAAAGGCAGCACATTTACTCACGTCTAAAGGAGGCTGCAGTGGGAAAGTTGGCCCATCCTGCCATGCAGGCTTTCCTGCCTCACTCATCCTGCCTCCCCCATCCCATCACATTAGTTCTGCCATCACACTGCAGTTTGAACTAAGGGATCTGCAAAAAAGGACATTCCCAGGGCTGTGTGTAATCTCCCTGGCTCCTGTGTGTAGATGTGCATCCCCTCCCAGCTAAGGTTCACATCCACAAAGCTCCCTTTAGCTGCTCTCTGCTGTGGACTGAGTGCTGCTCACTGCTGTGGATGGGAGAGCAGTCATTTATACCTGTCTTTGCCAGCGAGTGGAAAACGTACACACACGCAGCAGTCTCGTCTATGGACCGCACGGAGTAGCTGTTCCACATTCCACTAAAGTCTGAACTTTTGCGTCCGCTCCAAGGTTATTCACCTTGCTAAGGTAAGCCGATCTCCCTATTTGTATTGTTCACTTAAGATGTGCTCACTACACCTTGGCATCCCTATTGCCCCCTCTGCTTATGTATTTACCAAAGCACCTGCGTTTGAATTTAACCCATACCTTGTCAAGGCCCGTGTGACAATCGGTTACTATATCACTATTGGTATTATAATCACAGTTGGATCATGATGTCAGCATTCTTCTCTGAACATTCTATAACCCCGCTCTTATCGGCATCGGTTTAAGATCGGGGGTCCCCACGCAGCATATCTGTTCCTGATACGGCTTGAAGTTAATATGCGGCTCACATCTCTCGACAGGTCTGTTGCATCGGGATACTGTGCAAGGGAATGCTTAGCCAGGCAGGCTCCCCTGAGCTAGTATAGTATCACTTACCGTATATCGTGCAGGATTCCCCCTAAGCCTCCGACTGGGATGCTGCAGTTTATAAACAACATGACCGCATATTAGAATCATTACGCATTCCTATTGTGTCTAGCTAATAACAAAAGCTTTTTATTTAGTTATTATTTAGTTTGTATATAAATATTTAAAATGATCATTTATTTATCTACTTACCATGATCTCTAACAGAGTGAGTTCTGCTATTTAAATGTGTTCCAGTTCTTTTTTTTCCAATGTACATATTGCAATATGTATCTAAAGGGTGAATGGTACTCTGCAAACTCAGTTACTGCAGAATCGCAGGGTATGAGTCAAATAAGAAAATGATCATAGGTACAATGATGACCTATGCTTTTTATATTATATTGCGGCTTTTCGTATTCTTATGTTCAGGTTCAATTGCTTAGCAGTCATGTGCTTCTTCCAAATCTTAGTCACCATCTCAAGAAAGGATTTTTTTCCAGCACAGCAGGTAACAGAGATATAAGAGAAGAGGGAGTTACAGAGATGCCTAAATTAAGTTTGTGGCTGAAATTATGGTTGTTGATTTGTGCAACAAAGTTCGCAATGATTATTTATTGTTTAGAGAAGAGAACATGGAAGAATTTAGAGTTCCTGGAATGTGACTGCTTTCTCCTGAAATAATTCTGTAATCATTGCCTCCCAGTGTGGCAACTGAATATAGGTTACAGAATTAACCTGTATTAACAGAATTTATCCCGACATCCATATAATTAACATTTTCCATCTTAGTATTTCATGTACCTAGTTTCACTAAATTAATGCCCCACAGCTAGTATTAACCTTTCTTGTGTAAGTACCCTAATTGTTAATGGTTTAAGTCAAAGGAGGAGAAATGTTAGAACAAGAGGTCATGATCTACTGCTAGAGGGTCAGAGGTTTGGATGTAATGTAAGGAAGTTCTACTGATAAATGAAACAGCCTCAGGTGTGGTAGAGACTAACATAAAGCCCTGCTAAATCTAAGAGAAGACCAAGGGCTGATTAAGGTCCGAGTCTACATCAGGAAAATGGGCAGACTAGATGGCCCATACGGTTCTTATCTGCCGTCAAATTCTATGTTTCTATGTTTCATATTAAACACCATAAGCTTAGGGATGCACGCACCCCAGAGTGAGAAACACTGACGTTAAGAATAATTTAACGTTTAACTGTTATGTATTCTTTAAAATGTGGCTGCTTTAATATTTTATTTTTTTTGTCTGTTGTTTAGTCTAAATTATTGCACATTTACATTCCTAGACATTTGCAGACACCCAGTACACTTTCTAACAGCAACAAAATATTTCTTGAGTAAAATGCCTACAAAATCAGATTTTAATGTGTGTGGTAGGTTGCAAAGTTTGGTATACCCCCTCTCCCGACAGAAAAATCCTTAATATTTACTCTTGCATCACAGAAGACAAACATGGCAAAATGGAAAATGACTATGTAGTTTGACTGCCAAGCATTTTAGTACTGTATTTAAGTCATTATCCCATGGGTAATCACGCAAAATGAATTAGTGCACTCTTTTACATACAAATTACTTACATTTAGTATATGAATACATATGGTCTTTTTATCAGCCCATAGACCAGTGATTGGATGTAATGTGACTGCAGTTTGCACCATATGTAATTTAAATGAAACCGTAAGCATATTTCTTGATATGGAAAATTGCACTGGAAACCAACAAATGCATTTGGTCAGTTTGTACCTCGCTTTATATTTTCTTACCCTTTTAAGTCCAAAAGGGTTCGTAGGAGTGAAAAGAATACTTTTAATTTGTTTTGTCTTCTAATAGGGAAATCCCAATCCTAAAAATAATGTGTTAACAATAATAGTATTTGCTGTTCCTATTGACAGCAAGTTCTGTGTGTATTCTAGGTGATGCACCCAATAATGACAGATTTTAAAATTTTACACTTGTTACTGTTATCATAAAATGAAAGCTGATAAGGACAGTAGAATATTCCCCTACACTAAAAGCATCAGGTTTTGCCATCTTTGACATTGGCTTCAGAAACCACATTTTGATTTTAATACCTATACATCTTAGAATGTCAATGAAAGTGTCCCATGTGTCAATGACAAGATTTTAACAGCATTTGGAGATCCGTTTTAATATTATTTCTGCATTTCATATTTGTGGAACCAGGAACTCATTTTTGCTACAGGTTTTTGGTGCAATACATTTTGTTATATGAAAAAGATTAATATGCCATGTACTGGGGAAATGTAAAATTGGCCTTTGAATAAAAAATAACTGTGTGACTCTAGTCACCTCGCAACTTTCAATTTTCTATTTTTTGATACTTTCACTACAAAATCAATATAAAATGTATTGTCCTTAACTGTAATTGATACAGAACAAAATGTGAAGAGATCTTGATGAATTTTGATTTGGAGAATGGAATTCACCCAATCTATCTCATTAAGTTCTTTATACATGCCCTTTGTAAGAAAAGGCAGTCATACCTATTTTATCAGGGGTTTATTTGCCACATGTGGCCATGTTCATCAACAAAAAGAGACACCCAATTTATGCATGGAAGCTTGCTAAGCAAATTATGCATAAGAATACAGAAGGGGATTTTGCCACAAACAATAGTTTTTCTTATAGAAGTAAAAAAACCTATGGTATAGTACAAAGGACTTTACTGTTCCTTTAAAGCTCTTCTTTGAATTTATGAACAAAACAACTTCTAAATACTGTCTCTAAATGCATAAATAGAGTTAGCAAATAATATTATTCCAGTTAATTACATATATGTAATGTGACAGGTAGAAAAAAGCTTCCATTGGGAGAATTTGTTCTTAATTACCGTATTTTCCGGCGTATAAGACGACTGGGCGTATAAGACGACCCCCAACTTTTCCAGTTCAAATATAGAGTTTGGGCTATACTCGCCGTATAAGACTACCCCTCTACCCAGTATACAACAACCAGCCAATCACGGCAAGCGATGTACCTTACCGGTGATTGGCTGGTTGTTGTATACAAAGCCTGCTTGGATTGGGTGGGTCAGCTCTCCCTAACATATGCCTGTCCACACACACATGTATAGACATACACTGCCCTCAAACACCCCTTCCTTTACACACATATACACGTACACACCAGCTTACAAACACACATATACACATACATTGCCCTTACACACACCTGTCCATACACATACACTGCCCATACACAGACATATACATACATACACTGCCCTTACACACACATATATATATATATATATATATATCTACACATACTAACATACCCCTGTCCATACATACACATTTATACACTGTCCTCAACACACACCCCTGCCTTTACACACACATATATATATATATATATATATATATATATATATATACACGATATATATATATACACACATACCAGCTTACAAACACACAAATACCTACACTGCTCTTACACACACCTGACCATACACATGCACTGACCATCTCACACCAACATATAGACACATACACTGCCCCTTTCTCCCCATCTCTTACCTCTCTCATCTCGTCTTCCATCCAGTTGTGGGAGCGTGAAGTCTGTCATTTCAGACCTCTGCTTTACTGCTCCCTCATCACTACGCGCCTGCAATTGATGCCAAGCGCCGGGACATGACGTCATCCCCACGCTCGGCATCAATAGCCAGCGCATACTGATTAGGGAGCACGGAAGCCAAGGTCTGAAGTGCCAGACCTCGAGTTCCCTAATGCTGGGCTAGTTAGAGGGAGGTCGTGATCTCCCCAACCAGCCCTGCTGATCAGGGCTAGTTGGGGAGATCACGATCTTGCACCTACCTCGGCGCGGCCCTGAAGACCGGCCCAGGGGAGGCGGCTTCTCCGCTCGCCCCTCCCCTAGAGATTCCGGTCTGGCTCGGTAAGTAAGTAAGTATAACCGGCGTATAAGACGACCCCCGACTTTTGATTAGATTTTCATGGGTTAAAAAGTCGTCTTATACGCTGGAAAATACGGAATGCTTCTTAGTTCACACTGTAGTAATTGGGACTAATAAAACCCACACATCACATTTCCAAGCCTTATCCTGTTATGACAATGGATGCTAAGACACTTTACATGCAATGTTTATGAGGTTACAGGGCTACTTAAAGGGAATTCACTGCATTTGACCCCTCTGTAACATCTGATGTCCATCTTGGTATGTGGAGCAAGGGAGCTTACATGGGCTGTATGTTTTATAATATGTTTATATAACTAACATTATATGCAGAGGTGGAGGACACCATTGTGTGTAATCAAATGACATCTGGGTGCCTCCTACTCACAACCACACATTGCTGATGTGTTTATGGCAGACTTTATAGGCCTTCTTTTGCTAGACTAAGACAAACCTACTTATTTGAGCGTATCTAGTTGATTGGTGTAAGCATACATTGTGGATAAATTTACATTACATATGAAAGTAAATCGCGCTCCTAATTATTGACTTGTGGTTGTGTTCCTGACTGGCTGCAAGTACCACGGGCTTAGCAAGATATTCATTTTCATAAATAATTGGCTTTCTATGGACTTGTGTATATTTTATGTAATGGGATGTTGCCATTTTGTATAGATATGTGCACATCAAAACCAAAGCGGTTAGAATGTTTTTTTAATATTATAGATTGCACTAGACCATGAGTGTATAAACTGGGCAATGTGTCTGAATTTACAGACACCTATTGGGAGCTGAACATTTGTAAATGTACTTGATACTCCACAATATAATTCGATTTGCAGCTATGTTTAGTTATATGATGAACAGGTACATAAAAGTACATTTTAATATTATCTAACATCAGTCACCCCCCGACACTCAAACACATAAAGGCGCACACACAACTACACAACTCAAGTAATGTAGATGGGAACACAAGACCTCAGTACGCAACACTCACAGATATGCACTTACAAAGGAGCTCACAGACTAGTGCTGTCAACACTCACAGCAACTACACATAAAACACAACTTACAGACTTACAAGTAGGGAATGGGTTTAAAGGGCCAGATGTAGACCGCAGTCCCCATGTTAGACAACACTGCACTAGACATTGAGTCATACCTAGCATGGAATATTTTCTTTAACCAAACCACTTGACTAAGACTAAGACCCTACATTGGGAGTGATAGGTACTATACAAAATCAGTCTGGTTGCAGATATGATGTCATAGTATGTCATCACAGGGAATATAAATTCCCACTGTGTGCTACAATTAAATAATTCTATTGCATTTTTATGTGTACATATTGATATACAATACAATGTAAATGCATTTATTGTGTTTAAGCCAAGATTTCTACTTTAATTTGTTATTTATTTTAACAATATCAGACAAAACAATAAACATAAGATGTTATGTTTAAAAAGTTCCAAAGGGGGTCAGATATATTTTGTAGGTGTAGCTACTGTGGCCTGTTCCTTTACTGTCTGCATACAAAAAAAACCTAATGTGGTCTCATGCCACATCTTGTAACTGGAATTTCCATTTTTCATCAACTAATGGAAATGTCCTGCTAGGATCAGAAGCATTGCAATTGCTTTTGTGCAGTCTCTATGCATTACATTACATTTATTTATATAGTGCCAGCAGATTCCGTGGCGCTGTTAACAGTCAGGGGAATAAATTGAAATCACCCACAATAACAAACAGGTACAAAAGGAGATCTATGATAACCATCTACGATGACATGATGTAAAGGGAACATAACAGTCATATTTTTTAGAGGTATCTGAAATCTTTTGAAATTCGCTGAGTTTGTTCAGAAGCAGCCTTTGAGCATTATAAATATTATATCTATCTAAAGTTAAAATGAAAAATATGTGAGAGAACTTAGTTGATTATAAAAATAATATAACAGATGGAAAAGGTGTCTTAATGTAGCTATTTATTCTCACCTCCTCCACTCCATCAGGCAGATAAGAACTGTTGTCAATTTTGAAAACAGAGTAGAATATAATGAAAAGCAAAGCACTCCAGAATTGGCAAATACCTAAGAAAATACACAATGATCCTTTTACCATCAATGCACATTCATTATGTCATTTAAAGATCTGAGGATTGCTTAACAACTTTTAAAGAATACGTTATCATAATGAGGTATTTATGGGTGCAAATTAACTTTTGTGGGTAAATTGTGCTAGAATATATTACTGCAGCTCATGTCACAATTGCCAAAGTTATGTGCATTTACTAGCAATTCTAGTAGTATAAGACTCCAGTCATAAGAGTGAAAACACATTGACTGCTAGCTTTACTACATTAATAAGAAATATTAAGGCACTAGCAATAATATATAAAAAAAGAATTTAATGGCCAGAAACCATTGTCCCCACATTGTCGACCTGATTTTAACCTGTGTTAACCTCTACCATTTTAGTTGGAAGATTTTTCCACATATCTCCTATCCTCTCAGTGAATTTACACTTACATTTTATCTAAACCTCAATCCACTAGCCTTTGCACTACCCTTGTCGGAAATATACTGTACTTCCCTCGTGTTCTTAGTTTTTTGGGTTTGTTACCTCCCATATACAGCATTTATATTCAGTAGTATTCATCTCTTTAGGTGATGTATTTGCTTGAAAAACAATAGGCATAGCAGTAAGAGTTTATATACTGAAAAGAAGATATTCCTGCAGCTCTTAAAATGGAAAATAGATAAATCAATGGAACACGATGGAATGCACCCAAGAGAATCGCAATAATTTAGGGCTTTGCTTCTTGTACGGTTAAAAAGCTATTTAATCACAATCTGATTCCTCATCACAAAAAATATACGCAAACTGAACTCAGTGGAAAAAAAATATAAATGGAAAAAGTATAATAGGGCCTTAATAACTGTATAATCATAATACAGTGTACTGCGAGCAATTCTTTTTGATATAACATTTTACTTAGGGGTAAATAAAAGGCCACCGTACTAACCATAGTTTTTTTTCTTTATCCAAATATTTCTCTAATATCTAACCAAGTTTAGCTAATCAGAACTTGATGATGGCCTATGGGTTTTATCCTAGGTCAGGTTTAGGCATGGAAGGTTGCATAGGATTAATTCAATAGTTATCAAGGAAATCAATTAAATAGTGAAAATTGATGGACCTAAACAGAAATATTACATACAAAAAAACCTCTCAAATTAAACACATCAGGCGCAAGCAATAAGGGTTATTAGAGATATAACAAAATGTCTTGTCCTGGTGGAATAAGCTAAATGGTTAATTATTTAAGTAAGATCGTGGCAGCTGCAGTTCAGTGGTGATGAATGCAAATAATGTACTTGATGTTTTAAAAATCTAAAAGGTAAAATACAGTATAAATCATACCGTGGTGTCAGTGGAAACAGAGGACTTGAAGGAGCATTCTAGTCCTATATTTATTTTAAATTGCACATTGGAGTCACTTTTTTCTGGACACTAATGCATAACTCAGAAGGACGCTCATTCTTGTTGCATTCTAATAGAAGCCGAGAGTAGTCAATAGGAGCCAGAGACATAAACGCTGTTTTTTTGGTGGCATGTATTATGCTGCTGTTTCAATGAGTTCAGTGAGAATGATACCGAGCATGTACAATAAATGTATTATTATTATTATCTTTTATTTATATACCGCCAACAGTTTTGAGATGTTTCTTGAATGTTGGGAGGGTGAATGCTGAAGGTTTGATGGAAGTAGATTCCAGAGATATGGGGCAGCCCGAGGGAAATCTTGTAGACAGGAAAAGGAAGAGGTGATAAGCGAGGAGGAGAGCCTATAATGGTTACTTCATTAGAGGTAGCCAGGAAAAAATATTTAAAATGTAAAATACAATTTCGGTGACCAGCCTGTCATAAACATGCTCTCATTACCTGCTGTGCTGTGCTGTGGCTTCAAGTGAGAAAGGTAATATGTAAATAGCTTGCTTGATGTATATTGCGTCTGGTGAGAAGTCGGAAAGATTTTGAGTTACATTACTAATTGAAACTCATAATGTAAGCTAGACTTTTACATGATGATTTGTATGAATTTTAATGAAATGTGCCACTTTTTCTAATTTGTACAAATGTCCAAAAATGAGGCGGGACCCCAACGAAACAGACAAAAACAGCAGAGAGCTCGCAATTTTCGTTTGCATTTTGTTATTTTTTTCACTCTCACTCTCTCTTCCTGACTCTCAGTCACTGTCTCTTACACTCTCTCACACTCTCTCTAACTCGCCGCTGTTTTTCACGGAACCGCTGTGGAAGGCCTGCATAATACAGCCGACAGTAGGAAGAAGCGTTCCAAGAAGACAGAAGAAAGAATACAGAAAAACAAGAAGAGGCAAGACAAGAAGCGGAGCTATGGAAAATGTGAAGGGACACGGAAATGGTTGGCGAAGAGGTAGGGAGTCATTGAGTGAGAGGAGGTCATTACCAGGAGAACGCATGGCACCAGGATGCATGCATGGAGGCCCCACCTCGCAACTTACAGGACTTAAAGGATCTGCTGCTAAAGTCTTGGTGCCAGATACCACAGCACACTTTCAGAGGTTTTCTGGAGTCCATGCCTATACATCCCGGACTGGCCCACCGGGATACCGGGAAATTTCCCGGTGGGCCGGCAGATTCGTAGGTCGGGCGGCTGCCCGAAATCTAATCTAAACGGCCGGCGCTACTTCAATTCTTTTTTTATTAAAGTATTAAAGCAGCGCCGGCCGGCGGCATCAGCACTCAGCGGCCGTGTGCGATGGCCGCCTACTGATGGGAGCAGCGTGAGGGGTGAAAGCCCCGCCCCCTCGCACGGACCTTTCACCCCTCATGTTGCTCCCATCACTATGCGACCATCAGATTAATGGAAATTTAATCGAAACGGCCGATGCGTGCTGACACCACCGGCCGGAGCTACTTTAATACTTTTTTTATTTTACTTTATATGGCAAGCCGATCCGGCATATTCAATAAAAAAAAAAAAGAATTAAAGTAGCTCCGGCCGGCGGTGTCAGCACGCATCGTTTAAATTTCCATTAATCTGATGGCCGCATAGTGATGGGAGGAGCGTGAGGGGTGAAAGCTCTGCCCCCTCACACTCAGACTGCTGGAGCACCGGATGTCCTGTCACTGACATCCTGTCAACATAGAAAATGGCGGTCTGCAGCTACCAGAGGACGGAGGCCAGGATGAAAAAGCCCCAAAGTGGAAGAAGTAGAAGGTAAATAAACAAATTTATTTTTTTTAACAAACTGTATAATATTTTTTTATATAAAAGCCTTATGCCCCCCATATGCCACTCTGCCTCCCTGATATGCCTTATGCCCCTTATATGCCACTCTCCTTCCAGAAATGCCTTATACCCCTATATGCCACTCTGTTCCATGATATGCCTTTTAACCCCCTAAATGCCAGAGTGGCATATAGGGGTATAAGGCATTTCTGGAGTCAGAGTGGCATATAGGGGCTACAAGGCATTTCTGGAGGCAAAGTGGCATATAGGAGGTTAAAATGCATATCATGGGGCAGAGTGGCATATGGGAGGGTATAAGGCTTTTCTGGAGTGCCCCATGCTATGCCTTTTAACCCACTCTGCCACTCTGCCTCTATAAATGCCTTTTAACCCCTTATATGCCACTCTGCCTCTATAAATGCCTTTTAACCCCCTATATGGCAGCGTGGCATATAGGGGGTATAAGGAATTTCTGGAGGCAGAGGGGCATATAGGGAGTTAAAAGGGGGCAGAGTGGCAAGCCTGGGGCAGATGTCTGGCACTCCACCAGAATTGATCTGTGTTTGTTTTCTGGATGTACCCTGCAATACGAAAAGACATCAGATTCTACTAACTTAATCAGGTTCTATTAACTTAAGTAATTGAAAGCTCCTTGACATGGGGCTCTGTGCAAAAAAAATACAAAGGGGGTAGAAGGGGCTGTTGGCAGGTTGGCAAATAAAAGGAAATAAAAACAAAAACAAAAAATGTCTCAATCTAAAAATGTTTGCAGTAGTAAATGTTTTGATTCCATTATGTGTAAAATATTTCATTTATTAGGGCCTTTTAACAGTTTTGCTTTCTGGTATTTTATTATAAATAATATGATAAAAAGAATGTTTTATAGTTATTTGTACGGCAAATAGTGTGACTCGGGTATGTATAAGGGGTGCGTGTGGGTATAAGAGCTCAATCGCGAGATAAACTATATGGGGCTGCTCTCCAAATGTTTCCAGGGCTGCTTTTCAGTCCCAGTCCGGCCCTGCTATACAGGACTGTTTTGGGGGCAAAAGTGGGACCAACACAATAATAGGCAGGTGGTCATAATGTTATGGCTGATCGGTGTATTACACAGGATAAGAATTCCAGAAACAAGAGTACTGAAAATCCAATACATATAACATAGTAAAAGGCACAGTAATTATCTTAATAGTGTTAAGGGTGGTATGTTCCATCCAGAAATCTATATGAAAGTAACTGATTTAATTATACAATTGTAATAAAGCACTTAAGCATTGTTTTTTTGTTTCTAAGGTAACATGTGGTTGAGAGAATTGAAGCTATGATCTCATGTATACCCTTGACCCTGTCCATACATACTGTAGATCCATGATTATATACACGCACAGAACATTGATCATATGTATACACAGTTTTATGATCCCATCTATACACAGAGCTATGTATACATTGAACCGCGATGTCATACATACACCGAGCACCCTGTGCTTAAAAAAAATGCAAAAAAAGGAAATGAAAACGTTATACTGAAAAGAAAGATACATTTAGAACATGAGAGTAACAGAGTAAGGTTTATCAAAATGGACAGTATGTATTAGTGGTGATGCCATCAACCACACTTTTATTGCTTGCCATAAGAACCAGTGACAAATAAGCCTAGTTTGCGATCTCATGTATATAGCAACATGGTCACTATCGCAGGCTGTCTCCTGGAACACATCTATTTGCAGTGTTGAGATATCACATAACGCAACCTAGACTAGAGACAAGGCAGCATGTGTGGATGGCCGTTGAGCACTGGTGATGTTGTAAGTGGTGGAATCTTATTAAGTATGTATATAATAGCTGCTTTTAAACATGACTACACATAACATTATATAGCATATTTATAGTAACTGTAGTACATGGAACATAGGAGTGCATATGAACATACTTACCTAAATGTAGTAGTTGTAATAAATGTTTCCTGAAAACAATGTACCCTACAGACCAATACATAAGCCCAAATAAAGATGTGAATCCCAGTTTGGGGTAACCCAAGCTTTCTTGCAAAATTGTATTCACTTTCTCCCAATAGTGATACTCTCAGAGAACTAGAATGGACTTACAGCCATTTTACCCTTCTTTATGGGGGTCCCATTGGGACATTTCTGTCAGCTGGAGACAGTAGGCACCTTTTTTTTTTACATATTACTTTTAGGTCCATATTAGTTTTAGGTCCATCCCTAGTGCTTATTGTGCCCTAGGTCAACTGTGTTTCTAGTGCCCACCTCATGAACGTCCTTACTTGCTAATACATGAAAGCTGACCTCACCAGCTAGGTGTGCCAAGCAGCTTTATATTTTGCCTTTATATTGGTGCTGTGCCTGATTTCTTTGGGGTTATTGCAGACTGATATTGTATGGCTATGGGTAGCCTGGTTACAGTTTTACCTAGCTTACTGGATACAATATTACAAAGGTTGTTAATGTATTTTGGTATCAAAGTAGCTTGCAGTTGAAACAGTGATTCTTTCTATGCAACCTAGCAAAGTTTTGTCAGAAATAGAAAAACACTTTTTAAAGAAAAAGATCTCTTGAGTTCACTTTGTTTTCTGTTAATCAACTCTACTTTAAAGTACTTACTTGGATTTATCGCCTACAGGTCCTTTGAGAATCCTATTATTTATAACCTTATCTAGTTAGTTACTTTATAGGTCAGCAGTCTATAAACTGCCCGAAGCAAGAAGATGAAATGTTTTTTGTTTTGCTGGGTTATTTTTTGTGTCAATACTTTATTTCTGGCTTTGTGACAATGCTGACCTTTCAGTTCTTTTTTTATCAAACTAAATTTTTTGATGTTATATTTTGTTGTTTGCTTAGGCTGAACCTAATGAGATCCTTTAAAATAACGCAAACTTTTGTGAAAGTAAGGAAAATCTTTTTTTTCATCTCCTTGCTGTAACATTTTAGTGTTATAGCTTACTGTTATGGTTTGGCAGGAATTGTAGCTAGTAAAGAGGACCACTTGCAGAAAACCACTGACCACAGTGTCTGAAAAGCCAAACAGACTCATGGTAAGCGTGTTTCTTGGTCTTGCGGGTGTTGGAGACGAGCGGCTCCATTATGGTTTAGGCTGACGTGCATCGACCCCTAGACACTGTCGCCACAAGGATATGAGGGTCCTCATGGAGGAAACCAGCGGCTGCTGATGGGGGAGGCTAGAGTCCTGATTGCGGACCTGACAAGTACATTTGGTCAAATGTTTGGAATAATAGATTTGCACAACAGCATACTACCCAACATTTCAGGCGTATAAAACATTCTTGGGGGGGGGGGAGTCTCTTCCTTCAAAAGGCTACATTTCCACTGTCTTGAGCTGAATCCTTTATATTTATTAGTTATTTGATGGCATATTTGCTTGATTATAAGACGACCCCAAAAGTTTTGAATATTAATTTAGGAAAAAAAGAGCCTGAATCTAAGACTACACTATAGGAAAAAGGTTTTTCTAATAATAATTAATTCACATATAAACTATTTTCTATAACTAATAAAAACTATGATTGAGAAAAATGCATTTCTTGTTTTTATTTCTTTTCATTTGCCAACCTGCCCCCCAGTTATGCACATCTGCCCCCAGATTGGCCACTCTGCCCCCAGATATACCTTAAACTCCCCCTATATGCCACGCTGCCTTTCTGATATACCACTCTGCCCCATGATATACCTTATACCCCCCCTACTTGCCACTCTGCCTCCCTGAAATGCCTTATACCCCCTATATGCCACTCTGCCCCCTAGATATGCCGTATACCCCCTATATGCCATTCTGCCCCTTCCCATACTTACCAATGCATCCCCAGACTTGTTCCCCGTCCCTCAGACTCCCTGGTGTCTAGTGGGGACAGCCCGTGGACCACTGTGCGATGCGTGTAGACAACCTCCGCTGCTACCCGGAAGTTGTTCACCTGCTGCCAGAGAGGAGGATCCAGGTCCCCTGCAGCGCAGACAACCTCCGCAGCTACCTGGAATTTTAGCTGGTCTTCTATGATAATGTCACACCGGTGCTCCGTTATAGAAGCCCTGGCAGAAGTGCTGGGCAGCAACGGAGGTTGTCTGCGCGCATCCTGCAGACATTCACCGGCTGCCAGAGAGGAGGTTCTGGATCTTAGTCTTGTAGTTAGACCTCTATTTGAGACTCGACCTCGAATATAAGACGAGGGATATTTTTCACAAAAAAAAACATTGTCTTATATTTGAGCAAATACGGTAGTACATTAACTAATGGGTTATATAATTCTTTATCCACTGTGCATATTTTCCTCATAGGCAGGTAAAGGGTTAATACTTTGATTAAAGTGTTTATTTGTGTTGTACCCACAAAAGACAGTCACCTATGTAATGAAAATACTTTGGTTTTTAACACCTTAATGACCAATGACGTGCCAGGCACATCACGGAAGAAACGGTCAGTTAACAACCAAAGACGTGCCTGGTACGTCATGGCATTAAATAAGCTTAGAAAGCAAAGTCTCTCCAGAACCTCCTGAGAACTCTGGGCTCCACTGCAGGTTGAATACACGTACATGGATCCCAGCTTTCTAATCACAATGTGCTGTGACATATATCAGTAGCTATAAATTCATACCTGAAGTGCAATGTGTGTTAAAAAAGAAAAACACATTGCACTTCAGGTATGAAGTGCAATGTGTGTTAAAAAAGAAAAACACAAAAAATGACTACCACAAACTTCAACAAAGGCTGTTGGTAGAACTACATGACAAACGCATGCATGGGTGGTTTCACTGTACTCAGGAGATGTTGTTGAACACATATTGGGGTGTTGTTTTGAAGTGACATATACCAGAAGCTCTAGATTTATACCCAAAGAACAATGTGTGTGAAAAAAAATTACTAACACAAAGCTTATCAAAGGTTGGTAGTACAATTAGTGCATGGATACCAGCATTCAAATATATATATATATATATATATATATATATATATATATACACAGTTTGATGGGGATACACTGAAGTGACTGAATTCAAAGGTGTCCCAAATAGGGCATGGGGACATGATTACCAGATTTGAAACAGTTTGGTTTTGAAACAGCAAAACGCTATTTGTACTTATAGCCCTAAAACTTGCAACAAAAAAACCCAAAACATAAAAACACTGAGTATTTGTAAACTCAGGACAAATCATAGAATCTATTTAGCTGTTTTTTTCATTAGCTTGAATAGATGAGTAGAATATTTTTCAAATATAAGCGAGAAAAGGTGCTTTTTTCAAATTTTCTCCATATTTTATTATTTTTATAGAAAATTATATGATACGATCAAAATAATGGTATCTAAAGAAAGCCCTTCTTGTTCTGAAAACAACACAATATATAAATGAGAGAGAAGAAAATTACAGCTAAACATTAGTACTCCAGAAATGTTTAAACGCGGTCCAGAAGGGTAGAAAAAAAATAACAACCTGATTCTTAAGGGGTTAAACAGTTGGTGTACAAGTGAAATAGAAGGTCACATTTTTGAAGTTTCTTGAGTTGACAGTTGTATTATACTTTGAAAGAGGTAATTGTATCTCATTTCTTTTTGGTGACCGCAATGGAGTAACTATTAACAGTAGAATACATATATTCCTTTTGATCTGCTTGAAATTGCCAGTAACTGGGAGAAAGTACCCTAAACATTCCAAAATCAACAAATTATAAAGTAAATGTTTTTTTTTGTTTTTTTTGGTTGCACATTATATTTAAGGTAAGACAAAGCCTCTAAAGCATTGTTAAATCCATGGTTCTGGTTATTACAATCAGCAGAACATCTTGTTACAAGCAGTGTCCATAATGAAAAGAAACATATTTTCAAACAATAAGTAATATGTTTGTTCTTTTTATATATTATTTCTACAATAAAATTTGTAGTGCCATTATAATCTGTACAAAAGTTGTTATTTTGTTGAAGTACTGTTATCGCTCATGTTATTTTAGTCCCTTTATCATGTTGATTGTGTGCATAAAATTAGCATGAAGAACATAAAAAAACCCCATCCACATATATTTTAAAACTGTCCTCTATTTTTGAGTTGGCACATAACTGCAAATTACCACTTGAAAAACAAGCAATACAGAGCGAAGTAGGTATTCATAAATTACAGTAATTGACTAGCACTAATTCAGTTAATCACAAATATCTTCACTCAGGCAATACATTGTTCAAAGCATAATGACTGGGCTGGCAGTGCATTATCAACAGACAAAAGGCTATTTATTTTCAATATAATTTAAAAGCTGTATTTTCTAGTTGCTTTTTACGTTGGCAACTGCTAGCTTTGCAGCACCAAGTAATACATTGTTACACTTTAGTTGATAGATGCATTTCAAGAGTACAAAATTTGGTTTATAAATACAGCTTTTACTGCTTTTTGTATAGCTCCTTCTAACTCAGTTGCCTCTAGACAGTAAATGTCAGGTTAATGCAAGTTAGTAATTGAGGTAGCTTTGCAACAACACCCTGGCACCCAAAGAGTGCATTAATTGGAACTTGTCCCCTCCACTCTGGGGTTAGAGTGTAATTAAGTAGGGGTAAGTAAGTTTAATTAGCATTTTTTATTGTTTCATTTTTTAACACATGCTAACTCCTTTCCATCAAAGACCATAGGGACTGAAGGGGGGGTTATAGGTGTACCCTCAAATGTTTAACTTATATTTTAAACCCCATTCCATTTGAATCTTGTGTAAATGAGAGTTGGCAGCAGTAACTATGCTAGTTTGTTACTACAAGTTCACTGGACCTTTAGTGAATAGAGGCAATTTTGTCTCTTGAACTCGTTGGCATTAGGACATGACTGAAAAGGACACATAAGGCTTACACAGATTTATTAAGTATATTTAATTATAAAATGTGGGGTTTGAGAAAGCAATAGGCCAAGAGGCTAATTTAATGATGGAACAAATGGAATACTATTCCTGTTGTATCATATAATGTACCATCAAGGTCATTTGGAAGTCAAGTCAATAGCAACAGTACAAACATTAGTATCAAACACATACAAAAATATTTTTAAATATTGAGGTAATAAATAGTTTTGTCAAACATTTTTCCCCATAATCTGAAATTAGAGTTTAACATAAAATTTCTGTTTTTTGATCATGGTTTATTTCATATGACTGGGTGGCATATATATTTTTTGAAGATTGCTGCAGGCTTCTCGTGGTTAAGAAACATTTAAACTTAGACATCTATATGAAATTAGTGTTTACGGTAATGATTCTGTTGCCTGGTGGAAGTCTTCCATTTATATTTTTACTTTTGCTAAATTTATCCATAATGGCAATCCTTGCAAAGTAGGTAGAAAGCATTGATGTGAAACAAAAACAAAAGTATAGGATCTACGGCTTGCAATGATGGAAACTGTTCTATTTTTCAGAGCAAAACACAAGGAAGTCAACTAGCACTTCTCCAGATGTAGATTACCTACCACACACAAGGAACAATAATACACAGTATTATAAATTATGTTGACCCTATGTAGAAATGTAATGAAACAGACACAAAATCAAAATGGGGGAAACAACATGTATCCCTCTTCTTAATATAATAAAATAATGAACAAAAAATTATAATACGTAAAAAAAATTAAGTGATTTTGCCATGACTTCATTAGGTATACCTATTCAAATTTTACGGTAAATTTTTTGCCCATTAGTTACAGACAAAAATTAAGGACCATATAAAATTTGTGAATGAAATACTTGGTCCGATGCCCAAATTTACTCTCACTCACTCTCTCACATAACCTCCTGGTGCACTTCTGAAAAAGGGTGTAAGTTCTGTGATGTCCTCTCCCCAGATCTTTCCTCAATCAGGGGAAATGGCGTCATTAAAGTTCTGTCATGTTGGCAGAAGTTCACACAAGGTTATCGTAGTGCAAAATGGTGGAGTCTCTGGTCACGTCCTGCCCCCGAATCTCCTATCAGGGGGAGAGGACCTCACAGGAAGCTCTACCATTTTGATGGAAGTTTGTAAAGGGTTATCTTAGGGCAAAATGGTGGAGCTTCCGGTGATGTACTCTAGTCCTGTTGTGGTCGTGACCTGTTTTATGCAAAATTATGCTAATATTTAAATACACAATTTAGACAAAACACATCTAACAATACAACAATAAATTTGATTCAGGAATACAGTTAAATTATGTAAAGACGAATACCAACAGATGTTATAATATATAATGATATACTTTATTAATACCTCTAGCGGTAAAAACAATATATCGAAAAAGGTTACCATAACAAAGTTACAGACAGTCAACAATTATATACTAATAACATTGTAATAACATATGTACTTAACTTCAGAGAGTATCAGCATATCAAATGACTCCTTTGGTGTTCAGTTTCCAAAATGGCTCTAGATACCAGGATCATATAGAAGACTTTAAAGGATTCTTTCAGTAGTTGTTTTCTAATTCTTAGTTACAATACTAGGCACTTAACTAGTCCTAGCTTCTTGGCACTTAACTAGCCCAAGATGGAAGAGCAGCTTTCTATTTCATACTTTTTCCCTGGCAAACTTTCACAGCTCCCTTAGCTTCTGCCATGCTACTTCCTTCCTGTCCTTCCAGTCTCCTCTGCTCCTCCCCCTTCTTCCTGGAGTTCCTGATATCCCATTGTTCCTGGCATAGCCCACATGGCTTTTCATGTAAGTAGCCATTATCTATGGTCTTAGATAAACAATAGATGTACACACCACTCACTCTCTAGTGCTACCTGGTGGTAGAGGTAAGGCACTTCTTAAACAATAGAACTAATTGGTATTGTAATGTATGCCACAGTTAGGGGAGTGGTTTATCCAAAGGGAGATACAGATATTGCATCTGTGACGTGAATCACTAATAATGGACGATGCAATCCATGTCCACAACAAGTCCATACTTCCAAACAGGGCTGATGACGTCACTAGAAGCTCCGTCACTTTGGTGGACATTTCCCTTGGGAGGAGAATGCTGGGATGCAGATGAAGAAAGAAGAACAAAATGAAGAACAGGAAGATACAAGACACGGAAGCAGATGTGATGAGCAGAGAAGGTAGGGAGACAGAGAGTGTGTGGCCTAGTTTTTAGAATCTGAATGCACAGGCTGGTACCCTCGGATTGAACCTAGGACCTTACCCGACTAGTTTGGTACTACTATCTTTTCATGCAGTAAATCCTTGAATTACTGGGATCGTATTGACTAGTCAAAGCTTGTATTCACCACATCTTCAGTTTATTAAATTCCCTTAAAGGAGTCTTTTAAAGATATAAAGATAGATTCTATGCTATAGAACAGCAACATGTACACATACAGCCTGCAACCTGTATAAGAAGGTGAAATATAAGAAACCTTTTTCAAACCCTTTAGAAGAATGAAAAAGATGAAAAGGGCTGCAGTTCAAACACTGGAAAGGCATATATACATAATTTAACAGAACACAGAGGAAATGATAATTCGTGTAACTGGCTGGTAAATTGCATTAACCTTTAGCTGTTAGATCTTTGTGGAAATAGTATTTAGATTTGATAGCAGTAATTATACTTCAATATTGCAAACCTACTTCAATAATACCATCTAAATATTTGCTTGATAGACTAAAATAATCAATGCTTGTTATCTCAATGCTTATTAGTATTTACGATGCAAAAGTAAACTTAATTTTTTAAGCGTTTCAGAAATATACTTGGTCTAAATAACATGTCAGTACTGATTTTGTGAAAATATAGGGTCTATTTACTAAAATGTAAGTGCATTTAAGTTTGCAAAAAATGTGGGTTCGCAGTAGCAAAGATTAAAATAAATGAACAACATTGACCAAGTCGATGAACCCCTACTGTTCTGGGGAACCGCCAAATACCACACCGCAATGAATACAAGCTACACCCCTTTCCGCTTAGACACAGTGAAACAACTTCTAGACACTCTTTTATTGTCAAAAGTGCAAACACAACAACACAGCAATATTTTTCTAATGGGGCAACAAGTTAGGCAAGCTAGGGCAAAATCAAATTGATCCCGGCACAATATACTCCACAGGGGCAATAATATCACCACCTCTTGCCTTTACTAAAATGTTGTAGGATTACTTTACAAAAATGGAAGAACCATTTTAATCCCCATGTCAAACAGAAACCCCATTGTAATTGGTTTTCCTGAATCAGGATAAAAAAATTCTGGCCAAATTATATGCAGATAGATTACAACAAATAATCCCATTTATTCTCAGTGAGCATCAGTTGGGATTTGTGAGAGGGAGATACTCTGTAAAGGGAATCAGAACAGCCATTGCAGCAACTCAAATCAGGTGGGGGACAAGCATACCTGGAAACTCTCCGGGTTTGACCCGGAGATCTCTGGGTAAAGTACCGCTTCTCCGGTTCTCTGGGTCAACACCCGAATCCTCCGGGTCGTGGGAGCGGGGTGTTGACACGCCCGTGCGTTCCTCTGACACGTCTGAAGTTATTTTTGAATATTTAAAAGCTTTCTACAAATCCTGGTGCAGTTGGCATTACAACACTTATTTTAACCCATGATGTACCATGTATGTGTCTGGTCCTACAAGGCCATTTTTTTTCTGAGGTACCTCAGTGGGCTTTGTATGGAGACTAGCATAGAGTGCCTCAGATTAGCCATATGTGGGGGGAAGTGGGTGGGGTAGTGGGCGGGGTAAAGAAAAATACCGCTCCCCTACCCAAAGAAAGGCTAATGTGACGCAGAGGTCCAGAGAAGCAACACTTTATTTGGTCAAACCCAGAGCATTCCTAGGTATGCTGATGTGTCTGGTACATGTTATAATATAAAGGGATAAGCATACTATGCATTGAGAATCTAAATGTTAGCTTTCCGCATTCGGTTTATATAAATTCAACTATGGAATTGTAATCACATAATTATTCTGAAGACGAAGCCTTTTTTGCATAGTTGAGCATAAAGAATGCTATAGCAACTGAGCCATGAAGTTTGTCACCTGATTTTATAGTCCTTTTTTTAAGACTCTTACAGTTCTGCTTTCATTTACCTGTCATTTTTTCAAAGAAAGCAGTTATTTTAGTGACCTAAGTGCAAATATGTCTGCAGAGTGAAGCAGATTTAAGTTGTTTATGGAGGATTTTTTTTTACCTGCCATGGAATAACAGATAACATAGCCTGCTACATGTTTTGCTAGATTATAAATTGGGAAATTGTATGTGTAATTATTGATAATTCTTTGGATATTTTTATACATTAAAAAAAGTCTAATGCTCACATAACAGTATTAAAGCATTATAACGGAAATCATGTTTTTATAAAAGAAATTTCAGATGATGCTAAAAATGTTTTTGTTATTTAGAGAAAATGTTTGATGTTCCATACAACCCAACCAACAAAGAGTATTAAAGTATTTTGTAAAAAAATTTCCCAGTAGGAAAGAAAGTGCAGAGCTTCAGCACTCTGCTCCCTCTGCATTTCAGGTTTCATGTCAGTTGTAACTAGTGGGGTCAGTTAATTTCTTGCAGGAAACTTCTGATGCCCTCTGTGGTTGAATCCCTTGACCTCTTGCACATATCAGCAATAGGGCCAGGGAAAAGGGCAAATGTATAAGGGAGGATTCTTATGAATCTCTTCATGTATTTGCAAGGAATAAAACATCTATTTAAAAGGGACACTCTGCCATCAAATGCACTTAATATATTGACATTGTTGTCTGATAAATTTGTTATTGCCCCCCAATATGTATATATTGCCAAAATGTATAGTCACATAAGCTTTCAAGACTATAGGAGTCCCTTTTTCAGTAAGAATTGAACCACGGTAATACTGCATTCGCTAATTGACTTGCCTCAAACCACAAACTTATGGCAGTTCCAGAGAAGGTGAACTATGTATGTATAGTGATTGATATAGTCTTACGGCTGACTGATTATTGCTACATATTATCTATTCTTTAATTAAGTCTAAACTATTCTTTGTGATTCAGAAGAAAAAAATTGTTTTGGGAAATACACATATCTACATCAACAACATGAAACCAATAGTATAGTGGTTTTTTTGTCTACTTTGTCTAACCTTCTAAAAAAGCTGGAAGAACCAATTTTTATTGTTAAATTATTCAGGTAGAAAGGTAACCTTTGAACATAATTAATCATCAAAAATGTCAAGTATGGCCTTATACAAAGGCAGAAAAGTTTGAGTACATATTATAGACTGCAGAAATGACAGTTTCATTACTTTGAAGAGGAGAGATAGATATGGCAGCAGAAAAGAAGCGATATGACAGTAGTGGATAAGAAAGTGTACTTAAGAAAACGAAACATGAAAGCGAGGAGGAGAAAGTGTCAAAAAAGTTTCCTATTCTTCACAGTCTATGCTATTTTAGCAGGTCAAGTTAAATCAGGGTTGAATTCTATTAACAATAATTTAGTTTACATTAACCAATATGATCATTGCTCTGCAAGACTACTGAATGTACTGTTATGAATTAAGAGGTTAGTTGATTGCCTTCTTAGAAGGATAAACCACATCATTGTTTCTCCACTGAAAAAAAACGTGTTTTGTGTTCTAGATTGTTAACCTCTAGATAATTAGGTTATACTAACAAGATAATGATTTGTTTCTGTTTTTCTTACACTTCTTTAAGTACCACCATCAGTTCGAAAAGTACCTACGAATAAGTCATAATGTCCTTAAGCAGGCTTTGTAGACTGATAGAGTTGTTAAAGTAAGGTGGTTAAAGTAAAAAATTCTTTTTAATATAGGAAAGTGCTGAGAAAGATTTTTATCACCATATGTTTTTTTTTCAGTTTGTGGTAACACTATATCTGTCTCTAAAGATTTAAATGATGCATCACGTGTCATCATTAGCAGTTACAGCTAACATGATTATTTCTTTTCAGTATATTTTTTGTCCATCGCAAGCAACAAATTAACACTGTTGCACATTCTATATAATAATCTCTCAATAGGGGTTGTAAATCTGATCATTATGTTCTTTACTATAATACAGAAAAGTGTTGGCAGGTTTACATAACAAGAATGAAAAAGATCTAAAAGATTGTACTGATTTGAAAACTAAAACTGCATAACATCATGTTATATAATTATATAAAGTTAAAAAGGATTGTGAGATATAATAGCGATGCCCACCTTTCATTTGAATTTAGATAAATAATCCTCAGTATTGTTTAATTGCATAAAAACATTGTTTGCAATAAGCACCTAATATAATGCCACAATATACTAATAATGAATAAACTAATTTGATGATTCATAATCGACTTTGTGGTTTTTTTCTTAATGCACACAGATATGTTAATTTTATTTCTTAAAGACTACCACATATATGTGTCTTGCATGAAACTGAACCTATGTTTAAAAGTGTTATATCATATAGCAATAACCAATACTATATGTGTCCATCGCTCAATATGTAGCATATAATTGTCTGGCCTTCCTGATTGGCTGCTTTCTCTGGGTATTTTTCAAATTAGCCAAGGACGTGGGAAAAGGAAAGTGAAGGAAAGAGAAGAGAAGTGTATTAACGTGATACCTGTTAATTTGCATT
This sequence comes from Sceloporus occidentalis, assembly GCA_023333645.1. Lineage (NCBI taxonomy): Eukaryota > Metazoa > Chordata > Lepidosauria > Squamata > Phrynosomatidae > Sceloporus > Sceloporus occidentalis. Next base: position 16,123,389 of record JALMGF010000015.1, on the reverse strand, counting down.
CATGCTATCCAAATCAGGTAGAATAAAATGTATTGATTAATTTGATTATTGGATTATTAATTGATTTGATTGTTTAATCGGAAAAGGCAATACACTTAAATTAAGACAATTAGTACCACAGTAGAAAACTCCCTGCCGAAACCATTTTTTCTTAGGAAAAATCTTTTTTTCATATATTTTTTGCTAGATGTCCAGAGGAGGTGATTCACGTTCTAAATCTTTATATGATAAATTAGTGAGGATTAGTGAGAGTCCACAGCATTCACCTTATCCAAAACAGCCCTAATCACATTGATTTTGAGTAAGGCCCAAATGCCTTCATAAGCCCATTTTAGTTCTGTTAGGAAATAATACAATGCTACCTTGAAGTACTAGGGCAGAGAATTGCAAATACTAGAGAAAAGGTTTAGATACCTGGGAATTGTATCCACTCATAATAATTAAATCAATCCACTAACTGGGCTGTTTGAATAGATAAGCTTCCTCAGATTCCTTTTTGGCTGAGGTAGAACGTTGTCTATAAATATGTAAACACATACATGCGTACAGAAACACACACTATATATATATATATATATATATATATATATATATATATATATATACACACAAATAGTACTAGGGATGTCTATAAAGCCATTCTGGACTGGAATATAATAAATTATGATGTAGACAGAACATGACAGCTTTGTGATGACAAACCTTAAAGGTGGATTGTTTAGTAAACCTTTGAGCCAACAAGTACAAGAATATGACATACATAATAAAGAGCAAATTTATACGAGATATAGTGGAATATAAGGAAATATACTCATGTGATGATGGTAGAAATAAAAATGTAATGGGTCGTACAATCACAAAAGAAAGAGAGTGTAAACTTGTTAATGGAAAGGATTTCTGGGCGGATTGTTAATGCATCGGTGATAATGAAATATTTTTGTTCTGGATGCACTGCAGCAAGCTCTGATGTACTTACTAAAACAAGCAGCTTTTTGAATATATTTTCATACATAGGCTGTCTCAGAGTAACCCTTATTGTATGTGATGTACTAATTAAACAACCAATAGAAAACCCCATCAATACAGCAAATAAATGAATGTCAATACCTTATCAATATAGCCATAGAACATGGTTTGCTATAACCGTTTAATAAATACTTAGATTAACATCAGTGTATTAAGAAGTGAATCAAAGGAATTCTGGAAAGTGCATGTTAAGCACCCTTTCAGGAACCAATAAGCCATAATAGCAATTTATGTGTATTACCATATCTTATTACTCTTCTGAGATCATATTGAGTCATTCACCTCTTCTTCATACACTTTTATTAAATTCGTTTACAGCAATAAAGGCTTATCCAATTGGATGTTATCATGGCCAATTTGGAGTAACAGCAAGAGATAAGGTTATGGAACGAAAGATGATTATGTAAGAAAATGTAAGAAAAACGTGGTCATACCTAGCGGTAGTACAAGAACATTTATATAAAAATGAAAAAGGCATATTATTATTGTGTATTTAACTTTAACGATGCGAAAATCATTTTTGAATAATTATAGACATCAATTTTGATAAAGTTATTTCTTCAAAGGCAGTTTTGTTTTACCAGTTGCTATCCAGCCAAATAGAACAATTGAGTCTGATGAGTGTTTAGCCATTTTTGCAGTGGGATGTAGTATGCAGTGTTTAAAATCTCTTAGCAGTCATAAAATGATGTAGATCCTAATATAAAGGGAACAAGACAAATTGTGGTTTGCTGATTGACTAAGGAACGTCCGTGTGGGAGACACTTTAAAAGGACTTCATAAGCTGAGACATGGTTTGTAAGTAGGGTGAGTCATCTATATGTCATGCAATTACCTGTGATGGCATGTCTATTGTCATACACAATGCAAAAGGAAAAAAAAATAAGACATGGACACTATACTGCAGGCTGATAATAACCTCCCAGAATTTTGGTTTGCTGTATAGAAACACTTCTGGAAATGAAACAGAGCTATGCCCACCAACAATCAACAAATGTGTTTTAATGACAAATGAAAGCTATTCCTTGTGACATGTTCAGACCGGGCAAATTCTATTGAATCCATAATGTAATACAATTAAATCAATGGAATTTTCATGCAGGCTGGTGATTCTTCAAAACAATTGTTCTTCCCATCTCTAGAAAGCCATTCACTTTTAACCTTTACAGCATCTGCAGATGTAATTTTCACATAAAAATGTTGCAGGAGCCGAGGGTTCTATTATGAATTAAATAAGTGTTTTAATGGAAATATTAAAAATGGTTCCAAGGCCAACAGATTCCCTGTGAAAAGTCTGCAGAAAGGGGTCTATCTCAAAAAAAGATTTACACCCATCTATTCAAAAATCTATGTGGGTATGACAAATTCATACACAGAAAAATTAATAGCACATACAAACACATACTGCCACATATATACACTGGTCCACTCATATGTACTGCCCTGAACATGCCAAAAATAGAGGGGATAAGAGGTTAATGTGAATGGCACCTGGATCTGATGCCACAATCCCCATATCATGCTGTCAGTAACATGATGCTGTATTTATGGCCATTTAAAATTTACAACTTTAAACTGCTTCATCATATATGATAATAAATATCCTTACCTACTAATAGTTGGTAAAACAGTCCAAAATATTTAAGACAAATTATTTGATAAGCTTTTCAAACTATTGATGAAAAAATAAATATTAAATCATTAGAAAAATGATTAACTAATTGCATTTAAGGTTTCATGCAAATAGTTTTAGCCTTTTTATCTTAAAAAATGGTCCTCCTCTTCCCATTGTTACATTTTTTGTTTATTTATTTAGAACAGAATAATCACAAATCATGCAAATCATGCTTAATATGTGTCTCTCAGGAGGGAATAACTTAAATGGTGTGGTTAAAATAAGGGTGATTCTTCAGCTGTTTAGAAGCTATTTGCATTTGCAGTAATATTTAAAGTAAATTAATAAAGGTGGGCATTCATCAAACCAGACTATAAGATGTGTGTCTGACGCGCTAGTAGTAAAAACGATTATTGTCTTTAGCTAGGCATCAGAAGTACATTGCAAATTGCTATAATATATGGCGTCCTTTATGTCTTTGCAGTTTTCAATCAATTTGTTGCCAAATTACCATCTGCATTGCGCTTAAGGTCCAGGAATGTTTATTTTGAGTTTTAGCAGCCATCTGCCAGTCCCTTCATTTTATTTAATACAAGTAGATGACCTTCAACTGATTTTTGACTTTTTAAAATAATTAAGGTATGATTTTTGTTTAGCAAATTCTCTTCCCACAACAATATACTGAACTAAAGCTCCATTGCTTGTTCTGCTTCTATCAACGTGGAAGATAATAATAATATGTTTATTTATACCCACGTCTCTGATGATTGATTTTAAAATAATCCAGTTTAGACAAAAATATTCAGTTTATTAGTTGTGAGGCTCAAAGTGTAAGATATAATAATAATAATAATATACCCACATGTATGTACAAAAAGATTATTGATTTTAAACAAAATTCTTTTGTTTATTAATTGTGACTCTCAATAATATCCTACAGGTGATCTAGGTAGTTGCCCAGAGCACCAAGTTGTTGGGGTTCTTCCCTATGCTACAAATTAGTAGAACTAGAATGAGTATACAAGAAGCATTTAACTATACCCGTTAGCTAATAGAACAGGGCTCTCCAGAATGCTCTACTGCCCCAGTGATTGACATGCTCCATGAATAAAAAGTATAAATGTAAACCATTCAGGTTTGACCCAGGGTTTCTGGGTGAAGCCTTGCTTCACTACATCTCCAGAACAGTTACTTCTTTCTCCAGGTAGCAGAGCAATGACTGGCCACACCTACTCCCCTCCTACTCCCCTCCCACTCCCCACCTTCTCAAGGCTTTCTGGAGCTAACCCCACCCTTAAGTATGACTAGCCTCTCTCCCAAGCATGGCTATACCCTCCACTCAAGGGCAATCACTGGGGTACCTTACCCTGGGATGTTTCCATACATCCTGTGGAGACAGGAGAGGGAAGGTATGCAACTGACTCTTAGAAAAATAACATTAAAACAATAAAATTATGATAAGGGAATACCATTCAATATAACATTATCTAGTTCCTTAGTAATGTTCCATTATTCATTCATCGTATTCCTTAAGAGAAAGTTTGGGACTCCTGCTCTACAGATGTTCTGTGCTGCTAATGTCCGTTCTGGGAAATATCAGCATAGTAGTTTAAAGAATCAGACAAATGAATAAAAGGTAATAAAAAGTGTGAAGAAAGAAACAAAAAGATTATTGCACAAGATATCACATTTGTTACAACTACTATATATATATATATATATATATATATATATATATATACTGTATAAATATATATATTCTGGAATTTCTAGCCCTTTTACTTTCCTACAAGTGCTTGTAGGAGGGGTGCCAGAGACATACAAGAGACCCTAGGAGATGCCCCGTTAACTGCTACCCAAATAAATAAATGATCCATTTGAAATGTTGCTGAATATATTTTTGCATTACCATAGTTGCTAAAGCACAAGATCCTTTCTCATGGTTACAGGCAAGACTACACGGTTTAGTTTTCTTGCTGATAGAGTGACAAAGTATCCCCCAAGCAAAAGTGCTTTACGACATTAAGTATTGTTTGATATGGTTCTCCTAATTGCAGAAATATACATGTCCTTGCCGTGAACTGCCATTATGGGGTAATTACTGCATCATTTCTACAACAACTTGACTGAATCCCTCCAGTACTCACAACAGACGCTTTCTTTATTTCATTGCTAAAACCATTGTTATTATTTGAATATTGTTTAATATAATTTAATGTAAGAAAATATTGAAAACATTTATTTTAAGAATTTGCCTCTAATGATTTGCAGCCAATTAGTGAAGCTGAAAAAACATAACCCCCAAAATATATTTAGCTTCAGAAAATACTGTACTTCAGGTAATAAGGTTTTCAATATTTTTGGCAATTACAGGGCAAATATTTGAAGGTGTTTGTTTCTGTTTTCAAGGCAGCCAAATAATCTATAACCTACCAGTAGAGCACATTTTTAGAAAGCAGATAACACAGGGTATTTCATTTGAGGTACTCCCTGATGTTTCATGCAGCCATTTTGCCACAGTTTATAGCACTGTATTGAATCTTAAAAGACCCATAATAGTATATTTTTTGAAAAGTAAACAAACTAAATGAAAAACTTTTTAAAAACTTTTTTCTTAGAGCTGATAATTGACTGACAATTTGAGTTCCATTTTCAAACAAGTGGAGAAGTTTGTGGCAGACAACAATGTTCTGTACTAATATTATATCAGAATGTGGTAGTCACCAAAACTAAGGCCTAGCAGTGTAAGGGAAGATGGGCAGTGGTTGTGACGATATGGATACCTGGAGCAGCCTCTCCCCCAGGATGTATCGTCCAGAAAGAAGCGTTGCTGAGACCGGGGTCAAGTCGGTGACTATATCTCCCCGAGGATGCTGGTCTCAGTAGGGGAAACTTCTGGAGCGAGGCTGAAGGGTCAGTAGACGGTAGCAGGTTTGACCTGAGCTGGGGTAGGCATTGAGTCCTTTAACCACTGGATAGGAAGGCATATATTGATCCCTCTGCCTCCAAGTACAGCCTTTTCAGAGGCTGCCAAGTGTTAAGCTCAATGCTGACAGATCTGAAGACTCTGCCGCAACCCTCCCAAGAAAGGGACTCACACCAAACTCTTGGGGAAGACTTCTCTGTTTATTGCAAGGCATACAAGGTTAAACAAGGAAAACAAGGGGTGGGTAAAACACTACAAACAACCAAGTACTTTGTATACAAAAGGAAAGTTAACATAAGGAAATTAACTCAGGCATTTAATTAATACAATACAATAGTTCACACCACAACAAAGGATCAATACCATCACCTCAAGATAATGGCAGTGCAGACAGGAAGCAGCACCAATAAACATAAAGGAATTATACAAAGAAGGAACATCAGTTTGAAAATACAAAATACACATTAGCCCTTGTATGCCCACAAGTCTCAGACGGCTACCATCACAGTGATAACTTTAGTCCCTTTCTAATGCCCTTTTTCATGCAGACTCGATAGTGTTTCTGCAGAGAATTTTTACAGGCAGTAGGGGTGAACCAACAAGGAAAATGCCTTTCAGTAAGTCATATATACATCTTTTTTGTTAGTATATCTGACAGCAAGTAGCTCCTCGTGAGTCAAATCCTTTGTTGTTCCACGACTTTGTCCTGACTGCATCCGCTGCTGGGGAATACTCTTACGGTTTTTTTTTCTTATAGTCCCATAGTGGCTTACAAATTTGTTGGCCCAGCAATGTCCTCAAACAAGCTGAGAATATTGATATGGTTTACAAATGTCGACATTGCAGGTGACGACAGGGGAGGTTGAGATTGGGGATATTTCTGGAACCTCTGCATTTGGAGGTGCCCAAGTATGATTTTCACAGACAAGCACAAGATTAGTACGCTTTTTTTTTTTTGGCTGTGGATGAACAATAGTGTTACTCGATATGTCAGATATGGGCTCCACATCTGATGCAGTGAGTGTTTCGCTATCTGAGGCTGACACCAGAATGGCATAAGCCTCCTCAGCAGATTACATATGTGTCATTTTTCAAAAAGAAAAACTGGCAGATCCCTATCATTGGACATCAATCTGCTATCAGCCTGTGGTGTGCCTTGTGCAGAATAGCAACCTCAGAACCAAATTTTTAGGCATAAATTAGACTTAACATTAGAATTGTCAGCTGAACACACAGGCTGATTATCATAAAAAAAAAGCCCTTCAATAATAGTCCCCCCAAAAATTTATAAAAAAAATTATCACCGCAATGAACAGACTAACAGTGATAAACTGTGATGAGCAAGGGACAGAAAGGGTTAATATGCAATTATTTTTAAAAATCCCCACAAAATTAACAATAAAGAATGAATTGGGATACAAAATGATCACTACACTGTGTTGATCAGACTGATCATGTACTCTGATCAGATAGGGACAGGGAGGGTTAAAATGGATTTAAAGAAGCTGGAACACTTTGTAGCACTGTGTGTCACTCTCTGTATCTTATAATCAGTGTGTGAGGTACAGTGATACATTGTTAAAGTTGACTTGGTCATGTGATCGGAAGAGATGCCTCAGTTCCAAGGCAGTCTCTGATGCCCAGCAAGAAGAAACAGCAGCGCATGGCAGCACAACATACACTTCAAAGTAGGACATGCTATGCCGTCCTAGCATCGACAAGGTATACTCATTTCATTTATTGGGGAAAGCATTTAATTCCGCACTCCCTAGTGTGCAATCACAACTCACACCCGAACACCAAAAACACCAAAAAAAAGTACTTGCCACACTTAATGTGCAGCTAAGGAGGAGATTGTCACAGTCAGTGCAGTCTTCCTTCCTTCTGACCCTAGTATAATTCTACGTGAGATCCCCTCACGCGACAGGGCAGGAGAGGAGCACAATACTATGCCGATTGCTTAGCAAATGAATGGTGCTGGTCTGTCGAGTGACCCTAAACTAACATGCAGTCATCACCTGTCATCACTCCCTCCCCGTCATGACCACCATAGTCCATTTGTCCCCTCTATCACTGTGCCACATTTTCCTTTTCTTCCTTCATGTAGTTTGGGTATAGCTCAAATAAATAACACATGGATACATAGCATTGTGGGTATAAAGCAACTGAATAACACACACACACAGCATTGCAGGTATAGATCAACTGAAAATCACATGTCAACTCTGCATTGAAGGTATAGATCAAATAAATAATGCATGGACACCATAAATGCAGAAATAGATTATGGCTAATACATTCCAAAGGCCAGCCCTGGCACCCAGATTGCACTCATAAGACTTGCCCCAAACAGCATCTCTCTGCCATCTTTGTCCCCAAGTGGCTAGTCTGCGCCATCTTTGCCCCAAAACAGTCAGCCTGTGTCGTTTTTGCCCCAAACAGCCTGCCTGGTCCATTTTGCCCCCAAACAACCCACCTTTGCCATCTGTGCCCACCCACTTCCACACCCAGATCCATGCTATCACACACTTATCCATACATAAATACATATTCATTTCCACATACTCATGAATTCACACATACTCATTCATTTGTTCTTATATACTAATTTTTCTGTGGTGCTCGCACAGTCCCCTTTCACCATCCAGGGGAAGCAGGAATGCAGCAGGGTCATAAAATGTCACGTAATGTGACCTCACTGCTTTCCTGCTTACCCTGGGCGAGCAACACATTGGTGAGCTGCAGGCCCGTGCGGAAATGGCCTAGAGTGGAGGGCCCAGTCCCGGTTGTGACCCCTGCAACTGTGGTTCAGGCTCAAGGGGCAGCTTCCCATGCATAGCATGTCCTACCGTTGTGAAGGAGTAATTTTTGACTGGGCCAACAATTGTTTTTTATTCTATTATATTCTCCCACAAGAGATGATGTGCTTGTGCCCTCTCGTGCATTTCATAGTATTAAAATGTTTTTTAAAATTTTTTACATACCTTTCAACAATTCAAAGGATCAAAGGGAAACACATACCTATGGGCTTGACTTGGAGTTGCTGAGTAAAGTGCTGCTTCCCTAGGTCTATAGCCATGCCCACTCCCTGCCCAATACCACTACCAACCCATCCAATGCACTCAGCTAGCCCCACCCCTTTTTTTGGATTGCCCCCAATGTTGTGAATGGCTAGCGCTGCCCCACGAAAAGCCACTTGCTCATCATAGAGAGAGCTCTGTGTAGTCTACCCTACACATTATTGTGACTTTTACGGCTGTAGAAAACTATGATACACTCACATGAACCATACAGAGGGAAGCTTTTTAAACAAAATCGTAATAGGTGTAGTCTAAGATACAGTACATGACACTCTCTGTAAAGTGTGCATGTACTTAAATGCGTATTTAAGTTCACTGTCTGAACAGACCCTCGTCCCCAGCTTTTCCCCATAGAGCTGAGAATTTAAAGGGACCACATAGCTATCACCTGCACACAAGTGCTTTTAATGGTTTTCTTGGGAAGAATGCTGTCTGGCCGTGAACCAATATCTCAGTCAGTGAAGCAGCAACTAAAGTGCAAAATTTTCAACCTGACGCAACAGACTGTTACATGGGTGGTTTTGTGATTGAATTTAAAGGACTTCAATAGAAAAGGTTTGGCCTTTACACCTCACTTAACAGCTTAGGTAGTCATGTGGTCTTTTGTTGAACAGAAACCAGGATCTGTGAAATACTTATCCAGATTGATTTCTAAACATTGTTTTCTGTATTATATGGAACCTTGGAGCATTGTTTTTAAACTACACATATACCATAAAAGTTGTAAGTGATGATATCTTTCTAGTAGGAAAAATAATACCAAAATCAGGTTTTTTTTTCTTAGTCCCTGGATAGGGACCCACAATAAAGCTTGCAGGGCAGGAGGTACAGCATCCTGTCTTACACCTCTAGTTGCAATCGATCTAAACAATTCAGCGTATTGTTTAAATATTTGTCCTAATGTAAGAAACACCCTATGTGCCTAGAATGTTAACTGTGAAAAGATAGGCATTGTTTTTTTTCAAACTGCACAATTTTTACATTTGCTATGCTGTGTCTCTAGCTTTAATAACGCTCACAGATTCTAAAAATAGCCTAAGCTGTTAAACATTGGTCATTCTACCAATATTTATGCAGCTATTTCCCCACCAACCACTGCTAAAACATGTGGCAAATAATAAAATAGTTCATTTTTTGAGGATTCTTTGTAATTTAACTTGTGATTTCATTAGCAGTATGGGTACAAAAAATAATGTATCCTCAGAAACATCCCCCAAATACAGACCTCACATCCATTTTCTCCATTGAAAACAAATATGGTTTAGTTACTATTTCTCACTCAGTACTGTGTTTATTTATGGATGCGAAAGTTTAATGTTGTCATGAAATGCTTTTTTCCCAGCCTGCACAAATCAGTGACTTACAGGCAAAACACTTTGACATATAGCCTGCTGACATGTAATATTCCCAAACTATATGGCTCTGTAGACCTAGAGAAAAAAATAGATTTGGGAACTTTGACAAAATAAGTTATTTGTATAAAAAACACTTACCAACTTAAAATCAGTATGAGATTATGGTGATTATACAACTTTGATGGTCCCAAATATTGTCACTTTGATTACCTTTTATTAAATCATTAAATCCCATTTTAAATCGTTTATTTTAAATATACTATTTTTCCGTATATATTTAATATTATAATAATTATTATAATTATTGCGCAGTGGGCAAACAGGATAACAATCAGCATATCACATAAAAAATATGAAATTGCAGAAGATGATGAGTGCCTTGTCCAAATAGCTTTATAATCTACAAGGGGGTTGGGGAATATTATACAAGATGTAAATATGCCATAATTGAGGTGGACCAGCCACACAACTGTACCCAGTTTAAATATTGTATTACTAGACATACACTAACTGGACATAGGTAATGGGACTCTTGACTATTATACGAACAGGGACTTTTATGACATCGCATTCTAAATATATAGACATTAATAGGTAGTTGGACCCCACTTCAGCTGTAACAGCTTCCACTCTTCTGGGAAGGCTTTCTTTCTGTGAGAATTTTTGCCCATTCATCCCGTAGAACATTTGTGAGGTCAGGCACTGATATTGGACAAGAAGGCCTGGCTCTCAATCTCCGTTCTAGTTCATGCCAAAGGTGTTTAATGAGATTAAGGTCAGGGTTAAGCGTGGGCCAGTCAGGTTCTTCCACACCAAGCTCATCCAACCATGTCTTTATGGACCTTGCTTTGTGCACACCTATATGGACAAAAGTTTTGGGGCACACTTTTAATTTTTGAAATCAGGGTTCTTTCACATCAAACTGATCAAACCATGTCTTTATGGCGCTTGCTTGCATAGTCATGCTGAAAATGTCTTGGTATGCTGAAGGGGACATACCTCTACTGGATGAATTAGCACACATTCCCCCAGAAACACTCCAAAATCTTATGGAATGCCTTCTCAGTAGAGCGGAAACTGTTATGGCTGAAAAAAGGGGATCAACTTCATACTAATGTCTATGTATTCAGCATGCAATTGTCCATATAGTGTATGTATAGATGACAATTGCAGTTTCAATGCATCTAGCGCATCTAGGGATGTAAATGTGAGAAATGGTTTAAAATGTCGGCAGCAGTGTTTTGAGAAGACAGGTATTGGTAGTGCAACCCACCAACAGTGAGCGGAGCGACAGAAGTAAATATAAACGTAACTCACCCTCACCCCGATGGGTTATATAGAATAAATTACATGAAAAAAAAAAAAAAATAATAATAGTGCACTCTGTATGCACTGACTCTTACAGTCTTCCCCTAATCTGCAGTCAGTGTGGCAATTTTTTTTTGGTGCAGTAGTGGAGGGAGTGATTACATGGTAGGGAGAGTGGAGCAGGTCCCAATGAAATGTCGGTGTGGCAGAGCCTGTCCTGGTGTGTGTGTTTGGATGTCGGTGTGGCAGAGCCTGTCTTGTTGTGTGTGTCTGGGTGGCAGAGCCTGATGTGTATTTAGTCATCTGTTTTCTGGCCCTCCTGAATTTGTAGTCACTTCAGAGGACAAAACATTCTAGGCACAGAAATCAGTGAGAGCAAAAGTAAAGGTTTTGTGTTATTTACTCTATTTCAACCTGCGTATCTTATTAAAAAGGATTAGTGGCACTAAATTGTGGCTTCAGGAGTCCCGTGTATGATGACTTTTTTTTAGTCACATTGCTCTGCCTAGAGGATTGGCTGAGCACCACAAATCAGTTGGGGTGGTCTGAGGTCTGAGTTTCTTCCCTGCTGTGCTTTGACATTGTGACTGACAGACTCACTCAGCGGATGTGCCGGCACCGGAAGTTGTATACGCGTATTGCGTAGATGTCCCCCGCCGGCCCCGCAAGACACCCGGGAGTCTGCTCTGGTAAGTCTTGGGGGCAGAGGTAAAACGCATCGTGCGGACGGTCACCGGCTGCGGCGATGCAGGTAAACAACCTCCGCAGCCGGTGGCCGTCCGCACGATGGGCTTAGACAACCTCCCGTGCCGGCACCCCCCCCCCCCGTGGAAAGTGCTGGCAGGGGAGGCTGTCTCAGCGTATCGGAAAGTAGGATGCAGGTCCCCTGCACCGCTGCGGGGGATCTGTATCCTAACCCCGCTGCCTGCCCGGTGCTAGACCCCGAATATAGGCCGCACCCCCACTTTAAAGACTTAAAGTGGGGGGAAAAAGTGCGGCCTATATTCGAGCAATACGGTATATATATATATATATATATATATATAGCAATAGCAGTTTATTAAAGTGTTCAATATAAGTCTTGAAAAAGTATGCACTGGTGCTTTTTAGATTATTGATTGAGATTTCTTTATGTGACAAATGCTATTAATAACACATTTAAAGAGCAACTAAACATTTTTTTAAAAAATCTACTTCTTGGAAACAAGGTGAAAACCTGTACATCAAGAAACAATTTGATTCAAATTTGTATATGCCGTTTTGACCTTTTTTCAAAAAATATATATTTTTTACAACTCTATGATTCCTCTTTTTATGTTTTATCAATTGCATTTGTCACATAAAAAAATCTCAATCAATAATCTAAAAAGCACCAGTGCATACTTTTAATTACCATTAATTAATGCTAATAAACATTATATTAATAACAAATATTATATATTTCTAATATATAGAATATATACATTTAACATTAATAATAAGTGTTTATTTTATTAATAATAAATGAAGAAAAAAACATAAGCAAATTATTACCAGAGTCACACGTGATGTACGTAGACAACCTCTGCTGCTGCTCGCTCGTCACATCCGCTGTGGCTTCTATGCCGGCGCTCCATCATAGAAGCCCTGGCGTTCCCCGGCTGCCAGAGAGGAGGATACAGGTCTCCTGCAGCGTTGCAGGGGATCCTTATTTCTGGCAGCCAGGGAACGTCTGCGCAATGCGCTCTGACAACCTTTGCTGCTGCTGGCCAGTACTTCTGCTGGGGCTTCTATGGTTACATGAAGGTCAGGTAACGCCGGCGCTCCTTCACAGAAGCCCTGGTGGAAGTGCCGGCAGCAGCCGGATTGCCAGAGAGGAGGATCCAGGTCCCCTGCAGTGCTATGGGGGAATCTGGATCCTCACCCTGCTGTTTCGCCACAGCAGGGCTAAATGAAAAAGAAACACCTGCCCAGTGCCCGGAACTGCATGTCCGGGACGTCAGACGATACGAATTTCGCTATAATAGGGTAATTAAGAAACAGTTCGGCGAACTCTATATTTTTAAAGAAACAGTTTGCGCGAACCGGCAAGAACCGTCTGAATCCCACCACTGGTTGTACCACATCCACTTCAGTCATATCCCTAAATTGCATTGTATCATTGAATTTACTTAGCACCAAAGAGCTTTTGTATTTGTAAGTAACATTTGATTTTTTTGTCTAACTTCATGCATTTTAGATCACCCCACCTTGAATACTGATTAGTTACAATGATCTTAAACAAAAGAGTACTTACATAATGCAAAGATGCAAAGGCTTTCAAGGCTTTTAAATTCTCAGTGTTCTATTGCTGAATTATTCATATGAGCTACATCACACTGTGAATATTAATACTTATCTAGAATCTTAGTCTAGTTATATGCAAAATATGTATGCAAAACTTTTTAGTTTTGGGATTTTACACTTAAATTTCACCTTAACATAATTAAATGTAAATTTTATGTAGGAAACCTGAACCTGCTATCTTCTGCATTTGTATCATGACAATAGCTTCCCGCTAAGACTTTCTGGTGACTGGAGCCCAGGACTCTTGGAGCAGGAACTGATCAGTCTTCTATAGGCCCGAGCCCGATCCGGATCCCCCGAGATCATCCACGCCACCAACAACAAGTGGCCCTCCAAGATGAGCGGATGCGCCTGACCCTCCGGACTCAGAAGAAATGGAAGCGGCAGGAGCGCCAGAGCGGGGTCACCAGAACCAGAGACCCCCTGGCTCGACGCAGGTGATGGATAACTCTCTTGACGAGGGCGAAAGGAGGAAAGGTGTAAGCACCCAATCTCGGCCAAACCTGGGTGATGGTGTCCGTCACCAGAGCTTATGGGTCTGGGAGCCAGTTGAAGTCCTCGCTCTGACGGTTCGCCCCAGACGGAAACAGATCCAAGAGAAGGGGACCCCTCAGGCAAAAAATGTCCTGAAAGACCTGATTGTGAAGTCTCCAGTCGCTCACATCCCGCCAATGCCTCGAAAACCAGTCTACCAGGATGTTCTCCACCCCCCGGGAGATACTCTGCTTGTAAAGTGATGTTGCGTGCCTGTCAGGATCAAGGTACCGATAGGAACCCGATAGGCAGGAAAACCCAGCAAAGTCCAAATCAAACCAAAGGTTTAGCAGCGTAGCCGGTAACAATAGCCAGAGGGTCAGGATAGGAGACAGCAACGTAGTCGGTAACAATAGCCAAAGGGTCAGGGTTGGAGATAGCAGCGTAGTCGGTATCAATAGCCAAAGGGTCAGGATTGGAGATAGCAGCGTAGTCGGTATCAATAGCCAAAGGGTTAATAACAGGAATCAGGAGAGAACAACAATGTAGCTCTTAACAGCACAATAACTGAGCACTGAATGATTCTCAGTGCTCATTTTTAAATCTACCACCAGAGGTCGCCCTTCCCCCTGTACGTGCTGATGGTGGTGTGTGTTCCCCGCACTCTCCATTCAGGAGTGAATAAGGAGAGGTGGGGGCGTGTGCGCGCTCTTTGAGACCGGCATCGTGGCAGGAGCGGTGAGCGCGGTACCCGCAGTCAGCGGGTACTCAGGTGAGTGACTGCGCTGGGGGGTTTTCTGTGGACCCTGACAGTACCCCCCTGAGGGGAGGCCTTCCGACTCTAGAAGGTCCTGGGCGGTTCGGATGACGACGATGGAAAGCAGAGATGAGGTCGGGAGCATTGACTTCGTGAGCTGATTCCCATGAATCTTCATTGGGGTCATACCCTTTCCAGCGGATCAGGTACTGGAGGCGACCGTAATGTCGTCGTGAGTCCAGAATCTCCTCCACCTCATATTCTTCAATGTCATCAATCAGGACAGGAGCGGGAGGATCAGGTCATCTGTTAGGAAAGGGATTCTCCTTCCATGGTTTTAGGAGACATACGTGAAAAACAGGGTGAACAGACATGGTGTCTGGCAATTCGAGTTCCACCACCAAAGGGGAAATGAGACGACGGATACGAAAAGGTCCTATGTACCTTGGGCCCAACTTCTTAGAGGGACAGTTGAGATGGAGGTGTTTGGTTGATAGCCAGACGATGTCGCCCATATGATATATTGGGGCTTCAGAACGGTGTTGATCTGCAAAACGTTTGTGTTGTTGAGTCTTTTGTAGTGTCTCGCGAAGGGTTTCGAATGTTCTGGTGAGTTTCCAAACGTGTTCGGATACTGAAGGAACAGCACATGAAATGGGAGAGCCCGGAAGCATAGCAGGATGGCATCCATGATTGGCATAAAAGGGGGACATCTTAATGGAGCGATGAGTATGGTTATTATAAGCAAACTCGGCTAAAGGTAGGTAATGGTCCCAATCATCTTGGAGATAAGAAGTGAAGCAGCGCAGGTACTGTTCCAGAGTTTGAATCGTGTGTTCCGTCTGGCCATTACACTGTGGGTGGAATGCCGTAGATAGGGTCCGCTGAATGTGTAACTGTTCGCAGAAAGCCTTCCAAAAGTGGGAGGTGAATTGGGAGCCGCGATCCATAACTATTCTCGTGGGTAAGCCGTGAAGGCGGAAGATTTCACGTATGAACAGTACGGCTGTCTCGGTGGCGCAAGGGAGATGGTTAAACGGGAGGAAGTGCGCCATCTTCGTAAAGCGGTCGACCACAACCATGATCGTAGTCTGATTATTGGAAGACGGTAAGTCAGTAATAAAATCTGCTGTAATATCAGTCCAGGGTCCCGAAAGAATAGGAAGAGGTTATAAGAGACCAGCTGTTTTTTATGGATCTCTTTGGAGCGGGCACAGGTACCACAGGAGTTCATGAAGGATATTACATCTTTTTTCATCTCGGGCCACCAGAAGAGCGCTGGATCAGATCGAGAGTTTGTTTGATGCCCCCGTGACCAGCAGCGGGAGTGTCGTGAAATAACTGTAAAATCTGTAAACGATCCTCAGGTGGAACATAAATAAAGTTGTTGTAAAGATAAAAACCCTGTTCATGACGTAATCCGGGAATCTCAGGTGGGCTAGTTCTGCTAGAATGTTGGCGTACTGAATCCCAAACCGAATGAGTTACAGCCAAAAGGTGGTTAGAGGATAGAACGGTATCCTGATCTGGCGGAGCTGCTACAGGAAGTTCATGCATTCTGGACAGGGAGTCTGCCTTGGTGTTGCGAGAACCCGGACGGTAGGTAATATGTAACGGAAATCGGGTAAAAAACAAAGACCACCTGGCTAGCCGTGGTTGCAAACGTCTGGCAGATCGAAGATATTCTAGGTTTTAATGATCCGTGAAGACCGTAATGGGGTGAAGGGCCCCTTCGAGGAGATGTCGCCACTCCTCCAGTCCAAGCTTTATGGCTAACAATTCCCGTTGGCCGATGCAATAGTTTCTCTCGGCTGGTGTGAGAGTCCTTGAGAAGAAAGCTACTGGGTGCAATTGGCTGTCAACGTCCTGTCGCTGGGAAAGGATGGCACTGACGGCGGTGTCGGATGCATCAACCTCCAGTGTATAGGGTCTTTGAGAATCCGGTAATTGGAGTATGGGGGCGGAAGAAAATTTCTGTTTTAGGTGATCGAAGGCTTTCTGAGCCGCTTCGGTCCAGTTAAATCTTTGTTTCTTTGATGAGAGCGCGGTAATAGGTTGTATTATGTGGGAAAAGTTACGAATAAATTTACGATAAAAATTAGCAAAACCAACAAACCGTTGGACACACTTATGGTCTGTAGGAGCTGACCAGTGGAGAATTGCCGAGACTTTCTTTGGATCCCTCTCAATACTGGTTGGGGATAGTATATACCTGAGGAATTAAATTCTTTGCACTTCTAACACACACTTTTCTAATTTAATATATAGTCCATGTTTCCTTAAACGAGACAATACTTGACACACATGCTTCCGATGCTCCTCTAGTGACGAAGAGTACACCAATATGTCATCTAAGTACACTATTACAAAATGATCTAGGATGTCGTGGAATATATCATTTACAAAGTGTTGGAAGGTGGCTGGAGCATTGCATAGGCCAAACGGCATCACTAGATATTCAAAATGTCCGTAGCAACACCGAAAAACCGTTTTCCACTCGTCATCCTTCCGTATTCTAACCAGATTGTATGCCCCACGGAGGTCCAGCTTGGTGAAGATTTTGGCAGAACGCACATGCTCTAGTAAGTCCGAGATTAAGGGTAACGGGTAGCGATTCTTCACCGTGATATTATTGAGTTCCCGGTAGTCGACACAGGGACGCAAACCCCCATCTTTCTTGTGTACAAAGAAGATGCCGGCTCCCGCAGGTGAAGTGGAAGGACGTATAAAACCTTTTGCCAGGTTATCCTTTATATATTCTTTTAATGAGACGAGTTCTGGCTCTGAGAGGGGATAGATGCGGCCGAAGGGGATAGCTGCACCTGGCAAAAAGTCGATAGGACAATCATACGGTCTGGAGGGGGGAAGTTTATCGGCACTTTTCTTCTCGAAGACATCTTTGAATTGATAATAGGGAAGGGGAATTTCTTGTAAAAGCATAACTTGTGTGTGGCAGATGGATTCAGTCTTTATGCAACGGATGGTGCACTGAGTGGAAGTAAATTGAAGCACGCCAGTCTCCCAGTTGATTCAAGGATTATGCTTCCTAAGCCATGGGAGGCCCAGGATAATAGGAGATACCGGAGAGGGAACAACGTCGAATTGGATGGTCTCGATTTGGCCGATCCCTATTTGGAGGGTCAAAGGGATGGTCTCCCTGACAATAGGGCCGGTCTTAAGAGGGCTTCCGTCCACCAGTTGGATAGAGACCGGGTTTTTCTTGCAACGTGTAGGGATGTTCAAAATCTGAAGTGTCTTGGCGTCAATGAAGTTTCCGCTGGGGCCGGAATCTATCATGGCTGGGAGACGGATCTCCCCTTTAATCCACTGCAACAATACGGAAATGGATAGGTGAGGTGATAGACAACGATTTCTTCCAGAATTAACATGAAACAGGGTGGTTGGTTTCTTACCCTGAGTATAGCGGTTACGGGTTCTACAGTCTTTGTAGGTATGGCCGGGTCTGCCACAGTACATACAGAGGTTCAGGGCTCTGCGACGTTCTTTTTCCGCACCCGAGAGTGGTCCTCGAATTATGCCGATCTGCATGGGTTCCTCTGTAGAAGGAGGAGAGGGTGCCCTGGGAAGGGTACGTACAGGTGTCCAGCTAGAAGACGTGGCTTGTCGCTCGGATCGCCTCTACCGGAGCCTTCTATCAATTTGTGTGGCCAGGCGCACAAACTCTTCCAAAGAGGACGGAACAGAAGTGCAGGCTAATTCATCCTTTATGGCCTCCAATAAACCCCAGCGAAATTGGTCGTGGAGTGCTGGTTCGTTCCAGTTAGACTCTAAGGCCAGATGCCGAAACTCTGTGATGTATTCCTCTACTGGCCGCCGGCCTTGTTTCAAGGCACGTATAGTAGTAGCAGCAGAGGACATTCTGAAGGGGGCCTCATAGAGGGAATCCAGAGCTTCACGGAAGGAATGCCAAGAGTCCAACAGTGGGCTATTACTGTGTAAAAGATGGTGTGCCCAGAGTTGAGGTTCACCAGAGAGTAAGGCTATATCAGTATGTACTTTGATGTAGTCGGTAGGGTAGGTCCGGGGTTTAAGGTGAAACAGGATCTCACAGGACGTGATGAAAACACGATAGGCCTTATGATCTCCTGAAAACCATTCCGGTAATGGGATTTGGGGTTCGAGGGCTGTAGCGCCCTCAGCTACTGGGGGTGCTGACGTAGAAGGAGTAGGTGGAACTTGCTCGGTAGGTGCACTTTGTTGTAACTGCAGGTGATGAACCTGTTGTCGTAGATGCTGTTGGTCAGCCCGCAGATCCTGGAGCGTCTGTTGAAAACTGGTCAACTGCTGTGTAAGGACAGTGATAGTGTCAGCTAATCCTGCGGGTTCCATGACAGGCTCAGTTATTATGTCAGGATCAAGGTGAGGAACCCGATATGCAGGAAAACCCAGCAAAGTCCAAATCAAACCAAAGGTTTAGCAGCGTAGCCAGTAACAATAGCCAGAGGGTCAGGATAGGAGACAGCAACGTAGTCGGTATCAATAGCCAAAGGGTTAATAACAGGAATCAGGAGAGAACAACAATGTAGCTCTTAACAGCACAATAACTGAGCACTGAATGATTCTCAGTGCTCATTTCTAAATCTACCACCAGAGGTCGCCCTTCCCCCTGTACGTGCTGACGGTGGTGTGTGTTCCCCGCCCTCTCCATTCAGGAGTGAATAAGGAGAGGTGGGGGGGCGTGCGCGCGCTCTTTGAGACCGGCATCGTGGCAGGAGCGGTGAGAGCGGCAGCGTGGGAGCTGGTACCCGCAGTCAGCGGGTACTCAGGTGAGTGACTGCGCTGGGGGGTTTTCTGTGGACCCTGACAGTGCCAGACAGAATTCGAAGATATCCTTCGCCACCTCCGTGATGGATGTAATTATATCAGAGGAGATATATGAATAGAAAGGATCTGACCTGTAGAGGGTTTATATACCATTGGTTTCTTGTTTTTTATTGGTTGTTTCTACACTTTACGTTTAATATTTCATTACTGCTGTGAGAGTAAAGGAAGATATGCAAAATAGGAATCCTCCTGTCTTGCCTTAAGATACCCTGGGGTGTCTAGTTTCCAAAAAATATATGGTTTAATGGGGTAAACTTATTTATCTTACTTCAAAGATGACCCAAATAGGAATTTGGATGCAGAATGACCAGATGTCAAAATTCCAAGTTGAAATACTTAACTGTGCATGTACCAAATGGGGCCTTTTATTCCATAAACATCCAGACAAACCTATGCATGGGCGGTGTCACTGTACTTGGGAGATGTTGCTGAACACATACTGGGGTGTTGTTTTGAAGTGACATATACAAGGAGTTGTAAATTCACACCTAAAGCACAATATGCATGGAAAAAAACACAAACAAATACTACAGACTTTGACAAATTTGAAATACCATGGGTTGTCTAAAATATATGGTTTGACAAGATAAATGTATTTGGCTGACTTAAAAAATAGGACATGAGCCCAGGATGACCAGATTTGAAAAAAAATTTAAATAGCAATATGTTAATTGTACTTATTGCCTTACTGGTAAAAACAAGTATTAGAATCTATTTAGCAAGTTTTTTTCTTAGCCAGATGACTAAAAAAATTCAAATAAAAGTCAGAAAAAGACCCTTTTTTTAAAAAAATCATGATATTTTATATTTTTTACAGTAAATTATATGACATGATAAAAATAATTGTATCTAAATAAAGCCCTGTTTGTCCTGAAAAAAAAATATTTAATATGTGTGGTTGCACTAAAGGAGAAAGAAGAAAACTACAGCTAAACAGCAACACAATGCAAAAAAAAACAGCCTTTGTCCCAAAGTGTACTACAAGTAAAAGGGGTTAATGTCAAACTGTTTACTTTGTGAAAGATCAAGTAATGCTGTATGATGAATATTTCAACTAAGGGTATCTTGTCTTCAGTGGCGTCTCCAGCTTTCATATTTAGGGGGGGCACATGGGGGGCCAGGGACCAAAGTAGGGGGGCCAATTATAAAACGGTACATATACACTATAGATATATATATATATATATATATATATATATATATATATATATATATAATGTAAAAGGGTGAAGCCGTATTAGTCCAGTAGACACGATATCAAAAAATAGAGTATTGCAGAGTATGCGGTGATACCTTTTTTATTGGACTAACATAATATTAAAAAGACAAGCTTTTGAGAGTTATCCTCCCTTCATCAGGTCTGAAGCAATACTAATCAACATGATATAGGTTAAAACTTAAAACAAGTGATGGTATAAGAGGGGGAGTTGAGTGGGGTGTCGTAAATAATAGGTCTGGAGGTGAGAAATGCAGAGAGGTAGAGAGATAACCCAGGGACAGAACAAATAAACTTAGGGAACCAATAACCACAGTAAAACATCAAAGATAACAGCAATTAGACATTGGATGACTAGATGAAGTTCATATGAAGTTCTGGTAGTGTGTAAGGAAACCAGAATCCACATTAAGTCCCTCTTTTATGGTGTTAAAATGTGTAATCATTTTCATCTCAAATGTTTTTCTTTCCTGAGAGTCTCTGAAATTTCCTTTGAGTACTTTAATTTTTAGGTTATTAAAGTACTCATACAGCCTCTAAAAGAAGCAAATAATCAAACTGATTAGAAAAGAAACTCAGATCAACAGTGATCAACCCTGCTGCCAATAAATATTAATATTAGTTCCTGCTGCCAATATATGTTAATATTAGCTCCTGCTGCTGATATATATTAATATTAGACCCTGCTGCCGGTATATATTATTAGTCCTGGCTTCCGATATATATTAATATTAGCCCCTGCAGCCAATATATATGCCACACTGACTGCAGATCAGGGGAAGACTGTGAGAGTCAGTGCAGTGTTCCCTCCTTCTGACTGCACCATCACATTGAGAAGTCCTCTCCCCTGTAATCATCCCCAGAGTCCCTTTGTCCCCTCATTCACTAAACCATACTGCTCTTTTACTTAGACCCTGTAGTTCAGGTATAGATCAAATAAACAACACATGGAAAGAGCACATGCAACTGAATAAGACAAAAAAACCCTGTATTTACAGGTATACATAAATAATGTATGGAAACATAGCATAGCAGATATAGATCAACAGAATTTGACACACTATTTGACATGCAAACAACTATAAATCATTCTTTTTTATCACATTATTAAAATCCCAGAAATCAAAAAAGTTAAAAGGCCCAAATAAATTAAGGAGATTATACATAATGGAATCAAACATTTGCTACTGCAAAAATTTTTAGATGAAAAAGTCCAGTTTTATTCAGCGCCACAAAACAGTGATAGCATTATTCTTAACAATATTCTTGAAAACGAAATATGAAACTTCAACAAAACTTTTAGCCATTAATGCAACACAACCATCTTAGCACTGCATCACCCAATGAACACCTCATCACAGATAACAAAATGCATACAGCTGCATATAACTAAGCTGAATACCACTTGGTCTGTGAAGGCCTGTGAAACCAAAGGGGAATAGCGTCCTGTATAATGAAATCAAGAATTGAGTTTCACAAACTCTGAACCAACATCTACGTTTCCTTTTTAATAATATATCCAGATTGAAATAAGATTAAATAACACAATACCTTTACTTTTCCTCTCACTGATTTCTAGGCCTAGAAAGTTTTGTCCTCTGAAGTGACCACAAAATCTGGATAAATAAAAATTACAAAGTGCCAGGAAACAGATGACCAAACACATATCAGGACAGGGTCTGCCACACTGACACCCAAACACATACCCCAGGGCAGGCTCTGCTGCCACATGGACCCCCACATCAGGATGGGATAACCTACTAATAGTATAAAAAATGCCTTCCACATTGCTTTGTTGTTTGTGTGTATTGACCCTTGTGTATTTGTGCCCCCCCAGCCACCCCCCTTTGTGCCTTTTTGCAATACACCCTTGTGTATTGATTTATTTGATCCCCCCAGCCAGCCCCCTCCCTTGTGTATTGATTTATTTGATGCCCCCAGCCAGCCCCCCTCCCTTCCTTATGTATTGATTTATTTGATGCCCCCAGCCAGCCCCCCTCCCTTATGTATTGATTTATTTGATGCCCCCAGCCAGCCCCCCTCCCTTGTGTATTGATTTATTTGATGCCCCCAGCCAGCCCCCCTCCCTTGTGTATTGATGCACCAACCCCTTGTACTGGTTTATATAATGGCCCCCATACCCATGTGTATTAACCCCCCCGTTTGTGTATTGATATATGTGACATCCTTCTAACCACCCTGATGTGTAATTGTGTCCCCAGCCACCATCTTTGTGTATTATTTAATTTTGCCAAGGCAGCCCCCCTTGTTAATGTCCCTCCTTCTGTCACCTCCACTATTTATTTCAAATAAAATACTTTTTTTGCTGGCCTTCATTCTTCCACTGTAACACCGCTGCTCTTCTCCCTCGTGCTCTTCTCCCTGTCAGGCAGTGACAAGCAACTGTTCCGTAAGAGCCCGCCCCCTTCAAAGGGGCGGGACGAAGAGCCTGAGTCAGTGATCGCCATGCTGGCAATCCATTAACTGGCCAGCGGAGGCGGTTTTACAGCTGCCTTGAAACTGTCAGCCGCATCGGCTGCAATTGGAGCTTAGTGTGCCGGCACACCGGTAAATGTCCCGGTTTCCCGGCGGTGGGCCGGGTCAATGGTATAGCGTTTCAATTGGGGGGGCACACTGGGGGGGCACAGCATAATGTAGGGGGGCCATGGCCCCCTCTGGCCCCCCCCTGGCGACGCCACTGCTTGTCTTTAAGTCTTCAAGCTGTCACAAATATAGCACCGACAGTTACCGATTACTGTAACTCTTTTTTAATTTATACATCACTTAAATGTATAGTGTATATAGGACCCATTAAATATAGTAAAATACGATGGATTTGTCATTAGGAATTCTGGGGAAAAACAGAATATACAGCAACTATAAGTATGTGATACGCAGATATGACAGGCAATTATCTAAATTTACTGGTCTTGTTTTTCACTAATGGCATCACTGTGTCTCACTTTATGCATATTAGTTCTTCTTCGCAGTAGTTAATCTGCATATTGTACATCGTGGTTATATCATATATAGGTAACAGTTCACCTGTTAACTTTCTCATGATATATATGTTATAGTATTGCTTACCTTAAATAGTTCAGTATTCACTAAGTACTGTTCAAACTACAGACTCCCATTAGTTATATAGCTTATAGCCCTCACTTTTTCTTCTAAAGTATATTAAGAAGAGTATTCAGAGTATGAAGCTTTCCACCACCATAGGTACTCACTTGACCTTAGCCAAAAGGCTGAAAAACGATTTTCCCATAAATATTCTGAAAAATAAAGATAGCATTTACTATAGTTACAGGTCCACCTTAAATAATAACCAGTTTCAAAAAGTATGTTTCATTATTTCTTAGATGAAAATCAGTGATCCACAAAGAAAAATGTCTCAGTCCTCTCTTATTTTGGATTTATATAGGACATGCTATCTGAACACAAGCCCTTCTGCATTATAAAAACATGACAATCCTTTATGGGTCACAGATTCAAAGAACATTTTACTGTATTGATAATATTAAAATAAAGCTGCAACACCTTTTAATTGTCTAAGAGTAAAGGTTGCTTCTTGACACATTGGCTTAATAACAATTTGAAAATGTAATTATATTAAACCATTTTTTCATCTATATTAAGGTTGTGATGAAGTAATGAGAAAAGTGAATATTTTTATACATATTATCTTTTCCTTTTGTCAGTATTTCAGTAACTAACATCTAGTTTAGAATCTATTTTAGATAATTCAGGGTGTTAGAATGCAACTAATATGTAATAGTTTTTAGATTGTAAGTTTTAACAACTTGTAATAATTATAAAATAAATGCTTTATTATTTATATTGATTTGTTTTTTATTTTATATTTATTTTTATGTATATCCTGTAGGGTAAAAACAATAACAAGTTTAAGTAAATAGTTGACTATAAAATTAACTAAATCACCTTCAAATGGTTTTCTTAAATAAAAAACAATAGGGTATTTGATTGATGGAGTATAAAATAATATACACAACCTGCACCTACTTAGAAGGTAGGGTAACACTTCTCCAAGTATGTGTATGTATGTTCATCATGTGATATAGTAAAGTGCAGCACTATAACAAGACATAAAAAGCCAGTGAAATTACTGTATTTGCTCGATTATAAGAAAAAATCAAGACAACCTTATCTTATAATCGAGGTCGGCTTTTATTCAGAACGCAGATCCGTCACTCATACTCTTTCTTCACATAGTCTTTCACTCTCATGCTCTCTCACGAGATCTCTTACTGTAGGTAATGGAGTCCAGGAGCAAGAGACATAGAAGCACACAGGTATAGTTGGAGATGGAGACAATTGTTAAAGTGACATTGAATGGGTGCACAAGGGCAATCAATCCAAAAGTGCAGTACAAAAGGTTGAGGCAAAAAGCGTAGTCAGAACAGAAGCAGAGGTTAAGACAGGCGGCATAGGTTCTTGGTCAACGTAATGGTCTAGGGGTCAAACACAAGGTGAATAATCACAGCAGAATATAAAAGTCAAGCTCAAGAGGACACATTGGAGGTCAGCTTACTAACAACTAAGCAAGGAATGAAAGGAACAGTGGTTATTTATTGGGCAGGTATTCCTCACCTTGATAAGATCTACCTGATCTGCCTAGTTTGTTGTAGAGTTGCTATGGAGTCTGCATAGCAATGCTATTTCTGTGTAAGTGCAGGACCAGAGTGTAGCTACAATGTGGAGCACTGCACTACCTTGTGTGGGCATGCTCATTTGTTGCTGCCTCTCCCAGGCATCGGGGAAGATCAGTGTCCCGCCCACCATCTTGTTTTTCACTGGAATCGCGGATGGAGTTACCAGGAGCTCAACAGGGCTCGCGTATGGCCTCCATGGATGGAGGTGGGGTACATGCAGATTGGGCATGACATCAGGCCTTTTCTTTTTTCTATTATCTAAATCCAAAGTTTGGATGGTCAGGCAGTCTGAAATGTTATGTCTATTTGTTACTATGAAATTGCATCTAGTCTCGAACATTGCACATTTTACTTATTTTCTACAATTTAATTATCTTGAATAAGATTAAACTTTATTCTGGCTGGTGGTATGCTCTGTTATATTTTTTAAGCATTTGAACCCCAATGCAGACATAGCTGAGGTTTTAGCCACCCAAATAACTAGCCTATTTATATAATGGTGGTTTGTTCCTTGCCAGGTTATGGCATCATATCCTGGCAGGCAGCAAAGAGGAAGCAGGGGCACATCGCCTTCCACTAGGTAGGTCCAGGGGTCAGCTGGGGCTCTGCCCTGGGCGAGGGCTAGGGCATCAATACCACTGAATCTGTGGGTTTTGGTTTTTCAACACCTATTCTTTTTTTTTTCTTATATATATTGTTTGTTAATATGTAACATTCTACATTTATAATGGATTTGAAAAAGAATAATCATGCACTAAACAGTGTATACATAAAGCTAGTCGAATAGCTGCATTTTCAATAATTATATTTGTTTTGATGTTTATAAAAAAGTGAGTTCAGAACTATACAGTAGAATCAAGCACTTTTCATTTTCTAACTTGGCTGAATAACGTAGCTTGAATAATATAATAAAAGCCTATAATATTACTGCAGGAGCAGCAATGCTGAATGGGAATTACAGATATCAAAAGTAATCCGTGTTGGAAATTAAACCTCTGCTATCTGGAAAAAAGCTAATCTGCAAATTAGTTTTTTTTCAAATCCTAAATGTGCCCAGCTTTGAATCCAAACAGTAATCCTTTCTTCCCACAGAATGCACATAATCTCATTATTTCTGTGAAAATTAAAGTAATTTTCTTATGGAAGTAGGTTTTTGAGTAGAAAAGAGCAATACTATTTACAGAAGCATTGTAAATAAATAAATGCAATCAGGTGTTTAGTTCCCAGAAACAACATTTACACCAAAACTAGGAAAGAAAACCTAATTCAGGACATATGGAGAGCTTTGTGTGAAATGTACACATTAACTTCATTTATTTCATTCATGCAAAAGGGATTAGTAAATTAACCCTCTAAATATATCAGTGATGGACCAAATCCTACAGTTTCTGTATTGGGTATTAGACTCAACAGATAATATAGTGTATCTGCCACTTTCCCAAATCCTACATTTTAAAATTCCAAACACTATCGATAATCGATAGGATTATTATTACTCCCTATTTACATACTACCCTCTTTGGAGGTGATTGACTGGTTGGAGTGAGGTACAAAAAATTGAGCTGCAGGGCAGGAAATCAATTGATATGCCAGTTCTGCCACAATCTGCCAAGGGCTCCAGCTTTTGTCAAATTCAATAGTTCCTTATTCCTAAACTAAATATCTCTAAAACTATTACACTAATTGAACACCAAAAACATTAACTATAGATAGGTTTTAATAATTATGTGTAAGTTATAGAATAGATTGCCTACTTCAGCAAGTTTTTTTTGCGCCAAACCTCATCCCTTTCCCCAGTACTGTTTACTGCAGGTATCAAATCACATGGATAATATGCCTATAAATTTTACTCCACTTGTTGTAGATAAAGGGATATATCCCCCCACCACCAAACAAATATCCATAATACAAACAAAGTGTTTATTTGATATAATTGTGTAATCAATTGGACGAACCATTTCCTGGAGAGGAGGTTGAGCCTATGATTAAGGCCCAATTTGTAAGTGACTTCCAGTTTGATTTGTGCTTTTTACCTATGTAAATAAACGGTACAGCACTGCGGAATATGATGGCCCTATATAAAACAATAAATAATAATGATAAACTTTATGTTTAATCTGAAGGTCCAGCTTTTTGCATGGTCTTGTATCTAACCCTGCTTTGAATATTACATGTTTACTGCAGATACCCATAAATGACACAGCAGGCATTCTCTGCGTACTATATGACGCGTACATATGCGTATGTGTGTGAGAACTACATTAAACCGACATTACATTTATTCATTTTAGTTTTTAGAAAACGATTTACCAAACATGTCTGATATTAAAAGTAACATTTGCAGGATTGTTTTCTTAAAAGTTTAGAAGAAAATGTCGGTTAACTTACCTGTTAATGCTGACCTCTGCCTGCTGTCTTGTCCCTGATGGCACTATATAAAACAATAAATAATAATAACACAGTAGCCATCTGTGTCCAAAAACAGCATGTATCATTATTCTTACAAATGATCTTATAGGAAAGATGCCACTTGTGCTGCTTGGCCCTAGGTAAAGCTTTACATTGTTTTCCTCTACAGCCTGACAAATTCTCTATAAAAATTAATAACATGGTGATAATTGCTTGGTGATAAATACCTACCATCTCTGGAGGTGGGGGTACCTGTGGGGGCCCTTATTAAAGGTAGGCAGAAGCCCATTGGACAGGATAGTTAACAATTTTGGATATCCCCAGTACTAATAAGCCTTCTGATGGTCATTCTTATATAGTAGAAACTAGAACTCAGAGGGCCGCAGACAATGTGATTGCAGAGGACTATTTTATAAACTCAGTTGTTTTGTGCAAGATCATTGTGCCATACAGTATATACATATAGCAGAAACCAGTACTTACAGTAACGCATTTGCAGATATCAGTTTGCAATCTTGGAGATCTACCCTGTAACTTTCCCATTTATTCTACTATGGGTTTTTTAATAGACTTCATATTCGGGTGAACATGAAAACAAACACGAAGGGTGCGTTTTTGTTGTTCAGTCTGAATACGGAACATTCGAACATGGCGGCAGCAAAACGTATACGAAGACAAAGACACACAACACGAAGAATCTCCTCTTCGTCTTCGTTTTCTAATCTCCCTGGTCCCTTCCTCATCTAGCCTACCTTATCTACGCAGCATCGCAGTGGTTAACGGAAGCGGAAATCCGTAGGTTCGCCGTCAGGAGTTAAAGGGCCGTGTGAGTGAGCCTATTGGTCGCCTGCAGGGGCCTCCTCTGGCATCAAACAATTGGTTGATGCCAGAGGAGGCCCCTGCAGGCAACCAATAGGCTCACTCACACGGCCCTTTAACTCCTGACGGCGCAACTTGGCCTGGGCCCACTCCAAGAGTTAAAGGTCCGTACAAGCAACTCTATTGGTCGTTCGTACAGATTTTTAACTCTTGGAGCCAAATTGCGGCACCAGGATTTTAAAAGTGTGTACAAGCAACTCTATCGGCCGCTGGCAGGGGGCTCGTCTGCCATCAACCAATGGCAGAGGAGCTCCCTGCCGGCGACCAATAGAGTCGCTTGTACAGACCTTTAACTCTTGGAGCGGGGAGACCAATGGTCTCCCCAGGCCAAGTTCCACATCAGGAGTTAAAGGGCCATGCAACCAACTCTATTGGTCGCCTGTAGGGGACCTGCAAGGGACAAATAGAGCCTTTCTTATGACCCTTTAACTCCTGACGGTGAACCTACGGATTTCCGCTTCCATTAACCCCTGTGATAATGCGTAGATAACGGGAGCGCAAATCCGTATGTTCGCCGAGTTAAAGACCTTTAACCCTGGTAGAGGGGAGACAGGCCAATCAACCAATTAGTTGATGCCAGAGGAGGCCCCAGCAGGCGACCAATAGACTCACTCGCACGGCCCTTTAACTCCTGACGGCGCAACTTGACGGTTCCAAGAGTTTAAGCGACTCTATTGGTCGTTCGTACGGACCTTTAACTCTTGGAGGGGCAGTGGTCTCTCCCGACCAAGTTGTGGCACCAGGATTTTAAAAGTCTGTACGAGCAACTCTATTGGTCGCCAGCATGGGGCTCGTCTGCCATCAAGCAATGAAGTACAGGTGTGCACGAATATATTCGCCCGAACCGAACACAGGAACGGGCAATTATTCATGGAATACGAAGATTTTTTCCCCCACAAAGACGAACACGAAGAGCTGGCCGGCGCCCAAGTCTAGTTTTTAACCTAGAGGACATTTTTGGTTAACATTTAACTTTTGGAAAACATTTCTCCGTTTTGGGTTAAAGTTATGGATTTTTTTTTTTTCTGAAATATACACATAAGCCTCATAAAATACAGTGATACAGCTATTGGTTTTTTTATTTATTCATTCCATCATAATACAACGCTAGGTTTATTCTTCGTTGTATTGCTTTATGCTTCCTCATGGGGTTTTCATCAAAAGTTATAAAAACCAGCATGCATTACACTTGTTTGCTGACCCAGTAGAGTTTTGACATTATTACTCTATACTGAGTTCCTGTTTTTATGTACCAAAGTATGATTGTTTTCCCAAGTGTTTCTAAATTTTGAACTTTTTTAAGAAGACCTCTTAAAATAATTGAGCGTCTGCAGCATTGGGATTGGTGGGATTCTTTATTGCATTTGAAGTAGATTTTTAGATTTTCTTGTTATTCCTGATAAAGTATTGAGGGTAATTAAACAGATAATTAAATATTTTTGGCGTATGTAGTGCATTCATGCTTTAATTGTTTTTAGATTCCTAGGGAATTGTACTTTGATGTTTTAATTTTACTATATACATTTTACTATATATCCATATTTTAATTTTTTTCCCACGTGTCCAAGATAGTTAAGGATAGAGTGACATATTCATGTGGGCCCCAAATACCGGCACTTGAGAGGTATGCACACCTGTTATATAGAGAAAATATGCGTATCATTGAAGAGGTTTGTTAAAGGCTTAGTACTTTCCCTGTGTCTCTTGAGGTATATCAGTCACTGAGAGTCTTAAGGGATAAAACAGGATTATGTGCCTGCAGTGTCCAGCTGTAAAGTTGAATTAGATATCTACCCAAAATAGCAAAACATGTTCCACACAAGGTTTTCATTTCTACAAACGTTTCAGGGTCAATTAATATTGTCCGATTAATCTAAAATAATCTTTTTGAAAAGATTAAAAAATATGTTTTACCTTGTTGTTACAAAAAAATAATAATAATAATAATAATGTTTTACTTTTTTTATTTGATGCTTGATGACGGCATTTTCCAATGTGGAGGTTCTTTAGTGGCAGTAGTACCAGGCTTTTAGTACAGCACACAATAGGATGCAGAGATCATTATTTTGGTGGAGTTTCTGGAAGTAAATTAGGGTGCACAGTTGTGTTAGTATATACATGGAATTCACTTCACAATTCTAATAATCAATATGTATAGTTTACAGTAGATTAGAATGATGTGTGGGAACAATAGTAGAAATCTGTCTGTGACGTGAATGAGGAGTGAAACAGAGCAAATTCTATCTATTTCTCTTATTTCTAACATAGAAAACGTTCTGTTTGAACCCGAACACCAGTAACACTCTCTATCCCGCCATGCTGGCTCTTTACGCTCCTTTCTGTCCAACTTAATTCCAAGAGAACAACCTTTAATTGCTCTTTGCCCCTACCACAGTGTCACCACATTATTACCAACTATTAACACAGGGGTGACACTACTATCCTTTGACAGGTAATATTTTGCACATCTATCTGCAGGTGGAGGAAACCTAATCCTGACATGCTATTATTAGCATGAATATATTGGTAGTACACTGAAGCTGTGGTGCAAAGGCACACTTGACATTAAAGAGGAGTCATGCACCGTAGAGCTTAATTTGGAGCCAAGCTGCCTCTATTAGTGTGCTTGGCTGCTATAGACTAAAGTCTTTTTTTAATTAAAGGTGCTCGTAGTGGGGTTCCTGCAACATGCACAGGCTTCTTACAGTTGATTTTGTCCAAGTGCCCAGTCCCACCAAATATAAGCCCAGTTCCTTTTATATGTTTAGAGAGTAATTTATGCACCCATTTATTACACATCTCATTGTTTAAAGAACATATTTTAATTATCTTAGTGTCAAATAACACACCATACTGTACATATGTGACATTCTTTTATTTTGTAATAACTTGAATGTAGCTGGTTAATTAATGTAGCTGTAAAATAACAGTGCTCAGCAATCTACTACACACCCTTCAATCACTTGGGAGGGTTGAAGATGAAATATGTGTTATCTCTAATAATGACTAAATTATGTTGACTCATTTGCGTATTCATTTTAGTTGTTGCTGGCTTGCATTTCTGTTTTTTTCTAACACCATTTGTTTTTACTGCTTTCAGGAAAATAAAAGCCATTAGGCAAATGTGACCTGAGTTTCCAATTTACAAGTCAAGCCAAAGAAGCCAGGAAAACACACAAATACAAAATATGGATGGTTTAATTGAACAGAACAGTGTGCTTATGCATAATAAAATCACAGAGACTGGGAAAAGAAATGGCTTAATCAATACTAGAAATTTAATGGCGGAAAATAAAGATGGGATGGTGTCTGTTTACCCAGCTCCTCAGTATCAGAGTCACATTGTTGGAAGTATTTCGCCCCAGACTGGCTTAGACAACATTAAAAGTGACCCTGTTCAGCAACTCTTGGATCCTAATATGCTTCAACAGACTGTGGAATCTCACTACCGTCCCAATATAATTCTATATTCTGAGAATGTTTTGCATTCCTGGGGTGAAAATGTCAGTGCTGAGTGCTGTGAAACCACTTTCATTGAAGACAGGTCACCGACTAAAGACAGTCTTGACTACCCCGACAGCAAGTTCATTGATCTGTCATCTGAAGATATCAAAATACACACTCTTTCATATGATGTGGAAGAAGAGGAAGATTTCCAGGAATTAGAGGTTAGCATTGAAATAATCTTACCAAACTGATATAGTATGACTAGTGAATAGTATTTCAAAGCAAACTCATACTTTTGGAAAAATGTTCTGTATTATAATGTTTGTATTGTATTCCTTTTTGATAACTTTCCCTTCTGTGTTGAGTTTTCTTAAACACTTAACATAATATAACTTAAGGACTGTGGACTTGAGGTCCAAGAGCTGGAGAGCAGTGGGGCTTTCTGTAACATATAACACTGAGCTAATAAGGGACACTTCCCTAAGGCTCTCTCCTGTCTTAACATGCAAGTGCATCCAGGAGTAGGGTGCAAGAAACAACGTTTCTCAAAGCCCCTATGAGCTATAGTGTCAACCTTGTTGGACAGCAGGACATTGCCCATAAATCAGGAATGTTTGTCTAAAGCATGTTTGAGTCTGTCATTGCTACTGTAAGAATGTTTCTTTCATTAAATCTGAAATATGTGCATATGTACCAACCCAGAATACCCAGAATACTTTGCATTCTTTTATGGTGCAGAGGGCTTTGTGAATGCACACAGCTCACTTGATCTTATGGACCTAAAAATCATGTAAGCATATGTTATATATACACATATGTCTTAGTGATTTAGCTGGCATAACAAGTAGATAGAATAGAGGAAACAAAAGGTGAGAAGGACCCTGCTCAAATGGTTTACAATCAGGGGGTGGGCGTGGTTTACATAAGAGGTAAAATGCAAATATTTGAGGTGGAGAAGCCACACAACTGTATTCCATCGTAAACATTGAATAAATATTACTATACTTATTATATTATGTACTTATTGGCACCCTGCAACACAATGCTAGGAAAGGTGAGGCAATGACAGGTAAGAGGAGGTGATTTAACCCGTTACTTGAAAGGCCTCCCGGAAAAAGTAGTTCTTGGGAGATTTTTTTTTTGAAGAAGAACTGGAGATGAGGAGAGAGAAATTAGAGCAGGAGAGAGGTGAAGATGATCAAATTAATGGAGGGGCCATATAGTTGTGTATTTGGAGATATGTGAGGAAATATGGGTTGGGAAACCACTATGAAGAGTCTTGTAGGGGAGAATCAGCATTAGGTACCAGGCTAAGATGGCTTTACAGTCCATACATGTATTTTTCAGCAATTTCAAAAGGTATTTTTTAGATTACATTTAGCTGGAGGAAAAAACAAGAATTTCTAAATATATATACTTATATATATTCATACAGGGGGCATGGCATACACAGGCATTTTTAATAATACATTTATTATGATCTCATATTTTTTATGTGGTCACATTCTGACTTGTATCTGTATATAATAAATAATATAAATAATATAAAAATACATAATTTCATTTGTTTGTTTTTTTCCAGACAGATAAGTCCTCTCATGGGTGGTTTAAGGGGTTCCATTGTTATAAGATAAGGAATTTATCATAAAATTGCATTTTTCTATTTCAGATTTAATATGTTGATTGCTACATTAATTGTATTGGAGTATTATTTTTGGTTACATAAAATTGCATTATAAAAACAAAAGTATTGATATATATTTTTAATAGCACTTTCATCTAAATTCAGTGTGATTAAAAATGGTTACTTTCACAGCATTGCTAAGTGAGTAATACTTTGCTGTGAACTGTATCCAAAAATGAATGATTGTAAGTAAACCTTCAGGGAATCTGTGGATTAGAACTTTTTTTTTTTTTGCTGGCAGATGTTAGAGAGAGAATAATACTCATTCTATTGTAATTTCTTGAAATGTGTCTTTTATCCTTTGGTGCTAATAAACACCTCCCAAAAGTGTTCCTGTCATGAGGGAAATCCATTGGGCAAGTTATTACATTGTACTGAGAAATGAAAAGTCTTTGCCACGTCTAAGTAATAAATTACCACGTCTAAATAATTACCCATTTAAAGAACTTTCAAGTGTCCCTTCCCCAGGGCACCCAAGTGTATGTAATATCACTCACAGGCCCACTCACAAAAGGTTAGAAGTGACATTAGATCATGCATCATTAAATCATAGGGCATCACCCTTGAAATGTCCCATCTCCACCTCTTTATCTTAAGCGCAGCTCCCAGTTTAGGCATTATACTTTAGGGTTTCCAACAGTCTTGATAGTGTCATGGCAGCTAATAGCCAGGACGTTGCAAATATCCCAGGAGAGTTAAGATTGTTGGCAGCTATTATATACTGCATGAATCTGTAGAATGTGTTATTGATACATCTAAATAACCAACCTATGTTGAGCTTATATTTTAGGCTCTGAGGAATTATTGCCAAAGAATATGGAAAATATTGGAAATAAAGAAGATTATCTCCATACACATTCAAAGAACACATCCCTTAAAACTGTAGTTTATTTAAATTTAATGACCGCAAATGCATTATCTGTGAATTATAGAATACAATATCAAGTAAATCAATTTTACTTGTAAAGTCAAGATCACTGAATCTAGTTTGCAGAATGAATTCACATTTTATTTCTTAGTTACATATTTTATTACATTTTTATGTGTCTTATTTCCCATAGGACCAATTTCCTAGATGCTCTTTTAGCAACCCATTGTATACCTTGTCCAAGCTCAGTATTGTATGGTTACACAGAATACAACAAAATTACTAAATAACTAAACTATTCAGTTTTTTAGAGTTGTGTACTTTGTTAGAGTTGTGGCATTAGTCAGTTTTATGGTGGTTTATTACATACAGTAGAAGAAGAAATACTAACATTATCATAGGTCTGTTTAGTGATTGGAAAGATATAGGCACCAAGACCAAGCCCATCTGGCACACCGGGCAAATTCCTGGTGGGCAGCTGGCCGACAGCACCAAATACACTACATGAGCATAAAAACATAGAGTGCCGCTGTGGATATCGAACTGTCGGCTGCCCTTAACTCGTCAGGCAGCTGGTGGCCTTAAAGTGCCAGGGCTGTGCCATCATTGCAGCTCTAGACCTGGTAGACTCAGATGGGGGTTGAATATTTCACATCCCCAACTTTACTCTGCATTAGGAGCCAATCTTACCTCCATAGTTCATGTGCAAAAGGTTCTTGGAACTGATCTTACAAACTGTAACAATATTTAGGCTTACCCTGTACTAGAAGGTGGTCACAGAAATGCATATTTCCACTTTAGTGGATAATCCAGGGAGGCAACTGAAAGAAGGATTTATAAATAGAATAAAACAGATTGTGTAAAATAAGGTGCTTCATTACATCTATATATATTTGAATTTTAGTAGACATGTCCACCTTAAGAATAAGAAGAACAACTCATGACTGTTGATATTACAACACAATCCTATTTCTAAATTGTTTGAAATGAAAGAAAGAAAGAAATAAAACTGTCAGCGTGACTGACTGTCACTCAAACTGTCAGCCTAATGATTTGATTATGTAACATATGTTCCTAGATGTTTTTTTATAAACATCTGTTCTGTGGTTCTAATTTCATTTTTAAGTAAACTTAGTTCCTATACAATAAGCCCGTCAAACTGACAGATCATTACAAAATTACAAGTTACAAAAGTTTAAATTACCAATATGACATTGAAGTTAAGAATTGCATTTCCCCAAAAGTCTCCTCCCTTTTGAATTACACTTAGTTTGTCAAGATCATTTTTGATTCTTGAATTTCAACCTTCAGTGTAAATGAATGGCAAGAATACAGAAGTATATTATTCTTCTCAAGGGACACTAGCCATCATATGCACTTTAATATTCTAAGTTTTTATGTTGTCTATTTTGCAAATGCTTCGGGAGATTTTGCCGTATCCTCCATTTTCATTTACCTCTTTTCCCAGCCCCTGCCTAAATGCTGTAGGGGACATTTGGGGAATGCTGCAGACAAGGCTGGCCCCGCTAGACACCAGGGAGTCTGGGGGTGCATTGGTAAGTCTGGGGGTGGCATATCTAGGGAGCAGAGTGGTATTTCTAGGGGGCAGAGTGGCATTACTAGGCAGCATAAAGCATATCATGGGAGGGGGCCAGAGTGGCATATCAGAGGACCAGAGGGGAATATCTATGTATTTGTCAGCAGGGGGGACCATAGGGGTCCATGGCCCCCCCTACTTCATGCTGTGCCCCACTGTGTGCCCCCCCAATTGAAACGCTGGGGTCTTTTTTGCAGCCGCGAGGCAGCACTGATTGACGCGGAGGAGAGAGAGGGGCGCCAAGTGGTCGCTCAGGAATAAGTTTTCAACAACCGCTCGGCGACCCCTCACTCTCCTCCGCAAGACCTCTGTCATATTCTGGCGCTCAGTAGTGAAGCAGCGCGCACCGCGACAGAGCAGCGAGATGGTGAGAAAAGGGGGGAGCAGGGTAGATAGTGAGAAAGGAGGGTAATAAGAATATTGAAATAAAGAGTCAGAATGAGCAAGAGAATGAATTAACTTTTCTCTTCAGGGAAGCCTACCACTGACATAAACATCAAAACTTCCATCTCGCCCACTTACAATGCTTATCTCGACCTACATTAACATCATTCACTACCACGCAGTCCTCACCTCCTGTTTCTGACTCTTATCCACCTAAATTGTAAGTTCCTGCGGGAACAGGACCCTCTATTCCACTTGCATCTGTATGTCAAGCATGTCCAAAGTCCGGCCCCAGGGTCAATTGCGGCCCGCGTTCCGGACTGATAAGCCCCCACAGATAAGTTGCCCAAATCTAGATCCGTTTTTTTTTATATTAAAGGCAGAGTGATTTAACACCTTTTTAGATTTGTCATCCAAATCACAAAATGAAAAGTATGCTGTTTTCAATAAACTTTGCATAAAATAGTTAATTTGCATTTAATTTTAATGGTTCAAAGAATGTCAGGCAAAATGGTCGACCCTTGCACATGCTCACTTCATCAAATCTGGCACTCTTTGAAAAAAGTTTGGACATGCCTGCTGTATGTCAATTGCTGTATTTTACTTGTCGTTGTCTGTAACATTTTCATCTTTGTACAGTGCTGCGGAATCTGTGCTTTATAAATAATATAATTATATATATATATATATATACTGTATATATATACACACACACACACATACATATATATATATATATATATATATAGTGTATATGTAGTTTTAGAATTGGCCCCCCTGCTTTGGTCCACGTGCCCCCCCTAAACATGAAAGCTGGAGACGCCACTGCAAGTGTTTAGCCTTTTGTTCATGTTTTTTGTTCTGTTGCCCTCCTTGATTTTACTGTTCATGGACGCTTAATAAATCCACTTTTGTACATTTACGGATATCCCCATGTGATTTGTTGGTGTCGGCTGGTACAACTATTTGTTTTTGTGTTACAATTTGGGACCTGGACCAGGTCTTTTGGTGCTGCAGCACCCAGCCATGTATCAATTATTTGAAATTACATGGGATTGTAGCCTCTCCATTTGTCTCTTTCACCTTTACAAGTAACATGTCCCACAGTGCCACCTTTGCCCCCACCATCTCTACCCCTAAACAGCCTGCCTGTGCCACCTCTGCTCCTAAACAGCCTGTCTCTGCCACCTCTTCCCCCTAAATGCCCTGCGCGTTTCATTTCCGCTCACAAACAATTGTACATTAATTCATCATTCACCCATTCAAAATATCTCGTGGGGCTAATGTGTGTAAAATATATGTAATTCCTGAGATTCGGTAATATTTCAGTCCCTTAGCGTTTTTAAAGTGGTGGTTCACCAAAATGAAATTTTAAAAGCTTTTGAATATACCTTGGTATTGTCACGTACAAGTAGTTTAGGAGACACCGTGGTCAGGTAGGACTCCAGGACAGAACAGGTCAAACAAGCCGAGGTCAGGTTTCCGGAGAGCAGGATGGTCATATAACGGAGCCGAGGTCAGGATTCAGGAAAACAGGATAAACGTAAACGTAGCCGAGGTCAGGAATCAGGAAATGAACGAAGTCAGACAAGCCGGGATCATACACAGGAATACGGAATCAGAAAACGCTATCTGGGGACTAGCACAAGGCATAGACAACCAACAGAAGGCAAAGTCAGACAGAACTGAGGAGGTTTAAATAGGAACCGCAGAGGAAGTTCAAATCTCCCGCCAAACCTCATGACGTCACCTCCAATGTCCGGGAATCGCCACCATGATGAGTGTGGCGCAATCTCCCCTCATAAATGCCTGCAGTTTGGGAGTTCACCGCGCGAGTACCAAAACCGGACGCCGTGTTCCAGGAGGTCTGCCTCTCCTGCGCGGCAATCCTGCAGATGACGGCGGAAGCCGTGCGTTGGAGGGGGGTCTCCCTCTCCTCCATGGCGGCTCCGGTGTCCGTGCGTTGGAGGGGGGTCTCCCTCTCCTCCGTGGCGGCTCCGGTGCCCGTGCGTTGGAGGGGGGTCTCCCTCTCGTCCGTGGCGGCTCCGGTGTCCGTGCATTGGAGGGGGGTCTCCCTCTCCTGCGTGGCGGCTCCGGTGTCCGTGCATTGGAGGGGGGTCTCCCTCTCCTCCGTGTCGGCAACGTGGGAGCCAGGGGCGGGTAAGTAACAGGTATGTACGGTATAATGAATACAAATAATTATTGCATTCAGATAATTATTATGATAAAAGTAAGTATTATTTCTATCTTACACCAAGCATTTTTTCATGTCCCTGGGGTATACTGAATTTATACTTTTTTTTTTTACAACAATGTAAGTATTTATTTGGGTTTCTTTCAGTAGGTAGATAATTGTTCTATTAAAAGTTTTGCGTAAAACCCTTTTTAAACCAATACTATTTTGTCCGTTACAGGGTTGAGGATAAAAGTTATCCAGATCAGAAAAAAACAGAAAATAATAAATTGGCTCCTTAATGCCTGAGGTGGGAAAATATGATCTGTTAGAAGTTTGACTTGCTCCTAAATATGTGGGATAGTTTGATAATCAATGAAATGTAGTTTAAAAAAAATACAAGTAGAAATGTTACATATGTATATAGTGCTAGCCAAACAGCTAGCAAATGTGTAGAAATGTTAATGCCAAGCACGCATTGGAGTGCTGAGTAGTCCCCCACCTGCAGGAGATGTACTTAAAGCAGTCAATCATTGCGGTGAAATGTTGTTACACTGCAGCTTCCCCTAAGGGTGAGTCATTTATTTTATTTTTTAACTATAGTTAATGCATATTAAAAAATAATTTAATATGCATCTTTTTGAGGATCCTGCCCGGGACACTAGACTGTTCCTACAACAGACGTTATAATTGCAAATAAAGCTACGTGCGATTTATAGCGCTTATCCTTTCAGATAAACTCTCTTTAGACTGGTGCTTGACCCATGGATGGAAACACTCTTGAAAGCTTAACTCTGTGATATATTCTGCTTGGCCAAATTAAAGCAATCACATTTTTGCAAAATTCACTTCAATCAGTCTCTTTACTCTGCGTTTTATGTTCCTAAAACATAGATAGGGCAAAAGGACCAACTCAGCGGTAATTTCATTGCTTTGAAAGTCTGTGAACCAAACTCCAGTGCCAGTGTCAGCTATCTTTATGATGTCTAGCAAGTAATAGCTTAAAACATAAAACAAGTTTCTACATTCTAGAAATATATAAAATGAATATCAATGCATCACCCACCCCGTTTCCTATATAATTTGAATGGAATATAAGATTTAATACAACATTATATTGTTGTTTATAACAAATAGCTTATAAGTATCAACAGTGTCAGCAGAATATTATGTATTCATTAACTCCACAGAACATGAGTATCAAACTCAAGGACCACAACACAGTAACTGATTAAAATCACTTGTGTGCAAAATTACCAAAATCCTGATCTGTTTTCAGCCCTCAAGGCCTGTGTCGGGATACCCCTGCCATAGACAAAAGAGAAATTGTTACACAACAAAGTTATTCCAACTACATGAGTGTTTGCACATCCAGTGTTTATTTATGGTCACCGGAGTGTCTTATAATTGCTTATTGTGCCAGATACCATATAATAATTATTACCAGGACAGATAAACTGTGTTGGGCAAGGACAGAGCCTTCCTGTTAAACACAAATTAACTGTTTATTTGCCTTCATCAACTAGAGGCAAAGAACCAAGTAGCTCTAAATTCGTGAAATCCCTTAATCCTAAAGATTACAGGTCTGGGTACAATTTTAATCGCTCTTGGGTTGCCTGTACCAAAGTAAAACCATTAACTCTTTCTCAGCAAAAGCTTAACAGATATCACCACAGCCAATCCCTTACGAAAAATTACTGCAGTTTTTTCTGAAGTAATACTGCAGTTTTTTGGACATGAAAAAACTGCAATACTGCACTTTTACTGCAGCATTACTGCACTTTTACTGCAGTATTACTGCACTTTTACTGCAGTAGTACTGCACATTTACTGCATTTTTTTTTTATATTGCAAACCTACAGTTGTACTTCAAAGTACTGTAGCTTTATTGCATTTGTACTTCCATACAAAAATAACTGCAGTACAACTGCAGTACAGTGAAGTACAAATGCAGTAAAACTGCAGTAAATGTGCAGTAATACTGCAGTAAAAGTGCAGTATTGCAGTTTTTTCATGTCCAAAAAACTGCAGTATTACTTCAGAAAAAGTGCAGTATTTTTTTTGTAAGGGACTGTGCCAATAACTACTGTCCATACCAGGGTGGGTAAGTGATTAAGTGAAGGATTTTAGCTACAGGTAAGGTAAATGTATGCAGCAATGTATGCCCCACTGGGCCAATGATTGCCTACAGTGCCCTGACCAAGCAGGGTTTAGCAGTCATGCCCTGCCTCTGCATGAGATTTGAGAGAGGACTGCTTTTTATCATGCATTTATTTAATCTTATAAGGATTGTAATGTAGAAGCAGTACCCTGACATTTGTTCTGTCATCACACTTACAGATCTTTTATTACTATTGTTTTCAGAAGGATCAAAACATGTCACTTCTAACTACTGTTTTCTCTTAATTTACCCTTATGATATTGCATAGATATAGCATTTTTTAAATAATCTAATCGTGTGGATGCATAAATCCATAGCCATGTGACCTTTGGCTGCAGGGTTCTTTCTTTAAAGGGACACTACCACCATCATATACACCTTAATTATTGTTTCCTGCCACTTACAGATGCATGGAGGGATTCAGCAGATTGTGTCACAGTGACATAATTGTAGCTTCAGAAAGACTACTATCCCTCTTCAGAGATAATAAAATAATCAAATGACGGTGATTGCATGACACAGACTATTCCACACATATACTGGAAAGTTATATCCTACTAAACAAAGATAAGAAGCAAAAAACATCAAGTCTGGATAAAGCAAAAACACTGAAAGGTCATCATCACAAAAAGCATAAATTATTAAAGGATGCAATGGTAATCTCACTCAGTTGTTGTCTCCATGCATTAACAGAAATAGCTGCTGAAAGCCTTGTCCAAAGACCACAATGCAAAACTAATACAAAACTAGCATGGTACATCTGAAAAGTCCTCTCTGATATTCGCTGGCCATGTTTTTAAATATGATTTCAAGGGACGGTCATATTATCATGAGCCTCCGATCCTTTATGTGTCATGGAGTAGGGTTTTTATCCTATGATGCTTTAGTCAGCTTTCCAAAATCATTTAGGTATGTCAATGGCTCTCTGAGCATCATGGGACATTTGGTTTTACAACACCTGAAAAGCTACCAGTGGCCGACACGTGTCTATACATATCCCCATAAAAAACTGAAATATTTCATTTGATTCTAGTTACTTCTTGAGAGTTGCTGGCAGGTAAAAAAAATATTGTTAAAATTTAGATGTGGATCATGTGGTGATAGCATTCTTATCAAACCCCTTCTTTTATCTAACTTATTATCTATCTTGAGACACCGGTGATTTAGTGCTGTTGTCTTTAGTTACTATCAGTTGGCGTAGAGAGGTTCTCCTTTGCTTGTAAAATGTAGATGTATATTGAGGTCCGGTCCTAGAACTATGGGTGCTGGCCACAACGAAACAGAGATCTGTGCTCTTCTAAGACATTTAACCCTCACTTGCTCCTTTGGCATGCAGTGCTGTTGCAAAAACAATGCCTTAATCCTCTGTGCCCAACATGAGAAGTCTTCCATGGAGGCAACACTGAGGAGAAATTATAATCACAAACTGACAGTAACATGGAAGGTGTTTAATTAATTTCAGAGAAGAGACATTGTTTTACAAGGAAATCCAGCCCAGAACAGGAGTGGATGATTTCTGATTGACTTCCACTTAAAATTTAGATTTTACTGGTGTTTTTGTTTTGTTTGCTTTAGAATGTATCAGTTTTATGATTTCAGTAACATTGTAAGACAGCACTACTTGGGACCAAAAAAAAGATGACAGAAGGTTGGGGAAAACCTACAGTTTAGCATTTTGTAAACCTCAAAGGGTCCAATAAGTTCATATACCAATGTGAAGAGAGTAACCTCTGACAAAAACAATTCACCAAACCATCAATCATTTCAAAACAGCAGTTTACACTGTAAGCAAAATACTTATGTGAGGTTCAGGGAAGCAACAGAACAAAACGTGACATGGGTGCTTATTTGGAAGAATACACCATACGAGAGAAGACACTTATTGTCATCTGAAAAGGCTCACATCATGAAGAAACTAGAGATTTTAGTCCTCAATCTATAAACTACAGAATCTTTGTTTTTTTTTGAAGAACAAAAACGATGACTCTCTTGAAAACACCAAATACATTACAAATTTATGTATAGCTTCATGGGAAGTGTTTTTTTTTTTGGCAGACTTAACCCTATCCATCCTACGAAAATGGGGATAGATGAAAGATAGGGACACTCTGTGCCTCCCATAGGGTTATTTATTCCCCTTCAACTGATCATGAATGAGAGGGTGTAGGTTGGCACTATGCTCCCAGGTCATCAGTCCATTATCTCTCTGGCTCAGCACACATTGGGTTGGGGAAGAGGGTAACTTGCTTGGTGGTTAATTTGCGGTCCATAGGTTTAACAATTGTGTGGGGATAAGCAAGATCTGTGTCATCAGACTCAAATCGTTCATGCTTACACACTAGACCAGAAGTAAGAGCCACTTCACAACTCTCACTCAGGTGAAATTGTTGGTCCATACATATAGCAGGCAGTTGGCTGCAACATTTTTAAGATAGAGACTCCTGCTTTCATCTGCACAATTACACTTATGAAGCAACCTCTGACCAGTATATAATACACTAACAACTTCACTTAAAATCAGAAGATATATTGGGGTCAAGATACTGAAAGCATCTTGCCATCAATTTACTGCACACCCCTAGCTTTCACAGGTTTAACTTTGATATGCTTTGTGATCTTTATGTTGATGTTTGCTGAATCCATATTGCACTGTTCATGGGTATAGTTAATCAACGCATAATCTCCTGATTTAAAAAATGTTTTGTTCCTCTATACCGTAATAAAAACAACAGATTGCCTTTTGTTCTTGCCAAACCAGTGTGTTTTAGAAACTTTGCTGAGAACGAATAAAAAGCAGATGCTTCAAGTTCACAAAGGATTTAAATACATTGGCAGAGAACAGTATAATCATTTCTATTTATTCTTTAGCCAATATATTTTTGAGTATATAGCAAGGGTTATACTCTGGACCATAGTGTCCTCTTGTATTTGCGCTAGCTCCTGCACTATTGCTTTGCTCATAATGATCATTACAAGCGCAAAAAGCCATTAGCAGTCTAAGTGTAAGATATATCACTCAGTTGTAGGCTGTAGAATCACAAGACATGCAACATGTAGTCATTATGGGGGGAAAAACTACTACTCGTGTTTTTGAAGTTTACATACAATGAACCTGAGAGGAGGAGTAAAAAAGCAGTTCTAATGAATTTCAAGATATATGTGATACCCACTGACTAGAGGATATTCTTATCCACTATGAGGTTTATGGCTGTAGAGTCCTTCAGTAGGCCATGTTTGTTGACATGCAATATAAATTAAGTTACTGCATGTAGCTAGGGTCATAAGATTTGCTTGAGCAACTTCTCTTTAGACTTTACGAAGTCATTCAAGGGCAAAATTTAACTGATGCTTTATCAGTAATGCCCATGTTTTGCAATATTGTGTAGCCATTACACTGTCTACTTTTGCTTTGTGTATGGCTGTTTATTGGTATTGAAACAAGAACACGTATCTTGTTATGTAACACTAAACCCCATACTCTGCTTCCTGTCATGACCATTTGCCACTTTACTTGGATCTGAATACTGTAAATACTAGATGCTATTTTATCTGAGAGTCTTCTGTGGTCACTAAAACCCATGACCTACGCACCTTGTTGAATTGTAAAAGGCCACAGCACTTTTCATTAAACATATACTATGACAGAATAGTAAATCTCAAACCCGAACTCATCCCAATATTCCGGTTATCCCAAGAGGTAAGTATAAACTAAGGATACTCCTTAAAGGGAATTCTGAACCTATTCTGCAAACTTGTGTCA
Source organism: Sceloporus occidentalis (assembly GCA_023333645.1). Taxonomy (NCBI): domain Eukaryota; kingdom Metazoa; phylum Chordata; class Lepidosauria; order Squamata; family Phrynosomatidae; genus Sceloporus; species Sceloporus occidentalis. The sequence goes on along the minus strand of JALMGF010000015.1, from coordinate 16,078,427 downwards.
ATAAGGGACGCTGCTTCCCCATCCCTATAGCTTTCTGAGCCTTAACCCCTTTTTCCTTCTTAAAGCCCCGGGGATAGAGGAGCATTCATACTTGTAGCAGCATGATGCTTCTCCTTATCTTCCTGCTTAAGATGTGCCCCCAGGGGTCTCCCAAAGCATATGTACACCAGTCATTCTGCAGTCTCCAATAACCTCACCTGCTCCTTATGCTTCCCAAACCATCCGTTCCCACTTTCCGAGACTGTGCCTCAGCAGAGTTAACCAGCTCCACTGTTGCAACTGCAGTGTTGATGCAGCCACTTAAACCAACCCCAGCTTGTTCCGCACTACCATAACTGTCCCCTGCTACTACCTTGGTAAGGGATGCCATTATACTTACTTTTTAATAAAAGAAGCAATAGAGTACCAGATAGGGGGTTTCTTATATAATATAGACACAAACCCACCTCAACATCCAGGGCCACCAATCTGAAGCAGGCCCTTGGGACCCATAAGTGAACTCTTGGACTTTCCTCAGGCACGATCATGTCGCCTCTCTGCCTATGCTTTCTCATTGGAACCTAATCCCAGTAATTGATAGTCTAGCCTACTATAGTCTAGGTTTCCTGGGCTCTGTACCCTTTCACATTCAGAAATTCAGCTCTTCTTCTAATCATATTTTATGAAAAGAAATCCACCTTCAGCTAAGACACAGTTGATGTAACCATTGTTATGCCAAGATGATTCATATTATTGGACTCATTAAATTATGCACAGTGGGGACAACAGGGACACCAAATGTACAGTATATACATTACAAATGTATACACTTTTCATGGAATTGGTGCTGTGCAGAGCTTAGATATAAAAATAATGTTCAAGATTCTACGTACTTAGAAAACCTTGTTTATATATACAAAAATTCCACTTTATAATAATCAATAATGCTACATATCTTAGTATATGATGCCCTAAATGGCAACAAGTAATGGGTCGACATCCCTAAGTAATTATTGAGTGTTTTAACTACACCTATTGGTAACAGGTGTATAAAATTAAGCACATAAGCATGTTATCTCCATAGACAAATATTAGCAGTATAATGGGCCATACTGAAGAGCTCAGTGACAGAATCAGTGACATAGTCAATGGTATATTTGGATTGGGTGCTGCCCCATGCCTGAGCCAGTACAGTACCCACTCCACAGTCTGCATCCTGAATGCACAATGTGCCATGTGTTAAAAGTGCGCAACACCATTTATTTAAGTCTGTGAGGGCTGTGCTGAGCCGGATCAAAGATCTCCCCTTTAGCATATCTTTATCAAGGTGAACACAAGGTGAACACAAAAGCTATGGAAGAACATTGAGTTCACCCTTGTGTACCGCGGCCCTTAATCAAATCTGTGTATATAATTTTTTTGGTGACCTTTTGACCTACTGAGTAGGTAAAATGAAATTGTCTAAAAAGAATAAAAGTCAAATAATTGTTAGGGATGTAGAACACATACCCAGCAAACGCATTGAGCTCCTATAAAAAAAAGAACATCGGGGAAGGAAACTGGGCAGAGTATTTTGAATAATTGTTTCCTGATTTAATTTCAGATATTTTCTAGAAACATATTTGGAAGTAATATGGCTGATCTGTTTTATTATTTTGCATGATAAGGCTGGATTTTCTATGTTGCTTCTTTTTCTCCACTCGTTAATTTTTTTTATCATATATAAATAGATTTAACAAATTCTTTTAATTTTGTCTGTGTATTAACTGCTTAGAATTGCATACTGGGATATGCAGAGTTCTAAAAATATACTATTCTCACGAGGAATTTGAAATATTAAGTATGACGTCTTCCACTGCAGTAGTAGAAGAACATCTGTAGAACTGATGGCAGCTTGAACTCGGTGCCCAAGCTCTCTAGGATAATGCTAAGCAAGCACTCTGTGGCACAGCTTTGTTAAGTGCTGACACTGAAGGCATTATTTCCTTCTTATTCTAATACACATTTACCACTCCATTGTACTGAATAATTTAAGTTAAGATTAGCATTTACGTAGCCCCTGCGTTTGTCCATCGTCATATTTCTTAACATGTATGCAATATTCAAGCACACAGATGATAATTGCATAAAGGTTTGTGCATCATAAACTGATGATAATGCAGTTGTGTTGGAATATTGCTTTTCACTTGGTATATAATGATTTGGAGCCCTTATAGAAAACTTATATAAGAATTTTGTTTGACTTTGATGCTCATATACCGTATTGGCTCGGATATAGGCCGCCCCCGGATATAAGCCGCACCCTAAAAGTTTGGTGCTTTTTTAAAGAAAAAGTTTTTTTCTTTAAAAAAGCACCAAAAAAACATGCTGCCACTCTGCCCCCCCGAGATATGCTGTCACTGTCCTCCCTCCCCGAGATATGCTACCACTGTCCTCCTCCCTGCCCGAGATATGCTGCCACTGTCCCCCTCCCCGAGATATGCTGCCACTGTCCCCCTCCCCGAGATATGCTGCCACTGTCCTCCTCCCTGCCCGAGATATGTTACCACTGTCCTCCTCCCTGCCCGAGATATGCTGCCACTGTCCTCCCTCCCCGAGATATGCTGCCACTGTCCTCCCTCCCCGAGATATGCTACCACTGTCCTCCTCCCTGCCCGAAATATGCTACCACTGTCCTCCTCACTTACCGGAGCAGACTCCCGGGTGTCTTGCGGGGCCGGCGGGGGACATCTACGCAATACGCGTATACAACTTCCGGTGCCGGCACTGGATGTGCCGGCACCGGAAGTTGTATACGCGTATTGCGTAGATGTCCCCGGCCGGCCCCGCAAGACACCCAGGAGTCTACTCCGGTAAGTCGGGGGGGGGGGGCAGACGGTCCGCACGATGCACTTAACAACCTACAGTGCCGGCACCCCCCCCCCGTGGGAAGTGCTGGCAGGGGAGGCTGTCTGAGTGTATCGGGGATTAGGATGCAGGTCCCCTGCACCGCTGCGGGGGATCTGTATCCAAACCCCGCTGCCTGCCCGGCGCCCGGGACTGCATGTCCCGGGCGTCGGGCGCTAGACCCCGAATATAGGCTGCACCCCCACTTTAAAAACTTAAAGTGGGGGAAAAAAGTGTGGCCTATATTCAAGCCAATACGGTATATATATATATAGTACAGAGTCCCAAGTTACAGAGATCAGTACTAAAAGGGTATTATACTCCCAGAACAACGTATAGCATTTGAAATGCTCAAATAAAGGGCTCCACAATAAAACTTGTTATCTTTGTGTAATGTCCCATATAAATAATGGCTATGAAAGTACTTAGTAAAAGTAAGTACTTTAATATGCATTCAATATATCCTTAAAAAATTTTCTTGTTCTCCTAAGGTGCACTGCCCCATTCACAGTCAAAATTTTGCACCAGATTTCAATCACTGGAAGGGAATCAAATCAATTGGATTAAAATCAATGGGAGCATTTCTTGCGCGTGCACACAGGGGCTCTTATTAAGCGATCATTATCATTCTTAGAATTCATCGCACAAGTGCATTTTGTCTGCTGTGACCTTTACAAACAGTAAATGCTGATATTTGTAATCCAGTAATGATGGGAGATAGTCTCATATGCCTTCCTTTGTCAAGGCAGCCCTTTATATTTCACAACTTGTTGTTTGTCTTTTATACAGAGTGACTATTCAAGTGACACAGAGAGTGAAGACAACTTCCTAATGATGCCACCAAGGGACCACCTTGGCCTAAGTGTATTTTCCATGCTGTGCTGTTTCTGGCCTTTGGGGATTGCAGCTTTCTATTTGTCACATGAGGTAAGCTTAAATCTGGTGACAACCGTTAACACATTTCAGTCAAGGTTCTAAATAATGAACCTCAACATTTTTTGACATTTATAAAATCTTCCTCTCGCTGTTTCTCATTAGATTGTCAGAACTAGATTTTTTGCAATGGGAGTAAAGTTCTGACGAGCTCATGAATAATGCATGTACTGAAATTAAATTTATATGGGTCATTTATGAGAATTTTTTTTAAGAATAACCTGGTGGCCACTTGCCTAAAAATAACATTTGCTTAACAGAGTCAGTTGAACCAATTTTAGTATTTCTATATATAAAATGTATTTATAAATGTTGTTATTTATGCATTAATGTGTGTGTTATTTAAGTTATATAATACTTTTGTAAAAGTATTTAAAAGATGTTGCTGGATTTAGGAGTGCAAAGGTTTCTGGAAAATTGATTAAAAGATGTGCAATCTATGCTGCTACCAAGTAAATATCAAATAACAATGATATGGCGTTTATTATTAAAATCATGTTTTTAGCATTTTCATTTCCTATAGTATCATTTATACCAATTTAGTAAAGTATTCAGTGTTTAAGTATACAATAGGTGAGTGACATGCTTAAGCCACTGGGTGACAATGCCCCTGCCCCTCCTTGTGCTTCCCTCTGCTTGCGGAATCAGATGTGATATCTGTACTGGGTATGACCATGCCCTAGACACCAAAATCCTTAGATACTTTTGGATCTCTCGTCTCACCTGTGTCCGCTCCCTTGTTCAGGCTTCTCTCTGCTGACTCAGAGCGCTTCCTGTCTGTTGTTCTGGCTTCCCCAGAGCCTGACCAGAAAAGTGCTCTGGGGAAGCCTGAACAATGGACCAGAATCGCTTTGGAATCACGGTGAAAAGCCCGAACAATGGAGCGGATAACATGGAGTAGCCGAAAAGGAGGTGGAGAAAGGATCTACTGGCCACAGGAGAGGTCAGACACCTCTTTCCTGTCACCCTTCGTGAGTATCCCTTATATGAATTTCCTTTATCTGAAAAAAAATTTGGCTTTCGGAACATTTCAGATAATGGATTTTTTGGATATATATATATATATATTTGAGGACATACACTACCTTTCAAATGTTTGGGGTCACCTATCTGTTTTCAAGGAAAACAAGGACATTTCTAGCTGTGCTAACATAATTTCAAAAGGATTTTCTAATGATCGACTTTTAAACTTAAATTAGTATTAGCGAACACAATGTGCCAGTGCTGATAGAGGACTTCTGTACACATATAAAGATATTCCATTAAAAATCGGCTGTTTCCAGCTACAATAGTCATTTACAACATTAACATTGTCTACACTGTATTTCAGATCCTTTTAATGTAATTTTAATGGATACAAATTGCTTTTATTTCAAAAACAAGGAAACGGGCAAGTAACCCCAAATGTTTGAACGGTAGTATAAATCTGTTCTTCCGATATGACATAAAGAATGCCCTCTTTTCTTCATGCTTAGGAAAGCACTTTATTTGTGCCGTTGACTTTATTTATATCTAATTATTCAGGTGTGAAAGTACTGCCACTCTCTCTTATCTCTAAATGTCACATAATTCAAATGTTTAAATTTTTTGCTGAATAATCATATTTCAGATTCACTGTTACTTATATTGTGGTATGTATTACTGGGAGAATAATGAAAATGTACATATTTATTCAACATCACAATCATGTGTTTAAATGGAAATTTACTAAAATTATAGTAAAATAATAAGAACATTTGACATTTAAACATCATATTCATATTCACTAAATTGTGTGCAAAAAAATGAAAAAAGAAATACACCTGTAGACACAAAATAGACTTGGACCGGCCCACACACTGAAACAGGAATACAGCAGGTTTGTGTCACAATGTTATCTCACCTAGTGGTGCGTGCTTCCAACAGGAAAGAAGGCTCCTATCAAGGTAGGTGGCTAAGTGTGTATATGTTTGTGTGTTAGCATGAGTGTGTATGTATGTGTAAGCATGAGTGTGTATGTATGTGTAAGCATGAATGTGTAAGTGTGTTAGCATGAGTGTAAGCATCATCGTTAGTATGAATGTATATGTGTAAGTGTGTGTTAGCATGAGTCATAAGTCAGTTTGTATGTATAAGTGTGTATGTTAGCATGAGTGTGTGTGTTTGCAAACTTTTGTATGTGAAAGTGTGTATGTTAGCATGAGTGTGTACATGTGTGTGTAAAAATGTATGCCAGTGCATATGTTAGTTACCAAGGAGGGGGGTCAAAAGAGCTGATGGGGCCACCTGGGTTTAGCTGCCAGAAGGTGCCAGTCCGCTTTCATAGGTATATAGTGCATGCTACCACACGTTGTGTTATTAAACTACAGTTTGTAATACTGTAATTGTTAATATAGTGTGTAAGCACTGCTATGTTTCTCAAGTATCCCTTTGAGACTCATATTGTCTATTTGTATGGAATAAAATGTACTACCCTTACACTGCACCTTGTCTTCTTTGTTGCTTTGCGTCTTTCAGTTGTATTACTTAGCATTAGCTACGCTTGAGCTTTCCATTTGTGTATCCTTTAACATTTGAACTTAATACAACTTTGTGTATTTTTATAACTATTGTAAAAATGTTTATTACTAATGTTTATTATAATTGTTTATTACTTGGTTTATTTGGTTGATCCATGCGCTGTACATTGACTGAAAAACAGGTGTCGACACTTTGCTTAATACATACATGCATTAGTATTCGCGTACTTGTGTTTGAATGTGGCAACATATGATTGTTGTCATGATGTCATGTGAACGTCTACTTTTGAGGACTTTCTCACAAAACGCAGTGGAGTTTAGAAAGGATGCCATGTATTTATCGCCTATACTTTTCAGTTTTGTTTTGTACTGATTAAGATTGATATGCATTACTCTATTTTTATCTGTTATGGACTGTGTTGTATTGGCCTCATAAATATATTTAAACTATTTTGAATGTGCAGATTGTTTTTGCTTGTTTTAACTAGACTTGTGCATTCGTATTCAGGCAAGGTGGGTGTGTTTTCGTTGTTCAGCCCGAATACCGAACATGCGAACATGACGGCGGCAAAAAAGGGCTGTGCGAACGACTCTATTGGTCGCCTGCAGGGGCCTCCTCTGACATCAACCAATTGGTTGATGCTAGAGGAGGCCCCTGCCGGCGACTAATAAAGTAATTCTTATGGCCCTTTAACACCTGAAGGCGAACCTACGGATTTCTGCTCCCATTAACCCCTGCGTTGCTGTGTAGATAACGGGAGCAGGAATCCGTAGGTTCGCCGTCAGGAGTTAAAGACCTTTAACTCTTGGAGCGAGGAGACAGGCCAAGTTCTCCGTCAGGAGTTAAAGGGCCGTGCAAGCGACCAACTGGTTAATGCCAGAGGAGGCGACCAATAGACTCACTCCCGGCCAAGTTGCAGCACCAGGATTTTAAAAGTCTGTATGAGCGACTCTATTGTTTGCCAGCAGGGGGCTTGTCTGTCATCAACCAATGAAGTACAGGTGCACTTCATTGGTTGATGGCAGAGGAGCCCCCTGCCAGCCACCAATAGAGTTGCTCGTACGGACATTTAAAATCCTGGCGCCAAAGCTGCTGCATAGTGCGTACTGTGTTAACCCCGTATTAACCCCTTCTACAAAAACGCAGAAAAAAATGAACATGAAGAATGTACACGAATATTCGCCTGAACTGAACAGAAAAAACAGGTGAATATTCGTGGAATATGAAGATTTTTTCCCTCCCGAAGACAAACACGAAGAGTCTAGTTTTAACTGCTCATTCAGGACCACAAGTGCATTCTTGTAAAATAAATATTTGGGAACAGATGAAAAATAAGAATGAATCTTTGCTTTGTAGCAAGAACGGACACATAACAGCATGACGTCAGTTTTTCCATCATCTTCTGTGTAATTTGAGCTTCTTTTGAGCATTTCATTTTTTGTGGTGGAAATTACCTGATGATTGCAGCGCAGTACGTGCATTAATAAGTGAAAAAAGATCACTTTGCACCCCACTGTGCGTGTTGATGTGGGGTATGCCTGTACAGCTCTGTCCATTCCCAGTAGTAATCATGTTTTGCCTCATTCATAGTTTTTGCAGGGAACACAGGTACTGAGATTGTTGCCATAGAAACTGAAATGACTTCTTAAAAGTTTCTGTGTTGTGTTTATGTGATTAGATCTTCAGAGGAAAGAATAAAATGTCACCTCTGATAAGTTGTACTAGACATAACATTAATTGCACTAATTGCAGTGGATCAGCGCCTTTACACAGTAAATAATCTGTGGGCCTCTATTAATGACATTTTGAAGGATTGCATGCAAATAACACAGTTTTCTGAACAAGATAATGCCATAGATGGGTATGATGACTAGTACTTGCCTGTTCATAATAGGTTCTTAACACATCGAGACAAACTTTTGCAAGTGTTATCTTTCTTATACATTGAATTGATATTTATTGCCAAATGTGTAAAGTTGTGAATAGCTGTCAGTGAATATATAAGTGTAATAAGCGTAATAAGAATATGTTTACTATTATATTTCCTTTATTACTATAAATAATAAGATGATGGAACACTTAAACCAAAGCCTTCAACAGCTTTGTATCTGAACAGACTGTGCCGTGTTGTTAAAATAAATTTAACCACATTGCGTGCAGAGCCATTTGGTTCACTTTATTATGACAAATGAAATATCAGTAAGTCACTGAGCTGGTTTGCACTTGATCTTGACATTTTCTAGCTCTGGATGCAATGGATTATAGAAATACAATCATGAATGCCCCAAAAAACACAACTGAGAGCAAAAACAAAATAACACTGACAAAGATGAATTGATGTATGTGTGTGCATACACGTGTGGCATTGAATTAGAGACATTTAAATGTGCTTTAAATCCTTGCTCTAGTTTATTTAATTAGCTATTCTGAGCCACAGTTTGTCTTTATTCCGTTGATAAGTGTCCTTTAGCGCTTAGGAGAATGCAAACTAGTTGAAGAAACTACCTATTTTTTTCTTAAATGTACGCAGGTTTAATAGTTCTGTTTTTATGAAAAGTGCTGGCTGGCTTCCATTACATATATGTTACAAACAATCAAAAGAATGCAGTTCATTTTACACGAAACCAGATACGATGCATCTTATCCAGAAACATACTAACCTAACATTTGAAATGTACTAAGGGAAATCTTTTTTTGCAACTGAGTGAGGCATTTACAATGTATACATACCTTTAATGCTGCTTAAAGACATATTATTTTGACTGTTGAACATTATGATCATACGTAAGAACTTATGAGAGTATGATTCCTGGAGCTCTACCTCTTCCTGGAGAGGATTTGTGAAAGGCAGGGATAGCTATTGATGGGACTTGGACTAACTGTGGGCAAGAATAAATTCTAAGGTCAATTGAAAGTTGGCCTGGAGTTGTGGGAGGGGCATTGGCCTTATAACCAGCGCTCTCTCTATCCTCTATCCCCTTTTTTCTCTTTTCTGTCTTTTCATCTTTCATCGGCTAAATTACATGATTCATTTCCTTCTTTGAGTTTAAATTTTATACTTTGAAGGAGGAAGGAATGTTGCATCTGCCATACCCGCCTCAGCACACTTCTGTACAAATATAAAACAATTGTGAAAAGACATTTTGAGCCTGTGTTATGTTTTTCTTAGCAAGCATCTTCATAATACATTGAAGGCTTTGAATTAATAATACATTGGTGCTGTTCCTACAAAATTATTCTGTACATTTTTAATACATTTGGTGCATGTACATTAGGTATAAAAATATTTAGTCGTTGCAGAAAGTAGACGACCTTAATTAATTTACAATGCTACTTTAACATTGAAAACATTTTTAAAATGATGAATGGTTTTATTACTCTTCAATTCTAAAAAGAAAATGGCTTTCATATTCAGCTATCATTTATTTTATAATCTAAAACAGTTTTCTGTACTTAACATCAGTAAACAAATAAATAAACAAATAGGTCATATTTGTATATATATTCAATCGTAATGGAGAATCTGATTATGTAACAGCTTCAGGGCAGATCTACAATCCGGCAGATACTAGGAGACTTTGTTGTGAAGTGTAGTCACTTCAGTATTAAATTATGGATAATTGCATGCTATGGTGCACCAAAAAAATTTCTTTTTTCATTTAAATTATTATTGATTAAATTTTGTGATATAGTATAAAGATCATCCATGTTTAATCACAAAAGATTAGACTAAGATCTTAGATAAAGTATTTTGTGATGTCAGAACAATTTATTTATCATTTTCTCATTACATCTGGTAAGTATGGCATTCAAGTAAGTTGTGCAGAAATTGTGTAATTTTTATTTATCTGTGTACAAAATATCAGACATAAATAGAAATACTGTGCATATTTTGAAAAATAAAAAATGTATTTAATCTCTGCAATAAAGAGTAATCTATTGTTAGTTAAGAAAAAGTCAAGGAATCTTACTTGCAAATAAGAACTTGAAATTCTGTTGGTTTTTCACATACCTTTACCTATCCTGGTTTGTTGATTTTCAAGAATCTATTTATGCTTGACAGCTCCGAGACCTATGCTTTTTGCTCTAACATTTGTCTAAACATGAATAAACCAAAATGAATTTTACTGATTTCCATTTCAGTAAAAGCTTTGATGACGAGCACCAACAGTGTGTAAATATATAACTCACAGCAGTAAAATACTCCATCCCAGTGGCAAGCCAGCGAAGACCAGAAGTGGCCATCAAATCATGCTGCCACAATTGAATGCCGAGAAGCCCAATAATTCTCTCACCTCTTGCGTTGATAAAATTTTTATGAGCATTATAAATCTGTTGGAAGGAACCATGCATTCCGAGCTGCATGAATAGTATCTTGTGAAAGCCAATTATCTTGGTACTGCAAAACCTGTAGATGACTTTAAAACCGATTTTAACACAACATTCATATGATTTTCATTCACAACAATATATGCATACATAATGAGTTTACAAGAGTAAACATGTTGATTTGGGGTTTGATACAGCTGCATGTATAACACATTTCTGAAATAGAAAATTTATGGTACCATATAATCATCCACAATTTCTTGTATCGTATTTATTTTCAAAGTTTATTTATGGTAAAACTGAGGTCTATATTTATAAAACCGGTAGGTAGTGAGAGCGGCAGTTCCCATGTCGTTCCTTCCACAAGTTAAGCCCCCAAAAAACACAACTACAGCTGAATTTGTTTTTCAACGGGACTTACAGGAATCTGTGCTGCGTGAGAACATTTGTTGTTCTCATCTGTGTTTAAATCGGCCTATTAAACATTTTAATGAACATTCCATTATAACATTTACAGTCTTTGGGTAATATTTTGCCAACTTATCCTTTGTGAAAATATCAACCAAACTCAAAAAGCAATGTTTTCTTATGTTTCCATACTTTTCCAAACTACTTACATAAGATTTAGTCTGTAGCTGGCCCTTCTACTTTTTTTGTTAAGTGTTTTTACAATTTTACAATGTTTTTCAGTTACAATGTTTTACAATTTTCAGTCTCTTGGAACTACTCAATTTGGATAAATATGTCCACTAACAGTTTTGCCAGAACACTTGAAATATCTTTTTTTAAGTTTAGATGTTTAGTTTGTTGTGTTTCTTTTTGGTTATGTATGATTTCAGGCATGAGGTGGAGTTTGTTGTGCAGGAAAGCTGGAAACATTAGTGTCCATATATGAGGCAATTTCCCCTCCGTTAACCCTTCCCCACATCATATACGAAAGCATTGCATGTAGTAATGAAGTCAAGTATACTAAAATTCTACTGTACTTTTCCATTTTATAAACACAATTTTAAAAGCAGTAGGTTAGTTTATCTTATACACCATCTTAAACTATCGGTAAGACAATTCTCTAATAATTGTAAAAAAACATATTATGTATAATACTCTCATATTCCAAGTGCTGTATAGATTAACCAAGTTTCACATTACACATCTGTTATTATAACTAAATGTAACATTACTTGCCTGATGACCTGTTATGAGATTATATTTTTTTCTTCATCTTACATTTTGGTTTTGCAGGATCAATAAATATTATTAATTATGAAATTTAATATTGGGAGATAAATTATGAAAATGGGTGCACATACAGTATACTGTACATAATGAGTTATTTAACTGAAAACGTATCACTTACATGTAATATCTAAATTGATAAGCTGATGTTTAATAAAGAAACTGTTGTTTGTTAATGGCCAAAATACAAATAACAATTGATTTAGGGACTACTTCTGGTTATTGCCTGTTGTTGGAGGCTTCACTAAGGGCCTATCCTGTGAAACAGGTGTGTCAAGTCAATGATAACAAAATCATTTTTTGAAAGACATAAGGAACACCAAAACTTTTTTATGTTTATGTACACCATTTAAAATAAATAACAGTATCCATCAGTTATATTTCCTCAAAAATATGTAAAAGGTGTAAAAGATACAGTTTACTGCTGATACTCTGGAACGCGTTTGGATGCTTAAGTATCAGGGCTTTCTTAGCAATTAATAAAAATGCTTCACGTCTACATTCTCCTTTCCATACGTTTCTGGATTCCTTTCTGACAAACAACGTACAGAATCACAGTTCAAGAAGTTGGCTTTTGGAACAAAAAAGAACGAAGTGGAAGGAACACAGAACATGAAAGAATGAAGGATAGTGATGGAGCTAGGATTGGATAGCACGGTCGTTTCAACAATCTTCAATATTTCACGGATTATTTCACCGAGCTGCCTCCGTGAAGTGTTTCTAATCCTGCTGGTATGGGATTGTAGGCACCAGATAAGGTATATATTGTTAGAGGCATTTTTACCACACAGAGGATTTAGAAATTTATAAGCATTTTTACTGCATTAATGATTGCAGCAGAGCCTTATGGATTAAGTAGTAAATAATTTGACAAGGTTAATTATGGTGTCACCGTAATCTTCCTCAAGCCGAATCAAGTTCATAATATGTAAATTAGAGCAGTATTATACTGTAAGTAGAAGAAATCAAGTACATAAAGGGGCACATAAAAATGACAAAGATTGAGTGTCATGAGTATATCTAGTTTAGCTAGAATATGGATAAAGCTAACCAAGATCAGTTTCCAGGATAAATAATAAGAAAAAACTGTGTAAAGTATTGATGTGGCCTATACAATGATCAAAAGGAATAAACATAGTTAAAACAAAATATTAATAAACATGAAGAGTACTCTGCATGTTTTTTTTAGCATTTCTGCAAAGTGAAGCTCATCATTCTGGGCTTCCGGACCATTTGGGATGCCTTTCTCATCAATCCTGCTCACTCTTACTACACAAGCCTTTCTAAGAAAGACTGAATATTTAGGATGTGCTTTGTGTTGGAGATATCTGATTTTTTTAAGGAGACATTGATTTGTATATAAAGTTCAGGATAATAGGTCTCCTGCAAGATCACAGAACTTTGTTGTCCTTTTCAAACTGCAGTAAATAGATAGTCTGTAACATTACAACTTTCAACAGTTCAGATCCAAATACGGCCCTTTAGCTGTTCCTTACTTCCTTTGGCCATGTGCCATTCCAAACTTAGAAGTTAGAGGTTGCAGGGAGACAACCAAAAATATACTTTCATCTGCTAGTATATTTCATCTGCTAGTGTATATCTCAGGCTTGTCCAGAGGTGGCTCTTGTTTTATAGAGTCCTTAAGAATATGTAGACAGGCTCCAAGTACAATAAATGAAAATGCATAATACACATTAACAAGGGGACGTAATAGAATCATAGTGTCTTAAGTTCTTAAGTTATAGTGATTTAAAGAGGAATCTGTGTCAACTTCCACACCACCTCATGGGACACCTGGTCTTCCCCGTGTATTTTATATTAATTCTTAATTAATTCTGAGACCATTGAGCAGTTAGCCTTGTGGTGATATAAAATGCACTGGAATCAAACATATTGTTTAACTGAGTATATTAATAAAATAATTGTGAACTAAAGTGTCCAACTCTCCCCCCACCTTCTTCTACTACCCAAGATATGGCATGCCATCACTTGGGAGTAGTTTGTGTTTATAATCAGTAACAAACAAAGACCTGCCTTTTGATTATGTCTTTTCACAAATGATAACCAATGTATGTATGATTTTTTTTTCCTCATCACTACTAAAATGAAAATACTGCTGTACCGATAACAATAGATACACAAAGAAAAATATTCCTTTAGACACGTAAATTATGTTTTGTGAAAAGGTTGAATAGAGTCCAAAAAAATCAAGCTATTAATATGTAACTGCCGTATGTATTTTCTTTTTGTTTCTTTCAGAAAGAAGATGCGTCAGCGGAGAAATTGCTTCTACTGAAACAGGAAAAACAAAATAACTTATTGATCACTTAGAGTTAGCTCTGCTCATGATCAATGTAGACGCATGGTGGGGATTTGGTCATTATCCTAATATGCGCATGATATGGGGGTGTTTTAGCTTTAAGCCTTAATAGAATGTAGCATAAGAAACAAAATGGAATGGCTTGTAATGAAAATATATGTTTTATTATAGTTTTATGTTACATTGCATTATGTTGATTGACCTGCAGATTGACAATGCTCAATGCTATATTTGGCATCCTGTTTTAGTAGCCAAAATAATTGTGAAACCTTATGCAAAGAATATCTGTCTTGCTTTGTTTCCATAAATATATGATGTGTTTGGGAAACTATTACATTCTTACCCTGTTGTAATTTATTAATATAAAATGAAAATTGCAAACATTCCGTGTATGTAAAACACAAATAAATGATGTTTGTCACTGAGATTTGTGTATCTCTTTTTATGTTGCTGCTTGTGTAAATTTGCGCACTAATGGAGACACTAGCTAAAACTTAATTTTTGGACGATGCTCCATATAACTAAATCTTGTATTGTTAACTGTCATAAGACGTTTTACTTATCTGCTTGCAAAACAGGTGCAGGCTACATTTGCCCTGTGACAAGACTGATTAAGGTGAGGCATGCTGCTTTATGTAAAGGGAAGAAAGGAAAACATATTTGCCCTTTTCCTCAATACTCAATAAAATCACATAAAAACTGCATTGGAGTACTGTCATTCAATGCTAGCCCTCCCCTGGCATGTGGTAAGGAGAGCTCATGAGGATAAAGCCGCTAGAGCTTAGGTGGGCAGCCGTGAATAGGGAGTCTTGTGCGGATATACAGTATTCTTCAGCCCCATGTGTTAGGAGCTGCCTGCCACTAGCTGCGTTATCTAGCATTCAGCCAGCATAACAAAGATCATCAGATTTAGCTTGTGTTGGCACAAAGCTCCAGTAAGTTAGTGGGCTTTACCATATAGGAGAAGATTGTGAAACATCCTGTGATGGCATTGTACGCTTGCTTGGTCCTGCGTCATGTGGATCTTTATATATTCATATTTAATATGCTCACCTTACCCATGTTTTCTTCTGTTGCTATTCTGACTCTTTCTCTGATGTAAGATGTGCAGATGTACAGTAGAAGAGGGATTTGAGTGAACAGAATTATGGGTACAATCTTTTAAAAAGGGTTAATGTTATTTAAAAATAGAGGTGTACATCTAAAGAAAATGGTCACTTGAAACAACTTTTTATTTTCTAAACATAATTTCTTATATGATGCTGGAAGTCAAGAGAATAAGATGCAACCAGGTCATTTACATTTACTGTATTTCCATCAAAATTGGGCTCTTTCTTTCTTCTGCGGATATTGTATGTAGAGCTAATGTGGGTTGGATAGGACGTGTTGGCCTCCCATGTCCATATTAATTAATATGAATGCTTGGACACACCAGACAGATGCAAGAGAAATAGCTGCACCTCTTCTTACCTTTATTGTGCAGATATGGTCGATTTTAACTCTCTAGTTAAAATCACTCCCGCCTTTACTGTCAGTTTGAGATTTTTTGGTCTAACTGAATTTTCACGTTAAGTTGTAAATTCTTCACAAATAATTACCTTTATAAAAGAATAACCATTTTATGACATTGCAGCTATGGCATTCACATATTTAATAAAATAACCCTTCCTGGGCACATTGAGTTCTGAAAACAGCTAAGTGACCCCAAACTATTGAACAGTAGTGTGTGTAACACCATATTTGCTCGATTATAAGATGACCCTTATTATAAGACGCCCCCAAAAAATTTGTAAAACGCCTGAATGTAAGACTACCCTATAGGGAAAAAGTTTTACTAGTAAACATGTAAATTTTGTTTTCATATTTAAAAAACTATGATTGAGAAAAATGCATTTCTTGTTTTTATTTCCTTTTACTTGCTAACCTGCCCCTAGTTATACACATCTGCCCCCAGACTTGCCACTCTGCCCCCCCGATATGCCTTTTACCCCTCTATATAACACCCCCCCCCCCAGACTTACCAATGCATCCCCAGATTTTCCCCCGTGCTCCAGACTCCCTGGTATCTAGTGGGAGCAGCCAGTGGATGTCTGTGCAATGCGTGTAGACAACCTCTGCTTCTGCCCGGCACTTCCGCAAGGGCTGCTATGACAGAGCGCCGGAAGGTCATGTCACGGCTGCGCTCTATCATAGAAGCCCCTGCGAAAGTGCTGGGCAGCAGCAAAGGTTGTCTGCACGCATCGCAGACTTCCACCGGCTGCCAGAGAGGAGGATCCAGGTCCCCTGCAGCGCTGCAGGGGATCTTGATCTTAGTCTTATAGTCAGACCTCTAGTTGACGTTGGATTATAAGACATCCTTGAATATAAGACGAGGGGTATTTTTCTGAAAAAAAACCTTGTCTTATATTCGAGCAAATACGGTATATACCAAATCTGAAAACACTGGAACATAGGTAATTTTAAATGAACCTTGTATTATAATACTAATGAAATGTTTTTTAAGTTTGGAACAATTTTATCAATCATGGAAGGTTTATTGTTTATGTAGAGGAAAAAAACTATTATTTTCTAATATGACATAGTTAACCTCTTAAATCAGGTTCCGGTTACCAAAACAAAAATGTATATTATTCCTCAATGAGATGTGTAATATGAGAAATCTACTTTTGTTAGGATTTTTACCTATTTAGTTATTGATTTACAATTCATGTCTATAACCGCAGAATTTTAGATTTTTCAAGTGCTAAGAAAATGTCTTCAAGAACATTGTCAAACATTTATCAACAGTAACTTGTATGACCTAAAAAGGTAAGTCAGCTGTCAGATGCAAAGCCCCGGCTTAAGCCTGTCATTCTCGGATCAGCTGCCACTTCCTAAGTGCACATAAATATAAATCCTTTCAGTCTTTAGCAGGTTAAAGGAATATAAAACTCTGTTCTTCTGATTACTGCAGGCTGTGGGTTACCAGGGTATGAAACATCAAGTCTGTTGCGTCCAACGAATATGAAAAATGTTGATACCATATTAAATGCCCTGCAGAGCCAACAGTATACATTATATTTACTTCAACATCAGGACAAGATTACTAATAAGACAGTTTAGACACCAGACGAGAGTGAACCTTTTAAAGTATTATCAGGAAATAAATGGAACAGGGAATAGCAGTAGCCTTACATGCCAACTGTCCTGAATTGGTCATAACAACCAGACCTTTATTGGCGCTACACCTGCACACAAGTGGTGCATTCCGTGTATGGACGATGTTGTGACAAAACAACTTCCATATGACATGGATTGCTGTTGTTATGATGTCATGTCCCCAACAGCTTCATGTTGCTATTATGTCAACACCAAAGATGTTAAATTTTGTAACCTACATTTTATCCTGTGCAAAGGCAATGATGTATTTGGTGGATGTAAACACGATCTCAGGAAGTCGGGACAAGTATCCGTGATAAGACTTATGTGAAATTAGTTAATAGCACCAATGACTACTTGACAACACAGTTAGTATGGGGGTGCATAATGAGCCATTTCCTCAATATACACAGAAGAAGATGGGAATTCCATAGCTGCAAAGTAATAGAGCATGTGGGTACATAATACATATCCGATTTTTATTACTGCATGATAAAATCTAATTAAGATCCTGAAATGTTTTTATATGAAATAGAGGACAGTAAGCATGTCACATGGTAACATATGAAAGAAATTATAATAAAATGAAGATTGAACATGGAACAGCTTTAAAATATTCATTTGAAAAAAACCTACAACGAGAAGGACAAGCAATCATGTTTTATTTATGTAAAAAGCCTAACAGACACAAATTAATATTTTTAGACAGGGAAAGATGAAAAGACACATATCTCTATTAAAAAATGAGCACCATAAACAGTATAATAAAGCATGTTAAGAGGATGTATAAAAATGTATATTTAAATTTATTTATTTATTTTAAATAGACTAAAGTGTCCTGCGGGTTTATAAAAGGTTCCATTACTTACTTAGGTAATAATGAAGCCTACTTTACCTACTTTAAGTGTACAATATTTCATACTGAGACAGTAGGGTTTATTTGTTATACATATACATTAATATACATTTTCTTGTATTGCACTTTGTTTCAGAACAACATAAGAAAAAAAAGTATTTCCTTCAGAACTCAACATATTGATTACAAGGCCATCATATTTATTAACATATATATTAAATATTATGTACAACTATTATCCCCTTAAAAAAATAAAAAAATGAAATTGTTTTGTCAGCCTAAAGTAATGCTACTCTTTTTTGACTATTCTTATACTTTTTTTTCAAAAATGAAACAAATAAATGTCTTTTTGATTGGCCTCTTTGGCCTCTTCAAGGAGTTCCTCATGGGTACAATTATATTAAAGTGGTACACTGTATAAACAGACCACTGGTGACTAAACAAAAGATGCTATGAAAATTGGACTCCTGGAATCTGTTAATATAAGCTTTGTAATTTCCAAAATAAGTTAAGATCCTAGGCATATGAAAAAAACTAACTATGTATAATTAATATACATGAAACTTTAAAAATTAGTCTTTTCCCTTAGTTCTTGTCATATAAATGTACAAGTATGATTCAAAAAGATAGTAAAACGAAATGAGATGTTAGATTACAGTTGAAACAAGCGTGCGAAATGTGGTATTTTAGTGTACAAATCTGTAAAGCAGCTTCAGTGCTTAAAGGGTTAAGCATTCATTATACGTGCCAAATTCAGTACTGCATTCAGGTGCTGTTATCTGCAGTTAGCTTTTCACAATGCACAGTGAATCTGATAAGCTGAAATACTGTAGCTCTGAGTATAATCTCATCAATTAGTTTTAACGACATTAACATGAAATTGTCAGCAGCAGGCGTGGGCTGACTAGGTCAATTATAGGTAAGTATACCATTATATATATGTATACTGACTACTACAGAAAGTATATATTCCTATGTGGATGTATATCAGCCTTATTCCTATGTATAATTTCATAAATTGACTATTTATGATATTTTTACTATCATTCCATCAAAAAGATCTAAAATATTACGCTGTATGTTTCTTAACAAAACGGCTAGTGCAATGTATAGGAGACACCTTGAAAATCTTTAATGAAAGGTGACCATTAAAATTTCATAAATATCTAGTTCACAGATCTTTTCAGCCAGCTCTTCTCCATGTTGGCATCGAGTGATAGTAACCTCTAATGTCAGGGTACCCTATACAAAGAAACTGAAAATTATTATTCTGTATACCATTTTACATTCTGCATAGTCAACATTGGAAATTTCTACTGCATTAGATTTCTACTATATCAGTGTTTATATACAAAACTATGATTTAAAGATATACATTTATTAATGTATCTTAATATTAATAAAGCTTTAGGTCTTTACTATACTGTACATTACTTATAGATTTATATGATGCCATAATGTCTATAATGAGCACTATTTTGAAAGGTTTAACCTGCAGAAAACATTATTTCAAAGTTGGTTTCAACTTAAAGAGATAGTAACAATGTTTTTATTAATTATGCATATCATTCTTTTCATCTTCTACTTGACATGTAAGTAATCACATGTATACTCCACGACAGGGATGGATTGGAGGTTAAAATTGGCCATGGCATTTTTACAGCCTAGAGTCAATAATAATGGCCAGTCCAGGCCTGGAATATGGAATTAATTATGGGTTGGGAGTTCTCATAGGAATTCTACACTCAGCTATAACAATTGCCGTTCAATGAAATCCACAAACTATCTCTGTCCTATAACCATACATAGGAACTATCCAAATTTGCTATGCAACCTCTGTATACAGCAATGGATTACCAGATCTCTGTGGCAGCCCAGATGGTGAGAGCATGTAATCCAACTGTTCTGGGTCTGGCAGGACTGTATCAATTCAAGACCCATGTACCACCTTCCTTGGAAACTCTTCTGGTGTCCAGGTTCTCGGTGTATACACTAGCACTCAGTAACCTTAACCTCCTACAGATACAACAATATCTAAAAACGTCTAATTTATGAAGATACTGTTTTAAAGCTTACTATACTGTTTCCATCTACTGTGATTGTATGTAAACAGCTTTTCTGATGCAGCTGATCCAAGAAACAACTTACGTGTTGGGACTCCAGCAGTTGGTTGAACTCAAACCAACATCGCACAGGGGGATCATTATTGACACAAATGCAGACAGATCTTGGACATCTTGTCCAAGATGGAATTTCTGTATGAAAACAAGAATTTAGGCAGAACTTAAGCATATTTTATAATTTCTTAGTATACAAACATATAGCCAAAGATGATATATAAATATATGTCTTCTTCTCTGGCTGCCAGGTAGAGAGTACATGGGTCTGTGTGAGCACATTCATTTTTAATGAAAAAGATTGCATTGACTTAAACGGGAGAACAAAGCCATGTGACTGTTCACATATTGTGATCAAGTGCACTCGTACTGCACAGTGACCATCATGAGTTGAAACCACAACTCTCCTGCAAACTTACCAAAATTTCCTGTTGGTGAATACGCTCTAGTATCTGTTACTGTTGTTACTGTTGCTATTCCTTTCATTTTTTTTATAACCCAGTAAAGCTTGCTTTCATTATTTTTATTTTGTTTCATTTGGTATTATATGACACTGGACTGGGTTACCTTTCCTAAACATAATTTGTTGTTGTTTCTGTGTATATTCTGATCACAAAATGCATCTAAAACTTTAATACGCAATTCTTAATATTAAAATCAATTGTGCTGTAGGCGGCCAGACATAATCTGCTGTGAAAAATGGAAACTGCGTGTGCAAAATAGAAGCAAGAGAATGCAAAGACATAACATTATCTTGAGTCTACAGTCTGCCAAGTGTCCTTTCTCCTGAACACAGTTGGCAGAAAACATTTAATATATAGGGCTATAAAAATAAGAGTTTTTCTGAAATCCATACATGTCAACACTATTCAGTTTAAATAATTTGAATTAACAAATTTGAATTGAGTTATCAAGCCAAGCACTAATGCTTAAGTTTACCATTTGGTCCAAAGGTCTTTGGAAAAAATGCCCCTGATTTCCCACATGTGTAGTTAGTAGAGTGAAAGTTGAACTGCCTGGATCAGCACATCTGTGCTAGAAATTAAGGGCAGTGTTTAGTTCCAGGGTAGAGTGATATGTGAAATGGATGAGAACAGAAGAGAGATCTGGTCCTACTACACATTTTTGTTGAAACCAGGCCTGGACGGGCCTTCTGGCACACCAGGTAAATACCCAGTGCGCCCCCTGGCCAACAGTACCACACACTCACCCGATCCAGCAGCAGATTGGGTGCGCTTGAGGGCTGGATGTGCCTTGCAAATGTGACGAGGGAGACCTCCTGGCTCTCTCTCACACCGTGCAGCAGCCCCTCCTTCAACCCTCATCTCACTACTGTGGCATTGAATGGAGTGACGTCACGCTTTTTGAATGCGCGCACCCTCCCTATTCTTACATAAACTATTAGAAGACCACAACACGGTGCCTTCTGATAGTCTTACATATGTTCCTCATACCGTAACCTGTCCTAGAGTATTCCACTGCTATTTCTCTCCCAGCTTGATCCTGGTTACCCTGAATTCCGGCTCCTTGACGTCAGCTTATGACACGACTATTCTGAACTCTGGCTTCCTGATCTCTGCTTGTTATACGACTTCCATGGTTACTGCCTCCCAATCTAATTGTTACCAGTGTGCACCCCTATAATTTGTCCCCGGGCTTCACAAAGTCCCACAACCGTTGATGGAGGGCCATGACCTCCTCCCATGGGGACACACTACCCTACCCTATACCAGGTCTATTCTACTAGACTGTGCGCGACAACAGGTCTATATTTTACTGAATACAGAGCTATATTATACACTTGAATAAAAGTATTTTGTGATCTCCCTTATTAATGCACAAGTGCATCTTTGGTATATTTAGGTGCATTTGCATTTGAAGGTATGCAAGCATTAAAATATTTTTAATAATCATTAAAATATTTTCTGATTATTACATTTTATTATTCCAAATTTTACGTGACCTATTTGGAAACACAGTGGGGGCCACTATTATATTGGGAGGGGGCACTATTATATTTTTTGCCCAGAGCCTTGAATCAGCGCCGGTTCTGATGGTGAAAGGTTTACTTGTAGTTTAGTTCAGTATGGCCTCTAACTTACCCCTAGTTCTTTTTTCTATTCAAAGAAAATACTGCAGGTCACTCTTTTGCAATTTAGGAGGATTTTACGGTGACTCACAGTCATGTTTAACTCTTTTTCAGAACATTTACTTATTTTCCTACTAGAAGAACCAGTGGTGTGTTGCCTAGCAACATTTATATATATATTTTGCTAAGGGCATGGCTGCGCAGTCACACATAAACGTGCAGTGTGCAGTGAATGAAAGAATAACAATCTTTAAAAAACTGGTAGAATCAGAGTAAATATGACACAGAAGATAAAATTGTGATCATTCCAGAAAAAAAGTTATAGAGAAAATATTAGCAATATACTATATTTACTGCAAAGATTTGTAGTCCACTGTAAGGGGTTTATTACTTGCAGCCACCTCATGGAATATTTCTAAAGATGCTGCATTTTCAAAATCCTAATTGCAGCTCAGTTGTTTTATGTATGGGTGTATTTTTATGCCCATACCCCAGCTAATTTATTTCTCTGACTACTTTGAATGCCGTTAAATAACATACGACAATTTGTTCTTGAGTTAAAGGTAATACATATGCTCATGTTATAATACCCATCTTGTTTTTTTTACAGATTTTTTGTATAAATGCCTTTGATAAAAAAAAATACATCTACAGGGATATAACAATTCTCTTATTCAGTGGTGTAATTCTAGTTTGCCATGCATGTGCCGATTTCAATAAATATAATATATTGCGTGAAAATGTTTCAAACTTTTACCTCTCCATCCAATCACAAAATATAAGCCCTTAATGACCAGGGTTATTTTATCACAAAACTATTTTATCACTAACCAGAGCAATTTTCATGTTCTAGTATGGTTCTGTTCAACATACTAATTTTCCGATCATCAAGGTCTCTACAGACCCCTGGACCGCCTGATACATCAAGTGGATGGTATCAAAGGCAGAAAATGCCTGAACTGTTTAGACATTTATATCCATATTGAATGTAATGGTGCCCAAGTAGAGCACTGTCACGTTCAATCTGACAGCTAGGGCTCATCTTGGCATGACCAGGCTATCATTTCACAGCCTGATCTATGGTTCACCAGCAGGGATTTAGACCTACCGGTGCAAAAAGCTTGAGACAGAGAGTATACTTCATAGATAATGGAGTCATTTTTATAGCAGATAATGGAGTCATTTTCCTTAATCATCACATTAACCATTTTTGTTGGTTTCTAGTTACCCCTTAATGGTTTCTATGCATATTTAAGATTAAGACCAGTTAAAAATTGTATTTATTGGCACAACTAATGTTTGTTTTCAATGTCCTTTTTTTATTAATTTCAGACCAATAAAGCGGTGGCCAAAGGTGATTTTCATCAAGCCAGCTCGAGTTCTCGAAGAGCGCTCTTCCTAGCTGTATTGTCCATTACCATTGGAACAGGCATATACGTTGGAGTGGCAGTTGCCCTTATAGCTTACCTTTCAAAAAACAATCATCTTTGATCCTCAAAGTGCATATGACTTTAAAAATACAGAGTCTTAATTTCTGCAAATTCTCCACACCTGGAAATTGCATTTTTGGACACACAGATGTAAAGGACCATATCTTCAAAACCACTGTACAGATCATGAAGTTCATAAGATTTCTGGATGTACATTTTTGACGTCCTCTCTTTTTGTTTTCTTTTTTTTTTTACCTAATGAGTGTTCAAAAAAGGTTGCAAAGTGATTGAATGGACTTTTTGGGATAAAAAAAAAAGTGTAATAGGAATCTTTGTATCTTTGTCGGTTAGCATAATTTTGGCAGTAAACAACTGTTTATTACCGCTCACTGCAATGATTGCCAGCATTTTACCTTCTAAATCCTGAAAGAATTTATCAATACTCATGTAGTGGATTATATTATTCATTCCCACAAGGTAATAAAATCAACATCGCTGCAGGCATTGAGCAATCAAGCAAGGTTTCTTTGACTAAATTAGCATGAAGTAGCCTGTCCTATAAGATCGTATCAGCTGCCTGTTGTCAGCACTTTATGGCATTCATTTACCTGTCCTAAGGAAAAGAAAAGGCACGTTTGAATACGAGGAGACATTTCAGTACTGCAGTACTGTTCTAATAAACTAGGTTTGGAATCGTTATACAAAGCTGCCAACTATTCATTAAGAAAATGATACAAGCATTGCGTAATTGATTCAAACAGAAGAAAATTAAATGATTACGGTGCTCTTAGCTATTAATGCTGTTGAGGAACTTTTTGGTGCATAATGGTTTCCTGCTGATTTACTTCTAATCATCCAAATGGATGCAAATGGTGTATGATAAATTAGAATTTTTAAAGAAAAATCTTTATTGAGCAAATCAAATTTACAAAAGTGAAACTCATAGCAGAACTATTCCGTTGGTTTTCAAGGTAACTGGTCCACATTTAGAATTTTAGAATTTTGCCACAGAGTTTTTACATTTTACATAATTGCTTTTCTTAATAAGAAATTGTGATATTTTTTTTTTGGTGGAAAGGAAAATATTTACTTTGGTCAGAAGTTAGCATAAAAAAAGATGGATATGTTAAGTTGTATTAATGTTTTTATAGTGTTGAATATTTAAAAAAAAAACATGTCTAGCATTCCTCTTACATTTCAAAACTACAAAGGAAGATGCCTTAGTTCTCTCATGGGAGATGAAGATCCTCCATAACAACCATAAAACATCAGCATTATTCATAAGAAAGTTGAGAACTGTTTTTTACATTTCCCAGGTAGGCGTAAAGTTTTGTTTGCTTTCTCCCTGAATCACTACTGCAAGAATGCTATTTAATACCTCAGAGTACCCCAGATGTTTACCTTCATTCTTCTTGTATCATACCTAGGAGCTCTCTAGGTTTTACTCAGAGTCTCCCAGCAAAGCCATGCTTCCCTGAGTAATTGGGTCAGTCTCTTCTTTCTCCGCTCAGGAAAGTTGTATTTACACTAACATACAGCAGCTGTAGAGGCGTTCTCTGTAGAATACTATAGAGTAAAAATAAGACTACCATCTTTGAGAAAGCAAACATGAATAATAAAAGATGTTATGGTACATGTTTTTAGTTTTCACTTTTACAATTTGAGTACATAGGGAATTAGTTATGCTTTGCACTAAGCAAATAACACCTGGTTATATAAAATGCAGACCCTAGTGATAGTAAAAAAGTTCATCAAAAGGCACATGAACTATAGCACTATCTATTCAGTTTCTCTAACCCTATAGTTTGTAAAGTGAATTGTGGATTTGGGATTTATATTTCTTGTTCATCTAAGAAAGCAATTGAAAGCAACTTGTACCATTTATCATTTTTGTGCTAAAATAAAGGCAACACAGTTTTTGCTTAAACTTTGTTTTCTGATTGAAACAAAACAATTACAATTTATTATATATATATATATATATATATATATATATATATATATATATATATATATATATATAATTATGCCTTAAAAAAAGCCATGTTCTATACTAGGTAGAGTTGATTTTGGGGGGGGAAGTAAAACAATTGAAATAACAAATGCTAGACCTGGTATATAAACAGCTGCCGTATATCATTCTACTCAAGCTTCCAGAGGTTTGAATATATTGCGCAACTAAGCAATTTAAATCCTTATCCGCTGTGGTGTCTTGAATAGAGAGAAATTCACTCACTAGGTCTCACTAAAGGACATGTTTTTATGGTAGGGCCATTGCTTTCTGAGTTATATAATTTGCATAAACTGCTTTATCTCACACTGTTTTCAATTGAGACCACTGGGCCCCCATTTCACATTCGCATGGCAACTTCCCAGGGTAGACTACCAGAAGCTATCCCTCTTCTGAGGGAGCTGTTTCATGGGTGGGCTAACCACATGTAAGGAGGGAGTAGGTGTGACCAAATGATGCCCCTCCATCTGGAGAAAGAAAAAGCTGACCCAGAGACCCATGTTAATCCTAGAGAGTTCTGAGATATGCATAATAGTCTCCCTGCTTTGACACCCCTTGGATATGTGCTTTGGGTATGCTCAAATGTTTTTTGGTAAAACAATCAGATAAAGTAATGTACATCATGTTATTTATTGTTTATTTTTATTTGTTCATTGTTAGTGGTCCTTCCAGCTAAAACATTACTGAACTTTTTTTTTACTTGATTTTAGTATATATAAACTTTTCAGCAGATAAGGGATATAAAATGGAACTGAACTATATGTGAAATTGAAATATTACTACATTTTGTTAACCAAGATCTTGGGTAATTTGCTATTCTACTTCATTTCACTCTTTTTTTCCAAAAATGTTGTTGATCCAAAATATCAATATACTGAGTGAGAAATTAGTAAACCAGAAAAGAGATGAGGTTTTTGTGCCAAAATGTACATCGATTAGGAACCTAGAAGTTGTGAGGTGGAAGGCTTTTGGGTATTAGCATTAAACATTAATATGTATCTCATTTTTATATCTCATTTTTCCATTAAGGTTTACACAGTGCTCAACATTGTCAATGTGTGTATCTTGAATGTTTAATTCAAATTATAGTTAAATATAGCAAAATTTTGGATTTTGCTTTGGTTTTCGTAAAATTTGCAGTTTAACTTATAATTAAATAAATTGCTATGTGGGAAACCTTCAAAAACTGCATATGTATTAAATAACAAAGCACTTATTAATGAATAAATTTATCATCAAGCAAATTAAAACAGATTGTATATTACTATGTAAATACAAGCTCACCAATTTTGCAAACATCTTAGAATTTTCAACATACTTGTATAATTTTTAGATATATTTTGTTGCAGCTTAAAAATCTAGTTATTATACATTACTACTTCATGTGTTTCACAATCAGATTATTTATTTTCACCGTATGTACTTCTAATGAACCAAATCCTGTCCATACCAGGTCAAAATAGGGATACATTTTGATGGCGCCACAGACGAAACAAAAGGTCAGAAGCCAGAAAATAATTGCTACACTGCTAACAGGCACATATAAACTCGGGGCAAGTTGAAAGCTACATCAAGGCAAGCTTGGAGCTGCCAATGTATATAAAAGCCTCTTATGGCTAGTTTGGCAGATGTGACGGGAACTGGGCAAGGAAGATATGGCCATAGGAAGGCAGAAATTCAAGCATTCCCAGTGCCTTATGGTGGTAACATAGGTAAGTGAACAACCGTCAATGTTTAGGGTCACTGGTTGAAATCCTAGGGTTGCTGACATTAATGATTGAGGGCAAGAATAAAACTGTAGGTTGATTGAAATTTTTCAATCTCCCTGCTCCAGAATATGTTGATAATACCTATGGTTCTATTATACTGGGCCTGTCACTTACCTAAGTTCCTACCTTGCTTCAGTTTGTCTTGATTTGTAGAAATATTACTCTTGATTAAATCACACCCTTCCTCATGATGGAAATTGGTCCTTCTATTTAAAAAGAAGGGAGGAGTTGTTAAGAAATGTGAGCGATTCATTATCTAAATAGGAGTCATAACATTTGAAAGTAAATTTAATGAGACAAAAATCTCAAAGGGTGACACATGAAGTAAATGCATTCTGGCATTTAACATTTGGTTGTTGGCTGATAACAGCTTTAAAAAAGTATTTGCCTCCCTTCTTCTATTTTTGCATATTTGTCATAACTAGAAAACAGAAAATTGCCCCAGGGCCCCCAACAGCTGGTCTGTGCCATCATGTGCAGTGCGGTCCAGGTCAGAAGGGCCATTTCTAAACTATTTTGAACCGGTACAAAGAGACAGGAACTACCCCTGTAGTTACGCCAGTATTTGTCACACTTAAAAGTTTCAGATCATCAAACTAATCTTAATACTAGACAAAGATAACCCGAGAAAACTGCAGTTTTTAAGTGATGCTTTCATGTATAGAAGGAAAAAAGCTTTCCAACCTTACCTGGTCCTGTGGCCTTAAAAAGGCAGTTCATGCTCTAAAATCCTATTGTGTGGATGAATTAAAACAATTCTGCCAAAAAGAGTAGGCCAAAATACCTCCACAACGATGTAAAAGACTCATTACCAGTTATCACAAACGTTCGATTGCAGTTGTTGCCAAAGGTGGCACAACCAGCTATTAGGTTTAGCAATTACTTTTTCACGAGTGATTTTGTTTTGATAAACGCTTTACCTTCAATAAATTAAATGCTGCATTTTAAAAGCTGCATTTTGTGTCTACTCGCGTTGCCTTATATTAAAATCAGTTTTATGATCTGAAAGCAAAAAAAGAAAAAATCAGGAAGGGTCCAAATATATTTTCCTGAACAAGAAGCAGTAAGGCAAAGTTCCTACATAATCTCCCCCATGGAGGAATATTAGTCAACTTTAGAGCAGATGGTTGGGTCCAGTGTCTCACCCACTACTGCTTTAGATGACCCCTGCAAAACATTCTCAATGTCTTTTATTCGCCCAGAAAACAATACAGTTTTGGGATGGCTGAGAAGCTCTTTGGGAGTGAAGCCTTTGCTTCTACCAGAACAAACCTTGCACAGACTAACAGTGCAAACACCAGTATATGGTTTCACATATGAATGGAACCAGGGCTGGAAATAATTGAATAGCAGCCCTATATTTCATGGTGACATTTTAGGCACACTGCACATGTTGGGTTGTGGCTCCAATATTTTTTTTTTCATTTAGAATAGGGACAAACCCTGCATTTTAAAGTATACATATGGAAACACATAGTTGCTTATATCTCGGTGACCCATGACATCATGTAATGGGCTGGGACGAACTGAGAGATCACTGGTATAGTTTGTATAATGTATATTAGTATATAAAAGTATATAGTATGTGTCAGTGCATGATGTTAGAGTGGCTATGTGTATGTATGTATAAGTGTATAGTGCTGGGGGGGCTGTGTGTTTATATGTGTATGTTGTATGTGTGTGTATATGCATGTATGTGTATACACTACAGTATGTATGTATGTGTTGGTGTAGGGCTATCATCATACCCCCAAAATCCTAATTCATTCCAATGCCCAACCACACTCATTGTCCCCCCACCACCATGTTCAATTCAGCTGCATGGGGCAAAATCTCCCAGTATCTCAGCAGGCCAGTCTGGCCCTGAATGGTACGCTGCATGGGTCACACCTTTCAAGTCTACTACAGCAGGATCTGAGTCCTCTGTCATACATTATTTGTTATGATACATATTTGACTATAGAGGTGCTTTTGTTTTATGTGCCTTGTTAAGTCATGATTTTACTCTTGTTCAATCTCCAGACTGTCACCTCATTTTGTTCCAGGAAGTCATGTTTTTTTGTATAAGGTAGGTAAGTAGGTGGAACACCTGATCCAATGCTCTGACTTAAAGTAAGATATCTCAGTAACATCCCTGAATGGCTTCAGGACTGGCACCACCTGTCCCATTAATTCCCATTCACCTCTACCCAATGGTCTAGACACCCCAATGCTCTGTTTTAAGGACATAGAGTGAAGAGCCCGCTGATGCACTAGGATCTACCCCATTATGTCCAGGATGGAATTCCAACACGTAATTACTTCCTAGCATAGACAGTGGTGGGGTAGACCCACCTGCAATCGAATAACACTCTTCAATCAGTTTCGACAGACTACACTGCTCCTCCTAAGGGAATAGCTGCCCTTCCTACCAGATGTAGACGCAACATAAAGTTCCCATCTCTAACTGCTTTTACCATATTTGCTGCCCTGTCAGTCCTAGCCAGTCCCAGTTTTACTGCTGTGCCTGCCTGTAGTCCAATACACTGCACCAGTATCTTCATAAGAGCTGCCAAAATGTAAGCTAATGTGTTTTGATCATCCATAACCTCAGCATGGAGTACAAAAGATTTATAGCCCTGCTGCCCTCCTGGGTCAGTTCTATCCCTCCTGCAACCCTTGTGCCTACATGTGGGCAGCTACCACTGTGCTGTCAGGGAAAGAAAGGCATGCTGTGCACTAGTGGCGTTCCATATGTCAGAGATGAAGTGGATGGTTCTCTGGGAACCAGGCAAGCGCGAGAAGGCTGAGGCCTCACCACTCCCTTTACTTTGGCTGATAAAGATTGCTACTAAAGTCTACTAAATAATATTAAAATATATTCACCTTCACAAAAGATAGAAAAGTGCCCTCTTTTAAAATAATCTCTTTTGTTCCTTTGCTCTTCTAATAACAAATACGTGTTCTTCATCACAAACCCAGAGTCCATCTTTACTCAACACAGGAAAAGCTGAGGACTGTTTTGTGTAGACCTGTACTATGTTTAACGGGAAAAGGCTAAATATTCATGTTTGCTTGTTTAATCAGAAAAACTGTCACATTATAGAGTATTCCTAATAATTTTTATACCTATATACATTATGTTCAGCACATTTTCTTCTCAGAATCAGCCTGTTCTTATCTTTGTCAGGGGCTGAATGGCTCACTAAGGGTACTATGATAAGAAAACTGATTGGGCACACCAACCTCATGTGGAGCTGACCAATCTGCTATCACGCAGCTTGGCAACAAGGTTTCAAGCTGTATATGCTGACATACTTTAATGCTATATACTACTAAGAGTGATTCAGAACCAAATATATGTGGTTGTAAGGTATATAAACATATCAAAAAAAGAAGCTCATAAACTTAAATAAATAAAACACTTGACACTAATATGGATGAAAACAGACTGTGGTATTTTATTTAGTTTACATTAAATTACAACAATAGCCTTATAACCAATTGATAAACAATCATTACAAAACTCTTGGCCCAAGCCACAGAGTACTACATTTAAATCAACCCAGGCCAACAGCACTAAAAGCCAGAAGGCCAGCCATATATTTAACATTCACCCAGCTCACCCTCTTCTTATTTATCATAGAGCAACTTGCACTTCAATAAAGAAGCTTTACCAGGATACCATCACTTGGTATCCTGCTTCCCATTATCTCCACCTCCTCTTTTGTTTTGTTCCATCTCCTAAATTCTTAAGATGGTGCACATTGTGGGGAGTCCTCAAATCACGAGTGGATGTGATATTCTGGGGTTCCCAACAGAGTTGTCTCTGTTGGTTCCAGGGATACTATCCCTTTTAACCATATGAATGTATACTTGACTGCCTATTGGTGTTATATTTTATGTATAACTTTTGCCCATCCTTGAGGTCTCACATCATGTTTGGGTCTATAGGTCCTAGATGTGCTTTCTCCATTGTTGCAATTTCCAATGGTACCTGAATTACAGTCTTCTTTGTTGCTGTTAATTTTATCTTTTTTGCTCAATCTTACTTTTTTTTCTACTTCGGTTACACGATTTTCCATTTTTTTTAAAGCTTCTATGCATGGAGGTTCACCTAGAACTGGTTCTGTTATTTCCTTTATATCATGAATCCTTTCCTAGCTTCTTCAGATCTTCTTTTTTATCATCAGTAAGATATTCTATAAGTGTAAAAGTACATTTATCTAGATTATTATATTAGCCTTTTGTAAAGACTGTGTCCTCGGCCTTGTATGCTGATCTTTTGTTCATTTCAAACTTCTTGGGATGATTTGGTAAAATAGCATTCCAGACTCGCTATCTACCACCATTGTCTGGTTTCTTTTTCCAATAATGTTCCTAATTGGTATATCTTATTATGGGTTTCATCATACTTTGGAGAATTTATTACTAGTGTTGGCTGTTAATCATAGTTAACCAAAGAACCATAGTGCAAATATAGTAATTACTACATATTATGCATGTAATTTCTATATGTTATGTGTTAACTCTTTACTGAGCCAACAGTGCAATAATAAGACCTACCAAAAAAGCAGTTACTGGAGTGGAAACTTTTTGGCCAATTTCTATATGGAAGATATTGCACTACAGCCCTGAAAGCCATATTTCAAATTAGGTTTCATGGGTTCAGTGGAATTTATCAGGTACAAATTGCAGACAGTCTGCCATTCACTAAAAAGATTGGCAGGGCAGCAGTCACGGAAAGGAAACAATTCATAGCTAATCCTCTGCAAAATGTGTTGAATAACAGACTCTAGTGTATTGTCCTATATGCACTGATGACACACTGTCACTGATTCTTTGATATATCGCAGAATAACTCACGCACAAATCCTAAAGGAAAACCACTGCTACAGAAATCCAATCTTGTCCCTTAACTTTTCCAAGTCATAAACACGCTAACAAGTAATCCCAGCAGAACTAGCAGTAAAAATACACACATTAACATTTTCACTTAAAAAAAAATGTAAAAGTAAAAATACGAAGTAAAAATTCTAAAGTATTCTAAAAAGACACCAAAAGATGAATAAATGTCCATTGTGAGTCAAAATTGTAGCCACACGTTTGCATATCAATTCACTGCAAATCTTGGACATGGATGGACAGAGTGGCCAGATGCTTCTCCTCATACTCTCCCTTCTTTTGTAATCCTTGAACACGTTTCAAAACTGACAAGAGAGCAGTAAGTGGGAGAGGAAAGAAAGGCTTGGTTTTGGGTTAGGTGCTGAATCATTGCTGGGATTTTCTGTTGGCTTTAATTACATCACAGGACCAATAAGAAGTCTCTTAAGATGTGACCCATAGGACTAGCATACCTGGGGCTTCGTGAAGGGGCGGGACTAGCCATGTTTGAGGGTGGGGATAGCCATGTGAGGGGTATGGTTAGATGTTTGAGGCCCCAGAGAGCATTACATGGGGTGGAAGTGGGCATGGCTAAATGCTGCTTCCCTGTCTTAGAAAAGAGGAGAGTAACTTGGAGACCTGAGGAAGCAACGTTGCCCAGCATGCAGACCAGATTGATTACAGAATAGTAGAATAACATACAAAACTTGACTCTGGCAACAGAATATATGTACAGTTATTATTCTCAATGTCTGCTTTTGTTTATGAATGTTGAAAGACGTACTGCAGTGCTATGGATTTTTCATGCATTAAAGTAAATTAAGTGCACTTTATTGAATGGCTACAAAGAGTAGCCATGTACCTTTAATAGTGTAAGAATACATATAAGGCCAGCACTTGGAAATTATGGTTGTGTTCAGGGGGTATGCCAGGTATTGGTATACTGGGCCTGGCCAGGCAGTTGGACCTGCCCTCCCTGTTCTCTCTGGCAGGATAGAGGGAGTAGTGTTTACTGTAGTGTTAGAGTCAGTGTGTATGCGTGTGTATATTATAGTGCCAGAGTCAGTGTATGTGTATAATGTTAGTAAGCGTATATATATTCCATTTGTGTAAATGGACCATAAACGATTCAAACAAATTTTTCATTTTGTTTTTTGGTCAATTTGTTTTTAGTCAACAAATTCTGTTTCCTGACCATTCATTACTAGTGAAAAATCATACAGAAACAACATTTGTTGTCATTCATTCTCTCTCTCATTCTCTTTCTCTCTCTCAGAATGTTCCCCTGTCTTCTCCACCAACTGCTTCCGTGTCCCTATCTCCTTGCTGCACAGCTCCTTTTTTCTTTTGCTTCTTCGTGTCCTGCCCCTCTCACCCTTACCGAGATCGTGGTAGCGTAGTAGGCCAAAACCGCGGCCTAAAGTTCCAGCATACCCCATGGAGGACTTCCAGGTGTTCCCCAAACATCAACATAATCCCCATCAACTATCCACAAATAAAGGCCACATACAGAACTAATGAACCAGGTGCTATGGATTCACCCCTGCCTGGTAGCCAATCCAGCAAGCAGCTTGTTCAGCACAGTAGAGGGGTAGATACCTGCAGCACTAAAAGACAAACTTCCAACTATGAACACTTTACTCCAGTGTTCCAGAACTTTGGTTCATGTATGTCCGTGGACTTCAGCTTCCTGTTCTTCTCTGCTCTGTCTGCTAAAGACCTTCTATTGGATTCTCTGTTACATGACCTTTGGCTTCCCTATTGGACTACCTTGTTTGCCTGTTACCTGACCCTTGCCTGGACTACCGTTTACTCTGATCACCACCTGCCCCTGACCTATTCAACTGTTTACTGACACTGCTTTGGACTATCCTCTGCTCTTATGCTCCCAGCCCAAGCCTGACACTTTGCTTTCTTCTTCCTGATCTTCTTGTTCATCTATCTTCTTTCTTCCTCCACTTGGACATGAACTTCCGGGAATTCCACAAAATGGTGGATGGTCCGAGCATACTCGCTTCCTGATTGGAGCAATGCGCTTGGAGGCTCCCCCCTTATGCCCGAAGTAACCTCACGGTGAACTTCTATGAAATGGCAGAGCTTCTAGGCACATCCTCTTCCCTGTCGGATAAATGGAGGGACAGGGTGTGTTGAAAGGCTCTGTCCTTTTGCCCATAGTAACCTCACAGTGAACTTCCGCAAAAGGGTGGGACTCCTGGCTCCTAGGGGTCTCCTTTACACCAGTGTCTGTACTATGGAGGGTCACATAAATCATGTTATGTTACCCCAGTGGGTTGTTCTGTTACTGGGCACCTGGCTGTTGTGCAACCTCATGCAACCCTGGGGAGAAGTGGGGGGTAGTCTCCTTGCTTCCTCAGGGTGGCTGCCCTGGACTCACATGACACATTGTTCCACTGAAACTGTTTGATGTTGTTTCTAAAACACAGCTTAAATAATTGTAACAAATATAAGTCCTTTTGCATAAAAGAAAATAATATATTTTGCTATTAGTCCTCATTAGAAATGGAAAGCTGTTTCTGTAAAATTCTATTTGAAAATATAATAAAAATATCACCAGGGTAGATATTTGCTGTGTTCTTTGCTGTGTTATTTGCCTGTGAGGTTCTGTAAAGCTGTAGATAAGATTATCAATTATTTCTGGTCTACTGTAAGCATGTCTAATAGCTAGCAATCATGAATAATAAACAAGAAATGCAGTAAGGCAAATCATATTTTGATGAATCATAATTTGACCTCGATATCTATCCAATCACAAACAATAGTAATAGTGGGTAATAGTGTGGCCACTTACACAGTGTGCGAGCAGCTAGAAAGGGAAGTCTCTTGGCAAGGTGAAGGTGTGATAAGTGTGAGGAGTAAGTATGTTACAGTGTGTATGTAGGTATGAGTTTGTGTATGTGTGTTCTAGTGTGCATGCTGGTAACTTGGGAAGATAGGGAGGTTACTTAGCTTTCTTTGCCCTCTAGGCCAGAAGATGTTGGCCCTCCCCTGGTGCAGATAAATACCTATCTAACAATAAACATTAAGATTCCATCACACCGTATGGCCATAAAATTACCCAGTCAAAATACTCTAATTTTGGCCATTCCTAATTAACTCTTAACATCTATAGGGTCACAGTGCAGAGGTAATGCTTCCAGTGCTAGATCGCATCACAGCCACTATCAGCCGCTTCAGTGATGCCATTTAACCTGTTAGAACACTGCCCTGCATGAAGGAAGCTATTTCCATGACTCTGAGCATGATGTGGCTTCTGTAACACAATGTCAGCTGCTTTTCTATCCCCACAGGCTTGTGAGGACCAAGTGACAATCCATGCTATGCTACTATGGAGCATGAGCATTTGAATATTTAAAAATAATAAATTAATAATAATAATTAAAAAAATATTTAACAGCACTCAACTGGAAGTCAAAGGTGCTTCCACATAAGTTGCTGTCAGTGAGGCCTTGCAGCAATTCAAACTCAGGAGCCGAGGATCAGCAGGAGTGATCATTTTGACACCCACAGGATGACCCCTTCTGCTGCCATCACTGACAGCTGTCAGAAAGAGAGGTAGGTTGGGGGGCGTGGCCAACTGCCAACAAAGATGGACGCGTGATCCTGGAGCTCTCTTGAACCTCTCCATATTTAGCTCACAGAACGGGCAAACAAGCACCATGGGCAAGTCAAATAAGGCGGCTGCAACCCCACGAACACAAGAGACGAGGGAAAAGACATCTCTTACCTCGGTCCGGGCTTTCTTTCAGGGCACTGCGGACCAGGATTCTCGCGGCTCAGTCTTAGGGAAGGCCTCATCCCCACCTGCAAGTCCAAGCAGCGCATTTTCAAAAGACACGTGCTCAGGGCCTCATTTAGAATTCTCACACCGCTCGCAAGCAGAGTGGCACAATATCCTGAAACAATTACCTACCAAACAGGATATTTCTGATATTATTGAGGTGGCGACACCGAATATTCGTTCTGACCTCTCAGAAATAAAATCAGACGTCCGCCACATTGGTGACCACGTGGAGACGCTCGAAAATGCCAACACAAAGATCTGCAAGACGGTGGACTTATTAAACTGCCACCTGGCTGACCAAAAGAACACAATAGTACAATTATCCAGACGAATGGAGGACCTGGATAATAGGGGGCGAAGGAACAACCTGAGGGTCCGTGGAGTTCCCGAAACGGTCGATCATAATGACATCCCCGCTACTCTACTGGAAATCTTCAACACTATTTTACAACGCCCGCTGGAAACTGTCATCAAATTCGATACAGCTCATCGGGCCCTTAGATCCCGACGTTCTAACGATCAACCTCCGAGGGATATCATCTGTAGGCTACAGGACTATCCGACAAAAGAAGCTATTTTAAGGGGCTGTAGATCCAGACATACCATCACCTGGCAATCGCACACCGTGCTTATATTTTCAGATTTGTCTCCCATCACCCTGAACACGCGACGCCTACTGAAGCCTGTAACGACAGCCCTAAGGTCAGCGAACATCCCATACCAGTGGGCCTTCCCGTTTGCATTGATTGTCCGCAAGGATGCTGACACATATGTGGTCCGTCAAGCCTCTGACATACCTAAATTTTTTGAAAATGTTGGGCTCCCAATGATTGACGTCCCGGATTGGGAACTAACCTACTCTGCCCCAGAACATCTTTATGACCAGGCTTCGTCATGGTCACCTAAGCAACAGAGACGTAAGCGCCAAAAGCTACCGGGGCCTCCATCCTCCTAAGGGAGCTAGCATGGATGCTTGCAACTTGTTCTCACTCACAACCCCACCTTTTTTTTTTTCACCATTCAGCGGATCTACACACTGATGAGCTGCCGCTCACTCAAATGGCTCCCCTCAAGAATCACAATCACCGAATATGCAACACCATTTCAGTTCAACTATTGCCAGGAACTTTCCACGCAGACGGTGATCCTTTCTTTATGTACACTCACTCCACAGCCTATATTGTACTGTGCCTTTCGCGCCAAGATTCAGGAGACTCCCGGCCATGAAGGGACCTAGATCATATGGATACATCCTGATTGTTCCCAATCTCATCTACCTTACAGATTCAGATACCCTCTACGAGGCGGTGAGCGGTTCTCTCATTGATATTAGAGAAGTCCTTGCCGTTTGTCTCCCTATTCTAAAGCCTTCTGTGATATATCTGTTATACCTTTCTGTGTTTATTACGTTGACGGCTTCCATATTGCTATTTCCTGGAATACTCTGTAAGGCTAATATGTGCTGCAACTAGTTGCATGCTGGGGATGGATATCCCCTACTCTCCCCCCCTTTTTTTTTTTTTTTT
The DNA here is from genome assembly GCA_023333645.1 of Sceloporus occidentalis. Taxonomy (NCBI): domain Eukaryota; kingdom Metazoa; phylum Chordata; class Lepidosauria; order Squamata; family Phrynosomatidae; genus Sceloporus; species Sceloporus occidentalis. The sequence continues at coordinate 16,040,644 of JALMGF010000015.1, read as the reverse complement.
TCTCTCTCTTTCCCTTTGTTCACATGTATTGACTTGTCCTCTTTATTATTTTATTTTATCAACACATATACACATTGCTCGTACTGACCACTTCATTTGTTTTTCACGAGAGGTTCTGAGAGATCGTTTCTCCATCTCTCTCTTTCACCTTGCTATTTACGTGTTCTCGTATTTACGAGTTGCGAATTTTCGATATGTAACATGCTGCCCTCTTAGTTCTCAGGGCCTTAGCCAGCAATTTCCCTGGCCGATCCACGAATTCATTGACAAGGCATGAGTTAACTCTGTATCATGGAAGTTGTAATTCATGTAGTCTGTTAGCTATCACTCATGTTTATGTAACAATATACATTCTTCAGGATTGTGTGCGTTTGTGATGTTGATGTGGACATGAGGCTAACACATTGCTCTACAGTCCTCATATCTGTAAAATAGCTTCTATGAGGGACATCATTAATCTAAACTATTCTGACATAGTTTAGGAGCCTTTCTAGTGACATCATGGACTCTTCCTTGTCTGTTGGCAGAAACCAGCATTGCTGGCTTCTTGTTGACAGATCATGTGTAATGGTACACCTTTATAAAAGGAATGCCCAATCGCTCATTCAGGAATTCCCTTCCAGTAAGTGTCTCCCTCGTCTAAGAAATGGAAAATCACTGGCATCCATAGGAGAGATCTTCACTATTCATATTGTTGCTAGAACAGTGCAAACAGAAACAGAAAGAGATCAATTATTTTTTTTAAATGCCCTAGCACTACAAGTAAAAGTGTGAGTGTACAGCCTGTATAACAGTGTAAATTTGCTGTCCTTCTCAAAATAACACAACACACAGCCGTTAATGACTAAACCTTGGCAACAAAAGTGAGCACATCCCTAAGTGGAAATGTACAAATTGGGCCCAATTAGCCATTTCCCCTCCCCGGTGTCATGTGACTCATTAGTGTTATGAGGTCTCAGGTGTGAATGGGGAGCAGGTGTGTTAAATTTGGTGCTATCACTCTCACACTCTCTCATACTGGTCACTGGAAGTTCAACATGGCACCTCATGGTAAAGAATTCTCTGAGGCTCTGAAAAAAGAATTGTTCATCTACATAAAAATGGCCTAGGATATAAGAAGATTGCCAAGACCCTGAAACTGAGCTGCTGCACGGTGGGCAAGATCATACAGCGGTTTCACAGGACAGGTTCCACTCAGATCATCTGTTGTTTCTGTAAGTGAAATTGTTATGTTACATACTACTTGTTTTGTCCTGTCCACCCATTGTACAGCGCTACGGAATTTGATGGCGCTATATAAAACAATAAATAATAATAATTAACAGGCCTCGCCATGGTTGACCAAAGAAGTTGAGTGCACATGCTCAGCGTCATATCCAGAGGTTGTCTTTGAGAAATAGATGTATGAGTGCTGCCAGTATTGCTGCAGAGGTTGAAGGGGTGGGGGTTCAGCCTGTAATTGCTCAGACCATACACCGCACACTGCATCAAATTGGTCTGCATGGCTGTCATCCCAGAAGGAAGCCTCTTCTAAAGATGATGCACAAGAAAGCCCCACAAACAGTTTTATGAAGACAAGCAGACTAATGACATGGATTACTGGAACCATGTACTGTGGTCCGATGAGATCAAGATAACTTTATTTGGTTCAGATGGTGTCAAGCGTGTGTGGCGGCAACCAGGTGGGGAGTACAAAGACAAGTGTGTCTTGCCTAGAGTCAAGCATGGTGGTGGGACTGTCATGGTCTGGGCCTGCATGAGTGCTCCCGGCACTGGGGAGCTACAGTTCATTGAGGGAACCATGAGGTGTGGAAGAGGACTACAGTGACAACCTGTGAAGCTCTGGTGAACTCCATGCCCAAGAGGGTTAAGGCAGTGCTGGAAAATAATGGTGGCCACACAAAATATTGATACTTTGGGCCCAATTTGGACATTTCCACTTAGCGATGTACTCACTTTTGTAAAACTTTCCTACCTCAAATCCCTTCCGCCAGTAATTTTAAATAGTATTACTATATGGTAATATGTATGGGATGGATGGGGCCCTCTAGAACATAAAAACCTATGTATGTGGGGTATTACTGTAATCACTGGGTATTGCTGAACATAACTTGAGTCATTGTTCAGAAGTGGCACCTACTGTGTAGAACAATTTCCAAGCAAACTTGCAAAATAATAATTTCTTTTTTTTACTATAGTTTCTCTACATACTGTACAAGCACTCATACTTTTTGTCTGCTTCTAAGATTTCAAAGGAAAGCCCTTTTTTTTTTTCATTTTAATAGTAGGTTTATTTGAACAGTGAGTGACAGAATAACAAAAAAAATCGAGAATAATGCATTTCAAATAAGTTATAAATTGAATTGCATTTTACTCAGTGAAATAAGTTTTTTTTTTGTTTTTTTTAACTTTCAATTCTCTTTATTGAAAAACAAAGGTCATAAACACAGATGTATAGTGCAAGTGTGACAGCGTAACATCGGTATAGCAATACAGCAGCACTGAGGTGCAATCAGGTGTAACGCAAAGTTACAGGGTCAACACAAATCATGATACAATCCAAAAGTACCCAAAGGCACAATAATATGTAAGTGAACTTGATAAAGCACATTGACATTAATATGGAAACAACATAACACCCGATGTACAAAGCGACTCCGAGCAAGGAAAGCCCTTTCTTGATCAAATTTGTGTTTCATGCATAAAACATGGAAAAGGTAATCCTGATTTTAAGGCAAGACAGGAGGCTTCCTATTTTGCATATCTTCCTTTACTCTCACAGTAGCAGCAAAGAAAGAGTTAACAAGATAAGTGGAAATAACCAATAGAAACACAGTACAACAGAGGTATATAAACCCCTAAACCATCCTCTTCCTCCTCTTTCTTTGCTGCTCACCGTAGCTGCAGGTCAGTCCTCTTCCATATTCATTGCAATTGACATTAACTACTATTATTTAATATTTAATATTATTTCCTATTATTTCTTATTATTTACTGTTTATTGTTGTTTCTTTCACCTTATCTTGCTTATTTTGCGGTTTGTCTCCTCGGACGTTACCGGTTTTGTGGGGGAGGAAGTTTTTTACTTCCCCCCTTTTGTATCAGGGGATCTTTCCCCTTTCAATCCCCCTTTTATCTCCTCTTATTTCCCTTGATTCTCCGTTTTTCCCGTTTTCTCTTTCCCCTCCTACCACCTTTTTCTGCGTCTCTCTTACCTCTCCGGTTCCCTTACCGGTCATTCCAGTGACCTTCGTCGTCTCCGTTTCTCCCATTTCGCGGGAGATTTCCGTTTAGGTCCGGCTCTTTTGCCTTGCGTTTTCTCCTTTGCTCCGCGAGATCTTGTAGCTCCTAGGGACCTCGCGAGCATTTTCTCTTTGTTTGGCGCGCTCGCGGCGGCCATGTTGGTACTCCGCACATGGGGTTTTATCGCGGCCATCTTGTGAGTGGCGCCCGGACCTCGTGACGATCTCTTCAGGTCCCGGTCGCCATTTTTTCCGGTTCTTTCGCTAAGATCTTTGATTTTTCTCCATTTACAGTATGATCTTCTATTTTCCAAGCGGAGATTTTACAAAATTTTTCAGTTTCTCTGTTTATTGCTTCAGGTGAGTCTGGTCTGTGTTTTTTCTGTTTCCCTTAGGTTTTCCCTTAAACTGACTTTAATATTATACAGGCTAGTCCCTGTTTATCTGCATTCAGACAGGCTGATTCCCTACTTTTTATACCAACTAATTTAATGGGGATTTATTGAGTTTATTCTCAGGTTTATTAAACCTGTGGATACACAACTATTATATAGTGTGCCCTATGGTTACTACCCTCATTTTCTCATTATCCTCATTTTCCTTTTCCCTACAGACAATATGTCTCAAGATAATTTACCCTCTCAGGACGCATTTATGTCTTGGCTTGAAGCCAAATTTTCAAATTCAGTGGAGTCATTCTTCTCCAAAATGTCGGCTAATTTACCCCAGACCCAACCACCCGTTCTACCAGAGCCCACTACAGTCCCATCTGGGTCAGAATCTGACAAATCTGAAGGGGAGATATCTGGCACTAAACGACCCTGGAAGGGCAATAGCGTTTCTGCCGGCAAAGGCAAAGCACCCGCAAAACGCCCCAAATCCTCGGGCGCCCATATTAATGACCCACTGTCAATAGTGGATGAATGGCGGGCAGGTTCTTCTAATGAATCTGATGTGTCAGTGAATCTGGTTTCGTCCAGAGATTTAGACTCCGGGTTCGTCCGCGAGTACCTGGTGGATGAGCCCCACCTTGCCGACCCCCTTCAAGCCCATACGGCCTCCACGTCCACTGATCTCCCGGTGATTGACCCTACTGGGTCTTCGCTATTTGACCCCACGACCATGCGTCATCCTAGAGCCACTGAATGGGCCCCTCCTGAGCATATAGCTTTATATTTACATAAGTGGCTGCGCAAACCTCTCCCCAAGGAGGTCCGCAATAAGCTTCGTGCAGAATGCCCTCGACCTTGCATCCCAGATAAAGTGGCCCTTACCCCGGAGTTCGATCCCAACATGGTCGCTCTGTTGTCTATTAACAAGAAGGATCCTAGGAGAGGGCTGGAACAAGGTCTTAAATCAGCGCAGGATAAACTGCTAGATTTAGTGGGACCGATTACCCAGATTTTATCCCTGGCAGACAGGGCTTATTTACAAAATACTCCCCTAGACTCCAAAACCATTCGTGATTGGGCATTCAGGGTTGTTTGCCTGCTAGGCAATGCTAATGTTTCCATCGCCACAGAGCGACGTAAGGCGGCTTTGTTTCGCATGGATCCCCGCTTAGCTGAGCTGGGCACGAAAGATTTGGGAGCTGCCGCTAATGGTCTACTCTTCGGTGACTCTTTCGTCAAAGAACTGAATCGCCATGTTTCCCTGATGACATCTTGGAACAAAGCCAAGTTATCTATGAGGAAGGTTTTTCAACCTAGCCCCCGTTTTTCCGGAAGGGCTGGACGACCGCGGGGCCGGGCCGCCAGCCGATCTGCATTTCAAGGCTCCAGGACCTTCCCACAGTCTCAAGCTTCCTTCAGGCCACCGTACCAGCAAAGGCCCTTCTACCCACGAGGAGCAAGCAGGGGCAGAGGCACCCCGGGATTTCCCAGAGGACGTTCCAGCTTTGGTAAGTCCAAATGTTTCCTATCCTTCTTCCCCTCTTCGGGTTGGGGGCCGTATATCCCGTTTTTTCCACAACTGGGTGTGGATTTCATCAGACCCATGGATCCTCCAAACGGTCCAGGGTTTTCACATAGACTTCGTATCCCCCCCCTTTCAGATCTGCCGTCCTCGCCCGCCCATCAGGTCTGCGAGCGACCAGCTCCTCATGGAAACGGAGCTCAGAGCCTTACGGGACAAAGGGGCAATTCAACGGGCTACCGACCCCGAGGGGTTTCTCAGTTCCATTTTCCTGGTACGCAAACGCACCGGGGACTTCCGTCCCGTGATCAATCTTCGAGCTCTCAACGCCTTTGTAGTTTATCGCCATTTCAAGATGGAGGGTATCCATCTCCTACGAGATCTTATGTCAGAAGGCGATTGGTTCACCAGGCTGGACCTTACGGACGCATACCTCTCCGTCCCGATACACCCAGCTCACAGGCGTTTCCTCCAGTTTCGATGGGGCAGTCAGGTCTGGCAGTTCAAGGCTCTTCCCTTCGGCCTCAGTTCAGCCCCATGGTGCTTTACAAAGCTCCTGAAGCCGGTCATGGCTTTCTTTCGCTCCAGGGGTATCCGGTGTATAATATATCTGGACGACATCCTTCTGTTTTCAGGTTCCAGAGAGACCCTGCTTACCCAGACGGACTTTGTGGTCCGTACTCTTCACGATCTCGGTTTTCTCGTCAATACCCTCAAGTCCGAACTCGTCCCGAGTCAGCGCATCCTATTCCTAGGCTTCGAGATAGATTCTCGGACGGCTACGCTCCGTCTTCCAAAAACAAAGATAGCTTCCATTCGGAAGGAAATTCGGTCGCTTCTTCGCCAAGACTCTTGCTCCCTCCGTCTCCTGGCTCGGGTAGTGGGTCTCCTCTCGTCTTCTATTCAAGCGATCTTCCCCGCGCCACTACACTATCGGGCTCTCCAACGCCTCAAGGCGCACCATTTAAGGAAGACACCTTCTTACGACCAGGTGGTCCGGCTGACTCTGGAGGTCCGTCAGGAACTTCTCTGGTGGCTACGCCACATGGAAGCTTGGAACGGTCGAGCGATCTTCGGCTCTCGTCCGGATTTTATTCTAGAGTCCGATGCCAGTCTTCTGGGTTGGGGCGCAGCCTCCGCCTCGGAGGTGACCGGAGGTCGCTGGTCTCCGGAGGAACGCTCCCTCCACATCAACTGTCTGGAGTTGATTGCGGGCTCCTTCGCTATCAAGAGTCTAGCAAAAGACCGTTCGGATTGTTGTCTCCTACTGCGGATGGACAATTTCTCAGCGGATCGTTATATCAACCGCTTGGGGGGCACTCGGTCGAAGCAACTCACGGAGGTTACGAAGGACATCTTCGAATTCTGCCTGGCTCGCAACATCACCCTGCAGGCGGAATACCTTCCGGGAGTCGAGAATCTTCTGGCGGACTGGTTCTCCAGACACTGGCGGGACGCGGGCGACTGGAGGCTCCACGGTCAAGTCTTCCGAGATCTACAACGTCGGAGAGGCCCGTTTCACCTGGACTTATTTGCGTCCAGGACGAATCGCCAGACGGAGAATTTCTACAGCTGGCTTCCAGATCCGGAGGCGCTGGCGACGGATGCCTTCATGCAAGTATGGCCGACCTCGGGTGCGTACGCGTTTCCCCCGTTCGCCCTCATTTCGAGGGTCATTCATCATTTGCGTCGCGGCGGAGGCTCCTTAGTCCTAGTGACGCCTCTTTGGCATGCACAACCTTGGTTCCCGGCCCTGCTGCAGTTGTCTGTCCGGGATCCTCTGGCTCTTCCGTCCTTCCCCTCCCTTCTGTCGGACCCAGAGGGTCAGATCCACCCGCTTATCCAGGACGGTCATCTCCTCCTGGTGGCGTGGACGATTTCGGGCGACTCTTCCCTAGCTCGGGTCTATCGGAGGAAGCTCATTCCCTACTGCGCGACTCGTGGGCTCCAGGTACCCGAAAGTCATACCGGGCAGCTTGGCGAAGTTGGGCTTCTTGGTGTGTGGGACGGCAGGTGGATCCCTATTCAGCCCCTCTAGAGTACGTGCTTAACTTCTTAGCTGAGTTATTTTCCTTGGGCAAATCGTACCGTACCGTTAACGTTTTCCGTTCTGCCATTTCCTATGGTCATGTGGGGGTTTCAGGCGAGCCAGTGGGTAAGGCTCCCCTGGTCTGCCGCCTTCTTCGCGGTATTCGGTTGTCCAGGCCTCCGGCTCCTCGCTATCATTCTTTGTGGGATGTTGCTTTGGTACTGGATTTTCTTAGATCCTGGCCGGACAACGATTCTCTTTCTCTCCGTCAGTTATCGGCGAAACTCACATTCCTCTTATGTCTTCTCTCCTTTCGTAGGGTTTCCGACGTTCAGGCTCTCGATAAGCACGCAGTTTCGTTTTCCCCGGAGGGACTGGTGTTCCAGATTCACAGGAGGACTAAAACTTTTTCCTCGTCCATCTCCTATCCTTATTTCCTTGACGATCCTAAGATCTGCGTGGCCAGATGTGTTCGATCGTATTTGTCTCGTTCTTCACTTGTGCGTCATCCTTCGGTGTCTCAACTCCTAATCTCTTATGTTAAGCCATTCAAGGCCGTCTCGTCTCCTACGCTGGCTCGCTGGGTGCGCTGGCTTCTCTCTTTAGCGGGGGTAGATGCTTGTTTTGGGGCGCATTCGGTCCGGGGGGCGGCGGCGTCTTGCGCCTTTAGGTCCGGGGCTGCCTTGGCTGACATTCTCAAGGCGGCAGATTGGTCCCGGGCTTCCACTTTTAGAGAATTTTACTTTCGTCCGATTCAGTCCGCGGCATCGGCATTACTTTCTGGCGTTAAAAATGCAAAATAGGAAGCCTCCTGTCTTGCCTTAAAATTGGAAATTATTCTAACCTTGGTGCACGAATAATTATAATTTTAATAAAGACAGGAGGCGAGTATTTTCCCTCCCGGCCCTTCCCATGTGGGGTAAGTTTATAGATGTTTTTACTATTCTCGGCTGTTTTTTGCGGTGTCCCGACTATTGTTTCATGCGGGTTTACCTGTTTTCCTGTGTTTCTGCGGCATTTTCCATGTCTGGTAGACTCTGGTCCTGTTATGATTTTCTCTTTCTTTCAGCGTGAGATCCTCGCGGCCAGTTCGTGACTCGTCAATCCGTTTGAGCCCTGTTGGCTGTTCTCGGCACGACTTTTCTGGTTCCTGGTGGATCCTGATTCCGGTTCCAGTTTTTCCGTTTGGAGTTTTATCCGGTTGTTCGCTGTCGTTTGATTGGAGGATGTTTCTTCAGTCCGGTTCACAGCGACGAAAGAGGAGGAAGAGGATGGTTTAGGGGTTTATATACCTCTGTTGTACTGTGTTTCTATTGGTTATTTCCACTTATCTTGTTAACTCTTTCTTTGCTGCTACTGTGAGAGTAAAGGAAGATATGCAAAATACTCGCCTCCTGTCTTTATTAAAATTATAATTATTCGTGCACCAAGGTTAGAATAATTTCCAATTAAAGCAATATATGGTAAAAATGGCAAAAATATTGTATTTAGGTTACCAAAAAACATCTGTACTCAAGGGGTTAACAGGTCCTGATGCCAGCTGCTGGCTTTAAACTGCTAGGGCCTCTTAATCCAGTCCTGATTTTAAATATACAATTTTATTTTCAAACCTGTGAATCAACAATTCCACAATAAACACAATATTACAAGGCTTCAAAAACAGACACTGACAATGCTGTTACATAAGGAAAACAGATAACATAATAGCTGTAACTCTAAATGACATTGTGTCCATTCATTATAATGATGTAGCATATCAATAACAGAATTAATCTGTTTTTTTAAATCACAGAGTAGAACATAATGTCCATTCATTCACAGACATAGCTTTGTCATTTATACAAAAAAGCAATAGAGAAACAGAATACCTCATTCTGAAGCCAAATGACTTAACTATAAGAAATTGTAAGATATGTCTACACTTTCTCCTCTGATTTATACACAAAAAAACATTATAAAACAGTCCCTCTGAGGAACTAAAGAATGAATTTAAACAATTCTCTAAAGTCTAAGCAATTTAGTCCAAATTTCTCTGAGGCAAAAATCGTTTCTCCTGTCCAATTACATTGCTAATTTCATGGGGTCAACTTAGAGTTCTATTACAAGGATGATGATATCCAGAAATGAACAACAATGTTAAAATTAGACTTGGGCACCAGGGGGCTCTTCGTGTTCGTCTTCATACTCGTCTTCGGAGAAAAAAACCTTCGTATTCCGCGAATATTCGTCCGTTCCTGTCTTCTTTTCGGGCAAATATTCGTGGCCGTTCTTCGTGCTCGTTTCATCTTCGTGTTCTCCCGGCTGCGTAGCAGGGGTTAATACGGGGTTAAGAACACATCGGAGCAGCAGCAGCAGATGCGTTCGCGCCGTGAAGGTACGTGTGTGCGACTCTATTGGTCGCCGGAAGGGGGCTGGTCTGGCATCAACAAATGAATTGCAGAACTGCAGAATGCACCTCATTCGTTGATGGCAGACGAGCCCCCTGCCGAAACGACCAATAGAGTTGCACACACGTACCGAGGTGTACTGTACACAAAATGACCTAGACAAATGCTCCAAGGAACTTGGCCTCCTTTTTATCATACACAGTCACACATTCATAGATGTTTCATAAAAGAATAGGGATTATTTTACATTTTTAAATCGATTTTGGACCACTTTTAATACATGCCTAACATTTGCTACCCATTTATAATGGCATACTTTGCAACAACCCAACTTTTACTGGACAGGACTGGAAAAAAGCAGGACTGTCCACAAAAATGTTGGGTGTGTTGGCAGGTATGCGAATGGAAAAATGTTGGACAAGAACTAAAAAATAGCTTAGGGTTAATGTACGGTTATTTTTAAGATTATTAGCAGTGCACTGTTTTGGTTAAAGATGCATTATGTCTAAATAATAATTTAATTTTAATTTTAATGGGTTTATTTAATTTTATTTTAAAGTTATATTTATTATTATTTACTTTATTATATTTATTTAATGTTGTAGTGCTACTATACCTATGTGCACTAGCATACCTAGTTTAGCTAAATTTGATGGGACAGGAAAAAAGCAGGACTGTCCCTGAAAAAGTTGGGTCTGTTAACAGCTATGTGGATGGAAAAATGTTATAGGGTGAAGTGTGAGTTATAGCGTTAATGCTAGTGAGTGTAGAAGTGAAGGCCAGGGCAAATAACAGGAGGAAAGGTCCTTGTGATTTGTGAATTGTACATGTGTGTGTTATGTGTGTTATGTGTTATGTCACTGTGTTATATGTGTTATTGTGTGTGTTATGTTTGGCAGGTTGTGTATCAGACGGAAAAAAATGAAATGGAAATGGAAAAGGAAATGGAAAAGGCGAATGAGTGGGCAATTGGCGACCCACTCACCTGTTTCACCCCAGGGCAAAGCATCCAAACAACTGTCAGTCCTAGACGTTTGGCAGTGGACTTCCAAAGCTCAGACACAAGGCCCTAGCGTAAGCTGGCTACTCCGGCAGAGGTAGCAGGCGTTGCCACACCGCAAACAGAAGCAGCCAGGGGGGAGAAACTACCCTTACCATTAGGGACATTTTGGGCATGACTCTAGCCAGGAAGCGAACTGGCAAAGAAGAGACGCTGGCACCACCACCACCACCAGCAGCATTGAAAAATGGAAAAGGCGAATGAGTGGGCAATTGGCGACCCACTCACCTGTTTCACCCCAGGGCAAAGCATCCAAACAACTGTCAGTCCTAGACGTTTGGCAGCGGACTTCCAGAGCTCAGACACTAAGCCCTAGCGTAAGCTGGCTACACCGGCGGAGGTAGCAGGCGTTGCCACACCGCAAACAGACGCAGGCAGGGGGGAGAAACTGCCCTTACCATTAGGGACATTTGAGGCATGACACTAGCCAGGAAGGGAACTGGCATTGAAGAGACGCTGGCACCACCACCAGCAGCAGCAGCAGCAGCAGCATTGGGAAAGGGCAAAGCATCCAAAGACTGTCAGTCCTTGGCGTTTGGGAGCAGACTTACAGAACTCAGACACAAGGCCCTAGCATAAGATGGCTACACCGGCAGAGGTAGCAGGCGTTGCCACACCGCAAACAGACGCAGCCAGGGGGGGAAAAACTGCCCTTACCATTAGGGACATTTTGGGCATGACTCTAGCCAGGAAGCGAACTGGCAGAGAAGAGACGCTGGCACCACCACCACCAGCAGCAGCATTGGGAAAGGCGAATGAGTGGGCAATTGGCGACCCGCTCACCTGTTTCACCCCAGAGCAAAGCATCTAAACACTGTCAGTCCTAGGCGTTTGGGAGCGGACTTCCAGAGCTCAGACACAAGGCCTTAGAGTAAGCTGGCTACACCGGTGGAGGTAGCAGGCGTTGCCACACCGCAAACAGACGCAGCCAGGGGGAGAAACTACCCTTACCATTAGGGACATTTGAGGCATGACACTAGCCAGGAAGGGAACTGCCAGAGAAGAGACGCTGGCACCACCACCAGCAGCAGCAGCATTGGTAAAGGCGAATGAGTGGGCAATTGGCGACCCGCTCACCTGTTTCACCCCAGAGCAAAGCATCTAAACACTGTCAGTCCTTGGCATTTGGGAGCAGACTTCCAGAGCTCAGACACAAGGCCCTAGCGTAAGCTGGCTACACCGGCGGAGGTACCAGGCGTTGCCAAACCGCAAACAGACGCAGCCAGGGGGGAGAAACTACCCTTACCATTAGGGACATTTGAGGCATGACACCAGCCAGGAAGGGAACTGGCAGAGAAGAGACACTGGCACCACCACCAGCAGCAGCAGCATTGGGAAAGGCAAATGAGTGGGCAATTGGCGACCCGCTCACCTGTTCCACCCCGGGAGCGGACTTCCAGAACTCAGACACTAGGCCCTAGCATAAATTGGCTACACCCGCGGAGGTAGCAGACATTGCCACACCACAAATACGTGCAACCAGAGGGAGAAACTACCTTAAACATTAGAGAAAGAAAATTAACTTTCCAAGCTAAGAGCTGGGTAACCCAACTTGGGCAGATTGAATTTAAGAAAGGCAATCTGCTCCATCAGATGAGGTGCCATAGAGGAGTCATAGAAAACACGCGCTCACTTTAACCAGTGGTTGGCGGACATGATATAAGCTGCTGCGCAACCCATGAGAGTGCAGGCCACACACTCTTCTTTTCATCCCAGTAGCTAAGAGGATCAACATTACCTCTGTGAAGTTCCTTCTGCACCTAAAGTTTGACCATTTCAGCAGCACTACTCTCCTTTCTGCTGCTAGCTCTGTCAGATGGTCCAACTATACTCCCAAGTGCCTCTTCCCAAAACGCAGCTGCTCCACTCAGCTGTGTTGTTGCGATGCTTGTGGCACTCCTGCTGCTGCTGCTGCTAGGAGTAGCAGACCACATAATCTCTTCCTCCTCCTGCACCTCTCCCTCCTCGGACAGCATTCCCATTTTACGCTGCCAGTCACGCACCTTGTTGACCAATTGCTCCCGGTAGCTACTGAGAACATTGAATTTCAAAGCTAGCTTTCCCTTAATTCTTGGATCGCAAAGGCACGCTAGCATCATTTCGGGACTCTCTTCCATGCGTTTGCGAAGGTGTACTTTTAGCAGATCCTTCAGCTTCCTGACTATGGCTGCTACGTCAGGATGTAGAGTGCCACCTTGAACAGCCTCACGGTTTTCAAGGAACACATCCATCTTGCTGCCTAGATGGGAGAACACTGGGATTACCTAGGCCAGACTGGCAGTGTTTGAGCTTAAATTTTCTGTGGCATCCCTGAATGGTTTAAGGACTGCCACTAGCTGGGCGATCACTGTCCAATCCTCCCTATTCAATGGAGATGTAATCCCAATATTGTGCTCTGAGGCAAGATTATGGATTGCCCTCTGCTGCTCCAAAATCCTCTCCAGCATGTCTAACGTGGAGTTCCACCGTGTACTGACATCCTGCCGTAGGCAGTGTACGGGAAAACCTGACCTCTCTTGCTCTTCCCTCAAAAGTTGGCTAGCCTTAACACTAAGGTGAAAGTGCCCAGCGATCTTTCTGCAGCAGGACAGAACTACTGCTGCCACATTAGTTCCTTCTGACATTGCTGCCTTCACTACAAGATGGATGATGTGGGCTGCACAGCGCACACCAACAATATGACCATCTCGCAGCGTTTTCACCATATTGGCACCTCCGTCAGTTACCACAAAACCAACTTCAACATTGGTGCCTGCCTCTGCTCCCACCCAAAGGCTAAACATTTTCATCATCGCATGCAGAATATTTTGGGAAGTGTGCTTTTCATCCATCACTTCTGCATGGAGAAGGAATGATCGGTAGCCTGCTGCAGCAGCTTCCTTGGGCACACTGGGCTGCCACCAGTGTGCTGTCAAAGAAAGAAAGGCATGCTGCCCACTAGGTGCACTCCACAAATCTGTAGTGAAATGAACAGACTGACCAGCAGCCTTGGAAAGCTCCTCTTTCACTGCTGCAACACAGGACCGATACAATGAGGGGACAATGTTCCTGCTGAAAGTGGAACGTGACGGAACTGTATATTGTGGAGCCACAGCCGCCATCAATTGTTTGAAAGGCTCCCCTTCGATCATAGAGAAGGATGCCCCTCCAACAGCAATGAACTGACCAATAAGTCGCGTTACTTTATTGGCCTGCTGTTTGGGCATTGACCTTTTGAATTGGAATGCCACAAATTGTTCCAGGATGGGCTGGACATGCAGTGCTCCAACCTGCCTTGGTCTCTGGCTGCCAGCACTAGCTGCTGCTGCTGCTGCTGCTATTGGCTCACAAGCAGCTGTTGGGGTTTTTCCACGGCCACCAGCTATGCTGCCTGCACTAAGTTTTACTGCTGCATCTTTCCCCAATAGCAACGCGTTGTGTTGAGTGCTGAGTTGATGCTTCATGCTAGCACTGGTAAAATGGCCAGACACTTTCCCTCTGCTTATTAGCTTCCCACAATGTTTGCACTTTCCATAGCGCCCTTCTTCAACATTTTCAAAGTGCTCCCAAATTGGGGCGCGTATAGCCTTGGAGTGTGCCTTGGGTGCTGCTCCTACTGCTCGGGGTGGATGAACAGAGGCAGAACTAGTGGTGGTGGGACTGGTGGTAACAGTACTGGCCATAGTGGGACTGCTAATTGATTTAACTTTAGATTTGCTAGGTTTTGCTCCCTGAGGAATCTGATTCCTGACCACTCATCTCCTCTACTTCCTCTGGCTCATAGTCTAGTTCTTTGTTAGCCAGATCGAATGGAATTTCTGCTAGGCTGGAGCTAAGACTGATATCGTCGTGAGACTCGTGACTAGTAGTAGTGCAAGCAGGAAGAACAGACTCTGCACTTGGCCTCTCAGGCTCCTCTGCTACCTCGCTAGGTGGAGTTCCACTATGTGTAGCCCTCTCTCTAACTGTCTTTACAAAAATATTGTAAGGACTTGGTGGCTTGCTAGAGGTACTAGGAGGACATGGCGTGGCAGTACAGCAGGCGCAGCACTAGTGGTGGTAGAGGCGGTAGAGGTGGGGGTGGTGGTGGTTTTCCCTACGTAGGAATGAGATCGCTTTGGTTTGGGACCCCTCTGAGTCTTGCTGTTAATTTGGCTCTGCTTGGTACCTTGCATGCTGCTTGTGGATGGGGAAGATGCTGCTTAGGGCAAAAGGCACTTCTTTTTACTCACTGGGCTAGTAGAAGTATTAGTTGTGCTACCCTTTAACTTTGAACGTGCTTCTGGTGCTTTAGGCTTTCCGTAAAAAACCATAGAGCTTGTGGGCCTAGCCGCACTACTACTGCCTGCTTTTGGTGCCTTTCCTTAACTTGATGATCCTTCAAGCAATGCTTCCCCAAATGATAAGCGAGAGCTTGGCCTACTTGGCCGACTAGACTGACGCAAAGGCTGCATCTTAGAACTGGTGGTGGTGCTGGTGGTGCTGGTGGTGGTGGTGGTAGATGGAGCTTGTCCCTCCTTAGTCCCAAAAGGAGGATCCATTTCAAATTTTGTGTTGTGTGTGTAGTGTAGTGTTTAAAAAAACTTAAAAAGAGCCTATCCTACTACTATGCTAAACCTAAAGCTATATTAGTATTCTAGTCTAACTCTAGGCAGACGCTCTCAAGCCCACTAAGATAAAGTGAGGTTAAATTATATATAATATTATATTATTAATAGATTAGAATTACTTATATTATGGATTATAGATAGAATATAGATTATGAATTAGAATTTATATTATATTATATAATATATTATAGATTAAGAAGATTAAAGATTAGAATTATTTTAGTACTACAGCTAGTAGCTTGAAGCTTTGCTTAGTACAGTTGTTGTCATCACACAGTCAATTTTTCTTGAAAAGAAATTAGAAATAAAATAAAATGTCCCAGCAATACAGTTAGCTTCACTGCTTGCTGAAACACACAGCACTTATGCGGCTGCACTCACTAGCCCAACAAGTTCACTTCACTGATGGACTGAGGTGAGCAAAACACTAAGGGTACTTTTAATAAAATTGAAATAAAATGTAAAATAAATGAGAAAATCTTTGCAAAACAGTTAACGTCACTGCTTGCTGATCAAAAAAGAACACAGCACTTATGCGGCTGCACTCACTAGCCCAACAAGTTCACTTCACTGATGGACTGAGGTGAGCAAAACACTAAGGGTACTTTTAATAAAATTAAAATAAAATGTAAAATAAATGAGAAAATCTTTGCAAAACAGTTAACGTCACTGCTTGCTGATCAAAAAAGAACACAGCACTTATGCGGCTGCACTCACTAGCCCAACAAGTTCACTTCACTGATGGACTGAGGTGAGCAAAACAAATGAAATAAAATGAAATATTATTAATTAAGAAAAATTGACTTGGTCTCTTGCTGTTGCTAAAACAAAGCACAAACTATAGAGCTGCAGCACCAGTACTAATAAGATTAGCTGAACTATAAGCTAGTAGTAATTATTAATTATATTTATAGCTAATTTAATTAACTATTAAGATAAGAACTATAGAATTATTGATATTAATGATTTTAGATTAGACACTAGTAGATGTCTTGAATGTCTACAGTACACTCTACACTAGTATACTATTACTAACTATAGTATATATATCTGACAAATATATATATAATGTTATAATGTATTCAATTATTAATTATTAATATTACTGATTTTAGATTAGACACTAGTAGATGTCTTGAATGTCTACAGTACACTCTACACTAGTATACTATTACTAATACTATACTAGCTATAGTATATATAACTGACAAATATCTATATAATTTTATATGTATTCAATTATTAATAATATATTATATTAAATTATTTATAAATTCTATTATTTAATTTATTTAAGCAGGACAGGCAGAAGGGCACTAGTGCCAGCCCAGGGCAAGGGCACCCCGGTGCCAGTAAGGCACTGAGTGCACTGTCAACTCAACAGCACTACACAGTTGATGACAGATTAAATAAAAAAATGATTAAATTAATAAAATTATGATTATTAAATATTATTAATTCAGTAGAACTGAAGTGAGGAAGAGTACACTGTGAGAAATGGCAGGCTGAGGCTTACCAGTCTCACACAGAACAGAACAATCTCTCTGTAACGCTCGGATGCAACACAGCAGTGTTGCCAAAGCAGTCACAGCGAAAAATGAATGGATCTCTCAGGTAAGCTCTGGTCTTATAAAGGCGGTTTCAGAAATTCAAAAAACAGCAGCACAGGCATTGGACGAGACCCTTAGCGTGACGTCACAAGAGCGAGCTGATTGGACAGACGAGGATCAGCTCACTCCTGTTTGAAATTTTGGCGGCTGCGCGGCAAAAACGAAGACGATCATGAAGAATCGTGAGTCTTCGTCTTCTCCTACGTTTTGCCGGCACTGTATTCTTTTCGGCGTGTCTTCGGAACGAACAAAAAAACGGCCTCTTCGTGCTCGTTTACATGTTCGCCCGAAGACGAACATGTAAACGAGTCTAGTTAAAATATAATACTGGACAGTTAAAGTGATTATTTACATAACTAGCAAATATACAGAAATGTTTAGCTGACCTTTTTAATGTGGGAGCCAAAAAGCAACAAGATGCCAGGAAAGTGAAAAGACTTGCGTCTCTCTCTTCTACCATAATACTCTTCACATGTTTTTAGGATTTTACCCATGCTGTAACTATTCTGTAAGACTGCTCTGGTGCTTTCCCCCAAGAGCTTTTTAGTATCTACAGGTGCTGTGATTTCAAGGGAGAAAGGCATTTGGCCTTTCTGCTTAAGTAGACTAGAGGCCAGCGATGATGCCACGCACCAACCCCAATGTGGTGCAATGAAAGGGTCCAGGGATCAAGTGGTGGACAGGTGAGCTCACTCTCAGCTCCAGTTGTGCAGGAATCTACAGATTCAGAGGTGGAGACTGATCCTGTCTGGCAAGCCGATGTAACAAGGGGGGATCTTTATGTCTGCTTTGAAGCCCCGTTGGGCACCCACTTAAAACAGGAGGTGAAGGAAACTATTTGGAAAAGTTTAATTTTGATAGGCTGACCAAGGGGGGTTAGTAAAAAGCAGGATAAGGAAAAGAGGAGATATCGCCTCATCCCTCATATAAACTGGCTGCTGGCTTTTGCCATCCTTGCCAGTGTCATTGGTCAGAGGTGCCGGAGCACTTCTCAGGCCTTTTCTGCTACTTAGACAGTATACGTGAGGCTTATAGGAGGTTTGGCGGGTCAGTCGTGGCCTCACTACAACAACCAATCACAGGGTGGCTGCAGGCAGGCATGGTATAATATAACACATAAAAAAATGAAATGTAAGGAAGTTCAGAATCAATGCTACTGCAAATCACAAAGTTGGCATAAACACAGACATCTGTTGATTGATCAAAATAATATTTTTACCCCAATTGGGGAAAAACAAATCAAAGACTCTTGGTTAAAGGGCAGAGATAAAAGACAATCGGTGTAAATCCTAAGGAAATGTAGGTGCTACTTTTTGTTTTAGATAACATACTTGTTGAACTATATCAAGACCAATACAATAAGAGAATTAAAATAACACCCAAACATAACTCAAAATCGTAAACTTTAAATGTCTACCAAACTATCACCCTAAAATTAAAACCCACAATGTAAATAATATAAATGTATATCTATTTTGGTTTAGGTTTGATATAGTGGTCAGTATGACAAAATAGTTTTTTAAATTACCAACATGTGTTGAATATTCCACACAATTGTTAAATATAAATACATTACTGAGAAACAATAGTGATGTTATTTTTAGAACAATGTTTATTTGGTTTGTAGTTGTCACAGAGGAGACTCTGGTGCAGGATAGGACACTGTGTCCTCACAATGGTCTCAGATTGAGCCTTTTGAGTTCGAGCGGCCGTGGGACTTTCTGATGTTCCTTAGAGACCGACCAACTCTAGGGGTGCACACACAGGGTAGTCAAGAAAAGCCTTAATCAGGAAGCCAAAGTTCAGGGTAGTCGATATCAGTGCTGTGGTGAGGTAGCCGGAGTCCAGAGTAGTTGTACAACAAAGTAGATCAGGAAGCCAGTGTGATGGACTGGAAAGTCGACTGTGAAAACATATACCTTTCACATTTGTTTTGTTTTATTAGTACAGTTCTTGGAGTACTATGTAAGGTATTCATAAAGCAGACTGTAGGTGGCGCTGAATGCTGTAATGGGGGGAAAGTGACATTCTGGCCAAAAGTGGTAATAAAAAAAGACAAACAGCTAGAATGACACTGACTGCAAACTGTTGCTTCTCATTATTCTACAGTTGCTGCCTTTCATTCTGCCATGTTTGAAATCGGTAACACCAGGGAACAGAATAGTCGGGGGTCAAGCCAGGTCAAGCACTGGATCAATATTTAGAACATGCTAGGATAGGATACACTATGACAAGCACAGGTATGACCATCAAAGGGCAAGTATAAGTGATTCCCTGAGGCTTTTTTAGGGCATAGGAGGAGATAAGGCACTAAATTTGTATTTGGCGCCAAAATTCAAACAAAGTGATGTCACTCCGTTCAGGAAGTTTGTTTTTTCCCCAAAGCCAGTGTCACACAGCAGTGGAATTCTGCCACAGTAGTATTTCTTGGTCCCCAGCAAATGTTGGAAATCTTCTGAGAATCAGAATTAAATACAAGGCCTCCAGGTCTGTGGGATTACCCTCTCCCCACCCATGTTCCATGTACTTCCTTACATGGAACTACCTAATAATCGCAAACTCTTGGCTCCTGCACTCAAAAGTCTAGGGCTATAGGAATGCATTTAAACACTTCCATATTGCAAAATTGGAGCCATCTATGTAGTCAAAGGTAGTGCCATGTTGTGTTAAGGTATGACTATCTTGATGCCCGCAGGGCAGCATTGCCAGAGTGGGCCCTGACTGGGTTCCCGTGTAGAGCCAGGCTTTGGCGACAGTTTTGGTAGGTTGGGGTTTAGGGGATAGTTATTTAAGGGGTTGTGACACGAGGTTTAGGGACATTTTGTAGTCACCTTACCTTCTGTTGTTTGTCCCGCCCTCCCTCCCTGTTTATTTGTTATGTTGCAGTATTTCTGCTGTCACAGCCGGGTGGATAGCTTACCAGGCATCTAGGGGCTGTGAATGCTCTGGGGGAGAGCATTTGATGGGAGGTTCCCGGTAGGTGGTGCTGAGAGCCTCAGGTTTGGGCATCTTGGTATGTCCATCCCTGTGTGGTGGTTCCTAGTATGCCTGGTAGGCTTTATGGTTTTTGTTAATTATTTATGTTTATTGATGTTATTTATTATATGTATATGTTCTCTTTGTTTTGATTGTGTTAATTAAAATACCACATTTCTGTACCAGAACTACAGTTTAGACGTTCTTAATGTTGTAATGACTACTGTAGCTGGAAACAGCTGGTTTTTAATGGAATATCTTCCTAGGCATACATAGGACCTTTATCACTCCCATCACTACTGTGTTCCTAATCCAAGTTTAGGATTAAAAGGCTAATTGATCATTAGAAAACCGTTTTGCGATTATTTTAGCACAGCTACAAATTTCCTTTTCCATTTTTCTTTTCATGAAAACAAGTGACCCCAAGCTTTTGAACTATAGTCTATATATCAATATTTAATGAATATTTTAAAAAGTAATTAAATTCACATCTATTTATAAATATTAAAATACAGTTTATTTGTTGGCATTGGCTGTTTTTGGTGCATTGTTTCTATTAGGAGGATACCTATGTGGGATGTTGTGCTGCCAGTCTCTCTGGTGTTCACAAGTACAATTTTACATTTTCATCTTAAAACTAAGGGTTTATATTAGAAGATGAGTTACATTGCCAGGAGGCAAGGGTCAGTGCATGGACATCTGGCAAGGATGTGCATTTATATCATTGGCACATTGTCATTGATGACGTAATTTGTGATATCCTGTCTGATGTCATTAGCAAATACACACGGGGGAGCAAACTTAATTTCGAAGAACTTTCTTTTGTATTTCCTAGCTTTTTTCTGTTTAAGTGAGAAATTAAGTCTGGCATTAAAAAAATTTGTTTTCCCATTGAATCTATAGTGTAATTAGTGACCCACATGCATAGTAAAGACATTAAGTTGATGTTCCAACTCACAACCGATCAGCAAACCCAATTAAAACATCAGAGTAATCCAATAATTAGCACAGACAGGGGATACAATGATAGGCTACTTAACATAAAAATAAATAACTGTCAAATCAAATGTATTTATATTGCATAGGTATATATATGTATTTCATGACTGGTACATGAGTCCATCGTCAAAGTAGGCAGGTCCCAAACATACAGAGGTTCTAGTTGTTTTATAAATCTCATATGTCAGTATCATCTAGCAGTGCTTGAGGTTAGTGAGAACCTTTACAATTTTATCTAATGACGCCTGCTGCTGACCACACATGTTATATTCAGAAAAGCATGGCTGTAGCCACTTACTAGGAGTAATAGACGTTAGGAAACTCCATCACACCATTCACCCCTTATCCACCTAGATTGTAAGTTCCTGTGGGAACAGGGCCCTTAATTCCTCTTGTATCTGTATGTCAATTGCTGTATTGTACTTGTCGTTATCTGTAAAATGTTCATCTTGTACAGCGCTGTGGAATCTGTCGGCGCTTTATAAATAAAATATAATAATAATAATGAACCCAGATGAATGTAAACATTAGAAAAAGTTTTTTTTGTTTGCATTAGCTATGAACAATTTAAAATGTGTCAAATGCAATACATAAGTGATATTAGTGTTAATTACGATATGGCTGAAACAGTGAAACTCCTTGTGTCCTTAAGCGTAAAATAGCCCTGGTGCTTAAAAGGTTAAACTACTTGCAGCCCTTGAGGACTGGAGTTATGAACCCTGTCCTAGACAGTAAATTAGAAATATATTATATTCTTTGAGCAGTTTCCTTGCCACATAAATACATTTATTGTAGTTTTAAGCATTGGAACAGAGAAGTGTTGGACTATTAGAAGGAAAAATACATCATAAAAATGTCACATAGGATGTCATGATAAATTATATCATCCCCAAACCTGTGTCACAGAAAGTGCCAACACAATTAGCTATGGTCTCAGTGTTATACTAATAAGTCAAATAGCTCATAACACCAAATAAATCAAATAGATCATCATATCAATGGATCCGCTCCCTTTAGAAATGTGCCCAGCGCCAAAAAGTTGGATGGGATCTCACTTAGGAATCTTTCCGGAGAATCTCTGTGCCCTCCTGTCCTTTTTAATTAATTTACAAAATGTTATGTACTCTTCAACATACTACTTTTCGTAATGTTGACATATCATTTATTACATATGCTATTACACACATTATTCAACAAAATACATAACTCAATTAAATTTTTAACTTAATAAAGCGAGATGTCAGCATGCAAATATTCAGATATCACATCTTCTCTATTGCTAAATCCACCACCATATGCTCTAAACCCTCAACCATATGTACTCATGGAAGGTAATACCCAGTTTAACAATTTGCATGCACAATTAAGTTTTACGGCCTGTTCTAAGTTTTCTTAATACCTATCTTATTCAGTATATATCTTCATTCACACAGAACATTTGCTTACCCTATGGCTTTGCAGAGCCAAAAACAAAATGCTGATGGAAATTATATTTTTTATGTGTTGTGATCATTAGTAATTTTCAAGGAATATGCAGAAAACAAATATGTTTTAATACTGCCAGATACTGTTTCACATACATTTATCTCTAGCAAAATATGCAACAATAAAGCCAGTAAAAAACTGACAGTTTATCTAATTAACAAGAAATAAACAAAAACAGAATGAGGATCCAGGATTTTCTAGTTATTAAATGTAGAGATATTGCCTTCCAATCTTCCAACTATGTGATTGTAGTTTCACTCACTTGCTCACTCTGGGAAATGTGTCATGAATTGAGCCAGGGGCAACCAGATCCCATCCAAGCCTATAAAGCTAACACCCTCAGCCAACATTCTATGGCATAACATGATTCCAGCTCTGACATGTGCTTCTTCCCCTTCCACAGATGAAAACCAAGCCAGAACTAATTCTAACTGGGACCTCTCTGTCCCTTCATAACTTTGTATAAAGTTATATGTTGTACCTTACGCCACATGTCCTTCTGTGGTAGAGTGTTGCAATATGATGTCACAACTCTGCACTCAGCAGAGAAGACCAAAGCCACCAATCTTTGTGCTGAGGTGATTGGGGAGCTGCTCTGGGTGAGACATATGGCAGCTGCAAACTTAACTATAACCCCTGGACTTTTGTGTGCTCAATATATTAGAAGGTAAGGAAGTTTTCATTCACTGGGAGGTAGTAGATAAGTGGAACAGCCTCAAAGCAGAAGTGGTGGAGGTTAATACAGTGAGGGAATTTAAATATGCATGGGATAGGCATATGATTATCATACCTTGAAACTATTTTGCCGCTTCTCCAGTTCTGCGAAACTACCGGGTCGTGGGAGCGGTGTCCAGACACACCCCACTCTCTGCCTATTTCCCCTTTAAATGGGGGTGTTTCCTGTGATGTCAACAGGAATGCCTACTGACATCAGCAGGAACGCCCACTGACATCAGTGGGGTTGGCTGCAACGTAAGAGGGAACAACCACTGACGTTAGAGGGAACACCCACCGATTTCAGCAGGACCACCCACCGAAGTCATCGGGCAGTCCTGCCACGTCCCGCAAGGGAAGGCCTGGAGCCCACAAGTTCCCAGGTATGATGATAATCCTTACTAAAAGGCAGGACAAAAGAAAAAATAAAGTTTAGATTTTACAGCAGGACAGCTTGGGCAAGAATAGATGAACTGATAAGGTAAAAATGCCATGACTGCAATGCATGAATGACAGCACTGCATCCAGGCAAGACAAAAAGTTTTAAAAAATGTTCATGGGTTGCACTTTGCCACCTTTTTTCAGATATAATGATGTGTATATATAGTAACTAACAAAGTCTTTACACAGAAAATATCAATGCAGAAAATTTGGCAATTATAGGCCTTGGAAAATATTAACTGAGATTTTAGATGTTCCTTCCTTTTGTGTGTATCTAATGATTTAGAAACATAAAAAGAAACCATTAAAGTGTATAGACTGGGGATAAATAAATGCACATCACGTTTCATAAATGAATGGCCTATCAAGAGATAACATTTCAGAAGAAATAGGAACAAATATATGTGTTTAAAAGCATAATGGAATTCTTGACGAATGACAAGTGCTATCAATATTAATCCTGGTCAACCTGAGGAGAGACTTCGGCAAACAATTAGAGTTTATTATTCCATTTGAATTCCTATAAAATCAGGCCCTAGTGCACATAATTTCAACTGTCTTATTTAAAAGGAATAAGACAATAACAGTTTGTGGATAGCCAACAAAAGATTCATGTAGATAAAAAACATTTACAAGAAAATGAACAATGAATATCTGTTTAGATGGACAGAAGCAGGCCCGGACTGGGACAAAAAATAGGCCCGGGCATTTAAGACTGAGCAGCCCATTTTTATTTATTTGTTTATTTTTAAAGCCCACCCTTCATGTACCAGCTTTGCATTTCCCCAAATCACTTAAACATTCATGATAGACACAAACACTTACTCACTCATTCACACAAATCAATAACACATTCATTAATGCAGTCTCACAAATCATTCAAGCAATTTATCCACACATGAATTCATTAATTCTCATACGCATTCACACAATTCATCCACACATTTATTCATTCATTCTTGTACGCATTCACACTACCCCCTCTCCCCATCCCCTTCTTATCTGCCCCTTCTAACTATGTTCCCCCTTATCACTATGTACCCCCTTCCCCATTTCTCAATATGTACCCCCTCTATCTCCCCCTTTCTATCTAACCCCTCTCCCCCCTCTCACTGCACCCCCCTCCCTTACCCTACTTACCTTGTTGCCGGAGTAAGCAGCAACTGCGACCGGGTCCGCCACTCTAGGGGGCCGGGCAGCCCCCACCAGGGCCGGCCTTAGGGGTGCGCGGCCGCACAGGGCTTAAATTAAAACATCGGGGGGGGGTTAACTTTATTTAACATCCTCCATGCTAAATAAAGTTAAACAAACTTTATTTAGCTCATTAAGTTTGAAATGAGCTCACTGCCACAGATGGCTAATATATGTTCGGACAGAATGCTGCCCTCTGTTGGTTTTACATTAAGTTGCATAATAACTTTGGATTTCTTTCAAGCATATGGAACAATGCTACTTAATGTAAAACCAACAGAGGGCAGCATTCTGTCCGAAGACATATGGCTAATATATGTTCGGACAGAATGCTGCCCTCTGTTGGTTTTACATTAAGTAGCATTGTTCCATATGCTTGAAATCCAGTTATTTATTATGCTACTTAATGTAAAACCAACAGAAGCCAGCATTCTGTCCGAAGACATATGGCTAATATATGTTCGGACAGAATGATGCCCTCAGTTGGTTTTACATTAAGTAGCATTGTTCCATATGCTTGAAAGAAATCCAGTTATTATGCTACTTAATGTAAAACCAACAGAGGGCAGCATTCTGTCCGAACATATATTAGCCATATGTGGCAGTGTGCTCATTTGCATTTATTCAAATAAAATATATTCCCATGATCCTTTCGTGTAATGGTTTAATACAAAAAAAACCCCAAAATAAATAGAAAAAAAGAGTTTGCAAGTCTGACATAATTAATGTCTGCGAGTGCGGACATTTAACTGTTGCAGCGGGGAGACCAGCGGATCATGGGGATATATTTTATTTAAATAATTAATAGATGAAAATGAACACACTACCACCTATGGCTAATATATCTTCGCACAGAATGCTGCCCTCTGTTGGTTTTACACTGAGTAGCATAATATTCTGCCCGAGAATATATTAGCTATATATATGGTAGTGAGCTCATTGGTCCCCAGCAGGAGGCCCCCTGCTGGCGACCAATAGAGTTGCTGATACGCACATTTAAACTACTGGCGCCAGAGCTGCTGCGGTATGTGTTAACCCCGTATTAACCCCTTAACCGGAAAAAAATAATATTCGCCCGAAGAGAAGACAGGAACGGGCGAATATTCGCGGAATACGAAGATTTTTTTTTTGACGAAGACGAGCACGAACACGAAGAGCCCCCTGGTGCCCAAGTCTAATAAAAACAGCTTTATGTGTATAATAGATAATAATAATAATTATTATAATTATAATATGATAATTGGGCCAAATTTGGGACAATTTTTTTTGTCCCATTCATTTTAGATAGAAATAGTGGGTCATTTTGTAATTTGGGAACTAAATTTGTTGCCTGATGCTCACTCTCACTCACTCTCCCATACTCTCATTATCATTCACTCTGTCTGATGCCCTCTAAATATTTCCCTACCTTCTCTGCCGGCCACTTCCGTTTCTGCTTCCACTTGTTCCTTATCTTCTCTCTTTTCTCTTCTCCCTTTTATTTTCTCCCTTCTCTCTTCGTCTGCATCTCTGCGGACATAACCAAAATGGCTTTCCATCCTGTAATCGGGGGAGAGGATGTCACTGAAAACATCAGTGTTTTGCCCTAAGGTGAACTTCCACCAAAATCATGGCGCTTTTGGTGACATGATCGTCCAAATGGGGGAGAGGACTTCACTGGAAGCACCACCATCGGATGAAAATTCTGAGCTTTTTTGTTTTGCCATTTTAGCTTTATCCAAAGTTGAATAAATGATCTTGTTAAACAATTCTTGTGTTTAATGTGGTATAGTGGCCGTGGTTGACGATAATAAGGTCATGCTCTATCTAGGGGTACCGAAGTCAATGCCAAGCCAACCCCATACTCTAAGAAGAATGTAAATTAGAACAAAGATGAAAAGATGGACAAACTCCATGCTCATGCATTCACATACATCTTTAACAGGGCTACAGATACTTATGCCCTTCAACTGCAACAGTGTCAAGACTTTCCTGAAGGAAAATGGGTTATTAACAGGACCCTGATTTAAATCTTCCTGTTTAATATTTGGAACACTAGACTGAAATCAGGGTGATTTGAGTGGAATGTGGGTCTTTTAGAGGCATCTAGGGGCATGTAAGGAGTAGGCTTTGTAGTAGGTGAGCAGCTCCAGGTTTGAAAAAAGTATAGTTAACGTAATAAGCTTGCAATAAATGGTTAATGACTAAACTCATGCAGTGGTTTATGTGTTTTTCTACGTGTTTTGTTCTGAACACTTCTGCTATTTTGTCTTTTAATATCTAAATGATACTTAATCTAATGACAGAAATTTGATTGTCCCCTTCCAGGGGGATGGCGGTAATTAAATAATCCTTGGGGGTGTAAATATCCCTTTATAATCCCTTTCTAAATACCCTGCTAATGGACATGGGGGGATAAATAATCTTAAAAGCCCCAATGGAAGCATGGACCCCTCAGCCTTGCCTCCTGTTCACCCCCTCCTATCTTGTTCCCAGTGATAAACACTTTAAAAATGCCAGTTTGCATTTTTGCCTTTAAGTCCCCCAGCCTATTGAGGTGATTAAGAAGACAAATGGGCACAGACCCTTCCCGATGTTACCCCCACCACTAACAGGCAAATTAGTGAATTTGCAGTTAAAGTGCCTGCTTTTCAAACTCTCATAAGCTCTTATTCACTCGCATCTCCTGCATTTATTTATTTTTTCGTGAGTGCTTGGGCAAGTTGGCCTTAGTGAATTTGCAAGTCGGACCTTCATGCTGCAAGCTCACATTTTTTGCCAACTTGCAGATGCCCGCACTAAATTGAATGGATCCCATTAGTTACCCCTGCTCAATATTGTTTAATATGGAATACACAATAAATGTGTAATCCAAAGCTTCATACAAATTTCAAACATTTCCATTCATTTCTCAGTTATATTCCCTGTGCATTAAATACTCTGAACGTTTAGATTATGTATGCATCTTGTTATTGTATTTACAATAGAAGTAGAATAGATTTCATACAAGGATTATAAACATTCCCATGAATGCCTCTCGTACCGTTGTGTGGTGATCTGGAAGATAAGAGTTGAGGTTTTATTTACTTTAGCTAGAGAGTCAGATGCATACTAAATATCATCAATCAGAGATGTTACGGGCATGAACCGTGTTAAATGTTTTGTGCTCATTCTCCATCAGCCCCTGTGGTTAAGAATTTGTTGTGGTTCTTTTTCTCATTAAATTAAGGTTTTTCAGTGCTGGGTTTACTTTAAAAAAAAGACTTTACAAAAAAAATATTTTTCTGTATAAATTACTATTTACTAGTTAAGTATTATGTTTATTGTCCTTTGTTCTGATTGGTGGGGTCACTTTTGACTTACTTTACGTTTGCTGATACTTCCTGTGTGAGGTCTTTAGGAACCTTTAAGGATCTCAAAGGGATCTCAAGTCAAAAAAGGACAGGCTGGTCCTGGGCCCATGCAAATTCTTCAAACTGGGCTGCCCTGCTATGGGAGTGGGAGGATAATGTGGTATTACATGATCCTACATCAGCAGTGTGGTGGCCCACACCACTTGTGAGCAAGGCATAAAATATGGTCTTGTGAGTTGGTGAGCAAGTGAAGAATGTGTGTACATGGGGAGAGGCAGAGGCCCACTTGCCTTTCATGTCACCCTCATTTTGTTTCTCATCATCCTGATTGTTGCCTGGTGCTCCTTTACATGTGTGGCCATTAGACTCTCCATTACTCGTTCAGTTCTCTGTGCTTTGTTCTTGGCCTGATCATATTTTTTGCCAGTAACCTCTAATTACTAGACTGTCTGCAATACCTCCTAACATGTTTGTAGATGTCTCTGCCTACACCTAGCTTTTAGCCTCCAGTGTCCCTAACCTATAGTGGGTGTTGGTCAGCATACCAGCATTCATCAAGAGGTCCCACAAATCAGAGCTAATTATCAGTACTCCAGGTCAGTATGTTTAACCTCTGAGTGAGATAGCATTGTGTGGCCATGTCCCTGATTCTTTCCAGTCTATTTTAACATGAGCCACATATACGCTTCTTGCCTTCTTTAAAGAGCAGAATATAGTGGATAGCATTGCTGCAGCGTTAGTTAAAGACAGCAGGCAGGGTGAGTGGTGTTAGGTATGATTATATGATACGAGTGATCATATGATATGATTAGGTATCATTAATATGAGTGTTAGTGTGTGTTAATGAGAGTGTGTATGTGTAATTGCATTTGTGTGTTAGAGTGTATTTGTGTTGGTGTGTATGTGTCCTTATGAGTGTGTGTGTCAGTGTGTACGCTGTTATGGAGACCACTCAGATCAGTTTGCCCACAGACCAGAAATGTTCCAGCTTCCCCCTGCAAACACTTTAATTACCTGAACAGAAATGCTAATAATATTTATATTTTAGTGGACAAAATGTGCTTTTTTCTTCAAAAACAAGGACATTACAAAGTGACCACAACCTTTTAAATGGTAGTGCTGCGCGGGTTTGAAAAAGTGAGTGAACAGAAGAAACATCTAAATCAAATGAATATTTGATGTGACAAACCCTTCAAAACAGCATCAATTCTTCTAGGTACACTTACACAAAGTCAGGGATTTTGTAGCCATATATATGTAGGCTGAAACACAATCACTAACTGAAACAGGAGGATTAAAAGACACAAATACTGCATCAGTAAGCCCTCTCCAAAGCAGAAAATTCTAGGCAGACAGGGGTTCCATAGGGTCTGTCAAAGCTCTTTTAACCCCTTAACGACAATTGCCGGTCCTGGCACGACACGGAAAAGTATGTGCTTTACGACAATTGACGTGCCAGGACCGGCACGTCTTTAAACGGGTGCAGAAAGCGATCTGTTTTCGCTTTCTGCACCCAAAAAACGTTGCTGAATGCTGAATGTGGGAAAAATAAACACACAAAAATACTACTGCAAACTTTGAAAACATGCTGGTGGTAAAATGTGTGCATGCAAAGAGTTAAAATACCAGCATTTAAAATACCCTGTGGTGTCTAGTTTTGAAAAATATATGGTTTTGTTGGGCACACTGAAATGGCCCGGCTCAAAGATGTACCAAATAGGGCATGGGCAGTGGATCCCCAAATGCCAAAGTTCAACATTGAAAAATGCGCATGCCCCAAATGTGGCCCTTTTGCCCCCAAACGGCCAGGCAAAATCATTCATGTGAGGTATCGCTGTACTCAGGAGATGTTGCTGAACACATATTGTGGTGTTTTGTGATAGTGACATATACGAGAACTTTTTAATTCATACCTGAAGTAAAATGTGTGTGGAAAACCAAATGCAAAAAAATGACTACCACAAAGTTTGACAAAGACTGGTGGTAGATATGGTGCATGGAAAGAGTTAAAATACTAGCATTTGAAATACCCTGGGGTGTCTAGTTTTCAAAAATATATGGGTTTATTGGGCACACTGAAATGGCCCGACTCAAAGATGTACCAAATAGGGCATAGGCAGTGGATCCCCAAATGCCAAAGTTCAACATTGAAAAATGCGCATGCCCCAAATGTGGCCCTTTTGCCCCCAAACAGCCAGGCAAAATCATTCATGTGAGGTATCGCTGTACTCAGGAGATGTTGCTGAACACATATTGGGGTGTTTTGTGATAGTGACATAAACGAGAACCTTTTAATTCATACCTGAAGTAAAATGTGTGTGACAAAACAAATGCAAAAAAATGACTACCACAAAGTTTGACAAAAACTGGTGGTAGATATGGTGCATGGAAATAGTTAAAATACTAGCATTTGGAATACCCTGGGCTGTCTAGTTTTCAAAAATATATGATTTGATGGGGTAAATTGCATTGGCCGGGTTCAAATGGCACATGGGGGGAAGAATTACCAGATTTGGAAAAAATGGCTTTGAAATAGCAAAACGCTACCTGTACTTATTGCCCCATAATGGGTAGAAAAAAGCAAAAAAAAACATAAAAACATTGGGTATTTCTAAACTCAGGACAAATAGTAGAATCCATTTAGCAGGTTTTTTCATTACCTTTTATAGATGAGTAAAAGATTTTTCAACTAAAAGTTAGAAACAGTCATTTTTTTCAAAATTTTTCACCATATTTTATACTTTTTTTAGTAGTAAATAATATGATACAATCAAAACAATGTCATCTAAAGAAAGCCCTTCTTGTCCTGAAAAAAACAATATCTAATGTGTGTGGGTTCAGTAAACGGGAAAGAAGAAAATTACAGCTAAACACAAGCAGCGCAGAAATGTTAAAAAGGCCATTGTCACGAAGGGTACAAAAAGTAAAATCAGCCTTTGTCACGAAGGGGTTAAAGAAGCACAAAGAAATGGGCAATGTTGAGGACCATAGACGCAGTGGGCAGACAGAAAGTGCAGCAGATGAAAGAAACATCATGCTTACGCATCCCCCTGCTGCCCACCACTGTCTGCAGTCCTAGTGATGCAGCACACAGTATCTGAGTGGGTGAGGATGATGTGTGTCGCTGTATTAAATGGAAAAATAAACCCGTGGAATGCAATACACAAAAAAATGCTTGTAACCCAGGGGGTGCTACACCAGAATCACAGAACATTATTTTGACATGGTTTATCTCATAAATTATTTCATATGCAGGATCTGCTGGCATCTCCCATTATTTTTCTAACTTCAAAAGTTCCCAATATTTTAGATCAATAACCAAGAGCACATACTTGTCTGCTGTCATGGCTTTTATCCATACTTGCTACTTCTTTAACGGATAATAATTTCTCACTTTTGCGTGTGTATGGTAACACACTCTGTGGTGTTTGCGTTGTCGCTCCTCTTTCTTATTATCTATCTTCTTTCCTCCCTTTATTCCGGGTGCAAGCGTATATTGTAGCAATGCTTCTGTAATCAGTATGATTGTGTATTTTATACTAATTTCTTCAACTGTGGAAACCCATCTATTACATTATTAGCTCCCAGCCACTATTTGCTATTCCCAGCCACTATTTGCTATTCATTCGTATTCATGAACAAATGTTTTCATACAAACTCCACGACCAAGACAATTTAAATATTTTATTTTCTGTGAGTAATTAAGTAAGTGATTAATAAAAGCAGAGACAACTCTGATGAGTTCTTTCAAGAACGACAGTAAAGACTGATCAGCCCTAATGTCCTTCCGTGACAGATGGGCACCGTTTTTTTCTCTAAGAACAAAATGTAGAAATATGCCACCTTTGTGCTTTTGCTCAAGATGGCAAATGTGAATTCATTAATATAATTTCAATTTTTATGTATATTAATTTGTATTTAGTGCACTTTTCATGACTCTACCAGTGTATATATAGCACATTCCGGGTATGCTCTTTCCATCTTTGTCAAGAAACCTTGTAGCCTTGCAATGAAATGTCAGACTGAATCTTTATTGATTATAAACTTAAGTATGTAGTACATTTCAAGGTTCTGCAGTGCAGTTCTCATTGCTGTAAAGCTGTTTAAACAATCCTGGATCATACAAAATGCAATGTTTGCTTGCTGCCTAGCACCGTACTTTTAGCGATCTTAGCTTTTCTGCCCGAGTGCTACTTGGATAAACATACTGACCTAAAGAAAATCTGGAGGACCAAGGAAGATGTGTTTATGTCAAATAAATCAGCCCCACATTTTTTTTTATTTTTCTTGCTTGCCAATATTTTTCTGTTCTGCATTATCCAATATTGTTCCTTACTGCATGTTAAGTATATCTCTAAACCTGACATTCTCAATCCTTTGCATTTTATTACTGTTTTCATAATTTGTTTTTTATTGCCATGATGTCAATTTACTTTACGAATTACTGGATGATAGTGGGGCAAATTTCAGTGTACAAAAGCAAAAGGGGCCAAGCATGAAATTCAGTATTATGTCTATCATGCATTTGTTTCTAAAGATTAAAATTGAACTATGACTTTGACTTTTTATAGGCAATATAAAAGTACAATTGTTGCAAGCTCTTACAATTATATTCACATACATTGCTACTTCATCAAGTGAATACAAACCGTCTTATATCATATCAATGTTAAATGAGTATGTAAATTTTATTTATGTCATAGTTACATAAGTTAACATGAAAAAGGACTGACTATGAGAATATACATTTCAAAATGAGGGAATACACAAAGGAAAGAGTGAGCCTAATGCCATAACTCCACTTATAGGAACACTCATATTGTATATGAGATATGAACAATACATTTTGCATACATTTTACAACATGCAAACTGATGCATGCAATTGAGTTACAGAATGTAAATATAAGTAACAATTAGAATTAGGAATAATCAGACATGTGACAAATCTTCTTTAAACAAGAACAAGAATTTAGCTTGTGAAAAAATATTTCAGTTTTTTGGTACATTCTGTTCATTAGTGGATTGGGAACCAAAATATAGACTACACAATTCCGGCCATTCCATAGACACTCAATACAAAGCCACATACAGAATGGAATGGCTAGTGGATAGACACAGTTAATGTGTATTTGTTATATCCATTTTATCTTTGCACTACATCTCTTTTGATCTACTCTCTGTGCAGACTTGAACCCTTTTATTGAAAAAAAAATAAACAAAGTCAAGGATTGATTACAAAATTCTGGCTACACATATAAATCAATTTTTACTAAATAAATTAGTTTTAGCTAAATGTTTCCCATAGCTAAAATACCTCATACCTTTATTTTTCAGCTCTTAAAGTATTCTTTTCACATAAAGCTTGTGAATTGGTGCCCAGAATTAAGCTGCATATTCTAAATGAAGCCTAACGAATGCTTTAGTTGAAAAGGTATACTTGTATTCTATAAAATACATTGATACATTTTGATGTATGCTAGTAATTGATTAGCATTGGCAGTTGCTAATTGACATTATAGTTGGTTACTGAGTCAACAAGTACACTCATATCTTTTTCAAGTAATGATTTCAAGCACTTAATACAATACAATACATATATTCAAGGGGTATGACAAGACGAGAATCGACAGACTAAGACAAACCGATACATTAGGTGGAGAGAGCCCTGCTCGCAAGCTTACAATCTTGAGATCAATGTTTTTAAAGTTATTTTTCTAATTTTGCTTTATGTTTATTAGATTAGTTTTAATAAAATCTATTTTTCTTAATTTGCATCTTCATCGTTATAAGTCATTTTTTACTTGTTTTTCAGAAAAAAGGGAACAGGTGAAATCACTACATTATACAGAGGTGTAACAATCGTGGTCACAGGGGTCACAACGGTGCTCACCATTCTAGGGGGCCCGGGCAACCCCTGTGGCCACTTGTCCCACATTTAAAGCATCTAGCTGCTGTAATAGAGATCAGATCTGTATCTCTCTTTCCCTGGACACTGTGTCAGACTAAACCAGCATGCAGGAAGTAAAACCACATCCACTGCACACAACACGGAGGAAGAGGCAGGGCCGGCCCAAGGCAAAATGCCGCCTGGGGCGAATTTTAAAATGCCCCCCCCCTTTTTACCCTTCCTCTCCCTCCGTCCCTGCCGCCCCCCCCATTATCTACCCCCCCCCATATTATCTACCCTTCCTCCCCCCCCTTGTACTTACCTTTCAGCAGTCCTGCGGCGAATCTCCCTGTTCAGTCTCGGTGCCGGCTTGTAATGCTGAGCGCCGGAAATCTTCCGGCACTCAGCATTACAAGCCAGCACCGAGACTGAACAGGAAGACTCGCCGCAGAGGAGAGGGGCCCCTTTCTCTCTCTTTTGCTTTAGAAAGAAAGAAAAAAAAAAGGGCTTGGAGCGGCGAAGTGCCGCTCCTTCAAAAATGCCGCCTGGAGCGGCTGCCCCACTCGGCTCCATTGTCAGGCCGGCCCTGGGAAGAGGGACAAACCACTCCTGCAGTAAGTGGTGTCAGCAGGTACACATGCAAGCTATTTTTGGTTGCTTGTGACTTCGGGGGCCCCACGGGCAATTTTTGCAACGGGGCCCTGTGGTTTCTGCTTATGTCCTTGCCACTATTCCTATAAAAAATGCTATAACAAAATAGTTGTAAAAAGCATATTTTGGGAATATACATAATTGAAAAATGTGAATTTAACTATATCAAAACCATTTTCAGTTAATTAACCTCTGAATTGCAAACTTTACTATAGTGATTCTTGGATAATTGATAATAACGTATGATTTTAAAAGTTAAATTCACAACAGCAGCCATTTTGCAATTGAACATATGCCTATTAAACTGCAATTTAAACATTTTCTGCAAATTGCTAAACACCGGCAGAGAAATGAAATTTTAACAGAATAGAAAACTTTGATCAAAAATGATGTTTAACATTCAGTATCCAAGAGATATGAATAAATCATACTGCTTCAATATATTAAAATTTATTACATGGAAAGATCCACCATAAAAATAATTTGACCTAGGAAACCACAGCAACAATGTAATGCTGTTTCACTACTCCTTTAACGGTTTATTTTAAACAAATTCTTTTTTTAGGAAAAAAGATTTTAAATTGCTAACCCAAGAAATGCAGTTTTATACACACAACATATTTTGTTATATGAATTTAGGACATCATCAGCAGGATCAATTATATGTATTACAAGTGCTACACACTTTACCAACCCTGTTGCTAGACATGAGGATGATTTTTTTAATGTTCACAGTTAGGTGAAATAGCCAACGGTAGTATGTGCTTTAAAAAGAAGTATAAAAGCTTTTAAAATTACTCCTATAGTTTTAAATGCAGTCAGATTCGTACGACTTTTAACAAACCAAAATAGGCTGAAAGCGCCAAATTTGTATTTGTATTTAGTTTTTTCCGGACTCACTCTCTGTCACCCTCTGTTACGCTCTCTCACTGTCGCCCTGCCTTCTTTTTCACGGCTTTACTTCTTGTTCTCCTTTTCTCCTTTTTTGTGTTCTACTCATCTTCAACCTTCTTTCTCTTCTTGAGATCCAATATTCTCAGTGATCAGCTGCATTACCCTGACCAATCCAACAACATAATCATACCTGAGAGCGTAGCTTTACCTTGTCTTTGGGTCGTAGGAGTGGTGTTGTGGCATCCCCCATTTCTCGCCCACTTCCCCTCTAACAATTGCATGTGTCCTGCGGCATCAGAGGGACCACCCACGGGCATCAGCAAGATATTGTCTTTCAAACCTGCAGTTGTTTGGGTTGTAAATTAGTAATACAATCACAAAAAGTGAAATTTGACAAAATATGATGCAAACAAGTTTCACAAGCTATTCTTTTTTACTTTCTTTTTTTGAGTCTGCATACTGTGTAATGAGCTATTGGAAACCATAAAACCTGACAAGGTATGAAAGATAGCAGAGCATATAACAGGTAAAGCTCTCACTGGACTTTACAAACAGCTAGAAGCAGAGCATGCAAGCAGAACATCAAGACTCTCTGGAGAATCAAAACATTAATGAAAAATACAGCTGGTATAAATCTTATGACATACTAAAAAGAGGAAAATTTATTGTAAAATAATGGAATGGATTGTTGATTATGACCTTAACTATTCACTTCCTTTGTCTTTTTTTTCAGGGCCACTGCTTAATGTCAAATTATTATTATTTGACATTAACTATATTCATATAAAAGCCCTCTCAGGTAGACTTGTGCAATCTGATTTGTACAAGGTACAAATTTACTGAATTTTTCGGACAAAAACAACGCAAAAAGTTTATTTCGGGGAAAATTCATGGGTCCACATTTACTCACACACTCACACTTGTTCACTCTCTCTCTCACGCTGTCTACCTTCTCTGCCGACCACCTCTGCTTTTGCCGACCAGGTATGCTTCCACATCTTCCTCTTCATTATCTATCTTCTCCCTTTTCTTCTCTCTTCTCTATTCTGTCTTCAATCTTCAATTCTAAATTTGCTATCTTCATTCTTTGTCCACATCTCTGCGAACATAAACAGGTGGCAAATTCCATTGCGCTTGCAACAACTCCCCCGATTGGAAGATCAGCGAGATTACGTAAATTCAGGTGAGAGCAAAATGACAGTTCTTGCAGTGACATCCTCTCCCCTATTGGAGGGTCAGGGCAAGTACTTTACTGCAAGCACTGCCATATTACCCTCAGCTGGCACTTTCAGTGATGTCCTCTTCCTCAATTGAAGCATTGGGGAGGGTGTTACCCGCAGACATGTGGATGAAGAAAATGATAGCAGATTAAGAATTGAAGATAGAATAGAGACGAGAAGGAAGGAAATATAAGAAGAAGATAAATAAAGGCTCCAGGCACTCAAGGGTTCCAGCCTGAAACAGATTTATTAGAGCAAGAAAAAAACAAAATAAGAAGATGCGGAACCGGTCAGCGGAAGTGGTAAATGTGGGCACCGGGCAATGAAATTATTATTATTTATTGTTTTCTATAGCGCCATAAAATTCCATAGTGCAGTACAATGGGTAGACAGGACATAACAAGTAGTATATAACATAAGAATTTGACTTACAGAAACAACAGGTTTCAACCAAAAAATGTATCTGAATAACTCTACTCTCAGGCTCCATTTGCTGATCCTTTAAGCACCTTCCTACACTGCCCCCTAAATTGTCTAGCACACTATCAAGACATCACTTTGCTGATGTGTTCACAAGGAGAATGTCAGAAAAACAGTGGTGGGATAAGTGGCCAGGTAGTGTTTCTGTCATAATGACATATCTAAAAAATGCACTTTAATTACCACAAGGCCAAGTCTGTTTTGTATTTCAGTTGCATATAGAGTTAAGAGCTGGACCATAGTCAACTGCAATGGCCGCCATGAACTTGTACTAAGAAACCGACTAATAATGCTGCATTGAATTACAAAGGTATTGTATTCAGTAGAGTAGGTCAAACAGCACCTTTAAAGATGTCTTGGATCACTGAAGAAACACTGCAAAACTATGTCTAAAACCTTTCAGTATTAGTAAACCGATGATATACTGCTAAATAATAGCACAAATTGTAAGTCAGCAAAACTAATTATATCTCTTACTGACCCAGACAGAAAAGAAGTAATTCTAAACTCTATTGGGCATAAAAAACTGTACATGGAAATTGTAATCACAGTACTCTATATACTCTTTTGAAATAAAGTGTATTTTTTTTCTTTATTAAGTTTCCTTATTGAAAGTGGAAGACCGTCTTATAACAGTGACCTGAAATTTCTGTTCATACTTTTTTGCAATACAAGGTCAAAAGCAATTTTGATCTTAGATATACTTGGTAGACCACCAGCTATTTTAGCTTGGGAAGATTTTATTTGTAGATAGCATATAACTCAGTATGGGTTAATGTAAACAAATATATGAGGTCGCCTTAGTATTTGTAAATTAAAGGTATCAATTTCAGTTTAGGTTACATTACAATTTGGCAAAAGTAAAGTAACTCGGGTAGGTGTGATTTATAGACCCCCAGGACAAGTAGAAGAACTAGATAATCTACTAGTGGAGGAAATAGCTAAAATGAAGGGGGATGTTATAATCATGCGTGACTTTAATCTCCCTGATGTGAACTGGAAAACCAAAGTAGCTGGTTGTGCCCGGGGTGCAGATATTATGAACTCCCTACTGGGATTATCTTTAAAACAATTAGTTGAGGAGCCAACTCGTAAGGAGGCCATATTGGATTTAGTGTTCACAAATGGAGATTTGTTAACAGGTATTTCTGTAGGTGAAAGTTTGGGATCCAGTGGTAATCAGTCTGTGTGGTTTAATATACAGACAGTGACTGAGTCACACCATACAAAAACAAAAGTTTTAGATTTTAGAAAATCTGACTTTTCTAAAATGAGAATATATGTAGAGGAGTCACTATCAGACTGGGACAATTTAAATGGGATTATTTAAACGTTGTATTATTGAAGATAACAGAAAATTGTATTAGGCTGCTCAGTAAGAGTAAAAAATTATAGAAACCACTGTGGTACTCCGCAGAAGTGTACAAAATCGTAAAAGACAAGAAGTTAGCCTTTAGTAAATACAAAAATACCCAAAGTGAGGAAGATAGACAGATCTATAAGATTAGGCAGAAAGAAGCAAAGCAAGTTATAAGAGCTGCCAAATCACACGCAGAA
This sequence comes from Sceloporus occidentalis, assembly GCA_023333645.1. Lineage (NCBI taxonomy): Eukaryota > Metazoa > Chordata > Lepidosauria > Squamata > Phrynosomatidae > Sceloporus > Sceloporus occidentalis. The sequence continues at coordinate 16,001,984 of JALMGF010000015.1, read as the reverse complement.
GAGAGAATTGCCCTGTCAGTAAGAAAGTTAGATAAAACATTTTTCAGATATATAAATGAGAAAAGGAAAGTAAAACAAGGATTAGTTAGATTAAAAACAAAAGAAGGAAGGTATGTAGAAGAGGATAAAGGTATAGCTGACTGCCTCAATGGATATTTTGGTTCAGTTTTTACAAATGAAAATGAGGGACCTCAGTTAGGAAAAAAGACTGAGTCATTTGAATTATGTGAGTTTATCGAGGGGGAGGTTCTACTTCAGTTGTCCAAGGTAAAGACAAATAAGTCGATGGGGCCTGATGGGATACACCCCAAGTTATTAAAAAAGCTTGGTAGTGTACTAGCAAAACTGTTAACTGATTTATTTAATGAATCATTTGAAACTGGAGTCGTCCCAGGTGAATGGAAATTACCAATGTTGTGCCCATTCACAAAATAGGCAATAGGGAGTAAGTCTGTAGTGGGGAAATTAATGGAAACTGTGTTAAAGGATAGGATTGTTAAACATCTGAAGTCACATGGGTTCCCAGATCAAAAACAATATGGGTTTACCTCAGGAAGATCGTGCCAAACAAATCTTATTGATTTTTTTTGATTGGATGACTAAAGTAATTGATCAAGTTGGTGCAGTAGGCATTGCGTATCTGGATTTCAGTAGGGCGTTTCTCCCACATAGAAGACTTATAAATAAACTGCAATCTCTGAGTTTAGATCCCAATGTTGTTGAATGGATTATGGAGTGGCTGAGTGACAGACAACAGAGGGTTGTAGTCAATGGCCTATATTCAGAACAAGGTCTTGTTACCAGTGGGATACCTCAGGGATCTGTACTTGGACCCATTCTCTTTAATATTTTTATTAGTGATATCACAGAAGGTCTTGACGATAAGGTGTGTCTTTTTGCTGACGACACAAAGATTTGCAACAGGATTGATGTTCCTGGAGGGATAAGCCAAATGGCAAATGATTTAGATAAACAGGAAAAATGGTCAGACCTGTGGCAACTCGCATTTAATGTGGATAAATGCAAAGTAATGCATCCAGGGCATTAGAGTATATAATATTTGATACTGTCCTAACCTCAACGTGTGAGGAAAGGGATTTAGGGGTAATTATTTCTGAGGATTTAAAGGTAGACAGACAATGCAGTAGAGCAGCAGGTAATGCTAGCAGAATAATGAGTTGTATAGCAAGAGGTATTAGCAGTAGAAAGAGGGAAGAGCTCATGCCGTTGTACAGATCACTGGTGAGACCTCACTTGGAGTATTGTGTACAGTACTGGAGGCCATATCTCCAGAAGGAGATAGATATGTTGGAGAATGTTCAGAAAAGGGCTACTAAAATGGTTAATGGATTACAGGATAAAATTTACCAGGACAGGTTAAATGATCTTAACATATATAGCCTGGAATAAAGATGTGACAGGGGGGATATGATAGAAACATTTAAATACTTAAAGGGAATCAACAAGATAAAGGCAGAGAGTTTATTTAAAAGGAGAAATACTACCACAACAAGAGGATATAGTCTTAAGCTAGAGGGGCAAAGGTTTAAAGGTAACATAAGGAAATATTACTTTATGGAAAGGGTAGTGGATGCATGGAATAGTGTTCCAGCAGAAGTGGTAGATGTTAGTACAGTGGAGACATTTAAGCAAGCATGGGATAGGCATAATGCTAAGTTAGATGTAGGATAAGGCCAGGTACTAAGGAAAGTACTCAGAGGTTGGGATGACTGGATGGGCTTAATGGTTCTTATCTGCCGTCACTTTTTATGTTTCTATGTTTAAACACACACATTTTCTCATGTTTCTCTACATGTTTGTGTTATGTTTAGGGCTGTTCAACACTTTGATATGCAGCAAACACTTCTGCAGAGACACATGAAAGGTATCCAGTGATGCCAGTCATCATGACAATAATTGTTCTTTGAGGTATATTCACTTAAGTAGGAGTAAATGGTATTTTGCAGCAAAGTTATGGCTTCACACTGACTTAATTGTTTACTAGTGTCAACCCTGGCATGTTTCTCCAAAGTTTAGCTGGGCCTACATAATAAATGGTTCCATAGGAGAGAGTCACTAGAGATTCCATAAAGATTCACTAGAGAGTCCATAAAGACAAAAAGAATACCCACCTAGTCTACCCTTAACACATTTAATGCTGTGTGGAGATGCCTTTTGGAATAAGCAACAGTCACAGCACAGCCTTCATCTCTATATAATTAATCTTACATCAATACAAAGGCACACAGTGCTATTTATAATTGTGTAGAGCGCCCTCAACTCAGTGCTATTCTTCTTCTTCGGGTTTAATGGATTATGTTTTAATGTCTAGTCCCATTGTCAATGAACCTGTAATGTTCTAACAATGTATCAAAGCTCCGATAAAAGTCAGTAGATATTAGCTTGGTAAATTGATTAGGTGGCAGCTGAGTGTCTGAAAATTGCATAGAGATTAATACCAGGTTCTAGCTTGATCAATCAGCTTCAGGGAATATGCCTAAGAGAATGGTATGTTTATTTCACTGTATCATTTGAGATGTATAGCATTAGTATTGTTGTGGTATGTTGGGTATATAATTTAGTATAAGAATTTATAATTTAAACACAGAACATAAGAAATAGTTGTAAATGTTTTTAAGGTTTGTTAAAAAAACAAAAACATTTATACAGGTATACATTAAGATGTAGGAGACGTTGTTATATTTTAATCTTTGCTTGATTTGTTTCTGAAAAATCTGCTGCATTTTTTACATTTTTTTCTATGCTTGTGTTTTCATTTTTCCATTACCCTTTGTGAAAAAAGCATTACCACTGAATTGTGATTATATTAGAAAAGATTTGTTAATTAACAAATAGCATATTCAAGCCATTTTTACAATAATTACCAAGCAACACTGTTATTTTTAATTATAACTCTAGATGAAATACATTTATTAATGCCAAGGAAGGAAATGTAGAAATGCTAACAGGAAGACATTTCTATACCTATATTTGCTTAAAAAATAACCCAAAAACATAGTGATACATAGTTATTCATGAGATGAATAGACAACACCTCGTGTAGCCAACTCACTTCTTTTTCCCTTGGTACATTTGGTGTTCATTTCCAAATGTTTAATTTTTAAAGAGGAAGTTTAAACTAAAATTGTATATCATGTTGTGCATAAATACCTAAACGGTTCCCTTCAGCCAATAGTGTTATTTCTGATTTTATAAAAACAGAGTTTCATAGCTACTAAATAATAATGAAAATAAGAAACAGAACATTTTTCTGAATGTGCTGTATGAAAAGTCAATGAAAAGCCTTTAATTTTTACATGGTCTTTATTTAGTACCATGTCTGTATTCAGTATTCAGTATGGTTAATGCAGTTTTGGATAAAAATGAATATACTTCATAAAAACAAATAAAAAAGTACACAACTTTTATTTAATGTAATGCTACATTCATATATATATATATATATATATATATATATATATATATATATCTATATCTATCTATCTAGCTATATATATATATAATATATAGGTGCAAAGATGAGGAAAAGGAAAATAAATAGAAGGGTTTATTTAGACCTCAAGTTACTTCTGCTGGGAGGCTGTTCCACATACCCACCCCACCCCCCCCAATAAAATAAATCTTCCTTACATTAAGACTTTATTACATTAAATAAAAGTACAAATCTCTGGATGCAGGGCCGGATAAAGCCCATGCAAGTACGGGCTCACGAGGCAATGCATTCGTGACAAAACCTGTACATGTAGGGGCTGCTTTCAAACACTTGCATTGCCATGATCGGTGGCTTTCCAGCATCCATGGAGAAAAACATAACATAACATGCAGAAAAAAAAACATTTGGTATTTCTTAACTCCAAATTTGTAGTAAATTACATGATATGATTAAAATAATGGTATCTAAAGAAAGCCCTGCTTGTCCTAAAGTGCGCTACAAGTAAGAAATAGTCTTGTCATTAAGGGGTTAATATCTAGTGGGTTTGTATGTTTACTTTTTATTTGGTCCTTTTTTATGTAACAAAAAACAAAGTTGCAAAGAACACTTGGAAAAGGACTTTAAATGTAAGCAATAAGGAGTACAAAAAAGTCCCACTGATATAAAAAGCAAGAAAAAAACCTTACAAAATGACATTTCCCTCCTACAACCTCCTGTCATTCACTACATGAGGTGTTTGTCCCACTCACATAAAATAATGCACTTACCAAAATGACAGAATTCAGCTTTTGGACAATTTTGGGAATCACTTTGCCAATACTTGAAATGTATTGCTGTCCTGACAAAGTGATTTGCATAACAAACAGCCTTTCACAAAATGATATGCAAAACAAACAGTGTTTCACACATTACTGCCAGCTCATACATGCAAATAAGAAAGGCATCCTTTTCTGATAATGAAAAATTTGCAGGATTCAGGTTTCAGAAGCTAGAGAAATATTCATGACAAATAAATTAAAGGCTTGCATGAGTAGAATATCTTCATCTACGCTACGGAAGGGGCTAAATGAAGCTTGAAGGATCATTTTGAGAGATATACCAGCTAACTTCGGGACCAGACTGGCCATCTGGCACAGTGGGCCACCCAATTTGACGCTCCAGCAATAAATCTGGTGCTCTAATGTGCAGCCACGAGTTGGATATGCCCAGCTGCATGGTACGTAGCGTGTAGCCATGCATAGCCAGGCGTTGGTCGCACCTACGCCATTAGGTGGCCAATGGCCTTAACGTGCCAGTAGCATTACTCAGTAGTCAGCATTTTTCAGCAGTGAAGATAAGACTGGAGATGAGATATAGTGGAGATGAGAATATAGTTTTGCCAGCCAGCATCTAGCCCATACATACTAATTAATGAAATACATTAAATATGGACAGAAAATATAATTTATAGTGTATAATTTCTTTACTCAAGAGAAGTCCGTCTTACTTTAAAGTAAGCTTTTTCTTCAATGCTATTTTTATAATGTATGATCATGAAGAAAGGACAACACATACAGAAATAAACTAAAATAAAGTTTGAGTGCATTTTGTTTAAGACATGTGTCCCTGAAAAAAAAAACCCAATGCAACCTGAAAGACTGCAAGGAATGTTTTGATTGTACCATTGTGATATGTCAGATATGTTTTTTTTTTTTGTTATTGCAACCCAGGCACTTTTCCTCCTCTTTGAATTAAACAAATATAAAAAAAGAATTTGCCTGCGGAAATTAAAAAAGAGATAACTTGGACCTTTGCCACTACTGTATGTTTTAATGGCTCCTCAATTCCTGTGTGTTTGTTCCTTTTCTGTTAATTTGGAGAATGGTTAAGTAAAAAAGAAAAACACCCTACATTAGAAAAAAATGTCTTTAAGAATGAAAAATACTATGTGATCATCTTATCGAGAATAAATGTAAACGCTCATGGAAATAACACACATTTCCTAGCAATCCCTGTTCTGGGTACTGATCTGCTTTTCTACCTGAAGGGCAATAAAATATTTTTTTCCTTCACTGTACTTATTGTTTTTCTTTCCTTCTTTTCCACTTTTGTTTACCTAGTTGAAATCTAGGTGTTTAAAAAGCAGATACATCATCCACATATTAAACAAACTATTTCCCATTTTCCTTGCATGGAACTGAGAAAATATTCTGTAAAATTATAATGGGTAACCCTTAACATGGTAAATTCAATAAAAGAGTTCAAAAGGAGCCTGGATGTGTTTCTTGAAAGCAATAATATTACAAGTTATGGATATTAGATTAATAGGGAGTTGATCCAGGGAGTTATTCTGATTGCCATATTTGGAGTCGGGAAGGAATTTTCCCCCTAGTATGGGGCAATTGGCATCTGCTTCATAAGGGTTTTTTGCCTTCCTCTGGATCAACACAGTAGGGACACAATATGTATATAGGTTGAACTTGATGGACTTTGTTGCTGGTATTGAGCCGAGTGCCCTGCAAACGGACTCCCAAGCCGAGTGCCCTGCAAGTGGGCAACCTGCCGTGTGCGCCCCATCCAGAGGGCTACCTGTCGTGTGCGTCCCATCCAGAGGGCTACCTGTCCTGTGCGCCCCATCCAGAGGGCTACCTGCCGTGTGCATCCATCCAGAGGGCTACCTGCCGTGTTCGCCCCATCCAGAGGGCTTACCGTCATGTGTGCCCCATCCAGAGGGCTTCCTCTCATGTGCGCCCCATCCAGAGGGCTTCCTGCCGTGTGCACCCCACCAGCGGGCCTCCAGCCAAGAGACTTACCATCTGTATATGTTTATACTCTCTTCGGCAATACAAACAATGTTATAATATGTTTTTCGTTTCTTTCCACCCGTCTGTAGTATCCCCTGCACCTGGGCTCCTGCCCTACCTGTTTTTCCCCGTCCGTGACAGACCCTTAATTCTATATGTCTGATAAAGATGTTTTTCTATAATGAAGGTTATGTGATGTCATAGACATATGGAGGCAAAATAACACAATTTTAATTAGTATAAGAACAGTTTCGCAATATGATTAATGACAAGAAAACTAAGTAATGTGATAATTGCATAGATCAGTTGTGGGGATATTTTTATTATTAACATTAATGGAAAATCAGCTTCATATCCAGTAATAGCAATTCATTTCATAACAGCAGCAGGCCAATTAAAATAAAAATCCATTTAGAATGTAAAGTTCAACAGAGAAATGATAAATATAGGTTAATGTTTCTTCAGCACAGCATAATGAACTTAGATAAGGCCATCAGATTCCCAATTACAGAGATTATTGAAAAGACCAGACAGGTGATGATGATGATGATGATGATGATGGTGCATCAGGGCTTTGGGACATAACCCATTTCTTACATGTAGTTGCACATGTAGTCTGTTCATGTTTATGGAAAACTATGAACCATTGAAATATGTGCCCAAGCTAAGAGTGTCTTCTCTGATACCTGGTATTGATATCAACTATAAATTTAACCTATCTCTACCTAATGAGATTAAGGTGTCTTTGTTTATCACCATTAATGATGAATAACTAATTAGAATAACTAATTGAATATCCTTGTCAAGCTTATACTCATGTTATACTCAAATGATAGACACAAGTTGGATTGAATACATATTAATCGACTTGTTTTGAAGACTAATATTAACTTGAAAAGACAAGAGATAACCAGTAATTCATAAAGTACGTAAAATATGGCAATTGCTTCCACTCTGTTCAAAATGTATTTCTTCGAGTATATAGCAAGTTTGCTAGTGAATATTAATAAATCTGCAGACCTTTTCTATCTCAAAAGGGGAGTAGTATGCAAAAGTAATCAATTCTATCTAGCATGGAATCAAAAGGGAAAGGTTCAGAAGTGGCAATGTCATATTGGTTCCCTTCAGATGACAATTCTTTCATTACAAATGCTTACTGAGGCATTTCTAGAAAAGGGCACAGTGCATCAGTGGTCCAAAACTTTAAATTGAGTTTTGAAATAGATTTTATCAAGTGTCGAGTGACTACCATACATTGAAAATTGGTTGCCTTTTAAAGCACTATAACATATCCTTCATGTGTTTTGAATATGTAACTATTAGATATGGGAGAAAAGTTTATGTTTTGTACAATTGTTCCTCAATTTGTCATATAACATGTAGAAATGTGAGATGCATATGAGCATGTACAAATATATACATGCCTAGGATTAGTAGTGCAAGTGTTATAGCAAGTCTGCCTGTTAGTATGTATGCGTGTTATGGGAGACCAGGAGAAATATTGCACCCACTGATCCTAGGCTTGCCCTAGCTCTCTCTCTAGTATTGTAAGGCAAGGGGAAGGTTGGAACATTGGTGAGCAATGCGTGGGCCATGGGGCAGTCTGATGGGAGGGACATGGGGGCCTAGGCTTTAAGCATGTCCTGAGCCTCAAGATTTCTAATGTTGGCCCTGCTTGTAAGAAAGCAACACCTCTGTCTAGGCATTCAGCAACAGCAAGATCGACATCAGGGGCCCCGTGTGGCCCCTTCCAGGGACGTCAATGTCCGTCATACACTATATGGAGGAGGAAGCCTGATATAAACTTCATGAAAAGTCCAAAGTTCAAAGAAAGGAAGGAAGATCCTAACGTCAGGAAATACCAATCCATTCTCTGACGTTAGGATCTTCCTTCCTTTCTCTGAACCTTGGACTTTTCATGAAGTTTGAACATACCATATGAATTCCACCATCCTGTAAGTGCATTCACATTTGTTTTACCACATCACAGGAAGTTACTGCACTATGTGGTTGTTTTCATTTCTATATTTATAGATTTTAAAGAATAAAGAACTTGATGAGCCTCTTTCACCGGCTATACTTGTGAGTGCATATACTCATCACATATATTGTTTTTCACATACATTATCACACTATCAGATATGTTTTTCTTTTTTCCTATATACACATGCGCCCCGATTGCTGTTTCTGTACGTTTTCTGAACACTGAGAGGAATGTTTTGTTGGGCTGCGGCAGTGTAAAATAGGGAAGTATTTTTACTTTATATTTGATTTCTCTGTTTTTCTCTTTACTTCTACACGTGACAGGGTGTTAAAGGTTTATATTTTCTGCCACCCAGATATGCCTTATACTCTCCTATATGCCACTCTGCCCACCCAGACTTGCTAATGCATCCTCAGACCTGTCCTCCATGCTTCAAACTCCCTGGTGTCTAGTGGGGGCAGCCGGTGGATGTCTGCGTGATGCATATAGACAACGTCTGCTGCCGCCACCACTTCCATCGGGGCTTCTATCACTGAGCACCGGAAGGTCATATCACACTGGCGATCCGTCACAGAAGCCCTAAAGAAGTGCAGGGCAGAAGCGGAAGTTATCTGCGCGATTCGCACAAATGTTCACTGGCTGCCAGAGAGGAGGATTCAGGTCCCCTGCAGCGCTGCAAGGGATCCTCCTCTTCAGCAGCCGGTGAACGTCTCCACAATGCATGAAGACAAGCTCTGCTCCTGCCCGGCACTTCTTCTATGATGGAGCACCGGAAGGTCATGTTATGCCATCTAGGCAAAAAAGTGAAAAAAGGTTTTAGAGAAGGGATACAATAAAGCAAAATTAGATAAAACTATTGCAGGAGTAGAAAAAATTACAACAAGCTTTATTAACCCCTAATGAGAAAAAACAAGATGCAAATCATGATACATCTATTATATTTCATCTTAATGCTTGTTACAAACAACAAAAAAGTAATTCTAAAACATTTTAAGTAAAGATAAAGATTTGAGTCAGATTATAACACCCATCCCTAAGATAATATTTACAGAAGCCCCACATTTAAGGCAAATATTGGTACAACGTTATAGAAAGAAAAAAAAACATAATCAACCGAGATATTTTTTTTAATCAGATAAAAGGCTTTGTTTATTGTGGAAAATGTCAGGCATCTAACATCTGAAAGGGAAATAAAAGAATACCATATTTTAAATCAAATATTTCTAACACAATGTAATATAAAATATTTAATTACGTGTCAATCTAAAAATGTTATGTATCTTTTAACTTGCCCCTGTGGCATCCAATATGCAAGACGTACAATTAGAAAATTGCTGACAAGGATAAATGAACATATAGGGAATGTAAAAAGAGGTTATATGCAACATAGTATCTCAGCACATTTTAAAAATTGTCATAATCAAGACCAGACAGGTTTACATATTATAGGTATAAAAAAAATATATACATGTTGGAGGGGAGGGATTTAATTCACAGTATAGGACACAGAGAAATTAAGTGGTCTTTTGATTTGAGAACTCCAACCCTTAGGGCTTTCATATAGATTTTGATTTATTTAATTTTTTACGGGGTAGTAGAAGCATTATTAAACACTCATCTACGGACACCAGACAAGCCAGAAGGCTTGTTATTTCCCTCAGATATCTTGTGGTGCTGCCACAACCACAAGGGATTCTGGGTAGGTGCATGCAAATAAAATCAACAATGATCACCTTTTGCCTCTATATCCATCTTATACATGGGTTTTCTATTACCTTTACCCACCATAACTTTTGTTATTGGTATTTCTCGTGCTTCCCCAAGCCTCAAGTATTAAGCCAGTATCACAACCTCATGCTGACGAGTCCCATTAAGGATGAAACAGCTGTCCATGAGTGGCTGGCTACTGCACCTCTTACACGAGTTTTGTCTAAAGGCTGTCTTGTACAGCGGGCAATTACTTTCAAGGGTTCCATGTATAATGTGTATAAAGTGTATAATGTGTGTATGAATTGTGTGAATGAGTTAGAGTATGAATTAATGTGTGTATAAATTGTACAAATGAGTGAGAGTATGAAATAATGTGTGGATTGTGTGAATGAGTGAGTGTATGAATTAATGTGTGGATGAATTGTGTGAATGAGTGAGAGAATCAATGAATTTGTGAGAATGCATTGATGAATATGTGTAAATGATTGTGTGAATTATTTGAATGAAAGTGTGAATTAGTGAGTGTAAAAGTGTTTGTGTGTATCATAGATGTATAATTGATTTGTGGAAAGGCAAAGATGGCACAAGCAGGGTGTTTAAGCCTTGGTGACCAAGATAGCACAGGCAGCGTGTTTATGGGACAAAGATGTTGTACGCTGGGCTGTTTGAGGACAAAGATTGCACGTCCTATGTGTGCAATTTGGGTGCTGGTCAGGTTCTATGTGGGCAGTGTGGACGCCAGGGCTGGCCTTTGGGGTGTGCAACCTGTGATCTATGCCTCTAATTTAGGGTTTTTTTCTATACCTTTAATGCTGAGTTTTTACATGAATTCCAATTGATCTATACTTGCAAAGCTGGGTTTTTGTGTTATTTTGTATATCTATATCTGCTATGCTATGTTTCCATAAATTATTTATCTATACCTGCAAATACATGGTTTGTATGTCTTATTGAGTTGATCCATATGGGTTTATGTGTTAATGTGTTGATCTATACCTGCTATGCTATGTTTCCATACATTATTTATGTTTTAATAAAACAAGAAAAACCACCTCCACGTGAATAAAATTATATAAAAATAAAGAAATATATGTATATACCACTACAAGTTCCGCAGCTCCCAAAACAACACTCCTCCTGTAACACAACGATATATCAGCAAAATTATTTATGTTTTATTCAGTTGATCTATACATGCACGTGCTGTTTACATGTGTTGTTTATTTGATCTATAAATGAACTACAAGGAGGAGTAAGTAAAAGATAAGTGTGGCTTAGTGAATGAGGGGACAAGGGGACTCTGGAGATGATTACGTGGGAGAGGGCCTCTGAATGTCACGCTAGGGGTCAGAAAGAGGGAAGACTGCACTGACTCTCACAGTCTTCCCCTAATATGCAGTCAGTGTGGCAAATATTTTTTTTTTGGTGTGGTAGCTAGACTTGCGCATTCGTCTTCGGGCGAACATGGAAACGAGCACGAAGAGGCCGTTTTTTTGTTCGTGCCGAAGACGCGCTGAAGAGAATACAGTGCCGGCAAAACGTAGGAGAAGACGAAGACTCACAACCACAAAGCGGCCGCCAAAATTTCAAACAGGAGTGAGCTGATCCTCGTCTCTCCAATCAGCTCACTCTTGTGACGTCACGCTAAGGGTCTCGTCCAATGCCTGTGCTGCTGTTTTTTTAATTCTGAAGGTGCCTTTATAAGACCAGAGCTTGCCTGAGAGATCCATTCATTTTTCGCTGTGACTGCTTTGGCAACACTGCTGTGCTGCATCCAAACGTTACAGAGAGACTGTTCTGTTCTGTGTGAGACTGGTAAGCCTCAGCCTGCCATTTCTCACAGTGTACTTCATCCCCACTTCAGTTCTACTGAATTAATATTTAATAATAATAATTTGATTAATTAAATATTTTTTTTATTTAATTTGTCATCAACTGTGTAGTGCTGTTGAGTTGACAGTGCACTCAGTGCCTCACTGGCACTGGGGTGCCCTTGCCCTGGGCTGGCACTAGTGCCTACTGCCTGTCCTGCTTAAATAAATTAAATAATAGAATTTATAAATAATTTAATAGAATATATTATTAATAATTGAATACATATAAAATTATATTATTATTATAATAATTATTATTATTAATACTAGTGTAGAGTGTACTGTAGACATTCAAGACATCTACTAGTGTCTAATCTAAAATCAGTAATATTAATAATTAATAATTGAATACATTATAAAATTATATATATATTTGTCAGTTATATATACTATAGTTACGTTAGTAATAGTATACTAGTGTAGAGTGTACTGTAGACATTCAAGACATCTACTAGTGTCTAATCTAAAATCATTAATATCAATAATTCTATAATTCTATAATTCTATAATTCTTATCTCAATAGTTAATTAAATTAGCTATAAAAAAATATAATTAATAATTACTATACTACTAGCTTATAGTTCAGATAATCTTACTATAGTATAGATAATTACTATACTACTAGCTTATAGTTCAGATAATCTTAGAAATATATGGAAAGAAAAATAATAATAAAATACTGATCGGGGTTTGCTATAAGCCACCAAATATAATGGAAGCAGCAGAAGATCAATTATTAAAGCAAATAAACAAGGCAGCAAATCACAATGAGGTGGTTATTATGGGGGACTTTAACTATCCCGACATAAACTGGGAAACAGAGACCTGTGAATCTCATAAAGGAAACCGGTTTCTGACTATAAGTAAGGATAATTATCTGTCCCAAATGGTACAGGACCCGACCAGAGGGGGCGTCCTACTGGACTTAATATTAACCAACAGACCTGACAGAGTAACTAATGTGCAGGTCAGGGGGCATCTAGGAAATAGTGATCACAATATGATACATTATAACTTGTCCTTCAATAAGGGAACTCTTAGAGGAGCCACAAGAACTATGAACTTTAGGAAGGCAAAGTTTGATCAACTAAGAGAAGCCCTTAACACTGTAAATTGGGAAAATGTCCTCAAAAACAAGAGTACAGACACTCAATGGGAGATTTTTAAGGATATCTTAAATTCTCACTGTGAAAGGTACATACCGTATGGGAATAAAAGAGTCAGGAACAAGAGAAAACCAATGTGGATAAATAAAAATGTAAAGGGGGTAATAAATGGCAAAAAAAGGCATTTAAGCTACTAAAACAGGAAGGCAGTGAGGAAGCACTAAAAAGCTATCGGGAAAAAAATAAAATATGTAAAAATCAGATAAAAGCAGCAAAAGTGGAGACAGAAAGACTCATTGCCAAAGAGAGTAAGACAAACCCCAAAATGTTCTTTAACTATATAAATAGTAAAAAGGTTAAAAATGAAAGCGTTGGCCCCTTAAAAAGTAATGAGGGAGAAGTTATAGACGGGGATCAGGAAAAAGCTAATCTATTAAATATATTCTTCTCTGCTGTATTCACAGAGGAAAATGAAATGCCAGGTAATATACAGCAGCATGAGATAACTGCCCCAGTACATGTCGCCTGTCTAACCCAGGAAGAAGTGCAGTGCCGCCTAAAAAAAATCAAAATAGACAAATCACCAGGTCCAGATGGCATTCACCCCCGAGTTCTAAGGGAGTTAAGTAATGTAATAGACAGACCCCTATTTCTAATATTCAAGGACTCTATAGTGACAGGGTCTGTTCCCCAGGACTGGCGCATAGCAAATGTTGTGCCAATATTCAAAAAGGGGACAAAAAGTGACCCGGGGAATTATAGGCCTGTTAGTTTAACTTCTGTTGTGTGTAAACTGTTTGAGGGTTTCCTAAGAGATGCTATTTTGGAGTATCTCAATGAAAATAAGTGTATGACTCCATATCAGCATGGGTTTACAAGGGATCGGTCCTGTCAAACTAACCTGATCAGCCTTTATGAGGAGGTGAGCTCAAGACTGGATCGGGGTGAATCGCTGGATGTCGTATATCTTGATTTTTCCAAAGCATTTGATACGGTGCCACATAAAAGGCTGGTACATAAAATGAGAATGCTTGGGCTGGGGGAGAATGTGTGTATGTGGGTAAGTAACTGGCTCAGTGATAGGAAACAGAGGGTGGTTATTAATGGTACATACTCTGAGTGGGTTACTGTTGCTAGTGGGGTACCACAGGGGTCAGTTTTGGGTCCTATTCTTTTTAATATATTTATTAATGACCTTGTAGAGGGATTGTATAGTAAAGTATCAATCTTTGCAGACGATACTAAGCTCTGTAACGTGGTTAACACAATAGAGGACAGTGCACGATTACAAATGGATCTGCATAGGTTGGAGGCTTGGGCTGGGATGTGGCAGATGAGGTTCAACACAGATAAATGTAAGGTTATGCACATGGGGAAGAAAAATCCAGGCTGGGAATATGTATTAAATGGGAAAACACTGGGGACGACTGACATGGAAAAGGACTTAGGAGTTTTAGTTAACAGTAAATTTACCTGTAGCGACCAGTGTCAGGCAGCTGCTGCTAAGGCAAATAAAATCATGGGGTGCATCAAAAGGGGCATAGATGCCCACAACAAGGAAATAATTCTACCACTGTACAAGTCACTAGTCAGACCACACATGGAATACTGTGTACAGTACTGGGCACCAATGTACAAGAAAGATATAGTGGAGCTGGAGAGGGTTCAAAGACGGGCAACCAGAGTAATAAGGGGAATGGGAGGACTACAGTACCCAGAAAGATTATCAGAATTAGGGTTATTTAGTTTGGAAAAAAGACGGCTTAGGGGGGATTTAATAACTATGTATAAATATATAAGGGGACAGTACAGAGATCACTCCCAGGACCTATTTATACCCAGGACTGTATCTATAACAAGGGGACATCCTCTACGGTTGGAGGAAAGAAGGTTTCTACGCCAGCACAGACGGGGGTTCTTTACAGTAAGAGCGGTGAGATTATGGAACTCTCTGCCAGAGGAAGTGGTTATGGTAAACTCAATAAAAGAGTTCAAAAGGAGCCTGGACGTGTTTCTTGAAAGCAATAATATTACAAGTTATGGATATTAGATTAATAGGGACTGAACGTTGATCCAGGGATTTATTCTGATTGCCATATTTGGAGTCGGGAAGGAATTTTCCCCCTGGTATGGGGCAATTGGCATCTGCTTCATAAGGGGTTTTTTTTGCCTTCCTCTGGATCAACACAGTAGGGACACAATATGTATATAGGTTGAACTTGATGGACTTTGGTCTTTTTTCAACCTTATGAACTATGTTACTATGTTACTATGTTATTAGTACTGGTGCTGCAGCTCTATAGTTTGTGCTTTGTTTTAGCAACAGCAAGAGACCAAGTCAATTTTTCTTAATTAATAATATTTAATTTTATTTCATTTGTTTTGCTCACCTCAGTCCATCAGTGAAGTGAACTTGTTGGGCTAGTGAGTGCAGCCGCATAAGTGCTGTGTTCTTTTTTGATCAGCAAGCAGTGACGTTAATTGTTTTGCAAAGATTTTCTCATTTATTTTACATTTTATTTTAATTTTATTAAAAGTACCCTTAGTGTTTTGCTCACCTCAGTCCATCAGTGAAGTGAACTTGTTGGGCTAGTGAGTACAGCCGCATAAGTGCTGTGTGTTTCAGCAAGCAGTGAAGCTAACTGTTTTGCTGGGACATTTTATTTTATTTCTAATTTCTTTTCAAGAAAAATTGACTGTGTGACGACAACAACTGTACTAAGCAAAGCTACTAGCTGTAGTACTAAAATAATTGTATTCTTTAATCTTCTTAATCTTATCTATAATATATTATATAATATAAATTCTAATTCATTATCTATAATATATATAAGTAATTCTTTCTAATTCATAATCTATATTCTATCTATAATCCATAATATAAGTAATTCTAATCTATTAATATAATATATATAACTTAACCTCACTTTAGTTTAGTGGGCTTGAGAGCGTCTGCCTAGAGTTAGACTAGAATACTAATATAGCTTTAGGTTTAGCTTAGGCCCGTGTAAATTCAAAGTCTTTAATTTTTTTATCCCCCCTTTTATTTTTGTATTTATTTTTTTTGTTGTTTTTTTAAACACTACACTACACACACAACACAAAATTTGAAATGGATCCTCCTTTTGGGACTAAGGAGGGACAAGCTCCATCTACCACCACCACCACCACCAGCACCACCAGCAACACCACCAGTTCTAAGATGCAGCCTTTGCGTCAGTCTAGTCGGCCAAGTAGGCCAAGCTCTCGCTTATCATTTGGGGAAGCATTGCTTGAAGGATCATCAAGTAAAGGAAAGGCACCAAAAGCAGGCAGTAGTAGTGCGGCTAGGCCCACAAGCTCTATGGTTTTTTACGGAAAGCCTAAAGCACCAGAAGCACGTTCAAAGTTAAAGGGTAGCACAACTAGTACTTCTACTAGCCCAGTGAGTAAAAAGAAGTGCCTTTTGCCCCAAGCAGCATCTTCCCCATCCACGAGCAGCATGCAAGGTACCAAGCAGAGCCAAATTAGCAGCAACTCAGAGGGGTCCCAAACCAAAGCAATCTCATTCCTTTGTAGGGAAAACCACCACCACCCCCACCCCCACCTCTACCGCCTCTACCACCACTAGTGGTGCGCCTACTGTTCCCACCGGTACCGTCACGCCATGTCCTCCTAGTACCTCTAGCAAGCCACCAAGTCCTTACAATATTTTTGTAAAGACAGTTAGAGAGAGGGCTACACATAGTGGAACTCCACCTAGCGAGGTAGCAGAGGAGCCTGAGACTGAGAGGCCAAGTGCAGAGTCTGTTCTTCCTGCTCGCACTACTACTAGTCATGAGTCTCACGACGATATCAGTCTTAGCTCCAGCCTAGCAGGAATTCCATTCGATCTGGCTAATGAAGAACTAGACTATGAGCCAGAGGAAGTAGAGGAGATGAGTGGTCAGGAATCAGAATCCTCAGGGAGCAGTGTCCAAAGACTAGTGCACAATTTTCCCCTGAGCCTCCACCTTCTCCGCTACGATCATCACCATCACCACCACCACCAGCAGCAGCAGCAGCAAAACCTAGCAAATCTAAAGTTAAATCAATTAGCAGTCCCACTATGGCCAGTACTGTTACCACCAGTCCCACCACCACTAGTTCTGCCTCTGTTCATCCACCCCGAGCAGTAGGAGCAGCACCCAAGGCACACTCCAAGGCTATGAGCGCCCCAATTTGGGAGCACTTTGAAAATGTTGAAGAAGGGCGCTATGCAAACATTGTGGGAAGCTAATAAGCAGAGGGAAAGTGTCTGGCCATTTTACCAGTGCTAGCATGAAGCATCACCTCAGCACTCAACACAACGCTGTGCTATTGGGGAAAGATGCAGAAGTAAAACTTAGTGCAGGCAGCGTAGCTGGTGGCCGTGGAAAAACCCCAACAGCTTCTTCTTCTGAGCCAATAGCAGCAGCAGCAGCAGCAGCAGCAGCAGCAGCTAGTGCTGGCAGCCAGAGACCAAGGCAGGTTGGAGCACTGCATGTCCAGCCCACCCTGGAACAATTTGTGGCATTCCAATCCAAAAGGTCAATGCCCAAACAGCAGGCCAATAAAGTAACGCGACTTATTGGTAAGTTCATTGCTGTTGGAGGGGCATCCTTCTCTATGATCGAAGGGGAGCCTTTCAAACAATTGATGGCGGCTGTGGCTCCACAATATACCGTTCCGTCATGTTCCACTTTCAGCAGGAACATTGTCCCCTCATTGTATCGGTCCTGTGTTGCAGCAGTGAAAGAGGAGCTTTCCAAGGCTGATGTCTTTCTTTGACAGCACACTGGCGGCAGCCCGGTGTGCCCAAGGAAGCTGCTGCAGCAGGCTACCGATCATTCCTTCTCCATGCAGAAGTGATGGATGAAAAGCACACTTCCCAAAATATTCTGCATGCGATGAGGAAAATGTTTAGCCTTTGGGTGGGAGCAGAGGCAGGCACCAATGTTGAAGTTGGTTTTGTGGTAACTGACGGAGGTGCCAATATGGTGAAAGCGCTGCGAGATGGTCATATTGTTGGTGTGCACTGTGCAGCCCACATCATCCATCTTGTAGTGAAGGCAGCAATGTCAGAAGGAACTAATGTGGCTGCAGAAAGATCGCTGGGCACTTTCACCATAGTGTTAAGGCTAGCCAACTTTTGAGGGAAGAGCAAGAGAGGTCAGGTCTTCCCGTACACTGCCTACGTCAGGATGTCAGTACACGGTGGAACTCCACGTTAGACATGCTGGAGAGGATTTTGGAGCAGCAGAGGGCAATCCATAATCTTGCCTCAGAGCACAATATTGGGATTACATCTCCATTAAATAGGGAGGATTGGACAGTGATCGCCCAGCTAGTGGCAGTCCTTAAACCATTCAGGGATACCACAGAAAATTTAAGATCAAACACTGCCAGTCTGGCCCAGGTAATCCCAGTGTTCTCCCATCTAGGCAGCAAGATGGATGTGTTCCTTGAAAACCGTGAGGCTGTTCAAGGTGGCACTCTACATCCTGACGTAGCAGCCATAGTCAGGAAGCTGAAGGATCTGCTAAAAGTACACCTTCGCAAACGCATGGAAGAGAGTCCCGAAATGGTTCTAGCGTGCCTTTGCGATCCAAGAATTAAGGGAAAGCTAGCTTTGAAATTCAATGTTCTCAGTAGCTACCGGGAGCAATTGATCAACAAGGTGCGTGACTGGCAGCATAAAATGGGAATGCTGTCCGAGGAGTGGAGCAGCTGCGTTTTGGGAAGAGGCACTTGGGAGTATAGTTGGACCATCTGACAGAGCTAGCAGCAGAAAGGAGAGTAGTGCTGCTGAAATGGTCAAACTTTACCTCTGTGAAGTTCCTTCTGCGCCTAATGTTGATCCTCTTAGCTACTGGGATGAAAAGAAGAGTGTGTGACCTGCACTCTCATGGGTTGCACAGCAGCTTCTATCATGTCAGCCAACCACTGTTCAAAGTGAGCGCATGTTTTCTATGACTGGAAACATACTGAGTCCACAGCGCTCATGCATGGCACCTCATCTGATGGAGCAGATTGCCTTTCTTAAATTCAATCTGCCCAAGTTGGGTTACCCAGATCTTAGCTTGGAAAGTTAAAAAAAAATTTCTCTAATGTTTAAGGTAGTTTCTCCCCCTGGTTACACGTGTTTGTGGTGTGGCAACGTCTGCTACCTCCGCCGGTGTAGCCAATTTACATTAGGACCTAGTGTCTGAGTTCTGGAAGTCCGCTGCCAAACGTCTAGGACTGACAGTGTTTAGATGCTTTGCTCTGGGGTGAAACAGGTGAGCCGGTCGCCAATTGCCCACTCATTTGCCTTTCCCAATGCTGCTGCTGCTGGTGGTGGTGCCAGCGTCTCTTCTCTACCAGTTCCCTTCCTGGCTAGTGTCATGCCTCAAATGTCCCTAATGGTAAGGGTAGTTTCTCCCCCCTGGCTGCGTCTGTTTGCGGTGTGGCAACGCCTGCTACCTCCGCCGGTGTAGCCATCTTACGCTAGGGCCTTGTGTCTGAGTTCTGGAAGTCCGCTCCCAAACGCCAAGGACTGACAGTGTTTGGATGCTTTGCACTGGGATGAAACAGGTGAGCGGGTCGCCAATTGCCCACTCATTCGCCTTTCCCAATGCTGCTGCTGGTGGTGGTGCCAGCGTCTCTTCAATGCCAGTTCCCTTCCTGGCTAGTGTCATGCCTCAAATGTCCCTAATGGTAAGGGCAGTTTCTCCCCCCTGGCAGTGTCTGTTTGCGGTGTGGCAACGCCTGCTACCTCCGCCGGTGTAGCCAGCTTACGCTAGGGCCTTGTGTCTGAGCTCTGGAAGTCCGCTCCCAAACGCCAAGGACTGACAGTGTTTGGATGCTTTGCCCTGGGGTGAAACAGGTGAGCGGGTTGCCAATTGCCCACTCATTCGCCTTTCCCAATGCTGCTGCTGCTGGTGGTGGTGCCAGCGTCTCTTCTCTGCCAGTTCCCTTCCTGGCTAGTGTCATGCCTCAAATGTCCCTAATGGTAAGGGCAGTTTCTGCCCCCTGGCTGCGTCTGTTTGCGATGTGGCAACGCCTGCTACCTCCGCCGGTGTAGCCAGCTTACGCTAGGGCCTTGTGTCTGAGTTCTGTAAGTCCGCTCCCAAACGCCAAGGACTGACAGTGTTTGGATGCTTTGCTCTGGGGTGGAAGAGGTGAGCGGGTCATCAATTGCCCACTCATTTGCCTTTCCCAATGCTGCTGCTGGTGGTGGTGGTGCCAGCGTCTCTTCAATGCCAGTTCGCTTCCTGGCTAGAGTCATGCCCAAAATGTCCCTAATGGTAAGGGCAGTTTCTCCCCCCTGGCTGCGTCTGTTTGCGGTGTGGCAACGCCTGCTACCTCCGCTGGTGTAGCCAGCTTACGCTAGGGCTTAGTGTCTGAGCTCTGGAAGTCCGCTGCCAAACGTCTAGGACTGACAGTTGTTTGTATGCTTTGCCCTGGGGTGAAACAGGTGAGTGGGTCGCCAATTGCCCACTCATTCGCCTTTTCCATTTCCTTTTCCATTTCATTTTTTTCCGTCTGATACACAACCTACCAAACGTAACACACACAATAACACATATAACACAGTGACATAACACATAACACACATAACACATATAACACAGTGACATAACACATAACACACATAACACACACATGTACAATTCACAAATCACAAGGACCTTTCCTCCTGTTATTTGCCCTGGCCTTCACTTCTACACTCACTAGCATTAACGCTATAACTCACACTTCACCCTATAACATTTTTCCATCCACATAGCTGCCAACGGACCCAACTTTTTCAGGGACAGTCCTGCTTTTTTCCTGTCCCATCAAATTTAGCTAAGATGTGTGACTGTGTATGATAAAAAGGAGGCCAAGTTCCTTGGAGCATTTGTCTAGGTCATTTTGTGTACAGTACACCTCGGTACGTGTGTGCAACTCTATTGGTCGTTTTGGCAGGGGGCTCGCCAGCCATCAACGAATGAGGTGCATTCTGCAATTCATTTGTTGATGCCAGACCAGCCCCCTTCCGGCGACCAATAGAGTCGCACACACGTACCTTTCATGGCGCGAACGCATCTGCTGCTGCTGCTGCTCCGATGTGTTTTTAACCCCGTATTAACCCCTGCTACGCAGCCGGGAGAAAACGAAGATGAAACAAGCACGAAGAATGTCCACGAATATTCGCCTGAAAAGAAGACAGGAACGGGCGAATATTGGCGGAATACGAAGTTTTTTTTTTCTCCGAAGACGAGCACGAAGACGAACACGAAGAGCCCCCTGGTGCCCAAGTCTAGTGGTAGCGGAGGGAGTGATTGCATGCCAGGGAGCATGGAGCAAAGCTCAAGAAAAAGCTTTCCTGGGGTCCAATTTTTTCAATATTAAATATTTTGGCAACGGGGTCCAATATTTATATATATTGTCAGTAGGGTCTAATATTGATATAAATTGGCAGCAAGGGCTAATATTGGTATATATTGTCCGCAGGGTCTAATATTAATATATATTGGCAGCAGGGGCTAATATTAATATATATTCGATGTAGGGCCCAATATTAATATATATTGGTGGCAGTGGCGTCGCTACAGGGGGGCAAGGGGGGGCAATTGCCCCCCCTAGGTTATTCCTTGCCCCCCCTGTTGCCCCCCCGCCGAATTTTTAATCACCCAGGACAGTCCTTGACTTCTAACGACGGCATGGTGCCGTCGCTAGCAGTCCCAGTCAGGTGCTAACGACGGCACCATGCCGTCACTAGCACTATCTTACCTTGATGGAGGTCTGTGGACCTCCATCACAACCTACCCCTGCGATCTGCCCCTCACACAGAAGGGCATCACCGGGGCAACCCGATCTGCCCGGTGACATCTCGCGCAATGACGCGATGACGTCACCGCGCAACTTTATTAACAACTGACAATTGTCAGTTAAAGAGGTATGGGGGCATGCTGCTTAGATGCCTGTATCTCAGGCATCTAAGCAGCTACATACCCCCAACATATACCATTGGAAAGGTAATCGCCTGTAATCGGTTGTAAAAAAAGAATAAAAAATATTACGTTAAAAAAAAATAAAAATGTAAAAAAATGATTTGGGGGTCTCTAAAGGCAGATAAAAAAAGATAAAAATTGCCTAGAGACCCCCAAATTAAATTATTTAAACATAAACTACTTTAACTTTAAAAAAAAAAAATTTTTACCACAGCGATCATATAGCTATAAAAAGTCACATTCCCTTTTTAAAAATGGCCGATACTAATTTTTAATCCTATGATCCCTTTGATCATGGGGTTAAATTTAGCCAACGGTAGAGGGAGGCAATTTTTGAAATCCTGATGAACTGCAAATATTATTAAAATCAGCCATTTAGCCTGTGCGGTACGTGAGTAACCATCTCATCCCTGGAGCGCCTTGCATTTTTACTGCAAAACTTATTTTTGCTGTAAAAGTGATTTTTTTTTTCTCCCTTTACCATCATTTCTTTGGGATTGTAAAGGGAAAGAATGGTGTGTGCTTCTGTGAGTGAATGGAGATATGAAAGGCGTGTGAATGATCAGTAATTAGGGTTGAAGCCTTGACGTGGCATTACTGCTCACGTGGGAAGTTAAATTATGGCACAAAAAGTACACATTTGCAAAAACGACATCCCTTGGCGCATCAAATGAGGGGCTGCATGTGTTTCTAGTACAAACCTGGAGTGCGCAAGACACAAATGAACATGTCGCTATGGAAAAAAAAACATATTTTCTAGCCAAAGCGACATATTCCATCATTATTTGTGCACTCAACTTTTGTCCTAGAAATACATGTAGCCCCTCATTTGAAGCTCCAAGGGGTGTAGTTTCTTAAAATGGATGAATTGTCTGAATGAGGGAGAGCATGAGTTAATATGTGGATGATTTGTCTGAATGAGGGAGAGCATGAGTTAATGTGATTGTGTGTATCATAGATGTATAATTGTGGAAGGGCAAAGATGGCACTAGCAGGATGTTTGAGCCTTGGGGAACAAGATGGCACAGGCAGGGTGTATATGGGACAATGTGTGTGTTATCTGGGTGCTGGCCAGGTTCTATGTGGGCAGCGTGGTTGGGGTGTGCAACCTGTGATCTATCCCTGTAATTTAGGGGGTTTTAAATATACCTTTAATGCCGTGTTTTTATGTGAATTCCAATTGATCTGTACCTGCAAAGCTTGGTTTGTGTGTTCTTCTGTAGATCCATATCTGCTATGCTATGTTTCCATACATTATTTATGTATACCTGCAAATACAGGGTTTGTATGTCTTGTTCAGTTGATTAATACCTGCAATGCTGTTTCCATGTATTGATTTGATCTATACCTGCAATGCTACATTTCATATATTATTGTATACCTGCAAATACAGGATTTGTATGTCTGATTCTGTTGATTTGATATATACCTTCAGTGCTGAGATCACAAGTGAATTTCAATTGATCTATACATGCAAAGCTGGGTTTGTGTGTTAATGTGTTGATCTATACCTGCTATCGGCAGCAGGGTCTAATATTTATATATATATTTATATATATATCGGCAGCAGGGACTAATATTAGGCCCTGAAATCATTTAGTGGAAAAGTTAAGGTATTGTGTTGTTTAAAGGATTTCAAGGATTAGTCGTACTAAGCTTCAGGCTTCCCATGTTGAATGATCAAGTATTGTATTGTCCAATAACAAAAGTATCATTCCATAGCACATTACTTTTGGCAATATATATATATATATGTGTGTGTGTGTTTTTTCAGTGGTATGATTTAATGGTGGAAATTATTAATGCCCCTCCAGTTTGACTGTGGTATCTTGTGTGCCCCCCCCTATATATTGTTTCTAGAGTCGCCACTGATTGGTGGCAAGGTATAATATTAAAGAATGAAAAATAACTGCCAGTTCACCTTTTTTTTTTTAAATCATATTTCAATCATGGTTATGTAGTTAAAAATACATATCTAAAGTATATATATATATATATATATATATATATATATACACACACACACAGAGTGTATATGTAGCATTTTATAATTGACCCCCTTTGGTCCCTGTCCCCCATGTGCCCCCTAAATATAAAAGCTGGGGATGCCACTAACTAGCATACTTCCACACAATAACATATTTATATACACACACACACAGTAACATTCCTACACCCTTGCTAACATGCTTTAACACACACACTAACAAACGAACATACATAAACACACAGTAATACACTTACGCAGACCTGCACAGTGACATATTTATAGACACACACAGTAGCATACATTAACAGACCCACACTAAAATACGCACACACTAACATACTTACAAACACCCCCAACCCTCCTGCCCTCCTATCTTTGTAATACACCAATGGGTGAGAGTTCCTCTGCTCCTTCTCGGGCCTCACATGCTGCCTATGTCTGAACGGCAGAAAAAATAATTCTCAGTTCACATACACTCACGTGCAGTAGAGTCCAGTGTATGTAAGCTGATGTTTTGGATGCTTTCCAATAAAGCCTTTCTTCAATTGTTGAACTGCTCCAAATTATGTAAATATAAATGTACGTGCACGGAGAGAGAAATAAGACACACAACACACTCTGGGTCAGGTCCAAAATCACTCTGCTTTATTTTGTTTATATTATAGATTATATAGTCCCCGGAAAGAGGGACGTTAGATTACGTAAAGTTTATTAATTGGTTAATCCTGAAACTATGCGGAAATAGGCAGAAAGGAAGAAAACAGTTAGAAACAAATATTAGATACTTTCCTGCAACTAGATATAGCCAGGATGGCGCTTGCGGTTAGTAAAATATAGATAACTGAATACACTGCTACTTGCGTCTCTCACGTATCTGCGTGAGGTGTAACCCTTTATTGGTCGAGGCCAGCTTATATTCATTAAAGCAATAATTAGTTGCTAATATATTCTAGTTCCATAACACTGATGTGAGTTGAAAAAAGTTAATATTTTTTCCCTCACAAGTTTGTACCTGTTTAGGGGAGTGGTTTTTAAGGTCCATTTTGTGGTACCCAGATAATCCTTGGATTGACGTCACCCACCCCCATCTGGAGTAGTGAAAGTAGGTATGGATTTTTATTTTTGACAATTTTTTCCTCCATTCAATAAGAGGGAAATAGAAAGAAACAGAAATGAGGTCTGTGCTTTTTTGTCATGACTCCCTCATCCCCATAGGCAGGGGGTAGGGGATAATAATAATTGTTTATTTTTATCTATTCTTTATAGGTAAAAAAATGCTCTTGTTTGAAGCTCACAACATCACAGGCACTCACAAAGACGTCAGATTTCAGTGAATAAACAAGTTGCTTATTGAGTGCGAGCAAGGTCATGCAACCTCAATCTAACCAGAACTCTGAAGTCAACTAACCTCTTGACTTCATAGTGAATACACCTAGATATAGACAAGCAGTATGCTATTTATAACTGCCCACATAACCTGCAACTCTATATTCTTACTTCTGGGGATGCAAGGTGATATAAAACATTTATATTATTGAAATGCTATTATTTCGAATTCTCTTTCTTGCTCCTTGACTCGTCTATACGAGAACATAAATCTAGAGATATTTTCTATAATTTTCTCCATTGTACTTTATCAGATTATAACAGCTGTCTTAGTTCTGTTGTATATGCTTGCTATGATAAAAAAGATCAGACATTAATTAAAATGAAGTAGACAACATCAATACTAACAGTTTGATAGCGGTACATTGTGTGTTTAGTAGCTACGGAAAATGATCAATCAAGTCAACACCCTGCTGAAACTATCTACTAGAGCAGCAGTATTTACCTCTTCCTCCTATGGTTGCAAAAGTTCTTACAATTTGCCTTTTTAACAAATGCCCCAACTGAGAACATGGCAAAGTTCAGATCATGGAGTCAGCTTGGTATTTTTTGTATGTGTTATTTCTTTTTGAACTGTTGCCATCCTGTATTGTACAGGGCAGTATCGATCCATACTGAATAATACTAACAAATGTAATTCCAAAATTAAAGCTGCAGTTTTTAACCTTCATAATATAACATTAATATATTTAATAACTAAAGAAAAATTCCGTCTGAAACAATGCTGGTATCTTCAGACATAATAGCATTTATTACTATGACTATTATTATTGCAAGTTTTAAACTTTACGTTAAATTCATCAGGTATTTGTGAGTATTGAAAATATAATACACACATTATACTTTAGAAATAAGGAACAACAAAATTACAATATAACCGTTCAATTCATCATTATAAACCAAATTAGCATAACCCTGGAGGGAGGAGATCTTTTTTTCAGGTTATAGACGCATCAAAAATATATATGGTGAACATAACACAATTTCTTCATAATTTTACGTGCTTGAATTCAAATAACATAAAATCGTGTATACTGAGCATCGCAATGAATATGAATTTGCAAGTAAAATGATATATAGGTTTACATTATAGTTATAGAATGTTACAAAATGCCCTACAGTAAAAGCCTTGTGGCTTGCTTGAGGAATTTTTTTAAAAAGCACCACATAAACAGAATAATGTATTTAGACACCAGAATATAGTTGTTCATAATAAATTCTAACACTGCAGTGGCGAGGCTGTAAACACATTTGAAACATGTACTTCTTCATTATTACTATATACCGTATTTGCTCTATTATAAGACGACCTCCCAAAATCTGAATATTAATTTATGAAAAAAGAAAAAGCATGAATATAAGATGACCCTATAGGAAAAAAGTGTTACCAGTAAATGTTAATTCATGTAAACTATGTGAACATTTTTTTTTAATAAAAGCTATGATTGAGAAAAATATTTTGTTTTTATTTCCTTTTTTTTCCACCTGCCCCCAGTTATGCACATCTGCCCCTGGCTTGCCAATGTGCCCCATGATATGCCTTATACCCCCTTTATGCCACTGTGTCCCATGATATGCCTTATACCCCCTTTATGCCACTGTGTCCCATGATATGCCTTTTGACCCCCTATGTGCCACTCTGCCTCCAGAATTGCCTTATACCCCTGTATGCCACTCTGGCATTTAGGGGGGTTAAAAGGCATATTATGGGGCAGAGTGGCATATAGGGAGCTATAAGGCATTTCAGGAGGCAGAGTGGCATTAAGGGGGTTAAAAGGCATTTCACAGAGCACTCTGCCTCCAGAAATGCCTTATGCCCCCCATTTAACACTCCCTCCCTCCTCCAAGTTGTGTACGCGAATTGCGTAGAGCTCTACACGCTGCCCGGACTAAGCACTGGAGACCGGTAAGTGTGTGTGTGTGGGGGGGGGAGACAGGAGGATCCAGGTCCCCTGCATCGCTGCGGGGGATCTGGATCTTAGTCTCATAGTCAGACCTAGTTAAGGTCTGATTATAAGACGACCCCCGATTATAAGACAAGGGGTATTTTTCAGAGCATTTGCTCTGGAAAAAAACCTCGTCTTATAATTGAGCAAATACGGTATATATATTTATGAAATGAAATGCAAATGAATTAGTTTTCATTTGTTTCGTCAGGCGTCCCCTCTCATTTTTGACATTCGTACGAATTAATGAAATTGGCAAATTAAAATTTGTACTAATCCAAATGCACAGGTATATATACATATATATATGGTATATATACCTGTGCATTTGGATTAGTACAAATTTTAATTTGCCAATTTCATTAATTCGTACGAATGTCAAAGATGAGAGGGGACGCCTGACGAAACAAATGAAAACGAATTCATTTGCATTTCATTTCTTTTTTATTTCTATCTTCTTCTGCTTGTTTATTCTTGCTTATTGGAGCACTTCTGCAAAAAAACTCTGGTAGGCCTGGCTAATGAAGATGATAAGGTAAGTGAGCAGGTGGGGGGCATATACAAAGCAGGGAGGGGGTGCAGGGTCACAGACTGGGTGACAGAGAGGTATGTTCTTGTCCCCCAAATTTAGTTTCCAAATTAAAAATTAGGCCACAAATTTCATTCAAAATGAAAGGACAGGAAATAACCAAAAATGAATTAGTTAAAAACAAAATGAAAAATGTGTCCGAAATAATTTTGGACCTAGTGCACAAACCTACTAAACAATGCAGTAAATTGCAATTTTGTTGGGGGTCAGCAAGGTATGTGGAGGCAAGGTAAGGGAGGATGTTGATGTAAGCCAAAGGCTTTATACTTCACTTGCAGCCCCACATGTGAAGATAATTGTCTCCTCCCTTCTACAAGGAATAAAACACAACTCCTGAGGCATTTGTGGGTCTGACTATGGGATGGTGAGGAAGATGTGGTGAGCCTTATGCCCAAAGACCCTACAAAAGGTATTGTATGAAATCCTAATATTTATTGTATATTTGTAACTGGGAACCAGAGTAGCCGCCCAGTGTGCTAGAGAGAAAGAACTGTGTTTTTAGTTAGCCTCCAACAATGGAGTAGGGATTTTTCTTTTGTTCAAAGTTACAGTGCCCAGTATACAATAAAGCACCATAAAATAATCTTATCTGGACGTCAAAGTGTTTAATTTGTCCTGTCGCAGAAGTTTACATGACTGAAGATATATGTCTGGAAAAGGATTAAGCATTCAATAGTATGATGTTTGAACCACTACATTTAACTACAAGCGTGTTAATGTGAAAAGAGTAACAGAAAAAGTCAATTTTATTTAACGCAAATCTGCTTGTTTTTTATGGTTTGTTTATGTGTCCAGATTGAATATTGGACTCCAGACCATAACAAAAACAGTGGGTTATCAGGAACCATCCAACATAGATGGGTATATTTGCCATTTGTGCCAAAGACCACAAGGTATATTGGTGAATCTGAAGCTCTGGTTTGCATCTGTTGCTCAGTACGATATTTATCAATCTCTGGTGGACAAGCAATGTTACAGAGTATATAATAAGAAAATTATTTCTTGCTGGCAGGTCCCGTTTTCCATGGGAAGATGTCACACTTGGTAACACTGGATAGACTATAATGATCAAATTGATTCACATCCCATTTCCCCTCTAATGGCTACATTTTATGGTTTAGAGGTCTAAAATTCAACATAAAACATTCAAACTGTTTACCAAATGTATTATCCCCAAGAGGCAACTATTAAATAAATAGGTAGAGGGTGATATGCAACATTAGCTGTGTGGCTTTAGAAAGTGACAGTTCAAATTATGTAGAGTGCTTTAGACAAAAGGCATTTTATCTTAGTTTATGAAGAAAACACTTACCAGGTCATATATTATTGCCCTGAGTTAAAGGCTTACTCCACCAATTTTGTTTTATCAATAGTATTTTATTAAAAAGTTTTGATAAGTTTTCAAATAATGGTTCAGTTTTCTTTGTGCAAGCAGCTGGATATTTGCCATTTGTATGTGTTCTAGTTACCTTAGCCCAATCTATTAGACCATCAACTAGACACCTTATGATGCCACCTGTGGTAAGCAATACAATTTCTCAAATACAAGGGATTGCGCACATAAAGCTTCAAACTGCACCTAAAACCCCACAGACAAAAACATAAAAGTCCATATAGTGTAGTATATCCAAATACAATGGGAAAGGCTCCCAAAGATATGAGAGACTCTTACTCTGTATAAAGAAAAAGCAGCCTCATCAAGGGTGTCCTCAAGGCAAAATCAGAACATCGTTCTTCGGGATTATCCTTACAGAAAACAGGTACTCACTTGGTACTTGTAAGTAGAAAATACATTTACATCGTGGTTCTGCTTGGATTCTGGCTGGGGACTGTGAGAATTTTGGGGCCTACATTCCTGTTTTTCTTTATACAATGTTTTCAATGATTTTGTTATGCTTGACCCAGTTGTACAGACTTGTCATGCTGACATCTTATGTGACGATTGGACGGACAAAGTTTGTTTGTTTTTGTTTGTTTTATTTTGTGTCTATAGTGCATATTATGTTGCTGCATCGTGCATTGTTCTTTTTACTTGACTTATGCAACCGCAATCACTATTAATCTCTGACTTGTGGTATGGTTTTGATTGCTATTGTTTGAGAACCTCTGTACATATCGCCTTTCATGGTCCTACCATGTTACGATATTACCATATCTGTGTGCTGTATTCACTGCATATTTGACCGTATAAAGTAAAGATAGAGTAGGTTGTGATACATTACTTCAATTACTTGATAACTAGTAAATACAAATAATCAACATTATTTTTTATACAAAGTTTTCTGATGTCTTGCTTTAAATATTTCATAATATACTCATCCAATACTCTGTCTTCTTAGTTATATCAAAACTGAAATACTGCTGGAACCAATTAACACATTATTAACTAACTATAATCATATATATGGAGATACCTATGTCCATCTTATTTACATCATCATTAATGTTTATTTTCAAAAGGTTGCATTGCATTGGATTCAGTGTAGGATGTCACCTCATTTTGACAAACCATTAAAGACAGAGGAATAAAGTGGCTAGCAAAATTTGTAAAGGTTCCATTATTGCAATTCTAGATACATTTACAAAACCGCATATCAGAATGAGTCAAATTAGGGGATTTAAAAATGTTGATTAATGAGTCTATCAGATGAGCTTTAGAATGTAAAAGTCATGGATTGATTGTCCTAGGAATCTGTCACATAAATTGATGGTCCAAGGGAGAAAGGTTAAAGGCAGCTATGTAGAATGAACAGTTCTTTCTGGAATTGTGTGTATATAAAACCATATGGTCTTATTTTTGGTTTAATGCAAATAAATAGTGTTGGATTAAGAAAAAGACATTAGACCAGCGCGTAAAAATGATTCTGTTTGTTAGTAATACGATCATAGGGCACTGGGAAGAATATTAAACCCTGTAAAGACTAGAAATTTATGAATTATGACCTAATATCAAAAAGTTAAGGGATATAATTAATTATAAGGACAGGATTAGCTATATCTTGTTGAATCCACATTACCGTTTGGCGTCAGTAAGGCTTTTTCCCCTTTTTGAGGCTCAATTGCAAATCACTTCAATGAGAGCCTTTTGCCTTCTGCATCAGCAGGAAGGTTGAACTTGAACCTTGAACTTTTTTCACCCTAAATTACTGTCACGTACAGTGAGGTTGGAGACAGGCAGAACACAGAGAGCAGACAGGTTCAAGGTCAAGCTGAGGTCAGGGTACCAGAGGTCAGAATAAACGATAAGCAAGCCGGGGTCAGGAATCCAGAAGTCAGAATAACAGGAACAAGCCAAGGTCAAA
This sequence comes from Sceloporus occidentalis, assembly GCA_023333645.1. Classification (NCBI taxonomy): domain Eukaryota; kingdom Metazoa; phylum Chordata; class Lepidosauria; order Squamata; family Phrynosomatidae; genus Sceloporus; species Sceloporus occidentalis. Next base: position 15,970,881 of record JALMGF010000015.1, on the reverse strand, counting down.
CACCGAAGACAAGAACCAAAACGTGCACTGAGGAGTAGTACCATGAAACATAGGCATGACCATCAGAGGGCAAGGTCTACGTGTCTACTGAAGGTTTATAAAGGGATGGGAAGTGACTAAGCACCAATTGGAGGTATTGGCACCAAAATATGAAAAGACTGACGTCACTTCCCATCTGGTGGAATCCGGCGGTTATCTTGAGTGTGGCAAGACCTTAATCTATAAGTATAGGTGCCTGCAGTTCTTGGTCTTGCCACCAGAGTGCAGGCGTGGATGGAGGTCATCCTCTTCTGCGTGCCGGCTGTTGCCTACATGGCGGCGACTGTGGCTGCTGGCTGACGGAGGGGGGTCTCCCTCTCCTCTGTGGCGGCTGCGGTTGCTGGCTTACAAAAGGGGGGTCTCCCTCTCCTCCGTGGCGGCGGCAGCTGATGAAGGTAGGTGACAGTTACTATGTTAATTGAGAACTGTTCAGGAAGGTCAGCTCATGGTAGGAAAAAATATTAGTTATGCAGGGTATGCCACCAACCACTACTTGAATAACTAATAGTAGTTAAAATAGACCCTAGTCTGTAAAATTATTTTATCTCCAATACATAAACAAGCAAAATATATAAACTCTTTATATCAATGCATGTAATGATGCAGAAAGCTGTGCAGGTGACAGCTCAATCTTAAAACTGACTTTTCACTTCAATAAGATACATGAAGGCTTACATAAAGTGTAACCCCAAACAGATTACTATTAAATGGGGCCTGACATTTTTATTTATCATAAGAGAATATAAAACTATTGATATTTTGTGTCTTAAACGTGTACAAATGTTTTTTTCATATATTTTGTGATGAATTTGAACTTTTTTGTTACCATAGTAATGTTGGAGTGCATACTTCTATACTCATATTACCTTATGGTTCTGCTGCGGGTATGAATTAATTTATTATTTCCTTAATTAGAACAAATTCAGGGCAAACGGACAATGTAAGAAAGTGGAGGAAAAAATGAGCAGGGTGCCGGGTTGCTTAGCCAGAAGTATCATTAGCAAAAAGAGGAAGGTGGTTATGCTATGTTATAAATCTCTGGTCAGACGTCACCTAGAGTACTGTATGCAGTTTTAAAGACTCCAGCTCCAGAGTTATATACATATTCTAGAGAGAATAGAATAGTTCATAGAAGGAATTGTGGGTTTATGAGGGTCCGGCTAGTAAGATGGTTAGTCATGTCCACTAAATGGTTACCTTTAGAAACCCATTAGATATTTCTCTGTTTTGCCGCAATCTCCCTGTATTCAGTTGTGTTCATCCCAGTTATAACAAACATATAGACGAACAAACACTCGTTTACTTTACAAATGACTCACTTGCGATATTTAATAGTTTTCGCAGATATGGGTGGACTACTGCTTTTATTCTAGGCAATTTGCACCAAACCACAGGTTCCTTATCAACTGGATAAATATTAATGATTTAGAATATTTTCTTTGAGCCTGTCAATTTCCTCTTCCCTGTAGGCATATAAATGAGTTTTTACACACACAACAGTCTCTACACAGTTCTGTTCCTGGGGCACCACAGAACCATTTCCTGCTTCTCTGCAGAGAAAATCTACCATTTGGAATTCTTATCCGTTCCATTATTCGGTTTATAACTTTATTACTTTATTTCTAAAAACTTTTTAGATGAAGGTCAGCGTTAGTGCTGCAATGGGTAGCAGGGGTGAAGCTCCTAGAGGTGGACTGAACCGTCTATAACGTAACAGAGGCAGTTGGTGATAAGGCCCCCCATAAAAGATCTTTGCTTCTACCTGTGCATCACCTACTGGGGCTATGTATTAGATATGAAATATTTCCCTACTCTGAATATTATGTGGCATTGTCAAAGGGTTCAATCAACCTCATGCTTTTTCCACTCTACCACCAGATAAGCACAGAGATGCTTAATAATTTTTATTGTAGGAGGATGTGTGATTCATTGGGCTAAAAAAGTGGTGGGATAATGTGATTAAAAGGCGATAGGATAAATTCAAGACAAGCAAATAAAAAGCCAAATTAAGAAAAAAATACTAAAAAAAAATGCTGAGAAAGAGTGCGTTGGAAACAAAAACAGGACCGTGGCTTAAAAGATATGTGAGAGGAGCAAGTTAAAAGGGAGAGAGAAAGGATTTAGAGAAGTGTTAGAGAAATAAAATTGAACAGATTTTATATCTGCCCAACACAGTTTATGATGTGACCATCCTTTGTATCTGTGCAGGGTGAGTACATTATCACAAAAGAATATATGCATTAAGCCGTTATACATGCTCATTTAATTGTATCAAGTACAAGCATGCTAATGATATATGACACATAGAAATTAGACCTGTACCCAAGGTTCAAAATTATTTTGGAGAAATATTTTGTTTCCTTTTTGGACAACAAATTTAGTTTCCTGCCCTTTCGTTTCAGATGAAGTTCAGTTACCTTAAAATATAATAAAACAACGAAGCTACTGTTTGCTATTTTGGGGAAAATATGTGCTGCCCCCACAGCAGTGGGACAGACTAAATTTTCAAATTACTAGCTCGCGGTCCCCAGAACCGCTGATATTTTTACTTTCATTTAATGTAAGGAAGTTTTATTTAATGTCAGGAAGATTAGATTTACTGAGAGGATGGTGGATAAGTGAAATGACCTCCCACCAGAAGTGGCAGAGGCTAATACAGTGAATGAATTTAAACATGCACCGGAATAAGCATTTACTCAGCAAAAGTACATTTGTAGCTAACCATATGAAGGGGGGGGGGAGTATTAAAATACAAAGTTGATGTAAAAGTTAACCCTTTCGATGCTGGTATATATGTAATTTATTCTAGCACTGAAAAGGTTAAATCATCTGTGTAACATTTTCTTTAAACTCTGTTGCACTTGTGCTGGGTTTTTGTTTTTAATTCCAAAACCTTAAATTCCAAAAATGTAAGGCCTACTCCTCTTTGCTCCCTAATGAATCACTTAAGAGAAGTTGTTTCCCATTTATATATGGAACCATTTTAGCTGTTGCAATCTATATTTAACAACCACAATGTAGTTGAATCGCAAACCATTTTGCTCATTGCCAATTAATTTGAATTAGACCGCTCATTAAACCAGTTCTAGACTGTATTTGCAGGTGGTCTACCAAATTTAAAAAGTTGAGTAGGAAAACTGAGATATGTTGCCAAGGTTTAGACATTAATGGCTGTGTGTTGAGTTATTTTGAGGGGACAGCAAATTTATACAGTTATACAGGCTGTACACTCACTCCATAACAAAAATGCACTATACTATATAAAACAATGAATACGAGATGGTTCAGCTTTGGCTGGCAATCCTTGCTTCTTATTGCTACTTAATTCATTGAGATATTTTGCAACTAACAGAGATTTAGCAGACAACTTGTAATTAGATTTAGCAAAAACGCTTTTGATAAGGTCCCTCTCCAAGGGTTTTTTTTAAATTGAGGATTACTGGAACGATAGCAAAAGAGAACAAAAAATGCAGCATATTAGGAAAATGGATATGGAACAAAGATTATATTTAAATACTTGCTAAAATGTCACTTCAATGTACTGCATTCATAAAGAGCATATAAAGCAGGAGTTTATTCAAAATTAAATGTTTCATATGTACTTTTCTGTTTCTAGTCTAGATGATTTATCCTGATGTGCTGAAAAAAGAATTTTAAGTCGCGATTATTTGACAAAACTAATCTTAGCTTGACGATGGTCTATTAAGATACTGATGGATAGAATGTTCCGCTGTTTCTCTCGAACAAAGCTTTGTTATTCAAGGCAGCAGATACATGTACACATAAAGTAACAGCCCGACTCTATCTCTTTATCAAATAAGGATATTCGTTTTTCAAAATTTGATGAACTAAAATAACCATCTTGTAATGACTTGTTATTGTCCCCCGGATACCTTGATAGATTGCTCCTTCTGCCCAAAGCAAAGAGAATCTATATAAATTTGTCTTTCCATTACAAAAGCTAGGAGACGTCATTGTATTCAGTAACAGCTCATTTGATAATGACAAAGATAGCGATGAAAAGTAACTCTAGGATATATGGTCTTTGTGGGTTCTCTATGAATCATTGCACTTTACATAACTACTTGCAGGCAGTTGAATGATACATGCAGCCATCAAGAATATTATCTTTTTAAATCCCTAAATCCTTTCTGTTCCAGAATGTTCCTGTGCATGTCTCTTTCAGGAAGCTGAATGTTTAGATAGGGTGTACAAATTAAAAGTTAGGATTGGTACAGGATAGACCCTGGATGTAGAGTCAGTAAAATCAGTATCTTTCTCACTCCACAATTCTTCTGCACAGCCTCCATAGTGTAAATGGGCTAGTTGGGTATATCAGGGCAGCGTTTTTATCTGGGTGGGTCAGCAATATGTAAAAAAATAAACATGCCATTGCCTCTCCCATGCTAAAGAAACCTCCCTAGATCCCACATTCCTATCAAACTACTGGCCAGTTTCCCCACACCATTCAACAAAGACTGCACTCAATAAAATTACTAATGATCTCATTGCAGCTAAAGCAAAAGGCCACTTCTCACTACTTATTCTCTTGGACCTCTCTGCAGCCTTTGACACAGTTGACCACCCCTCCTCCTACACATTCCTAACACAAGAAACAACAAAAATATTAACCCGCTCCCTTGTGATATCCCGTCTGGACTATTGCAACGCCATACTAACTGGTCTCCTCTTTTCCTGCCCTTAACCAGTCCAATTCATCTTCAACACTGCAGCTAGATTAATCTTTCTCTGTCATCAGTCATCATCTGCTGCTCCATTATGGCAATCACTGCTTATGCTCCTCATACCCTTCAAAATCAAATGTAACCTACTGACCTATAACTCTGCACCCCCTAAATAGATATCCTCCTATCCAAATACATTCAGACTAGGCCTGCTTCTTCCCCATTTAAAGGAGAAATGGGTGGGGAGTGTGGTGTGTCCAGTTGCAACCCAGAGGAATCGAGTTTCGACCCGGAGAACCGAGTTCTCAGGTATGCCCATGTAGCTCTTACACAGAGCATGAGGAGGAGGGAGTGAAACTTTGAATTCCCTAGTAATTATTGGGAGACTTTGATGACTTTTTGAGCGATTCTTTGATGTGTGTTCCAAAGACAGAAGAGATTTGGATAAGCCTTTCAGGGGCGAGAGGGGAATAAGCTATAAGGAAAATCATACTATAGTGTGAAAAATATATAAAGGTGCATTTGTGGGGAGAACTTTATATGTTAATATCATACTTACTTTAGAAAACAACTACCCAGAGCATTAACTTTTACAGTACCAAGGACATATTCTATGAATACATTTAAATGTGCTTCAAATGGGTATGATTCTGCACGTTCCTTTGATAAAATACAGCTTTTGAATTCATACCTCATATTTTGCAGTCTAGTGTACACTCCATGCACTCTTAAATAACGCTGATATATTTAAACAGCAGTGATCTCATGGTCTTTCCAATCATTCCTTATTTCAGTGAATTTTATGGATATTCCTGTAGTGTGTATTGAAGTGTGCAGTGTGTAATAATTTATCCGGACGCGCAGTAGTAAAACATTTTTTCCCCGAACAAGCATGCAATACATCTCTGTTCTACACACCTATATAACAAATTATAAAATTTAACCCCTGCAGTGTTCAGTAGCTCATCTGCTCTAAAATTATCTTAAAGTAAAAAATGAGACCAATAATAAAGATTTCCCAATTAGTCTACAAGGGCCATTATCGGAGACCTTTAATATTTTTCTAATTAACACATGATTGACTTTAGTATTGTGCTGTGTATCACTGTAAAAACCAGATTATTCATTTTGGACACTTGATTTCGCACAACTTTCTTCTAGATAGTAATAAAAGCCCACAGTTGGTTAACTGAGAAAAATAACATGATGATTAATGCGTTAATAATGTAAGGTTGTTTTTTTTCGTCTAAAATTCTAGTTTCACACTTCATATCTTTCTTATAGAGTGTATAAAAACTAGACTCGAACCCATACAAATTGGATATTTGCCAAATATTGGTAACTTCTGCAATTTGTAGAAAGCCCTAAAAACAAGGCCAGATCGGACGAAAACAAAGCAAAAAACTCACACTCGCATTCTCGTATACTCTCTCTCACACTCTCTAAATGTTTCCCTACCCTCTTTGCCCATCACTTCTACCGACCACTTCTGCATCTTCTATCTTCTCCATTCTGTCCTTAGTCTTCAATCTGGTATCTTCTTTCTTCATCCGCATCTCCACGGACATAACACGGCGGGAGTGTCTCTTTGCACAGGGTTACCCCTGTATCCTTACCTGTTGGTCCTCATTTCCATTTTTTACTTTAGGTTGAGACAGGCTCCAGTTAGGGCACTTGTATATTATTTAACTGAAGGGGGCACCCTCTTTAATGATTCTAACCCTCTCCGACACCTTGCGCATCTATGGAATAGGAGTCTCATATTGACGAATGTTTCATCACTTTTTGTCTGCTCACACACCACTATAACTCCCATCCATTGTTCCTCACTTGCCATTCCAGGTCTGTTTTATTTCATTTTCTCTCTTACTGCTGCCCATTGTCACATTGACCATTATTACATTGTTCTCTTCTATGTTGATTGTAAGCTGCGGTTTGGGGAGCAGTTATTGTAACCGATCAATTCATGCCACCTTCCACAGGGCTTCTCATTTTCCTCTACTGAGGAATTGTGATTTATTTAGGTCAGCTCTCTTGATTGTTTACCCCACCAATTGCTGAATAACAGCTTAAGCAGGACAAAGGAAGACTCTGCAGGCGACTGAACCGAACACAGAAACAGGCGAATATTCGTGGAATACGAAGATATTTTCCCCCATGAAGACGAACACAAAGAGTTGTCCGGCGTCCAAGTCTAATCATTATACTGTTCTCCATAGGGACGAGTTAAAGTTACTGGTGTTCTGTCAGGCAGGGTCACCCTGTCGTATGGCGCAAGACAATGGTGTCCCTTTTCCCAACGCTATCAGGAGAAATAATTATATACATGGCCTGTAAGTAGAGGAAAGGACCTATAAATTAACATCTTATACAGAAAGCCTCCTATTTACTGTAACAGATCCTTACTTATTGCCCACATAGTTCACAAATTTGAGTTATATGGAGAGATCTTTAATTTTAGAATTTCAAAATCTGAAAGCCTAAATATCAACTTACAACCCCTGACAATATTGGCTCTAAAACACAGATGTGTTGGACTCAAGCAGTAAAGAGGTTAACTATACATATGAAAGTTGCCCTTCAGCACTGAAGAAGTCAACTACAACCTGAGAACAGGGACAGTCAAATGTCCCTGACATGACTGTGGAGAAATGCATATTAAAACTTAGTACTTTAATATGCATTTTTTCAAAACAAAACAAAAAATAAAAAAACTTACCTGATGCAAGGCTGCCCTCTTTCTCCATGCTCTGACATATCTTGCCTATGATTAGCTGCTTGAAGCTATGAATCAGTGTCAGGAAGTTGCTTCCATTATAAGCAATGGGATCACTTTCCACACATACACTCTAGGGTCAGAATACATTCATGCACACAACATTCACCAGAGCCAACGATGGGGCTGGCTGGAGGTGTGTGCAACACATGGAGAGACAGTTGTTTAGCCAAACACATCTCCAGCAGGGCATTTAGCTGGGGGGTGGGGAAAGGGGCAAATTCACTTGGGGGCATTCTTCAGAAATTCCACATGTATTAAAAAATGAACTATTTGAAAATTTACAGAGCCCATGCAGTTTTCATATGCATTAAAGTGTATGTGATGGTTGGAGTGCCTTTTTAACTACACAGAGATTTAGGACTTAAAAGTCATAGCATAGCTACAGACAGAAACAGACAGATGTGCTGCAAGAGGGGAGCTTTTCTTTTAAATGTAACAGCTCAGCACAAGCCTTGTTACATTGTCTCTCCCCACAGAATGATGGCGGAACCTGTGCCTTTTATATTTATTTATATTTCCGGCAATATAGCAGGGGGATCCCTGAATTTTGACATCACTGGTGTCTCTATTGTTCAGCATTCCAAGGGATCTGTGCCACTGAAGTAAAGTATTACTCCCTCTCTCATTTAGCAAGTGTGATTGATACCTACATGCTCCACCGATCGAAAAGTGCTGCCCAAGTATTCTTTAGTCTAAACTGAGCAGATTTTTAAAATGTAATCCAAGAGCATTTTAATGCCTTTTTTTAAAGCTTTGTTTATATGATTTATATGTTATTTGATATGAGCAAGATATAGGCAAAGGACCAGGCATTATGCATTATGTATTTGTGGAATACATAATGAAACTTAATTATCACATTCAATATCACTTTTTTATAAAACAATTAGCTATAGTAAATATATTTGAAGGAATTTACAGGAAAAAATTGCTTTTGAATAATACATTTCTTTAAGCTTTATAGCGTTTCAAGAGACAATTCCAAGGATAAATAGGAACTAGGGACAAAAACATGGAACGGGTATTTCTTAGATCATCTGTTTCCTTTTATACTGTACTTGCTAGCGAAAAGCCGAACTCACTGGGTATTATTTTATATTTATCAAATTTAATTTCTAGGTGTCATGTGTAGTCATCTTACTCATTGATCCATAAATTGACTTTATGGTCTAATCTGCTGAACAAATGCATTGCCAGAGACTTCTTGTTCCTCTGCTGGTTAGCAGTTGCCTTTTCTTGTTGTGCTTGAAACTACATCATACAATCCCCTGCTAATAAAATACTAATGATGTTTCCATTCCCGATCTTATAGTTTAAGTATATATTTTACAGGCATTTGGGTTTGAATTTGCTTGGGATTGCCTAATGCTTTATGAGTCTGAGCATTGTGTGGCTCGGTGAATCATGTAGATTTCTCATTTTGACAACACATCTCTGGGGCCGTAGAAATCATGTCCAAACGAGAAATGTTTATGTTTAAAATATTTTATTCAAGTTCAAGGCAAAACTCAAACTGGAAGAAGAAATAAAAGTATATAAGAAATATGAACATTGCAATATCTGATGTTAAAGATAGTTGAGGGTATAAATAAGCTACCTCCCTGGACATTAAAAAGTTTTATGTATTTTTAAATTCTATTATGTAATACAATTCTGAAGGCTATCTTCCCCTATAACAAGGATTCGCCTCTCTATGAAGAACACTTTTTTTTTTTTACTCACATAGCTTTCATACCTGGCAGTAAGTGAACGTTTCATCCTATGGATCTGAGAGACTTTGATAAGGGCCAAATTGTGATGGCTAGGCGACAATGTCAGAGCATCTACAAAGATCCAGCTCTTGTGGAGTGTTCCCGCTCTGAAGTAGTCAATATCAAAAGTGGTCCAAAGGAAATAAAAACATTGAATGGTTGACAGCATCATGGGTGGCCAAGGCTCACTGATGCACGTGGGGCGCTTTTGGGTCTGCAGCAGTGATCCTGATACCAATCATGGCTGCATTTAGCCACTATCAATGACAGTAGAAGGGTGTAATAGTCTTCCCTTGTCTTTAAGTGCCGGTTTTGCAGGGACTTAATATCATGTTCTCTGACAGGGTTCTCATTTTGTTATTTTTGGTGAAATTCTAAGTTTATAATTCATTTTGTTACAGTAAAGTTTGAGAAGTATAGATGCCACATATAGGGCTATACATAATAAAAGAAACATTAATATTTAAGAGCTTTTTGATCCAAGAAGAAAACTGATTGCCTTTTGCAAGGGGCATGACTAACTATACATAGGAAAAGGGTTAGTCCCAGTCAGACTTTGAAGGGCAGGAGGTGGGGAGTAGTCAGGAGTGGGTGGAACCTGGGTGAGAAAAGGCAGAACTTGGGAAAGGAGTGAGTATGACCAAATATTGCTACCTTGCCTGGAGACTGAGGACAATAACCCAGAGTCCCAGGGAAGCATGTTTCCCAATGGTCTACCAATCTAGCAAGTATGGGTGGGGACACAATATAGTTTGATAACTCAGGAGCTTTTTTTATTCGGAACATACATTTGTTGCCCAAAAATAGACCTCATATGGTGGGGAGTAGGTAGAGCCTGGGCAGGGAGATGGCAGGGCTAGATCCCACTCTCCTTACCCAGGTTCCACCAATTCACTGTTCACCTTGCCACATTGACTACCATTTGCTTCATTTGTCACTCCCATTGATTACAATGGGAGCAGTTTCTTGATGGTTATTGGCTAAAAGAACAAGAAGAAACAGACGAGAAATGCAAAAGGCTGGTTTTACTATTATCCTGTGAACAAAATAAAAAATGCATATTTTACTAAGTATAAATTCATGTTTGCCAGGGCCATTAAACCATTTCTTTTTGATTTCAAGAAACCATAAATCGAATTAGTCCTTTTTTTTAGTACTGTCTACCACAGACATGTTATCATTTTATTATTTTTGGCCAAATTTTAACTGTATAAGTAATACATTTTGTTACTTTAAAATGTATGCAGTTTTTATTGTTTAAACATGTAAATCAATTATATAAACAAATGTTTGGTCGATTTTCTCATTTACAATCTGTTAATATATTGGCAGAATGTAGTAAATATAGAACTAAGCTAACTGTGGTACAATTGATTACGAAACAGTTTTTTCCCCATCATCATGGAAATACAGTATATACCATATTGGCTCGATTATAGGCCGCACCCGATTATAGGCTGCATCCTTAAAGTTTGGTGGAAAAGAAAAATTTCTTTTTAGAGAAAAAAATATACAATAGTGGAATGGTAAAACAGTATTTTATCTAATGAACAGGACTACATGCATCTTTTGTATACATTTGTGGTACCTATTATACAGTTAGTCAGCATAGGTTATATACATAATTCATAAAGCACCTTACTTATACATATGCCCCTCTGCCCCCCAGATATGCCACTCTGCTCCCCAGATGTGCCATACTTCCCCCTGATATGCCTTTCTGCCCCCCCCAGATATGCCACTTTGCACCCTCCCCCGACTTATCAATGCATCCCCAGACTTCTTGGTGTCTTGCGGGGGCAGCCGGTGGACGTCTGCGCGATGCATATAACTATCCTCTGCTGCTGTTAGCCACTTCTGCCAGGGCTTCTATGCCAGTGCTCCATCATAGAAGCCCCGACGGAAATGCCGGCATCAGCGGAAGTTTGCATTTCACAGACGTTCCACCGGCTGCCAGAGAGGAGGATACAGGTCCCCTGCAGCGCTGAGGGGGATCCTCCTCTCTGGCAGCCGGTGAATGTCTGCGCGATATGCTCAGATAGCCTCCGCTGTTTCTGACCAGTACTTCCGCGGGGCTTCTATGGTGGAGCACCGGAAGGTCATGTAACACCGGCGCTCCTTCATAGAAGTCCCGGCAGAAGCGGGCCGCAGCGGGCGTTGTCTGTATCGCACAGACGTCCACCAGCTGCCAGAGAGAAGGATCCAGGTCCCCTGCAGCGCTTAATGTGGGGGGGGGGGAGTGCGGCCTATAATGGGGCAAATACAGTATATAGTCACCATAGGTTCATTATGGGATAAATACCAGCAACTAGAACACATTACTCTGATGACATACATTATATAATTCACACATCTGTACATAACATGTTCCTGCTATTACACATTGCAGTGCTGTGAAGTATACTACTGTAGGTATGCTGGCTAATGACTTGTAAACCTTATATTTTCATCATCCAACATTTAAAAAAAGATGGCATATTTAAGTCATATCTTTTCTTTTATATGCCATATAATTTCCTAGCTCACGTGTCTCCCAGGTGTCTTATTTTCTGCAGAACAATTTTCAAGGAAACTGTCCAGGTGCACTGCCAAGCTGCCCCACTGTGACTATTTTGTTGTGATCATGGTCTGGTTGGATATATGACAGGACCTCCTCAGATTATCCCAGACTACTTATCAGGCAAACGAGATAAATGCTTAGTGGGCCATTGACCAATGGTGCCTTCCACGTACCTTTATTGTCTGTACCTAATGAGATTCTAGCAAACATGTTAGGGACACTATCTCCATCAAGCCTGCCCTCCCTGAAAGGATTTTAGAAATATGTGAGAGAAACAATGATCCATTTAGAGATGTCGTTTTATGGCTGCTAACAGTTTTAGGAGACCTTTGGTGACCTACACATATGTACAAGAATAAATATTGGGTATTATAATCAACTAAGAAAACTGTAAGGCTTTTACAAATTTTGGCCCTTGAAGACATGAGTTGAAACTCACATAGAAATGATATTTACACAGTTATAAGAGCAGTTATAGAATGTAGACTGAGGTCACCAGTCAGGGATAACCAACATAGATATTTTTTTTTGCACAGACTACAGGGTAAGCCTTTGGGTGCCATCGATTTTCTCCACTGTGCTTTTTATACTGATACCTCAGTTAAAGCCTGTCAAACAAGGCCAAGTGACTCAACAGCGCTACGTAATTTGATGGGGCTATATAAATCAATAAATAAGAATAATAATAATGAAAGCACAGGATCTGAAGTGCAGAAAAAATAGCAGCAGGTGCTCTCAACTGGTGAGTCAAAATTTGAAACATTTGGCTGTAGCAGAATGCAGTTTGGGGCTGGAGAGGAGGTACAAGAATGAGAGTTTGCAGGAAACTGTATGAATGCATGAATAGAAGTCTCTTGCAAGTTTGGGGCTGCATTATTGCAAATTAATGATCTGTGCTGGCAGATATCCATCATGCAATACTATCAGGGAGGCATCTGACTGGCCCCAAAATAATTCTGCAGCATGACAACATCCCCAAACATACAGCCAAGTCATTAAAAGATATCTTCAGTCTAAAGAAGAAGTAGTCCTGGAAGTGATGGTATGGCCCCCCGTAGAGCCCTTTTCTCAACATCTTTGAGTCTGTCTGGGATTACATGAAGAGAGACAAACAACTTCAGCTGCCAAAATATGCAGAACTGCCAAGTTTCTTTAAAAAAAACTACGCAAATGTACCTTGGAGAACTGATGCGGTTTTGAAGGCAAAGGGCAATCACACCAAATATTGATTTGATTTAGACTTTAATGCTGTTCATTAACTTTGCATTTGGTTGAATGCTAAAAATAAACTGTCTTCCCCAACAAAACACTGTTTTTGACCAGCAGCTTTCCTAGCTGGGATAAGAAGGTCTTCTAAACTACACCAGGCTAGTTCTTTTAAATCCTCCTAATTAGGCCAGGTGAGCTATAGTTGGGTTCACCTGTAAATCCTGGTTTGCATTTTATCTTGGAGAGCCCATCCTACACTTCTGTATACTCCACCCCAGGGAACCATAACACAATTTGCAAGTCTCATAATCATGTGTTATTGCTTATCTTTCTCTGGGGCATCAAGTTTATTTGTAATAGCACATAAAATAGCCAAAGCAGGCCATATATACCGTCCATCCACTACTATTATATATATATATATATATATATATATTAAACACTGACTCTAACACTTTACAGACATTCCTCGCTGAGTCTTGTCTTCCATGCAGTTTGCACACTCTGTGAGAGCTGCCATGCTACTGCCTCTCAGTGGCATAACAAAAAATCATACTTACACACATAAACATACTTACATACATATACAAACATACTGTCAGAACCCGACCCGCAGCCACTCACCCGAGTACCCGCGGGTTGGTCCCCTGCCGCGTCCACGCTGATCTGGCCGGCGTGTGCGCTAGCTCCGCCCCCTCTTTCTCTGCTTCAGGAAGGAGGGGGTCGCGCGCGCGCTCGATGACGTCATCGCCCGGGAACATTTAAAACTCCATCTTCGCTACTGCTCGTTGCTTGATGTATTTTCGGCTGCTGTTTCGTGAGTTTCTATATCCTGATTATTTTCCTGGCTTGTTTAACGGATTCTGCTACCTTTCTGGAGACCCTGACCACGGCTTGTTTAACGGACTTTGCTACTTTTCTGGTGCCCTTGACTTCGGCTTGTTTCCTGAATTTCGGGCACGATTGCCTAAACGGTGCTTCCTGATAATCAGCTGTTATTAAGCCAAGTCTACCTGTTCCTGCATACCGGACTCCCTTATACTCGTCCTCACACAGTGCTTCCTGAATTTCGGGCACGATTGCCTAAACGGTGCTTCCTGATAATCAGCTGTTATTAAGCCAAGTCTACCTGTTCCTGCATACCGGACTCCCTTATACTCGTCCTCACACATACACACTAACATACTTAGTTACACGTATACACTGACAACCTGCCTTTGTTGTCTCAGGAGGGGGTAGTCTGGTGCCAGCATTTCTGCTCCATCAAGGTCTTCACATGCTATGTCTGTGTTGCACGAGATGATCCACAGACTCATGGTTTTGAGGAAAGGCTGCCCACAGCACTGGCCAACCAGTATGCCTGGCAATGGGCAGAGCTGGTGTTGGGACTGGCCCCACAGGGGCCTCCTTTACACCAGTGTCTGTACTATCACAGAGTACATGTAATTCATGTTACATGAGTCTGTGACCCCGCTGAGAGATTCATTTACTGGGTACCCACCTTAGTCCAGTCCACTAGTACCAAGCGTAACCCCCCCCCCCAATTGCAGCTCTGGGCTGTTTATCAATAGGATAAAAAGTCAGGGTATCTGACACCATTGAATTTTTTCACACACCCCTAATATAAAAATTCAAATTAGGGGCCATAAAAAACATGTTGATATCTGATCTAACCTTTAAGCCATCAGTTTAACTAGCTTACCAAGTAAAAGAAAAACTTCAGTTTCATGGGTCTATACACTAGCATTTTATAGACAAACAGGACAGCCCGTCAGTTTAGCTCAAGGGAATTTCTAGCATAAAAATTGACAGCAGAATGGGTCAGTATTTGGCATTAATATTAGAAGAGGAAGAACTAAGAAGGAGGCACCCCGTGCCCCACATACTGCTATTTCTTGCCCTAAGCTATACGGGGGTAGAGCTGTTTCATTCAGTTTAATAACGCACCAGCAATATAAGTTTCATTATTTAACAGAGAGAGAATAACTAAGTAGGTAGATAGGTGACAGCAACACAGCTCCATCTAGAGGCCTGCTGCTGAGTGACCAGAAACAGAATTACAGCAGATAAGATCCATTCAGCTCATCTTGTCTGTCCACTTTTCCTGATGTAAAGACTTGGACCTTAATCAGTTCTTGGTCTTAAATCTTAGATTCAGGATAGCTTTATGACTACTGCCTGGATTTTTTAATTCTCTCACTGTTTTAGCCTCTTCCACTTATGCTAGAATGGTTGTTCTACTTATCTACCACACACTCAATAAAGTAACGGAATAGTTTAATTCAATAAATGGTGAAAATAATTACTTTATAGTCCATGTAGTTTTATATATATATATATATATATATATATATATAATTTTATAGTCCATAAAGTATATAGTAGGTTTAAATAAACACTGCAAATAATTTAAAAAAAACATACCTGTGCAGTTTTAGGAACATAAAAATGTCAATAGGATCGTTCAGGTCTACATCCTTTTTTCTCCTAATACAAAGTGAGTGTAAGACTGCTGGGATTGATTTTGTTTGCTAAAATTGCAAAATAACATCTTTTATAGTGTTTGAACAATTTTATGAACTCTTTTTGTGCTCACTTGATAACCTTGTTAAGGTCTATGACAAACATACAAGGTTCCCTTTGCAGATAACAGAGCAATTGTACATTCTTCTGAATTTTTTAAATAATTGACTTCAACAGAAGCGACAGAGATAGTGTAGGGTTTATTCAAAATTAGGTTTATTGTAACCTAAAATATATGTCTACTATAAATACCTGTTGCATTATGTTGGCGTTTACTGGATGCCTCTTTGAGCTCCCCAACTTTGTTAAACAGCAAATATAGTATGGTACAATCCACTTCTACCCCAAATACAGTATACCAACAGAGGACTTAAAAAGCATGGATATCTACATAAAGTGTGCAGAAAATAACAAAAGTTATACTAATGTGCAACATGATATGTTTTAAGTCTTTAGTGCTTACAGATTTGTGCATTTCGGGTCTGCTGCTGTAGGAGACTACTCCCTTATCCTCCTTCTCCCATTTTCTGGGAGTGTTGCCAGCTCCTACTTAGCAGAGTTACATTTCAAAGTTTAGGAGGATGCATTCAGCGATTTGGCAAAGTTCCCCGAAAATCTGGGCAAGGTTTCAAGTGGTTCTGCCTGATAATCTGACCTTTGCTAATTAATTGTTGGAAGTAGACTTGTGCATTTGGATTCTACAAATTTACCAAATTTTGGTAAATTCAGCAATTTGAATGAAGCCCCAAAAACAAAGCTAGACCCACACAAATCGGACAATACCGAAGCAAAAAGCTTAGCATTTTTGTCCGAAAGTCGTTGGTTCTCATTCACTCAAACATTCTCTCACACGCTCTTAAACTTTTGTTCTTGTTTACTCTATCTCTCACTCTCTCTAACTCCTCCATTCAGGGGAGAGGATATCACCAAAAGCACTGTCATTTTGACCTAACTTGTACTGAGGGCAATATGGCAGAGCTTCCAGTTACATTTCTCAACCCGATCCTTCAATCGGGTGAAAGGACATTACCAAAAGCACTGTCGGTTTGCAGTTTGCAGATCACACAGCTGTTTTATCCTGCCCCCCACATTACCTCATATCCCTGTCTTCACTGCAGCTTGCCTCCTGTGAGTGAGTAGTTCTGCTTCCACTGCCCTACTACCACAGGGTCACATTACTTGCTTTTCTGTTATACTTTCAGCATCCACCTTAGTTGCCTCTGGTTGGGATATCGACATTCATTGCAGCCCACAGTATTATAAAATAAGTTGAACTAAAGAATATAGTTTTTAATCAAATGTCCATCCAGTTGAAATTAAACTATAAAACCCAAATTTCTGAGACAATTAACACCCTGGCTGGTTATCATGCTGCCTATGGTAAACAATAGAATGGCTCAGGCTTAATCACTGGACTCACAGACAAATGTTTACATTTTTTAATATTTGGTTCAGTGTCGTTTCTCTTTTAGAAGGTTACATTCTGTGACATTTTGCTATTCTGCAATCAAATTAGATTGGTGTTTTTCCCCTCAGTTTGATATTAATGTCTAAAATCATCTGTTACAAATTCTACACTTCAATTAACCATAATGAACACAGCATGTACAATAACAGCTTAATACTTTATTTATTTTGTATTTTTTTAAGTTTCACATAATGAGCTGTGGAGAGCCATTTGAGCTTTAAACAATATAATCTATATTTCTTAGAATAGCCTTCGTCCTTAGAATAGTACGCATAATGATCTAAAATAAATGGCACTTAGTCATTGGTTTTGACAATTTCACTGACCAGAATACCCATTCATTTGGAAGTTGACCTTTTCAGATTTGTATGCAGCTGAAATGTAATAACATGATATGAGACTGTATCACATGGTTAAAAGTAAGGTAGTTTTATGACAGTGAACATGAGCTCTCAAGACAGGAATTTAATAAAACTATAAAATGAAGTCCCACCAGGAGCGAATCCAGATCCTGGCCTCGGGAGGGGCACTCACACTTGCAGGCACACCCAGATCCACAAAGGTCCAAACACTTACACTAAAACACACACAGATCCTCAACAGTAATACACACTCATGTACAACACTCACAATACCAAACACATTGAGAAACTTACACAACTAGACATTTAGCACGGCGAAAAAAATATGCCGTTTCAATCTGCCCCCCCTGACAATGCATTGTCCCAGATTGAGGCTGCCTGGGACCCGGGACTTAAAGTCCCATTGCAGTACTGTCCCGGCCAATCCAGGACATGTGGTCAACCTACCTGGGAGGCACCTTCTTAGGATTGGCAGCCTTGATGGTGCCGGAGAAACAGGGAGATATCACGTGGCTCTTCCAAGACGGCTGAGCCTTGCAGCCCACTCACGTTGATCAGGCCTCAGCGGAAGGTCGCACTAAGGTGTGTGAAGAGGCAGGAAGCAGGTGTGCTGCCTGCCGAAGAGGACAGCATGGAAGCACAAACACAGCTCGGCAGGAGAAGGCACGAGGGCGGGCCAGTTGTTGGATCGGGAAGCGACTCAGGGGACAGACTTCTCCTTCACCTAAGGAAGCATCAGATAAGGAGGAAGAAAAGGAGAGGGAAAAATATAGGTACAGGAAGGATACCAAAGACCTTTGGGAGTTGGATATTCTCAATTCTAGCGAGTGTGATAGGGAAGAAAAGCCATGAGAAGTGTTCAGTTGTTTTCACCCATCAGGACTTGCTGCGATGATGTCCTAAGGTGAACGTCCTCCAAAATCTCAGGGATTTCACTGATGTCTTCCAGCTTTTGTAAAAATGAAATATAATGCAAATTTCATAATCCCTATTCTTCTCTTTTTTGTGCTAGTGATTTACATTTAATTTTGTCATAAAGACATAAAGGTTGTGAACATGAGGATATTTTTAGAAATACCTTCATTAAGCTTCATGTATCTTAGTAAAAACTACTAAAACAAGCACAGCTTCTCGAAGTACTTGCAGTTTATTAAAATCCAGATGCTATCATAAATGAAGCCAAACTCCTACTGTGGGTTAAATAAGACACCTGCACTTTATTGTTCAAAGGTAAGTAGATATGATGGATTGAAAGAAAATTATAGCAGTATCATATGATTATATGAACACTGTATAAAAAGGCAAACAGCTGTCAACTAGAGGAAAATTGATCTGATTGGTAGATATTATGCATTTTCAATACACTTAAGTAATTGAATAGAGAAAAATAATCATGATTAATAGACGATCCTCATTGCATTATATATATATTAATATATGTGTAATAATATAATATGTGTATTAATATTTACTGTATTTGCTCGATTATAAGACGACCCCCAAAATTTTAATATTAATTTAGGAAAAAAAGAAAAAGCCTGAATATAAGACTACCCTACAGAAAAAATATTTTACTTGTAAATATTAATTCACATGTAAACTATCTTTTCATATTTAATAAAAAACTATGATTGAGAAAAATGCATTTCTTGTTTTTATTTCCTTTTATTTGCCAACCTGCCCCTAGAGTTGCCACTCTGCCCCAGATATGCCTTATACCCCCTATATGCCACTCTGCCCGCAAGATATGACTTATACCCCCTATATTCCACTCTGCCTCCCTGATATGCCTTATACCCCCTATATTCCACTCTGCCCCCTGCTATGCCTTATACCCCCCTATTTGCCAATCTGCCTCCCTGATATGCCTTATACCTCCTACATGCCACTCTGCCCCCCCAGACTTACCAATGCATCCCCAGACTTGTCCCCCCGTGCTTCAGAATCCCTGGTGTCTAGTAGGGGCAGCCGGTGGGAGTCTACGTGATGCTCCCACCGTTGTCTGGGCGTATCGAGCAGACGTTCAGAGAGGAGGATCCAGGTCCCTTACAGCGCTGAGGGGAATCCTCCTCTCTGGCAGCCGGTGAGCAATGCACGCTGACAACTTCCGCAGCTAATCAGAACTTCTGCTGGGGCTTCTATGGTGGAGCACCGGAAGGTCATGTCATGCTGGTACTCCGTCATAGAAGCCCCGGCAAAAGTGCCAAGCAGCAGGTTGTGTGGGCACATCGCGCACACGTCCACCCACTGCCAGAGAGGAGGATCCAGGTCCCCTGCCTAGCATAGTATAAAGAAAATCTTTACCAATGTTCAAATGTAGGAGTTCTACATCAAAACTAAACTAGTAATAGACTAGAATAGTAGACAAGGTCAGAACAAAAGAGGTGAACCAGCAACTAATGGAAAACAATAAAACTTGATTTTTATTATATCATGTTAAATTAAATATGAAGAAATAATCCCAAATATAAAAGTATTTTTTAGTTGTCTAATATGGGACAGGGACTTATAAAACCCACAATTGCTCTTATTTTTCAACGGTGCTGCAGTCAATGTGATGTGGGTTGTGTTCTCAGAGAGTGTCAAGTGTACCACCACCCCTTCTGATGGGATGCTCTTCCATTTACAATACCTACCCCCGTTCTCATTAATGTAAAACTTCCTTACATTACTGTAGTTGCCAGTAATATAATATTTGCTCAAACTCGTGTGAATTAATATTTACAAGTAAAATATTTTTTCTGTAGGGTAGTCTTATATTCAGGTTTTTTCTTTTTTTCCTAAATTAATATTAAAATTTGGGGGGGTTGTCTTATAATCGAGCAAATACAGTAAATATTAATACACATATATTAATTCACATATATAGACTTAAGCTCCAACTTAAGCTCATTTGACCTTTAGTAAATAAAGTTAAAACAAATCAGAACTTGGATAATAAATGACTGGGACATCCAAGACAACATACCATTGCGTGCATGGATTGGATAGAGACAGTGTCAGTCGAGCTTCCAGAAACATAAGAGCTAAAGGGAAATGTGGTTTATTGAACTATTAGTGTGCAATGAAAAATCCGATTGTTATGTAACTTTAAAATGGAAATAGATTAATCATATGAAGCAATGGTTATAGATATGATAATCCATTTGATAAAAAACCAATGGAGAATAAAACCTATTACCTGTAAGTACACTATTTTTTAAGGAGAATTCAGTTAAAACAATATATCCTGGAACCATTCGGCCCATCCAGTCTGCCTAACCGCTGAATACTTGTATAAACATGTATGTGTAAATGTTGGTATGTGAGCATGGATGTGCAAGTGTCTGTGCATGAGCATTGATGTGCAAGTGTGCATGAGCATGTATGTGCAAGTGTGTGAGCATGGATGTGTATGTGTGAGTATGGATTTGTATGCATGAGTGCACATGGATATATATGTGTAAGTGTGTGTGAGCATGGATGTGTATATGTGTGTGTGAGCAGGGGCGTGCTGGGCCGGGGGGCAGGGGGGCAATTGCCCCCCAGGCCGGCCGAAATCTAATCTAAACGGCCGCTGGGTGCTGATGCCGCCGGCCAGCGCTACTATAATTTTTTTTTTTTTTATTTAATATGGCAAGCCGAATCGGCTTGGCATATTAAATAAAAAAAAAAAAGTATTAAAGTAGTTTCGGCCGGCGGCATCAGCACGTATCTGCCGTTTTGATCAGTTTTCCAGCAATCTGATGGCCGCATAGTGATGGGAGCAGCGTGAGGGGTGAAAGCTCTGCCCCCTCGCACTCAGACTGCTGGAGCACCGGATGTCGTGTCACTGGCATCCTGTTCACGTAGAAAACAGTCTGCTGCTATCAGAGGACGGAGGCCTAGACGACCCCCCCCTTATAGAAGATGTAGCAGAAGTAGAAGGTTAGTAAACCAATTTATTTTTTTACAAACTATATATTTTTTTGTATTTGTTAAAAACAAAAAAAATAGGTGTGTATGTAAGTGTGTCCGTGGGGGACAAACAACATAGTTCAGCTCCCCTGTGTCACCTCTGTCACCAATCAGCCCCTCTCAGTGTCACCTCTGTCCCCAATCAGCCCCTCCCAGTGTCACCTCTGTCCCCTTTCAGCCCCCATGTCATTGCTGTCCCCATTCACCTCCCCAGTGCCACCTGTCCCCAATCAGCTCCTTCCAGTGTCACCTCTGTCCCCAATCAGCCCCTTCCAGTGTCACCTCTGTCCCCAATCAGCCCCTTCCAGTGTCACCTCTGTCCCCAATCAGCCCCTTCCAGTGTCACCTCTGTCCCCTTTCGGCCCCAATGTCATTGCTGTCCCCATTCACCTCCCCAGTGTCACCTCTGTCCCCAATCAGCCCCTCCCAGTGTCACCTCTGTCCCCTTTCAGCCCCAATGTCATTGCTGTCCCCATTCAGCTCCCCAGTGTCACCTCTGTCCCCAATCAGTCCCTCCCAGTGTCACCTCTGTCCCCCTTCAGCCCCCGTGTCATTGCTGTCCCCATTCAGCTCTTCAGTGTCAGCCCTCTCCCCAATCAGCCCACTTTAGGGTATGATCCTGGTAGGGTACTAATATTAGCCTTTACAATTTCCCTGCTGCTGTGTACTATACTTCCAATAATCCTCAGCCAGTATCATGGGGGACATTTAACTGGCTGAGCATCAGGGGGACATTAGGTTTTGATTTTTTTTTACCATCCTTTGTTGCTATTACATTTACTTATGTAAACCACATTTGAATCATCTTTGTATTTTTATAATACCCACACTTACTCATACTCACTAACACACACTCCATCTCACTCCACTTACACATCCATGCTCATACAGACACACCCATGCTCTCACACACAAAGTACACATTCATAATCACACACACAAGTTCACATCCAGGCTCACACACATGACCCTGATATGTTCCCGTCTATTTTGTACTGGTATGAGGAAACAGAAAGATTAAGTAGTTACGCCACTGGGCATATGATTGACAAATGGGTCAATTGTTTTTTATCTTCTCTGATGTATCATTCTAGCAATAGTAATAACATAACTTTTATCGAGCTCACTAAGGCTTGGAAAACCCAGCCTTAATTCGCAAATCAGCAAGAAGTTTCGATTACATCTAAAATCATTCATACTAAAATCATAATAATAAGATAAAAACAATTGTTAGTAGCTAAAAAGACCTGAGAAGTAGCACAGCTGCCCTCTGCAGGAATTGTCATTGCTCCACATTTGTAATCCAAGAGTGAATGCCCCAATAAAGAAGTTCAAAAACACAATATTATCATACTGTATACTGACATGCATAGTGTTTATCACATAAGCCATAAAGTATATCACAGAAAACGAATATGTACTATTCTAGAACAAAGCAACAATCAAAACTTTAGAAAGCATACACGTCAAACATGGAAATAATTTTCAAATGTACAAAATGATCTAACAAAAATGTATTGGGGACACTCCCTGTAAACCAATGTAAAATTGCATTAAAAAAGCTAAGAACTATCAACCTTTTTTCCAAGACACACTCACATTTTAGACATTGCTGTCAGGCAGTGTGTGGGATGTATAAATTTACAGGAGGGTATTGGTCACTCAATTAATAACCATCCCACATGCTGGGGCATCATCCCGTAACATGTTGGTCAGCAACACGTGAAATGTATATGTCCTAGAGTAAAACCCGATTTCTGCCAATGGGAGAATATAGATCATTTTTTTGCAATATAGTACATTTCTCTACTTGTCTTTTGCATGCAAGGGGCTTAACAGCTAAATGTGAGGTCTTGATTCTAATAATCAAAATCAATTAGTAACACCTCAAATGATATACAGAAAAGTATAAAACCCAGCTTCAGACAACACTATCAAACTATTATCATTCTTATTTATGATTTCCAATGACTCGGCAATAATACACCTCAAAACATTGGGATTAATAAAAGATGTGCACCTTGCCCACTCTACACTTTATTTTAACTATTGTCCCATTCTCCCTCCATATTGTCTGCTGGCAGTCTCCTCCAGTTTCTCCTCTGCCTTGTACTCTAGTGCTCTAGAATAGAGAAATGAGATTAGACATTTTCTTTTTTTTTTTAATCCCCCATTCAATCATCTACCTATTGTCTATTAAATGAACTGGTATCTTTTTTTAAACATAATACTCTTGGTTCTGAAAAAAAACCTCTTTAATCAATGATCTAGATGCAGGTTGAAGGGACGTAATAGGTAATTATTTGATTTGGCTGAATAAAATCATCTCGTTTTTCATTTTGTTGGTCTATGATACTCTCTCAGCTAGTTCATGTAATTAGGTTATAATGCGGCTGAGACATTCACATTGTAGCATGTTGGAAGGTATCCTGGGATGGTGTTCCTTTTGTGACTGTGTCATTTTACAGCTCTGCATTATTCATACCATTAAATGTCAGATAGTTAAATTAATTCTAGCAGTCAGATGGTATTCTGTGGGGGAAGGATATTTTGGCAAGTGAAAATGATTTATCTTATCCTGAAAAATGAGGGTGAAAGGTTCTGGCTGCAACACTGTCACTAAGGGACATTATGGATAGATATTCTAATTTGATTTTCACAGATTTTATTTTTTAATCCGGTTCCACATAGCAATAATAAAATTGGCTGTTTTCTTATTTTGATGTATTCTGATGTATAATTTACTAACAATCATGAAAAAATGAGTATTAAATTGAGTATGGCCACTGGTTTATTGACGAACAGTACTTAAAAGATGATGTTCATCGTTGATTAACCTATTTAAAAAATCAATCTGTCATTTTATGGTTTCCCCCGCAGGGTTAATCACCATACCTTCAGGAGAAGTGCCGCTTCTCTGGTTTTCCAGGTTGCGGGAGCGGGGTCCTGACATGTTCCATTCCCCCGACCATTTCCCCTTAGATGGGGGGTGTCCTGTGACGACAGCAGGTAGTCCTGGCCACGTCCTGCAAGGGTAGGATCTGGGTAGCCGGAGCCCAAAAGTTCCCAGGTATGTTAATCGCATTAAATAACAGAAACATTCAGTATTTGTGTAGGCTTCAGTTAAAGTCTCCTAAACTCTGTGTGGGACAGATGGACTCCTTTCCTCTAGGCAGTTGTCTGCTACAGTCTTAGGTCTGCACATGGGTGTCCACAGAAATTTTTCCTAAGGGGACAAACTATTAACCCTGTCAAGGGATGGGGCACAGGCAAGATAAGGTGGAGCATTGATGGGGCTTATATGCCCCACCCATTCCAATGGGGAATGGAATCATCAGAATCATTGATCCTCACAGTTGATGCTGTAAGAACAGGGCCGGCCCAAGACATAATGCCACCTGGGGCGAAGTTTAAAATGCCACCCCCCCCACCCATTATCTACCCTTCCGCTGCCTTCGGCTCTCTTCCGCTTAAAAAAGAAAAAAAAAAAGTGCCGCCTGGAGCAATCGCTCCACTCTGCTCCATGGTAGAGCCGGCCCTGCGTAAGAGCCTTATCTTTGCATTACACAGACAGGTTTTATTTATTTTTCCTGCCCAGACTAACCTTGTGCGGGAATCCAGCACTGCTCCGCGGTGGTCTCCTGGAGAGGGACATGCATGGTGATGCAGTGCATCTGCGCAACAACATCATGTCTTGCACGAGCAGTTGCTACTCTCTGATATTCGGCCGAATTTCTAAATTGAGGCAAAAGAGCTTAAAAGAGATTTATCTCCATTGTGCATGTTATCCGGAAACCACACATGTTCCGAAGTTTTTTCTTTTTTTTTTTATAAATGGGTGGAATTTAAGTCAGAACATTTCCAGGGGGGGCACACGCCCCCCCCCCCGCATATGTCCATGGCTCTGCACTTGGATGCTATCTGCCTACAAGGCTCAAAACAGGTTGTTAGACAAGGACATGCAGACAAGAGGTGTCTGGAACAGGCATAAGCAGACAAAAAGTGTCTAGAACAGGATTGACTGGCAGATGATAGGAGTAAATGGCAGAGGTCAGTGGCTGGACCAAATACCCAAGTGTTTTGCAGTGCTGTATTACGTGGCCTCAGGCTTTACTCTGGGCTCAGGGACTCAGCCTCTCAAAAATGCTATATTACTAACAATCCCTCCTTTTTTTCTGAAATGAGTGGCTCTTCTAGCTGAGGCTAATTCATGGACATAATTTAAACATACTGCTACATTATGCAGTAATATTACTGTTGAGTGTAAATGAGTTCCTGCATTGAAAGAATACCTTGTATCATTATACATACTCTCGTGCAGATATAATAAACTCATACCCTAAATTGTTGGACATAAAGAACGGATACCACCAGGAGTTATTTGTAATGGTAAATTGACTTACCTAAATATTCAAATATATTATGCAAAGCAGTATTGTCATTTTATATGTGAACAGTCTTGATAACAACATTAATCATCTGTGTTTTAATCATAATTTTTCATGTTAAGAAATAGATCCCTAGGCAACTAAAATATTCCCTTGATTACACAAATTGATGAGACCCAAGTTGCTGCAGTATTACTTGTGGACATAACATGGCTACAAAATGATTTCATGTTGCTCAATTGGATGATGATGGCTGTGTGACATTCTTGTATTTCTATCCCACATACAAACAAACTAGGGTGACAGCATTTGGCTATTTCAATATACATTGCTGAGCAATACATGTAACGTGCTGCCCTGCTGTATGTGTAAACTCACAGAACATCTTGTTACAGTTATACATTGCACACAACGCAGGGCAGGAGAACATATGAAATGGACATGTGTCCTTGAAAAATGGCTGAATGTGGTCACCTTCACGCAAACAAACCTGACAACTCATAACTCAGTAAGTCAGATAGATGTCATGTCAAGGTGTTTATGCCTTAAGCACTGTTGAATTATACAGTTTCTTAAAACAGATCAATGTTTCTCAGATTTGGTTTGAAATATGTATTTCAATCATTTAGCAACCAGGGACCTTTACAAGCTGACTGCTGTTATTACCGTATTTGCTCGATTATAAGACGACCCTGATTATAAGACGACCCCCCAAATCTTAATATTAATTTAGGAAAAAAAGAAAAAGCCTGAATATAAGACGACCCTATAGGAAAAAAGTTTTACCAGTAAATTTTAATTCATTTAAACACTTTTTTTAATAAAAGCTATGCTTGAGAAAAATATTTTGGTTTTATTTCCTTCTATTTTCCAACCTGCCTCCTAGTTATGCACATCTGCCCCAGAAGTGCCTTATACCCCCTATATGCCACTGTGCCCCATGATATGCCTTTTAACCCTCTAAATGCCACAGTGCCCCATAATATGCCTTTTAACCCTATATGCCACTGTGCCCCATGATATGCCTTTTAACCCTATATGCCACTCTGGCACTTAGAGGATTAAAAGGCATATTATGGCATATAGGGAGGTTTAAGGCATTTCAGGAGGCAGAGTGGCATTAAAGGGGTTAAAAAGCATTTCACAGAGCACTCTGCCTCCAGAAATGCCTTACACCCCCCATTTAACACTCCCCCTCCCTCTTCCAAACTTACCGGTGCTTCTGAGTTGGGGGGGCGCATAACACAGGAGGATCCAGGTCCCCTGCATCTGAGCCCCCGGTGCTTAGTCCGGGCAGCATGTAGAGCTCCACGCGATATAATCGCGTAGAGCTCTACACGATACAATCGCGTAGAGCTCTACACGCTGCCCGGACTAAGCACCGGGGACTCAGAAGCACCGGTAAGTTGGAGGGGGCATAACACAGGAGGATGCAGGTCCCCTGCATCCTCCTGTGTTATGCCCCCCCCCCCTCCAACTTACCGGTGCTTCTGAGTCCCCAGTGCTTAGTCCGGGCAGCGTGTAGAGCTCTACGCGATTGTATCGTGTAGAGCTCTACGCGATTATATCGCGTGGAGCTCTACATGCAGCCCGGACTAAGCACCGGGGACTCAGATGCACCGGTAAGTTGGGTCGGGGGTTAACACAGGAGGATCCAGGTCCCCTGCATCTGGGTCCCCAGTGCTTAGTCCGGGAAGCGTGTAGAGCTCTACGCGATTGTATCGTGTAGAGCTCTACACGCAGCCCGGACTAAGCACCGGGAACTCAGAAGCACCGGTAAGTTGGGGGGGGGGGGGTTAACACAGGAGGATCCAGGTCCTCTGCATCGCTGCGGGGGATCTGGATCTTAGTCTCATAATCAGACCTATTTGAGGTCTGATTATAAGACGACCCTGATTATAAGACGAGGGGTATTTTTCAGAGCATTTGCTCTGGAAAAACCTCGTCTTATAATCGAGCAAATACGGTAGTTAAGTATTTATATGGTAACTCAATTACTGCCTTCAGACTTAAGGCCCAGCAGGCATTTCATTAACAGTTCAATATGCAGGTCATTAGCTTCAGCAATGGGTTGATCTGACCTATGATGTGACTGTTTTACTTCCCTAAATTGGAAATTATGGTTTGTGACAGTATTCATTTCAGTAGAGGATAGAGAAGCTGCACAGGCTAATAGACTAGGTATTAGAGCGGCTCAAAGGCTTTCCTACCAAGTCTGATATAGGAAGACAGTGAAGAAAATATATGGCTTACTTTGATAACAAATGGACAAAGTAAAATTTGAAGACGTTAACATGATTTAAAATTCAGTATGCACATTTTCCTTGGATGTTATCTGTTGGAGGAATATACATTTTAATAGATAAGGTAGCACCGTAGAAAAGAGCAGAATAAAAAACTACCAATCACATTTAACTTGGCCATATAAAAAATTGATAATAACATGATAATAAGAGATGCTATTTTGGAGTATCTCAATGAAAATAAGTGTATGACTCCATATCAGCATGGGTTTACAAGGGATCGGTCCTGTCAAACTAACCTGATCAGCTTTTATGAGGAGGTGAGCTCAAGACTGGATCGGGGTGAATCGCTGGATGTCGTATATCTTGATTTTTCCAAAGCGTTTGATACAGTGCCACATAAAAGGCTGGTACATAAAATGAGAATGCTTGGGCTGGGGGAGAATGTGTGTATGTGGGTAAGTAACTGGCTCAGTGATAGGAAACAGAGGGTGGTTATTAATGGTACATACTCTGAGTGGGTTACTGTTGCTAGTGGGGTACCACAGGGGTCAGTTTTGGGTCCTATTCTTTTTAATATATTTATTAATGACCTTGTAGAGGGATTGTATAGTAAAGTATCAATCTTTGCAGACGATACTAAGCTCTGTAACGTGGTTAACACAATAGAGGACAGTGCACGATTACAAATGGATCTGCATAGGTTGGAGGCTTGGGCTGGGATGTGGCAGATGAGGTTCAACACAGATAAATGTAAGGTACAAGTCACTAGTCAGACCACACATGGAATACTGTGTACAGTACTGGGCACCAGTGTACAAGAAAGATATAGTGGAGCTGGAGAGGGTTCAAAGACGGGCAACCAGAGTAATAAGGGGAATGGGAGGACTACAATACCCAGAAAGATTATCAGAATTAGGGTTATTTAGTTTAGAAAAAAGATGGCTTAGGGGGGACTTAATAACTATGTATAAATATATAAGGGGACTATGAGACTAAGATCCAGATCCCCCGCAGCGATGCAGGGGACCTGGATCCTCCTGTGTTATGCACCCCCGCCCTCCCTCAACTTACTGGTGCATCCGAGTCCCCGGTGCTTAGTCTAGGCAGCGTGTAGATCTCTACACGAATCGCGTAGAGCTCTACACGAATCGCGTAGAGCTCTACACGCTGCCTGGACTAAGCCTCCAGAAATGCCTTTTAACCCTCTATACGCCACTCTGCCTCCTGAAATGCCTTATACCTCCCTATATGCCACTCTGCCCCATAATATGCCTTTTAACCCCCTAAATGCCAAAGTGGCATATAGGGGTATAAGGCAATTCTGGAGGCAGAGTGGCACATATGGGGTCAAAAAGCATATCATGGGGCACAGTGGCATATAGAGGGTTAAAAGGCGTATCATGGGGCACAGCGGCATTTAGAGGGTTAAAAGGCATATCATGGGGCACAGTGGCATATAGGGGGTATAAGGCATTTCTGGGGCAGAGTGGCAAGCCTGGGGGCAGATGTGCATAACTGGGGGCAGGTTGCAAAAAAAGGAAATAAAAACAAAATATTTTTCTCAATCATAGCTTTTATTAACAAACAATTGTTCACATAGTTTACATGAACTAACATTTACTGGTAAAACTTTTTTCCTATAGGGTCGTCTTATATTCAGGCTTTTTCTTTTTTTCCTAAATTAATATTCAGATTTTGGGGGATCGTCTTATAATCAGGGTCGTCTTATAATCGAGCAAATACGGTAATAGGGACAGAACGTTGATCCAGGGATTTATTCTGATTGCCATATTTGGAGTCGGGAAGGAATTTTCCCCCTGGTATGGGGCAATTGGCATCTGCTTCATAAGGGTTTATTTGCCTTCCTCTGGATCAACACAGTAGGGACACAATATGTATATAGGTTGAACTTGATGAACTTTGGTCTTTTTTCAACCTTATAAACTATGTTACTATGTTAGTATGAAGAGACGTTACCACGTTCAAAAAATAGCTCAAACACAGCATTTTAGTAACTGCACCCCACATCACAGCCATGGTGCTGGGGCTCTTATCCGAGAATTTGCAAGAATTTTGTTCCTCATAGAAATCGTATGAATCACGTCCTGCCATTTCCACTGCAGAGGTACCATGCACAGAAATGTGGGAATCATACCTCATTGGTCCCTCCATAGGTTGTGCAAGGGTTGACATGCAAATCTCTCATAAACTTTATAAGTGTAATATATGTAAAAGAAAATGGTGATCATGAGTATCATGTTACTAGATGTGTCCATAACTATACCTTTTATTACCTGCATTACAGAGACTCCTGGGAGAAGAAAGTCCAATGAGCATACCTAGGCAATTGCTGGGTTTGATTTGGAATCAGTGGTTAAAAAGCAGTGTTGTATGATCCAGCTGGTGGCCAGATGGGGAAATGCATTTTAAAATAGCTGATATCACCTTAAGAGAAACTTAAAGGGAAATACCTCCAATCCTTTTGCCAACACCCTTGTGTTCATCCATGATCAGTTCAATCATAAGCCTTTGGAACTAGGGGCATACCTAGAGCGTTTGGAAACTGGGGCAGATCTAATAATTGACAATGGAGATGATACAGGAGAGAAGCAGACGAAGAAAGACGAATAAAGAAAAGGAAGCGGCAACAGAAGAAGTGAATCTGCATGAAAGAAGACAGGGAAGGGACAGGGAAGCAGTTACTGGAGAGGTAGGGAGACACACAGAAAGAGGGAGAGAGAGAGAGAATTTCCAGGAGACTTGGGACCAGTGTGCCAACCTACTGAGGAGTGGCACACAAGGCAGACTGCTCCCTCAAGTACATAACTGATATACAGTATAAAGAAATACACTTGTTACAAGTCTGTTTGCAGTTTCAATTAAATCCCCCACTTGATTGATTTATTGTTTTATCCACATAATATAGAAAGAGAGGAGTGCTAACTACCTCAAAAAAGTATGAGTTTTGGATAACGGATTACTATAATAATAACTGGGAAACCAAAAATCCTAATTCTTAAAGGACCCGGACACATTTTTTTCTAAAATCCATTTCAAAGTCCTTTTTACATGGACTCCAATTTATTTTACTAGATACAAATCTGCGCATGTATTCTTGCATTATTGGAGTTAGAAAATGAGACTCTCTTTGGTTAACTCTGCCGAAAGTAGGAAGCCTACTTAAGTACACCTCCCGCACATGCTCAAGCACTCCTGAAGCTCATCATTGTTCAAATAAGATACATTTGATTGGCTGCTGCTGGTACACCCATTCATTGCATTAGGAGTGCTAGAGAACAGAAAGTGTACGTAAGTATGCTTCATGCTTTCGCTTCCCATTCTGGAGGACGACGAGGACGACAAGGACAAGGACAAGACAGACTTTTTTTTTCTGTAATTATGATTACTAAAAAATGCATGCACCGATTTGCATGCAGTAAAATCTATTGGAGTCCACCTAAATGGACTCCAGTATTCATTAAGAAATGGGTAATAGTCAGTCCCTTAACACAAATGCAGACTAGCATAAAATGTGACTGACTGAATAACGCAAGAAAGCTTAAAAAAACATTTTAGCTTCAACAGATAAAAGTGTGCAAGAGCACTTAACAGTACTACACAACTCACATTTTTTTTCACAAATACCAGCAGGAAGAGCACTGGGGAGTTTCTCTCTTATTAGCCAATTACCAGATTTCACCAAAAGCTAATCTTCCTGTGTGATATCTGACATCACACTCATCACTTCCTCTGTTATCACAAGCAGCCATGCATCTGATGGGGATCATTTTGTTTTTGACTTTTTCAGTTAAAAATGATATCGCAGAAACAACCAGCGGTAAGTCCAATAAAAATATTTGCTTAATTTGCTGACAGGTAGGGCATGCTGCCCAATTAATAGGATTAATAGGCTTTAACCACAAAAATGCTAGTATTTGGTAGGTTGAGCTAGCTTTTTAGTTACCTTTTACACACAACATTTTAAGTATTATTATTATTGATTTATATACCTTCATCATAGTCCTCAGAACTGTGCAATGTGTAAACAGGACATAACACATAGTGCATCCCAATGGCAATTTAGACTTACAGAAACAGAAGATGAGGGTGGGGTTTTATAGGATTTATTCACCAAAGAGGGAGCTAGCTAGTTTTCAACTCGCTGACCTTATTCTGCATTGTGAGGGGTGACTGCAGGCATGTTTCACAAGCAAAATAGCTGAGCTGGCCCTGCAGTATGCATAGTTCATCCAGTAAATGAACCCCAGGTATTCTTTTTGCTTTTTTATACATGCTTGAGTAGCAGAAAGGGTGAGGTTGTATGCAGATTTGTGTATTATGTGTGTGTATATATGTGTATAGAAATGATATATAGTATATCTCTAGATTGTAAACTTGCGAGCAGGGCTCTCTCCACCAAATGTATCGGTTTGTCTTAGTCTGTCAATTCTTGTCTTGTCATATCCCTTGAATTTATGTATTGTATTAAGCGCTGCGTAAACTGTTGGCGCTATATAAATAAAGGATGATGATAATAATAATAATATTATACATATTTATTTTAACAGAACTGGAGATGGTTATGCTACTTAAAACAATTGTTTGGTGGAGCTACACTGGTGTTCAATGTTTTTCAGAAGAAAAACTATCTCTAGGGGATCTTAAAAGGACAGTATAGTGCCCCTTGAACCACCATCATGGAAAAATGAATCCAACAAAGAAAAATAAAACGTAAAGCGCTTTCCTGACATAGAAGTGGTCCAACTGTTCTTAAACCAGTCAAGTAAAATTGTAATGATTGACTAGTGGTAAGATTACCAAACAGCAATGTTGTTTCATACTGAGACTGCCACAGTGTGCCATCCCTTGTTGAAGACTCTGTATTTCAGCTTTGGGTGAGGAAAGGGGATGCAAATCTCCATCCAGGAGTAACTGATTCACCTAATTCACCTTCACTGTCCTGGTTTTGAAAGCTGTCCACTGTTCAAGTTCAGTAAGCTCAACAAGCAGCACTTTAGGACCCATCATGCATGTTTTTTATTTTTATCATTTACTATCCTAGCCTCTGCTTAGTGGGTGGAGGGTTGACATTTTATAATATCAAACATTGGCTGTGGCCAGGCCAATATCATTTTTTCTCTGCATGCTCACTGCACTTGAGCATGTATGACTTGATATGGATTTTCACTAGTTTTCTTCACTGAAAACAGTGGATCCAGGTCGACAAAGGGCCACCACCCGTCCTTGAAGACGTCAGTGGACCCCTCCTTTAGGGGATCATAGACGATCCAGCCAAGGAGAGACACAAGGTTTGTGTCCACCACAGACCCCAGTAATTGTCCACCATGAGCGCCAACTCATGTCCACCTTTCCTTCATGGCTTCAATTGCACTTCCTATGAAACACCATGAAGCCCTTAATGTCCCCCTTTCCTACAAGGAATGTGCTGCACATCCTATGAAACATAGAATTTGATAGCAAATAAGTGCCATTCAAGTCATTTACTCAAACCATGTTTTTATGCACATGTGAAACTGCCACAGTGCAGCGCTCTGGGTGGGGAAGGTGGACTGGTCTTTTGGTTGCCACCTGCCCTTGAAGACTTCAGTGGTTCCCTCTTCAAGGGGGTCAACAAGATCTAGCATTCCTGCTTTCCTTTAGACTGAGGTGTGAAGGAATGGTTTATATATCCTTGTGGGGAAATGCTGCCTCAAAAGACTGGGGACATGGGAGTCCACTGTGACCTTATGAAGAAAAAGGGTCACCTCCACTTTCTTCACAGATGAATAAAACCTCAGACATGTGACTACATTTTTTAATCTATTTCCTATATATAAAGGACCTCAAAAATGTTTAAATATATCTTAAACAGTCTTAACTTACACATGTAAAAAGGCAATTACTTATTAAGAAAAAGTTCTGTGACAGTGTCCTATTTACAGATAAAGGTCTTGTAGTACATGTGGTTTCCTTTGAGGTAAGGGGTCTTCGAGAGAGAGAGAGAAAAAAAAAAAAGGTTTCACACATTGCTGGTATCAGTTTAACAATTTCAAAGGAGGTGTTGATGGTTCTAAAGTACAAAAGAAAAATCTTGCTGTACTGGAAAAACAGAATTAACTCATCAGTTTATGTTCTTTGGTATTGTATGTGTACAATGTAAACCATTTAAAATGTTATTTCCCATAAAGTGCATCGAACGTGTGAAATTGTCTTTTCAAATTATTTTGCCACAAAAATAGCATATATATAAAAAAGTGAAATTGAGGACAGGCAGGCAAATCAGTCTGATTTGTAAATGAAAATTCACTTAAATTTTCATTTACAAAGCATGTTGTGCTTATCAATCTGTGCCATTAATAATAAATTGATGAAACATAAATGTTCAGAGAGAAACTGTGTTTTTCTGTGTTAACATTCACTTCTACGAAAAGGGAAATATAAAATATATAAATCAGTGGTTCATGGTTACGCTTCAACTTTGATCTTAGCTACTGGAGTTGTAGTCAAAAAAAGAGCAACCCAAATCCTCCATTAAATGCCAAGATGCCAACTAGCAGTAATTAAAGTATCGGCGTATTACTGTGCATATGCACAAGTGTTGTCACACATAAATGTTTGACTTAATGTATTAACGTAGGCACAAATACTGAATATATACCTGAGCAGTGGTATACAACACAATTGTACATACACGGGGATACGCTGGCAGCATTCATTCCAGGGCACAGATTTAGCCAAATGGCCAAGTCATACACCAGCACAACACATATTTAGTAGAAAACATTCCCTATTTACTCTGTCCAGTATTGTCCAAAAACACATACACAGGAACCAAAATGCATAGAAAACCCAAAAGGTATCCTCCTCGTGAAAATGCTGCCTTAAAGTAAATTTGTATCCCCTGGTGGCTATAGGTGGCATTGCAAGTAAAGCACATAAATTGTAACAGCGTTTACTAATGGTTACTTATTTCATATAAATGTAAAAGCAGTAGCAACCCTCAACCAATAAATGTGGAAAATGGAGGGGGTGAATTAAAGTTAGTCCTATGTGTTAATAAATATGGCTTAATCTTTTTTTTTTTTGGCAATTTCTGAAGTTTTCAGGCTGGTGATTTTGAAGATCTCTACTCTCTAGTAGCACGAATGTGTTCAAAATCCATTAACTTATTAATAGATTAAACAATAAATAAATATGAACAAGGTTCCTGTATTGAAAAAGGACAGTTTGTCAGTTTGTGTTTTACTTAGGTTATCAGCTGATCGAAGGAATGCTGTACCAAACAATATTTGCAGATGATATACTGGTAGTATTTAAAGGGACACTCCAGCCAGCATATGCACTTTAATTTACACAGTGTCCCTCCAGCGCTGGCTCGGTAAGTGTGTAACAACAAGACCCCCATATGCATGGTGGTCTCTCAAACAACAGATGTGTTGGGGAGCAGCAGGTTGTACTGAAAGATAAGTAATATTCTTTCCAAGTACTTTAATCTGCATTCTTTGTTTAAAGTGCTGCTAGTTACAGATTGAAGATGGATCAAAGAAGCCCCTCTCGTCATTGAAGGAGTTATTTAGCTGTTAGGCAGCGTCAGAAACCTATTTAGAAACTGGCTATGCTGTGTAGTAGATGGGATTAGGCAGAGAGACCACCAGGGCTTTTATTTTTTGTTCTGAATTTAGTCGGCCGCTTCTTCACGCCACAAATTTGCACTTTATTGTCTTGTGGCTTAGCCTGCCTTTCCTCGCTATTATTTTAAGTGTAATAGCTTGTGTCCTAATTATTTTAAGAAGTTGCAGTGAGGTTATACACTTAAAGTAAGCTTATTTCCGTATTCAGTAAAAACCTAACCAATCTAACCAACATCCCTTTGGTTTGTTCTGTCTTTATTATCACATACATCGCTACTTATGAAAAGTCCATGAAAGTGGGTCACAGTGTGGAGAGTATTTTAACCATACCTCCTCTTCATGCCATTTTTGGTGGGACAGTCCCTGTTTTGAGGCACTATACTGCCGTACACCCCCACTGCCCTTATTTTGGGCAAAGTGGATATCATGGGCCGGATGGGCACATCCTCTGATCTCCCCTGACTGGCCTAGCAAACTGTGGCATTAACTGAGATCTTTGCTCTTGCATGTCTACCACACGGCACACTTCAAATGGATGTCACAACGTGACCGAATGGGTAAGGTCGGCGCATTAACATTATGGCACTGGGGATGGCGAGGCGGCCCTGGCACTTTTAAAGTTGGTGGCCGCCTGATGATGTAAGTAGCGTGTGGCCGGGTATAGTCAGCCAACAGAGCAGCAGATAAGGTGAGTATGGGGTGCTGTATGCATTTGCCCAATGTGCCAGATGGCCAGTCCAGGCCCTGGATTCATTTTGTTAACGTAACTTACAAACATTCCGCTCCTGCAAATCTTTCACTTTTGTCAGCTACATTTCTGAACGGCAGCGAAGTTGTGTTATCTCTCTGGTGCGTTTTGAAATGTGTGCTGTCAGATATGTACGTAATCACCAGTTCAGTTAACTTCATAGTATTGTGACATCCTGGCAAACAGCCACTTCTTACATAATTGTGCCAATGGTTCCAGTATCTGTGAAAAGATCTCTTTTAAGATTCCTCTCAGACTTAGAATATATATTTTTTTCTATATATGTCATGTCAAAATGAGCTTTTTTTACATAGCATTTTTAAATTTAATTCAAATTACAAATAGTGTATCGAGAAGACAGTAGACTCCATATCTTAGTGAGGGAGGGGAATGGAGTTATCCTACTGAGCATGCACTCTGTATGTTTATAACTGTGTGTGTGTGTGTATGTATGTATGTATATGTATGTGTATGTATATATATATATATATTATACATACATCCCTTACGAAAAAATTACTGCAGTTTTTCTGAAGTAATACTGCAGTTTTTTGGACATGAAAAAACTGCAATACTGCACTTTTACTGCAGTGTTACTGCATTTGTACTTCACTGTACTGCACTTTTAATGCACATTGGCTGCACTTTTTTTTTATATTGCAAACCTACAGTTGTAATTCAATGTACTGCAGCTTTATTGTACATATATGTACATATTATAGTAAAATTACTCTAGGGGGCTTCTGCCAACTCCCTATACCCTAAGGGATAAAATGAGTCTAGTAAGGCTCTGTGCTAGTTTAAAATTTAACTTTTCTCCTAAAATTTGGTAAATATTCTGTTCAAGTTCTAGGCTACAAGAGATCAACAGATAACCCTGGATATCCCAAGAACATCAGTACCAATGATCCAAATGTAAAGGCAGCAGCACGGGTGACGGTTTATGCTTATAATAACATGTCTAATGACTTGTTCTTGTTCAAAGTACTTGAGATAAAGAAAGCAATGATACAGGTAGGATATCTCCTCAACCCATCGTGTTTATTGATAAATCAATGGGAATATAGCAACTAATGCTTTAGTATTTAATCTTCTCTTATCACAGATTGTTAAAGGCATAAAGTACATGTTACAAACTAAGATAGGAAGAACAATCTGCACAAAGAGACAAACCACAAATCCAGATAAATGTGACTTCCAGAAGGAAAATCTTCTCAAAAAGGTTCTGTATGGCATGCTTCAAGTATTTCTCTTTCCCCATGTTAGGCAAGGCAGGTGTGTTTAGTCAATATCCATTTAGATACACTAATAGTTGCAGACAAAAAATATACAGTATATTGTAGTGAAGCGAGTGAGACGGACGATGTAACTTTTCAAGAGTTTGCTCCACCGAATATTAAAAATTTCAGTGTTGTAGAACAATTTACTATATATCAATTCTGGTGGGTTTTATGATATTTTGGAGAACTAAAATTATTGTGATGTGGCAAGGTGACAATGTCAGACCTGCATGTTGAGAAATTAAAACAGTCACTGACCACCAGAATTCTGTTGATCAGCCAGTGCTTTGTATGTCTCTGATGCTGCCTAAGTGTATGATATGCTTGTACATAACCTTCTTTCCTACGCTATATATACAGTATCTTTCACGATTTGTGCATGTGTCCTCTAGACAGAAAGCCGTTCCCTAAAGCTTGGCCGGATATAAATTTGGATAATTCTATTTTTACTTTCTATAGTTAAAATTGAAACAAGGTTTATAAAGTGTTATTTCAAACAATGTTTGTGCCTCTAGGTGTTGGACTGTTATTCTGAAGTCTGGAATATCACCTGGATACATGAAGTCACTGTCCTTGTTCTGAAATGCAAAGACATTCCAGTTGTGCCGCTCAAAAATGAAACCAAAGAATATCTCTTCTACTCGCCAGAAGCAATATGATTGTAAGAAGGGATTACAAACCGAGATATTCTAAACAGTCAGGTCTGTGATGATGATGATGATGATGATTTTATCAATAGTCAATAAACTATGTCTTGAACATAATTACGTTAAAACTATGGAACAAGACAATGTATTGCATTCAATTTAAAAAAATATATATATTTCAATGAATATATAATAATATATTCTTTATATTACATTTAATATCTTCAGCAACAAAGACAATCTTGGGGTGTCATTGAAGCCTTCGATCAATGCACAATTTCAAGAAGCTGATTCTCATTGATCTCATGGCAAGCTCAATTACCAAAGATTTGGAAAGGCTGGGATGAGCTTTGTGGTTAATAGGGTGACCACATTGACCAAATTTTTTTAGGATACATGAACATTTTCCTTGTTGTTGACCAGTACATTTAATGATTTGCTAATTTGAGTACTAAACAAATAGTAAGCATGTGAAAAAGTGGCATATAGGGAGGTATAAGGCATAAATGGGGGCCAGTGGCATATTGGAAGTTATAAGGCATATCAGGGGGCACAGTGGCATATAGGGGGTATAAGGCATATCGATATTAGGCATATCAGGGGGGCATAAGACATATCTGGGGTAAAAGGTATATCAGGGGGCTCAGTTGCATATAAGGAGTATAAGGCGTATCGGGGGCACAGTGTCATATCAGGGGGCACAGTGGAATCTCTGGCATATAGGAGGTATATCTGGGGGCAGAGTGGCAAGCTGGGGGTCAGATGTGCATAACTGGGGCAGTTTGGTAAATATAAACAAGGCTTTTTTCTCAGTTTTTATTAAATATGAAAAATGGTTAACATATGAATTAATATTTACTAATGACTTTGTATTAAAACCTAGTTTGAGAAACACTGTGTTTGGGTTCTTGTAGCTTTTATTATTATGTCTATTCTGACTCCGATTGTTGTGATAGCGATCTATCCCTTGTAAGACCTCTATGTCTGGCTTGAATAAGCAGATATAACCACTGCGGACAATCCTTGTCAGATAGCTGAACTCACCAATACCGGTTTTCATCCAAGAGCTGGTTTATTCTGTACAACAAACAACTGAATACAGCAGAATGATTGGATTTCAGTATAATGCGGTCAAAAGATGATGCTTTCCTAGCTTAGCATGCAGAATACATGTGTCCCTGTTACATGTGGCAGATACAAGCAGCCATGATACAGGAAGTGCCTCACTAGAGAGCAGGGGTGGGGTTTACATGCAAAGGAAATGTGTGATAAGTGCATTACCAAAAAGGGCCAGAAGATGGCAGCTAACTAACCATAGAGAAATCCATAGTAAATGGATTAAAGAATAAACTGTAATTCCCATCTACAATAATGAGAATACTAACTGTGTAAGAGCATAATGTCAATAAAATAAGAAGGTGAATAGAGAAATGCCATTGTGATAAAGAGATGAAAGTGTAAATTGTAAGTTTTATTTATTTTAAATAAAAAAAAAATGCATTTTTTTTATCCGAATAATCGAAAAAATAATCAGCCAACTAATCGATTATTAAAATAATCGTTAGTTGCAGCCCTAATACCATGAAATGGATCAGAAATACAGTGTAGACGTTGTAAATGGTTATTGTAGCTGCAAAGAGCATAT
This sequence comes from Sceloporus occidentalis, assembly GCA_023333645.1. Classification (NCBI taxonomy): domain Eukaryota; kingdom Metazoa; phylum Chordata; class Lepidosauria; order Squamata; family Phrynosomatidae; genus Sceloporus; species Sceloporus occidentalis. Next base: position 15,930,984 of record JALMGF010000015.1, on the reverse strand, counting down.
TTTGAAAGGAATATCTAAATAAGAGCACACAGGCTCTTTATCACTCCCGATCACGGGGAACTCTGATCTCTGACAGCCGGGGAAGGTCTGCGCGATGGTCGCAGACAACCCCCCGCTACTAACCGCACCTCCTCCCGGCTGCAGCAGAAGTTGTCTACGCGAATCGCGTAGAGCTCTACACGCTGCCCGGACCAAGCACCGGGGGCTCAGAGGTACCGGTAAGTGGGGGGGGGGGGACAGGAGGATCCACCCTTACGAAAAAATTACTGCAGTTTTTCTGAAGTAATACTGCTGGTTTTTGGACATGAAAAAACTGCAATACTGCACTTTTACTGCAGTAGTACTGCACATTTACTGCAGTTGTACTGCATATGTACTTCACTGTACTGCAGTTGTACTGCAGTTATTTTTGTACAGAAGTACAAATGCAATAAAGCTGCAGTACATTGAAGTTCAACTGTAGGTTTGCAATATAAAAAAAAAAGTGCAGTAAATGTGCAGTAAAACTGCAGTACAGTGAAGTACAAATGCGGTACAACTGCAGTAAATGTGAAGTAATACTGCACTAAAAGTGCAGTATTGCAGTTTTTTCATGTCCAAAAAACAGCAGTATTACTTCATAAAAACTGCAGTAATTTTTCATAAGGGCAGGTCCCCTGCATCGCTGCGGGGGATCTGTATCTTAGTCTCAATAGTCAGACCTAGTTCAGGTCTGATTATAAGACGAGGGGGAGTTTTCAGAGCATTTGCTCTGGAAAAAACCTTGTCTTATAATCGAGCAAATACGGTACTTATTCACTTACTAATTATATGATTCTGATTATCTAAAACATAGGAGTGGTTCAGGTGTTTCAATTAGAGATGTAGTTTTGAAAGGTTATTGTCGCCTGTAAACATGGGAGCGAAGCTTGGTCTGCTGGACTCCAAAGCAGGTTAGCCTCATATCTACTCCAGGACTGGTAGCTGCCTTGGATGTTGTTATGGGGCTAATAGTGTCTGAAAAGGTGTTACCGGGGAGGCGGATGTTGGATCGCTGGAGTCCAGGAGGTTTAAAAATATAATAATGAATTTTACTTTAAATTGCATCTCTTATTTCAGAAATGGCAAGGTGATGTTTTTTAGAGCACCAGTTTTTACCTACACGTTGATCTAGCCAATGAGTACATTAAATATTATATTGTAGAGGAAATAATTTAGTAAAGTGATGCTGCTGTAGCCTCAGACACAAATGGCAGATATGATGTGAGAAATGTTATTAAGGCTAGAAGCTTTGGAGCAATTGACTACTTACAGTGTGTCTCTAACAATATAAGGAGGAGGCAATAAAGAATCATTGGAGAGACAGAAAGAAGGAAATTGTAGTCACAGGAGCTGTTTACTAAACAAATGATAGATGTCTTTTTTCAGTCTCATGTACAATGTTACTATATTATACACCCGAACACACACCAAGACAGGATCTGTCACACCGACACCCAAACACACATCAGGACAGGCTCTGCCATACTGACACACCAAAAACACACATACCAGGACAGGCTCTGCCACACTGACACCCAAACACACACCAAGACAGGCTCTGCCACACCAACACCCAAACACACACACACACCAGGACAGGCTCTGCCACACCGACACCCAAACACACACACCAAGACAAGCTCTGTCACACTGACACCCAAACACACACACACCAGGCTCTGCCACAGTGACACCCAAACACACACCAGGACAGGCTCTGCCACACCGACATCCAAACACACACACCCACCAGGACAGGCTCTGCCACACCCACACCCACACACCCACCAGGACAGGCTCTTTCACACCGACACCCAAACACACACACACCAGGACAGGCTCTGTCACACCGACACCCAAACACACACCAAGACAGGCTCTGCCACACCGACACCCAAACACACACACCAGGACAGGCTCTGCCACACTGACACCCAAACACACACACACCAGGCTCTGCCACAGTGACACCCAAACACACACCAGGACAGGCTCTGCCACACCAACACCCAAACACACCCACCAGGACAGGCTCTGCCACACCAACACACACACACCCACCAGGACAGGCTCTTTCACACCGACACCCAAACACACACACACACACCAGGACAGACTCTGCCACACTGACACCCAAACACACACACACCAGGACAGGCTCTGCGGCGCTGAAGTATAAAAAATTTTATTTTCTACACTGCTTTGTCATTATCCGCCCTTTTTGTATGTTTGCCCTATTTTTGTATTGATGCCCTAGCCTGGCCCCCTTTAGTATTGATTGTGCCCCCCCCACAACCTTGTGTATTGCCCCCCTTTGTGCATTTATGCCCCCACACCCTTGTACATTGATTTATGCGATGCCCCAGCCAATCCCCTCCCTTGTGTATTGATGCCCCCATCCTTTTTGTATTGGCTAATGTGATGCCCAACCACCCTCTTGTCTACTGATGGCCCCACTGCCATGTATATTACCCCCAGCCATCCCCCTATTGATTTTGTAATGCCATAACCCAGCCACCCCCCTTTTGTATTTATTTTTTGTCCCAAGGAACCCCCCCCCTTTGAATATGGGTCCACTTTCCTATAACCCCCAACTATTTTTTTAATAAACAGCACCCATAAGAACCGTATAACTCACAGAAGATATACTTTGTCAAAAAAACAGTATTGCAGTGATACCTTTTTTATTGGATTAACATTTGTTAAATGTGTCTACTGGGCTAATACGGCTTAACCCCTAAAGACAAAGCCCGTACATGTACGGGCTCAAAATGCATTGTTTTAAATGGGTTTAGGGACCGCCCATTTTCCTTAAGGGGAGATAGATCGGTCTCGCCGATGTCCCGCGACGGTCGGTCGCGGGTGGGCGGCGCGCTCGCGACTATGTACACACGCCCTCTCCGAGTGACGTGTGTACTGCAAGCACACGGAGGGGCGTGCGTGTAGACGCGGCGCGCTCACGGCGGTCTCATTCGTCTATGCAAACCGCCCACGACGGCAAGACACTGTTGCGGGAGCTGCCGCGGCGTGCCGGCAGCACTTGCAGAGTAATAAGCGAGGTGCTGCTGCACGCTCGCAGCGCTCCAGAACTACTACATAGTGCGAGACCCGCGGGTTTAGCACTCGTTTTCAGGTACATGTGTTTTGCACCGACGCCATTATTTGGCGCCGGACGCTATGACGTCACTACATCTCCCATTGGCGCCCTGTCCATTTGTCCCCGCCCTTGTTCCTATTTAAACTCACTCCTGGCTTCTATCAGTGCCCGTTCAATGAGCTACTGTACGTACTCTGGGAGTTTATACTTGCTGCCTTGCCTTATTGTGTACCTGACCTCGGACTGTTTCCTGACTTCGCTCCCGTGCTGCCTGCCCCGACCTTGGATTGATTTTTGGATTTTGCTGCTGTGCTGCCTGCCTCGACCTAGGATTGTCTATGGATTTTGCTTCTGTGCTGCCTGACCCGACCTCGTCTGCCTCTGGCCCTATACGGTTCTTCCGCCTTGGACTGATATGCTCCGTACTTGCTCGTCTCTGCATAGTGGGTCCACTACTGGTGTTGTCTAGGTCCCGACATAACAGACAGGTAGAGATATATATATATATATAGTAGAGGTTGTATTATCACAAGATACTTATTCCATCTGTTATTTGAGAGATATATATCTATATATATATATCTCTATCTCTAATTACAGATCCTACTCATGCTCCATTACAGCTTTTTGACTTGTATGTATTCAATTTTAAGATAGCTATGTTGAACTAGAATTCCCATCATCCTTGCATGGATGCTAAGGGAGAGTTAAGTTAACCAGCACAATGGTGCTAGAAAGCCTATGGTTCTATTCACTGAATTGCATGATTGCAGTGGGCTGCATCTACCAAACTGTACACATTATGAAGGGACAACTTGTCATATTTCTCCTGCAAAACAGTTGAGTTGACCTTTCCAGCGATTTGAAAATGTAAGTAGCCCGACGTGGTTAAACAATGCGTTTAAATGTTTCAACCCACCCACATAGTCTTGTTTACGGTGTAACAAATGTGCAATTAATGACTTGTGTCCAAAGGCTATGAATCCCCCTAAGATACAGTACAACCTTTGGCTGATATCCTTCAAGAATTTGACTATGCTACCAGCTGTCACATAGATAACGTTGCAAATAACCAGGAAGAGGATTGGAAGGGTGCTAGATATCTGTACCATAAGTTGGCACAGACATGATGCACCAGGCATGGGTTCCCTTTCTGTCATATAAACAAAGTAAGCATGCAGAAAGTGGGGATTTTTTCTAAGGTGAAGGCATGATCTCTGCGCTAGCGAACTGTCTTCATTTAATCTTTACTTAGGTTTGTGTGCCAAAAAGCCATAACACTCTAAGGCATTGCCAAGCTGTCACAACAATCCTAAAATGTTCCAAGTGTAGTAACCTGCATAGGTTTTCCTGTCCTGGCTCTCGGAATGGAAAATGTAAAACAAACATGTCCTAACATGTAGGATAAAAATGTTCTGGTTATCCAAAATAAATAAATAGCAAACATTTATTTAAAAAAAAAAAAGTTTATTCCATACACAAGTAGTGCACTGAATTGTGAGTTCAATAATGCCAATAATCATGCAATTAATAGTAAATTAACAGTCTTATATTAATGCATGGCTACTTTGTGTAGTAATATGATGCTATCAAATCATTACATCTGTGGGAGCCACAGCACACATTACAATATACAAGGAAGGAAGGAAAAACAGCACAACTTATGGTTTTTGTTTTTTTTTTTAAAGCAGAATTACGCACATTTAAAAAATTGTCAGTTTACTATGTCATCTTTCAAATTGGGGCAAATTAATACCGGCTATTGGTAATTTGAGTCGAGTAATGTTATAAAGACACTTTGGTTGTGGTATCTTGAGGACGCATGATATACTAAATTTCATCTGTGAGGCTTGGATGTTCTTGGCTAAAGCATCCTCTTACAAAACTTGGAAAGCTACTTGGCTTTGCATCTTTCAGCACTGAACTGGTACCCGACAGACCATGCCTTTATGCATGAGGTAGGCAGTGATGCATTCTGACCGAGGCTGACTAGGCCTAGGGCAACAAGTCCAGCAGGCTGCTCCCCCTGGTGTGCTGTCATTTCATGGGCTAGTTAAAGGGAGATCACAACATCTCTTGTATATGACAAGAGGTTAGGTTATTACAAAATCGTTTGAGTTTTCTTGGAATAGATACTATAAGCTTGGTCAGATCCCTGCTCAGCTTTCCAAACCAGACTGACAAGCCCTTACAGCTGTCCTTGTAGCCACTAGCCAGGACCAAGAGATAGAAGGGGAGGAGATGTGTTAGTTGACCGACCTCCAGCACACTTTCTTCCCGACCAAACAGGGCTTGAAGACCCAGGTATGTTAAATAATAAGTATGTGACATTCCAGCCCTTATCACTGCTGTATAAATCCTGTCCATTAATTTTTGGGGGGTTTTTTCAATTAAATGAGTACATATAGTTAAATCCCCTTTTGAAGACAGAGTTGTAAGCAACATTTGACAAGACAAAGTCCTGCTTGACCTTTAACCATCTATAGGATTAGCATAAGAATATCACATACGATCCACAAATCTAAATCACTGGGATTCCAGAACAAGTGTGTACTATAGGCACCCATTAATCAGGAAATAACTGGTCACTGGGGCACAACAGTTGCTTCCATCATTTGCTTACTGGCTAAACTTTGAAAGCTCATACTTCTTGAAGATTCAGTTTACAAATAAAAGGAGATCGGAAGGATCCCATGTATAAATACCCATCATGTTCATGGGCCTCGCTGATGTAAGTCACAACCTCTCCATTGGGATCATGAAAGCTTCTTTTGTAGGAACCTTTCTCACCGAGCTCTACAACCAGACTGTACCTGGGAACGAACTTCATTACTGTATCATGGCTGAAGAGCTGCAAGTAAAGGACCGTGATTAAAATGTAAATGTTACATACAGTATTCTATTAACAGCATAACCAGCAAACAAGGCATTGTGTGCTACTCTGTAAAGCTCATAAAAGCTCCAATTCCATCATATTATTCAATTTATATTACTTACATATAGCATACAGTAGCTTGATGTAGTCTGCTTGTGCTACCTACACCCATACTTCCAAATAGATTTTCCACCATTTAAATTTGAACCACTGCTAATGTTTATCAGCCACCTACCTTGAATATAATTTTTTTTATCCATGGTTTGTCCGCTAAGAAATCCATCATGGAGAATCCAGGATTAAGCCTTACAGCAGACATGGCAACCCAGTATCCTCCTGAGCTGCTAAGGCGTATGTTATCTGGAAAGCCAGGCAGGTTTTCCACAAACATGTCTACTCCACCTTTTGTAAGACCAGATACATAATACCTGTTTAAACACAGAAAGACTATGAGAAATACAACACACATTACCATATTAAAAACCACCAAATATTCTTAATATGGTACATAGATAGACAGCCATCTCCATAGACAAACATTGGCAGTAGAACGGGTCGTACTGAAGAGATCAGCGAATTTAAACAAGTCTGCGGAATTTCTGCTCTACTAGATCTGCCTAGTGCATTGGTGTGAAGTGACGCAAAGCCCGCTGTAGCATCAGTCTAAAGTGTCTCTGAAAACAACATCAACACAAGCACTGTGCGTTGGGAGCTTCATGAAACGGAGTTTCCATGACCAAGCAGCTGTGCGATGCAAACACCGGCTACAAAAAAGAAAATGACACTGGACTCTTGAGCAGTGGAAATGTGTTCTCTAGTGCTTCACTATCTGGTAGTTTGATGGGTGCCAGGAGAATGCTACCCATCATAAAGACATGGTTTGACAATATTGGTTTGGAGAAACTTGAATAGCCTGCCTGGGTTTAATTTTAAGTCTATGATGAGTTTGTGAATTTTGCTAAACTAAGTTTACGGTGAATCACAATCTAGATTTATGTAGAAATTAAGTGTAAGGGTTGCGCAATTGCAAAATGTAAGTATTACATCTAAGGGTAAAATTTGTAGGTAAGGGTTACATATATACTGTAGGACTCAAATGTAGCCAGGCCAAATTAAGCCTTTATGACATCATAAAAAACACAATTAAAATGCAATAAAAATACAACAAAAATAGTGTATGAAGCACACTTGTTCACCTATGCTGTTAAATAAAAAAAACAAGAAAACTTTGGTAGAAAGCCATGATCAAATGAGCAGCTTTCACTGTGCACATATTCAAATATAAAATCTTATGTTGATCATATTTTCACATGCATAGAAGAATGTGACAGGAAGAATCATTAGCATAATGGCATACCTTCTTATTCGGGCCATTGTGGTCTCTGCAACAAGCAAGAAATCTTCTGCTGGCGAAAGCTGAACTCCATTGGGAAACCTCAATCCTCCCATCAAAACTTTCACTTCTTTTGTGACGGTGTCATACTCCAGCAATCTGCATGTAACATATAATTATAGGATTAAGGCAATCCCATCAGCGTTTTAAGCATGAATGGACAAAGCTTTACAGATGTCACCAAAAATGAAAATATCAATTTTGAGTGTTTTCATGATTTACTTTATTGTTATACAAATGCGAACAAGCCACATTCTGCGCTTACAAGAATGTCTGACAATAGACCAGTAAAGTGCTTACATTGAATCGGACACCTAAATTGCTTATGGGATGGGTAAAACAGAGCTCCAGGCAAAATTGTAGATCAAGAGAAAACAAAATGACTTTAAGGTAATTGATCCACCCAATTCCCAACGTCACGCGGCACCACATGCAAATAAACAGCACAGTGGCACCAACATGACCCCAGGCTGAGCACCTGTGTGTGGCTTAGTACCACAGAAGTTTGTATTTGTTAGCTATACTTTTCAGTTGGCCAACGCATTCTTGGCACGTGTTCAAAACTTATCTGAAAAATGGGAAAGTGGAGATCTTAAATCATAACTCAAGGTGGATTATGTTTAAATTAACATTTCAGTTCAGTTAAGGGATACACAAGCCTTTGCCTTTTAGCAATGGTGTGGTTAGAATCAGCTTCACAATAAAGGAATGTTTATGAGATATATAAAAATAAAAAAAAACGACTTGCCGCCCATCATCTGTGCCTTCCATAACCAAGTATGGGTAATCTCGCCTCTGCCACTTGCTGCTGGAATCTGTAAAGTAGATCTTTCTACCATCACTGGTTATAGTAAGATCATTTACAAATGACATCTTCTTCCCTTGGACTGGTATCTGGGAAGACAGGAGTTGTTCTACGGCACCTGAACAAGCAAAGTTTGGTGTTAGTCCATGATGGTCCACCTTGTTGTACTGATTATCGCAGGACTGAGCATCATGCAGCCCTACAGCTCTCGCTGAACTTCATCCATGCTCACTCAGCCTCTAACAGCTAAAGGATTGCATGTTGCCCAGCTCTGCTTTACATTGTCAGTTCCAGCCTGTCTCAATAACGTACCTGTAACAGGATTGACTTCAAATATTCCTTGGTAAGCATCTGCAATGAAGAGGGTCCCATTAGGGCCAACTCGGAGACCCAGAGGTCTTCCGCAGTTAGGCTCATTCTCCCGAGTTCCTGATACATGGAAAATGTAAGTAAATCGATTAGAAACAAAACTACATTTCTTAAGAACAGAGCGGGATTTTCAATGAAACCTACAACAGATTCAGTGTGATTTGTAACTCATTACAAGATCAGAAACATGACTCTCACACTGTCAGAACTTGTCAGCTGTTGCAGCCTAAATCCAGACCCACACATATACCTTAAGCCTCTATTTGCAAAGAAATAATTCAAGGTGGGAAAAGATGCTTGACAAGTCAAGCCAACTTATTGTTGTGATTTATTTTACCACAATCGGCTATTTCTCTGTAAGACAGCCAGGCTCAATTATCTAACAGAGTAAGTGCTTTACCTGCAGATTACATTGTAAGATGATACTTTGGAAAAGTACCCCCTGGGGTAATATCTTGTCCACACAAGTGATTGTGCAAGGACATGTTTTTTTTTTTTAAAAGAAGTGTACAAGGTTTAACATACATTAATCTCAATGGTCTGAAAAAACAAACAAAAAAAAAACAAACAATATATATATATATATATATATATATATATATATATATATATATATATATATATATATATATATTCTGGTCTGGGGGTACCAGGAGAGGAGCAAGCCTTTATTTTGCTAGAAAATAACATTTTTGCCCTGGGAGGCCGTTCATAATATGCTCACCACAAGGAGGTCTGCCAAGTTTAGCTATTGTGTGGATTTTTCCATCTTCAATTTTCAGAATCTGCCCATCTGCTGTGCCAGTGAAAAGGACATCTAAACAAAATGCATTTCAGTTTGTTAGTTTATTAAGGATTTCACCATGCTGTCAGGTATCAAAAACAGCTTCGCTACTGAGTGGTCATTACTCCTAGAAGCTTTTGCAATAACACATTGGACCGGAACAGATCTCGTAGAGGAGAAGTTTCCCAACCTCACTTGTGGCAACAGCATCCTATGACAGTGCCACTTTTAAAGTCACTGAGCTCTTGAATATGAGCCATTCTTCCGTTAATGTTTGACTATGGAGATGGCTGGCTATGTGCTTGATTTTATACATCTGTTTGGTACACTTAAAACATACTTTTGGTCATATAGTGTAACCTTGGGCAGGTAAGTATGAACTCCCTGGGTTTCACACCAGGTGGACCTGGACTTGAGCAACACAAACTCTCGAATCAAGTGCCATTTACCACGCTAGCCTCAGTTTAAGTGTATGGGCTGTAAAGAATGTCCACTAGATGGGCTAAGCCAGGTTTACTTAGGGCACTCAAGGAACATAACCCCCTGATCTGCCTGCAAAAAACTGTTTTAATACTAACCTAGAGACATATCCGCATAGTAAGAATACATCATACATAGTTTATGACTTAAACAATGTTTTAGTGGCTTACACAAAGAAGGAATTTTAACGAGGATATTAATTGGTCAAGAGAACTGTTGGCCCGAGAGGGTTTTTTTTTGCCAAATCTAGAAACGGTCATATGACCATAATATTAAAAAGTCTTGTAAAACATTTTCAGATCCAATATTCATGCACACAGCTCGTTAAAGAGCTTTGACAAAAATAAAAACTGCATTTAGACAAGTGACCTTCTACTGCAATGCAACCATAAACATAGAATATTTATTACTTAACACAGTAAACTAGGGCTGAAACAACGAATCGATAAAATCGATAATAATCGATAACGGAAATCGTTGTCGACGATTTCCGTTATCGATTAATCGAGTGATCGATTCGTTGTTGGCTCCTTTTACTTACCTCCGCGAGCGTTCCCTGCTTCCGCTACACGCTCTGCACTGCGTGACGGATGTGACGCGTTCCGGAGGTAAGTATTCTTCATGTCTGTGCGAATCGCTCTGTGCGAGTGGCTCCGTTCGCACAGAGCGGTTCGCTCTGTGCGAGTGGCTCCGTTCGCACAGAGCGGTTCGCTCTGTGCGAGTGGCTCCGTTCGCACAGAGCGGTTCGCTCTGTGCGAGTGGCTCCGTTCGCACAGAGCGGTTCGCTCTGTGCGAGTGGCTCCGTTCGCACAGAGCGGTTCGCTCTGTGCGAGTGGCTCCGTTCGCACAGAGCGATTCGCGGGGGTGGGGGTGGGGTTTCAGGGGATGCAGGGCAGAGTGGGGATGCAGGGCAGGGTGTGAGTGTGGGGGCAGGGCAGGAGACTGGGTGCAGGGCAGAGTGGGGGTGCAGGGCAGAGTGGGAGACTGGGTGCAGGGCAGAGTGGGGGTGTGGATGCAGGGCAGGGTGTGGGTGCAGGGCAGAGTGGGTGCAGGGTGTGAGTGTGGGGGCAGGGCAGAATGTGGGGGCAGGGCTGGGTGCAGGGCAGAGTTGGAGACTGGGTGCAGGGGCACAGTGCAAAGTGCTGGGTGCAAAGTGCCAGGGCTGGGTGCAAAGTGCCAGGGCTGGGTGCAAAGTGCTGAGTGCAAAGTGCCAGGGCTGGGTGCAAAGTTCTGGGTGCAAAGTGCCAGGGCTGGGTGCAAAGTGCTGAGTGCAAAGTGCTGGGTGCAAAGTGCCAGGGCTGGGGCAAAGTGCTGAGTGCTGGGTGCAAAGTGCCAGGGCTGGGTGCAAAGTGCCGGGTGCAAAGTGCTGGGTGCAAAGTGCCAGGGGTGGGGCAAAGTGCTGAGTGCCGAGTGCAAAGTGCCAGGGCCGGGTGCAAAGTGCCGGGTGCAAAGTGCAAAGTGCTGGGTGCAAAGTACCAGGGCTGGGGCAAAGTTTCTTGAACAGTAATAGTCCACCTCTTTTCAGAATGTTTGGGGTTATTTTGTTTCATAAATATTGTGTTTGGGTTTTTGTACTTTGTTTTTTTATTACATCATAACAAAATAAGAATGTTAATGTAAATTTTAAGTTGTTTTTTAACATCCAGTTCATTAAATTATTTTAAATAAACTAAAAATTTGCATATTGTTTTTTTTTATCCGATTAATCGATTAATCGAAAAAATAATCGGCCAACTAATCGATTATTAAAATAATCGTTAGTTGCAGCCCTACAGTAAACATACCTCCAATGTTTGCAATGGATTCCGGCCCAACTAGCTGGCCTTCCAACAAACGTTCTGCTTGCCTTAATTTAAGATTTGCCTCAAGAGCACCTGTCATACGAGGAGGTATCTGGAAACTGCAGGGAGAGAAAAAAAAGACAAGAATTCACTTTTACATAATAAGAATCATTATTCTTCATTACCAGCTTTCACTTGCCTATAAACGGAGAAATCGTGGCATTTTCCTTGTGTAATTTTATTTTATTTTATATACACCCATCCATAAACAACATTTATTTTTATTTCGCAAAAAAACAGCTCATCCTAAATCCTTGGTAATAAAGCCATATTCTTAAATGTGAGATGTCATTTCATGTGTTACTTTTTAGAAGAAGCAAACTTGGCAACAATAATACCTTTACTGGCTAACAGAATCACATTAAAATGCACTTTTTAGATACTATGAGGGGCTCTTCTTCAACCATATTAACCTTTTGGAGAAACAGTCATCACTATTTTTTCCCCCATAGAGTATTAAGGTTGCTTATATGCTGGCCTTATACTGTCCTTTCACAATACTGTTAATGTTTTACTCATGCAAGAAACTAGTACATTTATATCAAATATTTGGGTATTGCCTGCCATAGAATGATGACAAAGAATATACGATTACATTGAGTAGCAATCCAACATACCTTAAATATTGTGGCTCTATGGGAGACTCCAGTAAGCACACAGCAGCAAGCGAAGGGATTAGCAGAGCCAATGCCAAGAAGATGAAGGTGGCACGGAAGATTTTCCCACTGTATGAGCTGCAAACACATAAGTACAGGTAAACCAGTATACTTTGCTACACAGCAACCTGTATGTCACCAATGCTATGGACGCCAAGGGCCTAGTAAGCCCTGTGACGGAGACAGCCATGACTCCTAAAACTGACCATCACTAATCCACAGGCTTCCAAATTTCTGCAGCTGGTCAAAAATGGACCTTGTCTGATGGGGGTCTTGGAGAAAATTTATTAACCCGGATAAAAATAATAACACAATATCACCATAGTAACCAGTGGAACGTTCCGATTCCATTAGTTACCACAATTATATCACCACTTTTTTTAAAGTCCGTAGTAGAACCACAGGCCTATGCATAATATAGTTTGTGCTATTGCTAATTATGGGTAAGGGCCATCTGGATGCAACGTCTCCTTGCATTAGCCAATAAGGAATCAATGTCAATGAATTCGGCTAATAGTGCATTGGCTGTCATTAATTGTAGCCAATAGGGTGATAGATGTTTGGTAGGTCAGCCAACAGAAGAAATCAGCAGGCCGTAACACTACCCAATATTCAGCCTATCAAATATAACCTTTGTGCTCCCGTGTTGAATTAACCCCTTAAGGACAACCCATTAACAACAATACATTGTGAGCCGGTACATGTAGGGGCTTTGTAGTGAAGGGGTTAACAACCAATATCTGGAGACTTCAAAATATTTTCTGAAATATGTATGTAACACACACAGTATGTATACTTGATTCCTTATACAATTACATGGGCTCTTTAGAAACCTCCCTTTTCTTGCAAAACTCCTTTTTCTATTGCTCATCATTTCCTGTTAGTTGCCAATTTCCCCCGGGACTACGCATGAAATCGTGACTCAGATATACACCGTAATCTTTTGTGCCGTCTTATATTGATCTCCATTGATGCATCTATTCCTGGCATCCACAGGAGCGCGTCTCTAATTTGGCTGCAGCAGCAGTGAAGATGCAGTGCTCTTCTCCCCGCGCTCAAAGGGTCCATTTGAACAGGTTCCAATAGCAAGCCAATGACTAGTGAAACAATTAGTAGTTCGACAGATCGGTTTAAAACGTTTGAGCTCCTCCCTTATTTGCCTCCAGTCGATTCCTAAATTATTGTCTGGCACGCGAAAACTGTCTATCATGCCGCAAATTAAGGCAAACTCTTAATCTTTTTGTTTTCCCACATCTACAGCGGGACCCCTGAACTGAATTTTAAATTAGCGTTAAGCAGCAATGCTTTTTTATAGCAACCAAGAATTGTGATGCAAAAGGGTTAATAGTGTAATATGCTATTTTTTTTTTAAAATTATTCTTGTAAACAAGTATAACAGGAATAGTGTTCTGGTAGATCTGAACATGTCCTTGAACCTAGTACGTTGGGAGTGAGATTTGGCAATCCCGACCGACAAGACTCTCAATCCTGTTTTTTTTTTATCCATTTAATTTCAAAACAATAATTACATAGATCTTGTAATTAAACAGCCTTCCAAATTTTAAAAGTTAACCTCCTTTTAGCAGTGCGAGTCATGGATCAGTGTATGGTGAGCAACGTCTCGCAATGTACACCGCTACACGACTCTGAGGGTCTCTCAGCGGAGGAAAGAGCCTAAGCATAATCCTTTCATTGCTGTATTGAATGTACGTATTTGGTTAATAAACCAAAGCACGGCTTCATCCATCGAGGGAAAGACTCATCTCTATAAACGGAAACATGTTAAACCTCTGCCTTTCCACATGTCAAGCGCAACCGTGGGTTAAAACATTTTTGCTCTGTTTTAAAGCGCAACGTCACACTTTAATGGTAGCTCACATTTAGGGATTCTAGATCCATCCTAGAAGTTGGGAGCCGAAGCACATGCATGTACTAGAGCTTGTAAACGGGTTCGTATAGGAGGCTTTACCGTCCATCACACTGCAAAATCAATACATGCTTCGCAGTCAGTGATCCCGCACGTGTCCTCATGTTTTTATTATTTTAATCATTCTGACAGATATTTGGGTGAAACCAGATCATTTGAGAGGATATCCTTTACCTGACTCCAGGGGCCCGGATGATCACTGCTTTGTGTAGACAGGATCTGGAGAAACGGGGGGGTGTTAACCTGCTTAACCCTTTCTATACGGACACAAATCTCCTGTATATGAAATACAGTATCAGGGTCAACACCCATAAGATAGACCTTCATCAGCAGTCATGCTCTATCCCATACATTACACAGTTATACTTCTAAGGGCGAATGGCAGGTGCTCCTCCAGGTCAGCTGACATTACAGAAAACCCATTCACTAACTGCTCAGCAGCCCGCTTCATTACACACACGTTCGCACTCCCCGTTAGTGCCTCCATTCCCGCCGCCGCCGCCAATGCCTCACCCACTCCTCCCGGTATCCTGAACCACAGTCTCGTCGGTGATTATCTGCGGCCGTATAGGCCTCCGCTGCCGCAACCCGTCACCCTCTTCCATGGTCATCGGCTACCTAATTCCTACTCAGCCACAGCAGATCACGCCAAGGACAAGCGCCAGCCGGAGCCAATGGTCGGGATGCAACGTCATCTTCCATTAGCCAATAAAGAATCAGATGTCAATGAATTCGGCTAATACTGAATTGGCTGTCATTAGTTGTAGCCAATAGGGTGGCAGATGCTTGTGAGGCCAGCCAATAGAAGTATAGAAGCATCGCAGCTGGTAGAAGCGCTTGCCGTAGGTTACGGTTGCCCTTCGTGGTGAAAACATTGGACTTTTGGCCCCTGGGTGTAATAGGTTTTTAAGTCACGAACCTTTGTTTTGTGCACGTAAATGAGTTGAAACATTCCATGCAACGTTAAGCGCGCTAATAGAAAATCTGCTGGCACTGCAAAAAGAAAATAGGAGGGAACTTTAAAGGCAATTTTAAACACGTCTCCTGCGTTCAAATACGCTATTCTCACCGCCCACCAACTCTGGGGTTGGTAATTGTGAGGTACCAGAGAGACTACGGAGACCTTCTCTGGCACACAAGACAGTCCTGTTGAATTGAACTGGGTTAGGGGTACATCGGAGGATGATTGCCAGGTCCCCATTTAGGGGGTGGCTGGCACGTTCAGGCTTGGGAGTCAAGTAAAGCCAAGTACCCCATTAGCCCCCTCCCGCATAATCGACCGGCCCAATTATGCAGGGTAGCTGTAAAATTAATAGAGGTGTGCAAATACCTCGCAAGTGGCCACCTCGAGAAACTCTGCAGCTGACGCCACGAGGCTGCACTTTTGGTCAGATGGGTTTGTGGCCATGCCTGTGGCTCTGCTCCTCTCCACCTATTGTCACACACACTCCCCATGCAAGTATATGGATTCAGATAACTGAAATGTTGAGGGGATGCTAATAATGACTTTAAACACGATTTGGATTATGTATTTGACCTATTAGTTTTACTCGCTCATGCTCTCTGAATATTCTTGTTCTCCTTTCTCGAAAACCAGGGTAATCAAAATTATTTAAGGGTCAGGGGGGTCCCCTCCATCCCAATTGCTCTTCAAAAAGATCCTGCAACACACTGCCAAGTTGAAAATTAAATTCGACAGAGCCCATTGGGCCCTACGGCCTAGGGGTCCACCAAACACCATCCCCGTCACCTTAGAACTCAATGTCAGGATGGTCCCTAGTTTAACCCAGAGACCTTTCCTATATTTAGAAAGAAGGTATGTTATCGAAGCACAAGAGGCAGCTGTCATGCTATCTACTTCCAACCTCAGTATCATGTAGGCTATCCTGAGCTAGAGTATTACCAAGCTCTGGGCCCTAAGAGGAAATGTCCAAATTGGGCCCAATTAGCCATTTCCCCTCCCTGCTGTCATGTAACTCATTCGTGTTAGAAGGTCTCAGGTGTGAATGGGGAGCAGGTGTGTTAAATTTGGTGTTATCACTCTCACACTCTCTCATACTGGTCACTGGAAGTTCAACATGGCACCTCATGGCAAAGAACTCTCTGAGGATCTGAAAAAAAGAATTGTTGCTCTATATAAACATTGCCTAGGCTGTAAGAAGATTGCCAAGGCTGTAATAAGATTGCCAAACTGAGCTGCAGCACGGTGGGCAAGACCATACAGCGGTTTCACAGGACAGGTTCCACTCAGGCCGCGCCATGGTTGACCAAAGAAGTTGAGTGCACGTGCTCAACATCATATCCAGAGGTTGTCGTTGGGAAATAGACATATGAGTGCTGCCAGCATTGCTGCAGAGGTTGAATGGGGTGGGGGGTCAGCCTGTCAGTGCTCAGACCATACGCCGCACACTGCATCACTGGAAGCCTCTTCTAAAGATGATGCAGAAGAAAGCCCGCAAACAGTTTGCTGAAGACAATCAGACTAAGGACATGGATTACTGGAACCATGTCCTGTGGTCCGATGAGACCAAGATAAACTAATTGGGTTCAGATGGTGTCAAGCGTGTGTGGCGGCACCATGTACATGTACTGTGACTGAAGCAGAGCATGATTCCCTCCCTTCGGAGACTGGGCCGCAGGGCAGTATTCCAACATAATGACCCCAAACACACCTCCAAGATGACCACTGCCTTGCTAAAAAAAGCTGAGGGTAAAGGTGATGGATTTGCCAAGCATGTCTCCAGACCTAAACTGTATTGAGCATCTGTGGGGCATCCTCAAACGGGAGGTGGGGGAGTGCAAGGTCTTTAACATCCACCGGCTCCGTGATGTCGTCATGGAGGAGTGTAAGAGGAATCCAGTGGCAACCTGTGAAGCTCTGGTGAACTCCATGCCCAAGAGGGTTAAGGCAGTGCTGGAAAATAATGGTGGCCACACAAAATATTGACACTTTGGGCCCAATGTGGGCATTTCCACTTAGGGGTGTACTCACTTTTGTTGCCAAGATGTTAATTGCTGTGTGTTGAGTTATTTTGAGGGGACAGCAAATTTACACTGTTAGGCTAGGTTTCCACTTGGGTTTTTGTCCTGCGTTTTTTTTCTTGATGAAAAACGCCAAGAAAACTGCCACTGCATTTTCCTGCGTTTTGGCGTTTTTTTCTGGAGTTTTTTCTGGCGTTTTAGCCTTTCTGTGGAAATTGCTTTTTTTGACCTTAGGCAGTTTTTCCAGCCTTTACATGTTAGAAGTTTCACCCAGCTAAAAAAGGGATTAGGATAAATGGCAAGTATCTGCCCCCTGATGTCATTTACTTGGTAGAGTTCTACTTAAACGCCCCGGCGGACCCTTTTGTCACTTTTCTGTGGTTTGTAAGGCATGCTTTATTCCGAATGTCTGCTCCTCTAGGAAGATTGGCCCTAAATGATGGTGCAAATTGTTTGCTGTTGCTTTTGGCTCGCAGGATCCAGTTGATGCGTCGCGTATGTTTGTCTGTAATGGCATGTTTGTTCCAAATGGTGTAGAATTCAATATGAACTTTGTTTTGTGTGAAACTGTTTGTTTCCACCCTATTTCTCGTAGGACACACAGATACTGGGTCCATCCTCTGCATTGTAACTGTGGAAAAAACGCCAAGGCAATAAACCCACATGGCTTTTTCATGGCATTTTTTCTCTCCCATAGACTTCTATTGGAGAAAAACGCCAAGATTTCCTTGCAAAAAACGCCAGAGTGTCAACATGCTGTGATTTTGAAAAACTGCCACAGAGCCCAAAAAAGCAGAAAAACGCCAAAGAGGACTGGAAAAACGCCAAACAGAAAAACGCCAAGTGGATATGGCATTGTGCGATTTCCTATTGAAGAACAGCTAACATCTGGCTGCAGCGTTTTTTCACTAAAAAAACGCCAGGTGGCGCTATTGGCGTTTTTATGGGCGTTTTTAGCAAAAAAAAACAAGTGGAAACCTAGCCTTATACAGGATGTACGTTCACTACTTTAGATTGTAGCAGAGTGTCATTTCTTCAGTGTTGTCACATGAAAAGATATAAAATATTTACAAAACTGTGAGGGTTGTACTCACTTTTGTGAGATACTGTATGGACTGTATGTATATATACCGTATTTGCTCGATTATAAGACAACCTGGATTATAAAACAACCCCCCAAAATCTGAATATTAATTTAGGAAAAAAAGAAAAAGCCTGAAGACGACCCTATAGGAAAAAAAGTTTTACTATTAAATATTAATTCATGTAAACAATTTTTTCATATTTAATAAAAGATTGAGAAAAATATGTTTTATTTCCTTTTATTTGACAACCTGCCCCCACAGTAATGCCTTATACCCCCCTATATGCCACTCTGCCGCAGTATATGCCTTTTAACCCTCTATATATCACTCTGCCTCCAGAAATGCCTTGTACCCTCCTAAATGCCACTGTGCTCCATGAAATTCCTTTTAACCCCCTATATGCCACTCTGCTCCAGTATATGCCTTATACCCTTATATGCTACTTTGGCATATAGGGGGTTAAAAGGCATATCATAGGACAGAGTGGCATATAGGGGGTTAAAAGGCATTTCTGGAGGCATATATACATATATGATAGCTAACAGCAATCACACTCCTATCATGCCCAGGCAGCCAGTACATACTGGAACATGGGCATGATAGGAGTGTGATTACAGGCGCCCTATGCCATGCTACCCCCCCTTACACATCCATGCTATCACATTCATACACACACACACTGATTTCCAAACATTTAAATACTCATTCATTCCCTTAATCACTCATATATTTTTTTATAGGAAATTAGATAATATAATAAAAAAATGTATCTGATGAAAAAAACAATATATAACTTGTGTGGGTACACTAAATGGGTGAGGAGAAAATTACATCTAAACACGAGCGATGCAAAAGTGTAAAAACAGCCTCGGTCCCAAAGGGTACAAAAATTGAAAAACAGCCTGGTACTTAAGGGGTTAACATTAGAGTGCCAACATTAGTACATTTATTGACTGGGGGGAAAAAAGTGACAATTCTTTTTAAGTAAAAATATTTTGGTAGCTAGTAAAAAGGTAATTTATCAGAATAACTTAGCGATGAGTGGGGAATATTTCTCTTGATACATGTAGTGTATTTTATCCTCAAATACTTTTCACATACATCAGTAAAATTAAAAGTAGCAAACTTCTTAACATACACACCAGCAGAAATATATATATATATATATATATAGTGAATATATTAATGCTTCTTAAAATGTGCAAAGCTTTAATAAGTACAGAATAACTGCAGAATAAAATGGGATGCAATGTAACTAATACTTAAGTACCAATACACATTTTTCTTAAATCTGAAGATTTGAAGAAATGAGTTTGGAAGAGGAAGCTGTTTTCGCCCTAAGTTTATCCTGGGAGCTTATTAAATCAGAGCAGATGGTGCTGGGATCAGTGTAAGTAAGCCTTCCCCTTTAGGTTTCCTGCACCAGACCGATGCATGAAAATTCCACTATTTTTTTTGTAGTTATATGTAAATCGAATTTAAGAATTTGCACATTACTCATTCTCATAGTTAAACATGGCTTAGCATTTCACCTTCTATATATAATTTTACACCTTAATCTTTTAGTGCCAACCATATATAAGACACATTGTTGCCAATGTGGACCCAATATGCCAAAACACATATGTGGTGGCACACTATAGCTATTCATTTCTGTTTACTGTAATAGGACTCCTGATTGGCTGACATTCGATCGACAGTACTCTCCACCATGTCATTTTGCCCATCTTGCATTGGTCAATCTCTTTTGCAAAACTTCTGTTTATAGTGGAATCTGCTTACACAAGGATAGTTGCTGGCTTCCATAGCTACCATGAAAAAAGAATACAAGTGGGGTGTATGTTGCAGGGTCACATAACTCAATGTTAAACCCAGTGCTCACCTTATGTGAGAAGCTAAAAAGAAGGCTCTGGACAAGAAAAGGGGCTAAAGGAGGGAGAGAGTGTGTGTAACAGTGTCTCTGTGTGTATGTTAGCTACCAGGCTTTACTTGCCCTCCAGACCACAAGGTGCCAGCCTTCCCCATGTATTATCAGAGCCAGACCTTATGACCTTGATTGTGTCCCTTCACTCTGAGATGGGGGGGGGACCTTAGGCTCAGGGACAAAACTTGAGAGTTCCCAGGTATAGGGGAGTGGGAATATTAACCATAACTTCAAAATTGGTTATACAAAATTGATAATAGCATTAACATACTGGTACAGAACAAGAAGCCATATACATAAAAAAAATGTGCCCTACAATAATGGGGACATTCACAGCACAATACATTGGAGGTTTGGTGTTTGATTATTTCCAGGTCTTTTTTTTTAATTTAAAATGCAACCCTGTCTTCATTTTTTTTTTCTGATTGCAATGGTAACTTCTTCTGTATATATCTTGCTATCTCATTTCCCCTCTCTTAATAAACCCTCTAAAGAAAAGCCTTTCTTAAGAGTTTTGTGTTTGTTAGTGTGTGCCTGCACTTCTGTGTCAATATATCTATAAGAAATTTGTTCTGAGAATACTTGTATCACTATATAATTTTAGATACATTTAAAGCTATCTTTATAAATATTAACCACTAGATGGTACCTGAGTGCTGTCCTACTGAGCACATGTGCAAATGACTCATTTGTGGTCTGTCATTGGTGTCTATTTCATTAGAGCATATGATGATGATGGAGATACTATCCTAATTGGTTTTCTACTTCCTTCCCATGGAACATTGGGATACAATGTGATATCCCGGCACCATATAGTGAAGATGATGACCGGATTTATTATGTACAGTTGTGTGTAAAAGAAATTACACCCTCTTTGAATTGTATGCTTTTACATATGAGGACATAATAATAATAATAATTGTCAGGGCCGGCCCAAGGCAAAATGCCGCCTGGGGCGAATTTTAAAATGCCGCCCCCCCCTCCTTATCTACCCTTCCTCTCCCTCCGTCCCTGCCGCCCCCCCATTATCTACCCTTCCTCTCCCTCCGTCCCCCCCACCCCCTTGTACTTACCTTTCAGCAGTCCTGCGGCGAGTCTCCCTGTTCGGTCTCGGTGCCGGCTTGTAATGCTGAGCGCCGGAAATCTTCCTGTGCTCAGCATTACAAGCCGCTATCGAGACCGAACAGGGAGACTCGCCGCAGAGGAGAGAGAGAGGGGCGCCGAGCGGGTACTGACAGCTTGGTAAGCGAAAACCACTCGGCGCCCCTTTCTCTCTTTCGCTTTTTAAAAAAAAAAAATAGGGCTTGGGGCGGCAAAGTGCCGCCCCTTCAAAAGTGCCGCCTGGAGCGGTTGCCCCACTTGGCTCCATTGTCGGGCCGGCCCTGATAATTGTGACCAACCCTATAAAAGCTGAAATTTTAGCAGTTTGCTGGTCTGGAGCATTCAGGTGTTAACACAATGCCAAGGAGGAAAGACATCAGCAATGATTATTATTATTTATTGTTTAACATAGCGCCATCAAATTCCGTAGCACTCTACAATGGGTGGGCAGGACACAACAAGTAGTATGTAACATAACAATTTGACTTACAGAGACAACAGGCAATGGGGGCCCTGCTCAACGAGTTTACAGGATCTAAGAGAAGCTGCTGCCCATCAATCTGCAAAGGGTTATTCATTCATTATATATTCATTCTACAGTGAGAAATATTACTCAAAAGGGAAAATGAAAAAACCCAAGAGTTACATTTTTACATATATGTAGTTACACAGGCTGAAAAAAGACACTCATCATAAAGTTCAGCCTTTCCCACATCTGTTAATTGCTGTTGATCACTCCTGTGTTCCAATGGTACAGGAGCTAATCCTGTTAGCACAGGTAGAAATGTACTTGTTTCCATGAACATTTGCTAGATAGATATACTGTGTGTACACTAAATAAAAAGGAGGGAAAAGGTCAAAAGACACATGCTCTGGTTCCATATTGTAAAAATGTCCTGGTCATTAAGGGGTTAACCCAGACAATTGAATTCTACTGTTGTGAGTATAAATAGGTGCCAACACTGTTTTTAAAAATATTTAATATTTAATGTAAATATTTAATTTACTGATTGGCTAGCACAATGTGTAAGTGGGAATTGATGCTCTACAAAACAATGATACACTTTAAAGCAAAATAGTCATCATTGCACTATGTTTTTAAACAGAATCCTTAAATGCCATCTCAATCACATGAACACTCACTGATTAGCAGTTTAGAGGTTAAACTTTCTCAGTCATGGCTGCTCTATGACATCAGAAACATGAGAAGAGTCATAGCAGGGATCCAAGAGTTCCGTGTCCACATTTTTCTTCACAGTGTAGAGGTGAATAGAGGTGAATAACTTGAGTAGAGAGATTACAGAAAGCTGCAGCCATGCCCCTTTGGGCAACATGCAGTATTTGCATGGACTATTTAGATAACAGTTGTGACGTGGCAGCGATTTGTTGCGGGCACACTTTCCATCACAAGTGCATCCTTCAGTGGTTTTGCACTAGCCCCAAAGTATCGTGCCCACGGTGCAGAAAGGAGCTGAAAAGCAGCAAATGTTTTCTTGAAAAGTTATATTTTGATGTGGGAGAGCAGGATGGTCCTGCTCTTGACCCAGAATCTTTAAAGAGGGAAGTCGACCAACTGACTTCCCAACTGCAGGAACAACAGCAGCGCATTGAAGAACAGCAGATGGAATTGAAAGCAAACATGGAGGAGCTTGAGAGATATAGAAAGGAGATTAAATCTGGAAAGAACATAGAGACGCTGCTGGAATCACAGACAGTGGAGGTACGGATGGTGGTGACGCAAATGGGGACAGGACCGGAAGCATTTTTAGACCTAGCTTCCTACAGTCTAGCTATAACCAAAGATTACAACGATTTGAAAGCAGATCACAAGGCCGCTGTGGAGATAATTGAACATTTAAAATCAGAATTAAATATCTCGAATGAAAGGGCTCAGAGCGCTGTAATCGAATATGAAAAGTTACGAGAAGAGCAGAATACCACCTGGAATACTCTGATTACTATCCAAAAAGAGCTGGCTGTCAACAGGAATGATGTAAAAAATGCAGAGAAAGATATTGTTCGCGTAGTAAAGGAAGAAGAGCCCTTGCAGGAACCATTTATCTCCCAACCACCATCAGAAGGAGCCATAAGTTGCCATTTGTATAATAACCTCGCTGATGACATCTTGCGTAAAACAGTTACCCCACCAACAACAACCAAGGCCGCTACTCGACCTGAAGAATCTGAGAGGCTTCTCTTCTTTGGACTGCGGCAACAAAAGCTTGGCTCCCCTGGTTAGAGGGAATAATATCAAGCTTAAGAACATCAATTCTAGTGAAATAACTAAATCTCTTGTGGATAGTATTGGATATTTAGATGACTTAGAATTAGTAATTAATAAATAATTAAATGTATAATCGTCTTCTGTGTGAGTTGCTTTAGTATATAGTGATGGGTTTATGCATTACCACCATATCTGTTCAGTAAATGGTATTTATTTAAACGTAATTTATTTATAAGTTTATTTGTAGAAGAAATAATCTTTTCTTGCCAACATTAATTTTTTTTGTGGGTGTCTTTATATTATAAAGTGTCAGGGGCAGTGGAGGCTCCTCCATAGGAGCCCATGCGCACATGAACCCCCAAGCGCAAAAGGAAAAAAAATTAGCAAATTTCATAAGGAATCCATTTTAATCTAATTTAAAATAAAATAGATTTGTGATGAATTTTGCTATTTTTTTTTTCTTTTTGCTCTTAGGGGTTTATGTGCCATGAAGCCTCCTTTCCCCTGATGTAGCCTGCCTATGCCTATCGCACGTGCGATAGGAAGAAAGACCCTATTTGGCTTAATTGCTGCAGCGCTTGCTAAAGCACCGGCTGAGCCGCCCATTTGATCTCTGTTCGCACAGTAAAGGCTGTGTGAGCGGGGGAGGAGCTCCCAGCCGTTTGCTCCCAGCCAACACACTCCCCGCCCAGCCCGGAGTCTCCCCACCCTCCCCAGTGAGTGACGCAAGCAGGGAGGCGGGGCTAACAACATTCTGCTTCCCAGTCCTGTCCTGCACTGACGATTGGCCCCGCCCCTTTCCTTATAGCATCTACACTGCTCTGCAACTCATCAACAGTAAGTATAAAATTAATATTTGGGCTGCTGAAATTTAGGGGGAGGTGGGGTTAATTTAGGGGCAGTTATGGTTAATGGGGTCTTTAGGGTTAATTTAGGGGCAGTTATGGTAAATAGGGTTTTTATGGTTAATTTAGGGGCAGTTATGGTTGATGGGGTGTTTAGGGTTAATTTAGGGGCAGTTATGGTTGATGAGGTCTTTCAAGTTAATTTATGGGCAGTTATGGTTTATGTGGTCCTTAGGGTTAATTTAGGGAAATGTATTTTAACCTGTACATTACGTCGTAAATGTACATTTCATTTTCAAAATTTATATATTGTGAACCCCCATTGGAATTACCCACCAGCCCTCACTGCATGCATAAACACTATATATTTTACAAAAAGTTAGGATAATTAACCCTATGGTATAAAAGTGAAATAGCTTTGACATCCATATAAATTACTTGATTCAATTTGTAATTGGTGTTGTCTATTTTCTAATACATTTACACCATTTTAGTAATTACCTCCTTTCTGTATAATATGCTTGTCATTTTCTATCGACACTATATACACAGGATGCTATATTGATAGCATCCTGGGCAAGCATTTGTTTGCCCCCATGCTCCCTAGCATGCAATCACGCATTGAAACACAGCATTGCAAGAGATACATCTTTGACCCCAAACAGCCTACCTGTGCAATATTTACCCTGAACAAACTGCCTGTGACATATTTGCCCCCAGTTAAACATCCACATCCATGCTATCACACACTTATCCATACATACATAAATATGTACTCGTTTGTAAATACTCATTCATTCACGCATTCACACATATACATACCCATGCATCCACACATACTCATTCATACACTCATTTACACATACTCATTCATACTCCCTCCTGCACTCCCATACCTCACCTGTAGATTTTTCTGTGGCACTCAAACACTGTACCAGCAACTTCTCTTTTAGTGGCCAGGGGAAGCAGGAATGCAGCTGTGACATAACACAGAGAAAACAGTGGGCCGTGCGGCAGCAATTGCAGTTAAGATCCCTGCGACCACAGTTCTTGCAGGCTCAAGGTGCAGCTGCCACGGGCCCCAAGGAATGCCTGGCCCCCGGGGCAGCTGCCCCTTTTGCCCCGTGGTAAAGACAGCCCTGAATATACACACATTCTCCAGTGTATGGTTTATATGTTTATATTTATGAGACTGAAACATGGAGCAGCAAAGCCATAATGTGACTAGCCTCTAATCTGCAGTTTCTTTATTCCTTCTTTACAGATTCATAGTTTCCATCACACGTCCTGCTGCTTATTTGGCTTCTGTTCCATCTGTTGCCATCTAAAATTAGAAGCGCAGATCATGTTAAACAAGCCACCAACTAAACACAATGCTGAAATATGTATTGTTAGTTAAATGGCTTGATTAAACAGAAGAAGGAATATTGTGCTTAGATTACTGAAGGCATAACCAGTCCATGGAATTCATGTGTCCTCAGGAGACTAAGTATTATTTTATAGTATAGTTTACTTTTCCATCTCTGGAGAATTTGGGAATATGTTAGAACAAAACACTAATCCCGGAAATGTGTGTATTTATATCCTGGTTTGGGTCATAACACTGACGTTTTTTAATTTCAAAAAGGTTTTAATTGCAAAAAGGGAAGAGAAATCTGCTGTCCAGGATGTGTGGAACCTTTGCAAAGCCTCGATTTGTGTGTTTTAGCTCCAGGCTCTGGCTGCTTCTCTGTTGGATGATTGGAGAAGGATAGTGTAGATTATGTAGATGTTGGCATTCAACTTTGTATCAACCCTGTCTCAAATATTTGTGTTAATAACATAGTATGTCTTATGTCTACACCAAACATACAAAACCCTGATTTTATCATATTGTATTGCCTTTGAAAGTCGTCAGTGTACTTTTGTTTATGCAAACTGGATTTGACTATAAGACACCTGCTGTGTATAATTATTAAATCCGAGCTACTGCCCTTTGATTCTGCTCACATTATTCGCTACGATAGTCCTTAGTGAAATATGTCAAGTACTTACCACAACCCCAAAAACTAAATTCAAACATTTCTTATCTTGGCTATGCCAGCTCATTTGTATCTGAGCACCTCAAACCATCATTCAAACGACAGCTTTCAGCTTTCTTATTGATCATTCATATAGGCCTCTCTGCAAACCTCTCATTGACTATATGACAAGGAATACATTTAAAGCCCTGCCACACTTAACCAATACAGAAATCATAAGGTAATATTAGTATTGTCCATATCCTTGATTTTATCTCCAGATCCTTTCAAGGTCACAATGCGTACCCTTCAGATGACTTACCGTAATTTTTTAAATCTATCTTGGTACGCATTTTGAAACAAATTTTATTTTATTATTAAAAAATGTATTCTCCAACATGTTCTTGGCTTTGCAACAATGGGGAACAACAGTTAAACATACAGAAGCGTCAAGGAAGCAATCTTTATTTCAGGTTTGTACAAAAGATTTCTACATTAGTCGCTTTCCTTGAAAACTTGAATCTCTGCACAAATGAAATTATTTGAATCATTTTCAGGGATTTATCATCGTACCAGACAATGGAATGACCCACCAAGCAGATTGTTCTATTGGTTGCGGTGCATCAGAACTTAATTCTATAGATAATCCCCTATAGGTCATGATTCAGAGCCAGTCTATAGTTGAAACAATAGCTGAATCACTAAATGCAGGAGTCACTCCTGTGTTAAAATGGCATGTTATGTTCGCTAATCCAAGTTTAAAAGACTAACTAGTCATTAGAAAACACTTTTGCGATTATGTGACACAGCTAAAAGTGACCCCAAACGTTTGAACAGTAGTGTATATATGTCTATTATATAAAATGACTTCTTAATGCATATAATACCTGAGTGGCCCTTACATGGTGCCCCCTTCTACATAATCCTTCAATTGCATTAGCCTCTTTCCCAACCCCTCTATTAGTCAACAGAACACATCTCCTGCCGCAGTATATACTTACTACCAGTCAGTTTGAGCGCTGACTCGACAAGGGTTGAGATTTGTTGAGAGGGCAGCGATTGGGACCACAGCACGTGTGCATGGAAAGTGATCCCTTTGATTTAAATGGGAGAGCTTTCGTAAATCAGTGACACGAATCATAGAAACAAGGAGCAGACAGCGAGCTGCAGCTTCTCCCCAAGAGTATTTTTTTTACATTTTAAAGAATTTATATTAACTCACAAAGTACTTTAATATACAATCTTTTTTGGTGAGGCAAATATCCAATGTCCAATATCCTTAAAGGGAAAAGATGTTCTAGTAGGAAAAAGACTTTCTAGTAGCTGCTATGGAGACCACATACTGTTTTTTAACAGGATTAATCTTTATAAATAACCACCAATATTTCATTTTAGAGATGTGTGATTGTAATAAATATAAATCAACTATTAATCTCCAAGGACAACAGCTGGCTCCCAACACAATGGGATTCCTCTTGAGTAAACCAGTTTCAAGGAATTACACTAGTGGCGAAACCCAAATGTCCAGGAACTCACAATACATCAAAGGGCTATCTCTCTATCTCTCTACCAGGTGGGAACAATTAACAGGAGATACAATCTACAATCTCTTACAACAAAAGGACTGCAGGAGATAGTATCTGGGCTGGAGACAAGCACGTGTTTCTCCTACAACAAAAGGATTGCAGGAGACAATATCAACATTCCAGAGACCCACCCTGAATTTGCCCTGAGGACCATCAACTTCACTGTGGGGGCAATCTAACTTCCTGGACAAAAGCGGTCTCTACAGGCAGCTGGTGCAGGTACAAGATTGTGCCTTCCTAAGGATGAGTGGACACAAACTAAGAAGATGATTGGCTGGGACTGTTTGGGCATAGTGGCTATAAAGGTGTTGTGTGAGCAACAAAGACAGAGAGAGAACCAGAAAGAAAGAAGGAAGGATAACATCAAGGTGACAGGGACACCCCATCCTTACATGCACACATAGAGTCATTAGCATAGTGTAGTTAGAGTCATAGAGCCTTGTATTTCAGACGCTTCTCTATATACTCATATATATGTATTTGTTATTTTAATAAACCCATTGTTTTAAGCCACTGGTGTAAGTGGAGTTTCATACGACGAGGAATCTGTAGTAGTTAAAGGAAAGCCAGACGGGTGAAGGTTATATATCCCGGGATTTAAAGGTGCTTTCTACAGTGATATACCTAAACTCGATAATTAGGAGAGGTGTCCACATACTTTTGGTCATATAGCTTATATACAGGATGCAGTAAGGCACTTCCCTCTGAAATTATTACATTCTGATTCTCTGATTTTTCTGATTCAGAAAAATCAATGTCTCTTTTTTCTCCAAAGGTTAGATGTTAACACAACCTTTAAAAGTAAAGTCACACAAAGTTGGGTAATTGTACAGGGTATGGCAGAGAAGATAATACACCTGAAAAATATCATAAATATAGAATGTTAAACAACGTGGCATCTTGAATCATCATGTTACAGTTTATATAGCTATTTTTGAGAATAGATAGCAGTATATAAAGTGGTGCTTATGTTCCCTTTAAAAGCTTGCCTTTCAGTAGCTTTGGAGAACCAGAATTGCCTTTGCTGACCTAATCCATTTAAACTCTTGGTAGATATGAAAGACATTGGCGTCCTATTTGGTTAGTTGATTCTTCTTGTACTTCTGGTGTGCCTCCAGGATTTCTGTAATAATGCTTGGGTCCTCCAGTGTGGTTATATCACCCAGATCGTCTGTCTGATCAGTTGCAATTTTTCTCAGGACCCGCCTCATAATTTTTCCCGAGCGTGTTTTAGGAAGTCGTTTCACCATCTAAAAAAAGAACCAAAATGTACGTCAAATGTAGCAATAATCGGAATAAAGAGCATGGCTGCTATGTAATATATTCTATTTATATACGGACACAAAACATATTTCATGCCATATTTTAATTAAAATTAGCTAGAAAATGTTAAGATTCGTAATACGCTTCATAGGGATTTTTGACTTCATCTGGATCAGTGCAATAAGGATAAAATAGTGTAAATACCTTGGATAGGTTTGACTCTATGGACTTATATCTTTCATTAGCCTTAGTGACTATATAACTTTTAATATAGTCTAATATAGTTTCATTTATTTAAACATGGACCCCCACTTCAAGATGCAGCCAGCACAGGGCAATACCGTATAACGTCACACCTAAGAGACACAGACCGGTGATCAGTGCAGCGATGGACCTGCATCTTACTGTGGGCTTCCCCTGATTGGGCTCTACATGGGGGCTTGATATGGGACCCCCTGCCCGTGGGTGGCATTTTAATGAAGACACATCAAGCTAGCATTCGAATAGAAGCTGACTGCTCGGACACTCGGAATTGATGTAAACATGTATACTCACCAGGATATGATCAGGGACAGCGTACTTTGCAATCTTTGTAGCTACGATGCATTTTAGCTCTTCTTTAACTGTTTCTTCAGGGATGTTCAGGTTGTCTTTTACTACCACAAAAGCAAATGCAGCTAAAAATGCAAATGAAAAATATCTGATCAATAAAGAGCATCCTCGCTGATACCTGTCACGAGGATCAGTAGGCACTGTTATTATATGAAAGCAGATGGCGCTTTATGTGTGATGCCACACTGCTGACAATGTAATATGACCAAACCAGTGAGAGAATAAATCAAATAGCTTTTAGTAACTGGTACTAAGATCCCAAAAGCTGGTAAGTATGTTGGGACCATTAATGATTTATCTAAGACCATTAGCTGTAAATACGGGCTGATTATATTTCCTATTACAGAAAAGTGTATATATGTGTATATATTTAGATATATATATATATATATATATATATATATCCTATTTACACCTGGTAAATGGCAAATATTGCCTAATTTCTGAGTTTTAAAGGTTTATATAGGACATATCAAAATGAGAAATATTCATCCTCTAAGCCACACCACCTTTTTTTACAGCATTTGTGTGAATCAGCTACACAAAGTATTATAACCTCATTTAGTTTATTTTCCTTTTAAATTACTGAATGAGATGAGACGGAAAGGGTGAATGTGATATCTCTCTGCTGAGTGCCAAGTTCAACAGATGATTCATGAATTAGGATTGCAACATGGCTGGACTTCAAGAGATAATATTTTACCAACTAACTAAAGAATTCCCTGGAAAAGAGTCAGTGGTAACCAATCCCACAACAGAATAAGGAAAAATGGATTTAGCCGTATTAACCAAGAGAAAAATTAGACTTGTTTTTATTGAGAATCCCAGTGGTCTCTTCTTCAGATGGACTGCGAGGTCATTTAACTTTTAACATCAATTAATGACGAGAATAGTTGAATGACCAAAACTTTCCCAAAAATAAACTTGTTAAACATCAGACCTATGGCTAAATGGAAATCAGCAGCTATCTTGATGTTGTGTCTGTCACATTTCGTGCTGGTACCTCTCCCTAGGACAATTTGTTAGAATAACTCTAAGGGGAAGATACTCAATCGGAAAGCCTCTCTGTTGATAGAGGTACAGCTGATAAAACGAAGTAGGGAGAAGAGTCTTATACCTCTCATTATCTGGCAGTAGGACTGAGCGCAATATTTGAAGGATGAGGAAACTTTGCATGAAATTCCTTGATTATGACTTTTGTATACGTCAGAGCTAGAAAGTCCATGTAATAATGCAGCATAAAACACATTTTACAAGCAACACACGCAATGCACACAATCCAAAACAATCTTACATGTAATGCATCCAAAACCCATGAAAGGAACACATAAGGGATCCAATCACAATGTAAATTCTGCCTTAAGATGCTGTTACTTTAGATATTTTTCTGTACTGATGCAAATTAGGACAAGGCGTTACCGGGAATGCAAGCTACATCACAAAATTCTGCCACACTTACATTATGCATCGACATTGCCTTAAATATAATAAACTATATTTTTTTTTAGATTATTTTGGATTATATAAAAATTATATTTCTTCTTGTGCCACCACTTTAATACAAAAATCAAGGTTAACTCCATGAACTTACTTTGTTATCTCTATATTATGACCGTGACTATGCAACTTCTTAATAAGGAGTCCAATAAAATGGGACCGGAGGAAAAGTCTCTGCGGAGAAATGCGCCCGGTGCTAATAGCAATGATGCGGTCAAAGTAATTGACCTGTGTTTTCATAATCTTCCAATGCATGACTGACATGGGTAAATTATTAACAGCCCCAATTCATTATTGGAAGGAATCTGTTTTACTTTGTCCATTATCAATAAGAATTGATATATATATATATATATATATATAAAAAGATGTATATTTATGCATATTAGAGTTTTGTGTATATATATATATATATATGAATATAATATATATATATATTAATATATATAAATATGACATATATATATATTAATATATATAGTAATGGGTTATATATGCACAGTCTCATTCAGAACAGACACTCTGATATATGCTGCTACATTGGCACAAACAAAGATTTATTGTACTTTACCTTCTCCTTTGATCTCATGTGGATAACCTATGACAGCAGTTTCTGGCACATCTGGATGCTCATCCTGTAAAGACATGGTATGTATCATTTGAGGGTGGTAGATAAATGGTACCGCCTCCATGCAGAGGTGGCAGAAGCTAATATAGTGAGGGGATTTAAACATGTTTGGGATAAGCATACAGCTATCTTGAATCATGAAAAACGGGCAAATTTGATGGGCCAAATGATTTTCCCTGCTACCAAATTCTATGTTTCTACCAGTACATATTTACATACTTATTTTTAAGTGGTACTATCACAAAACAATAGTACAAAATCTACCTTTATACACATTTGTAGATGTTTTTAACAATGTTTCAATACTTTTAGTACTTTGCTTTTATATAAATTCCTTATTTTTATAAGCGGTATAGTTATTCAAGTGTGTCATTAGTGAAGATAATCCATATTTTGCTTGCAGCATCATAAACTTTTTATTCTTGTTATGCTTCACCCACACTTTACATAGTGTATTTTTTTAACATGTTTATTTGTTTGCAAGTGGTACATTACTAACGATGACTGATCTCTTTATATCAGCTGTTTTCTTAAACAATCTCTATAATGTTTTATGGAGTCCTATTGTTGCCTATGCTTTCTGCTGTTATAGTTTAGGAGGTGAATCTATTTCTGTGCTTACATATTTGGTTTTCATAGAAAGCTGGAGGTCTTGCAGTTTCATGGGAGCTTGGCTTATTTCTTACAAAAAAATGGTCAGAGAGAGATATCACAGAGTTGCATAAAAACACTTTTGTGATATAGAAGAGGCTGCCCTGCTGCAGCAGCAGGCCTCCTCCTCATTGCGCCAACATCTCCTGCATGGCATTTGAGTGTGGACGGGGCAAATATATATGGAAATTGTGCAGAATTCCCCCAATCATTTGCAAAACAGACAAAATGTAAACGGACCACGCAGCTATCATATGCATAAAAGTGCATAAGATAGATGGAGTTTCAATTTACCGTATTTGCTCGATTATAAGATGACCCTGATTATAAGACGACCCCCCAAAGTCTGAATATTAATTTAGGAAAAAATGTTAATTCATGTAAACTATGTGAACTATTTTTTTTTTTTTTAATAAAACCTATGATTGAGAAAAATATTTTGTTTTTATTTCCTTTTATTTTCCAACCTGCCCCCCCAGTTAGGCACATCTGCCCCCAGACTTGCCACTCTGCCCCAGAAATGCCTTATACCCCTTATATACTGTGCCCCATGATATGCCTTTTAACCCTCTAAATACCACTGTGCCCCATGATATGCCTGTTAACCCTCTATATGCCACTGTGCCCCATGATATGCCTGTTAACCCTCTATATGCCACTGTGCCCAATGAAATGCCTTTTCTAAAAGCTTGTCTTATAATCGAGCAAATACGGTAATATATTTCAGAGGTTTCGGTATTGCATCTTCTGTCTCCAGCTGTCCATGATCCAGGTAAAGACAGCACATAAAAGGGTTTAGTCTGCACAACTATAACAGCAAATAACACCAGGGAAGTGCTTACAATAATAGAATCATTAATTTAAAAACCGCCAAAAAAGGCCCATTAGTTCCACTTTAACTGCTTGCTCGTGGATTAATTCATCGTCAGTATCTATATTCAGAGAGACCCCTTTTTGTGAAACCAATAGAAACATAGAAGTGAACTGTAGATAAGAACCGCTTGGCCTATCTAGTCTGCCCATTTATATATATTTCCTGTTATATAGAATCCAATCTGTTCTGTGTTTTTGATTAATTATTGACTATTAACTGGACTGGTGACATTCTGTACTGATAAGTATTACATAATGTATTCATAGCTCAGTGGAAAATCCTACAAAATACTTTTATCATCAGATGAAATGTTTTGAAAATGTATTTTCGCAGCTGTCTGCTCCCATGATACTGGGAATTTCCAAAAAAAGTCTAATGCAGGTGCAGGTTAGTTGGGATATGAAGCCATTCTCCAGCAGCCTGCGGGATGATGGGAGTAATACAAAGAGCGACAGGTGGAATATGGTCGGAAGATTCTTCTACAGCACAATATTTAGTATGTAGTACGTCTATGCAGTCTCCCAGGACTGGCTAATGTGATTTGAGCTAGTCTGTCTCTACTGGGACTGTCCTACACTCTAAATGGATGTTGGGCCATTGCACAAATTCAAAGATTGCCCTTGAAATGGATACTGTATATACAGCAATGTATTGTAGAACTGAAGAGAATCAGGTTTTCATTGTTTTGTTCCAATAGATCTGGATTTTCTATAATCTTCATGAAGGAGGATCATTCTCAAATAAACTTCTCCTACAGGTGATATTTGCAATGCAGTAAAAAGTACGCTGTACACGATTACCATTGCGTCTTCAATCTCTGCTGTACCAAGCCGGTGTCCGCTAATGTTAATAACATCATCCATTCGGCCTGTTATCTGGTAATAGCCTTCATTTGACCTATAAGCTCCATCCCCAGTGAAATAATAGCCTAAAGGAATCGACAAGAGATACATTTCAATCATATTTGAAAGTATACATACAATAAACATTTCTTTTATACTAAATGTATCACTAAGAACCAGTGCCATCTTCAGCAATCATATTCGGGGAGCACATAAACCCTCCATTCAAATGAATCAATGAACAAAGCTGCAAGTATGGCCCCAGTGCTTGAATGAGCTATTTTGAATGTTGCAGAAAAAAAAAACTGTTAAGTAACCCATACCTGGGTAGGATTTGAAGTAAGCTTCAAAAAATCTCTGATGATCTCCGTATATCGTCCTTGCCATGCCTGGCCATGGCTGCGCAATACAAAGAGCCCCAGAAACATCTCCACCTTGTATAACCTTTCCCTAGAGGTAAAAACACAGCATAAGCTTAAAATCACGTTTAGCACTCACCCAATACATGTACAAAATCCCATCACACCTCACTTCTCTACCAGGTCTTGTTTGGAAAAAAAAATACTAGGTTTCATCTCAAAACTTCCTACTGTATTTGAGATAATACTTTATTATGTGAATGAGTGAAGGCTGCATAAGTTAGCTGTCTTCTCGCAGTAGTAGTAACAAAATGGTAGAGGTTAATACAGTGAGACAATTTAAGCATGCATGTGACAGGTATACGGCTATTATGAAAAAAGGTCAGTGGCCTAACAGGATTGGGATGGACCAAATTGCTTTTATCTGTCATCAAATTGTGTCTATGTTGTTAGTACAACCTATCTCCAAACCTGCAGTCCGGTGTACACCATATGGATACAAGCATCTAATTCACAGTCACTAGGTCTGTTTTCTAGATGAATGCATCTGAAACCAATATGAAGTGTGTATTTCTCATTTATCTTTGTTCAGTGGCCTTATCCAGACAGATAATTTACTCACAGACTCATTAAGGAGAACAGGTTTGACTCCAAAGAATGGTCTCATAGCCATGGCTGGTATAATCTCAGCATCTTGTTCTGAAGGACGGGGAGATATGCAAATACCACCAGTTTCTGCAAGACAGTTCAATTGTCATGAAAAATGTTGAACATTACAGAACACAGGATCATAACTGGACATTAAACATGGCGGGGCTCAGTTTTGTACATATAGCAATAATATGGAATATATCACGTGACAATTTAAATTGATGAGATTTTGGTTTTATCATCAAATTATTTTATCTAAACCATTCAAGTCAATTTATGCTCAGGTAGTTTAACCTGATCCCCCTTGCATAACAGTTCAACTTATGCCAAAGACATGAAGACTTCAATTGATGAAACAGCATTGTACATAAAACATGGAATGTGCAAGTAAGCCAGCATTTCTTCTTAAAGGGACCAGGCTCTCTACTAGGATTTCAAGCTATTGTAAACACCGCAAGTTGAGTAATCCTTTGAAGCTGTGTTATGTAAGATAGTATCTTTCTGCATTTAGGAAAACAAAGGGACAATCTTTTATAGCTGGCCAAGTTAAGATCTCTCCTACCTGAAAAAGATAGGTGACTCCCAACAATTATGTTTTATGATTTTTGAATGAGCGCCTACGCTAGACGAAAGACAGCATCACCCAAGGTTAGTGCTCGGGCAAAATAGGGCAAGCTGCTCGAGGTGTTGAGTACACAGCCTAGAGATTACTTTAGATTATATAGTGTTATATACATTATATCATTTCCCTGAATTACTCATTTTTTGGGGGGGGGGTTCCAGCGATGCTGTTAATTAGGCTCATTTTGTAATGAAACCCCAAATGTTAGATTATGTGCAGCCATTTTATACAATGAACCATGACAATATTATGTGAACTCATTTATCTTGAGAAAGGATTATCCTCTGCTTTACCACTTAAGAAGTAAAGTGAATGGATAAAGCTCTTTAGCCGACTAAATTACTTTTATTACACAGCTTTAGGATATCCTAACCATTATCTGTGTTCTGAGATTATCATGCTCTTGAAACCCACGATCTTTAATCATTCTCATTCTGCTGAGGTCAGTACGAGATAAACTGAGAGATTTGTACCTTTCACAATATCAAATCTAATATGACTGTTTATATATCTCAACTCCTATTGTATCTTGCAACACAATAAACACAATAAAGTACACAAGAATGTGAAAGCTACCTACCAGTTTAATGCTTCTGTGTAAATGGCAGTCAACATCCACAAGCACCACTTAACAAATTAAAAAATATATTAAGTAAACATCTGCAAATTAATTTGACTAAGTACATCCAAACGAGACCTCACTTATTACCGTAACTTAATCGTTTATAATCTCCTTATGGGACCCTCAATTGTAATTGGTATAATGAGACCCTTGTAATGCAGCTATGGATCATATGTATTGCTTATCCTTCCTTAATTAAAACTGACCGTTCCACAACCTGGACCACAACATACATAGTCCCAGTCTGCCGAAACGACTTCATTCATATGAAGTAATTTAGAATAGCAGATAATTATAACATTGTATTTTGTATTACAAATCACCAACAGCAAAATGTTCTGAATGATAAAGGCATTTGAAGTGTTATTTTCATGACCTTGCTGTAATAATTAACACTGGTTCAGTAAAACAGAGGTTAACCACATTCAGAGGTTTATTATCTTTTACTGTCTTTTAGAAAAAAAATATGGTGCTGCATTATTTTTCATTTCATTCTTATTTTTATCAGATTTTCACAGCAAATGGTCCAACATCTGCAGGATGTTTAGAAACATGAGGTTGGATCATATTGATCACATGAAGCCAAATCTGATTCCAGAGAAAAGCATGCTTAAATATACTCTATGTTAGGGTATTATGGGTTCTAGTTAATTATTCAAGTTAGTTTTTTAAATTATTTTTAACCCCTTAATGACAAAGCCCCTACATGTACGAGCTCAAAATGCATTGTTTTCAATGGGTTTAGGGACCGCCCATTGTCCTTAAGGGGTTAAATCCTAGACCATTTCTGGTTTTGTGGATAGTGAAATTGTCAAAATTAGGCCTCACAATTGTCCCATTCCAAATATACCATAATATTTGATCAAGTGGTTTATTTAAGAGAGCAAGTATTCTGGTACAGTGATTGGTGTTCATGGAAGAAATAAAATACGTGCCAAGATGATTATTTTTACTACACTTATTTCCCCCAAAAAGTAGGAGTTAGTTTTCTATGCAAGTCTAATTTTATATGTTTTCATGAGAGTTCATAGATTTTATAATGATTTGTGAATATATTAGCAGCCATGTATTTAATGAATGCAGAGTACTATTTAAAGGCATTATAATATAACATTTATATATTTTCTTCAACACACTGACAAATAAACAAATGGGAGGGGTCTGACATTGTGAGCTAGTTCTGTCTGATTTTCAAAGTACATTGGGTTTTGACAGCACACTTTTGATTTTATGTTTGTTGTTTTTCTTTATGACCCATAAATTTTGTGTACATTTGTTTAAATACATTTGAAATTTTCTTACAGATGCATTACCTTCCAAATATATATATGACACATCCGATAAACGTAAAATCATCATGTTTACACATTAACATATAATATATTAATTTTCAATACTGACTTTGACATCAAATACAACTTATTTATTAAGAGAAGACAGACACTATACTAACTATATGAATAATATCCTTTGATCGGGGCCCTCCTCACCTGTTGTTTCTGTAAGTCAAATTGTTATGTCCTGTCTACCTGTTGTACAGCCCTACGGAATATGATGGTGCTATATACATGCCCCCCAATTGTCCCGATTTACAGGGGCAGAGGAAGGGTGAGGAAAGAGTGATACTCACCTCAGGTGCAGCTGTGGGGGGCGTACAGATGCCTGATCAGCAGCTGCAGCCTGTAGACTAGTTGGGAGATCACAATCTCCCTCTAGTCGTTTCAACATTAGGGACCACGAGGTCTGTCACTTCAGATAATGCCGAGCGTCATCCCAGCACTTGGCAGCAATAGCCGGCACATAGTGATGAGGGAGTAGTAAAGCGAGGTCTGAAGTGACGGACCTGTATGTGTTTGTAAGCTTGTGTGTGTAAGAGCAGTATAGGTATTTGTTAGCTGGTGTGTAAAGGCAATGTATGTGTATATATGTGTGTGTAAGGGCAGTATACATGTATGTGTGTGTGTAAGGTCAGTGTACGTGTATGTGTGTGTGTGTAAGGGCAGTGTACATGTATGTGTGTATGTGTGTGTAAGGGCAGTGTACATGTATGTGTGTATGTGTGTAAGGGCAGTGTACGTGTATATCTGTGTGTGTAAGGGCAGTGTATATGTATATATGTGTGTGTGTAAGGGCAGTGAACGTGTATATATGTGTGTGTGTGTAAGGGCAGTGTATGTGTATACATGTGTTTATGGGCAGGTGTGTGTAAGGGCAGTGTACATGTATGTGTGGGTAAGGGCAGTGTAAATCTATGTGTGTGTGTAAGGGCAGTGTACATGTATGTGTGTAAGGGCAGTGTACGTGTATATGTGTGTGTGTAAGGGCAGTGTACGAGTATGTGTGCGTAAGGGCAGTGTACGTGTATATGTGTCTATGTGTGTGTAAGGGCAGTGTATGTGTATGTGTGTGAGGGCAGTGTACGTGTATATGTGTATATGTGTGTGTAAGGGCAGTGTATGTGTATATGTATGTGTAAGGGCAGTGAACATGTATATATGTGTATGTAAGGGCAATGTATGTGTATACATGTGTTTATGGGCAGGTGTGTGTAAGGGCAGTGTACGTGTATATGTGTGTGTGTAAGGGCAGTTTACCTGTATGTGTGTAAGGGCAGTGTACGTGTATGTGTGTAAGGGCAGTGCACGTGTATATGTGTGTGTGTAGGGCAGTGTATATGTATGTGTGTGTGTAAAGGCAGTGTATGTGTATATGTGTGTTTATGGCAGTGTGTAAGGGTCCTGGGAGGCTGAGAATCATGGGAATTTTTGTTCACAGCTAGCATCTGCAGCTTTACTGTTGCTGCACTTCCCATGACGCTCAGCAAACATCATGGAAGTAGTATGTCTGGCTGAGCCTCATGGGAATTCAATTCAATGTGTTGGTTTTTTTTAATATGCATGACTGCTGACAAAAACGAAGCGTGTTTTAAGTGGCAATGCAAGCGCGACATTGTAAAGTGCAATTGCTTGTATTGGTGAGTTCCGCGAGATTTAAAAAAAAAAGTGTCCCTCTTTCACATTTTGAAATGTTGGGAAGTATGTATATATAAAACAATAAACAATAATAGAAACTGATTTTGCATAGTCCTTGATCATGGGTGTGTCAGGATTGAGAAAACAGGGAATCTTTCAATGTACTCATTACTAAATGAAGTTGTGTACACAGGCATAAGTGACTTTCCTGTTGGATACTTTTTGTGATTAAACTGATAGTTCCTACATTTTACAGAAGGTTGTTTTGTCCGTCTAGTTTTATTTCCAAGTAAGTTAACAACTAGTATACAACTTCATAGTAAAAGGGTTTTGGCAATTTCTAAGTAAACATGTTGAGCATGGTTGATACTCCACTGACTTTTAGCTGGAATGGTTTAATGCTCTCATGTTCCAAAACTAAGAGAATGATTAGAAGCGGCACATTTTTTTTAAATAATTAAAAGCCAGCATCTTATAGCCGGGGACAGCTCCTTTCTGGTGCTCCCCTGCGGTCCTCACACACGACCTGCATCTGAGCGCCTGGAAAAGGCGTCATATGTTGACACTCAAACTCAGGCGTGCTGGGATGGGACTCAACAAACCCTGATAGAGAGGGCATTGTTGACGACCACACTCATCTCTCTCGGTCAGTCCCTTGCATTTACTGTGCACCGAGGACTGATCAGTGGAGTAAGGCAGTGGTCCATCGGCCAGTGGTATGAGCCACCCTAAGGCATTTGGCACAGTCTGTCCATGCCGGCAGGGCTCAAGAGCACAAAGCTCATGTAGAGATTGTGGTTAGATGTCAACTGGAGCTCGAATGAAATGGGAAAAGGCTTGTCTTTCAGCAGTAAACACAAGGACAGAATCCATAGTGTTAGGGATCCAGAACTAGATTGTAAACTCGTGAGAGCAGGGCCCTCTTCTCCTTTTGTACCAGTTTGGTATTGTTCCTGATTTTCATTTTCAGCTGTTGGAGCTATATAAATAAATTTTATGTAATTAGCATTCTACTTGCAGATTGCCCCCTGCCCAGGTTTATCTTAGCAACTGCATCTTCAGGCATTCTGTAATGTAAGCATGCTCACAGGCAGATAATATTGTGCAATACAGACCAGGACATCAGCAGCAGCAGCAGCTGCCAGTAGCAAGTACAATGAAGTGGAATGTGGTTACTAGGGGGCCACTAAGAGAACAGAAAATATTAAAGATGGAGAATTTTTACAACCAAACATAACCTTGGTTTAATCTAGATGCTGTTATTTACCTGTTTGCCACCATGTGTCAACAAGGGTACACTTCTTCTCTCCCACCACATTGTAGAACCACTCCCAGGCTTCATGATTGATTGGTTCTCCCACTAAAGTAAAAGTAAAAAGCTAAAGGTCATTAAAGTACATTACATGATTGTGTGTTAAAATGCTCAAGGGCAACATTTTCCAAAACACGTGACAATGTCACAAGGCTGATCAGGTTATGTTATTTACACATCATCGCCCTCCTGGTATTATGCAAATGTGCACGAAACAGGAATGCTATATATGATTGGGTGCACATAATATAAAGACTAC
Organism: Sceloporus occidentalis; assembly: GCA_023333645.1. Taxonomy (NCBI): domain Eukaryota; kingdom Metazoa; phylum Chordata; class Lepidosauria; order Squamata; family Phrynosomatidae; genus Sceloporus; species Sceloporus occidentalis. The sequence continues at coordinate 15,889,825 of JALMGF010000015.1, read as the reverse complement.
ACACGGCTAAACTTTGTTAACTAGAAAAGCAAACGTCTTAGATGACTATTTATCTAATGTATCTTAATACTCTAAGATATAAGCAAAATAATAGTTTTGTAATGGTAGCCTAAATAAAGAGTCTTCTGGGCAAACCTACATAAAGTGATAAGGGATAACTCACAAAGTCATTGTGACTGTTATCTTAAACCCAGGGGTGATGTATACGATCCTCTTCTTCCTGAGTACCAACAAGGCCTAATATATTTTAAAGTTCTTACAAAGTACCTTAATAAAAATTCTTCATTGATGGGGCTGCATTGGTTACTGGAAATTCCCTTTTATTATTATAATATATGATAAATCCATTTGTGAGATTTATGCTAATACATATGTAGGATTACAGCCTCCTTTAAATTGCTCAAGCTCCTAACACACACATATATGTGATCATATACTGTATATAAGCTATTATAATTGTGATCTTTCTTATCTTGTGACCAAAGTAGCTACAACAAGTAAGAATTCCTGGGTACAAACAGCTGAAAGATGCCCCAGCTATCCCCCAACTATACTTTGAGTGATGAATCAGAAAGAGGTAAAATTAATAAATCGTTAGGCTAAAAATCAAAACTATTCCTAAACATGTTTTTAATAATACATACAAAAATATTGGAAATAGTTACAGTGTACAATCATAAAATGGTTTATGTTTAACTTACCACTAGTTAATATTTTACTACATACCATTCAGATGAAATGCACTTCCATTCTAAAATGTTTTTAGTACAATTTCATAGAGCAGCTTAAAACACACGATTTTTCTGCATCAAGTATCTCGAAGGCAGTAAGTGCTCCCTGTATACACACACCTGATCCTAACGTTTTCAAAGATGACCTATCATATTTCTTCACCCATTCGTCTCCATATTTCAGCAACAGACGTATAGCAGTTGGTGCTCCATAAAACTGACTAATCTTCAACCTCTCCACCGTCTCCCAATATCGACCTGCACAAAGACCAATGACACGTTCAGTCACGGCAATACACGACAAGGTACGGCCTTGGTAAACCCAAGAACATTTTTGCAAGACATTCCTTGCAAGCACTCAGCCCCAGAGTGAAAACATTTCAGTACAATAAATGGTCATGGGTACATCATAAATCATGTAGAAGAATGATCTAATAAAAAAACAAAGTAATAGTTTAACCCGTTGAGCGAACAGTAGGGTTAGCAATAGTTATGGTTATTGACCATGGTTATTCACAAATCTGAGGTATGATTTTCATTTGAATCTGGTCATTAGTGAAAATAATTGTAATTATGTGATTCACTTGATTGGAGCTACCAGTTTTTGTTGTGTAGTATCTGTACAGAGATGACTGTGCAGGATCTTAATGCTTATATATTTTTTTGGACCTGAGGAATCACATTCCAGGTTCTGCATCTTGATGTCATGGTCTGATCACCATGGATTGTCATGTGTCAAAAGATAAGTTTTGGGCAGAGCTACACATAATTCTAGAAGGGACAGTTGAATACTATTCAGTGACGTTTTGTTAGTAGAATAGAACCTCATGTTTTCATTTAGGTTTAGGGCCATACAAGAAGAAGACAGTATTTAGCCAATGGCCCAGCAGATGTCATTAATTGAAAGCGCAAGCTGCCTAAGCGGCGCGCTAATTGTCCATTGCTGGACATTAGTTATAGGGGTTAACAGGGGTCACTAAAAGGTCAGGAAAGTTAAGGCATATAGTTTTGGTGGGCTAGGTTAGCTAAATCTAATTCTAGGTTGCTGGGCAGGCAGTTTATTTAGCGCAGCTGATTGGTTATAGCTGTGCTGCAGCACGAGGTTTGAGTGGGCGTTCTGTGCGGCGGGAAAAATAAGCACAGCTGATTGGTGCAGTCAGCTGTGCTCACGGCGTGAGGCAACTCTAAAATAAATAAATAAGCTGCGCGCAGGGAGATTAAATTCACCTCAAGAGAAATCTTCAAGGAGCTGTTGCTGAGCAAGCGTCCCACCCCCTCTCCCCTTTTGTGTTTAAATGTAAGGTATGTAATATGTATATTGTCGTAGTTTTATAAGGGGTAAAGGTCGCCTCTGTGTTGAGGTGGATAGAGGCTTGGTGTTACACAATCTGGCTGAGAAAGGGGCGGATTGTATTTGGTGTATTATATATAAGAAGTTATTTGGTTATTACGTTAAATGGTTTGTGTTGGTAATGCCTCTTATACCCTTTTAAATAAAGCTACGGCCAATTCTATCCAATTTACAATTCTGTGTCTGTGGTTATTTTATTGATTTGTTAGGGGTTAATATGTACATGCAATGGACAAAGCCAAGATGAATCATTATAATCACTGAGGAAGATGTTTTCATGCATTTTGAATGTGACAATGACAAGATATTACTAGATGTTATTTTGCTCGTCAAAACTGTAAAGGATGGTTTCGAATTAGGAAAGGTTTCAGAAAAACGATATGCTTTTCAAAGCACCCAAAGCTAATGGTGGGGATCTCACTACATACCAAACCAACCAGAACAAAAGGATCATGATCTGAACAACGGCACAGAATTTACATGTTTTTCAGTTGTCAATAATATATAACCTATGGGTCAGGAACAGATGATGAACTGTGATTCTAGGGTCATGATGAATTAAAAAAATATAAGGAATTATAGTTGGTACTATTTTTCTACATTGTACAAGTGAACAAGAATCATTTTCGAGGCCTTTAATGATGAAGTGACATTTGTTGAGACACAGTGCTCCACCTGGAATTGAGATATTTCATATACTGTATATCTTTGTAAATATAGATTGTCTTAAATGAACCGACCTGGGTCCGGATATATTGGAGTGCTCTCAAACAGCACTGTGGTAGCTCCATTGCAGAGAGGACCATAGACAACATAGCTGTGTCCTGTAATCCATCCAATATCAGCGACGCAACCAAACACATCTCCTTGTTTATAATCAAACACATACTGAGAGGGAAAGGGAGGAGAAAATTATGAGGGTAAACTAAAGAAAGATTTAGCAAATGTACAACTCTACATAATAGAAATATTTTAAGAAGCAATTATGTTGCAAAGTGCTAAAGGTAGGGAAATCAGTAGGAAAGTCTCATGGTTGCTATGGCGATTTCACCACTTTTAACACAAAAACTGCACATTTAAAAATAAGCTTTCATCTCTTATTTAAATATCCATTTTTATGAATGTTAGATGAATTTGAATACTGCGTAACTTGACATTTCCAGTTCTGGCTACTCCAGGACATTTCTAAACGTGTCTTGAAAACATTACTTTACTGTGATTCAAATCAATAGAAAAATTATACAACTGTTATGTCCTTTATTAAGTCGTGTCGGACTTTACTTTCATACACCACTACCAACAATATATATTAGTATCACGGGCTCTAAGTGCTAGCAGACCTGTTTGTATTCTGAAGCTGTAAACTGGAGGCCACAGAGTGTTTCCATAAATATTTACTTATAGGTCTTATGGATCTTAAATATACTGCATATATGTTCTGAAAATCAAATTAAAATGAATAAGACAAAAATGCCCAGTATAACTAAATGTTCCAGATAATTGCTGTCCATACATATGGCACCTAACATCAGTTATGCAGCTCCTTTTAGGTATCATGGAAAAATAAACAGCAATAAATGTATTTATTTGCTAGAAAACACCTCTATCAAGATCCATAAGTAAACATTTACAGAAACACCTTGTGGCTACCAGTTTACAGCTCTACTATCACTTAGAGCCAGTGATATATATACGGTATATAGAATGTTTAATAACACAAACTGGATATTCAATGGTTCAGCAGAGTTCATATAATGTTAGTAAATACATTGGGAGTTTAAAGCTCTATTTTCTGTATGATATTTTCTCAAAACCGTTAACAGGAGGAAGAACGGGAAGTATCATTGCATTGGTAAACTGTACATATTATTCAGTGCCTTTCCCACCAACCGCAGGGAGATACCTCATTATTATTTATCTGATATCCTGCAGGTTTTATGTAATGTTAATGTTTCAAGCGATGCTTTCCTCCTAGCTGGAGTGGGGTTAAAGACCGTATTTAACAGCCAGTAATCCCTTGGTTTTGGATATTGATAAGTTTAGTAAGCCTCAAGTTAGCTACACAAACTTCAGCAAATATATGTATTTTTAGCTGATAACAGGAAATGGCATCTCAAAAAAAGATATGTGATGATGAATTTTTTTTTGTTTTACATAAAGTAGATTGATTCTTTCCTCAGGAAGTATCTGTTTACAAGCGGTATGACAAAGCCTAGCCTGGAAACTGCACATAATTGTGATATTTTTTAATGATATATATATATATTTTTTATTACACAGGATGCTATAACATGGTTTAGGCTTGCGAATGATAACACTGAATACAATGTCAATACTCCTGTTTGTAAAACCACCTAATAGATTATAAACTAACAAAAGCAGTCAATTCTGTATATTGTCACTTTCAATGTTTATTTCCATTGTCCCTTTAAAGTAGTAGAGCCACAGAATCTGTAGGTACTCTATAAATAAATGGATTGGTATTTTTAATTCTCTTCTGTATCGCCTTTAGGAGTGATTTTAAAACATTCCTGTCGTACACCTTGGAACGATGGAATGATGGATATGGCAGCAACCACTGGTTTCTCTTAAAATACAAAAAACATATCTATCAGTTCATAAAGGTGCATACCTTGTGTGTCAGTGCAGCATAGAGTAGGTATCCAGCCTGGGTATGTACTATGCCCTTTGGTTTGCCGGTGCTACCCGAGGTGTATAGCATAAAAAGCATGTCTTCACTGTTCATGGTTTCGGGAACACAAACTGTATCAGCTTTGGACATCTCCTGCCATAACACAGGCAAGAAAAAGAAGGAAGGGTAAATTGTCGTTTGACCTTTTTTGGTAAAATTGTCATTATTGTTTTATCCACATAATAGTCACCCAGCTGATATAGTAAATTCCAGATCAGCTAACAAAGAGATTACAATGTATAACTACGTATATGCTACATACATAACAAGCTTAACATTTACCAAAATGAAAATACATACAAGGGGTATACTTAATACCAGTCCTGTCCTCCCCTCCAATGAGACCCCCCTATGCACATGTGCAGAAAGCTCTTCCATTGATTTAAATGGAAGCTGTTTCTTGCCACTGATCAGTATCAAGGATTGTCGGACCACAGATGTTCTACCTAAAGTAAGTGTTTCTTTGTTTTTCAAGAATTAATATTAAAGTCACCACAAAGTACTTTAATATCCATTCTTCTTTAGTGTGGCTGTCAGAAAAAGTAAATTTGGCAGTATCATGTAGTAACCATGTATATTACATGTAGTATATACATACATGTAATAGAGCAGGAATAACAGCCAAATTTAGCATTTATGGACAGTTCAAAATAAACAATTAAAAATAATGCTAATAGTAACAATAATTAAGCATTTTGACAGGTGCTTTGAAATTCAGACTGGAAATAAATGGATATGGTATATTTGAAACATTGACTATATTTCTTTTTTCATGTTTGTTTTTCAATTGCATTTATTTCTGAGTGTAGGTTGTGTTAGAACAGATACAATCCACACATTTTTCTAGATTCAATTGTGTCATCCACACTGCTGTCCTTCATGAATACACTCAAGCAACTATAGGCTAGAGCATAAGTAGACATTTAGTTGACTTACTTCTTCAAGAGGAATGTCAAGATTACCCATGTGGACTTTGTTGTCAGTCCTCTGAGCTACAAAGACATGTTTGACAGAAGGGCAGGTCTTGATGGCTTCATCAACTGTTTTCTTCAGTTCTACTACACGTCCACCCCGAACTCCTTGATTGAACGTAATGACGGCTTTGCAGTTGGCTATCGAGACAAGCGTATTGATACAAGTCATTTTATGACAAGTTGAAACAATTAATTGAAAATGTAGCACACATTTCAGTGTAGAGTTGTTGTTACAGATTTTTTTTTACAGAAAACTAGCTAACCTGTCTTTAAAGTGGACCTGTCCATATCTTATATTGCTATTTTTCTTTTTTTCAGTTAGTAAAAATGTTACAGAAATATTTTGTTGAAAGGTTTTAATCATGCAGAGCTGACTTCTCTGGTCAAAACTACAACAGACAGTGAGCGGTGAGAAACAATGGTTAATTTTATATACCGTATTGGCCCGAATAAAGGCCAATATTCGGGGTTTAGCGCAGGAATTTTAACAAGTATTTCTGAGGGTTCTTTTTTCCATTATGCATTTGTCACAGAAGTTCTCATGGCTAAGAGTTGACCTATCATCAACAAATGGATCCAGTACAGGTAACTATGAGTTTATTGAAATCTCTACTCAACATTTACATAAAAAGCCACAGTATCTTATTCTTATTTTTGATCAAGAATACATTGCTAGATTCATGTTTTGCCATTACATTGCTATGTTAGCTAAAATAAAAGACACTACATCATCATCATACTTACAAAGTACTTTCATATACATTCATTGTTTTCTATAATCTTACATATATTATATAGCATTGTATTTATTGGGGAACAGGCATTTCATTCACATCAATGTATATGGAACATCTGGACCTGGAGCTAAATAGACACTGCATGATATGCAGAATGAAAGGGGGAAAAGTTCCATATGAGAAGCCCATATTAACCCTTTCAGTGATAATGACCCACACACACTACACTGTCACTCAAATGATTAAGGTATAAGTTAGATGTTAGCTGGAAGCAATTCTGTGCCTTGCATTATCGCTAATATGATGACAGAACAAATTCATGAACCAAAATAGAAACATTAGTAAGGTAGCTATTGATTTCACAAGCCAACAGAGTGTTTAAGCAGGTTTTTATTTTATGGATCACTCACCATCATTGATTCTTCCTGCCAATGATTCTGCACTGAATCCTGCAAAGACCACAGTATGTACAGCACCGATTCTGGCACAAGCCAGCATGGCAGCCACAGCCAAAGGTGACACAGGCATGTAAATGGCTACCCTGTCTCCTTTTTGAATCCCATATTTCTTCAGCGTGTTTCCAATTCGGCATGTTGTATCTAAGAGTTCTCTGTAACGAAATAGTGACATATTTATGATTGTTAGATTTTATTGTGTTTTTTGTAGTTGGTAGGGGTTTGGCTGCCTAAGGCCAAATGTTATCTAGTGGCTTAGCTAAGTAGCTCTCTACATCTTGGTTAAAATGCTGGCAGAAATCATGAATTACAATGTGACCTGCACTGGTCATTGGACAGTTCAGGCAAATGCCCGGTGGCCTGTTGCATGAATGTGCCACTCATGTGGCAGATCCAATACTTTAGTGTGGGGCTGTCTACTTGATGCACTGGCCACACACAATCCAAAAGTCTAGGTGGTTAATTTAGAGCGTAGCATGCATATGTGTGAATCCAGCAATTTCGTTGCACGCATGTGAGCATTTGGCACTGTCCATATAGTGTATATTAGTCTGCATTCTCAGAGGCTGATAAAGTATTTATCTACGTAGAATTATTTCTGAAAATGTCCGTGACACTTTGACTAGTAGGACGGCCATACCTGATAAATGTTTTTTAACTGTGTACAACTGTAGCAAGATCTGTCACTTTAACAATGTACTACATTTTACTGGTCGGAACAGCAAATAAACATACGCACTGGTGTATTAAAAAAATCCTTATTGCCATTAGACTATATAGTCACAGTTTAGTGAAAAAAAACTATATGAGCGTTAACAGAATGGTTTTCCAAGTTCACCAACCCTGCGATGGTTTTAGTACTCATTTAGTTAATGTGTAATACAATGCTAGACTATGTGTAGATAAGACAAGTAAAGAGACCAGCCTATGCGAATGCAGTGTATGTGCAATGTCACCAAAGAATGTTTAGGAACCTCACTAGGCCACTCTCCTGAGGCGAATGGCTCCATGTAGCCTGAGATGGGAAGATTCAAGATATGGTTTATGCAGTCACTACCAACATAAAGAAAACCTATAGACACACTATTATCCTCAATTGGGTATCATGCACATGTCTGACACCTTCCTGTGATAGTCTCTGTAAGGATCTAGTTTAACTCATCAGGGGTAGCAAGACCTCCAGCCTTCCATATTTTATATGTAGTCTACCAAATTTTATGAACAAGGACAATAATGATTATTATTTCTAGAAAAAAATTCTAGAGAATCTCAATATTATTTCCTCAAGTTTTTCACATTTGCTTATGTTCGAATCTTTGATCTTTCCATGGAATCACAAAGCTTAAAGCGAGGTTCCACATATGACAATGCTTTGTATCCACCATAAAATGGAGGTTTATCCACTTATTAATAACATTGTGCAGCGTGCAATGAGTGGTGGGACTATTATTATTATCTTTTAGTTATATATCTCCATTGATTTACATATTTACAGTACTATGTTTAGATCTACCAGAACCATTAATATACAATATTTTTGCATACACTGAAAGGTAGCAACATATATTTACAAAGCAAATACACACTTATTGTATCGTAATACAGTAACCTTGCACGTGAGACTGAAAGAAAACATTAATCCTTTGTTTAGGGAACAGCTCCTGCGACTACAATTTCCTTCTTTCAGTTTCCCCAAGTGGCTGGGGTGGGGGGCAGCTTTCGCCCACAGACTGCTCTGATCTAATGATCTTGGGCTATTGTCTGAAGCTACAGCAAAAAACAGCTCTAAGAAAAATTAACACAATGACTATCGCAGGACACATTCTATTTTTAATGGTGAAGTGGTCGGTGAGTGGTGCGTGCCTATAGTGACCGGGAGACCTGGAGAAGAGGCTCTTGCCTCGAAGTCTCCGGGCGAAACCCAGAGTGTTCCCAGGTATATTAATATTGTGCAAAAATAGACAAAAAAAGTTAAAATTCAGTAAGACTTCATGTATGTATGCAATTTAGCAATGCAATGAATAGAAGACATTTCTCCATAATACCTTGTCATACATCACAATAGGTGCCCTTTAAATTATACAAAAAAATCCTAGTCAGAAACACTGCTGATTTAAACAAAGCTCCAGCTACTGAATTGTGTTTGGACCCTGTCATTAGCATATCTCGTTAACTAATGTACTATTTTGCTCAGTTAACCCCTTCTTTACTGAGCTCCAAAACCATGTTTTTTTAGCTATGATTCCCCTTTTTCATTTTTACTGTATTTCCCCATCCAAATTATACATCCTTTTTTTAAGGAAAGGACTTACTTTTAGATGTATAGTCCAACATTTAGTATGAATAATATACCAATACATTTTAAAAAGCCATATTTTGTATGACTATGATAATTGCAACTAAAGTAGTTGGGTTGACCAAAATCATTTTATCCATGCATTACTACCAATAGTTTGTGGTTGATTTAGAGAATGTGGGCATAGAAGTGTGGACTAATTTATGTTATGTTTTCTTTCCATATGTACGAATTCCCCCTGACATTACTATACATGTTATTATCCTCCACATACCCTGTGATACATTACACTAAGCACTGTTCTCGCTATTCAGAGGAACATGGCCACTTCTCCATTACGGGAAAAACTGAAACAGTTTACTATAGAAATTTTTCATTTTACAGATATGTGGGTTTAGAGAGATGTTTTTCAGGTTTTTTTTTTATTTGGGGTAAATAGTATGTGAAGACAAAATACAAGAGGTGGAGGGAGTAGTAGATACAAGGCCAAGAATTTTGTCTTGTGCCCGAGGAAGACAAGAAGAATATACAAGAAACTACAACAAATCTGCAAATTGCGTTGTATAAAATATGTTAAGGGTCAGGGTTGGAAAGCCAAGGGTATCACGTTTTATAAAAGAAGGTTAAATTCACGGATAAGGACCATCATCTATTCGGAAGTCATTATTTTACTTCTACTGCCCCACAGGTATGGAGGTATTTTATGTAGAGATCACATTTAGAAACCAACAGATTCTGTGTCAGGAAACTGAGTAACATGCTCCACAGACATCAATCACTTTCACAAACCTTGCTTCCATTGCTTCCATGTTCAGTCCCTTTGACTGGTTTAGACACTGCATTTGGGACTAAACAAGATATATAGAAACGAGGGGTAAAATGGCTTGCTCTGATAAAGCTACAAATAGGTTGAATGTACCGTATATAATATTATGCAAAATATAAACACCTTCACTAAAAATAAGACTGTTTGTTCAAACAATAAAAATAGTGCCAAGGCATAAAATAAGCAACATGATCACAATTTACAGTATACTGTACTTTGCCGCAATATGAAACCTAGGAATCTCAGTAGCATATCTACAGTCACAAAGTAATTTCATATCATTAAAGAAGTATTGTTGCAATGAATGCTATAGCTATAGCCAAACCATACGTTATACGTTGCATCATGCCAACTGCTTTGGAGACTAGCATTTTTTATTTAGTCAACACCCAGAACTGGAAAGACATGTTTGACCTCCTTGAACATACACATAACAAGGGCATCGACGATGATAATAAAACCTGTAACCTCAAAACATTACTTTACTGTTAATACAGGGCTTAATAAACGCCAAGTGCCAGGTCACCGTGGCAACAAGGAAAAACTTCCTGGCTCCTATAGGTTTTGCAGGATATTGGTACCCAATGCCAGTGACTCTAAACCTCTCCTCCCCTTGGGCCAGTTATACCACAGTCCCTCAGTCCTGGCACGCTGACTGAGTCTGATATAATATCATTTTCCTGCACTCAGACGCAAGCACCATGTGAGGACCACAAGGGTACTGAAGACCTGTCATCATTAGTGGACGTCCCCCTCCCGAGCCAACAAAGGCAAAGGTACAAAAAAAAGTTTTTTCTTGCTTCAACATTTAAACCAAATTTGTCAACTTCTGTGTTAATAAATACACAATAGTAGGTGCATTAGATGGCTTCTTGTGGTCCACAACGTTTAAAAACCCAAAACCCATTTGATTTAAGTACAGTGCTTTTTATGTGTACTGTAAGTACATAGTCAGGCCCAAACTGGCCATCTAACAAACCAGGCAAATGCCCAGTGGGCCACTGGCCAACAGTGCCACACAGTTCCAGTGATAGATCTGGTGCTGCAGTGTGCAGCCAGCGGCTGGATAGCGTGCGGCCACACATATCCAGCCATCGGCCATACTACCGTCATCATGTGGCTGCTGGCCTTAAACTACCAGGGCTGCCCATAAAAAAACATTTTGATTATTGAATACAGTGTGGAATTAATGGCTGTGCTTACAGACACATATATATCGTTATTTATGAAACATACTTCCTTGCTGACCAGGTAGCAACTATTGTTTGGTTATCATGTGATATTCCGAACCAACCTTTGTTCCAAATATTTGTAGTAGTTGACTGTCTACTTAGATCTCATTCTAACACAATATAATTAGTAAAATCATCATTCCGGGAAACTGAGGCATTAACATTGTTTATAATGTTCTTAGTGTCATCTAGAAGAGCAAGAGAAGATGACACCTTTACTGACACATAAATAAAGCCAATGCCAGTCAAAACTACCAGATAAAAACTGAACTATTTCATAGTTATGCAACTTTCACTTGCAGTTTATATACAGTTGCGGTGCCAGTAAAAACAATTATTTTGACTTCCTTGTTGAAGTTGAACCCTCAATGTCCTTCACAAGTTCAATAAGACAAACGCGTTCTTACAGCCTCTGAACTAAATAATTACTAGGTCATGCAGGTTTGGTTAGATAGAACAACGTACCTTTCATACTAGGTACGGTTTCTGCTATTACTTATTTTTATCTATGTCAGAGGCTTCTGTGCACAACTTTGTAAAATCACGCTGAATGCCTTATCATAGGCAAACAATGCAGAATAAAAGGAGTTATAGAAAAACATGGTACAGACCGATTGTACCGTGTAATAAATTATGCTACAGAGGCCAATCCAGAACCAGACTAGAACCATGATTAAGCTCTCCCGCATGTGGTCGAGTACAGCTTTTTGACTAATTGACAAATTAACGAAAGGAGCCTGATTTTCCTGCAGTTGGATAATGCTTTAGTATTTACTAAGTAATACCATATAGGAAAAAATGCACATGCTCAAGGGGGCACATTCACAGTCTCATGATATGACTCTCCCCTTTGGGAATCATTCTTCTAAAGAAGAATTCTCCCCAATAAAGGATAGTGAATTTCAGACCAAACCAGCCCTATCAAACGTGAATGATTGCAAACATGTCAGATCATGTGAACAATTTAGATACTGGGTGTCTTTTGATATTACAATTGAGTTCTGAAGGTTATTTTGACCTCTCTTGACTAAGAATGGTTTTGTCACAGGACATGTAGCAAACAGCACGAAGATAATGCATGTGCCTTGTTATTTAGTCTCACAGCTAAATGGTAAGAAATGTGTTCAAAATGCTGAAACCTTGAAATAATGTATATTGAAATCATTACAATTCTCTTGTTATTATGCAATAGAGTATATGTGCATTATGGAATGGTATAATGCATTATTTTTCAACCATGCTGGTATCAGAAATATATATTGTAGCAAACATGAAATGGATTTTCCTCATGATCCAACCAGTATTCTGTCAATTTCAGAAGTAAGGAAGGGGCAGATCACAGCAGAGGGGCACGGGTAGGAGCGGGGCAGAGGGGGCAGTAAGAGGCTTGGGGATCAGAAAGGAGATAGAGGGTGCAGGAAGGGGCTGAGGAGATCAAAGAGGAGCAGGGGGTAACAGGTCAGAGTAGAGGGGAACTAGAAGAAGTGGATCAGAGTTCAGAGAGCATTATACACACTCTGATTGGACATTGTTTAAAGCTCCACCCAACATCACCAACGATTATATATATATATATATTGTGACGGAAGCCTCCATCACTGGGGCCACTGGAGAAGCCTGACTGCCAGCCTCCTCCCTATTGACTATGGGCCCTGGGTTTGTAAAGACTTCTGTGGCTACCCCCAGCAGTATCATCTCATCACTGGTTGAGGGGATTATCTACGGCAGACAGCCAGGATCTGCCACCAGGGAGTGACCACCATTCTTTGATGTTTAATGTTGTATAAATCAGTCTCCCCCCTATTGTATTGTTAATCCCGTTACTGCCCCTGTTGTCTCTGAGAGGCAGATTAAGGGGGCGGTTTGTGTCCCAATATCTTGTTTTATGTTAATGTGTGTTTTGCTGGATATATCCAGCTCCGTGTGTCTAAAATAAATCAGTCTTCGTTTGGTTTTACCCTACACTGAGTCTCGGCTAGTGACTGGGGAACCGGGGAAAGTGTGTTGTCCCAGGCTAAGGGAGCACAAGACAGCGGAGGTAGTCAGTCGGACTAGCCAGCTCCGTGACATATATATACATATATATATATATAAATAAAAGTTTCTTTATACATATATATAGGATTTTTTTTATATTAAAAATGTGCGGAAACTTCTCTTGTATTATATATATTAGATATTTTACCAGTGTCTTTTCATTTTCTAACTCAAAAAACAAATCCTTTTGATTAGACATATAACAGATAAATATGAAATTCTAAAAAAGCACACTGTATGTGCAGCTATCCCCAATCACTGCAATGGGTCCTTGCTAGTTTTGTAACAAACAAGCTAGGGTGTGTCAACCTGCACAAAAGATGGATCATATAAAGGATTCAGCCTTGGAAGAAATGCTTTGCTGTATATGATAATATAATAACTGCCGCAAGCTGCACAGGGGCGCCTGACCCCTATGCCCCACATATCTTTAAACAGTATACAAAATGTTCTATGAAAATAAGCAAAGGAAAACAGATTGTTATAATAATTTTTAAATTGTAGTCAGTCGGGTTATTTGTAATATAACACATATAAAAAGTTTGCGACCTACCTGTATGTGATGTTCACTTGGGTCCCAGGTTCATCTCTCTCCCAAATCAATGCAACTCTTTCTGGACACTGATGTACATGCTTGTCTAGGCAATTCACTGTAGAGATAGAGTATTTAGTATTCTTGAGCGTAAGAAAGTGTTATTTTTGTGTGGCTTTGCCTAGCTAGCATGATTTTGATTAACGACAAAGAAACTATAACATTGATTAGAAACAGAATCTGACAGCAGTTATGAGCCATTCAGCCAATCTAGTCCCCTTTTTTTGTTACATTTCCTCACTGCATTAACCTCCACCAGTTCTACTGGAAAGCTGTTCTCACTGTGAGAAAATACAAGAAACATGTCATAAATTTGCAAAGGAGGCTCCAATTAACATCAGCTATGCTGCTGATCATGTATTACTCTATTAAAAGATTTAACAATGCTGCAGTTGGGGAAATCAGTTTCCTTGTTATCAATGTGAATAAACGCTCAGATCAGACAGGAAAGAATTCAGTCCTAAAGCAACAACAGCACTACGCATCGCTTGAACAAATGGCTTATTCAAATGTAGAATGAGACATTAAATTTGCTTGCTTGGCTGGCCTTAATAGACAATTCAAGATATCGCCTTGTCTTTCAATAGTCCTGGAGAGCTGCCACCAAAATAGGCCAAAGCTGGTCCGTTTAACATAATTGATGCACATCAGTATTGGTCGGTAAGGAAAGATTAATTATTCAGAGAATCAGTAACAGAAGACTCTTAGACTTCTTCTTTAACTGGAGTGGAAGCTTGAGCTGCCCCTTTGAGGGACACGACATGAGCACTCAGATGTTATCCAGACATAGTGGTTAACATGATTATGTCTTGCATCAAGGCAAAATCTACAGTGAGCAATAAGAAAACTACAAGAATGGATGTTACCCTTCCTAAACTCAATAAAACACAAATCAAACTAGTTCACTGAGTGTGTCCTGCAACCACACAAGTTTTAGTTTGCTGCTGGAGGGGACATCCCATCTAAAGCCAAGATCCACTCATCCATCTGGAATCTTTTTTGTCATGGAGAAGATTACAGCACAATCTCGATACAGTTCATCAAATTTGGGAATCCTGGTCCTCATCATTTAGAGATAACACATTTCCATTAGCTGTTTTCATCTCTAGCAAGCATGACTCCTGTCAGTGTTCTTCCCCTTTCATTCTCGTCCTCTTCATTCCTTAAACTTTAGTTACCCCAACTTCTTCTTTTCTTTTACAATTTCAGTTGTGTTTGATACTAATTACTTGGGTCAGCAAGAAATCAACTATGTGATACCAAGTTCTGATGGTCCATTCTTGCAGGGTACGAGGTGTGTATTAATCCCCTGAATGCTATGTACCTCATGCTATGTATGTAAGCTGAGATTGCATCCATGTTTCTGTGTACTTCACCTTTTGTTTATTTCATGAACATGCTTAAAATAAAACAAAACAAAAAAATGAAACTACAAGAAAACCTATATTTACAAAGTCCTACACTGTGACTTATTAGCTTTACCATAGGAAGTCACAGCTAATTCGGGGTTTCTGAGTCTCTGTCCAAGTCAGTGGAATGCGAAGGGGGAGCATGGAATTCTGCCAACTTCCTAACAATGGTTCCTACATACCACCTCTTTTTAACAAAGCCTCCATCTTGATGCCTCCCTGCCTACTCTGCATTCAAACCCTGTTTGCGTCATTCCTAATGCATGGCTACGTCACGTGTTTTCAAAACTGAAATTCTCATGGTTTGTTTTCTCACCATAAAATGCATGCTCTCCTATAAGGTGCCTTCAGGACCTCAATGACTTCCAGCCACCTCCTCACCAATAAACTATAGCAGAGCCTATTTTGTTTTCTGAACCAACATAATATTTGCCTATAAAATCATTCATTCACAACTACAAGGTAACAGAGATTACTACTTACTTTATTGGGCTAGTTGCAAAACTTTCACATTGACCCCAAACACAATGAAAATATTTCAGGTTAGTAAGAATGCAATAAAAAGCACAGCCATTGACAGTACGCCAGAATTATACTTTCATGACTGTTTTTTTTTAGGAACACGGGCAGTGTCAATAAACAGAGAAAGTCATTTAAATGTAACATTATACCGTATTTCACTCATAGCTTTGCTATAAAAAACGTTGAATAAAGAATGCATAACATGTCTTAAGTGTATTTCTTTTTGTTTAACTCCATCCTACAGACACAAAGTTTTATGAACCATTTGTTTTTATGAACCATTCGTCATGTGCCTCTCAAGGTGAACCTGAGCTTTTAACACAAATGGGTCTTCACATGAACTGAATGCTATTTCTAGAGCAAGGGTATATACAACAAGGTTAAAGGATCACAAAAAAGTACTTACCATGACACATACAACATTCAAAAAATCCCCATTCAGAGAGAAAAGGATGTTACAATGTTTTTAACCCCTTAATGACAAAGCCCGTACATGTACGGGCTCAAAATGCATTGTTTTCAATGGGTTTATGGACCGCCCATTGTCCTTAAGGGCTTAAAGGCCTAAAGGCAGTGGGGCAAATTTATGTAGAGAATATAACCCATACGCTAATTTAAAGAATATCTGGTCTCCAGATGCAACAGATGACAACTCTTCTTCTCAAGATCCCTGATGGCTGGCTGGCCATCAAAGGCGTCATAGGAATTGTACCCTTAAAAGAGTCACATGGTGGACAGGTATATGGAAGAACCAATGATATGGTCTTAATTTGAAGTATGATAGGTTGAAGAGAGGCAGCGTAAACATTGGGAGCTCGGACTATATGTTGGGCATTGATGGAATATTCCAGAGCCAATTGGTTTGCACCCCTACAACCGCTTAAGTACTTGCAATGGAGTGTATTCACTAAAACAGATACTGAAGGTAATTTGACTTCTCTGACTACACTAAGCATTATGGACAGCCAACCTCAGTGAGTATCTCTTCCAAAAATGAGCTATGCATTACTCATATCTCGACATTAACTATAATTTATATACAGCCAGCTGATCCTTTTTGTTGAAAAGCATCATTGAGGTTGGGCCATTATGATGCATAAAGTTGAAACTCTCCTGCAGATGCTTGCTTTAGTGAATAGATCAAGTCTTCTGTGGCCCCAATAAATGATTTCCACCAACACTTACGTGTGAAAATATTAGATCCAGCCAAGTAATTGTACTTTTCATGGCGACATACATTATTTTTTTTTATCTATCGCCCAATGATTTTGTCGTATACCTTAGATGTGTCTTTATTTTTAAACGCAGGCTGTGAACTTTGTGTTGGAAACTATGCCAAAGGTTGATAATAGATGTTGCAGCATGGAAAATCATTCCCTTAGTAACATGCATAACACAAGCGAGAAGAAAAGATTCTAACATGTCTGGAATCTCTGCTGCTGTCCAGTTAAAGCAAAAGTATCCAACATTCAAACACATTCTAGTTGCCAGTAAGAAGTCGGTGGCAAAAATATTTCAAGTTCATTGTATCACATGTAACACCAGAGTCCTGATGTTCTATTGAGGTATTCCAATCTTATATATAATGAGCAGGCCATGCAATAAGGTGTCAAAATATTGCAGTGATTATGCAATCATGTTCTACAAAACAGCAATTAATTGCTCTTTGCAAACAAAACGTTGACATAATTGCTCATCAGAGAGGAGTTTAGGTTACCCTTCTATAACTCGGTTAATCAGAATTCCTTATAATTAGCTTGAAAATTGTGACTGCAGAAGCTTGAAGTCCTAAGTAGTCACGTATTGAATATCTGATGTCTTATATAATTTGGAGTTAAATCACACACAACTGGGTAATGTAGGCAGCCAAGGCCGAGGCTCATCTACGGGTTGCCGTCTGGTTTGTTCTTGTTGAGGCTCAAGTCTGACGTGTTCCTTCGGTCATTTATCACCGCATGTCAGCTATATGTAGTATTCAGAAACCATGTGCTAAGGCAATGCTGACAAGTTGCTACAGTTCTCAGCGTACACATTTACATAAAGGCGAAAGGCGAGCTGGCAGCGGGAGGCATTTGTCTCTATTACTCTGATTTGAACGTTTTGGGCAACTACCAGAATAATGCTACTATGTATTTTATTTTTAATACCGCATATAGCCATCACAGTGTCTTAGGCAGCGTTTACCCCTGACTGGATCATTTTTGTGCTTCATTTGGTCTATTAAGTCATTTGGGGGAAATGTTTGTTGTACATGAGAGGTACCCTTACGAAAAATTACTGCAGTTTTTCTGAAGTAATACTGCTGTTTTTTGGACATGAAAAAACTCCAATACTGCACATTTACTGCAGTTGTACTGCATTTGTACTTCACTGTACTGCAGTTTTACTGCACATTTACTGCACTTTTTTTTTATATTGCAAACCTACAGTTGTACTTCAATGTACTGCAGCTTTATTGCATTTGTACTTCCGTACAAAAATAACTGCAGTACAGTGAAGTACAAATGCAGTACAACTGCAGTAAAAGTGCAGTAATACTGCAGTAAAAGTGCAGTATTGCAGTTTTTTCATGTCCAAAAAACAGCAGTATTACTTCAGAAAAACTGCAGTAATTTTTTCGTAAGGGTAGGGTGTACTTTTTGTGTTGGTTTTGGTCATCATATCATAGGGCTATCTGGGTGGCCTAGTCCACCTGGGCTCAAGGCCACCAGCCTTCTCTACAGATATACATTCCGGATAATTCCGGATAATATATCTCCAGAAAAACAGTTATTGTATATATATATCTACATAGCTATATTTTTATTTTCTAACCCGGGATAAAAGTTACGTTTTATTCTATATTACTAATAGTAGCTTTTTCAGTGGCTGCAGTTTCTATTATTTCTAAATATTTTACACACTCCCTTCCGATGCACCCTCATGGTCCTCACACACTGCCTGCGACTATGAGCTGGGAAATGACATCATATCCTGGCGCTCAGGCAGCGTGCTGGGACTTAGTGACTCCTTGCTGGTGGCCGCACTCTACTCTTTGGATCAGTCCCTCCATGCATTTACTGTGCACCGACACACTGATCGACGGTGGTCCGTCCTCCCGGCACAGTCTGCCCTTGTCAGTTGGCACCCCTGGGATACCGGAGTGTCCCTTTAAGAGTCATTAGATTAGAATTTTAGGGCAAAACAAGACTTAAAAAAATCAAGCACTGTTAGTTTTCTTTATTTCTAGTTGCGAGAATTGTATATGTAAATCCTCTGTGAATGAAATAATACACCGATTACGTTAAAGCGGCAGTTACTTTGTTCAGGCGTAGACATTAACAGAGGGCCGAGTGCCAGCTCTCTACACAAAAGCCACCCCAAGCCAGTTGGGCAGCACCCAGCATGTGACACAAACAGAGCTTCTCAAAAGTAGGGGTTTTTTTTGGTTACACCAAACCACGCCCCCTCTTCTAAGTTCTTAGCCAATCAGATGCGCAGTTTGGGCCCATCCCATTCTTCTCAATGTATTGGAAACGTCAGTGCAGAAGTGAGCCAAGAAAAAAAAAAGAAGCCTTTTTTAACTCGTTCACTCCCAACGCGCTAAAACAAGACGGCTACGATGCATGAGAACTCCAGCTGGTTTGTTCACGCATGCCAGGTTTAAGACACCATATTAAAAAAGCGCTATATAATAAAAAGGCACTGTTATTGCATGTATGTACCGTCATATTGGAAATGTATTGTTGTCGGATAAGGATTAGATCCCCCCCATAACCGGCACAGATCCAATAATGTCCCCTCCCATTTAAACTTATAGAGAATGGTAAACCGATCATATAGCCGCATCTGCCTTAAGCGCTTCCTTAACCTCGTGTTGAGAGGACTGCTTTGGATCGAGCCATATTAAGGCAAGACACAAATGTGAAGTATTTGGGGGTATTTTGCATGAAATGTATATATGCAGGTCCATGCAGAGACACGGGGGAGCACAGTGCCGGTATACGAGCTATATGCATGGGCACAGCTAATCAAGCACATTGAGCTTAAAACGATGACGCAGAAGCCTGGGAAGCAGATGTCACTGTAAGCAATCCACCTGCGAACGTCACATCACTCACCAGACACATTCAACTGGCCACCAAGGAACCACCTCACCCGGCCTTGAGTGAAGTCACAGTCTTTAACCGTCTGGTATGGCTTAACCCAAGTCAACCTTTCTCTGGCCAGCACACCCCAAAAAGTCTCAGGGTCGCCCACCGACAGCTGTATGAGTTCTTGGTAACTTTGCACAGCAGGCAAGGCAGCAGCTTCTGGCATGTAAGAATGGACATCCCACTGAGAGCCAGCAGCCTGGTGAGATGGTTGCACCTTCTGTTGTTGGTAGGACACACAATGTCTAGCTCCAAGTCTTCTCCACTGGCAGATCCTTGCAGGAGCATGGTGCTTACTGAGCACCTGATTCAAGATCAGTCTGTTTACAAATGTAGCTGTCATCTTCAGAGATATCAGGGTTTCCAAGGTGCTCAGGTCTATACCTCTATGATCTGTTGAAGCCCAAGAAGTATCTTAAAGTGCAGGCTAGTAGGAGTTAAGTGCTGAAGATGATAACCACAACTGCAACAAGTCTTCTGCTGGGAGCTGCTAGAATTACACTCCCCTACTGCTGCTCCTCCTCATTTCACATTCAGGAAACGTAATAGCAACTTTTTATATTGAGCACCACGTTGGCCTGCATTGTCCCCTCCTCTGATTCTTCTGTGGCAGATAAGGTCCCCATGATCTGGTGCATAGACCTGTCCCCCTGGGTCCTGATAGCTCAGTACTCATTACCCCTATTCCCCTGCATGTGCATTTCTTAATCTTTCTATCTGCTTCACTTAAATCATCACAGCAGCAGAAAGCGCCTGCAGACTATCTGTATGAAACACACGCAGAACTATACTTGGTAGAAGGATATTTCTCACTGTCAGCTAGGCTAGTCAATTCATTCTTTCCCTTTAATAATGTTTTGTGTAGGATACATCGATAAGGAAAAGTAATCTGCTATATTTAATGTAAATATTAGTGCTGCAGAATATGATGGCGTTATTGTATACAAATGTATTTATTACAAAACAAACCCAATAATAATATGTGAAGATGTTGGTTAACCCCTGCAGTGTATGCCTTTACCACTGGAGTGAGCAAAGTCAAGTTTTTAAATATATTATGTACATGTCACTAGATTTTTAACACAGTTTTAAAATTGGGTTTATTTTTGGTGAGGAAGCAAATGTTATAATTGTACTGTTAAATGTAGGTTTACCTTAAACTTCTAACCCTTCACCGCTATTCTAAAATAAATGCATGAGAATATCAGGGCCATGCCAAGTATGAAAAGCTTCAAAAATTCTGCAAACACAATTTTTCAGAGTTGTATATTTAAATAACTTTAGGGTTTATTCACTATCCTTAGGGTTTCTACTGATTTGCAACTCATTGACCCAAAGGGACGGTCTATTGTCCCTGACACCTATACTATAGAAAAATGCATGCTAAAGTACTCTGAGTAACATTAACCCTCAGTGAGGACTAATATGCATTCTTCCAAAATGAAAAATAATATAAAAAATGAAGCACTTACCTGGCACGGAATTAGAAGGATCTTCTTCCTCCAGGAACCAACATTTCCTGCCCCAGATTGGCAACTTTTAACTGTCAGTCTGTGGCAGGGAAAACTTTGCGCATGCACACTATACATCATGTGCAGGGAGATACGTTTGGCTGAATGCATTTCCTGCAGGGCGTTTAGCTGGGCGATGGGGAAAGCGGCAAATGAAAGGAACAGTTTCAGGAAATTGACATGACTGTTGGAGGTGCTGTGGTATCCACAAGAGGTCACACAATCAGGGCAAGCTAATAACTGTAGTTGACATTTGAGACATTGTACACGTTGCAGCTATTATTTTTATTATCTTTTATTTATATAGCGCCAAAAATGTACGCATAGCTTAATACAATACAAATATTCAAGGGGTATGACAAGACGAGAATTGATAGACTAAGACAAACCGATACATTAGGTGGAGAGGCTCGGCTCGCAAGCTTACAATCTTGAGGGAATGGGGTGACAAACATAAGGCACAGAGAAAGGTGAGAGGTAGTATGGTGGTCGTATCAATGACAAGGAAGTTCTAGCAGCTAAGATGGTGCGGCTTCTCTGAAGAAGTGAGTTTTGAGATGTTTCTTGAATGTTGGGAAGGAGGGTGAATGCTGAAGATTTCGGTGGAAGCAGATTCCAGAGATAACGTTACTATCATTCACAGCAGCACTTAAAACACCAGATACATTCAGTGGAATGGCACGAAATTAAAGGTCTATGCCCTGCCACGGACCACAATGCAATAAGCTCAGCCTCTACATGAAGGTAATGAGGAGGAAAAGATGAAAGAGGGTGAATGAAACGTCACAAAAGAGAAATTATGAAGGACTTATCAAGGTATGAATGCAATGAGATTAAAGGCTGAGAGGAATATAAAAGGGGAAAGTAAGAATTTAATAAGAGAGGGAAGAATGGAAAGGGAGAACATGAGGAGAGACATGAACCTAGAGATTAAAAGCAATGTATGAGAAAATGAAATGAGGGAAAAAAGAAATGAATGAATATGGCTGGTCTGCAGAGTAAAGCAGAGAAAGCATCCAAAATGCCATAACTTATACTTCCTTGGCTTTTGTTGAGTGTCACACTGTGTATCTTGTGTGTATCTGTATATTGTGTGAAAGTAGTTAATCGTTTCAATGTGAACCACATACGAGATACATTGTTGACAAAGTGGGCCCAGGATCACCCCCTCATCAAGCACCAGAATTGCGGTTTATAAATAGTCCCCGTTTGCTTGGGTGCCCAGCTGCTATTTTAGATACTATGAGTAATGCGGCTCACATAATATCTCACATGTCAGCAGGGTTATATGCATAAAATGAATAATGTGTAAATAATAAGCTAGTATTTTTGCAAATTAAATGATTATAATATATGTGTGTTAATAAAACATAACTTTGAACAGCAACTTTTATTTTGAAACAGTTTATAACTGAATCATTTATTAATATTTTAAATAGTAGGTACCAAGCATGCCAGGTTCAATGCTCTTTGGACACCTGCTGCTGTGGGGTGATAAAAGTTCCAAACCCCAAAAATTTCTTTGAACATTCATTATGCTGAATTAGTAAACACAACGTCTGGTTTCATCTCCATTTTTCACAGTGACCGCAACAAATTATTTCATTTTATAGTTTCTGTAAAGAATGCTGTTCCATCAGACAAAACAATAATTGCACTCGATAGTATGCCAAGCAAATATGCCATAGCAGATCTGCCATTTTATTCTTTCTTCTGAGGGTTTAATCACATGAAAACTACACAGAAACGCTTAAGGAGCTTTTTTAGTGTTTCTATGGAAACAAACTCCAGTGTCTGACATTTTAAATCATTAAAGGAATTGTTGTTAGGAAGCGTTTGGGTATTAAATAGCACTTGGTATTATGGTAAAATCAGAAGAGCGGAGGGAGCTTATTGGTAGTCCAGTGGAGGTATTTTTGTAAATGCCATTCTTTTTACTGTTCCCCTACCTCTGACTATCACTGATCGACTCAGAAGTAATGGCCTAGAGGGGATACTTTTCATTTATCCGTACAAATTATAGAATAATTAATTTCAAATTTCCACATCTTTTTTCCCAAACTGGGCTGCTGGCCATCATCTCTCACTCACCCCATCTGCAGCTGGAGCGTCCTGCACAGTGCAGCCATCGGCTGGATATGCTCGGCTGCACACTACACCATCTTAAAAATGTAGTGTGTGGCAGGAACGCAGCATATATTAGCCATATATGTTCGGACAGAATGCTGCCCTCTGTTGGTTTTACATTAAGTAGCATAATAACTTTGGATTTCTTTCAAGCATATGGAACAATGCTACTTAATGTAAAACCAACAGAGGGCAGCATTCTGTCCGAACATATATTAGCCATATGTCTTCGGACAGAATGCTGCCCTCTGTTGGTTTTACATTAAGTAGCATAATAAATAACTGGATTTCAAGTATATGGAACAATGCTATTTAATGTAAAACCAACAGAGGGCAGCATTCTGTCCGAAGACATATGGCTAATATATGTTCGGACAGAATGCTGCCCTCTGTTGGTTTTACATTAAGTAGCATTGTTCCATATGCTTGAAAGAAATCCAAAGTTATTATGCAACTTAATGTAAAACCAACAGAGGGCAGCATTCTGTCCGAACATATATTAGCCATCTGTGGCAGTGAGCTCATTTGCATTTATTCAAATAAAATATATTCCCATGATCCTTTCGTGTAATGGTTTAATACAAAAAAACCCCAAATAAATAGAAAAAAAGAGTTTGCAAGTTCGACAGAATTAATGTCCGCGAGTGCGGACATTTAACTGTTGCAGCGGGGAGACCAGCGGATCATGGGGATATATTTTATTTAAATAATTAATAAATGAAAATGAACACACTGCCACATATGGCTAATATATCTTCGGACAGAATGCTGCCCTCTGTTGGTTTTACACTGAGTAGCATAATAACTTTGGATTTCAAGCATATGCTACTTAATGTAAAACCAACAGAGGGCAGCATTGTGTCCGAAGTTATAGTAAGTTATTTATGCTAAGTTAAATGTCCGTACCGGCGACTTTGTTGGTCGCTGGCACTGACATTTAACTGACACAGCGGGGAGACCACTGGTGTCCCTGCTGTGTCAGTTAAATGTCCGTACCGGCGACTTTGTTGGACTGTTGCAGCAGGGTCCCAGGTTGATTTTTTTTTTCTGCCTAGCAACTAGTGGTAAGGGGCCGTGCGAGTGAGCCTATTGGTCGCTTGCACAGCCCTTTACCCTACGGATTTCTGCTCCCGTTATCCAACGCAGCATCGCAGGGGTTAACGGGAGCGGAAATCAGGAGTTAAAAAGGCTGTGCGAGTGAGCCCTATTGGTCACCTGCAGGGTCTTCCTCTGGCATCAACCAATTGGTTGATGCCAGAGGAAGACCCTGCAGGTGACCAATAGGCTCACTCACACTGCCCTGTAACCCCTGAGGACGAACCTGCGGATTTCCACTTCAGTCAACTCCCCCGATGCTGTGAAGATAAGGTAAGTTAGATGGGGAAGGGACCGGGGAGAATAGTAGACGAAGGCGAAGATTCTTCGTGTGTGAGTCTTCGTCTTCGCCTACATTTTACCGGCACCGTCTTCTCTTCTTCATGTCTTCGGAACGAACACGAAAACGCACTCTTCGTGTTCGTTTTCATGTTCGCCTGAAGACGAATGCACAAGTCTAATCTTTAGAAGAGGCTTCCTTCTGGGACAACAGCTATGCAGACCAATTTGATGCAGTGTGCGGCGTATGGTCTGAGCACTGACAGGCTGACCCACTCCAACCTCTGCAGCAATGCTGGCAGCCCTCATACGTCTATTTTCCAAAGACAACCTCTGGATATGTCGCTGAGCATGTGCACTCAACTTCTTTGGGCAAGGCCTGTATGGTCTTGCCCACCATGCTGCAACTCAGTTTCAGGGTCTTGGCCATCTTTATGTAGAGCAACATTTTTTTTCAGATCCTCAGAGGGTTCTTTGCCATGAGGTGCCATGTTGAACTTCCAGTGACCAGTATTAGAGAGTGTGAGACCGAAAACACCAAATTTAACACACCTGCTCCCTATTCACACCTGAGACCTTGTAACACTAACGAGGCACTTGACACCGGGGAGGGGAAATGGCTAATTGGGCCCAATTTGGACATTTCCACTTAGGGGTGTACTCACTTTGGACATTAATGGCTGTGTGTTGAGTTATTTTGAGGGGACAGCAGATTTACACTGTTATACAGGCTGTACACTCACTACTTTACATGGTAGCAGAGTGTAATTTCTTCAGTGATGTCACATGAAAAGATATAATAAAATATTTACAAAAATGTGAGGAGTGTACTCACTTTTGTGAGATACTGTATATATATATATATATATATATATATAAATCCCTAAGCAGTTGATTACCTTGACCTTTGCACTGTGAAATGGCTCAGACTCACACACTGGGTTGTATTGACATAGTGTTGTGTACAAGAAATTCAAAGATATAAGATGTTATTAGAACCTAGACTTAAAAATACTGCTAAACCCGCAGGGAAGGATAGGTAAACTTTTAAAACTCTACCAACTTGACCGAAATTAACTTGCCAAATGCCAACGTCCATAAGCCACCAAGCCATCTGCAAGTATACATCCTTCCTTGCGTATGGTGGGACCATGCCCTCCATCTTAACATCTATGACCTCCAAATGTATAATATACAATGCGAGTGCTCCTGACAGGCTAACCTCCAAACATAAAATAACCATCACCCAGCCTCATACATCCTACGACTAACAGGGTGTATGTGCAGGAAACCAAGGTGAACAAACCACCCCTTCCCCTTAAATATCCTTCACCCCTGCCCTACCTCTCCTCTACAAGTGCCTCCTCTTAACTTTCCCTTTCTCCTTCATCTGATGGTAGAGCTTGCCCTGACCATGCCAGTCACGTTGCCCTTACTCCTATGTGGCTCTGGGGCTCCTGTTTCTAGCATACAATTGTTTCGCTGTGTAAAAAGTGTTCTTGTGACTTACCTGTACATACATTACTGAACTGTTTTTCTGTAGGCACCCGGTGGAAGAGTCTTGTTTTGTTCTGACAGGTCTATTTCATTTGAGACACATTTTGGCAAAGTTGGTGTCTACAATGGGACAGCTTAAGTTTCCCTAATTAAATCAACACACGTAATCTTAATTGAAATACTTTTGCAGCATCCTAATACATGGCGTAGGGCAGCTTATAACACACTGCTCACAGACAGCTGATTGGAACAAAAATAGTTCAAGGCATTATTAAGATCAAGGGATGTGGAGAAGGATCACATCCATTAAAGTGAGCCCTTCTTCAAGTCTGGGTTAAACAGTTTAGACCACTAAAAGCCATGATGATCACAGGATTAGCTGCAGGCATTTGTTTATTTTCTCACTCCAGTGATTACAAAAACTTACTTTTGCTTATCCCTCACTTAGGATGTTATTGTGGATTCCATTAGGATATTTGCGGATAACACATTCTGGAGTTAAGCCTCATATATATGGATATAGAATAGATTTTTTTATTTGATTTGAAGATATAGGTCATACAGAAATTAATGGTGACCTGGGACTTGGGCAACCTTGTACACTCCAAACTGTTATAGACTATCTTTTTCTGCAATGTAACATACATCATATGTGACCTTTTTATTGTCCCACTTGGGAGGCAGTGGAGATCATGGTCCAGTTAGGGAGTTCCTCTGACCTTTCCTGGCCAGCATATTGAAATTAATTGAGCATTTACAATAGACCACCTTGCGATGCAATGAGCAATAACATGACATCATATCCCAGTGTTCCAGCCCCATCTGTAACCAATTGCAGAGAGAGCCAGAGACTATCCTATTCAAGCCATGCCCCATGTAAATGGTGTTTGAGTGTTGGTGTATGGGTGTTAGAGTGTGAGAGATGAACCTATGCTTAGTGGTGCAGTAGAGAAGGTATATGTATATGTTTGTGTATGTACCGTATATGTAAGCATATAATGTGAGAGCAATTGTGTGTTATTGTATGTGTTACGGTGATTGGGTGTTAGAACAGATTTGTGTGTTATAGAAATGGGGCAAAGGAGTAATGCAGACCTAGACTCCTTATATCTGATGGGTGAGCTTGTCTATACATATGGACCTTTCATATATCCCAATAGCCCTAGTGGCAAATTAACAGACTGCACAGTGCTGGCTTATGTTCACTAAGCAATATAATCAAACACATGAAAATAACACTTCTCTTCCTCTGTCTGCTTCATTTAGTAGCCCATTGCAACCATTTTTATCTTCAGAGATAAGTGAACAAAACTGTGAACACATTTAAGGACCCATCCAGAGGTGCCTTCAGCAAATGACTTATATATGTGTGCATTTCTAAATTCATTAATCACCAACAGATGTACTTAATGCTTTGCAATTTACAGTATAATAAAGGTGAAGTACAATAACTGCGGTGATATTATTTCAATCACTAGCAGGAAAGGGAAATCAATGGGAGCGATTTCTGTGCAGAAGCTCAAGCAGGCCAGTCAGTGGCTTCTTCCATCTATCTTATTGCGTCCGCATGTTATGAGAGTATGTACATGTCTTTACTATAAGACAAAGGGCCCAAGGCCGAAATTAATTTACCGTGTATAAGGCTGCAGTGCCCATACAGTCTATTCGCTAAACCTCTGCTTGACCAAGTTGATGACTTCTTTGAGAAAACTAAAACGAAGATTACCTACTTTGCCAACGTGAACTCGTTTTAGCTCTCCTAAATACAGCAACTGAACACAACAGGCTCCATAGGCATAAGCATGGACCCTGTCTACAGAGAACTACAGCCACAAACTTGACATTCTACTTTTGCAAGGTCATTGGAAATCTAAGAGACTATTATCTAGGGTCACCCTTTCCTCTCTTAAAATGAGTTTTAATACGAAGAAAGTTGTCTTAAGACAAGAGGCTACCCACAACTCTGAAATACATTTTCAAAAAGTATCCTGAGTTAACCCGATTTCTGCTCATCTTGCGTTGATTTTGAGCTGATTTCTCACACTTTCTTTGCAATTTCTCAGCTATTCTTTCTGGAAGCCCTACTCAAATATCATACAAAAAAGGGAAACAGCAATGCATAGAGTTTGCCACCAGATGGAGCCCTTTACCATCTATTGTAGATCCCTGTTCAAGTATTCTTCCACTCTAAAGCTTCTTAACAGGATGAGCTAAATTTTTTATAAAAAAAATAACAGCACTATTAACAAACAGACAATTTGGTCGTTAAACAGCAACATGAGAGCAATGCTTGCTATTAAGATATTATAAGTTTTAATTGAATTTGGAGGAAATTACATTGTTTGTAATTTACTTATATTAATACACCAAATAATAATTATCAGGATCTCACATTTGCACTACATGCACTACAGCTGATTTATGTTTTAGCAAATAAATGTCATATATTCTTATTATTACATGAGCTGAAAAAGTATTCCTCTGATTACCACCATAGTAGATTTGCAAGTTAACGGTTCCTTTGGTAACAGTTTGCATGGAAAACCATATTTATCCAGTGATCAGCCCAGCCATATTTTTATATAGATTGTTTGCCAACACTGTATGGTTCTATGGAGTTTTCATTGCATTTTCAGTGAGAAATTCCAGACTATATCAGAGAATAAATCCAATAGCAGATGGGAAAGCTTATTAATATGCAGGCCATGCGTTTAACTGTTTTAGGATTCATTCCAAATGGGAATTACCCAGATTTCAATTAATACTTCTTTTGTTCTTTATTCAGTTACAAGTTGGCCACAAGATTCTGTTGGGAAGGTTTCATGGTTTATGTATTGCATTGTCAGTATATTTATGTTTTTCATTTTGTAGCCATTTTTAAATGCACTTGCTTTTGTAATCATCAACAGAAAAAAAAATCTGTATTTTCCGTCTATAAATAAGTACTTCCAAAAATATGCCAATGTTTAGCCCCTTAGTAAAAAGGGTTGTCCGACTAGAATCTTGTCTGCTCTTCTAAGTCCAGTTTGCCTTGCTGGATTCCAGAAATGCTGTGACCTTTGGTAGAGTTTACAGGTACATATTAAGAATATTAAAGCTTCTGTTCCATCTACGCTTTCCAAACTAAGTGCAGCACTAGAAACATAATTCCCAGAAGCATTCCCAGTAATAATGATTCTTTCTCATCTTGTTTGATGGGATGAACAGGCAAGCACTGATAGGTTGTTGCCATAGACTACTATAACCATAGTTGGGAACTCTCAGGGTTTTACATCAATAGTTCTATTCTGCAGACAGGATATGACCCACATTAAGTGGATAAGGGCTATGATCACTTTGGATTT
Organism: Sceloporus occidentalis; assembly: GCA_023333645.1. Classification (NCBI taxonomy): domain Eukaryota; kingdom Metazoa; phylum Chordata; class Lepidosauria; order Squamata; family Phrynosomatidae; genus Sceloporus; species Sceloporus occidentalis. The sequence goes on along the minus strand of JALMGF010000015.1, from coordinate 15,859,985 downwards.
ATGCATGGACGATTTGAACCATGTTTTTCTTTAGCGTGTCCATTATCCTTTACAGTTTTTTGTTTTTTAATTTCCTCACTGAGAGCTGATGCTAAAGATATGCTACATTCACCTAGGTAACCAAGACATTATCAAGGTCTCTGGCTATCTTCATGAAGAACCAGAATTTTATGGTGTCCCTGAAAATGCCCTTAGGTGTAACAATTGATAAATCCTTAAAAAATGATTGGCATCATTCTCTTTGCTTTGGAACGAAAATGTAATACCAAGATCTAAAAAACATAATGCTATTTGAGATTAGAGATTTTATATAAGTCATTCTTTTCTACATGGATATCATAGGTGACAAAAAGTTAGCAATACCATAGAATCTTTGTGTTCCCAGCACACTATAAATGTCGTAACACTTACACTTCTCCATGGCCAGCGTCCTTACTGCTGAACACCAGGATATGACATTGTAAGCTGGTTTTCTACCCAGTGGGACTACTGCAGCATCCTATGCCATTTGGACATACTCCTCCATAGTGTGGACCAGTTGGGGAGATAATGGACCAGTTGGGGAGATCACAGATCTCCTTTGTAATAGGGCAATTGCTTAGTAGAGCATCGGGGAGCCTAATCACCCCCGGCCTAATCAACAAAAGCCTTAATACCCCACTGTCTGTACTTTTGTGGGGTGAAATAAAAAAACAACTTTTACAACTAAGACTAATGTTTAATGTTTTTAAAACCCTCAGAATGTCTGACAGCATTATTGAGTGCTAGAACTGGATCGGAAACAAAGTGGGAACAAAAGTACAACATTATCTTTGGAGCCGGATGTAGTCTAGACGTACACTTCATTAACACTTAAATAGGCATATTTCCACAACTTAATTTATAGGGATTTTTTTTATTTAGTATATACATAATAAATATACAATAAAATATAGCAAACAAATATTCGGAAAAAAACCCTGCCTAGCAAAGTGCATCAATACATAGAAATTAAATGGCTGCAAATAAGCCTGATATAACATCGTTACAACAATCAAAATAATTACAAAACATTTTACTGCTGTTTATACACCAAATATAGATTTTTTTTTTTTTTAAAAATCCTATTTATGTGCTTTAGTTCAGTTAATCTTGTGCACTATATACCTGAAGTATAACAGTGCAGGGGTTCACACTACAAAAACATGTAAAGATAGCTCAGTAAAAAATTATGTACACATAAAATATAAACATTTTCTGCTGAGGAGGTTGCATTGTTTCAAAATATTAAAACTACAGTGCTGGCATTGGTACACTTGCTTGAAATATATCATATTTTGCCATTATCCAAAAATAGATTATATTTGACCCCATAATAAAATGGTTTTATACTGAAAATTAAAAAAATTATCCTAATATTCTTGAGTTTTTAGGTAATATTTCTCAAGTACAAACATTAGGATTAAGACAACATTAGGAGAAATTAAACTGATTATTGATGCTGTATGGAAAATATTGAACTCCAATGTTGCACCCTATGAAGCCTCATTAATCATACTACTAAAAAATAGGGACACAGTATTCTGAGTAAAATATATAAATATCACCAGCATTTAACCTTCTGAATGCCAGGGGTTACGCTACCTGTAGGGCATTAAAACTTGTACACAATTTTGTAATCGTGAAACAAAATCGTGAGAGTATAAGTATTTTACGAATTATGCATCCCCAATGCTTTGTGGCATTCTATTACCTTACCAGATTGTGACATTGTGGCAAGCATTGTCCCTCCGGCTATTGTCCGACTATAAATCCCATCCTCCGTTACCACGGAATTATTGGGATTGTAGTCAAATCGGAGATGGGTGTTATTTGGTTAACCTGCCCTGCCATTTAACTAATTTAGCTTTCTCTTTCATTCTAAACCTTTCCATACAATACACGACAAGATGATGTGGTATGCTTATGAATGTGTCATAAAATAATGTTATCATATCATTTAGAATTTGAAATTAATATTTTTGTTGTAAAACTGTATAAATTCATTCAAGAATACCAACAATAACAGCTTACAAGATCAATATTTAAATTAGAGGCAAAAAAAGTAAATTCACACTGAAAGGAACCTCTTGAGATTTGAGGATTACATGAGGATCAGCATCTCACATTTTCTTGAACATCAATGCCAATGAAAGTTCTTCCTAGAGGATACGTTGGCTTTAAGAAAAGTGTTTTTGATCATGTTTATGCTGATTCTTATTAGACCCCATGAAAAAGGCAAATCAGGTCACTCCTAATTACTGAGTAAAAGAAAGTATAAAAACAAGCAAACAGAAGATTAAAATAAAATAATGCATGGTGATTATAATGAATAGACGCTGGGTTACCATTTAGTGATTTTTCTCCATTAAATGCATATATTAACAGATTGTATATCTTTAGTGTCAATTGTATTAATAGGAATAAAATTTAATTTGATAATACCTCGACTGGAACGTTCTATTTTTTTAAATTTATAATAATTATTTATTTACATCCAAGTGTCTTGTAATTATCTGTGGCTACTTAATAAAAACTAAACAAAATGCTATTTACATAAAACATTAATCGTTTATATACCGACTTTAAAAATGTCTCAATAAAAATCTCTCTTTAAAAAAAAAAAAAAGGTACATAAAACAGAAGATGTTGAATATGTTCGCAATAGTGTGCATCCTTGATTGTTATTTAACCTTTTAAGTGACAGATGAGCAGTGCTGGCCAGTTTTCTGGCACACAAGAGGTTAATATCAGCAGACGCTGGCACTGCCACTTTATCCAACCCTTTTTGCTCTCCCGTGTCCTGTTCACTGAATGCCTAATTTAAGTACCAGTTTAGTGTTCATTGTCAGTGAGGTCACATTGATTCCGACTGGGGATGTGTCTCATGCTGCACTGGTTCTCTTGTTTAGCTGTGCTCGAGAGGTCAATGGCTCTCTCTTCAGAAGTGTCCAACACGTTGCTCTTTTCTTGCGTACTTCTCTGTGTCTCTGTTGATTTGGTTAACAAAACTTCACCGTGATGATCCCCCCTGAAGCTATCTGTGGCCACCTCGTCCATGTCTGTTTTCCGTGTTATTTCCACAGATTTCTTGTGCATCCCTGCATATAAAAAATTATATTATGTATTAATTATATTTTAAATGGCATCTATGGATTTTCATGTTATTCAAGAAATGAATAAACATTATAAGTAATATACAATTATTTATCATTTCAATATCAGACACCTTGTCATTTATCATACAGATAATAATGGTTTATTGCATTGCCCCGAATAAGAGCCTTAACCAGCCCGGTAGCTCAGCTGCATTTTGTTTAAATATTTAACTTTTCCTTAGTAAACTAATCACCGTAGTCATAGGGGAGAAGAAGATTAAATAAATCTGAATGACTCTTTTTATACACAAACATGTACATATATGTGCATTACATGCTGGTGTGTTTATGGTCACAGATGACAATAAGTAACTAGGGCAAGTGGACATTGTACAAGGTTCTGAAAATTCAATCATAAATATAATATAGTTTAAGCTGTGGATGGTATACGAGATGCTTACCCAGCAGCCATGGAGCACAGGAACCCACGAGTCCATTCTTTGCAGAATTAATGATGGACTCTGGTAGAGGGATTGAATGTCTCACCATTGCACCATAAAGACCATATTCTGCCATAACGCTGCTTCGTCCCCAGCACTTCTCACGCTTCCTCCACTTCGCTCTTCTGTTTTGGAACCATACCTGTAATACGTAGAAGAAAAAGGTTTTAAAATATGCCTAAAAATAACACTATAACAGCAAAGATCATGTCATATTCATACTGATTAACAGGATAATTAAGATGTTTGATGTTATCAAATAATAGTTTCTATTCTTAATCCAAATGAACCGGACAGAGAATACTCAGTTTTGCCAAATATTTTTTTAATGACTATTTGTTTTGTTATTTTGGCTACAAACTGAGAATAACCTCTTACTTCTTTTCATTTAAGAGGGTGATCTGATTTTTTTTTGTGTGTGTAGTCACAACATATTATGTCTTGTTTCCCAACAGCAAGGCTTAGTTGATTGATAAAATATTTTGCTTTAAAAAAATAACACTATACCATACCTGTTACAAATGTATTCTTTTGGTTTGTTTTCAAAACAAAACAAAACAAATCTCATAAAAATAATTAACTAATATTTAATATTAAAACAAAATATTTAATTGTGCAATTTTTTATTTTTAACAGACAATGCCTGCAAATCTAGCATGTTTATATCAAACATATATTTCAATAAAGGAATATACTGGAGTTTTTATTTTTTGTAATATAAAGTAATGTACCTGTATTCTGTCCTCAGGAAGCTCTGTCTTTAGGGCAAGCATTTCTCTGGCATATACATCTGGATAATGAGCTTCGTTGAAAGCTTTCTCTAATTCTTCAAGTTGATGGGCTGTAAATACAGTCCTGCAAAACCCAGCATTTTTAATTATTATAATCGATTAACTACAAAGAAAATACATTGTCCATTGTACTACATAGTCATCTTGTCCTTGGGGCTACAGTAATTCTGTAAAAAACTTGACATCTATCGTTTGATAATTATCTACTTAGCTAACCGTCCAACTTTTTCATGTTAACATTAAAATGTACCATAGAAAGTTGTATTATTTAATATGTAAAGAATATAATTATTGGCCATCTATCAATGTTCATATACAGCTGAGAACAGGAAGTATAACAAGTCATTCCCAAATTTCTTTTTTATGACATTTTTATGGAACATTGGTTTTTTTTGCATGCAGTGGTATTTAAAACAACTATTATTCATGCGGAATATGGTGCCACAATACAACAATCTGCCCTAGGATACAATTAAGCCCAAATTATTTTACCTGTGTCTCCTTTTCTTTCTTTTAGTCTGCGAGTTAGATGATTTCAGGTCGCTTTTATCCCCTACCAGGCTGTCATCATCTAGACACAAAATAAATGTAACACCGTCATAAATGTGTTTTTCTGTATGCTATTGTAAAATTGCTTAAGCATGTCATCAAATTATTGTAAATAATACAAATGTTTATAATTGTTTATAAAGAAAAAACATTTTGGGCTTATCAACTAAGTAATAAGGTACCACCCTATGTTATGCCACTGTTTTTGGAGCCTTGGATGTCTCAAGTTTACCTCCGAGACAAGTTCATTGGTTTTCATAGCAATGAATTAACCTGTTTTCAGCACCACAGCAGATTCCCACAGAATGGACAGTTCTCTGCTCCATTCACCTGTCTTCACTTATTTTACTTGCTCCCATGTAAGAAGTGACATTAATGTAACATTCTGCTATGATGCTGAATTTGCAATAAGGTTTAATGTACTGAACAACAGAAAACTAATAATGGACATATAGGAAGCTGGGTTATGGATTTGAAAAACATGCAGTATTACACTGTAGTGTCCTAAACAATGAGTGTCTGTGTTAAAATAAAAAGCCAAATGCAACAAATGGTTTTGAGGTCAGTTTCTAATGTAAACATACATAATACAAACATACACATACCAGCCAAAATGGGAGGCCAGAGATCATTTCATTGCTTGAGAATCAAGACATAAAATATGATGTAAATATATTAAGATAAGGAAAGTCTTAAATTACCAGATATGTTCTCCTTGTGCTTCTCTGACGTGTGGAGATACTGGTGTTCTGATCTTGGCTGGAGAAAAGGGATGTGCGTTGGGAGGAGACAGGTAGTCCCAGTGGGCTGTTGAGATGCAAAGCCACACAGAAACCCCAAACCAAGGGGCAGAGAGCCATTCGCCAAGGATACCCCACCAAGACCACCTCCTGGACCTTCACAGCTAGCCACTGACACAGATGGGGGCTGCAACTCTGCTTCCAGACCAAGAAGGTCAGTGATGGCAAAACCTTTGGATCTCATCACAGGTCCATGGAAACGTCCTGACTTCTCGTTCCCGGCACTGGGAGTCAGTATCTTCACCTTTGACTTTCCCTCTGAGGTCTCATCTCTCCCAGTCATGTTGTCTAAGTGATGTTTTGAACTACGTTTATTTTCACTATTCGCAACCACTCACAGACTTTTCTCAACCACTCACAAAAAGGATTGAAGTAGGTCTGTGCCTGGTGGGATTTTTATGGTGCTCTCTGGCTCCAATCAGCTCCTGGACATGCCCCTTACAGCGCAGGAAGGGGATCCCACCTCCTTCCCAATCCCAAAGGATTAATTGGCACCAGTCCCCCTCCCCTCAATCTGATAAATTCCCTAGCTCTGTCCTCACCCCACCTTCTCTTTCCCTCAGTCTGATCCTTATGGTCACTTGCTTTTTGTTTAGGATGACAGATTTCACCTAACTTCAAATCTGTGGAGACCTTTTGTTTGATAGTGAATGGTGCATAGCGACCTAACTAAGCGAGTTAAAAACCCCTCCCTTTGATGACCCCCTGATTGATTCTGACACTTAACTACTAGACCCCAACAGGGGGTACTGATATTACCAACACCAGGAGAAAAGGGGTTAGCTTAAAAATCATTGCCGCTCAAATAAATGACAATCCAGCAAGAGGAAGGTTAATCACTGGAAAAACGTTTTTGTAACAAATAATTCCTTCTATTCAGCTGATCGATTGTTAACTTATTCATCCTTATACGATTCAATACTATCTCAAAAATTCACAAAATGTAACAAATTCGTACTGATCCTCTATTATCTAAAGTATTAGAGTTTTTGGAGTTGACCACATATGTATTTTTATGTAATTATCATTTCAAGTACAAAAACTTGAAAATATATTTCATAAGTATTTTATTTCACTGTGGATTTTGTCATCGGTCTTTGATTTGTTTTCCAACAGTGATTTCTCTTTTGTAACCTGTCTCCCTAACTTGGTGTTTCATAATTAAAAAAAAAGAAATACAAAAACGCCTCTTCTCCTATGGGTCTATCCGTGTCTTATGGATGGCAATATTTTGCCTCTTTTAGGCCTTAATTGTCAATGAAAAATGTAATGCTTCACATATTATTATTATTATTATTATTATTATTACTACAGTACTCTCCATTCCTTGACGTTTATATGAAACATCACTCTCCGTTATGTACACTTTTATGTTTTAATAGATTATATAGCACTATATATTAACTAAGTATTACATGTCTCATATTGGACTTTCCTAGCTCCCCAAAAATAGTTTCATAGAAGAAAAACTATATTTTTTTGTCACAATAATTATATTATCTAAATTTTCATTTCTATTTCTCTCCCATTAAATAATTCAGTATTGTCGTGCCTAGTAGGTGCAAGTATGATATAGGTTGAAGTAAAATGTGATCCTTTTCCTTATGTCCTAGGAATTTATTCATTTATTCAGCACATATTTTTTTCCCTTTGAGGCAGAAAAGGCCCACACAATAGGAACACATGATAATGTTAAAATCAGGATTTTTATCTCGCCAGGGCTGTCCTCATAAGGCAAGGAGGGTTTGTCCTTCCTTAGTAGGGTCCATTTTCCCTTATATTCGCCGTATTGCTGACAGGAGTGGAGAGATATGACATCATACTTTAACCGTACTGCTCTGCCTTACTCAGCAATGCAGAGACCACAAGCATGAAGGAAAGATTCGTAAGCAGTGGCACTGCGGGGTCCTTGTAAGTACGCAACCCAGGACAAGGGCCACACTTTGCCCCTGCCTATGGGAAGCCCTGAATCCCACCATGCTACTATGTGGCTCTGCCATATTTTGTTGCACCTGTGCAATGTGTAGTACATCCACTAGCAAGAAGCAGCTGCCTTTACAATGAATAAGCAATATTTCCGAGTGAAGAAAAAACAAAACCATAAGTCAAAAGCCTCACCAACATCTGGGCATTATGGTCCTTTTTAAACGTTGAGGGACCAAGGCAAGATAAAAATTAGAATGCTCATACTTACCCAGTCGGTTATTTGAGTTACTGATGACACATGCCTTGGAGGTGTTTAGGCAAGCTTAAGGGGTTAAAAACATTCGCATCTCACTAGGCTGATACACTGTTTGCTCACAAGAGGCATATTTTCTATGTGAAACCAGAGCCAGGCATTTTGAGCACAAAGTGGGCAATCCCAGTTGGCAGAGACACACATCTCTCTGAAAAGATTACCCAGCGTCACTTTTGCTGGCTCCGTTTGGAAAGGGAATCCAGTAAGAGTGAATTAACTACCTTTACAGCCCCTCATTCTCTATCATTCTGATTCTGGCCAAGTAGACTTAGTAGTTTCAAAAAGACATTAACCCATGCAGCAATTCATATATTTATTAATATATAAACATGAAATTTTAATATTTTTATAACATCTCCCTTTATTAACCTGTAAAGTGAAGTGATATCCCATAGAAAATCCTATGGAGATATATAATATATTAAAAAAAAAATGTATTTAGGGTGAGCGCTGGTAAAAGAAACTAGGCTATTAAAATATAAAAATAGTCAATTTAATAATCGATGACATATTTTGGTGTCAGTTCACGGCACCAGACAGGAATATTATACCGCAGCTTTTATCTAATAATATATTATTGTTAATTTTTGTATTTCCGATCCTACTTTATGAAATGGATTGTTTTTAAATAGTAGTTTTTATATTTTAATTGGTTGTTTTTTTCCAAGCACTCACCCCTCAAAAAATGTTTACTTTATTTTTTGCCCTTGAACATTTGGGAACAGTTCATTGAGCTTTCTCAGATTCTACCTTTTCTTCGTCTCTTTTCCCCTTCCATATATAATATAAAAATCAGTACCATTTATCAAACTGAATAATGAAAAAAATATTTACCATTTAAAAAAAGAATAATAATAATTTTCCGTTTGTGGCAAGATGCGTAGAAAATGAATACGTTTCATGTACTGTATGTCAGGGGTTACGACATTTAAATAGCATTTAGTGGCCAGGCAGATAAATGTATTAGTCAACACAAAGGAAATCTGTCTATTGAATTATTTATAAAATAGTTTTAAAATGTTGGGCTTCCATAAACTTGTTTTTAATGATTTTGACTACCTCGTTTGTCCATCCAGCAGCATGTAAAGAAGGGGAAAAGTGAGTGTATCGGAGTTGGCCGTACAATGAAAGATCTTGGCTCTACATCCAAGACCTGTTGCAGATTTAAGCTCATTTTACTTGCACTGAAATCACCCCCGATGGAATCATTAGCGTCACGGCAAGAAAGCTCCGTCTCTTTTGCCATGTGTTCCCACTATGTAAAGAAACAGAAATAACTTGTCATATGACATTACACATGTCCTAGTGGCATCCATTTATGCGATTCCAGTTCTTGCACCTGGATTGCAATTCCCCGTTTCATCTGTTTATGCAAACGATTTACAAACAGCTTACATCAACTGCTTTAAAGCAGATCTCTTTTTGATTTGGTCCTTTTCTGCTAAACATGCAGATTAAACAAGGGCCTTCTGATAAAGATAATTACAAGAGGACTACGTATTAACTTTACATTATTAAAGAAAGACCCAAATCTCTCTTTGCAAGCTGTTCCTGGGATTAGCAAAATAATAACTTTCATTTAGGATAATTGTAATTTGAATTGCTTGGGTTTATGGTTTGCTTTTGGAGATTACAATTTATTCTTGGCCCAGGACGAAAAACGAAATCTAATTATTCACGTTACTGCCCTAGGTACCAATAAGAGGTATCGTTTCCAAAAGGAAAGGGCCAAATTTAAGATGTAGTAAGTGGACATTGCTGTGGCTTTCTGTAACTGGGAACATGACCAAGTGTCGGACCAAGTGGTTACTGTTCTTTCTTAAGTGGATATAAATATTATTCCTAGCTGATGTCCTTAAAACGACGGTAGGTGTCCTGTCAAGGAAGCACACAGTGAGATCCAGATCTGTAATCCATTGCTGAGCCAATAAGCACACTATGTCTGCAGACACCAAGGGGGGACACAGCTTTTGTATGTACAGATCATTATTAATTGATGTATTTTGTGTCAATATATTCAGCAGATAAAGAGGACATACGCAGTAATGCCGCATATAACAATTCAGATTTACATGGAAAAAAGGTGAGGAGGGCTCTGCTCGAGAGTTTACAATCTAGAAGGAGGTGGGAATATATTACACAATACCGTTATACTGAACATGGCACACATTTGTGTATAGATTATACATATGTGTACACTGATGATGCAAATTAAATATTTTCCTATGCCTATCCTATTTTTATAGTGTGCACAGATATTATTTCCATTTTTGTTATTTGTATTGTGTTTTCTGGGTTATTTTTATGTGAGTTCAACCTTTTGATGTGAAAATGTACTCAATAATGTTTTGAAGTTCTCAAAAGGTAATGTATTCATAACTCTCAGGGTTACTTACTTGACCAGTTAACCCAGAAACAAGGGGTTATGCGAATGTATAAGCAGACCAAAGGATCAGGGCAGCCTCAGATCAAATTAGGTCAAAGGAAAAGCGGAGGTCAAATACAGAAAAAAAATCAACAAATTATAATATAAAGTGCACCCAAAGATCACATAAACTGGCTCATTTCAGTTCAGATTTGCGTAGACCCTGCATCCAAGTCATGTGGCGTGAAGGTAAAGTAGCCGCATCCAGATAATGGGTAGCCGCATAACCTGTGTTGATAGAAATTAATATGTATAGTTCAAATATTGGTGCATTATAAAATCATAGCAATTTTAGTGGGTGGAAGAAAATCAGTTCTGGGTTAAATCGGTTTATATTTAACAATGTTCTACATATTGAGTCCTTTCCTGCGTTCCTTTTCTCCTTCTCTTGAGTCAATTTTGCTATATTGTTGAAACTGGAGGTCGACCAGAAGACTTTCACTTCTACAACTAAGAGAAAATCTCCTGTCGTAATTAGAAGTGGTAATCCGTGCCCCCGACCCCCCCCCCCCACAAGCAAATTTCCTGTCTGACCAGATATTAGTGGATAAAACCCTAATTTTTGACGTTGCAGCAGAATCAGCTTAATTTCAGCAGTCCACGTTTAAAGCTGAGCTGCAGAGGATAGTGCATATGGGCAAGTCATACGGCACATATATCTGCTTTAAATCAGTTTATAAGTCACGTATTTTTTGGAACACAATAGGCTCAGTATTAAGCTCATCTACATAATAAATAACATAAACATTTTTTTTGCTCTGTGTATATTTGACACATGCCCAATAAGTGTAATTACTACTATATACGGCAAGAAATTGGAATGTATGGATGGCTACAAATAATAATAGAAAGCCTCTGTAAGTTTTGCTATTAAATAAATACAGTATTTAGGAGATTTATGGCCAATCTCCAATGATAATTAAAACAATTAAAAGGAACAGAGCTGTAAAAATCAATATGAAATCATTTTGTCTTTATCAGTTTAATCTCCCTTTTATTATAGAAATCATCCAATTTACTATTGAACATGCTTAATTATGTAGCCACCTGCTAAAACTCCATTCAATGGAACAGCCTACACTTTGCTTCTTGTAAAAAATAACTTCATGAAAAAATATTACATTTATTAAACCGGAGTAAATATTAGGTAAAAATTGTGAAAAAATAATCTTTTTTTTTATAATTTTATACGGGAAAATCCATAGGTATCTTTTTATGCTATGTCATATTGACATTAGATATACATGTTGAGCATATTGCATATAAAATGATTTTATCATGATAATTAAACATTTTTTTTACCATATCTAACATGAAAACACATTTCGAACAAAACTGTACAAAGTCAGTTTTAAACAATTTTTCAGTTTTAATATCAAACAATTGCGTTCATGTTCTCTTTAAAATATAAATCATTTAAAGGATATCTTGATATCTGCTCATCAGATAAGATTATCTGGGATTAAACTAATCAGTAAATGTTTCTCTGCTCATTATTTTCCCCGGGGAAGATTTTCCGTCGATTCTCCAGCTAAAAGATTATTAATCTCTTAAAGAGCATAAACATAAAAAATCACTTTTTGCTCTAATTTTCTAGCCATATCCCCTATTAATGGCACACGCTAGCTGCCCTACTCCCATGAGGCTTGGGTCACACTTTTGCTGCATTTGAAGACCCACCAGATGGTTACTGATCATGAATTATGGAGACGCTTTGTAAATATGAGCAGTTGTTAAAACACCTTTATAACAGCTTCTCTTAGCTTTCGTTCAAGTCTGTAAGTAATCTCCAGTGAGGACCGGTGGTCACTATTGTGATCGATTCAATTTTCTTCTTGACGAACCTCAATTATCCCCACAAGGAAATATGCGTTTGGTGCTAATGACTTCACCTCTGTCATGATCTTATTGCTTAATTACTGACAAGGAGTCGATCCTCTATTACTCTGCTTCTTTGGTCAGTTGGTATGGAAATTTAAAGGAGCAGTTAACCTCGTTATTTCTATAGAATGGAAATCAGAACGAAACACAAGTTTTCTTTAACTCTCTTTTATTTCCAGACCTCTTTATAATATTTCTTTGAGAAATGCTACAAATAAAATAAAGAAAGACCTTGTGTCAAAACTAGCACTCTAGCCCTTATTTTACCCTACCTTTTTCTCTATTTTGTAAATAATAAAAATGATGCAACTCTACTTTCATTTCGCTTAACCCTACGTTGGTGAAGTAGTCATCACATTTGACATCCATTTTTAGTTAAATAAAAAATAGCCTTCACTTATTTTCCAGTGGCTGTTTACCCATCATCTACTAAAGAGTGGATATTGGGTCCGTCATTTTAAGCTTTAAGTCTCCTTTTCTTTATGTTTTTTTTTTTCATTTTAACAATAAGCAGTTGTCTTATTGATTTAACCTCCATAAAACCAAATTAGGACACTCGTGTCAAGAACGGTAAGAAAAAACTTCAAGTAAATATGAAAATCCATTGACGAAAACAATGAATACAGAGACACATACGATTAAACAGTTAAGGACACTAATTAAAACTCTGCATTGAAATAGGCAATTTTCTGCATTGGGGCTGGTTTGCCAATTGACCCAGTTTATGAAATAAGACTTTAGGCTGGCGCGGTATTACATCCACGATGAGGCACGCTGGTGCTTAATTGTAAACCTGTTTTTTATGCTAAGTATTTGTACTCCCTAATTTGCTCATATAAATACTTGCATGTCCTTTTGCTCATTAAGCAAATTGGGACCAAACGAGACATCTTAAAACAGCTTAATTTGCATAAGCTGATCTGCATTCTGTAAATAGTGGGGCTTATGCAAATTAATTTTTGGTCAGCAAATGCCCTATTTCTTGTAATTTCCTTTTATCCTGCATGTATTTTCTGTATATTGTATTTTATTTAACAATAATCACTATTTTTATATTTTATTGATATTACTCCTTGAATGCATGGAAAAATCCACACAAAGTCTACTGCGTGACTTGTAATTTTCTTTAACATTTTATGCCTCTCCGGAATTATTATAATAGCATTTCCTAGCTTGTTCAGACATTATTGGGTAATATTTTATTTGCTTGTATTAGTTATTTCAGGTTTGTTAATCTCTGGTTTTCAGCTGAAAAAAATGTGTAATATATTCCCTAAAAATTACAGCTCAAATTTACTGAAGACTAATTATATTTTTATATATTCTAATCCTTTTAATGAAAATAACAGAATATCTTAACTCGGCGAATACATAAGAATGATGTCAAATATTTTTTAAAAAATATAGTGCTGATATTACTTATCATATTATATTGGGCATGGAAAAATATTCACTGCCAGTAGGATATAGGTTATTGCAAGTTTATCCTTAAACAAAGAGCTACAGGTGTCTCTTGTGACACACAGTCTATTTGCTATTTAATTAGAATGCTTTTTTAATTAATGTACATTATTCAGAGCCATGCCACATTGTTGTTTATCTGTTATGGGGGGAAAACATATTTACATAAAAATAAATATATACCCAAAGTCTATATTCCAACACACATATGAGATGTAGCTAAAGTAGTATAACAGCTGTAGACTCGAAATATTAATAATATTAGTAATATGGTGGTATTCTTTTTTTTATAGAAGATCTTCTAGGCACTTCTAGGCAGTCCGGTTTGGTTTTCTTTTCCATAATGCCGGTTTACTTACTTAATCAAAAAAAATGTGGCCCCTTTTCTTATCTTTTATTTGTATAGGACCAACAATTTCTGCAGTGCTACTTACAGCACATACATTAAAAGGGTCTGACAAAACTAGAATTGATAGACTAAGACAAACCGATACATTATTATTTGTCATAAATACTGATTTTGCTATTTTCTATAGTGACAATATTCTTAAAATAGGGTTATTTTACTTTCCTCAATAAAAAGTACACTCTAGCCCTTTGTATGCACTTTAATGCATATGATAGCTGAATGTCACCTTATAGTTGCATTTTTTTAATTAGATTTTAATCAGACTATGCAGATGCACTTCCCTCCCGAGAAGCCATAACTAGCAAGAATCACATTCATTCAACTGTTCATTCATGAGCAGTTCTGCCACTGCTATATTTTCACAAATATTACTTTTTACGAATGAATTATTGTTATTACTAAAAGTATTGACTAGGTACTTTAATATACATTCAGTTTGGTAAAGCTGTTTGGGGCAGTCCTTTTAATCACTGAAACACCAGAATAGGCTGGTTTATGATTTCCTATTGAAAATGTAAACCTGTTAGGGTATCATTAACTGGTTAGTATTCCTTAGGACATACTATACTATTACATACTAAGCAACTTAATCTCAGTGACTACAAGGACTTAATATTACGTCCTTGCTATTTTACATCACCAGGGAGATCTCCGTCGATCTTTCTGCCATGGCCCATGTAGGAGGTATCGGCCAGTGACAGAAAACCTACATGCTTTCTGCAAAACCCGGCTGTAATCACAATTACTGAAATCAGGAAAGCAAGACTGCAAAGCCCTGCTTCCATGGTCATCACATGAATAGATCAGAGTGAGAGGGGGAGGGGGTAAAGATACTCCCTTTTCCAAAAAATGAAAACAATAAAAATGCACCATTTAAAATCAAATATTTATTTTAAAAAAAGATGAATGCATTTATTGGTCCCAATATACCCTCTACTGAAAATACAGATCTATAAAGAGGATCTCAAGAAATTTCACACCATGAGTAGTGTAAAAAAGGGGGGAAACAGATAAAAAAGAATAATGAAAAACATGTTTTGCACCCCTGCCACACCACAAATAAAAGATTAAAAAGAACTTTGATGTCCCCAATTGGTCCAAAGTATAAAAAAAAACTTTGCATGTATTATATTTCTGTGCCTGGGGAAGTTTTATATATGCTTGTGCTAATAAAGATTGTGTATGAATATGGTTTAAAATGAAATACCTACTTTTCCTAAAAAAAAAACCAAAAAACAATTATGTGGCCACACTAAACACAGAAAAGATAAAAGTGGCTAAAAAGCTCTGGTGTTTAATACCCTGGTGACATAACCTTAGTCACGAAAGTGTAAAAAAACTTTCTGTATATACAACTCAAGTGTTTATCTCATTAAAACATCGTTTCAAGGCAAAAATATAAACTGTCAACCATTTTCAAAAGTAAACTTTACAAAGCAGGATTTTGTCTCCTATTACAGCTAATACTTTTACTTCCTCATGTAGTCTGTCTTCGCACTCACTCCACAGGCCACTCTCATGAAACCACATCTTATGAGAAAAGTAGAGAATGAACCTGATATTTTGATAAATCTGAAAATAAATCCATGGAAAACAAAATATTATTGTGGCCTAGATTTAGAATTCAGGATCTAAAGCAAATAAAAGAGGTAATCCTAAATCACGAAAAATATTCAACTGCCAAATGAAATACGGTTTAATTTTTATATTACTAGTAGCACCGATAAACTTCTCTTTAGTAGAAAAACTTCAATATACGATTGGCAAAAATTCTGCATAAAAGAAAAACTTTTTTTCCCACTGTTACTAGACTATGCAGGGCAAGATATACTATGCCGGAATCTTGTAAAAGAAAGAGAAATTGGCTTCAGCGTCGTCATTTATTAGTTAGGCTGGCTTAAAGCTCATTAAGGCTAATTGATATGACTGTAAGAGCTATGTCTATGGGACTGCCTGCCTGGAAACTTTTGGGCACAAGACAGAGTTGGGTAGAAGGTTTCCAACTGTGAACAGCCACAGACTAGCAGAAAGACTGTCCACTCTGATTATCCCCCACAAAAGCTGTAATATTTTATTGCAGAATGCTTGTCTGATTACCTTAGCTTATTATGTTGTGATCTACCCTGCAAAATGTGCTAATTAAACAGAAATCATCAAGTCAATTAGAAAGAAGCTCTCATTAAAACTAAATAAAATCTTGAATAAGGGAAATATCTGAGTCTGAACGCCACAGCCAAGTGAAACGTTGTAACCACCCCTCAATTATTAGTTTGTCATAGGCGTTGTCATACAGAAACATAGTCGCTAATGGGGCAAAAAAGTGTTCCATAATGTTACCACTAGATCCAGAGTATGTTTTTATGTTTAGCCATCATCTTTCATCAGTAAAAAGCATAATCTTTTTCTTTACTACACCCTATGCTATTTTTGACAGATGATACCTAAATAAATTTCAATTCATATCTAGGACAGGGTTGTACCTCCTTTTGTTGCTATATTTGTATTGTGTTATTGTGTTTATTAGTTATTCCTTTTTCCCTTTTTTGTTCTTTCTTTTTTCACTCACATCACAATCCCATCTCCTTTCATTTATCCTGTCTCTTTTACTCCACTCTACTTTCCTCCTTCTAGTCTCTTAATACCTTCTCATCCTTTCCTTCTTCTTTGAATTCTCACATCCAACAACCATTTATTTATATCCCACACTAGTTCAATTATTGCTTTATGTATCTAGCCCTCTTCTTTTGCCTTCCATATCCTTCTTGTTCTATTCCCTCTTATAAATAGCACCCCATTTTGCCACTACTTGCCCCTTAAACCCAATAACATTAATTAACCATGTAGCAAGGTTCTGGCAGTTGAAAACTGAATATCACATAGGATATATATATATATATATATATATATATATATATTGGGACATTCATGTAGGATTGGTGGTGGAAGGGAGGTATGTTTCTCCTAGATTCCTTTCCTATGTGAAGTAACACCAGAGTCTTCCACCTGCTAGGTGATTAATGTAGGTGAATGAGAGGGCGGATATAAAAGGGAAGCCAGGAGGGCAGGTAGCTCTCTGGCTGAGGACACAGAAAGCCTGTGGGAGAGACATTTGAGTAAAGTGAGTAAAGGTTGCTCTGTTAAGTTGGCAGAGAGAAGCTCTCCAGCTGGTAGTGAGGGACATCCCTTGTATAGTAAGTGCCGGACAGGCAAGGTATTTCTTTTGTTGCTGTGTTATATTTCTTTTGTCTTTGCAACCTGACCCTGTGTCAGATTGCACTAACTTACTGCTGTTTGCCTGGTTTGAATGAAGACGGGCACTTGTCCCTTGACCTCAGCGAGGGGCGATCCCTGACCTATCTCACAATATATATATATATATATATATATATATATAGATAGATAGATAGATAGATAGATATATGTAGATATATCATGTTTTAAGCCAGGTATCTTGCTCATGGACTGATCAATGAGGACCTTGAGCCTGTTTGATGGTGACATAGACCTTAAACCAATGGCGAGGGGGCTTGACCACGGAAAAAGCATTTGGGTAATGGGTGAAGACTAGTATTACAGGATACTCCAGAATTTGAATGGAGATAATACAATCTATATATAGACCTCTAACCTTTTGGAGTTTCTTGGAGAAAACAATTATCCCTCAATTTAAAATAAGTGCTACCTTGTAGTGTAATGTCCCCTTCCTGTGACCCAATATTAGACCTCTGGTTTGCTGGATGAATTCCTTCACTTAAGGGTTAACATAAAGTTAAGCGTAAACGTTTATTAGGCATAACTTGAATCCTAACCAGAAACCTAAAATATTGAGATATTTTTGCCAAGATATAACCCATTCATTAAATTATATTGGCTCTTTCAATGTTAAAACATGGAGAATAACTTACTCAAAGGAGTCTGGTTAACAGTGTGTGTGTGTTTAATACTGGCTCAAGACTGCATAATCTTTAACGTATCATCTACCTCAGGACGACCCTTGACTGTTGTATTTCTATGAAATTTCACAAATCTCCTTTTTTAATTTATTTATTAGAGACTTCTTTTTTTATATGTCACACACACACATATATATACCGATCAGCCATAACATCATGACCACTGACAGGTGAAGTGAATAACACTGATAATCTTGTTATCGTGGCACCTGCCAGTGGGTGGGATATATTAGGCAGTAAGTGAACATTTTTTCCTCAAAGTTGATGTGTTAGAAGCAGGGAAAATGGGTAAGCGTAAGGATCCGAGCGACTTTGACAATGGTTAGACGACTGGGTCAGAGCATCTCCAAAACTGCAGCTCTTGTGGGATGTTCCCGGTCTGCAGTGGTCAGTACCTATTAAAAGTGGTCCAAGGAAGGAAAAGTGGTCAACCGTCGACAGGGTCGTGGATGGCCAAGGCTCAATGAGGCACATGGGGGCGAGGGCTGGCCCCTGTGGTCAAATACAACAGACAAGCTACTGTAGCTCAAATTGCTGAAAAGGTTGATGTGGGTTCTGATAGAAAGGTGTCAGAGCACACAGTGCATTGCAGTTTGTTGTGTATGGGGCTGTGTAGCCACCAACCAGTCAGGGTGCCCATTCTGTCTGCTGCCAAAAGCACCTACAATGGGCATGTAAGGATAAGAACTGGACCACGGAGCAATGAAAGGATGTGGCCTGGTCTGATGAATCACGTTTTCTTTTAAATCACGTGGATGGCTGGGTGCGTTGCTTACCTGGAGAATACATGGCACCAGGATGCATCCATGGAGGCCCCACCTCACAACTTACAGGACTTAAAGAATCTGCTGCTAACGTCTTGGTGCCGGATACCAAGGCACACCTTCAGAGGTCTAGTGGGGTCCATGCCTCTACAGGTCAGGGCTGTTGTGACCTACACAATAATATGCAGGTGGTCATAATGTTACGGATGATCTGTGTATATATATTGTTCATCAAAGAACATTTTATTATATAACTATATGATAATATATGATCAAATTATTATAGAATAGAATATTAAAAGAGTGGGTAGTAGTTTATTCTGTCCTAGAGTGGTTGGTCTGGGAGAGCCTGTGTTGCCCAGATCTCCCTTTTAATCAGCCCATTTATATTCTCAGGGTCAGTGTGTTGTCCGCCACAGACTCCCTTAGTATTTATTGTCCTGCAAGTCCTTTTGAGGCAGAGCACTCGCATATGACATCGTGTTCCAGGAATTAGCTCAGACAATTTACACAAAGGGGTTTATCTAGGTAATCAGGGATTGAAGATTTGAAGTGTAGTTTCAAATACCAAGCACTATATTCTACATCCCTGTTTTCTTAACAGATCAATGTAATGGAGTTCACAGATTACAATAAGGAGTATATGTGTATTAGAAACCCACCTAATGTGGATACCACGTGTATTGCTCTTAAGAGGTGAGTTTGAGACAGGGAAGTATTTAAAAATACAGATGTTGCCACCAGTTGCCAAAAACAATAATTACAATGACTGGAATGCTAAAAAAACACCACAAGCTCTATATAGTTTATGAATTAATAATGATTCTGTGTTAAATCTGCTACATTTTCTAAAGTTAGTACTTGTTAGCAAAATTAGTAATTGTGGTGATTTATCAGTCTAATACAATAAAAGTGTTACTCTATAGGTAGTGAAACGTGTTTTTTCCCCCAATGCTTCTTCCCATCATTTCCAATCATTTTCAACCACCACCTTTTCTCCCTCAACATTTTTCTTTCAGATGCCCAATTGACCTTTATTTCCTCATCATAAACAGGCCTGTCATTCTTCTTTGGCTTCTTAGCTGGACGTTTGCCATTCTAACAGCTGGAGATTTACTCTGTTTTCCCTTCCCATTAGAGCTGATAAAAGATCAGCTAGTACTTAACTTAAATTGTCTCAGGTACAAGTGATATCACAACTAAACCAATTAATTTATAATAAATCACAAATAACTAATTTCCTTTAGACTTATAAAGTAGAGTACATTTGGTTGGGAAACTAGGATCCATGTTTATATTATTAATTTACATTATATGGTATGTACATACGTGGGAATATACAGGGTTTCATGGAGCTCACAGCGTCCCGGGCTTCAGAATAGTATCTACTTTTCAGACAGGGGAGAAATATTTGGCCATACCCACTCCCCACCCAAATTCTGCCAACCTCCAGTCTCTGCCCACCTACGCCCTGCCCGCTTTCTGCCCCTCCACAGTATAATTAGGGCTAGCTCTACTCCTACATGAGTAGCCACACCTGCAGAACATGGGAACCTCTGGGCAAGTCTGGGAAGTTCATCAGTATGATATTGGATGATCATAATTCAATGGATTTTTATCCCCAAAATTAGCGTGCCTAAAAATTATTTTATTTGAAGCATTGGTATTATCATCATACAACAGGAAGGCTGTCAAAAAACATAAATTACAAATCTCTAATCAACAAAATTAAACTGTCAAAATATTTTCCACCATTCCCATCAGACATGCATGACCAGAGGACATTATATAACAAAAGCCAAAGAGAGATCTTAAATGCTCAGAGGGTCCTTAGCAAACCTCTGTTTCATGGATAACTTGTTATAGGGGGTCCCAAGGACTTTTTAAGCTCTGTGTAAATTAATGTATAATTATCCTTTTAGCCACTTTCAGATAAGACTCAATTGCATTCCTTTTTCTTCTTTACCATTAACCTATATTAGCTGGTGGGGAAACATTTTGTTGCAGGTTGATGGACGCTGAGAAGGTGGCCATTTTGTCCTGGGAAAAAGACAGCACCAGGCAAATATCAGTGTGTTTCACTATGGATTTTAATGGCACCAAATTAAGTTATATAAAATATGCATTGTTCATATTACTCCTTTTCAGTATTCTCAATATAGAGTTGAATATTGTGAATTGATTATTGGTAAACCTTGCAACATGGAGCCGGCAAACCATTAGTGATAGCTCAAAGTAACATGTATTACGTCCATTTTCAGCATGGAATCATTTTTGTCATTCACATTATATTAAACTTATATAATTATATATTTTTAAAACATTATCACAGATTAATGCCCTGCGTACATTTTGTTCAAATAATTATGGTGGGATTCTTTTGTTATACCCTTTGATGCATATTTGATGCATATTCATTTGTAACTCAAACAAAACTACTGAAGGATTTACTTGGCATTGGTATAATAAAACGCGGGATTTACAGCCAGTATCAACCAAAGTTCCTGCACAAACTCGTATTTTTCAAGTGATTATGGACTACAAAGGATATTGTATCACTACAAGCCGCTCAGTGTCTTCACAACTGGTTAGTGTGTGACAGATGTCTTGCGTTAATGTCCAATGATTAAATGTCATCTCCAAAACCCCTCCCCAGATATATAGAATTCTACCCTTTCCTCCACGCAATCTGACTTCAATCTGTTAAATCGTTTAAAGCCTCCAATGTCCTTGATTGTCAATAAAGATACACGCAACAATCCTCATTCCAATTGCAAGGACCATCCAAGCTAAATTCTCACACTGCCCTAATGCTACTTTAAGGACAGTTTTACCAACTGCGCTGGGGAATTGATTTTTTTAAGCAAGGCTCAGAAAATGAAGTAGAAGCCAAGACCAATTTTACTAAATTCCATACACACAGCAAAGGTCTTCTTATGCAACGACCCTATCTTTTGAGGAAACTATACAGTTTGTAAATAGGGTCTTAGAGAAAACTGTGAAAACATTAG
Source organism: Sceloporus occidentalis (assembly GCA_023333645.1). Classification (NCBI taxonomy): domain Eukaryota; kingdom Metazoa; phylum Chordata; class Lepidosauria; order Squamata; family Phrynosomatidae; genus Sceloporus; species Sceloporus occidentalis. The sequence goes on along the minus strand of JALMGF010000015.1, from coordinate 15,838,086 downwards.
TTGTTTATGATATTTTATGGAACATGGCTATTGTGTAAGGAAATTAATATCGTGTTTGGAGACACTAAACACTAAAGAAAACTTTACAGTTAAAATAATTGGCAGCAAGTCTCAAGGAGGTTTCAGGAACCTCAATATTGAAAATTGGAAATTCAATTTCTAATCATTGACTGTTTCTGAGGCAGTCATTATCGTGTTTGACTTGTTTCTTCCTGACTTTTAGTGACTTCCTGGTTCCTTCTGGGTTCTCAGAATCTTCTGCACAGACTAAAACTATATAAGCTATGCCTATGTCATCCTAAACTAGCAATACTCAGTTCTGTAGAATCAAGGTACAGCGACTAGATTGCTTGCTTGAAAGCTTGCTTGATTTACTTTTGTCCCATTCACTGACACACAAAAAAATCACCGTGGGTCAGTGGAGGCACAAACATCTTGCTGCTTTCCTCTGGAGAACAAGAAGTTCACTTGTCAGGAGATATACAACCAGTAATGGAGACCACAAATGTTTACGGCACTATAGCCTCCACCTCATAGATACAGACTTGGTGTTCAATGAAATATTGATCTTGCATCATAAATTTCCTGAAAGGCACTGACAACTAGAATACTACAAAAAAAATAATAAAAAAAATCAAAAAAACAGATGTCACAAAGCTTGGTTCCTCTAGTGCTGCATGTTCAGCATCAACTTTTTACAGCAGGTTTGTCTAGATGACCTGCCGGTGGAAATGCATGTTAGTGACATGCTATACGGTTATATAGAGGTGATCGCAAACCTTTACCAAATTGTAAAGATAACACTTTCCACTCACAAAAGTATCGGTCGGCATCTACCCTGCCTTTAAGACACGGAGTGCTGGGATATGACTTCATATTCTGGTGCTCTATTTATTAATGGAGCACAGCGCCTTCCAATGCAGTCTATGAAGGCTGTGCTGTCTATTGTTTGTTCTTTTTTACTGCAGTAAATGTACTTTTTTTTCCTTAATTAAATATGCTTTATTTGTATTGTAGAAAACATCAGGTCATAAATTCTCCAGGGCCCCAAGCTCCTTAACCTGGCTGTGTACATAGCTCCAATATATTCTGCGTAATACATAGATATTACTTATTTTAACCTGTAAAATCATTTTACTGTACTGAGCTGTAAACGGTAGGGTTTGGAAAAAAAAAGTAAAGATAATTGGTTATTACTTGCCATCATAACATGTGTCCACGTTTTCTGATGCATGTAAGACGTGTAATTTTCTGCCTCTACCAAAAACCATAACAGACTGGGCTAATACCTTTAAAATGAACAAAATCTGGATTATTATATATTTGTATATTTTTAAAAAAAGGCAGAGCAGATCTCAAAAAAAAACAGAAAAGGAGGCTTTTACTTTTTTGAGGTCAAATTACATGTTGATAGTGGTTTTCCATTAATTATTGATTTTACAGATAATACTTGTTAAAGTGGAATTAACTCTATTGTTTGAGAACAAATACTGCACAAATACTGTGTTTAGTGGGCTTGTAATCAGCTTTACCCACTTCTCTTTTAATCTGATTGAAACAGATTTCCTCTGAAATCTTTTATTATTTTGTTGATATTAAAAGGTCACAAATTTGCAACTGTCTTAAACTTTAATTTGGGTTTACAGCAATCGTGCAGATCAAAAATCAAATCTCAAATCGCAATATCATTAATTACATCATAAGAGTAAAATAAGTGTACACAGTGTCTAATGGAATTTGGGGCAATATTAGGTACTGTATTACCAAATGCATTTTAGCCTATTTTCCAAGCCCTATATTATGTCTATGTCATCATAATGCTTTTTGACCCTCTGCATTTACTCTATCATAATTATCCTTTAATACTCTTATAAATGAACTTTTAGCTTATCTTTCGTTAATTCTCAGGACAGCCAAAGCACTAGTGTAGCAAAACTGAAGCCATCTAAATAAAGTGGTTAACCCCTTTTCATACGTACATACATAGACAGACAGTAAACAGACAAGCACACCCTACCACCGCTGGTATATTTGTGTTCCATAAGGGAAATTCTAAAAACAAATAAGAATTAAGATAATAAGACAATGCTTACAATTTCAGCTAAAGTAAAATAATCAGATTCTTAAATTAAATCCAAGTTCTAACATGAGACCATAGTGAAAACTCCCCCACAAAGAGGAAATACTTTTAAAAAGCCAGTAAATCTTTAGAAATTAACGAAATCTAAAACAAACTGTAAACTAAAACACTTTAGAAATTAATACTTGAACCTTACTTGATCATTAAGGTTCACACAATTGTTATACTATGTTTAGGTAAAAAAAATTAGCTTCAATTACAGATGGCCAGTCCCTTGCTACAACCTGCATTCTCTCACGGACACTTACATCAGTGTCCCAGCATACATACCTGAGAACTCTCCAGGTTTGACCCAGGGTCTCCAGATGAAGCGCTGCTTTCCTGGGTCTCCAGGTCAGTTTTTTTCTTTCTCTGGGCAGGAGAGCAGTGTTTGCCCACTTCCTGGCCACATGCTGCCTACTCATTGTCTACTTTCTACTGATTCCCCTACCACACTAAGCTACTCCCTCAGATGAGGGAGCACTCCAAGGCCTCCCCTGAAAAGTTCTCGGGTATGCACACAGTCTGTTGGATCCTTACTTCCGACAGCATGTAATGGCTTTTGTATTGTTCCCTAAAAATAGTGATGGGACATCTGGTCATCCCAAGCTAAATTGCTCAAAAAGTATTTTCACATGTCAATAAGAAACCAGTTATTTTTTATGCTTTTCATTATAAAATATATCAACCATCTCTGTTACTACTACTTATCTCTGTTTAAGAGCAAGGATGCTTCTTATGGAGATGACTCTTTCCTGGCACAAAAGGGTCCAGAAAGCATCCATCCACTACCACAAACTACTTTTTTTGTATAATTTTTGAAAATTTTTGAAAATTTGCAGCTAGCTCTCCCTTACACATGGCTAGCCACACATACTCACACAGCTAGCTCAACTCCTTCACTAAACTGCTCTCCTCAATGGGGGAGAGCTCCAGGTAGCCTACCCTAAAACATCCTTAGGTATGATAACTTCAAGGAACTTCAAAAGTATTGGGTCCCTCTTCATATGGGGCTGGGGCATGTCCGAGACAGGCAGGGTAGGAAAAACATACCTTCCAACATCTCAAGTGCCCCAAAAGAGACCTTTTGTTTAAAGGGATATGGCTAGAGGGGTAGGGCCCTTGCAGATTTTGATGTGATTGTTACGTATAGATAGCTATTTATGTAATTTAGAAGAACTTATGTGGGTTTGTGTTCAGACATATATTGTTACTTGTGGGTCATTTTTAACCTGCCGTCTAGTATAAGACAGCAGGAGATATCAACCACAGGTAGTCCACATGAAGAACCAGAGATGGGTTCACACAATTATACATAATTGTATGATTATTGGAACAAGGTGCACTGACAAGCGGTTCCAAAAAGCTGTTTCATTGTTGAACATCAGTGTACCAATGTTTTGCAGCCTCCCAATTATCTGTCTAGAATCCGTAAAAAAAAAAGTTTGTAAATGTAATTGTGTCTATAACAATTATGATTGTTATGATTAAGTTACACTATAACAAAAAAAATACCTAATTTCAGTGAAGACGATCTAATTTCATCAAGTGCATCTGCAAGAGACTCGGTTAGTTAGATTATACACGGTAATGCTCTAGAGAGCTTTAAAGGAGATTAATCCTGTAGTTTTGTTATTAAAGGTGTATTCTCTATGACTAGACTATCCAACAATATAGATTGGAAAAAAAAAAGAAAAACTAAATTAACCTTAAAGAGTATTAGAGGCACAGTAAGCCTAGTTTACCCAAATTGGTACAGTTTTGGAAGTAAAGATGAAATGAAATAGACTTTGCTGGCAGTTTGTAGTCTTACAAGGAATTATTTTTATAATGAAATCCTGTTATTATTTTACATGATTCTGATGACAGTATATTAGCTTACAAACATCGTTTGTATGTCTCTCTCTTTGTAATGTTTGTAATTTTTCAGGGTCTCACAAAGGGGCACACTTTTGATTCTGAATAAATCATCCTAAAAGCATTTTAAATTCCTTTTGTAGTTTTTTTTTGTTTTGTTTTTTTTTTAAGAATACAATCCCCTATTTTAGCTTAAGGATAAGCGATTTCCTGATTACCAACACAGTCAAGGCCAACTTGAGAAATTCATATTTATTTCTGATAACATAATCCGTATTCCAGAGAATTTAGTATTTGAAATATACTCCTGTATAATTCCTAAGTGTTAATGGTACCAAATGAAAGCAAAATCTGCTCGAAATGGAGAGATTTTCTAGATGGGAAAAAGCAAAATGGCATAATGCTGCCTCATAATCATGTACCAATAAGCATGCGTTTTATCCGATTATTTTTTGCATGTCGCTGATAAAATAGTTACATGCACTCAACTAAGCATTTAGCAGCACAGCCTAATCTAACCTGATCTCTTCTTATAATAATTATCATAACATTAATGAAAATTTGTCATTAAGCGGTATATTGAATTTGGACAATGTCCTGTTGCTATCCTCACCTTGTAAACAGCAGCACACATCCCATTTGGAATGATTTAAGCAGATAAATGACTTGGGTGTGAATTTTGTATGTGGCATACAGTATAATTAATTCAGCAGACAGTGTTTTGAATGCAATCTGTCACTAGGCTTTCTATTGAGCAACCAGCATCCCACCAAATAATTATGGCATTAATTATGGGTTAATTTTTATATACATATTCAACTTTTTGCAAAATTGAATAAAAAAAAAAAAAAAAAAGACTTTCTTTGGTGGAATATCCATGGAAAATGGATCTATATTGGCAATTTTTAATAATACTGAAGGTTGTTTCATAGCGATCCACAAGGAGGACATGACTATTTTTACATCCCTGGTAAATGTCTAAAGTGACCTTCCTATGGACGGTCAGTGATCCGTGCACAATTCTAAGTAGAGAGCAAGTTCCAGCTAGAAAAAAAGATGCAGACAAGCCATGTCAAACTGTGAACCAACTTCAACTCATATGTGTCAATGTAATTTTGTTAACCGTCTTATTGCTTTGCATTAACGCACAAGCCATCCGACATGGGCTGTTTTAGGTTTGGGGTTTTTTTTGCAAGAAACAATATATGAGAACATAAGAGATCGAATAAAAATTATAAACTTTAGTAGTATTAAAAAAGTTCAAAGCCACAAAGCAGTAACATAAACACAATAAATACAACATTCTAAAATAAATTTATTTGAAAGCTTTGGCTCAATACACGGTTCTGAATGAAAGTGGTGATAAAGAGCAATGCAGTCCTCATGAATCACAATTTTAATGGAATAAGTTGTAAACATCTGTTTAAAGACACTTCTTTTAGAGATATAAACTGAGATTTGAGCTTGAAACCTTCAAGTACCCAGAGATGTTTATGAAACATCTACTCCAAGGCCCTGCAAAGTTATGCTTCGTTGGAAGTCTCCTCTTGAACTTCTTATAGGTGTCAGGATGGGGTGAACCCGGGTCAGAGGAAGCAGGCTGACCATCTCAGAGATGTGATAACTCATGAGGAAGAGGGTAGAACCAAGACATGTTAGATGCCACCCCAACACCCAGTGATCAAAAGCTATCCCTTACGAAAAAATTACTGCAGTTTTTTCTGAAGTAATACTGGAGTTTGTTGGACATGAAAAAACTGCAATACTGCACTTTTACTGCAGTATTACTGCACATTTACTGCACTTTTTTTTTATATTGCAAACCTACAGTTGTACTTCAATGTACTGCAGCTTTATTGCATTTGTACTTCCGTACAAAAATAACTGCAGTAAAACTGCAGTACAGTGAAGTACAAATGCAGTAAAACTGCAGTAAATGTGCAGTAATACTGTCCAAAAAACCGCAGTATGATGATATACACAGTATCTCGGGCCAACCAGTTAATACCCTACCTCCAGCACCTCCTTAGGCAAATCACAAAAAAAGTGAACTGTCACATTCCTATTCTTTCTACCTCAGACCAGAGATTTAATGTAAACTGGCACATTTGGATATAAGATCACCAAGGCTGCTTTCGGACACTTTGGTGCTTGATACTTACTTTTATTACTGTACGCGCACATTTTAGTTTCTCCTCTTGCATTCCCATAAACCTTGTGCTGCTACACTCAGTATATAAATTCCAAGTCCACACTCCTAAAGGACCGCTATAAGATGGTCATCAGATGAGCGGTACTCCATATAAGTGTTATCCAATACTGTATATCATGCGTTAGCCTCTTGCTCGCACTGCACTAACCTAGAAAGTTTTTGTAATGCATTCCTGTATAAATAAGTAACTTATATCTTTTCATTCTTGGACAAATAAAAAAAATTACATCATCCCAAATAGTATTTTTCATTTTAAGGCAGCCTGATAATATTTCTGCTCATATACCGTATGTCTTATGGTGCAAAACCATTTAGCCTGTGTCCGGCTAATAATATATCTGTGTAATATATATATATATATATATATATATATATATATATATATTATATATATATATTTATATGTATATATACATATATTTATGTGTATATATATATATATATATATTTGTGTGTGTTGTGCTAATTGGTGTTTCCACTGCACAACACAATATATATATATATAATTACTTTGTGTTGTGCAGTGGAAACACCAATTAGCTGGACACAGTATATATCTTTTTTCCTGGTTGTTTTCATTTCATATATGTGTGTGCACCATATATATTCTAAAATTTAGACAACTCACATTTCAAATAAATTCTAGCTACTTTCGTTAAAGATCATTCTTTTTCATGGTCCTTTCCATTTTTTTTCCCATTTAAATCACTGCGTTTGTTAACTTACTTTTTAACGCAAACACCTTATTACGCGCACAAAAAAACATTGCTGCAGATTCAATCAATAAGAGCCCTAATTATTCATATGAATTCCTTGCTATTGGTATTTTGTTAAGCTTATTTGATCGTTGTGGCTAATTCATTCATGGTGTGTTTTGCAAACCGGCAATTTACAAATTAATTGTCCCAAACAATATGCCGTACAGGTTTTTTCGGCTGTGAAAATGCCTCATCTTATGTGAAGGCTGCTAATGGGCTGTTCAAATGCTTTCTCTGCAGACAAAAGACCTGCTCAAGTGTGCAACTATTTAGGGGAAGCTGTCCTGCCCACCACGGGTGGCAACAGTTTGTGTCCAGCTGCTGTGTGCTGTCACGAGAATACAGGAGCCATGTGTCTGCAACAAAGCGTTGTCACCCCATTGGCCCTTCCCTAACAGAGACGCCAGTATATCAGTAACATATGGCCGTTTGGGGGTTCTCTTCGTTTAACCAACATTGTTTCCTTCTGTACGCACAGCACAGATATGCAGGTATCTCAAGTCAGCCAAGTGACTAAATTAAATTCCCAAGGCAGCACGGTTTGGGACACTAATTGGCTTGGCTCATATATTTTTGCGTAGAACTCCCTGAGAAACAGATTGGCCCATTTTTCAAGCTAATGATGGTTATTTGAAATAATGAATAGACAGGGGGGGCAGGAAAGGCTGGTCAATGTGGCCTGGTAAACTTTAACTCCTATTCATGACAAATCCACATCGGTGAGGTTTGTTTTCTCAGCTAGACAGACAAGTTGGTGCCACCATTGTCTAAGTCATCAGGTCTACTTAGACATGAGGACTAAAACCCAGTGAGTCTGAAAGCTTCTACATTTAAGCCCATTTAGGTACAAAAGTGTGAGTAAACAAATTAACTACTAAACCATCATTATACCTTTGTTGTCCCATTTTACACGTAATACTACTTCAGAAATACTATATTAACACAAAAGGTATCATAATCGCGTTGAGAACATGTGTTGATATCACTGGCAAAATATTATAATCCACCATGTACTGGCGAGTGCGAAGAACTACAATTGGGAATTTCCGAGACATTTAGCAATGCAGAGGATGATGCTACGAGTGCTAGCTGGGGAAATCAAACATTAATATCTTAGTATTTATGGAATACTCAAAGGAATAAAGCTTGGGTTGTTTACATTATATTTTTATTTTTTTTGTAGAAAGCCAAGTTCTGGAAGACTGTTGCATATAGATGAAGTATAAACAGGTGGCGACACTTAAAGGTTAAAAAGAATCAAAGAGAATAAGTACCCTGTAAACGAAAGCTCTCAGAAAGTTTTCAACGTCAGACACTGGCATTTGTTTTGACACAGGATAGAAATTGACATAATGTACAGTTTGCCTTAAATAGGGTGTTTATAAAAATAATGACTTCATCCTTAAAATATAATATATATATATGTGTGTGTAAGTGAAGCATACACTGTTTATACACTGTTTCTAAATATGTTACATAAATTCTTATGTCTCTTACAAAACACCGGTCCTTATGGACCATAAATATGGAAAAATCATCCTCCTGTTCGTCTCGCTTCTGATCACGGTGCAGAGGCCAATAGTAATCATTCTTGATCATTCAGTCCTGATCATTTAAATATATATTTTTTGCTGCTTTCTTGTGACTAGAGGGATACCAACCATACCCCACTGACAAGGCTTAAAACATAAGTCTGGTGTTAGAGGACTTTTGTGTCACATTTCCGTTCTGGGCTGCCCTTTTGGGTGGGATCAGACTATTATGATGATTTGAGATGCTCCCATGTGGTGATGCACCGTAAGACAGGCTATGAAGCGGTTGTCCACTTTTTGTGTGGTATTTTTTGTTTGGTAGTTTAGTGGGTGGAATAAGGGATGGTTTAGCGAATTATATATTAGAACTTTTAGTTTTGTATCTTTATAATAGTTATAAAAAAAATCACTGCTATAAAATGCAGGTGACGCTTGCATTATGCTAGATTGTTAGCCTGCAACCACGGCCATTTTTACCTAATGTTTGTCTTAGGGTGTCATTTCTAGTTTTGAATATATGTATTGTAACAAGCGCTGTGTAAATTGTTGGAGCTATATAAATAAAATAATAATACTAATAAAAATAATACGTGAATTGGGACGCTACTAATGATATATGAGCACAGTTAAGCAATAAAAAGTGGCAAAATGGCAGTATTGTTATATATAACCACTTCTGAAGCAAGTGAAATTGCTCCACATTTAACCACATTTGTTGTCTTCATCGCACCTCATGGCCCTCCTCCCCTGTTGTTTGTGTAAGTCAAGCTTTTATGTTATATACTAGTTGTTATGTCCTGTCTACCAGGGCTGGCCCGACAATGGAGCCGAGTGGGGCAACCGCTCCAGGCGGCACTTTTTATTATTTTAAAGCGAAAGAGAGAGAGAGGGGCGCCGAGTGGTTTTCGCTTACCAAGCTGTCAGTACCCGCTCGGCGCCCCTCTCTCTCTCTCTCCTCTGTGGCGAGTCTCCCTGTTCAGTCTCGGTGCCGGCTTGTAATGCTGAGTGCCGGAAGATTACCTCATTTCCGGCGCTCAGCATTACAAGCTGGCACCGAGACCGAACAGGGAGACTCGCCGCAGAACTGCTGAAAGGTAAGTACAAGGGGGGGGGTAAGGGTAGATAATAGGGAGGGAGGGATAGGAAGGGTAGATAATGGGGGGGGGCGGCATTTTAAAATTCGCCCCAGGCGGCATTTTGCCTTGGGCCGGCCCTGCTGTCTACCCATTATACAGCGCTACGGAATTTGACAGCACTATATAAAACAAATAAAAATAATAATAAAAATAATTTTGGTTTCTGAACATTATGAGAGGGTCTAGGAGATTGAGGGAGAAAATCATATGATCATGAAGCAGAAGAAGATAAATTTTAAAGTATTTGTAAGACGGAATAACGGGGATATTTGGGTGTCTCTGATTTGGCTGAAGATATTAAGGGATGGATGATTAAATAATTGTAAAAGTACAGTTGGGTACTAAACAGTGGGTAATTTATACTCTAAAACAAAATAAAAAGGAAAATGTATCAGGATAGATGTGGATACATAGGTGAGTAATGAAAACAGAGTAAAGCTGTTTTCAGATCAAACAGGACTCAAAATATTTAAATAATATTCAAGTGTTCTTAAAATTACCTATTTTACCTCTAGATGAAACCCCAACTTTGCGTTTAGTGAACAGATACTTTGGAGACAGTAGATCTGTACATAGTAAATAAGCAGTCCAATGTGCTGCAGGATCCATTTTCACAGCTCTTCTCGTTATGTTCTATTTGCTCATGTACCCCTAATAGAGAGAGCAACGGAATCTTCATGTACAAGCATCAAATTGGAAATAATTAGATCTTCTAGTACTCAAGTATATTGATCAAGGACTTTAGATCACACCAGTTAAGGAAAATCAGAAGCAGTTATAGGACAAAGCACTAAATCCTAATCCATCTCCATGGGGATCAAATAAATACTTCAAATACTTCAAAGAACCCGTATTGCTCTGTATTGATCTGTAAAGATGTAAACCTTCCTAGATCAACTCGTGAACAGAAAAGAACGCTATGTTCATAGCCTTATCGCAAGCACCAAGAGCATCAAACATTTCCCTTTAATTGTGTCATTATAGAGGAAATATTTCCATGAAATCTGAAATGCACGTTCAAAGGAATCTACAATGCCAGATGTATAATTCTGCTTGAATGACCAAGAGCTTGTGACATCATGTGCGTTTTTGCCCAGATTACATGGGTCGTGGACGGGAAGAGCAGCACCTTCTGGCCCAGGGGGCAGGTACGGCTGAGTGGCCCCACAGACCATTGATCCCCCCATACACACTAGCACACTAATACACACACTAACATACTCACTCCAGTACACCTCACTCTATCAATAACACTTTTCACTAAAAACCCTTACCTTGCCTTGATTGGAGCAGTTTCTTGGAGCTGCTCACGCGCTGCAGCAGCAATATTACCGCAGGGACACATAATGTTGTGTTACTTGACCCTGCTCCTCGCCTGCCTCCGCGAAAGGGTCCTAGGTAGGGAGTGAACATATAACACAGTTATGTTTTGGTTTGCTATATCACACAAAATACCTTGATTAATATTAATATTTTTGCAGCATGCGCCAGGTATGTCTAAACAGCACCAAAGGACTGGATTTTCCATATGAGGGCAGCCATTGGGCACCTGCCCACTGTGCATTTTCCCAGTTTGCCCTAGGTTCAGTCTGCGGCACATTTGCAAATAAATGCATAAACGGAGTAATTCTCTTTATCCTTGTTTTAACCTGTTTTTCGCATGACCAATACCCTCTTTTCAGTATAATTAGCAGCCAAAGACCAGGCCATTTGGCAAACCTTAAATGCCACTCGAGGGGCAGATTTAGTCCTCACGGCTGCCGGCTGGGTAAGAGATTACTTGCCACGGCTGCTTTTCATCCCCAGTCTGGTCATGCTAAAGGCAAGAAACTGGTCATCAAACATCTTAGTAGCGGATGTTCTGACCCAAAAGGGAAAGCCTGTTACGATTGCAACGCAACAGCATTTTCTTTCATTTACACCCAAAGACATGCAGCTTGGAAGGCTGAACAACGCGCAGCAAGCAAGATAGCAGCAGCCCTGTGCAGTGAATTAGAAAGCTTTGGGGATAAATGGTTTTGATGTGTTTGGATAATTAAAATGGATTTAAGCACTTTCTACTTTACCCTATCGAAACAAATAAATTGTAGGGAGTTTGGGAATTAATGTTTCATTATACTCTGTGTTACTTTTTGGCTCTCAGTGAAGAGATGGGTAACAGGGTTTAGTGGAGGCCGTTCCAGTAAGAAGCAGGGATAATGCATTTTATGCTGCAGTCTTAACAACTGATTCTTGCTTCTCTCCTTTTAATCATCTCTGACTTTTGAGGGTTGGCAGCTGTTACACGACTCCAGCTCTCTTCTGGGCTGTATTTATTATTAAAGTTGCTGTCCCACTTAACTCTGCTGCTTTTAACACTTTATGTCAAAATGCAGCAGTGGAAGCACCCACTAGTATTGAATGGCCAAAGCCTTTCCAATGATAATTATTTACTAATGTCAAATTTTGTCTAAATCATAATTTTTCATGGAATGATTAAGCATCATATGACACAAAAGCATGCACTGATGAGTTGTTGCCATAAGAACTGAGAATGCTTAAAGGTACTTTCCAGTGCTCACATGAACTTTAATATTTCTTCTTTTTTTTAGATGCACATCTGGTTTTGGCATAGTGCATGGGCGGTTGCAAGCAGTCAGGATACTGGTCAGCATTCCATCATGGCTGTTGGGAATATTATTGAGATTCACGATCTCACCATAACTCATTGTTTAAAGAACAAACACCGATATCTTTTCCAACCACATGTTTATTCAGACATAGCCCAGCAATTAAGATCTCATGTCAAACTTTTATCCGTTCTAGGAGTGTGACGACCAAAGATAAAGATTGGAGGATCTGGTGTCTGCAGTGGCCCTTAATTGGGCAGCATCACCCTTTTTATCTTCACGGGGAAACACTGACCTTGCAGCTTCAATAAAAAAATCAGACCTTTATATCCTGAAGCGCAAGAGACTTTTTTTTAATCACTTTCACATACACACTCACTCTCATGCACACTAATACAGACACCGACATTACACATTCACCCTGAAACACATTTACACTAAAAAATTCTCGCTCCATTACACCGTACTGTAATGTACTGTTATGTGTCCCAGCAGCAATATTACCGCTGGGACACATAATCTCACGTTAATGTTAATTTACAATGTGCTTAATTTAATGTTTGCTCTTCTATATACATTACAGTATACATCCGACATTGACATATCAGCTGTTCTACAATATTATTATAACTGTAGTTATTTAATATGTAATTCTGATATTAGTTGTTCAGATATCACAGCTAATTGTACTATTCTAACAACATAAAAGCAGAGTAATAGGTTCTTTCACTCCAAAATTGCAAATGTTCACTTTATCTAACTTGGATAGTTTTCACAAAATATAATTCTACTTTATATTGAAACAAGTTAAATTAAGCAAATTCTAATCATGAAAACAATACTACCAAATCCATACTAAAGAAGTGAAATACAGCAGAGATCACATATAGTGTAATTAAAACCGCTTGCTGCATCAGATTACACTTTTTAATGGGAAATACTGCCCTCTGCTGGTGCCATATAGTTACTGTAGGTTCATAAAATGTCCCCAGTTTTGCAGCTGATATTAGTTGCCCCAAACAAGATGCATTTACCTTTCCTGGATACACTATTATATGCATACTATATATATTTTATATTTTAACATACTATTTCACATAGTAGAGGTTCATTCATTGTACAGCGCTACAGAATTTGATGGCGCTTTTATAAAACAATAAATAAAAATAACACTGAGCTGCAGGTAAGGTTAAATATGATGAACACTTTAATGTATATGATAGCTGAGAGATAGCTGACCCCTTTTCAAATATATAGCAGAATCCCAGCATTATGCATTTGCCCACACACGGTTATTCATCTCCCTGTGCGCATGTGCAAGCTCTCCCAATGATATCAATGAGAACGCTTTTCTTGTCACTGATTGGCAGTCAATCACTGGCAAGAATCATCGAACTGTGGAGAAGGAACTTCTATCTCAGGTAAGTCCTTTTTTGTTTTTGGAGAATGAATTTTAAAGTTCTCACGGAGTACTTTAATACACATCCCTCTTTAGTGGGGTTGTGAGCTACAGTAAACTGTCCCTTCAATTTGACCTAGAAAGGACTAAACTAGGCTAGAAGGGCAGTGCTGGCCCCGAAAAATGCAATATTAAATTTGTGGCATCTTGTAGATTCATAGAACTTCACTTCAACTTGTACAGATGCCATAAATTAAGCACAGATTATATCTGAAAATGGAGACTCAGAGGATATCTAAAGGTTGGGTTTAGAGGATAGTTGGATTTTTAACTCAATATGTATTTGCATTTTAAAGAGCAGACCCCAGGGAGGATCTCCTGTAAGAAGGTCTTAGTTGGACCTGTATATTGTATAGCCAATGCAAAACTGCTGTATACTCGATGAAAACAACACTTATTGAGCATAGATTTGATACCAGGGCCGGCCCAAGACTTAATGCCGCCTGGGGCAGCAACAACGGGGGAGGCAGCAACATTTTAACCCCTTCGTGACAAAGGCTGATTTTACTTTTTGTACCCTTCGTGACAATGGCCGTTTTAACATTTCTGCGCTGCTCGTGTTTAGCTGTAATTTTCTTCTTTCCCGTTTACTGAACCCACACACATTAGTTATTGTTTTTTTCAGGACAAGAAGGGCTTTCTTTAGATGACATTGTTTTGATTGTATCATATTATTTACTATTAAAAAAAAGTATAAAATATGGTGAAAAAATTAGAAAAAAATTATTGTTTCTAACTTTTAGTTGAAAAATCTTTTACTCATCTATAAAAGGTAATGAAAAAACCTGCTAAATAGATTTTACTATTTGTCCTGAGTTTAGAAATACCCAATGTTTTTATATTTTTTTGCTTTTTTCTACACATTATGGGGCAATAAGTACAGGTAGCGTTTTGCTATTTCAAAGCCATTTTTTCCAAATCTGGTAATTCTTCCCCCCATGTGCCATTTCGGGTATCTCTGAAGCCAGCCAATGCAATTTACCCCATCAAGTCATATATTTTTGAAAACTAGACAGCCCAGGGTATTCCAAGTGCTAGTATTTTAAAACTTTCCAAGCACTAATTCTACCATCAGCCTTTGTCAAACTTTATGGTAGTAATTTTTTTTGCATTTGTTTTTCCACACACATTTTACTTCAGGTATGAATAAATAGGTTCTGGTATATGTCACTATCACAAAACACCCCAATATGTTCAGCAACATCTCCTGAGTACAGCGATACCTCACATGAATGATTTTGCCTGGCTGTTTGGGGGCAAAAGGGCCACATTTGGGGCACGCGCATTTTCAATGTTGAACTTTGGCGTTTGGCGATCAACTGCCCATATCCTATTTGGTACATCTTTGAGCTGGGCCATTTCAGTGTGCCCAACAAAACCATATATTTTTAAAAACTAGACACCCCAGGGTATTTTAAATGCTGGTATTTTAACTCTTTGCATGCACACATTTTACCACCAGAATTTTTTCAAAGTTTGCAGTAGTATTTTTTTGTGTGTATTTTTCCCCCACACCTACTTTATGTATGAATTTACAGCTCCTGGTTTATGCCGCTGTCACACAACACCCCAATATGTGTTCAGCAACATCTCCTGAGCGCAGTGATACCCCACATGCATGGGTTTGTCATTTTTTGGGGGAACTAAAAGGCCACATTTGGTACGTGTGCATTTTTCTAATTGGAAATTAGATGTGTGGCCATCCTTCCCCCCGTGTTATTTGGGACATTGTTGAACCCGGCCAATTCAATTTACACCATCAAATCATACATTTTTTAAAAGTAGACACCCCATATGCCAGTATTTTAACTCTTTCCATGCGAGAATTGTTTTAAGCTAATATGCTAATTTTAGGACTTGCTCACAAAAATATATTTTTTCTATATATATTTTATAAATTTTTTGCCTTTTTTTAAAAAAAAATTTAACATTTTTTTTCAACTTGAAGGTTCCCCTGATGGGATATTTTTACATTTCACTGTTTTTTTACTATTTTTTTTCTAATTATTATTAATTGTATTTTATTTTTTCATTTTTTACTAATCACACTGTGATTAGAAAGCTGGGCTCCATTGACTTGCATGGTTGAGTGCAGTACCTGTATTCAACCTGCAAGTGGAGCCAGAGTTCTCTAGAGGGTCTGGAGACCATCTAGCGAACTTTTTCATCTTTATTTTTTTCCCGGCTTTGACCGCTCTCCGGAGCGGTCACAGTCCATCCCAAGGTAAGTGTTTGGTGTCGCTGGATGCCTCCTGATCGAGGCATTCCAGCGACACCATTTAAGTTTATCTAAACGCTTTTAAAACGGGCGTCCGCCGCCATACAAAGTATGGCGGATGTTGACGCCCCGGGGAGGGGCCAGAGATAGCCCCTTTGTGCCGATCATGGCGTTGCTGATTGCCTCGAAGTCGAGGCATTATAGCAACGCCGTTTAGGTGCAGAAAGCGAAAATAGATCGCTTTCTGCACCCGTTTAAAGACGTGCCGGTCCTGGCACGTCAATTGTCGTTAACGAATTGATTTTCCGTGATGTGCCCGGACCGGCAATTGTCATCAAGAGGTTAAACTTCGCCGACGCCATTATCTACCCTTTCCCCTTTGTACTTACTGTTAAACAGTCCAGCGGTGAGTCTCCCTGCTCTGCCACGGTGCCAGCTTGTAATGCTGAGCGCCGGAAATTGACGTCACTTCCGGCGCTCAGCATTACAAGCCGGCACCGAGACCGAGCTAGAGGGCTCGCAGAGGAGAGAGAGGGGCGCCGAGCTGGTAAGCGAAAACCACTTGGCGCCCCTCTCTCTCCTCCGCTTCAAAAAAAAACCGCGCAGGGCAGCAAAGTGCCGCCCCTTCAAAAGTGCCGTCTGGGGCAATTGCCCCACTCGGCTCCATTGTAGGGCCGGCCCTGTTTGATACACAGCTACCATATGATGACCAACTCATGTTCAACCACTCAGCTTTCTGAAGCTCACTACAGCTCCCCCTGCAGGTCGATTGTATGTATTGCTACACAGAGGGCATGCCTCTGACTCCGCCCACTTTCTTCAAATTTTTTTTTTTAATGTAGCCCCATCATATTCTGCAGATCTGTACAATGGGTAAACCGGCCAAAACAAGCCAAGCTCTTATCTCTGGCCACTTCGGGTATGGGAACGTGTATAATTTATTGTGATGCTAAATGGAAATTCCCACCAATTGTATAAATTACTAGTTTCATATTAAACATAATAACGTGTTCAAAGTATTGTCATGTGCTCTTTTTTAAACAGTTCTACTTTGTGCGTACTGTTTTTTCAGACAGCTGCAGATTAGCCATTTGTATGCATTCTAGCTATATGGATCATGCAGGTAGCGTAAGAGTTAAGAAACTTGTTGCTTAGTTCAGGTGCCAGGGCTGGCTTATTCCGTACCACTGATTTAAGAGAGGACACAGGTGGCAGAAGTGAGGATTTTGCAAAATTGAGATTTACTTCTGGGGCACTATTTCATTATTTAAATTAGGTTTATGCATATTTGTAAAATAATACTAATACATTTTATTGTAATTTAATCACCTTCTCTGAGAGATTACGCAAGATTACCATACCTGGGTCCCACTGACGTTGGTGGGCAGTCCCGCTGATGTTGGGGCGATAACCCCCATGTAAATGAAAAAATGGGCGGGAGAGGGGCGTGTCAAGACCCTGCTCCCGCGACGCGGAGTATTCGGGTCTTGACCCGGAGAACCGGAGGAGCAGTGCTCACCCAGCAATCTCCGGGTCAAACCCGGAGAGTTCCCAGGTATGAAGATTACATTCTGTCTGAAAACAGAACATTCCTTTGATATGACTGTTGCTTTAAGTTGGATGTATTCTTAATTATAAAAGTCATCATAAATGTAGTATAATGTACAATGGGTAAACAGGACACAACAAATGACAATTTTGACATGATGTTTCTGGCAGAGCCGGCCTTAAGTGTTCTGGCGCCCTGTGCGGACTACTCCTCTGGCGCCCCCCCATTCCAAAAAAAGAAAGGAAAAAAATATCCCCCCTCTGCCCCTTCTCACTATCTACCCCCCCTGCCCCTTATCACTATCTACCCCCCCGCCCCTTATCATTATCTACCCCCCTGCCCCTTATCATTACCTACCCCCCCCTGCCCCTTATCACTATATCTACCCCCTATCCTTACTTACCTTGTTGCCGGAGTCCTGTGGTGGGAGCGGGAGGCGCCTTCCCGCTCTGCCGCGGTGCACGCTTCGCCGGCACCGCGACGGAGTCACGGAGAGTGAGGGGCGCCGAGAGGTTGCTGAAAACTTCACGAGCAACCGCTCGGCGCCCCTGCCCGGGACTTGTTTTTTTTGTTTAACTCCATGTTAAATAAAGTTACAAAAAAACCCCCCAATGTTATAATTTAAGTCCCGGACGGCGCCCCTGTTGCCATGGCGCCCTGTGCGGTGCTCCACCATAGAAGCCCCAGCGAAAGTGCCAGCAGCGGAGGTTGTCTGCACGCATCGCACAGACATCCACCGGCTGGCCCCGCTAGACACCAGGGAGTCTGGGGGTGCATTGGTAAGTCGGAGGGGGGTTGGCACTTCTAGGAAGCAGGGTGGCATATCAGGGGCGCATAAAGCATATCTGGGGGAGCAGGTGGGCATTTCTAGTGGGCATAAAGCATATCTTGGGGGTCAGAGTGGGCATTTCCAGTGGGCATAAAGCATATCTTGGGGGCATAAAGCCTATCAGGGGTTATAAAGCATATTAGGGGCAGATTGACATATTTATAGGTAAAGTGCATTATGAATTAAGGGGGGGCCTTAAAATGGCTATTGGTTTTCTGTATATAACATATGCTGATAAACTGCATAATAGATACCAAAAATGTTGAAATACATGTATGCCTGTTCATTAGATAAATAACTGTTTTACCATTCCACTAATGTGTATTGTTTCTTTAAAAATATTTTTTTCTTTAAAATAGCACCAAACTTTAAGGGTGCGGCCTATATTCGAGCCAATACGGTATAACATTATATATATATATAAATATATATATATATACACACACATATAAACACACACAATGAAATGTAAAAATAGGCAGCAACACACTTTATGCTCCTCCCACTAGAAAATAACAGCCAGAAAGGGTTTTTCTTCTTCAATTTTTCACCATATTTTATTTTTTATATAATACATTTTATGACATTATCAAAATAACAGTATCTAAAGAAAGTCCCTCTTGTCCTGAACAAAGAGAATGTATCATTTGTGTGGGTTCAGTGAATGAGAAAACCGCTGTCACGAAGGGTTAAAAAAGTAAAAACAGTCCCGTCACGATATAACCCCTTCGTGGCCGGCAGCAGTTTTATTGATAACCAAGCCTGATTCCTCCACCGTGAGGCTTTTATGTCTCTTTTCTGCTTTTCCAAGCATGTGCATATAAACAGCACGAAGTTTATAAGTTCAATTACAAACATAAATGCATTCAATAACCGCCAACTACGAGTTACTTTAACGAGCTTCTCTCCACAAATTCCTTCTAACTGTACGCTACACTGCACTGCGCATGACTAAAATACAATCCTCCGTGGTCAAAAAAGGCTAGGCTGTGCGAAAAAGATGGCCATTTTGCTTGTGGGCAATTTTCCAGCTCGTTCAGGTTACCCGATACTAACGAGTGAAAGAACACGGCCAGCAGTTCCGCTTTTGGACTAAATTTACTATATGGTAAACGAGAGTTTTAATGGCAGCAACTCTCCACTCCACACACAAAGTGACGCTTTCTTTAACTATCTTCCGCCCAAATCAGCAATGGCCGCTAAAATGCAGAGCGCCGTCTCTGACCGAGCCCTTGCAATGACGTCACTCACGTCGGCTCTTTTGATTGGTGGGTTTACCGGTCCCTTCCTAATTCAGGAATTGAAGGTTTTGTGGATGTGGAGACCGGTGTGTTGGTGACGCTGTCAGTCGGTGTCTTCCGCAAGTAGGTTTTTACGGTATGTGTGCGAATGTCCGTTCCGGGACTCTTATTGGAGATGATGTAAATCTAAAGAGCTATATATGAACTTATAATAATAATAATAATAATATTGAATAATATACGTAATGATGAATGTATGTGACTGAGATATGTGGTCTCTGGGTGTTCCAGATATAGCTGGGTTTGGTAATTCATTATTTTAGCACAGTTTGTATAGCATGAGGATGGACAATCTTAAACTGCCATATATTTGATGCAATATATATATGTATTATATATGGCATGTAAGGGGTGAGGGAGGCAATTGCTTTACCGGGCTGCTCCTATATAAGGAGGAACTCTTACCTTATATTTTGTAAGTATTGTAATTATTTTGTTGTAAGGAATTTATTTATAAAGTTTGCCCCAAAATTCATTCGTAACTCACATGTTTGACACAAATAGTTACCTACCCATCATGCCCTGATATTTTTAAAGCTAGTTCTCACAATTTTTAAAGTTAGAACATGAGGTCATCCTCTGAAATTAGAGGGCTGGGAGGGAGGGGTTACATGTAATTTGTTTTGCTTTACCTAGAGGGTGATAAATGGAACTGCCTCCCATCGGAAGTGGCAGTGGGTAATAGAGTGAGGGAATTTAAACATACATGGGGCAGTCATAAAGCTATCCCATAGACTGATCAAGGTCTGAGAAGTCTTTATCTTGTAAAAATGTATGGATCCTTATGTAAGCCGCTCCCACTGCATTCTCTTTGAGTGATTTATGTATTCCCTTTTTGGTACACATTCTATATGTTGCTTCCAAATATACCTTAAGCTCCTTAATTACAGGCTGGCATTGCCCCTGGCTGAATGATACCAGCCCTCCCTGCTCGGTACACGCTCCATGCATATTTATCATTGAGTGTCACAGTGACGGGTAGGAATATGTGTCACCGTGTATATTGTGTGACCTGATTACACATACAAATCTTTTAATTTGGATAGAATTCTGAGCATTGCACGTTTCACACTGGTTTCACAGCAACAGTTCTAGAAATGCTCGGGTAGAAACCAAGAAATTGTGATTGAGGTAGAAACGGCACGTTTGCTTTCCTGAGCACATCACGTATCGCACTTATTGCTCCTTTGCCCTCAAAGATCATGGGGATGCTCTTAAAGAGAGAAAATGAGATGCTTTTGAATGTGACAGCGAAGGTGCAACACTCTGAAAGTCAGGGAAACTATGTGGGTTACTTAGGAACCCCCCCCCAAAAAAAACCACAATGGTATCTGCGCCCGATTTGCACTTTAGTGCTTAGGTATGCTTTGTACTTTCCTGTTAGGGCCCTCAACGCCAGGCGCGCACCGTGGGGGCATGACGTAATTTCCCATCACTCTAGCATAAGCAGTGTGTGGGGGCTCTGAGGGAGCAGAAGAGTTGTCCTGGGCCAACAAAGATATAGAGGAGAAACGTGTGTAAAATATCTTAATATGTGTGTTAGTATGTTCATCTGTGTATTAATTGGTTTTGTTGGGGGTGCAATACAAACTTCTAAAATTTTCAGTGGCTCCCGGACCCCAACCGAGGGACAGGAAAAGCCAATTGGCCCTATCAGCCCCCCTTGGTAAATCACATATGCACTAACACACATACACTCTCACATTTACACAAACCTATACACTCATGCTCATACATACTCACTAACACACACTTGCACCCTCATTCTCACACACATACACAATTATACTCGCACACTTATGCAAACCCTCTCACTCTAACATGCATACATGGGGGGTCTGGGCAGTGTCCCGCAAGCCAGCAATGGAGCTGAAAGGGTTACTAGCGTATAGAGGATTCTGCAGAATTTCCCCATGCGGTTGCAAAAGGGACGCCGTGAAAATGTAATCCGCATTAACGTTGATATATGATGGCCAGGGCGTCCCTTTAATTGAAAAAACAAAATGGACTGTAGTATAAATACGGATGCTTTTTGTTAAGAAAATGTGTGATTTGTTTACTTTACAGATTTTCAGCCATGAAGATTTCAAGGTCGTGCATTTTGTTTTCAACGGTCTCCATTACGTTGTTCGTTGCCTATATCTGGTGGTATCCTATTGCCCAGCTAACACTTGATGGTCCTGGATCAGCTGCCATGAGTGGAGAGGAAATAAGCAACAGAGATGAAGCATCTTATGGCATAATGTTTGATGCCGGGAGCACAGGGACTCGCATCCATATATATAGGTTTACTCGGGGCTCCACTGGTAAGTCATAACTTTTTTTATTATTTGTTTTATTTATATTTTAAAAGGAATATACAAGTTATTATGGCCGTCGGTTGCTATGGCGATAGTACCACTTCTTCAACCATATCTCATTATTGCACTTTATCTTTGCATCAGGAAGAACAGGCAGCCTAGAAGAGCCAAATAGGTCTTATCTGTTGACCTAAAAGCAGATAAACCGTTCTCATAAAGCTTGTTATGAGATAAGGCATTAATACTCATGGAAACTTTGTTTTATTCTCTTGTCAAAGATATTCCTCAACTGGAACATGAGACCTTTAAGGCCTTAAAGCCAGGACTGTCGGCATATGCAGACGAACCAGATAAGGTAAGTGAATATTTTTAAATACCCATTGTTTTTTATTTTTATTTTTTTGGTTATAGCATTTAGTGGAAAGTCCTACTATGTTCCCCAGGTTCTCCTATTCTAATATGTTATTGGGATTTGTATCCTAATTATAGCCTCTTTCATCCATCATGAGTATCTATGAAACCGCCTCTAATAGCAGATAGATTTATCTCCCCATAATATAGCCTCATTCGATACTGAAACATCATTTTGTT
This sequence comes from Sceloporus occidentalis, assembly GCA_023333645.1. Classification (NCBI taxonomy): domain Eukaryota; kingdom Metazoa; phylum Chordata; class Lepidosauria; order Squamata; family Phrynosomatidae; genus Sceloporus; species Sceloporus occidentalis. The sequence continues at coordinate 15,815,616 of JALMGF010000015.1, read as the reverse complement.
TTTGTGTAAACATAAAGGGACATTCCAGCCATTTTATACACTTTAATGAATATGATGTTCGTAGCCCCTTTAAATTTTCCTGGGGTCAGTTTTTGAAAATGCATGCAGAATCCCCCCAAATGCATTGCCCCCCTAGTTAAATGCCCTGCAGATGATGCAGGGGTCTGTTTAACCATCATTCCATCAGTTATACATTGGACACGACACCCTTTTCCTGTTGTAGGAGACAGCTGCAGCCATTGAATGCAAAGTGAAAGATTAAGTTTCTCTTCGATAACTCTACCTGAAGCAGGATTTTCTTCTCACTTTGCCAGCCGTCCTGGCACCTTGGCTAACGCAAGATATTTCCCATCCAGACAAAGAGATTTAGGTGGTTTAATGTTCTTATTTTCTTGCGGGGGGGGGTCTTAATCTCACATTAAAAGTTAATGAAATAAAAAGATTAAACACAATACTTGTGGCAGAACTACATGTGTTGGTAAAACTGGGGGTTGGTGCTAAAACTAGAGCAGCTGTGTAATTTTTTAATATGTGTGAAAGGTGTGGATGGATTTGCCCACTAGTGTTTACCGGTAACGTTCTTGCGAAGTGCGGCTATTTGGGGCATGAGACTGTCCCGTTATCAGCGCAGTTTCGGATGCTGGCTCTCGGAGCAGAGGAGGTTCTGAAAGGTAGTGTTAGGTTCGAGCACATCACACTTTGTGCAAGTAAATTGTCTTCCTGAGTGTGTGAATGCGATGTATAGAAAAGCACAATATTCTCTGCTATTTTGATATGCAAAATCTTTTTGTGCTTGGTGTCATTCATAGCAACTCATCAGGTGAGCCAGTAGCTTTCTCACTGCCTTGGGCGATCTTATCCCGACCCCGCTTGTGTAATAGGCGCGTGTTACTATTACAGACCATTCGTGGCTGACTCTTTTGTTGCCGTCAAACATTTCAGAGCGCTGCAGGGATAAATGAACTTCTCGATATTGCTAAGAAAGAAATACCCGAGTTCTTGCACAGATCCACTCCACTGGTCCTCAAAGCCACAGCTGGGTTACGTCTCTTACCAGGCGAGAAAGCGCAGAAGCTCCTGGATAAGGTAATCCGTTTTTTGTTCCTGGTGTCGGTTCGGTGTGTTTTGAAATGGGAAGAATCAGCTAATTATCCATTTACATGGTGATGAATACATAAAAACTGCCCTCTAATCACTAGTATATGCATTCCACTTTTTAAATATTCTACTTGTCGCCAGTGAAAATCAAACTAGTATTCATTTGTAGGTGCTGTTCCATCTATTCGCACGTGCTACTAAACACATTTAGAAACATTATTCCTTGCACAAGAAATAATTATTTCTTGTGGAGGTTTATATTCTTTATAAAATGCCTTATTCATTGCCAGGAAGTTTCATTGTCGCATGACACAATTGCAGGCACCGATAGATTGTTGCTACAGAAACCAAAATGGTTTCTTATGTCTTATGTGATTAACCCCTTCACGCCCCTATTGACCTATCGGCGTGTCTTAAAATAACTGTGCTTAAAAGGCCATTAGGACGTACCGATACGTCCTGACTTTTTTGCAGCGATAGGGGCAGATAGATGGCTGATTTCCTGCTGGCTGATCGCTTTTAACGGCGCTCAGCGCAAGTGCTCTTGCATAAGAAATGCCCGATTGTACGACTGCCGACGTCCACGGTAAGATCACTGGAGAGCAGGGTATACACTGCAGGGTCTACCTAGATCTTCTGGAATGTCTGATTTCTTCACCTGCTGGCCGATTGCAAGCACTGTGATTAGCAATGCAAGTCTATGAAGACGTGCTTGATGATTGCCGTGAGATCAGAGGGAAGAGTGAGAAACAAGGTTTCTCCCTGTTCCCACAAAGGGAAAGTTTTTTTTTTTGTTTTTTGGTTTTTTTTTTAATTTTTATAAATAAAAATAAGGGATCTCTGCACTGATAAAAAAAAAAATATCTATCTATATATATATATATATATATATATATATATATATATATATTTATTTTTTTTATTTTTTTTTTGTTTTTTTTGTTTTTTGTCAAAAGTTGGACACCAAACTAAGGACTGATTGTCCCCCAGAGTAGTTCTGCTTCATGTGACATCATTATTATTACCAAACATCACAAACGGACCTAATGGAAAGAATGTCTACTCAGGGTTTCTGAAAATATTATTAGACATATTTGTCTAACTGCATCTTGTTGATATAGGTCAATATAAAAATTATCTAGAGAAATGTGCAGTTTTGGCTACTCATATGAATTTTCATGCGCTCATAGAGCTTTTTAAAGTACTGTTACTGTATTTAATATTTTATAATCAATCCGTTCCATGTGTACCTTTCTGACATCCCAGAAAAGCTTCTTGTTCTGCGCTGACCGGTTACACATAATTATTTATTTTAAAGGTGACTGAAGTTTTTCAGGCGTCCCCCTTCCTTATAGGAAAGGACAGTGTTTCTATAATGAATGGAACTGATGAAGGTGAGTACATGTGAGCGACCATAACAAATCAATAGCCAGCCTTGTAATGGCAGTATCTGCTATGTTTTATTTAATAAAAAAGACAATTGCAAATTAATACAAAACTCTGGTGCCCATGTTTTCCTTATTTCTAGCCATTTAGTAATTTTGTTGATTATATTTTGAGGGCAATTATTCTACAGACTGCAGTGTTCAAAATGATTGTAATCATTCCTAGTTTCAGAGAACCCCATGCATTTACTGATTGATCTCCTGTGGTTGCTGGTTCGTAACTTTTTTGCAACTTAATTCTTTTATTTTTGATAGGAATATTTGCATGGATCACAGTAAACTTCTTAACGGGTAAGTGTTTTGAGTTTTTCAATAACATAATGTCCGTGTATACTTTTAACATATTTGACCTTGCGATCCTCTCCTTTTGGGGTCGCTATTGATTAAACCTGCAAGGTGGGCTGGGGATTAAATTCTGGCAGGTGGTAAATAACACACAATACTTTCTTACGCATGGTCGCGCTTTTAAAAGCTGTAAGAGTGCCTATAGAGGTAAGTTGGACAGCCTGATCAACAGTCTGGACCTGCAGCCTTTCCTCTTTCATATACTGGAACCGCAAGCATGTGGTTAAAATGCTTAAAAAAAAAAAAAAAAAAAAGGGTGGTTTGAATACTAAATAGCGTGATGAAAGTTGCATTGTAAAAGGCCACCACTGATTAGTTTTTGCTGAGCTGGCCCTGTGTAATGTAAAGTTAAATTAATTAGACGATCCAGAATTCTTACAGATTTAACTACACATAAGGAGGGGACAAGTTCAACCATTAAATAAATAATAATAATCATCAAACTAGCAAGCCAGCCACTATATAGTTAATGTGCCCCTCTTGTCAACTACCAGGTCATGCAGCCACTTTGGGCTCCCATTGACCTGTAGTGTCTCATCATGGGATAGACCTGAGTGACCTATGCAAGCCTCAAACAGAATGTCTTGCGTTACAATCCTCGGTGATTAAAGACATAAGTAAATGGAGACATTAAGCTCACACATTGCTCAAAAGCGGCTAGTAAGGCTTTGTTTTATCTGTTGTGTATTTGTACAGGTGCGTGTACGTACAATTAAAAACGTGCTCTGCATTAAATAAGAAAATACTTGATGCCAATCATGAAGGATTCTTGTTCACTGGCGATGTTATTGCTTTTTCAGGCAGTTTAATGAATCCTAGCCGAAAGCTCGCTGGAATGCTGGATCTCGGAGGTGGATCCACTCAAATTACCTTTTATCCTTACGTTAAGGTATCGATTTAATCGCACCCAATTAAAGGAATGAGCCCTTAAATTGTTTCGTGTGTGTATATGTGTGTGTATATATATATATATATATATATATATATATTTTTTTTTTTTTTTTAAATAAAAAAATAGTAATTTCCAATGATGTGTATTAACATGCTTTAACCCATAATATGAGTGCAGGTTGCCAGTCCAAGGCTTTGGCTGAACAGAACAAGAATTTTATCTTGGCAAAGCTTGCCGGTGACACATTGTTCTTTACTGTGGCCTTCTGCCAGAGAGCTGCAGTCCAGGATTTTAATTACGCATGCTTGATTGATGCATGATTACTGTGCAGTGACATAATTAAATCCCTTTTCATTATTGGATATTGTGACATGTTCGTAAATTTTGCAATTTTAGGAAACATTCCCCAATTCACCTGCTGGATACATCACCACCTTCCAGCTGTTCAACACCACCTACACCCTGTATTCACATAGGTGAGTATTTGTTTTCTGTTTAAACCTCTCAGCTTTCTGGTAAAATACTGGTTTACAAAAAAAAAAGCTTGTTAAAGATGGTATCAACCAGATCCACAAAATTATATTTTCTAACACTGAAAAAGTGAGTTTAAATGGAATTTTGAGAAGCATACTAGGAGTTAAAATCATATGAGTGTCCGATAATAACCATAGGCTATTTTGCCTGTTAACGTGCATGCATTTACTAAATGAAACATCATAATGAAAATGGCAGAAATACAGTGAAAATAAGGAAAACAAGGTTAATCATCATCTTCAACAAATCTTTTACTTCTGTGCCGAGATGATCTTGCTCCACAGAGAGAGCATCACAAATCTTAACACGATAAGGAGAGCTTCCTATGGGTTAACCTAACATATATTTGAAATGCAACATCTTCATAAGAGAGTAAGATATGATGATGTTCTGTCGAACTTAAGGAATTACCTGATTTTCTACGATTATTGTGGATGATTATTTATTAGCTGCACTGCACCCAGAGGGTTGAGAACTTTTGTTCCTGAATTAAGACCGAGCGCGGAGAGAAGTGGGGTGTGTGTCCTATAAAATATAGTAAGTCTTGATAACCGTATTTAATCACATTGACAATATTAAAGCAGATGTTGTTGTTGTAGATGTCTTCATTACAATTAACATAAGGGTTTTATATTGTTCTAATATCTCCCAACAGTTATCTAGGTCTTGGATTAATGTCAGCAAGGCTGGCAATCATGGGCGGTGAAGAAGGGAAGGCTTGTAAGTTTTTGTTGTGTTTTTTTTGTTCCATTCTTTTGTGTAATAGTGAAAACAACACACATATATATAATATATATATGTCTCACAACAGTGTTTTTGTAATTATTCTTGCAGTGAAACAAGGAGAAGGCTTGGTCACTCCCTGCTTAACACCTAGATTTGCCACAGAGTTTAATCAAGCGGGAATTACTTATCCCATACGAGGACAAGACACTGGTAAATGGTTTTTTTCTGCTATGAAAAAATAGAATGTTTCTAGATTAATATTAGAACAGTCGCAGTATAATTCCTTTTGGAGATGCTGGTTATTTATTGCAAAATATGGTTGGATTTACATTGCTTACCACCAGTTATTTAGATCACATAATATGTAAAGCAGGACTATGATGAGCATAATGAGAAGTGACAGTTCTCAAAGAGCCACCTGTAATGCATTAAATGTGAGTGCATTATAGAAGAGGGGTGATGATGTGTGTATGTTTGGTAATCATTAAAGTTCTGTTAAAGCCGCTATGGGTTCAGAGGCCATTTAAGCCCAACCATAATCCTGTGTAACATTACAGGTGTTGAGACTGCTAGGGTGCCAAAGGTTTTGAAGATTCTATATAGTGACTTGCCAAATGTGTTGCCCACATGGCTCTAATAGCGGTGCTCATGGAAAGCCTTGACTGGTCATTACTTAGAGTAATTACACCACGTGCATTCAAGGAGGGGTCTCAACCATAACATACTAGAAGCAAAATCGTAGGCTTATTAATGAACACAGTATCGCAGAATAGGAAGGAGTCCACTGAAAACTGTGTGAGATTCTGCCCATTTACCCTAAGATTGGGGCAACAACACTCCGACTCAGTGTCAAACACTGAGAGTTCCCACGGCTATAATATAATCTGCGCTGTGAGCTTTTTCATTTCTCAGAAGTATTTTTTTATTTATCATTCAAATCCCAAGTTAATGCCTGTGTCTGCAAAGAACAAATGTATCAGATGTTTGGCTCCTGTTTAATTTATTTTCCCCCTGCTAGAATCGTCTATGTATGAAGCATGTTCTGTAAGCGTATCAAAAATACTCAAAGGAAAAGTTCACGCAGCCACAGAAGTTTCAGACCTGTTCTTTTATGCATTTTCATATTATTACGATCGGGCTGTGGACACTCTCCTAATAGGTAAGCTGATTTAAAGCGATAGCTAATTTTTTTGTTTTTGTACCGTCAATAAGTAAAGCAAACCTTGTTTTGGATTCACTTTACCTAAGTTCTCCCACAACCCTAATGACAGGATAGGTAGTGGCTGCTGCCGAGTTCATCTTTGACAAAAGTAACTCTTGCAGTCACAAATTCGTATTTAAAAAAGAAAATGAATAGAAAGCATGAAAATACCGTATTGGCTCGGATATAGGCCGCACCCTAAAAGTTTGGTGCTTTTTTAAAGAAAAAAGCACCGAAAAGATATGCTACCACTGTCCTCCCCCCCCCCCCCCCCGAGATATGCTACCACTGTCGTCCTCCCCCCTGAGATATGCTGCCACTGTCCCCCCCCGAGATATGCTACCACTGTCCTCCTCTGCCCCCCCCCCCCGACTTACCGGAGCAGACTCCCGGGTGTCTTGCGGGGCCGGCGGGGGACATCTACGCAATATGCGTATACAACTTCCGGTCCGCACAATGCGCTTAGACAACCTCCCATGCCGGCACCCCCCCCCCCATGGGAAGTGCTGGCAGGGGAGGCTGTCTGAGCGTATCGGGGAGTAGGATGCAGGTCCCCTGCACCGCTGCGGGGGGGTCTGTATCCTAACCCCGCTGCCTGCCCGGCGCCCGGGACTGCATGTCCCGAGCGTCGGGCGCTAGACCCGCGAATATAGGCCGCACCCCCACTTTAAAGACTTAAAGTGGGGGGAAAAAGTGCGGCCTATATTCGAGCCAATACGGTAACATGGGAGCTGCCATTGTGCGGTGATGTGTAATAGAGCATTCACTGTGGTTCTATTCATATTCTATTCACCTTGGAGTGTAAATCCGGTTGCAGATGTCCGATCCGTAAATCCGAAGCTTCTGCCATCTTCCCCAAGGTGGCATTGGATATACAGACAAGGAGTGCCCTGCTTGCCCTGTGTACTTGTTTACATATAAATTAAAGCAGATCAGTCAATAAATACCAACACCTAATTGTTTTCCTAGATCCAGAGCTTGGAGGTTCTCTGAAGGTGAAGGATTTTGAAGTTACAGCCAGGAGAGGTAAGAAACTATTAAAATGAGGAATGTGTGTGTGTGTATATATGTGTAATATATATATATATATATATATATATATATATATAATGAAAGTCTACAATAAAATAGACTGAAATGTTGACCAGAAAATCGGAAAACAAAGTCCCTGGAGTGCCGGTAACTATCATTGGATTTTATATGATTTATTGCTACAGCTATTTGGCACCGGGCAGATAAGCAGTGGTTGGTGTGCAATACACACTTGTGGTTGTGGCAGCACCATGAGATTTCTGAGGAAAAAACAAGCCGTCTGGTGTCTGTAGATGAGTGTTTAATAATGCTTCTACTACATATATATTGGGTAAATACAACCTCAGATGAAGAAGATAAAAATGTTTACATCTTGCTGTGGCGCTACATGTGCATGACCAGCCGTTTGTGCATTTTTCCCTAGAGTGCAAAAATATGGAAAAGACAGCAGGTGAAAATCCATTTCTTTGTATGGATCTGACGTATATAACCTCCCTTCTGCAAGAACTGGGTTTCCCAAAGGAGAAGGAACTGAAGGTAATTGTATACATGTAACAGACTAGGTAGGCCTGGAGATGTTATTTAGGGCTGACACTAAGATGAGCTTTTATCATGAAAATGTGCAGTAACAGTACGATGGGGGAGGAAAAGTGGTAAGGGGCCTTTAGTTTCCCTTTTACTCTAATTAAGTATGTTTGTGACTTGGCGGGAAACAATCTTTTGGATCGCTGTATAACATTCAGCATTATAGGAGATAGAGGCTGAACTTTCATCTTTGAAAGTTTGATCTTTGTGCAGCGGGCTGTCCATTGCCTGGATGTTGCTCTTTAGCTCCCATCCCCTACAAATCTGAAAGTTATACAATGATCCAAAAGATGGCAACAAATCTTTTTTAGAATATGTATTTTTTCCCGTCGTGTAGTGTCAGTACCACGGGGTGTCGCTCTTCCTGGGACAAGGACCTAGAACCGAAGAGGTTAAGATACCTCCTAACCCCTCCTACTCCTCCCTATAAGAGCCCCGGCAACCCTCATACCTTCAGTTCTTTCCTTGTCCCATCGGCGGACGTTACGGAGCCGTTTAGACCCCTCGCTCTTATGCCGGCAGGTTGGAGCATGCGCACAGCGGTGGAACGCACGCCAGAGGGCGCTGCGTTCCACCAAGAGTACTGACACGCTATTGAGCATGCGTGATTCAGTTTCTCTTGTTCAGGGCGCGAAAACTAACTGGTTTTCGCATATATATAGCTGTGCTGCCCAGTCTGACAGCAGAGGAGCTTGTCAACACTGGGATTTCCGTGTCACCAGCCCCCCCACACGGATTGAGGAGTTGTAAGGTAGGATTTGGTTAATCTTACCCTGTCAAATCCTCTGCCCTGTATATTTTCTACTAAAAATTTTTTTTTTTTTTGTGTTTTATATTAGATGTCTGGTCCGGTTTCACCAGATAGGCCGGATAAAGAGAAATCTTTTACACCTGCTCCAAAAAAGGCTGTGGTTAAAACCAAACATTTATCGTGCACTGAATGTGCCACTCCGTTGCCGGATGGTTGTAAGAAGAAATTTTGCAATGCCTGCTCTGCTGAGAGTTTGGCAAAAGAAAAACAAAAAGACATGCAGTCTTTTTTAGGTTGGTTCCAGGACAACCTGGCGCAAACGTTTGAAACGTTTAAAGCAGCAGCTGCTACACCTGTGGAACCCGTTAAACTTAAATCCCACAAACGTAAGAGGGTATTATCCCCTCATTCTGATTTATCCTCTGGGGAGGTTTCTAGTTCATCCTATTCAGCTTCATCTAGTGGGGAGTCAGAGGATGAGACCAATTTTCCTCCACAGGAGCTGCGTAAATTTGTTAAGGAAGTCTCACAGCTTTTTCAGGATTCAGACCTGTCAGCGCACCCCAAAGGGTTGCCCATGTTATCTCACATGCAGAATCTCATGTATAGAGAGTGGAATAATCCAGGCAAAAGAGCCTTTATATCAAAGCACTCTAAGCAGCTTTTTTACCTTCAGGGCGATGAAAAATGGGAAGATATCCCTAAAGTAGACGTCCAGATAGCCCAGCTTTCCAAACGTACGACCATTCCCATTAGTGAAGTGGCTGGTCTTAAGGATCCTATGGATAAGAGGGCAGAAACGTCTTGCAGACGTATTTACCAATCATCTGGATTCCAGTGTAAAGTGGCGTTGTCTAGCGCATCTGTGGCTAAAGCGCAGGGTGTCTGGTTGCAGTCCTTAGAGGGCAGTCTTTCAGAATCTATGGATGACACTGGCTAATAGCTTCCTGCTGGAAGCTGCAGAAGAGGGCCTTAAGCTTTCAGCCCGTAACATGGGTTTGTCTTCCGTTGCCAGAAGGGCATTATGGCTACGTTCCTGGGCAGCAGATACTGCCTCCAAATCTACTCTATGCGATCTGCCCTTTGAAAGAACCAAGCTATTCGGTTCTTCCTTGGAGGAACTGATCAGACACATGTCTGATACTAAAAAGGCACTTCCTCAGGATAGGAAAAGCAGATGGAACAAGCGATACCAGTATAGACCTTCCAGGCCTTTTCAACCAGTTTTCAAGACTCAAGCCTTTCGTAAACAACACGAGAGAAAGTTTCAGGAACACCCTAAGAAACCAGAGGGTAGGAAGTTCTGACGGTGTTGGAGGTCGTCTGCAATGGTTCCTACCAAAATGGAGGCAAACCACAAACAATTCCTGGGTCCTCAGGATCATTGCGGACGGGTACAGGATAAAGTTTTCCAGTTTTCCTCGTCCTCTGTTCCTGATTTCGTGTTACCCCTCTCAGGTGAAGAACTCAGCACTGTTGGCCGAAAGCCTTACCCTTCTAAAAAAGGGTGTCATAGAGCCTGTTCCAAAGTATCAGGAGTTTCAGGGAGTTTATTCCCGTCTCTTCCTGGTCTCAAAGCCGGATGGGTCCTTCCGTCCAATTCTGGATTTAAAGAAAGTCAATGCATATATTCCTTACCGTCACTTCAGAATGGAATCCATTCTCACGGTTACCCGCCTGTTGAGACAAGGGGACCTTATGGTTACGTTAGACCTAAAAGATGCCTATCTCCATGTGCCTATCGCCATAGCCTCCAGGAAATATCTCAGGTTTGCCATAAGAGTCGGGACAAGAGTTCGTCATTTCCAGTTTACTGCTCTCCCTTTTGGCCTGTCGTCAGCTCCTCGGATCTTCACAAAGCTTTTAGCTCCTATTGCAGCGGCTTTACGGAAAGAGGGGATCACAGTCGTCCCTTATCTAGACGATTGGCTGCTAAAAGCAAGTTCTTCTCAGGAGCTCCGGGCACATCTCAGCTTTACGACCCGATGCTTGGGGGAACACGGCTGGATCATAAATTACAAAAAGTCCAACCTGATTCCAACTACGAAGATCCAGTTTCTGGGGCTCATAGTGGATTCCGTCTCTTCGAGACTTTATCTCCCACGCTCCAAGATCAAGAAGATAAAGAATCAGGTTTCCTTTCTGCAACAAAATCCAACCCTTTCCTTCAGGTTGGCTATGAGTATCCTGGGCAGTCTTACATCGTGTATTCCGGCAGTAAGCCTGTCCAAAGCGCAGTTGAGACCCCTGCAATGGGACATCCTACAACAGTGGTCCAGGAGACCGGAGGATCTAGATGTTACCTTCACGGTATCCAGGGAGGTTTTACTCCGGCTGAATTGGTGGAAAGCAAAGGAGCGCCTCACCCAAGGGCGATCTTTTCTACCACGTCATTGGATCACCCTCACCACGGATGCCTCCAAGGTAGGCTGGGGAGCTCATCTACTCGACCTCTGCAGTCAGGGCAGTTGGTCCTTAATCGATCAAGCCCAATCATCAAACTTTCGGGAACTGAAAGCTGTGTTCCTGGCACTCAAGACCTTCGGTCCAAGATTACGGGGGAAAGCTGTGAGAATCCAGTCCGACAATGCCACCACAGTCTCATATATAAACAGACAGGGTGGCACTCGGATTCCAAGGCTACAGGACCTTTCAGACCATCTCATGCGCTGGACCCAAAGAAACCTGGAGGATTTAGCAGCGACACATATCAAAGGAGTAGACAACTGTCTGGCAAACGATCTCAGCAGATCTCGTTGCTCCCAAGCAAACTGGTCCCTGGACAAGAGCATTTTTTCTCTCCTAGTTCAAAGATTCGGCCTACCAGATATAGACCTTATGGCGACCAGACAAAACAGGAAATTGCCAGTTTTCGCCTCCCTTTACAGGCAGGACAATCCCCCCCCTGCTAGACGGAATGTCAGTGGTTTGGTCTTTCAAGATGGCTTATGTGTTTCCTCCAGTAGCCATGATTCCTCGGATCCTCCTAAAGATTCGGGTAGACAGAGCCAGGGTTTTAGCTATTCTCCCTTATTGGCCGAATCGAAGTTGGTTTTCGGAGCTGCTCAGTATGGCGATTTCAGTATGGGAGCTGCCAGTTTCCTCCCATCTTCTGGAAAACAAGAACCTGTCCAAGGATGTTCTTCTGCAGTTCAGATTGACGGCCTGGCTGCTGCAAGGATGATCCTCCAGAGCAGAGGCGTTTCCAATTCTATGTCAGAAATCCTCTTGGGTTCAGTACGAAGATCTACGTCCACTATTTATCTTCGAGTCTGGAATAAATTTCTCCACTGGTGTGTCTCCAAAGGTTTGGATTTCTCTTCTCCCCCCACAAGTTCTGTTCTGGATTTTTTTGCAGGAAGGTTTTTCAGCGGGTCTCACAGTCTCGACGCTTAAGGGACAGGTTTCAGCCCTGAGTCATTTTCTCCTGTCGGAGTTGGCGTCCCAAGTTCTCGTCAGACGTTTTTTTAAGGCTGCCATCATTCAACGGCCTCCCAGACGTTCGCATTTTCCCTCCTGGGATTTGTCATTGGTCCTCCAAGCACTCTGCTCTGAACCATTCGAACCTTTGGAAGAGGTATCTCTAAAATTTTTATCCCTCAAGACGGCTTTTTTGGTGGCCATTACCTCAGCGAGGAGGGTCAGTGAACTTCAAGCTCTTTCCGCGGCTCCAGAATTTACTATTTTCCACCAAGATAAAGTCGTCCTGTATGTTAAACCTTCTTTTTTGCCCAAGGTTATCTCTGAAGCTAATGTCAATCAGCCATTAATTTTGCCCTCTTTCTTCCCGTCTCCTTCAACTCCGGAAGAATCACTCTGGCACACTTTAGACGTCCACAGAGCTCTACGAATTTATATAGACCGCACTGCTTTTTTCCGCTCCATGGATCAATTGTTTGTTAATTATTTTGGTAGATCCACAGGCAATGCAGCCTCCAAGCACACGATATCTCGATGGCTTTCCGATACTATTCGCTTAGCCTACTCTCTCAGTGGTCAGGTTCTTTCATCCCGCATTACTGCTCACTCCACCAGAGCTATGGCTACATCCTGGGCTGAAAGGTCTTCGGCATCTCCAGAAGAAATATGCAAAGCAGCTACTTGGTCTTCCTTTCACACGTTTATCAAGCATTACCGGCTAGATATCTTCTCCTCCTCTGATGCTGACTTCGGGCGTAAGGTGCTTCAGGCAGTTACCTCGTGACCGTTTTTTCCCCACCCAGGAGGGGTCATCTTGCTATATCCCCGTGGTACTGACACTACACGACGGGAAAAATAGTAATTTTACTTACCGTAAATTCTTTTTTCCTTAGTGTAGTGTCAGTACATATATCCCTCCCTGTGCATTTTTGTATTAAAATTATTTTTTGCAAGCTATCTTGTGTTTCTTGGTACTTTCTGAAGGTATGAGGGTTGCCGGGGCTCTTATAGGGAGGAGTAGGAGGGGTTAGGAGGTATCTTAACCTCTTCGGTTCTAGGTCCTTGTCCCAGGAAGAGCGACACCCCGTGGTACTGACACTACACTAAGGAAAAAAGAATTTACGGTAAGTAAAATTACTATTTTTTATTTTTTTTTACTCTTTCTAACCTTTATTTTTCCCTTCGCAGCTTGCCAATAAAATAAACCACGTTGAGACCAGCTGGGCTTTGGGAGCAACATTTTACTATACAAACATACTAAAAAACTGAATCCAACTTAAACAGATGAGAACTGCGAGCGGAAAAATGTGAATCAAAGTTTGCTAAATTGAATCCAATCCATTCCATTCTATTGAAACCTGCTGTGCTGGTATACAGGTGCGCGGTAAACTTGTGTTTACACAGTGATCGGGCACGATTTGCGAGGCGGAGGATTTGGGATGATTCTTTTGTTTTTAATTGAATGTTTATTTTTTTCTAGTAACAAAGTACTGTGATTATTTAATATTTTTTATTACCTCTTCGGAACTTCAGTGTCTTGTTTTATACAACAATATGGCCACCTTATCATAGATTATATTTATTTTTTGTGTCCTAAATGTGTCTAATTCTTTGTTCCTTACTGTCTGCTCTCACTCATTTATTTTTAACTGTTTTCTACGATGTTCCTTCCTTACATAATATTGACATTTAATTAGATTTTGTAATAAAACCATTGCATTTATGTTTGTGGCGCTGATGGCGTCTAGTGAAACTATTTAAGATAGTTTGACTATATCGTGGGCATTTTTTAAAAAAAATTGAGACCTCCTGTTAGCTCTGCCGTGCACTAAATCATAATTATAAAAACTATATATTTTAAATAACAAATGACCAGCCTAACTGGAAGGAGGGGGCATAGAATGCCGAGAGACGGATAAGAAGTGTAAATCTCTTATTGCAAATACCTTATCTGCCATACGATGTGTATAAGGTTTTAGACTACGGGTCAAATGGAATCTGGTCACTTTTTATTTGTAGGTTCTGTTACTCGACTGACTAATGAAGTCTTTTTTTGAAGTTGGTGGTTTTTTATGGGGCCATCACAGAAATACGTCTCGAACTTCTAACTACAACTTTTCCTATGTTGGCCCAATAAAAGTCAGACTTCAACTAAATACTTCATTTTCTCTAAGAATAATATGGCTATTATGTAGGCACATCAAAAAATTTGACATTCGGTGTATTGTAGTTTTACTATAGGCAACACCAGATCGATTAGGACACAAAGACAAGTGCCGAAGAAGGTCAATCAATTGTGGGTAATTCTGCTGGGAGAAGAGACACATAAGTGCCTTTTAACAATGAGGGGCAAAGGAAAGTTGCATAGTTAAGTGTGTGGGTTCATCATAGAGTGCCATGCATCTCTTGTGAATGTGTAACGTGAGCATGTAAGCTTTCATTTGTCTGAAAGCTAGTAGTATCTCTGCTAATGTACACAGAGACCTTCTGGAACGGCTCCCTTCAGCTTATTAAAGCCATACCTCCCAGGTACTCGTTCGGGGTAGGGGTTTTCATATGACAAGACACTTCAGCTTAGAACAAAGATGACTTCTGCTCGTTTGGAGATATTAAAAACGGCCACAAAATACAACCTCTGTTTAACAGGGTTTGTTTCAAATCGTATCTGTAGCTGCACGAGGAGAAAAACAGCAAACATGCTCTCAACACATTTATTGGAGAAAAATGTATAGCATCAGCATGATACTGGCCTAACCTCGCACACACGTTCCCTTTTTACTATACGTATGTATGCGTGGTTATGGCAGGATCACTCAAGCGACCAACTAAACCCATTTTGCTTTTTTAAATGAAGACATTCCAAGCATAACCAGTTGGGACAGATTTGCAAGATCTGCAATTTTAGCATACATTTGTTAAAATTTCATACAAATTTCCAGCACTCCGTTACTTGATAAATCGATTATAATAATCGGTTTTATATATAAGATTATAATCTGTAGCATGTTTCCCCATTGTAAGCCTTACGAATAGCTTCAAAGCTGTGCAGTACAAAGTCATCTTTGTGGTTGATTTTTTGGGTTTTTGTTTGCATTTTATTTTTGTCATGTCTAACTTCACTCTTCCTAACTTTGTATTGTTTTTCTTATGTTTTTTTTTTTTTAAATGCTATGGGTGTGTTACACATCTGGTTTCGATATTAGGTGTAACTACTGTGCAACACATGTAAATATATATTTCCTAGAACATATGAATGGAAGATCTCTTAAAGTCCTCTCTAATGTCCTACTCGTTACTTTAACGGACTGTATGTTTCCATTTCGCAGTTTGCCATGTTGTAATGAAAGTTGTCTATGTAAAATAAATATTTTAATGAGTGTATTTTTAATGTTATCTGTTGCCGTTTGTAAGGTGTTTCAAATGCCTTCTGCTACCTCAGTTTGCTAAAGTAAGGCTTTTAATGTTTGACACTCTCAAATGACAATGTTTCTGCATATTTGGCAACTGAAATACATTTTCATCTTTAGAAACCAATAATTACGTCTATCATTTTTAAAATATTTAATATTCAACTGAACGACCATTTTATTATTGAAATTCCGTCCCTGTATTGTTAGATGCTCTTTTCTAATTTTGTAATAAAATAAATGATTTTACCACAGTATACACCAGATCGAGCCCTTAAAAGATGCTGTTCCACCTACTCTACTGAATGTAATACTATTGTACTTAAAGATAGCATTAAAACCATCGTTGCCGCTACTGATGAATCTACTAATCCTTTTGAATAAATCATTTTAACCTCGAATACCTTTTTTATATATAATTTTTGTCTTCACTTAATTGGTATGTGCCACAAAAGCAGGCACTGATAGTTTGTTTCTATAGAATTAGTTTATTCAATGTTTTTGTTACAAATTGTGTGGAACAGCATTTTTAATGCCTACAATTTAATTTACTGGCATCCTCATGGTTGCCCAGGTTGTTCTACATAGGTAGTCGTATCAACAAGTCTGCATTGGTTGGCTTGAGGGTGTATTAATATATGCATAGATGAGCTCTGTATAATTTACCGGAGTCGGGGCAGAGCAGGAAGAGATTGTAGATATCTTATACAACGTATACATTTAAAGAGAAGTAGATGAGGTGCCCCCACCCCATACTGAGAATAATAGTCTGCTAGTCCCTGTATAGACATGGTCATGGGAGTAATGCTTACTGATGATACTGTTCTTCACAGTTGCATTTCGAGAACTGCCGCAGTGCTTGGAGATGTTGTTTAATTTGCTTTCATGCTGAAACAAAGGTCATTGGGAGGTTGAACGCCTTGTAATTCGCACTGAATTGATTTTTTATCATCATAAGGGTGCATATATTGACTCATTTTCTGTGATGCAGCCACCAAATGGTGACATTCTGTTACTGTAATTTAATGGGACAAAATATCTGGTGTCAAAAATATTCTAATATGACTGATAGCGTGTTTCCTTTTTGGATGTGTTTTTATAATCTGTATGTTCTAATCGCATGCCATTTGTAACTAGACTTTATATTTTTAAAATAAGTGGTAAAATGCCCTGTCAACTAAGGGCTGATCACAAAGATGGCACTGCAATAAAGACAATTATTGTAACAAACGAGTCTGAGTAATTTATTTGCATGTCATAAGATGTTAAAATGTTACTCTTTTTTGGTCACCTCCCTATTAAGTACAACACCTTGGACTTGCATGTAAAGACTTATTTATTTTAAATATCAGTTGTTTCTATATATTTATCTAACTAAACACCTCTGTTACAAAAAATAAATATTTCTGAAAGGTTAAACTCCTTCAGGAAATGTATCCTGTGTGTATGTAATTTTATACACATACACAGTGGATATAAAGTCTACACACATCTGTTAAAATGCAAGGTTCTTGTGCTGTTAAAGAATGAGACAAAGATAAATCATGTCAACTTTTTCCACCTTTGTGACCTATAACGTGAACAATTCAATTGCAAAACAAGCTGAAATCGTTGTGTGGGGGGGGACCTAGTTGCATAAAAGTGCACACCCTGTTATAACTGGTGCTGTGTTCAGAATAAACCAATCACATTCAAACTCATGTTAAAAAGCAGTCATTACACACCTGCCATTATTTAAAGTGATTCTGATTAATCACAAATAAAATTCAGCTGTTCGAGTAGGATTTACCTGACATTTGCTTAGTTGCATCTCAGAGCAGAAGCCATGGTCGGCAGAGAGCTTCCAAAGCATCAGAGGGATCTCATTGTTGAAAGATATCAGTCATTAGAAGGGTACAAAAGCATTTCCGAAGCATTAGATATACCATGGAACACAGTGAAGACAGTCATCATCGAGTGGAGACGACATGACACAACAGAAACATTACCAAGAACTGGACGTCCCTCCAAAATTGATGAAAAGACGAGAAGAAAACTGGTCAGGGAGGCTTACAAGAGGCCTACTGCAACATTAAAGGAACCGCAGGAATTTCTGGCAAGTACTGGCTGTGTGCTACATGTGACAACAATCTCACAGTACATGTTGGCATTCATGGTTCCCTCAATGAACTGTAGCTCCCCAGTGCCGGCAGCACTCATGCAGGCCCAGACCATGACACTCCCACCTCTGTGCTTGACTGTAGGCTAGATACACTTGTCTTTGTACTCCTCACCTGGTTGCCGCCACACATGCTTGACACCATCTGAACCAAATAAGTTTATCTTGGTCTCATGGACATGGTTCCAGTAATCCATGTCCTTGGTCTGCTTATCTTCAGCAATCTGTTTCCGGGCTTTCTTGTGCATCATCTTTAGAAGAGGCTTCTTTCTGGGACAACAGTCATGCAGACCAATTTGATGCAGTGTGCGGTGTATGGTCTGAGCACTGATACGCTGACCCTTCAATCTCTGCAGCAATGCTGGCAGCACTCATACTCATAGCACTCTATGTCCCAGAAAACCTCTGGATATAACGCTGAGCACATGCACTCAACTTCTTTGAGGCCTGTTCTGGCCCACCGTGCTGCAGCTCAGTTTCAGGGTCTTGGCAATCTTCTTATAGCCCAGGCTTTTTGTAGAGCAACAATTCTTTTTTTCAGATCCTCAGAGAGTTCTTTGCCATGAGGTGCCTTGTTGAACTTCCAGTATGTGAGTGTGTGAGCGATAACACCAAATTTAACACACCTGCTCCCCATTCACACCTGAGACCTTGTAACACTAACGAGTCACATAACACCAGGAAGGGGAAACGGCTGATTGGGCCCAATTTGTGCAATGCAAACCTCCACTGCTGGTGGCTAGTACTTCTGCCGGGGCTTCTATGACTGAGTGCCAGCATCACATGACCTTCCGGTGCTCCACCATAGAAGCCCTGGCAGAAGTGCCGGCAACAGTGGAGGTTGTCTGTGCGCATTCCGCAAACGTTCATTCGCTGCGGGATGTGCACAGACAACCTCCGCTGCCGGCACTTCTATGGTAGAGCAACGGAAGGTCAAGTGATGCCCGCGCTTCATCATAGAAGCCTCCAGAGGAAGTGCCGGCAGCAGCAGAGGCTTGTAGTCAGACCTCTATTTGAGGTCTGATTAGAAGACGACCTTGAATATAAGACGAGGGGTATTTTTCAGAGCAATCAAGCAAATATGGTATTAGCCTGCTAACCGATATATGGCCATATAGTGTGATGGAATCTCCAATATTAATGCCTTAGATATGTTTTTGGAATAGTGTTCACTGGGTATGCACTGATTTCTTGCTTTATGTGTACTTTTCGGTCATTATTCCAGCAGCAATCCCGGAATTTCAATGCATATGACCTTTTATACTTAAGTATACTACATAGAAGCCACTGTATATAGGTAATAGGACACCATCAAAATGTATGTGATTTTTGGTAAATGGAAAACTCAATCAGAACGTTATCACTAGAAAGAAAATACAAGTTTTGCTTAATACATACACCATACCCACCCAACCATTGAAAGGACACAGGTGTGGTTATTATCTTTTAGGCCAGCACTATATGCAGTTGCTCCATATACACAGTCTTTATGAAGGCAGCAGAACAGTGAATTGTCAACATCCGTTTGCCTATAACAACACATCTTTCCAGGAGCGGGCTAGTAATATTATATTATTACATATTACTACACAGGGCATACTATGTAAGCAATGTCTGTCTCTTCAAGAACAGTCAATGTTTGATTCTGTAAACTGGAATAATTCGACGAACTGGAATATTTTCCCATAATAGCAAGCAAACCCCTGGCACCTTGTGCCAATGCAGCACTGCTTATTTAATTTTGCTTCCAAAATAGTTTTTTTGTGACATTATACATAGCTAACGAGACAGCACACAATTTTCAAAATGGGGCTAAAAAAAAAGTTGGTGACTTTCAGGATGTGACCATCGCCCCACAAATAATGTTATCCAGTAATACAAAATGCCTGCAGACTAATCAAATGGTAAATATCAGTCCATTCCAGCACCACCAACTTGGCATTGAGAAAACATTCCCTATAACATGAAATTGTAAAATACTCATTACAGTAATATTCAGAATTACAACAGACTGAAGTATATTTAAAATTAGTTCAATATGTCCCGCTGATTTGCCACCATGTTTCTTATCAGAATATTTACACCCAGCACTTTGAATATTGTAGCCCAACACATAAGATGTGGCCAGAGACAAATTTGATGGTACATATGTA
Source organism: Sceloporus occidentalis (assembly GCA_023333645.1). Lineage (NCBI taxonomy): Eukaryota > Metazoa > Chordata > Lepidosauria > Squamata > Phrynosomatidae > Sceloporus > Sceloporus occidentalis. The sequence continues at coordinate 15,795,869 of JALMGF010000015.1, read as the reverse complement.
AAATCTATTTTATGTATTGGATTTAAATTCTCATCCTCAAAAATAAGCAAGTATATAATAATAAACAAACAGTATATACTGTACTTTACAATTATCACATAATTGTAAAAATGTTGGTTGCTATCCCACTGTTGTGTCAAATCGTAGCTTACTGCTTGCATGGTTCCAGGAAAGGTTTGTTAGAAAGAACACCACTTGTATACATTTCACTTTATTTCAATAGAAAATCTAAATTAGTACATTGGTATAAAAAAGGTAATTTCTGTGCAATGCATTTTGACTGCATGTTAAAGTTTTAACTCCACTTGCAGAGATGTTAAAAAAAATCTGCAAAAAGTGCCCATCATAGAAAGGATGAACACCACTCCTTCAGACAGGACGAGCAGAGCTCTGCTTGACGAGAGTTTGCCCCGCAGGCATCTTTCAGCCAGTCTTTGAAGAGATCATCTGCATCCTTCCTCAGTATCAGAAACTGTCCCAGAAGTACATATGCCTAAAAAAACAAAGGTTTGTAGATGCTACGGGAGGTGCTACGGGAGGTTTCTAAATCTGTAATACTTTACATAATCTGGCTTGATTTCAGTTTAATAGCTGTCTAGGAAGGCTAATCAAATCAGAGTAATTTTGCATATTAAAACATTGCGGATGAACACTATTACAGATTAGACTAAGGGTAGCCAACAGGCAGCTTTCCTCATGTTGCTGAATTACAATCCCAATGATTTTCAAAGAGTTTTTGCATTAAGGTAATCTTGTGAGTGTTTCTCAACCTGCGGCACATGAACCATCGTATTTTATCCGAGAGCTCCAGGTTATGCTCTAACGCCTGTTAATTATGCTTCAGACGAAATACTCCTAAACTAAAGTTGAAAATCGTTGGTAGGGAAAAATATATAATATACACTCTTGCGCTAGAGTGTGTATTATAATTACCAACATTAATCTTATTCTGATTATAATACATTTACATAGCACATCGCAGCACTAGTCAGTTTCCCTTGATCACAAGACTTGTAGCACAGCTTACCTTATCAAAGCCAAGTTCTTCTAATTTGCCTCCAAGAACTTCACCGATACCAGCTAATGCCATTATTGGTTTGTCGCCCATAGGCTCGGACACGAAGTCCCTGTGCTTCTGAGACGTGTGCGACATGTTTGCTACAAACAGAATGGCAGCAGTTACATTATCACAGGTATAATAATACACGTAGACAGGCCATGGCTAAGCCAAAGGGTTTTAACGGAGCGGTCATTCTCCGTCACTCAAAGGGTTGCAGTCACTAAAGCGAGAGTTCATGGTTTAACTCCTTGACCTTGTTATACATCGTGAAGGTCCCACCCCGGTGATCTTGTGTTACAGGAAGCGTGGCTAACATATAGTTAAGTCAACAAGATTTATGTACGCAGGACCTCATCCACTGAATTACACAGGACCGGCTCATACTGGAGTGTTGGCCGTTTATAATGAATAGTGAAGTGAGGGAGATTGACTCACACCTTTCCCGAAACTCTCCCTTTAGTGAATAAGCCACAGAGTGAAAAGGGGAGAATCACAAACACACATTTGAAGAGCTTTTCTGGTAAACACAATGGGAAATGAGGCCATTGGAGAAAAAAAGTCTCTTCTCTGAAACAATAGCGCCCCCATAAAATGTAATGGTGAAAAAGCCCATTGCACCAGACACAAACAGATGGGAGTCCAAGCTGCTTATTTAGATATATTATTTTATCTATTGGGACACTGACACCCTAACAGTGCAGTTGCTTTATATATATATATATATAAATCTATTTTATATACAGTGTTATGCGTACAGCTTAGCACTTAAGGGGTTAAAGGACAATTATTTCCCCCAGAAACCCATTCTAATGCAACAATGGCGGCTCTTGTTTCGTTAGCTCAGGAATTAGACGCATATCAGGCTATTCTATCGCGATAGCCCTCTCAGCACACCGCCAGCAGACATTACCAGGATGTGAATGCCTTTCACTCTGCACCACCCTCTCCTCACAAACGCAAAAGCCGCGCCAAACTACCATAACGCCACGCCCCCTACATCTCCTCTTTAAAGACAAGCTCACTGACGTCAAAAACCTAGAACCCAACCAAAATAAAGATGCCGCTCCCGAGGGACCAATGAAACGTTCCTTAGCTATAAGTCTACCTAGCAACGTCGAGTAATTGACATTAGCGTAACATTACATTTCGTCCCGTAGAAGCGTTTAGAAGCGGGTTAGCAGGGATGCGGACGCGGCATAAAGTGTATTTATAGCACAGAGACCCGCGTTCGGCTATCTCTTGTCGGCATTGTGTTGCACATAATGCAGCAGTTCTATTGTGGGGTTTATATGAGCGTATTTATTACCCTCAGTGATTATTTCTAATACCTCTGCATTTTAAAGCCAATATGGCTCGTGCATTTAGATGCCTGTCACCCAGGCCTCACCTGCTGTCACCCAGGCCTCACGTGACGTCTATACAATAGTCCATGTGTAAGGTAACCCCTTCCTGAAGGTGATGTATACCTGACAGCTTTCCCAGCTCCGGTGACATAGACCTGACAATCTGGATTGTAAACTCGTTGAGCAGGGGCCTCCTCACCTGTTGTCTCTGTAAGTCAAATTGTTATGTTACATACTACTTGTGTCCTGTGCACCCATTGTACAGCGCTACGGAATTTGATGGCGCTATATACAACAATAAATAATAATAGACGTGATATACAACTTATGCTACATCCCCAATAGTTCTTTCAGTGCCCCTCACTTGGACCCAGAGAACTATCTTGAATCTAGCAAGTGACCAATTCTTTACATCATGAAGAACGGGCAAAATAGAGATGGGCAGAATAGACTTTATCTGCTGTGTTTCTATGATGGCAAGGTTTGTGTTGGCAGAGCATGCTGCACATTACCGGTTACATCCCACCGTAAGCCACCACTGTGACATCCCAGATCACACTCCCAAAGTGTGGCACCATTTAAGTTGTCTATGAATCCACCGCCTTCATGAAGTCTTCTCAGTTCTGTGTCAATGGGGTGACAAGTGGAATGTCCTACTCTCCTACTCTGTATCATTTGACTCTGGATATAGTGATGTATTTTATTTATGGTGCTGCTCTTGGCTTAAAGACCACTACAACTTCAAAGGCATACCTCAATGGAGACAGTCCCATCCAGCCTGCTTGCATTTATCTCATAATAGGGTGATCACACCAGCCATTTTCCCAGAATGCATGCACATTTTATATGTTGACTGTTTGCGCATCTGGAAAATTCTGCCCTGCGGTTGTAGGATATATATAAACTTTTTTTTTTTTAAAGCGGAAGAGAGAGAGGGCGCCGAGTGGTTTTCGCTTACCAAGTGGCATCTTTGAGGGGGCATTTAAATTATTTACTGCAACCTTTATGTATACACACTTTCTACCCAGTCTCTTGTGGTGAAAGTGTATTTGGTGGTAATTATTGAATGTGTTGTTTGCAAAATGTACACCAGCCTGCGTATTACTGGGCCATCTGATGAGGCTCGCTCTCTTGGCCCAAAAGATGCCAACCACTACTAAATAACAGCTGTATTCAATTATTCCTTTGGGTTTACTAATGCGACGATAGCCATCAAATAAAATCCCACCTTTTACATGTAACGCCACTTCCTTATCCATAAAGGTAACACGTTCCCAGCAGAGTTGCCTGCGGAGTATTTTAAAACCACCAGTGTGTGGACATGATGTGGTGAGTATGTTCGCCGAGATAAGAAGTGGGTTTTCACAATGTAAAAGTCCTGTTTCCTGCTTAATTACTTAATTACAGTTGTCGAAAATGAAATGTAAAAAGGTACTATTGCTTGCGTAAACTTGCGAAGTTTGCAAATGGATTTACCATTGCCCACCTAATGTAAGCTTCTTAGTCTCACATATGCTTCCTTCAATTCTTCTGGTATAATAACTTAATTGTCCCTGCTATCTACTCCAGCTGCTAAAGTGCCACAGGCTAATTATTAAAGTAAGCAGTATAGAGCATTTTGGTTTCCATTCACTGACATTTTCCACAGGTTGATTGTCAAAGTCCAAACCACAGTCAGTCTCTGGATACAGTACAAGGTTGCCTGCCACACTAGCCCAATGGATCAGTATCTGTGGATCATTCTCAAAGTGTGCAGCAGCTGCCCATATGCAGGATTTATTCTTTAACACTAAGAGCTTTATTTATTCGAACCCTCTGAGTAAGGTCTGTGTGGGAAATGTGCTTCATTAGCCGTGCCATAAAGAATCAGTTCGGTGTTGTTTGGAATGTGATAAAAATATTATATGACCGCCTACAACGTCCAGATTTGCAAAAAAAAATTACAGGAGTGTGAACGGAAAACCAGTTCTCTTAAGTGCTAGATTGCATTAAGTAATGTAAAATTAAATATGTGCCTACGATCAATGCATAGAGCATGTAGTAATGTACTGCTACGGGCAAAATGTTTTCAGATTGAAATGTGTTTTAGTACTGGATGCAAAATGTGGGACAATCAGCTGACATATTCCACTGGTTGGCATGAGAACTGCTAAACGGTTAGTACTTTGCCCAACAATTACTCTTAAATGATGCTATCTAGATAAGCATAGTGGGCCTTCTAGCGAAAACCATCGTCAATGCCTCTGACCAAATTCTCTGCAAAGACTTTGTTTCATTGGGGTCAGTGCTATGGAATCTTCTAGGACACTATAAACAATATATAACTAAGTCAAGGGTGCGTACATTTACTGGAAATAAATGTTATGTCACTTTTTAGCGTGATATCAACAACTCCATTTTTTCTTCCCATGATCTGAAACTCCTATGCCAGGTTGGCAATGATGGTATTAAGTCATGTCCATACTTATTCTAGTACAAGTATCAGCGCTAATGGAGAATTCCCTAAACATGCATCTACGTCAGCCAACATGCAGGAGATCCTACAGCAGCTGGGATGTTCTCAATGCTCTGCATGGTGATTCCCAACATGTTTTCTTAATGTTGGATGGCGTCTGAGCTAACAGAGGAAAAAACAACATATTCCAGGTTCCCTGCCAGCCCTTGAGCTGCTTTCAATACTAATGAGTTGAAGAGACAAAGGTTGTGTGTTCCTACTGTACAGCCTGCTTGCAAAACATTGCTGAGCAGAGCAGGAGGAGGAGGAGTCACCCTGCATTAATAAGTAAAGCAGAGGTTAATGCTCAAAGCACATCTCCTGGTGCATGTACTGGGCTGCAGTGCACAGTGCGCATGCGCAATCCCTCCCTCTGCAGCTACTAGTGGAACGACTGGGGGCATAGGCTGATCACCCAAATCATCAGCTTCAAGCAGAGACCTGAGAGTGAGACTCCTTCCCAGCTTGTCTTGCTCATCCCCATTGTCAAGAAATGGCTGCTCCACTGACAGACAGCGACAAGAGGAAGCAGATTAGTGTGAGGGGCATCGCAGGGCTCGGGGATGTGTCTGAAGTCAGGAAGAGCTTCAATAGGCATCTCCACTTCACCTTAGTGAAGGATAGGAACGTGTCCACCCCGAGAGACTATTACTTCGCCCTGGCACATACTGTCAGGGACCATCTGGTGGGACGATGGATCAGAACCCAGCAATATTACTACGAGAAGGACCCCAAGGTAAACCCCGATCTGCTGATCTGTATAGACGATGACCAAGTGGGCAGAGTGCGCTGCTCAGCCATAAACATCATCCATCTTGACTTGTTTTGCAGGATCAGTTCTGCATCTCATTTAAAGGATGCACGAGCATTTCATTAAAGAACCGGTTCTAACCCCTAATCAGAAGATCACAGCCTTTCAGAGTAATAGTCTGTTTAATGCTAAAATCATGTTATGTTATTAACCTACCTGGAGGTCACATACGTTTCGGATGTTTGCTCCCGGTTGGAAATCATTCGTTGCCAATGATTCGTAAACCGTAAAAGTGCGTCACACCTCTTTAGTGACATGCATGGGGATGCTATGTGTTGCAGCCATAACTAGATCGCGGTCCCAGTAAAAGTGTGATTATTCACTATTGATTATTTACTGCAGCATTTTGTTCCTGCAGAAGGGAGGTCACACACTGTATATGGGACTGTATACGGGACTGTATGCGTGCCAGCGCTGCAGACACCGTGCGTACGTGCAGTATGTGTGTCCATGTAAATCACACGTATGCACGATGATCAATAAAACCCCAGAGTGACCCCTACTAGGCAGTTATAATGACAGGTAAAATAAACACATTCATTGGATTCATACATAGAAGAGTGGCACTGGTGTAGGTGGCACGCATGTATAGCTAGATTGTAAATTGATGCCGTATAAATAAGCGATAATAATATGTTAAAATCATGCAGTACAAGGCAAATAACACATTGCACTCATTTTCAAATGAAATGGTAAGGCCCGTGCGGCTGGAGTACCAGTGATGACGTATCCCTACGTCATTTCCCAATGCCCTTGACCAGGCTGCCCCCGTATCCTGAACCATTTTCTCTGCAGTCAGATGGGAAATTTTAAAAACCTCTGCATAAATTATACTTATATTTCTTAAGATCAGCGCAGTACAAATTGATGTTTACCTGGAAATAAATAGGTAACATGGCAAGAAGAAGTATTATATGGCAGCCACATCATATTTGGTGCCTATATTCAACTCGATCCTTCTGTAACTAGCTACTTACTGAAATTTTGGTTGCATTATTGTCCGTGATGATGTTTTAATCATCATCATGATGTTTTAATCATCAATAGCACTTATTCCATAAATGAGGCCAACCGACTGATAAAACATGCTCTTCTTCAATATGTTGTAGCCATTTTCATTTTGATGTCATACATCTATGAGAATCTAGAGAATCCATTACATGTCGACATGGATTCATTTTTGATTATTTAAATATTTAGCCGCATGATCAAAGCTTAGCTAATGTTAAAAAAAATGTCTCTCACTCATATTAAAGGGTTAATATTGTGTATTTCTAGCCTTGGGTGTTACGCCAGTTTTAAAAAAAAAAAATCTTTCCATTGAATCTTTCCTTTTATTCAGTGGCACCGCTTAATGAGGATCTAAAACTGAACAGGCTGCTGTAAATTTAATAGATGTAAGTTTAGGTATAAACACAATGAAATTGGCTTAAAAGTGTAATAGAAAAAAAATCAGAATTCTAAACCATTCTTGCTGGGCTTTTTTTTTTTTAATGGCCAATATTGTATTAGATTGACCTGTAAATACGATAGGACCATCCCAGCGTAAATATTGATACGAACAGAAAGGGTGCTATCCGATCAACTCTACAAATAGGAATAATGCTGTCGAGTTACCCGTGTGGTCCTGTTACCTTTACTAATTGTGTATTTGCCACCGTTATGTCTCATCTATGGGCATGTATTTTATAATGGCTTAGATTAGGCTTCAGGGAACGGATGTCCATCTTTTGTGATAAGATGATGTCAGACAGGTGATAATATTATTTAGATCTGCGATTATCTTATTATTTACAAGCCATTAAGAACCATTTGACAACATAAAAGAGCAATTTGGACTACTTCTGCGCATGCATGCAGGGTTTTCAGACTCCCTGTTAACTCTCGCATGACTCAGCACCGGAGCTATCCCTGAATCATTATTCCTCTTAAGCAGTTGCTTGTTAAAAACAAATGTATAGGTAATACTCTGATGTCATATGTCTTAAGGTGCATACAAGAGCTAGAATGTCTCTTTTAAAGGTTATTCACCACCCGTCATCACAATTTCTGGAAATGCCAGCCCGTTTCAGTCTCACATGCAGAAAAATGTCAGTGAAATGAGTCCAATAAATTTCACAATGACGTTTTTTCCATCAATTTTTTAATTGCTTCTCTTGCGATGGAGCCTTTGTAACGGAATTTACATTATGATGATATAGTTCCAATATACAAACACATTAAAGGATTTTTTTTTGGCTGGTAGTTATTTAGACTTGGAGGCCATATTGAGATAATATCTGGGCGTATACTAGTTACAAAAATATGTGAATTGGCCACCAGTATGATTAATATTATATTATAGTAAGTGCAAAATTATAACATTGATATAACCTTATCTTATACCATATTAGCAGCATGTATATTTATAAAAATATACATGCTGATCCTCGAAAACCATTATGTTTTTGTTTACAATTTGTAAACATTAAAAAGTGTTTGTTTACATGTTTGTAAACAAGCTCTTAAAGCGATACAGTGTTCTTATATAAGTACCCTGGCGTTGGAGTAGTAGGAGAGATTGTAGAAGCTTCTTATTAACGCTCCAGGACATTACGTAGCAAGGTTTAGAAATTCCCTGGGGTAGGGATTGTGCCCATCCACAGACAGCCATCTTTACAACTGGAGAAGGAGTCCTACTGTATGGAGACTTGGCTACTAAAATGGATGACGGACCTCTAGTACTGTCATTCTATATTCAACGGGAGATGTATGGATGCTCCCACATCGCGTATCATGTAGTTAGCTTTCAAGTAGTTACCATGTACTGCTGATCAGCATCCACCACTGGATGTCCGTTACCATTTTGAGTACTTTAGTTCATCTATTTTCTCTCCTTCTTATGGTATGGGTTGTCTAATTGTCATGTAAATGAATGGTGACGGCTGCCTGTATTCTGTATCTTGTGCCCCGGTGACGTTGTCAGTAGCACCTTCTGCTCTAATGGCTATATTTGGTAGAATGATTCAGCTGTGCTTAGTTTAGCTTTACCCCTGGTGTAAAGAATGCGTGCTTTCTTTTAATTGGCTTCTTTAATACATTTGTGTCTATTTCATTATTCTATCTTTTCGTTTGAATAGTTCAGTCTGTAACAGAATACATTTTGTTAAATTTAATTTAATATAGGCTCTCTGTTTAGTGAAAAAGAAAGTGCATTTCCACTTGGTCACCTGTCAAAAGTATAGTTTATATTTTTTACAATTTTCTTACAAATTTCCTTTTGACAAAACAGGTTTTGCTTTTAGTGTTAAATTCCTAATTGGATTACGGTTTCTTATGTGTTTCTCAGCGTGAGACAATACACAGGAACAAAGTGACCTTGACTGGCTGACCTTATTGCAGTCATTTGCTGGCATTATGCATCACTCATCTGTCTTTCATTACACAGATCCGTTTTAAAAAATTAAATGAGGCTTATGGACGTCTTCCCTTTTAAAATCCTTTTTACCGTTTCACTAGTAGTAATTTTATTAATTCATAGCAAGGTAATATAACATTTAACCCCTTAAGGACCAGGGCTCGTTTACACTGCAGGCCCAGATCAATTTTCATGTTTTTGCTGCATCTTTCTTCAACCCACGCAAATTATACATATTTTTGGAGAACAAGTAGAGCTTTTTTTTAAAAAAAAAAAAACCAGATTCATATATGTAAGGCATTATTTTTTATTATTAGAATTTTATTAAGTGAATTTTTAAAAAAACATTTATTTACGGTTCGTATAAATCTGAAAAAATACAAATACCATATATTTGTTAATTTGGAAACCGCTCTATACTCCTATGTGATTTCCATTTATTTTAAGTTTTCTAAATAGTTTTTTTTACTTTTTTTTAACCCCTACCAAACCCTAACCGTAACTTTGTCTAATTCCTCACTTACTAGGCCCTACCACATTAACTACACAAAATAAACAAAAAAGTAAAAAAATAATGTATTTTTTTAAAACCTTGGTCTTAGGACCCGGGGAACAGTGAGAGGGAGAGAGGCATAGAACAGAGGTTAAGCAGAGGTACAAGCATATCCATATGTGTGATTGGCTGTAGGGGAAGTGGGACCATTTTTTTAAGTAACATGATTGGTACATGATTGGTGCTCTAGGGCCATATTTATATGACATACTGCGTATGTCATTGCTTGCAAATGTGTTAAAATTCTCATGGACGCTGGGATCAGTGGCAGCTTGTGGCAGGACCTGCATTATCTAATCACGTTCCTGTCTTGCTGTTCTCTCTCCCTTTTCCTTGCTCTACCATTACAAAAGCTGCATGAAGCAATCAGCAACTTAACAACAGGGCAGAGATAACGGTAAGAATAATCATACAGAACACAGAAAATAAATAACATGCTTTGGTGTACATATAAAGAGGCGTTTTTTACAGGCCTCTGGGGTACATTTCTCAGTTGTGACCTTCACGCGCTCTAACCTTTCAGCACTTTGCATAATGTATGGTGTGATCGATCAGAGGCCATTTGTTTGTTAACCCTATATCGGTGCTATGCAGGCCACTGCACCCCTGCGTGTTAATTGATTCGGTGATTTATAGATTGCTTGAGTAAAAGGTATCGCGTTTTTTGGGTAGAAGACTTTACTTTTGAGTTATGAAGAGCAACCCCAACGTGCTTCTCATTCAAGAAGAGCTTGGTTGATCTACGTGTGGAGCCAACTTACCCCTTCTGGATGATCTCCAGTGTTGGTCCTTCATAACACATAATGTTCATTTTAGCAAATAAACCCCAATATCACAAACAAGTGCCAAAGCGGGAGCCAAGAGCAAGGTCAGGACGAGCTGGGTCGAAACAAGTAGAATCCAACAGAAAGCTGCCAACAGCAGTTACCCCAATATGATAGAGTCAGCCCAGGACGGGTTCAGTTTAGTGGCTCTAACACCATTCGCTAACCCACACTCAGTTAAAGACCATGCATTTAACACTAAAATTAACACCCTACACTAACACATATACACTCTAACACCAGATACTAGCATACACACTATACACGTACAGATACAAATACACATCAACTCCCCCACAGCTATCCATATCTCTCCTTTTCTCTCCCTTACGGCTCTCCTGCCATAATTTACTGCAGGATCACAAAATGTATGGTACATGACCCGGCTGGGTTCCTTGGTTATGAGTGTGGCTGGGAGCAGGACACGTAGGAATCAGGGGCTCGGAAGAAGGCTGAAGTACACTGAACAAAGAAGCCCATGAAACACCCAGGGCTTCAGCCCCCATAGCCCACCTGTAGTGACACCCTTGGTTATATCCTTGTCAGAGTATTTCTATGAGGAACATTGTGCAATGATGTGAAGTTCCATCCATTCCATTCTCTGGGATGTTAGCTTATCTAGTAGGCTAGCCTTGTGTCAAGAGAATGGGGCAGTGCTGGTTTCAGCCCTCAACCCAACGGCTAACCCAACTCAACCCAACTGGAAGCATGTGAAGGTGCTCTACCAATGCTTATGTACACTTGTGCTCTAGCTCCCGCTGTACTGACATTCCTGGTGTTGCTTGTTGTGTTTGAGTGTTTATTGAGCTATGTGTTATGTAATGTCAAATGTTGATGCTACATAAAAGTACATTTAAAATATATTTTTCCATAGATGAAAGTAATATATAACAGATTACGATGTTTGAGAGCCCACCAGACGATGAATCAAAAAGTGATAACCGATTGTGTTGGCAGAGTCATACCAAAGTTTTGTTTACTCTTTTTTATAGCTTATCTTTGGAGCTCGCCAGAGGTTTAATAGATAATAAACTTTACAATATTCATTGACGTTAAATAGAGTCGGTGGTACTTTGTGAGAGTGTAAACTATAGTTAATGTGACCTCTATTGAAACGCATGCCTCGTTTTTGCCCACAGTGTCAATTGTCTGTATTCACTGTACGCAAACGAGGTAGACGAGATCAAATAGACTGTGGCTTCAAAAGTACAAACTGCTTTCTAAGAATTTCAATTACCAGTTAAAAATAACTATTGCGTATTTGGAAGAAGTAAATATTATTCTTATTTTTTTTTTATTTGTAGCCGGTTTGTCTCAAGATGTCTTTTGTGAATACCTAGCCTGATAATTCTTGTTTATTGATATATCTATATTGATTGTATAGCATTTTGGACTTTCAGAAACAAAAAGTTAAACAAAAACTATTTATTTAGTTTTTTGTTCATTCATTCTTTACGGGGAATTATACTACATACGATATACAGGTGGCCATACTGATTTTTAAGTGGCCCCTTAAAAATCAGGGCCCTAAGAGTCACATTTGAGTATGGTACGTGTTGAACAGCCCCAGGAGATAGGATGTTCCAACGTGACATTGACGTTTTCACTCTAGAAGAGGTCCAGTTGTCGTAACCCCAAAGCTTTTTATTTTGTAGACCCTGGAAGATTCATTTCCAGCTATGACCTTAACTACAATATTTGTTTATTCTGTTCATGTATGTTTGTGTCACGTGCTTGGGAGACGTGTACAGCCTAAGAAACTTATACAGTGTGGTTATGAATTTTTTTAGATCAGACTATTTCTATGAATGCTTTTATTGTTCTCCATTGCAGCAGTTCATTTATATGTTAAGCCTAATGGTGTTTGGGCTACATTGTCCAGCGTACAGTAACAACAAGAAATGGGTCGGAAAAAGGACTCTTCATATGGTGCCATGGTGGTATATTATAATGTTTTTTTGTTTTCTTCTTCTTACAGCGTATTTATTACTTATCACTGGAATTCTACATGGGCCGAACTCTTCAGAACACAATGTTGAACTTAGGTCTCCAGCACGCCTGCGACGAAGCTGTCTACCAGGTAACTCCCAGCCACGACTGGTACCGATGTCCATTTCGATATCCAGTCCAACCTCGATTGCTGTTGTATGGAGGATTATTTATTATTCCGGTGCAGATTTTGAAAAGTGGTCTAAAAAAAGCAGAGCGGCCAATTAAATGATGTAATCACCAGGAATATTCCAGTGGTTGCTGTCGTGATAAGACCCCTTTTTCATACGCGGACCTGTAATTTTTATAAATAACCTCCTATTTGTTAGCATAACCTTTTGTCAAATGAATACAAAGTTTGCTATTGATCAAATTAGGGTCAAAACACATTATATGTTGTACATTAAAAAAAAACAATATATTTGAGAATAAAAATCTGATTTACAGTAAATTTGTTAAAATTCTGATTATGGGCTGCGTTATATTTTTTTACATGATATTATTTTAAACAGCACTACTATTGCTGATCCACTCTTGCTATTTTATCAATGAATTTACGTAAAAAAAAAAAAAAACAATCCATTAAGGCCGGTATGATATGTGCCTTTGGGAAAAGCTGCAGCTCCAGAGCTGAGGCCCTATGCATCCTCTGGGGTGACATGTTTCACGCCACTGATTGACTGCTTGGATCGGAATGCTTTCTGTTCATGGCAAATGTATTTTACTTGACAAATTTTTTTATTTTTTTATATGTTTTGTTTCTAAAAGGAAGTCGCTTCCTTCTGCCAAGTTTCTGTATACTTATCTAGGGCCAGATTTTTTCAGACATAATTGCCAGAAACTAGTCATTGTTTTATCAAGCTAAACAAGGTTTATCAAAACAGATTCTAGCTTTTTACATCTTGCATTATAATACCGGAGGGGTTAAATGATAATGTTAATGTATGCATCACATTTGCTGCCTGCTCAAATTTTTTTATATAAAAAAATCATTAAAACGTTCTCCCCGCGCCATGGAACGCACATTAGTCTGCCATTCAAATCTTTTGTTGGCAAAATTATGTCCTTCCCATTATATATTTATGCATCATAAAGAGTAGGAAAAATTCAAAATGGATAATATGCCTGAAAAATCTATTATAATTAATTTAGTCAACAAATATATCATCTTTACCAAATTTGCTCTTTTTATTTCTATGGTTTATTTCATGGTAAGTCTATACCACAGTTAAACTATTTATTTTTAAAGGTTCAATAATATCTTAATTTACATTTATTTAATATAAATGATCACACAGAGAGAAGGCTGAAAGAGTATATAAAAGTTGGAAACAATATAAAGTTTAGGCAGGTGTGAAAAAAATGCTGTAAAGTAAGAATAGTTTAGAAAATAGACACGTTAATAGTTTATTTTCATTATTAAATAAAATGAATTTTACAAAGTGAGTGAGCGGAAGCAAAGTTCTAAATCAAATCAATATTTGGTGTGTCATTTTTGTTAAATGATGAAAATAAGCTTTTAACGTCTCTGTCACGGTCAGGACTACTTGCCAAGCCGTGACTGTGTGCAGGGTGTGGGCATGAAGGGGTTAATAGCACCAGGCCTCTGGATTTACTAACTTCACCCCTTAACAAGGCATAAATTACACCAAATTAACCCTCAAATCCTGCCTGTATCCCCCGAGGTAGTCTGCCACCACTCACGATTTTGATACCGGATTCGTGAGAAATCCAAATTAGAACCTTTATCTCTATATATATATCAACCCACCCCGGGCAACTAACATATATATATATATATATATATCCTGTAAAACTTAAAAACAGTACGGTAACGTGTTATCCTCTCTTAGGGTTTGTGGATATCGATACTAGAGCCCAAAGACAGACTTGGATTATGAATATTTTAATAACAAAAAGACAAAGATTACACAGTGCCAGAATTACAAAAAACAAGACATACAAAATAAAAGTAAAACAGCAAACAGTTCTTAAAAACAATAGGACTTAAACACAGGACCCTCACTCACGAGTTTCTCCAATACACAGGACCCTCACTCACGAGTTTCTCCAATAAGTAGGCCTGTGGGAACTCCTTAAGTCCAGATGGTTTCTTACGATGTTGTTCCGATCAGAGTATATCATGGAGTTCTGCTTTGAGGTCGCTGCATTGTCCCTAAATTAGACTTTTGCAAGCAAACGCCCCTCTGACCACATGACTGATTATATGACACCATCCCCAAGAATTGGGTCCCATCTTTGATGTGCCAATAAGTTATGGTGGGGTAAAGGTGATGGAAACCCCCCACTTAAGATAGGAATGGAATTCCTATAACTCAGGGTCCTTATCTGTTAGGCCATGAATCACCACAGGGGTCCTTTGGGAAGATGACACCTCTAGCCAGAACAGATACAGAGGGCATGCACAAAAACACATTTACATCAACCTCAGATTAACTCATTGAATGCCTAAACAAAGAAACTAACCACCTCTGCTGGGTTACCCTTCCATGCATCCACTACGTTATATGAGTTAATCATGACAGTCTCTATTTTGGAAAACATTCTTACTTTACAGCATTTTTTCACACCTGCCCAAAACTTTTGCACAGTACTGTACTGTTAAGACTTGATGTTTTTTTGTGTGATATCTTTCCGTGGTTGGACTTGTTCCAAATCTATGCGAATTGAGGGAAGTCATGTGGGACGGAGGGAAACCTCTATCACCATCGCATCTGCACATATTGCATCGACCGGAAGACTATGTTCCACATTTTCCTCGCTAAAAAGAACAGAGATCCTGAATAGGTTCCCCACTCCTTAAATAAACTTCATCCAGTATAGGAGAACTTCTGATCGGTTGTTTTGTTATTTTAGTTAGTTATCGCATTTAGATTTTTGTGGTGTGTTTTTTGGCATTATAGTTTTACATGGTATAAAAAAAAACGTGGCTTCATAACACACCACAAGGCATAGATAAGGCCTGATAGCTGCACATGAGTGACTTGTGTAGTAGTTTAATATCTTTGCCAGGATTCACAAAAAATAATTGTTTCAGGCTGTGATCATTTGGTGGTTTTTATGGGAAGTTGGGTTTTAAGATGAAGGTCGCAGGTTTTATGTCCATTAAATCTTACTGGGGTATATCCTCAGAGACAGAAAGAAAAGGCTTATAATTAGAAAACCGTTAAGTTAGTATTTGGTCCACAAAACAGCTCTTTAACGCAGGAATGTGCAAAAATCGTGGGACAAAAGAGTTAAAAGGAGTGCACATTCAATACAAAACATGCTTTATTAATGGTTTATGAGCAGGATTGTGTGCAGCCTACGCTCAGCGTCTGGGATCTGTCAACCTGTTTATCTCAAGTGTCTACCCACCCCTGTCATGTCTCATATCACAAGCTTTTTTATTACATCATGGGCATCTATTCACTAAACTGCTAGTGAATTTGTGTCGTTAATAGAGATGAGGTGCTCTGCGACAGTTTTGATCACTTATGTGTTATATTGTAGAGTTAAGTGAAGTTTGGGACTGCAGGAGATTGACCTGGCACTGTGACCCATTCATGTTCTATGAACAACGATATTGGAAATGCCTATACTGAATCGTACTTCAGATATTGGTATGATGCAGATCATGCTAATTATGGAAAAATGATTTCATAACATACGTAATTATTGTGAACATTATGCTTTAAGATTGAGTGCCGTAAGGTTTATGCTCCTCGACGATTTTTTGGGTTGTTCAACTTTTTTATTGGGTAAAGGGGAAGGATCCAGGAGGGTTGTGATCTAATTTTTTGACGTCCATGGACATATCAAGGACAGAGGCTCTTATATTTCAGATACAACTCAAGATATAAACATAATCACTGCTGAGCATACGTAGATTCTCTTTCCATTGTCAAGATGTTACTGCAAGACAACATATAGCTTAAGGGAACTAACCTTCTGTTTCTGTTTAGCTTGGACTGGACATGGAGGAACTGGAGGAGATTGAAGAAGATGCTGGTCTTGGTAATGGTGGACTGGGCCGTTTGGCAGGTAGGTAATCTTGACACAAAAAAATGGATTTTCAAGTGACATATTTGTAGTTGAAGCAATATATTATTTGTGAACACTCATTTTAAAAACATAGCAAGATAAATCAAAACGCACCAAACATTACAATTTATTGTGATTTTGTGTTGCACGTTTCATTAAACTCATGCTTTGTTGTTTTTCATTAATCCTTATTGTCTGCATGTGGAGTTGAAAACCATTTTGTGTGTAAAGTACAAGTTCTGACCATACCTGGGAACTCTCTGGGGTTGCCCGGAGATTGCCGGGTGAAGCACCGCTTCTCCAGGTCAAGACCCGAACCCTCCGGGTCACGGGAGTGGGGTCTTGACATGCCCCGCCCATTTGCCATTTAAATGGGGGTGTTTCCCGCTGACATTGGTGGTAACGCCCCCAGCTTCAGCTGGACCGCCCACTGACATCAACAGGACCGCTTGCTGATGTCAGTGGGAAGTCCTGGCCAGGTATGGTTCTGACTTGTTTCCTCATTCTTAGCATACTGGCCCCTACAAAACCATGGCCCAGGGATGAGCCTGGAGATTTAAATTGGTCCAGGCACTTAATAGGCAGTACCCGATAAATGACTATGTAAGAATAAATATGGCTACCGTCTGGAAAAAAACTTAATGTGTGATTGGCTTTGATGGTGATGATCTTGTGTTTTAGCTTGCTTCCTTGACTCCATGGCCACACTTGGCCTTGCTGCTTATGGGTACGGAATCCGATACGAATTTGGGATATTCAACCAAAGAATTATGAATGGCTGGCAGGTAAATCCAGTACTGAGTTAAATTCTATTTCCCATGGTTACTGATTTTCACGGTAATCATATGTGTTTTATGTAATGCTTGGCCAGATTTGGTTGGAGTGCACATTTGAAGTTCTAAACACATAACTTGTTGACAGTTTTCCCTGAAATTAAATCGTTGTTTTTAGGGCTGAAACAACTAATCGATAAAATGGATAATAATCGATAATGAAAATCGTTGTCAACGATTTTCATTATCGATTAATCGAATCGATTTGTATCGATTATAAAAATTATAATCCGACCTCAAACAGAGATCGGATTATAACACTAGAATCCAGATCCCCCCCTCCCATACACCACTCTGGCTCCTCCCCCTCCCATACGGCACGCTGCCTCTCTACCCGGCTCCCTGGTGTCTTGTGAACCTCCGTGGTTGACAGGAGGCAGAGTGGTGTATGGGAGGGGGAGGAGCCAGAGTGGTGTATGGGAGGGGGAGGAGCCAGAGTGGTGTATGGGGGAGTCATAGTGGTGTATGGGGGGTATTATGAATTTCAGGGCATATAGAGGGTATAAGGCATATCAGGGGGGCATAAAACATATCTGGGGGTAAAAGGTATATCAGGGGGCTCAGTGGCATATAGGGGGGTATAAGGCATATCGATATTAGGCATATCAGGGGGGCATAAAACATCTGGGGTAAAAGGCATATCAGGGGGCTCAGTTGCATATCACTGGCATATAAGAGGTATAAGGCATATATGGGGGCAGAGTGGCAAGCTGGGGGTCAGATGTGCATAACCAGGGGCAGTTTGGTAAATAAAAAAAATTTAAACGGCTTTTTTCTCATAGTTTTTATTAAATATGTAAAATAGTTAACATATGAATTAATATTTACTAATAACTTTGTATTAAGACCTAGTTTGAGAAACACTGTGTTTGGGTTCTTGTAGCTTTTATTATTATGTCAGTAAAATAAGAAGGTGAATAGAGAGAGGCCATTGTGATAAAGAGATGAAAGTGTAAATTGTAGGTTTTTTATTACATTATTTTAAATTGAAAAAAATAAATAAATTTTTTTATCCAATTAATCGATTAATCGAAAAAATAATCGGCCAACTAATCTATTATTAAAATAATCGTTAGTTGCAGCCCTAGTTGTTTTAGAATTATGTGACATGTTCGAACTTGATTGAAGGTCAGCCTATCTATCTTTGTCTATACTGATCTATCAGCCTGTTAATTATACCTATGGGTATCACTTTCATTTGGAATGGCAACACTACCATATCATCAAGGAGTAATAAACCCAAACAATCCCTTTCTCCTTTTTTTTAGGAAATAGCCCACACTTTTCAAGTTACAGGCTGTTTTTTAGTCTCCAACAGATTAAAGATACCCTCTCAGACAGTACCTGTACTTGGAGCAATCATTGAGTAATATAAGCTTGGTTTCAGTCACACTCCATCTACATCTTCCAAGTGAAGTGTTACTCTTCTCTTGTAAATAAATGAATATATCATCATAATAATACCCAAATTCCTTGTACACTTTAGTATTCCAGCGAGTGGTTCTGGTTGTGGGAAAAAAAATTCATTCTTTAGCTTGTGACTATAAAAGTATTGAGTAATAAGAAACTATTATTATTTTTTATTATTATTTATTAAATAAATTATATATTTATTTAAATTTACATTATTAAATAAATTATTATTTATTACTAGTTTTCTAAACGCTCTGGGGATTCCTTACTTAACACGTTTTGAATATGTCACTTTTTGCGTTCGCCTGAAATGTATTTTTCAGTTTTTAAGCTATTCCGCCCCTCATTGTACAGGTTGAAGAGGCAGACGACTGGTTGCGTTATGGTAATCCCTGGGAGAAAGCTCGCCCGGAGTACATGCTTCCAGTTCATTTCTACGGCAGAGTGGAGCACACAGCTGAAGGAGCAAAATGGGTGGACACACAGGTTTGTGTCCTTTTTATGTAGAGAGCATTTTAATGGAGCTGCCCTGGGAATGATGAATGTAGTTCCCCAGGAACGTATGTAATTCTGAGTAATATCATTATCGTCTCCCACTGCTCTATCTGTGTTCACGTTTCCTACTCCGGTGGTGAAGACTACCTCATTTGTTAAACTGGTATTTTTGGAAGGCCTTTAAGTGTTGGACATAGAGCTTACCTTACATTTTAGGCTCTTGAAGGCTTTAGTTTTATGTTCCTGTCAGCTGGTAGTCAGTTGTTAAACATTAAAATATTTGTCCTGTCATTAGGGGCATTGGATTTAGAACATGGTGGCTAAATCAGTACATTATTGGTTCTAATTGTAAGGTATGGAATGTGAAAAGTACTTTTGTCTCTTCAGATTGTCCTTGCGATGCCCTATGACACTCCAGTCCCAGGATACAAAAACAACACTGTTAACACCATGAGGCTTTGGTCTGCTAAAGCACCCAATGAGTTTAACCTGCAAGAATGTAAGTACATTGTTTATTATAAAGTACCCCGTCTGTCTGTCGCCTGTGGCCCAGCGCTATGTCAGTAACACCTTTGTGTTCAGTTGGAGAAACATGCAGTTAAAAACAGGCAGTCATTTGTACTTCAGTTAAGGCGGCAGTGGCAAGGCAAAACATAAAATGCTGTTTAAAAAATATTCTTATAATGTCAAACATAAAGATGAGGATACAACACGTGTGGAATAAATGTGCTCATCACTGTGCTTTATTGATTCTGATCATGAGCCAAAGTTCTCAAGACTCCAGGTCCAATCTTTGGTTCTGAAGGAAGCTTTGAGATCTTCAAACTTTGGTGTAGCATATCATTCTGCCCCACAAGCCTAGAGTTTCCAGGAAATATATTGAAGTTGTTGACAGGTTACAGGGAATGAACAAGAAGTGATGTCAACTAAAATAGTTTAATTAAACACAGCCATCTGTGTATTGCATCCCTAATGGCAGACTGTAATCGTTAATTTGTGTCAGCTGATCTTTATTGGAAATCATCCTAGAAAATGAGTCGATGTTTTTGGAGGCAGTCATAAAATATGTGTTCTAAACTACTGTAGATTTTCGGTACCGATAGAGTTGTACAGACTCTTAAGATGCCACTAATATTACAAGACCTCATGATAGTCGGCTGTGGGTGATTTGTGTTTGTGAGAGGTTATTTCAGTAAAAGCCCAGGCTTCTTCAACCACCATTTTTATCTTTTTGTTCATACTCATTATTACTGTATGGTGCTGACTGGTTATTGTTAGCATGGAATGGGAATGAAAGATCTTCTTTCAGCGGCTTTTGATATAACAGAAGAACAGTAACATTACAAGGATTGTTACATTATCTCACTCGTGAATATCTTCAAACTACCAGCGACATTCTCGGGATGACCATGTAAGGGGAATGCATTTGCCCCAGACGGTTGCTATTTTAATCTGAACTCTACTCAATTTTAGCCCATACTTAACAACCAAAGTCTTCTACATCTTGTCCAAGAGTGTTAAACACTTTTTACTTTATACAAAAATAAGGTTATGAGAATGAAAATCCAATGTGGGGCCTGGAAACTAGCACTAAAATTTTAATGTAATAAGTATACTGTACACTATTTAAATCCATTGGCTTATCCTTGGTTTATGCTTGAGTATGTGATAAATGCACAGTGGATGTTGTATGCTGTATACAGCTTTTTTCTTTTAACACTATATTCAAACCCCCTAGGAGGCGTAACAATCGTGGTTGCAACTGTGACTACGCCCTCCACTCTTGGCAGCCTGGACGATCCCCCCAACTGCCCCTTAAAAAGCTGCCAGCTGTCGGTACCACCTTGAGTGTAGATATCATCCAATCCGATCTTACACTCTCTCCCTGCACGCTGTCTGATCCGGTATACAGGAAGTCACATCACATGCATTTCCTGCATGCTGGATCAGTCTGCAGGGAGGAAGAGAGAAACAGGCAAGCTGTTTGGAGGCCAAGATGGCATAGGCAAGCTGTTTGAGGACAAAGATGGCTTAGGTAAGCTGAAGGACAGAGGTGGCACAGACAGGCTGTGTGGGGGCTGAGATGGCACCAACAAGCTGTTTGGTGACAAAGATGGCACTGTGGATCATGTCGCTTGGTGAAGTCGAGGGGGCCCTGGGGCATTCTTTGCACCAGGACCCTGGGGTTTCTAGTTAAACCTCTGCCCCTACCCGTGGCCATCTGCAGTGGGGAACATAGGTCACGCCTTTGGGGATTTATTTTCTCATCATGACTGTAGGTTGGGAGATTGCATGTATATGTCACTGTGTCAACGAACAGAAATTCCATAGTGATGAGAAGGAACATAGGTGGGGCCATCATTCCATAATAAATCAATTTAATCTGTTGTCTTTCAGTTAATGTTGGTGATTATATTGAGGCCGTATTGGACAGAAATCTTGCTGAAAATATCTCCCGGGTTCTGTATCCCAATGACAACGTGAGTATCACAAAGCAATATTTTGCAACCAATAAACCCAAATGAAACAAAGTGTTCAATGGAAAGCTAAGGGGGGGGGTTTAGCTGCTTAATTGCATTTGAAGGGCAGGCAACCAGGAATTTTTGAAGCTGAGGTTCAACAATAAAAATAGAAGTACCTGTTGGGTGTTCCTGGTAGATAAGAGCATAAGCTGCATGATTGCTTTTTGAAGGACCCTTGGGGGGATCAGCATTATGAGATAATGTTCCTCTTAACTTGCTTATTAATGTTACTTTAACATTAGATGGTTTCATTAAGTTCACCAAGAGATATCTGCCATACAGTATATTACATTTTCCCCTAAGATCCATGTATCTAGTATTAGGAACTTCAGATATGAAGTCACTGATATCCAGAACCTTGCACTGCTTTTTAATATTGCCAAGAAATAAATAGAGCTTACGCTTATCATCATACTTGTATTGCATGCATTTAATTGTGCAGATACAAAGATCTGGGATTCGGGTGTGTAGTTTGAGGGGTCTGTGTGTATATTGCTAATACTAATGACTGTTCCACCAATAGTTCTTTGAAGGTAAGGAGTTGCGGCTGAAGCAGGAGTACTTTGTTGTAGCTGCCACCCTCCAGGACATCATCAGACGCTTCAAGTCTTCCAAGTTTGGATGTCGTGATCCAGTTAGAACCTGCTTTGATACTTTCCCAGACAAGGTAACTTGTTCCATTTACTGGTGACATTTAATTCTATATAGTTTTAGAAATAAGGATGTTCAGCACTTTGGTGCACATTTACAAATTATTTCCATCGATTAAAGGATTGGAGTCAGAAGCCTCTGTGCTGAAAATAATGTAACTAATGGACTCATTGGACTCATTGGCTTTGCCACAAGTTTCTAGTTGCCAAAAGATATATTCAAAACTAAATGAATATTTGGAAGAACGGTAGTGCATTTTTCCAGCTACTGGGGGAATCAGTTTACAGCTGTCCTAGATTAATCCTGCTGTGATTTGAGGTCATGGGTGCATAATTTAACATATCACCGTTTGATAACGGTGTGAGAGTGATTGTGGAAATCCGCTCACCATATTTTGTCTCCATCTTTGTGGTGGATGCACTCTGTAAATATATATTTTAGATTGAGTAGGCATCATTATAGCAGGTTAATCTTACCTCATTAAGTAAACAGCCCTAATGGGAAACTGAATACTGATTTTATATTTTTTAGTCACGTAGCGTAACAGCAACTCCGCAACAGATCAGTGTCTTTGACGTGATATATGGTTATTATTAGACCAGTTCCTGGTGAGTCCAGAGGCCAGACCTACAGCCTGGGCTCATTCATAGCCCTCATTCATTCATAGCCCTCAAACATTAAACAGGGTTCTTAGGATTGCTTCACGCATCACAGGTTAATTATTTGGTGTCTTGATCACTCTAAAACATTCTGTATACCCATAGTAACTACCAATATCTACTTTGCTAGATTAGAGTTAATGGCCTAAGGTGGCACTGATTTTAGCATACCTTTTTTAGATACCTTTGGGATGACTCCACTATTCAAATGTTTGAAACAAAATTGTGTGTTCCTTGGACTCTTTGACAGTTTGATTTTCACCTCATGTCTCTTAAACAGGTTGCTATCCAATTGAATGACACACATCCTGCACTTGCCATCCCTGAGCTCATGAGGATACTTGTTGATGTTGAGCAGCTAGACTGGGATAAGGTAAGAGGACCATAGATGTCGATAGGATAATGCTCCTTCCGCCACGTGTGTAGGCCAATGTTGGCCAATCTGTGCTCTTAATGGAGAGTACTCTTGTTACCCAAAAAATCAGCTATGAAACTAGTAAAAATAAATTCAGAAAACCTTACAACGAATTGTAGAAGAATGTCCTTTTGATAAAGTTTGACTGATTAGAACAACACATGAAATTCTATGCAGGAAATATACAATGGCAACATTGCATTTATTGTGATGAGTCTCGGGTTCTCAACATTTGTCTGAAAGGAACAGCTTCACTAAAGGTCAAGTTTAGGCAAACTACTAATTAAGTTCCAATAGCGTATACCGGCTGTTCTTGTAGCAGGAACACATTGGGATCTCCTCCATTTCTTTCAGTCAGAAAGGATTGTTAGTATTACGGTCTTTAGTCAGGGTTGATACTTTTAGATGGGCCAACACAGAAAGGAAAAATGTAGTTACATAGGATTTCAGAGATCTCTGATGGAACCATTGGCATTCGAGTAATTCCTTTAAAAATGCTCTTCCATTAAGATAGTGCTGTGTACTTGAGAGATGATCAGGTTGTTCCTGTAACTGTGATAATCAGATTTGCTCTTTTCTTTAGGCTTGGGATGTAACTAAGCGGACCTGTGCTTACACCAATCACACGGTGCTACCTGAAGCCCTGGAGCGCTGGCCCGTCCATCTGTTTGAGAAACTACTACCACGTCACCTGGAGATTATCTATGCAATCAACCAGAAACACCTGGATGTAAGGACTTGGATCATGCGATTGTCACAAGCTAGTACTTACGACCATAGGAAGCTTTACGTCTTGTCTGTTGTTGAACTGCAACTTCTATGATTATCTGATAAAATTTGTTCGAGTTCTAATCAACAACAGACAGCTACATTCTCTTATAAAGAAAATTCAAATTATCCCAAGTCATAAAATCTTACACCTATACATAAAATATGCAGCATTTTGTCACTTGAGAAAAGGGTATGGTCGTTAACCATCACTAGTGGTAAAACACTACATGTACGATCAATGAATAGTATGGCAACTTCTTGCTCATTCTGACAGTAGGACAGTTAGAGGAAAGTTTGTATGACATGGCTTTGAGGGAGGTTGAAATGATGTCAGAGCTGTAAAAAGTTAAATCAAAATATAATTTTAAAACCAAGAACAATACTATTATACAAGAACAATACAGTATAAAATTATACTGCAAAATGTCTTATTCTTAAAAGTAATAAATATATAGGATGTGTTCACTAACCCATACGGTTTGGAGCAGAGTTGACCATTTGTGACCTTCAAGAACCCTAGAATAGAGCAACATTACAAGATATCCACTCGGTGTGTTTTTGTAGACCAGAGGGATCTCTCTTGGGGGTATGCCTAATGATGTCATTGTTTTAAATATTTGTTATTATTTGCGTGGGAAATGCATAGGGAATTCATATGTACTTTTAACCCCTTTGTTTGTGTATTTGCCTTCAATTAACAGGAAGTAGCTGCATTGTATCCTGGAGATATGGATCGTCTGAGAAGGATGTCAGTAATTGAAGAAGGAGATTGTAAAAGAATTAACATGGCGCATCTGTGTGTTATTGGATCTCATGCTGTGAATGGAGTGGCCAGGATTCACTCAGAGATTGTGAAAAACACTGTGTGAGTATGGCATTGTTCTGTGGCGGCCATCACTTCTATGGCCATGTATAACCAGGCAACATTGATGTTCAGAAACTGGATGACCCACTCATAAACAAAACTGCATAGTCTTTGAGAGCTCTGCGGCACCCCTACCATTAAAAGCAAACTAGTTGTGTTACATTGTGCTTTGGCTTCAACGCAAGAACATTTTTCCAAACTACAATAACTTGTGACAATGCTGGGCAGCATCCTAATGGAATTTACACACAAATGGCCCAAATAAATCAGCTATGCAACTGTAGACAGGATTCTAATACATGTTCGTGTTCTAGTCAGCTACACTTAGTCTACAGGTGGATGGACCTTTCCTAAGTTCTTAAGTGGTATCTTAATTATTCTAAATCCAGTGGGTCTCTTCATTGGTCAAAATTATCTTATTTATGTATTTTATTCTGAAGATTTAAAGACTTCTATGACCAGGAACAAACAAAATTTCAGAACAAGACAAATGGTATTACTCCAAGGCGCTGGCTAATGTTGTGTAACCCAGGTCTGGCGGATATCATCGCAGAGGTAAGATCCCATCCCAAAAGGCAGACCCTAAAAATGAGAGCCCTTTGCAAGCCGTGTTAATATGAAAAGCACAAACTAGTCTGGGCTTGGCATCATTGTGATATTAATACGACTATTAGTTGTAATTAGAAGTTTCTTTGTATTCTGACACTTCCTTTCTGCTTTACATACACCTGACAGCGATAATAATATAGGAAATCTTACCGTCAATATCTGTTCATTAATAATAATAATGTACTATGTATTAATAATTCGCAGAAAATCGGAGAGGATTTTGTGACAGATTTGAGCCAACTGAAGAAATTGTTGGATTTCGTGGACGATGAGAGCTTTGTGCATGATGTGTCCAAAGTCAAGCAGGTAATGGACACTTTCATCGTACAGTAATCAGTAACTTTACGTTAGAGAATGTATAACTTAAAGATGAATAGCCATGCAGAACCTGAGATCAACAATTCAAAATGGCTGTTCCCTTAGTGTACATATAAAGTGCCTTTTTAATTCATATGAATCGATTTTAATCTGCAAACAATATTGCATATGTTTATGTAATACGTATATTAATGTATCGTTATAAAATGCAGAATTTGGGAAACTCCTTTTGCTACTTGACATTTTTGAACATTACAAAAATAAAAAGCGTGTAGCATTTTCTGTAACGCCACCGGAGGAGTTCAATCCAAATTGTCAGTTGATAATGTACGGCCTTTATTACAGGAGAATAAGCTGAAGTTTTCTGTTTATCTGGAGAATGAATACAAAGTAAAAATCAACCCTTCTTCCATGTTTGATGTTCAAGTCAAGAGAATCCACGAATACAAAAGGCAGCTGCTAAACTGTTTACATATCATTACTCTCTACAACCGTAAGTGTTGTCAAGAGTGGACAGATAATGAGTATCCAGAATAACACAGAAATCCTGCTGGGACTGTATATGCTTTTAATGGAGATTTGTATAATGTAGTTAAAATAACCACATTGTACATATTAAAATACAGTTGATTTCGGAATAGGGTTCATGGAAAAGAATAAGGAGTTTAGAAATAGACTTGGACTAGAAGTCAGTACTTGGTTAACGCCAAGACACAAAATCTTAAAGATAAAGCAACATAATTCTAAAATATCTTGTATGTGTCTTAACTACATATTCTCCTTGCAGGAATCAAGAAAGACCCATCCAAACTCTTTGTGCCAAGAACAGTTATGATTGGAGGAAAGGTAAAATGATCAACTAAACAAGCATCCAACCTTCATGCCTTGGTGCCAAACATTTTGATACCATTGCTTCACACATACAAAGAGTTGTACGCTTATAATAATCTCCAGAACTGCCACGGAAGGGTAATTCCAATATAAATGTTACAGTGATTGAAAAGTGATAAGGAGAGAGGCTGGCCCTGGCCACCAAGTCTAGGGCTTCCAAAAGTTGTGTCCATATTTAAATAACCTCATCTCTGTTGCCGTTACAGGCAGCCCCTGGTTACCACATGGCTAAAATGATAATCAAGCTGATCACCTCTGTTGGAAACATCATAAATAATGATCCTGTTGTTGGTGACCGATTGAAAGTCATCTACTTGGAGAATTACCGGGTATCACTAGCTGAAAAAGGTACTATATGGAAAAGTTTAGAAAAGAGAGAATCTATTGTATAGGAAATATGTTTTCTCCACATCAAAACAAAGAAAATAAGAGCCTTTCTAAAAAGAGCTCTCACCCCCAAAATTGACTCAATAGGCATTCAAATATATTTTTTAAAAATCTAGGGGCTCAAATGTGCCTTTAAGATCTTGTAGTTTGCTTTATAAAGCTGAAAAGAATAGAAATATTTAAATACAGAAATATTTATGAATATTGTTAAACATTGAATTCTGATATAATTATACAAAGAATAATTAATGTTTTAACATATACATGTGTTGAATGTTAGATATATCAATCTAGAAATGTACTCCCACGTGTGAAAGAGACTCTTGTTTATGTCTATATGTATTGAGTGGGTGACACAGGAATCCCTGTCCAGGGACTCTGCTTCTCCTGTGTGTCTGTTTTGAATACATTTTATCTGGACAGCATTTCCTGGCCTACTTGACTTTGCCCTCATGCTTTTCTGTGGATTCAATTGTTCCATGTCTAATGGATATCCCCCTGTTGTGTTCCTAGTTATTCCAGCATCTGATTTGTCTCAGCAAATATCCACCGCAGGCACAGAGGCTTCTGGCACTGGCAACATGAAGTTTATGCTGAATGGAGCACTCACCATAGGGACCATGGATGGGGCTAATGTGGAAATGGCTGAGGAAGCCGGAGAGGAAAACCTGTTCATATTTGGCATGAGAGTTGAAGACGTCGAAGCACTGGACAAGAAAGGGTTTGTATTAGATTTGGCATCAATTCATTAAACCAGACATATTTTTAATTCAGAACTGTACGATTTAATTGCAATAATCCTATTATTTTTCTAATCTACCATAAGGTACAATGCAAAGGAGTACTACGATCGAATCCCTGAGCTACGGCAGGCGATGGATCAGATAAGGGATGGCCAATTCTCTCCAAGGGAACCCGATCTTTTCAAAGATGTTATCAATATGCTGATGAACCATGACAGGTAAAAGCAGAGACATTGTCTGCTAGGATATATATAGGATGAGCAGGGTTGATTCAGGAGAGAAATACAGTCCATTCTCCTTTATGTTGTACTGTGTTATATGGTGTGCATACACAGTACAACGTAAAGGAGAATTAACTATATTTCATTCATTCATACAACGTAAAGGAGAATGAACTGTAAACGATGAATGAAAGAAATACGGTTCATTCTCCTTTACGTTGTACTGTGTTACATGGTGTGTATACACTGAGATGATCAGGCTGTAGTATTGCCAAAGCAGCTGCAAAAACTCACTTAACCTGCTTTACATCATGTGATGAGCGATTCGACAAGGTCTGTCATTGTTCTAATTTAGAATCGTATATTGGATTCATATGCATCAAACTTGTTAGGGATATTAATGAGACAAAATAGGCTAAACCAATATTTTATCACACACACAAAATAACGACGCTACAAATATTGTAGAACCACATCCACAATATTAATTTAAGGAGATACCCTATATTTTATCTCCGATCCTAAATTCTTTCAGATCGCCGAAAATTATAATTCAAATTAGATATATATCACAAAGATAATCAATCAAAAATATTATTTATTGTAAACACAATTTATAAAATATCTATATGAGTCACACAGTGCATGATATAAAACACAAAATTCTTAAAACATGTCAAAAATGAATTAGTTCCAAATACAGTATATTATCGAAAGTTATCAATATGAATTAACACTTTATGAGTCTAACACACACAATTAATTTCCAGTCCACTCAGCAACCAACAATGATAATAATCAGGGCAGTAATAAAAAAAATAAATCACTAACTCTTTATATATTAGTTCAACTAATATGACATAATAGGAGTATTAGTGAAGTTCCTAATAGATGCAAATAATGTCAAACTTCATCTACAGGTAAAAATACCTTTTCATTATTGTCATTATCACGGGTTATAAACTGCAGTCTCACAAGCCGTCATATACAATAATGTCAAATACTATTTCCCAGAAAAATGGGAATTCTATATGAAGAAGACAAAATTCACCTCTATTCAGAATAATAAAAATTATAATTACCACCACTTGTTGCTGTGGTCCAACTGGTCCTTGTAGAAATTAATCCAGGTTCAGTGGCAAGAAATTAAGTGGGAAGAAATATAACTTTCTAAAAGTTATATAGGTTAGAACTCAAGGTAACTCTAAGAGTAAAATTATGGTGTCAGGATCTTAAGATTCCAATTCTCTGGGGTAAATTTGGTGAATAAATCCGTCAGGGTCTGTCTGTTTCAGGGTGCCTTCTTTTAGGGTCAGTTTTAGGGTGAGTTCTTTCAAATTATTAAAGACATAAGCTTTTAAAGACAGGGCTTATTATCATAGCCTCCACCTCTTGATTAGAATTATCCAATCATAACGGTGGGTTTAACCCATTATAATTAGGACTTCTACTCATATTTACACCGTTGTAATTTCTTAATTTACCTGTGAGAGACGCTCTGGTCTAAGAAATAACTTAAGACCATTACATATGCGTTTGGAATTTATCCATGGTCACTCTTATCTTTAGATGTTACCTCCTAGATAGTAAATCAGGTCTTTGTAGTCACCCATATCTCCAGACGTTGCCTCCTAGGTAGTAAATTAGGTTTTGGTGGTCTTACGACGTATCCCCCATTCCAATTTACATTCCTAAGGATATGTAGTGTCTACGCCTTAACTTTCTCATGGAAGATAACGTTAATTAGATCATATATACTGAAGTATCTATATACATGTATACTTCTTTGTTCTCAATTATAGAGGGAACAAAGACAGAAAGAAATAATCATTATATGATTATGTAAAATAAAATGGCTCTGACTCCATTTTGTGCTCATGTAAAATACAGAATATATAGAATACATGTTTTTCATCATAAAATATCTGACAAACTACAATGCGGTTGGCAGGAGACAATGTAACTGCACCTGACTTCTTTGTGCCATTTGCTAACTTTTTGCTTATCCTTTTAACAGGTTTAAAGTATTTGCAGATTTTGAGGCTTATATAAAATGTCAGGAGAAAGTGGATCAGTTGTACATGGTAAGTGTAATAGCGAATACATTTTTATTTTTATAGTCATATCTATGAGTTATTGTAGTGCGTGTTAAGCACAATATCAGTGTAATTAAAATTCTAGTCCAGTGACACTCTAGATCGTCATTCACATTGAATAAAAGCTACTCCAGAACCTGTAGATTTAAGAGGACAAAGAACGGATGACATAACTAATGGAGAATATAGAATTAATGACTTACAGTCAATTACTTACATTGAAAAGTCATCAACAACCGCCAACTGTTCCAGTTTTAGGATCTACCGTTTATACTTAATTCAGGGGATAGGTAAATCCCCTAGGTAAAAATAGGATAGGTAAAGAGTAAAGGTGTTCCTTGAGAAGCACGGATTAAAAGAAATCGTGAAGCATGTTTTCTAGTGTACTATGTGATGATTCAGGGAAGAGTGGTGACCTCTGTTGTTGTTATGCTACTGCCGTGGACCGTCGGCTGTGTATGGCAATGCTGTGTGCCACATCTAGCAATTAGGGCTACGTGTGTCTGTTGCCAACCCCTTATGCTGTGGATTAAGTTTAAGAGAGTTTTAATACACCTTCATCTTTAGGGAATGGGTTTTGTACCCAAGATGGAATTTAGATTAATTGGGACCTGTGAAGGAATGGGGATTCAAATCATCTCTGGCACTTCAAAGGTTGTCTGATGACCAGTCCGGGCCTGAGCAGAACTATATTTTGAACACCATTAAAATTGTCCATAAGCCAGTTTATTTCATGTTAACATTGTAATCAGTTACTTGGGGACATGAATAACCTCACACGGTTTAGGTCAGTCTTTGGCCTTTTGACAAACATGCTACACTTTTTGATCAAATGTATACTGTATATTCAGAGGGAAACAGGACAGCTACATACAGCCAGGTGACGTCCAACAAACCACCCTACTGGAGATGGAACCATCATTTCAATTTCTTTTTTTTTTTTAATTGTGAGACTTCCTAAAATTTTAATTATTTTTGTTCTAGAACCCCAGGGAATGGACAAAGAAAGTCATCAAGAACATTGCGTGCTCTGGAAAGTTCTCTAGCGACAGGACAATTAGCGAATATGCAACTGAGATCTGGGGGGTGGAGCCATCAGCGGTGAAGATTCCACCTCCCAACATTCCCAGGGAATAAAGCTGAAATGAGTGCATGTGCTCTGTGTTCTCCACCACTAGTTTGATTGGTTCAGAATTAGTTTCTGTTCACGAGTTGTTACTTAGAACCACTTTCCACTTTACTTAAGTTGTATTCTTGTCTCTGGTTAAAAAAATGCTTTCATTGTGTTGTCCTACACCAGCTGCCCTAAGCCTGCAGGCGCAAATGAAATAGAACACTTTAATAGTTAAAATATCCTAATAATCCTCTAAATACCCGAGAGGTTCCAATGGTAATCAAAACATACTGGTAAGCCATATGTGAACTGGAACACTTGATCCCAATGAAAAATCCAAGAGGCTGACAGAGAGCAGATACAGTTAACATGTCCACAATTTTAAAGGTGATATTACAGTGTGAAAAAACGATTCATTTAACCCAAATTTTTTAAAAATAATTTTATTTTCACATCTACAATAAATAACTCCAAAAAGATGTTTTCTTTTCACCAGTATAACTGAAATATATGAATACCCTGTCATAATAACACAGAAGTATGGCAGGTTTGTACAGGACACTCGCTGTTAGGGTGTCATGTAACTATTAGCCAGAGATAAAAGGAAAAGTGTAGCCTGCATAAGTCTTCTCTGTGTTAAATGGTTTTGCGACAGAAGCCATTGTGGGACAGAATGTTGGATGAAGACACACAATGTAAGCAGAAGTACTGTACTAGAAGAAGTTTTGCTAGAGGTGAGGTGCTAAAACATACTGATCCGAACTGTCAAGAAGAATGTCTGTAATTCAACATACAGCTCTGTGAGGGGCGAAAGAAAAGGCATTTCTGTGTTTCGTGTTCTATTTTGTCTTTGTAAAATCAGAATTGTTTTAGCGTTTGTGTGTTATATTTAAAAAGTACTGTATTTGTAACTAAAGGTTTGCACGTCAACGCAAGCCCCGTTCTTTTGGATCCTGATCCATTTAACTTTTTTTTTCTCTCAGTGGATAATTCTATGTTTCTGTGTAATTACTGTATGCACATCAGTATAGGAAATGGTTCCAGATCCCAGAGAACACCAAGGATCTGTACGGTTAGTAAACACATGATATTAAAAGTTGTCCCATGAAGATCAGATGGGCATCTTGAGGCTGTCTGGGATAAAGAATAAATATCCCTCAGATACCAACTAAAGGAACAAATACCTACTTCAAGTCCAACAGTTGGGAAATCTATAATTACATACACTTACCATCTTCAATGCCATCAAGGGGATATGTTTGCCATTTCTCTGCTCATCGCAATGGTTCCTTACATACAAGGACAGCCAAAACATCAAAGTGCAGTTTAGTCGCATTGTCTCGAAAACATGGCAGGGGTTTAACACGTGTGATATCTGGTCTGTTTTATTTTTGCCTTTAAATATCAGACGCAGGAAAATTTTTAGCAAACTTAACACTAATACAATATTAATATTTCTGTTTAAAGTTTAGAAAAATTTTCAATTCAAGCTGATTGTGTAAAGAGATGGAGCATAGAGGTCTTTTGGACATACATCAGTCGCTATAGAAAGTATCAAACATGATTAAGATCCATTTAGTGTTTTGATATAAATGGTGCGCTAAGAAAAGGGTTATAGAGCCCTGTCCTACAGACACCACATAAATAACATTTCTAATAATATCTGCTCTGGAACTTCATTGGAAAATAAGGTGGAAATGTGGAGTGATACACAGAAATAGTCTATAAGTGGCCTATAGAACCCTATAGGTATAGGCGTTCAAGCCCTTTCACTCATACCCATACTGGTAGTTTCCGTGGTTAGTTTACGACATATGTCACGACATGCAATATATCAGGAAGGAAATATTGTCTGTGGGTGGATGTCCTCACTTCCGGGGGGGGGGGGGGGGGGGGGGGGGGGTTTGCTCAACTTTCTATAGGGTATAGCACAAGGGCATGTTGGTAGACACCTGTAAACATTTGCATAGATGTTTATATAAATACAAATATTGAAATAGTGAGGGAATGTGTGAACTACCAAGAATGGTCATGTGATAGAAATACCTGTGAATTGAAGGAATGATTGAGATCAAAACAACAGATACCAATGTAAATGAGACTCCAGAGATACACATATTGTGTTCCTCCTTTGTGCCACTCATTCCCCTAAATTTCCAATACTTAATAAACATATAACAAGCCAAGCCCCTGTCCCTTGTTCTTTGTGTTCGGATAGCAGCAGGGTACTGGTGATTGTATCCGAAAGGAGTGCGTGTGAAGGTTACGGCTTTGGGATTAGAGTTTTGGCCCAAGATGAGCACTCTTGAGGGTCATATGCTGGTTCTTAAATTGTATTCAGTCCCACCAATTTATATGTACATTTGCTTGTAAAGTAATCTCTAGGGGTGAGGTGAGTCCAGATATTGTTCTTACTCACTTTGCCTAGATATATGCAATCATATATCACTGATCTGGCCAAAGGACACATCTGGGGCTGCTGGTACCTTTCTAGACAGCAATGTGGGGATAATTAGTATATTATACCAATGGAGATTTTTTTAAATAAGCAGTTTATTAATGTTATATCTTGGATAAAACTTACCTTTACACCATAGGTTACGTTCTGTTACCCCACTTTGATAAAGCAACTTGCAAATACCTGTCAGGTTCTTGTGTTCCCCATGCCTCAATGCTGGTTATCTCACAACAGAAGCTTCTGCGCCAGGCTGTAAATCTGCAAAGCGTACAGAGTAGAATCATCCTCATACTTTGGAGTATCCTTCCATACGTAGCATTCTACAAGCGCTGGTCAGAGAGGACTATGTGCTGTAGAGGTAACTGATTCTTTAAAAACAATAAACTTATACCAATAATATTTCAAAAAAGATACCTTAGAGACGTCAACTGGCATCCTAGAATGGTAACGATCCCTTCTAATGGAGACAATTAAGAAACAATAATGGGGTCTCTGGAGGAAGATGAAATATTTCTGTTGGATGCAGCCAAAATCTACAACTATAATAAATATTTCATAATACTGTTGACTCAAATACAGTACTCAAATAATTATCTTTTATTCCAACACACATTATTATTATTTGGAGTTGCTGAGTGACAATAATAGATAATCCTAAAACCTTCACCTAAAGGGGAGAAAATGACAAGAATGGACCGTGCTCAGTATGAAATTGTGGCCATAATACTTCAAAAAGACCCTACGCTTGTATTCATAAAGAACTGCAGCGAATATTGAATCAGATGTTAAACTCATGGGCACATATTTGAGAAACCTACCATCTCTATTTCCCAATGCCTTTTATGAGTGCACAAGTTCCCCCCCCCCATTGAAATCTCAACCTGTCCCACACTACAGCCACGGTGTCATGCATCACAACCCCAACGAACCCCGTCTCCTCCTGGAAATCATAGACATAAAGAAGTAACTTAACTTTAACCTCTTTATTCCATGAATGTACCCGTTAATGGAGGCAATTGCAATCACAAAAGTAAATGCACACAAGTTTATTGATTTCCAGAAAATATTACCAAAACTGAGGTTTATACACTTTTAAACGATATTGGTGCTGGATGTTATATATTCCAATGTACATGTGCAGCATGCAATGAGTGGTGTAACTATTATTATAATCTTTTAGTTATATATCACCAATAATGTACATATTTACGGTACTATGTTTAGATCTACCAGAACCATTAATATACAACATTATTGCATAAACTGAAAGATAGCAACATATATTTACTAAACAAATACAAAATGTGGATGTTCCATCATTTAGTAACATTGCATGTGAGACTCATTTATCAAGCCAACAGCTCCTGTGACTACAATTTCCTTCTTTCTGGGGTCATTGCCTGAAGCTTCATTACTTGCAATTCCAGAGCCAGCCACCAGGGGCATCTAAAGACATCAAGCAACAATTTATGCTAAATCATGACACAGTGTAATATGTCATGTGTTGTGCATTCGAGGTTGTATCAGGGCCCAAACCTGGTGAGCGTGTTCCTTAACACAACTAGAAATGTACTTGTTTTCCATGAACATTTGTTAGATATATATACTGTGTGTACACTAAATAAAAAGGAGGAAAATGGTCAAAAGACACAGCAAAATTGTAAACATTTCCAAGTCATTAAGGGGTTAATGACTTGCTCTACAAAACAATGTCACTTTGTCATTTTTGCAACAACGGACACACTTTAAACAAAATAATATCCATCATTGCACGATGTTTTTAAACAGAATCCTTAAATGCCATCTCAATCACATAAACACTCACTGATTAGCAGTTTAGAGGTTACATTTTCTCAGTCATGGCTGCTCTATGACATCAGAAACATGAGAAGAGTCATAGCAGGGATCCAAGAGTTCCGTGTGCACATTTTTCTTCACAGTGTAGAGGTGAATAGAGGTGAATAACTTGAGTACAGAGATTACAGAAAGCTGCAGCCATGCCCCTTTGGGCAACATGCAGTATTTGCATGGACTATTTGGATAATAGTTGTGACGTGGCAGCGATTTGTTGCGGGCACACTTTCCATCACAAGTGCATCCTTCAGTGGTTTTGCACTAGCCCCAAAGTATCGTGCCCACGGTGCAGAAAGGAGCTGAAAAGCAGCAAATGTTTTCTGGAAAAGTTATATTTTGATGTGGGAGAGCAGGATGGTCCTGCTCTTGATCCAGAATCTTTAAAGAGGGAAGTCGACCAACTGACTTCCCAACTGCAGGAACAACAGCAGCGCATTGAAGAACAGCAGAAAGAGTTGAAAGCAAACATGGAGGAGCTTGAGAGATATAGAAAGGAGATTCAATCTGGAAAGAACATAGAGACGCTGCTGGAATCGCAGACAGTGGAGGTACGGATGGTGGTGACGCAAATGGGGACAGGACCGGAAGCATTTTTAGACCTAGCTTCGTACAGCCTAGCTATAACCAAAGATTACAATGATTTGAAGGAGGAACACAAGGTCTCTGAGGAGATGATAGAAAATTTAAAATCAGAATTAAATATCTCTAATGAAAGGGCTCAGAGCACTGTAATAGAATATGAAAAATTACGAGAAGAGCAGAATACCACCTGGAATACTCTGATTACTATCCAAAAAGAGCTGGCTGTCAACAGGAATGATGTAAAAAACGCAGAGAAAAATATTGTGAGCGCAGTAAAGGAAGCAGAACCCTTGCAGGAACCATTTATCTCCCAACCACCATCAGAAGGAGCCATAAATTGCCGCTTGTATAATAACCTCGCACCACCTGGACTTCAGAGATCCATCCTCTGCCTCGCTGATGACATCTTGCGTAAAACAGTTACCCCACCAACAACAACCAAGGCCACTACTAGACCTGAAGAATCTGAGAGGCTTCTCTTCTTTGGACTGCGGCAACCAAAGCTTGGCTCCCCTGGCTAGAGGGAATAATAACATCAATTCTAGTGAAATAACAATCTCTTGTGGATTGTATTGGATATTTAGATGCCTTAGAATTAGTAATTAATAAATAGTTAAATGTATAATTGTCTTCTGTGTGAGTTGCTTTAGTATATAGTGATGGGGTTATGCATTACCACCATATCTGTTCAGTAAATGGTATTTATTTAAACGTAATTTATTTATAAGTGAATAGTTTATTTTTTCAGATTTCTATTTTTTCAAAAAAAACAACCCAAAAACTTGTACTTAATCTTCATGAATGAATCAGTAAGCAGACCTGGAGCTGCATGGTTGGAGCGCTGGAGCCTTCCTTTAAATTTTATTGTTGTTGGGACATCTATTTTACACTTTCATTCTCTGTAGCAATAAAACCGTCTCTGTCCCACTACCATTCATGAGTGATAGAGCGCCACCTTGTGTACACTATATGACATGACACAAATCCCAGGGTCTGCTCCATGTGCCCAGCAAGCTTATGTTCTGGGTGAGCTTATCTCCCTGTGCCAGTTTGTTTTTGAATTATTGTTACTAGTTACTATATCAAAATGTTTTCAAGAGTATTTTGTGATAGAGAGGTTGTTCAAATCACCAGATCTAGCATATAAAGGTGATTCACTAAAAATATGCATAACATGTGTATATATATATATATATATATTAATTTATCAGATACTGCATCATGGCTCGAAATCACTTTCAACTAAAGCAGTTACCATTTTCTAAGCTGAAAAGGTAGAACATGAGCACACCTGTATACCCAGTTACTACCTGTATCTTTTAAGCCACCAACATTCTCAGGCTCATTGCTTCAGTCCTGTTCCCATATGATGTTCCAGTGTCCAGGTACTAGAACAGGGGCGTCCAACCTGCGACCCTCCAGCTGCTTCAGGACTACATCTCCCACCCTCCTCAGCCAGACCTTTAGCTCAAAGAGCACTATGGGAGATGTAGTCCTGAAGCAGCTGGAGGGCCGCAGGTTGGACGCCCCTGTACTAGAATCTCAGCTCCCTCTCTATTGTGCTGCTACTGTTAGAAATGCGGACCTGAAGTCCTGGGGAAGTGGTTGTTCAATATCAGTTTCAAGTCAAAATGGCCAAGTCCCTTGGCTCTTGGTCTTGTGGTGGAGGAGGAGTCATCTAGCATAGTGCTTTGGTGGTTTCCATCTCTTAGACCCTTGGTGGCCGATGCCTCTACACAGCTCCTGTGCCATTTCTGTAACGTTTAGTGTAATTCCGATGAGGTTTCCACACAGCCTTGCATGCCTCCATTCAACCTCCTTGCACCCGTTATTCCTTAATATACATGTTTTTGAGGACCACCTTTCTGAACATTCTGGAGACAGGTTTACATTTTGTTACCAATCTAGTACTTGCAAGAACAACACAAACAACGACGACAGATACTTTCACAGGGTTATGTTATTTATTTAAATTACATATTGGTAGAAGAACATTTGATCTTGCGCTATACATTTCTAAATCGCACATCTATGCCACCAATCTAACAGGAAGTGTTCCATAAGCTTTATAATCATAAAACACCTAAAATATGGGTTTCCCAAAACTACATTTGCAAAGTTTCTATTGATTCAGCAGCAAGGCCTGGAATGTAATTACAACCCTAAGAGTTGTACAACCCCCCCCCCATAAAATCAGCCATTTTGAAGCCCACAGCTCATGACATGCTTATTAGAAAACACGGTCTAACATGGAAGCATAATCTATAGATTCAACAGCATTCATCTAATGTAATATCTGGTAAATTAGTGCAATATACATTAAACAATGATAAAATACCATATTTGCTCGATTATAAGACGCCCCTAATTATAAGACGACCCCCCAAATCTGAATATTAATTTAGGAAAAAAAGAAAAAGCCTGAATATAAGACGACCCTATAGGGAAAAAAGTTTTACCAGTAAATGTTAATTCATTGAAACTATTTTTTTTTTAATAAAAGCTATGATTGAGAAAAGTATTTTGGTTTTATTTCCTTCTATTTTCCAACCTGCCCCCCAGTTATGCACATCTGCCCCAGAAATGCCTTATACCCCCTATATGCCACTGTGCCCCATGATATGCCTTTTGACCCCCTATGTGCCACTCTGCCTCCAGAAATGCCTTATGCCCCTATATGCCACTCTGGCATTTAGAGGGTTAAAAGGCATATTATGGGGAAGAGTGGCATATAGGGAGGTTTAAGGCATTCAGGAGGCAGAGTGGCGTATAGAGGGTTAAAAAGGCATTTCTGGAGGCAGAGCGGCATTAAGGGGGTTAAAAGGCATTTCACAGAGTACTCTGCCTCCAGAAATGCCTTATGCCTCCCATTTAACACTCCCCCGCCCCCCCCCCCCAACTTACCGGTGCTTCTGACTTCCCTGTCATGTAGCCGGGGCAGCGTGTAGATCCCACGCACTTGCGCTTCAGCCGGAAGGAGGTGTGGCTAGCAGCGGGGGTGTCATCTACACGCTGCCCCAGCTACACACCGGGGACTCAGAAGTACCGGTAAGTGGGGCGGCGGGGGGGACAGGTGGATCCATGTCCCCTGCAGCTGCGGGGGATCTGGATCTTAGTCGCCTCATAGCCAGACCTATTTGAGGTCTGATTATAAGATGACCCCGATTATAAGGCGAGGGGTATTTTTCAGAGCATTTGCTCTGAAAAAAACCTCGTCTTATAATCGAGCAAATACGGTAAATCTCCCGGCTAGCCTGAAATAGCTTCTTTGTAGATTTTGTTTACTCGAATTCAAGTGTGAATTAGGATTTTTTTTCTACAAAGGAACCGGAGTTCAGCATGAACCAGTCACTCAATGGGTAGTCAGACAATAAAAGCTGCAACACCCTAATGTCTGGAAGTTTTTAATACTCGACCCTAACCTCTCCACACCCAAAAAAGCCTGAAAAATGCAAAGCGATAATCCTGGAACGAACACTTTAGATGTTGTGGATGTGATTAAACGTTAGTAGGAGCGTATAAACTAAGAATAGCTTTGCTTTGGATATCTCCTGGTCGTCCTTCAATAACTTTGTATCTCAGCGGGTAAATAAAAAATGGCACCCGTTTTCCAGCTAAGTTTACCTAGGGCCAGAGTGATCCCAGCCATAATCATTTCAGAATCCAAAACTTGATAAATATTCAAGTTATTTTTAGAATTTTAAACTATAGATGGCGTAACACCTCCAAACACCCAAGGCACAGTCAGGCAGCGATCCTTTATTTGCCCTAATCCCTCAGGGAAGATGGCATGTTTATTGATAATCAAGTACAAAAACCTATTTCTCCGATATATATTATAGATATATTCTAAATAATCTGGAATGTGACCAATTCTGTTGGAACAGACGTTCCCTTGGACTTAGTCATACCATCTACATTGGACGTTACATCATTTTAATGAATTTGGGGTTATCACTTCTTGATTCATATAGCGCCATCATATTCCACAGCACTGTACAATGGGCAAACAGGAAAAACAAGTAGCATATCACACAACAATCATGCAAAATTTAAAAAGTGATCACCCTACCAACCCAAAGCAATGGTCTAAACAGGATCATCCATGGTGTACTGATGCGATGTAAATTAATAATCTGTAATAATATGGTGACCTTAAGACCAGAAGTAAATATACATTATTAACAGTGTGCCAAACTGATATAAATGGTTAGTAATGGATGCAAAAAAGTGACATCAAAATAGCGAACTTGAGCCATATGTCAAATGTCACATTTACCAGTTTACTGCGATTTTAATGACCGAAATACAATGATCTTGGATGAGATTGACTAAATCCATAAAGTATGTGAATAAATTAGAACCTGAAAAGCATTCATGTGTACGTCCTTACCCGCACTCACATGAAACCATTTTAAGCATCTGCCAAATCTCGCTGTACATGCTGTAACATGAAAGCTATACCACCAAATGAACGAGTAAATGAAAAAGCCACAAAAGACCAACGGCAGCATTCCCAGGAGTGTAATGGTGTATATTAAATGGGAAAGTTACATTAATGCACAAAGCAACAATATGCAGTGTTTTAAATGGTGGTTAGAACCATATGGCTTTCCCTACTACTCCAACAGCCATGCAACTTTGTTTTCTACAGTAGATTTAAAAAAGGGAATTTGGCTCAGAAATGCTGCTTCTCAAAAGCTGCTTCTTGTCTACTTGTTGGCAGCACTGCCAGTTCTAATGTGCTTGCAGCGCATGCACAGGTATCCAGGATGGAGCCCTGCTAGCACCCACCTGTGCCACTGGCACTCTAACCGGCTGAACTGGTTCCATGCCGTAAACCTGAAAGGAGTGGAGCCAAGAGCCAAACAAATATCAAGTATTTAGGAGAATACATTTGATATAAAACGAGACATCGCCAAAGGAGAATGACCGACTATTACTAGTAGCTGCAAAAAAAATCGTGTGTTTTAACCCGGTTTCCCTGGCCCAATCAACTAGACAAACACACTTTCTTGTGTTAAACAGAATGGCTCAGTCATAATCACACAGAGGGACCATCTACCTCAAATATCAATACATGAAAGGGCTTCATTAGATAAAAAGTCATAGAGAATCAGTATCACGTTGAAATTATACTAGATTTTTTGCATCCACCACTGTGTTTGATTCTCAAAGAAGATATTTTCCATGTGACTGTTTTAATCATTCTAATAATGGGTTGTTTGAGAAAGAGTTCAGGGTCTGTTATTTGGTATTTTCCTAAGCAAGTCCCAAAAGTTTTTATTCCAAAACAACTTTTAAATTAGGGAAATTTTATGTTCAAGTGACTAACAAGCCTTTGCGATCATCATATGTAACATTATATTCATGTATGTGTACATACATACAGTATTTTTGATTCGTTTGTGGTTCAAAATCAAAAGGAACAAAATGACAGCAACTTTTTAGGCTGGCAATATATCAGCAAAGTTCACCTTAGATGCCACCAATGTGTATGGTGTAAAACACTATATATATATATATATATATATATATATATATATATATATTATATTTATAAAATTACCTTCTGCTCGTGCCTTTCGATTTCTAATAAATGTAACTGTTTTGACCGCGTCGGATTTAGATACACGGCACTAAAACGCAGGGAAGTTGGTGTCAAAACCTGCATAATTATTATTTCCACGTCTGTTTTTAACTTAAGAGAATGAACAGAAGGGATAACCAAAAGGTGGCATAATCCTGGAAGTGAAGACTGCTGATCCCACATATTCTTATTGCTTATTAAATCTGTAGACCATCATTTAAATAATGTGAGTGACCCTCATACTTGCTTTCAAACTAGGTGTTTTATGTTCTAATGAGGGTTTTCATTATTATTTTTAATCCTTAGACAGTTCTTTCTGTGTAACACATGAAATATACACTCTTTAGGCATGCAGGTAATACTCACTTTTTTATGTAGTAACAAATGGGGCGTCAGGCACACAAACATAATATTAATAAAATTAAATTTACTGTAAAATGAACCATTCATATAATAAAGAAGAATACCTCTATTAAGAATGAAAAAGATGTGAGGCACGTATGGAGCCGTACATGCCGTGCTGAACATGCTATCGTGTGTATGTGTGTGTGCGTGTGTATGCGTGCGCGTGTGTGTATGCTCGTGATGACTTTGGGTATCTACCAGAAGAGACTGTTACGATCTGATGACAAGCAGTGATCCATCATATAGCAAACCTCAGCAAAAATATTACCACGTTCACCCAACAGCACAAAGTAAATAACCGAGACACCTTATATCTCATGGTAACCAATAAAACAACGCATTCTCAGATCCCCTCCCCCGAAAGACATTGCCCGGTTTCCAGATTTCTAACAATGTGCAAATCCTACAAATAAGAGCTTAATAAAGACATAATATAATATTGAGGACACCCAGAAAGCGTTGGGTTGAAGTACCTACAAACCACTTTTCTTTCACCCTGTAGTCTGATGCATGTTAGTCTTAAAGGGTTAGAACATAAAAACAAAAATGGTATGATCTGGTATTTGAATACTTAAAACTTAAGCAACGGTTCAATAATAATAAATAACCGTGTACTTCATGCATGCATGAAAGGTTAGCTGCGTTTTAGGGGACAATAATATTGGTGGCAAAGCCATCATGTGGCTGCTAGTAATGGATTCCTAGGGAGCCTTAACATCCCAGTTACATGCATCAACTCTTACTGGGACATCTTCCCAGCTTCCAGTCTCTGAATTGTAACCTCATGTTCTCCTCTTATAATTAGTCCATTTTTGAAGAAGGAAAAAAAAATCAACTCCGCAACAATAGAGACAGAGGTATTCGCAGTGGTGGACAATCCGTTCTTAAGTTGGTTCTTCTGGCAGCTGAGATGTTTTTTTAACCAAGTCTATGTTCCCTGCTCAGTAAACATATTATTCCCATTAATGTCCATCAACTATGGTCCAGTTGAAATATAAAACTCAAGGGGTGTTACGGACATCCTGACATTTGATCCTGTTCGTGCCAGAATGCATTCAATCCCATCCGAAAGTTTAAGCAAGAAATGTAGCAAGCAACTGAAGCTTGTTGTTTGTTCAAACATTTTTGGTCCATAGTCATGCTGAGGGTTACAGGAGATGTCTGCCTTGCATTGGTGACTTTATTGCTGATGCTCTGTGTTTCCCAGAAAATCCCTGTAGAAAAGAAACAATGAGGACGCGTTGAGCTCACAAGTCTTGGTACAGCAAGCTGGCTATTAATCTATCCCAACGAACCTGGGAAATTGGTGACGAAGTCAACCGACTGGTCCCCTGCACCGATTGTCCTGAGTTCTGAGTGTCCACCAGCAGTACTGGCTCTATCTATACCCATACTGGAATATATACCTGGGTGGTCCTTCTATGCTGAACATGCAGGTTACACGATGTTTGTAGGCAACAATAGCCACGTAACCGTGAAAGCCATCAAAGTCAAATCCTCTCGGCAACCCTGTTTGTACATGTTCCCAACATCGATCATAACAGACTACTGTTACCTTAAATACATTTAACAAACATTTCCCACTAGATACGCCAAGAGAAAAGGTGAAAGGTAAACATGACTGCACAACACATTAAGATAATGAATGCTGCTTACTTTGAGCTGTACGGTTCCACTATGTTCTACAATAAGGCTTGTTGTTTAAAGTATAAGCAATACTTTGGGTGCTTTAATTAAGGGACAGAAAATGCCCTGAATTGTTTCACCGTTACAAATTAACCATTATGTCAAGCATTTCTTAAAACTCTTTGTAACCAACACAATTGCTGTGCTTTAATGCACCTTTCTCAAAATGCCTTTGTGGAAGAGAACAACAGTAGTCGTGAAAGGCGGATTTAACTGATCTATCTGATGAACGAGAAAAAAAATCACTGTTATGAATAGGGATAACAATAAAAATGGATTTTTTCCTAGATGATATTCCACGTGAATGCCCACTTCCATTTTAACTTCTGTTTTCATGGACTCAAGGTCACGGCTACCCGGAACAAGGTCACGGCTACCCGGAACAAGGTCACGGCTACCCGGAACTAGTACAGGGCCACTTTTTTTTAGGGGTTGTATTCTTCCATGCACCAAATTATCATCCTGTGAGCAGGTGTTGTAGAGATAAGCCGGGGTTGCTGCTCACAGGAATAAAGAGGGAGCAGCCAGAAAAGTGAACAAGTAGGTTTAGAAGACATACCCTTCTCTTTGCATATTGGCATCAGTGATATTGCGCGTATATTGCTGTGCGCATGCACGTCTGTTACTATATGAACCAAGAGGCTGAGGGCTGCTATGTGTATGAAAATGCCGGGAGTATATTTTTGTCCCAGTTTGCTCCTGGTCCTGAATGTTCTGTTTACTGAAAGTGCCTGCAGCTTATTAAGTAAGAAAGTTCTCGATGTTGGAAATAATGCTAAAGTACATGTTTTAAACCAGTTCTCGGTGGTCCTTAAACAGTGCATTTTTTTCCCAGCTTGAGCACAGGGATTTAAATAATAATAATAAAAAAATAGTTTCAGGCACAAATACACACAATTC
Source organism: Sceloporus occidentalis (assembly GCA_023333645.1). Taxonomy (NCBI): domain Eukaryota; kingdom Metazoa; phylum Chordata; class Lepidosauria; order Squamata; family Phrynosomatidae; genus Sceloporus; species Sceloporus occidentalis. Next base: position 15,750,876 of record JALMGF010000015.1, on the reverse strand, counting down.
CTGTTGGTGTCCCACGAGGACAGGAGTCTTACACCCATTTTAGATGGCAGATAAGAACCATTCATCCCGTTCTATTCTGCCCATTTTCCTGATGTAAAGACCTTAATCAGTACTTGATCTTGTCTTTAGGATAGCTTTATGTCTATCCCACACATGTTGTTCTACCGTTTGAGCTCATCCCCATACTAGACTGTCCCTTAAAATTAAACATTTCAAACTCTGTTACAAAACCAGGTTGGGAAACCTATAATTGGCACGTGTCACTAATATGTATATATGTATTATTTTTAAAAATAATGATTAGGTGGTCCTTTTTGTTACCCTTCCCTAAAACCACACGCAGCTCAATATCACCCAAGTTTAAATGTCTCTCTCTTTGAAACATAAATAAAACAGCAGCGATTCACACCCTTCCTCCCAGTCCTTACACAATAAGACCGTCTGGTAAATCGCCCAGAATCCAGCAATGATAACAGGTTACTGCTCCTATCGGTCATTGCAATGTAGGCCATGCCAAAAAAAAGAAATCAACTTATGTTATATATACAGAGACGGACTGTAATGTAGCAGCTCACCTTAGTATCTGACGGAGCTCAGGACTCCTATAAATGTACTTGTGTCTGTATCCGAGATCTTTGTGGAAGGGGACAAACTGCACTTTGAAATCACGTAAACTTCTTGATGGAGCAGCAATGTTGTACAACTGCAGAAATAAAACCCAACGGAACAGCGACATACCCTGGGTGGTTTTATTTACTAAGAAGGTTGGAATACTTAGGACATCCGAACACAACAGATGAGAACACAAGCGAAACCTGGACATGCTGTAACTGTCCTGTACGGTGCCATATGCTAAAACGCTGCCATATGCGAAACCACCAGCCAGGCGTGTAATTTATAGATTATTGTGAATGTAAATAATACGATTTGTTTATTACATAACAAATGGCCACAATACGAAGCACAAAGCTTTTGCTCATTGGCATACCTGGGAACTCTCAAGGTCAAGAGGCAGATTCTCAGGGTCACACAGTCTGGATGACTCCTTCTTTCTATACTGCTGTGATCATATCGAAGAATCCTAGTATATAATGGTTGCTATTCCTGCTTGAATGCAGGTGACTCAATTAAGTGTATCTTTAAATAATAAGAAGTCAATGTTTCCATGAGGACTGCTTTTAGAGCCATTTGGGCAACATCTGGAGAGTTGCTATATAGAATCTTCACAATGAGCTATTAAAAAGCTTCTCAGCGTCTCAGCATGAGCTCATTTAGAAAGTTCCCCGGTATGCTTGTTAGACCAAAAATGCTGAGCCAATAATTGTGAAGAAAGCTTATGTTAAAAAAGAAATGATCTGTGTATCTAAAATGATGTAAAATATGATATAAGAAAAATCACGTGCAAGAAATGTTTTTTTGTCTTATTTACGACACTAACGTTTTCTGGATGAAACAAAAGGTAATCTCAGGATTACAATTCGAGTGAAGATTAAAAGACTGGTTCATTAAACTCTCTATAAACCAATAAATAATAGGACTACAACCCCAATGCTGCTGCTTTATCAGTTTTAGATACGGAATTAAACAAAGCTTTGAGTTATTGCAAAGGTAAAAAACGTGTTTACGAGCCCTGCAATAGGAAGATCAATGGAAAAAAATGCTCATGTACATCAGGGGCCTGGAGAAATATATAATGAGCAACTCCAGTACTGATCACTGAAAGCTCATTCCTAATACCGGAGATCAAATAAACAGATGAATTTTTAATCACTGCGTTCTTGTTAACGCCGGACCACCCTGGCAAGTTCTTCAACTTGTGGAGCACACGCCGAGGTCAGAAGGCACAAAGCGTGCAGAGGCTGGGAGTTGCCGAATTAATTCACAGAGCAGTTCTACTTTCTATGCCAGGGAGTTAGCCTTTTCATTTTATGATAATAATATATGCATGCCCAGGAACATAAGGATAACCAGTACCTTTCTACCGAGATGGAAAGGAATAACAGGATCATCTTCTGCGTGTAGAATAAGGAGAGGGCACGATATATACTTCACACTGGAGAATGGAAAGACAAAAAAAATCAGAAAAGCATCATTAAAACGCATTTTGAGGTTCTGTAAAGAAATAGCTTCTTTTCTTCTTCTTCTTCAAAGTTTCATCTCCTTTGTTAAGATGCTACCTTAAACATGGTATACTCATATTTGCATTATTTAAAGGAACACTACAGTCATCACATGCACTTTAATGCATATGATAGCCAAGTGTCCCCTTTAAAATTACTGTTTTCTCCCCTTTGCAAATGCATAGAAGCAAAATCTATGCATTTGCCTCCTTTCTACCAGCTAGCTCCTATGCTTGGAGGAGTTGAGTGTGGCTGAAGATTTATCCGGTGTGCCACAGTACATGATGCGATACCAATCAGGAGCCGAAAACTGGGACATGGACGTATATTTCAACATAAAGACTAAAGCATGTATATTAAAGTAAATACTTTAACATGCATTCTTCATCAGAGGGGCTGCATGGGACAGTGTCTGAAGTAGGTGTGAACCCCTAGATGTACAAAATGTTGTTATTGTTATACATTTATCTTTGCACTAGGTATTGGTAAATCCAGTGTGACTAATGTGTCATGGGGATTGGACATAGAGGTTAAGAACTCAGCAACTTACTTCTCATCATTGGCAAACTTTATTCCACTTGCAGTGATAGGATCCAAGAAAAACCAGTCAAAGCCTGGAAAATGTCTGTATATCTGAATGAACAAAAGAATAGTTAAGCACCAGGCTGATTTTACTATATATAGACACCAAGCCTGATCTTAAAGTATGGATACTAGGATATACAATATAATAAACCAAAGAATCCAAATCTGGACCTGCCCAGGGAAGCTGGAAGGCAGCGGGGTCACGTAATCTGAGGTTATGTTACCCTGCAGATAAATGCAAGGCTGGCACAGCGTCCGATCGCCATAGAGAAAGCTGCTGCCAGTGAGGTAAGAGGGGTGGAAGAGGCAGTAAAGAGAGTGTATAAGTATTTGTGTGTGATAGCGTATGTGTGTGTTTGTGTGTCAGCATGACTGTATATGTGCATGACTGTATGGATGCACATGTGTTTTTGTGTGAGCATGTGTAAGTGTGTGTAAATGGTTTTTTTTGTGAGCATGGGTGTCTATGTGTGTGAGCATAGGTGTGTATGTGTAAGTGTGAGTATGTGTGTGCGTATGTGCGTTGGCGTGAGTGTATAAGTTGTATGAGCCCCGCTGTGAGCTTTCTGAAGAAGGCATTTCTAGAGTAAGTCCAGATGGGCAACCCAGCAAACTCTATAGGTAGTAATTAGAAGCTATACTTTTTGAGCATTTCAAACCTTTTATCATTTTAATAATGATACATAGTGAATTTTTATGTTTGTACTTGCCACAGAAAATGGATGACTTTTTGCCTCTTCTCGGATATTGGTAAATGGCGATTCCAAGATAAGGGCATCAGGTGGGGTTTCTGGGGGGCAAAGTGTTTCTTCATTAGTTTCAAATAGAAGATGTTAATTATTAATGCGGCTACTCCACTGCTTACATTGAGCTGCACATACGCAGGAAAATACTACAGTATTTATAGAAAGGGATGGCAGGGCACATTTTTTGCTTCTCAAAGTCAAAGCTCCAACCCAGCAAAGACCAACCTTACAAAAGACTCGAGCCCAGAAAACAAAGTAGAAATAATATTTACTTTACCTCTTTCACAAAGCCTTCTTACTAAATTGGTTGCAACTCTGAAAGTAACAAACAGTTAATGTTATGTCTGCCCGATTTCATATTAATAAGAAATACAGATGAGATTTTCTTTGAGTGCCTTCTGGCACAACATCTACCCAAAGCAAACATGCAGGTTTACACAGCACCTAACAAAACTGTATCTGCTATTTGTTTTCAAATATCTTGTTCTTCTAACATGACATTTCCAGTTTCCGTCTCCTTCTCCCATAATAAATGTATTAGATTTAAACAATTTAGGACATTTACTTCTATCTCACAGAATCTACAAACTGGTCAATTAATGTTCACAAAAACTAAGATGCACAATTTGGCAAAGGCAGAACCCGTCACAGATAAACAAAGGGTGCAGACATGGAAACATGGTCCACATGTGGACATACGAAGGTAAAACATTTCGACGGTTATGTCTTTTCACTACAGCAAGGCCTAAAATGAATGAATCCTTGCTTTTTTTTTGCATAGTCTACGTAAAAAGCAGACCTCACCAAAAGGTATTCAATAAGAAAGAAAAACAAAATGTTTGGCTTGGCTACGCACAAACCCTTCATACCCAAGTAATTTATGGATTCCGACATTTAATAAATTGCAACTGCTACTGTTCCTCTGCTTGATAAACGCAAAACATCTAAACAAGAACTTACCCCGTGCCTAGGGAATGCCCCCATATGTAGACTGGATTATCACCACTTCGGGCTTTTATCCAATCAAAGACATGGAGGGCATCATAGGTCATTCCACTTTCTGATGGAGATCCCACAGAATCTCCCCAACCTGAAACAAAAGATGAAATATAATCAAATATTTACTTTTCTATACAGGTTTCTATAGGTATCTGCTGTATGTTTAGGGGGGTCCGGCACTCTACTTCATGCGCAACTTAAGAACAGTTCCAGAATGAGATGCTGCTAGGTTAATTACCCCGTGTTTATATTTTGCCATGAGCTCTTTCCCCTAATTAGTCAGAAGCACTGCGAGCGTGCAAGCACTCAGAGCACATCTTCCCACGTTCCTTGTGTGTTATTACCCCTGTTGCTGAGTAAATGTACCAGGCTGCTAGATGTCCATCCTGATGAATTTGATGCATCTTGTGTAGGAATTTTCCTTTTCTCTTCTGATGTCAGACTTGCGTAAGAGTTTTCAGACAGCACATTGTTACAACCAAACGCTTTTCAGTCCTTCAGTAATACGCAAATGTCCTCATTATACAGACCAGCAAGGTACTGCGGATTCAGCAACGCAACCAATACAAACCTCTACGGAAGAATTAGTGATGACTACACAACAATGCATTGAACTGGACAGACAGCAATTACTGGGTATTAGGTGATTAGGGTTGGAGAATATCAAAGCAAAATAAACCTACGGTATGTCTGAATTGGCATGTGCTCTTTTACAATTATGCACAAGCCCTATTTGCATACATTTTGTATTTTGTGCACCGGGGTTCCATATACTGGTATCTACAAAAGACATCCAGACTCTGGTCAATCTGCTCACCTACCAAACAACTGGGGAGATTCTTGTAACTTACTGCTTAAGAAGAATGGTTACCATCATGTGCTCTGCTTCACCAGGATAAACAAAAGGTTTAACACAGAGGCCTTGGCCATATCAGGGTCATTGTCTTAATTAAAAAACAAACAAAAAAAAAAAAACACGTATTTTTGGCATCCAAACACTACAGGCTACCAATAATGGAAACCACGTGAGAAGGTGGGTTTACTTAATGCATATGATGTGTGGTCCCTTTGGGGGGAGTCTACAGAATCCCCTCAAATTCACACACGGGGGTTTCTGGTCAAATACAGTATCGGGTCTTCAGGCTGCTCTGATTTTTTAAAGTAGTAATACCAATGAAACCGTTGTACAGATCAATTCCAGGGAAGGAGTTCAAGACTATTGGAAATAATAAAATAACATATCTACTATGGCTTATTTGTTTTGCAGCACCTTTAAGCGCTGTTCCCATCAATGAGTCTCCCATACATTCTGGCCTGTCTGAATAGCCACCCTTTCCACGGGAGACAGTCACCACTAAAGCATAGAGTTGGACGGTCCTTCGAAAACAGAAAAAAAACAGAATAAAAGGCCCACACCTCTCAAATGCTGCCAACAGCTAATAAAAACTTGGCAATGCTGTCAAAGTTAATATAATCTCCAAACCCTCAAATTTGTATTCCCTATATTTACAAAAAATACAGAAGATCACCCTTTTGCTATCCCAACCCAATCATTTAGTTTAGCGTACATTAAAAACATCCAATAACAAAATTAATAATTTTAAATAAAATGACAGATGAGCGCCTCAACATTTTACGGTCAGCGGAGCGATTGGTCTTACATTGTTTGAGTTACTTATTAGGTATACTAATGACTTAAAGTGCACAACAATAAACTAACAGCACAATGACTGACATTATACAGATGACCGGCTTAATTCAGCTGCATATTTAATGTATGGCAGACAGAACGCACGAGTGAAACAGGCTTTGGCTGGAGGGCTTAAATTATTGAGCATGAACGGATTTGTACATACCTAGAAACGTCCTAATTGTGCTGACTCCAAGTCTACTCAGAAATTAAACATTTAGGAGTCAATCACAGCAGTTCTATATAGTGACTTCTTAATTTTGGTAATCCTCATGGAAACCTTAAAGGTAAACAGTATTAACAGTTGTATATTTTTCCCCAAGCAGCAATGAAGGTGTCCCCTCCTGACCATGAGAAACTGTTAAAGGAGTACTCCATTTTCATGTTGGGAGTCCATGTTGTATTGACTCCAGCACTTTCTACTGCAAGCAATTAGTTACTGGAATAAGATAATTCCATCCTATTTAACTCCTCCTCCAGCTGCCGCTACTGAATGCAGGGAGCATACCTCAGTATGCGTCAGTGAAAATCACATTCTATAACTCCAAAAACCACAGAATGCATGCTCCGATCTGAAGGAAGTAAAATGTAATGCACTAAAAACAACAAAAAAAGCAATTTTGGAAAGTAGGCTTTTAAAGTAATACAGGCAAAGAATAAAACTGCTGGTTCTCTGGTATTCTTACACACTATAACACTTGCATTAGCAAAACAAGAATGTCCATAGGAAGTATCTGTATGGATCATTACCATAAGGAGACGAGAGCCAGCGTACCGACGTATAATCAAGTAGAGCAGCATTATCACCATATAATATTCTAGGTCGAACTACAGAACATTGCCAAACAGAAGCAGAAGGCACATGATAATGTGCGGAAGAACACAGTGAAGATGCCGGCTGTCCACCCACACAAAATGATGGCGGAAGTTCTCTGCCTCCCACGTTTCAATTAATGCTTCTTATTTTAGAGATGAATGAGCAAGCTATTCATTTCCTCACATTGCGGAATTTGTGAGCATTTCTCTTCTCCTACAATCTGATTAATTCCAAGCCCAAAAAAGCATTGCAAATGTAAGATGATAAAACAAGCATTTAAGGAATCCGGATGCAAGGGTTTTTGTGCTACAAAAATGTAATTTAAAAATCTATATTATCGATATATATCTTACAGCCTTCCGGAACATAACCTTGTGTATTACAAATACCACGGGCAAATTAATATAATTAGAAACACTGTTTTGGGGTTTTTTTTTTTAATAAAGAATCTTGTATGTCATATCCCCAAGCAAACAGAGCTACATAACCTACAAATAAGGCAGCCGGGTAACTTGTGCTGCCCATCACATGATGTGAAACGGACTCTGCAGGTCCATGTTGATGGATCAGATACTGATAGTAATACTTTTCTATGATATATATCTAGAGGATTGTAAATTATGCAAACCCTCAACCAGTTATGGAATATTTAGGTGAATTTTTATGTTCCAATGTGATTAAATATCTGCAAACGTCAATCTCTGTAAAATTCACGGACATTATTGTGCACCATGACAGCCCCTTGGACTGTGGCCACGACACAGGGTATTAAAATTCTGCTGGGCTACTTATAAGGGAGATCTGAGATACACCAAATGCACAAAGGAAGAAACCAGTGCTATATGCTCTACATGTGTAACGCTAGATAATTTACCATGCACAGCTACACAAAATGCAGCGATCATTTTTTCCCTTCAGATGACAAATATTCCAGGTTTTAAAACCAAGACAGCATCATAAGTATGTGAAAAGCCAGCAGTTGATTCTTTCAAATGACTGTAACGTAAATTAAATACCGCACAAAAGTAAAATGTATGTATGAGGTGCACACTGAATTTGACAGCATCTAAGGGCCATTTAGCTCACCAGGCCCGGACTGGCCATCTGGCACACTGGGCAAATGTCTGGTGGGCCACTGGCTGAATATGCCAGGCATATCATCAAGCAGCTGCTGGCCTTAAAGTGCCAGGACCGCCCCATTACCACCAATGCAGCCCCGTAGCTCACCAAATCGTCCTCCATTTTTATTCCACCAGCACCCAAACCTGGTGTGTGTGTGTATATATATATATATATATATATATATATATATATATATATATCTCTGAAATGAGTCTGTGAAAGAGGTTTGCCTTTACGTTTTGCTTTACACAGGAAGATTAGAGATGGAGTAAGTAAGGACACCATGCAGTTATGCTCATTAGCCACGCAATTAGTGACGGCTGGTGGGTAATTCCAATGGGGGTTCACAATATATAAATTTCTAAAATGAAATGTACATTTACGACGTAATATACAGGTTAAAATACATTTCTCTAACTTAACCCTAAAGACCCCATCAACCATAACTGCCCCTAAATTACCTCCCCTAACTTTCAGCAGCCCAAATAACATTGTTAGCCCCGCCTCCCTGCTTGCGTCACTCACTGAGGAGGGCGGGGAGACTCCGGGCTGGGCGCAAACGGCTGGGAGCCCCCCCCCACCGCTCACACAGCCTTTACTGTGCGAACAGAGATTAAACGGGCGGCTCAGCCAGCGCGCCAGTAATTGAGCCAAATAGGGCCTTTCTTCCTATCGCACGTGCGATAGGCATAGGCAGGCTACATCAGGGGAAAGGAGGCTTCATGGCACGAACCCCAAAGCGCGAAAGAGAATTTTTTTTGGCAAAATTCATCAAAAATCCATTTTAATCTATATTAGATCAAAACGAATTTTTGATGAATTTTGCTAATTTTTTTATCCCTTTTGCGCTTGGGAGTTCACGTGCGCATGTGCTCCTGACACTTTAAAATGACACCCACAAAAAAAAATTATGTTGGCAAGAATAGATTATTTTTTCCGCAAATTTGTAAACTGTATGTCAACTGGAAAAAACAGAAATCCGAAAAAATAAACTATTAACTTATAAATAAATTACGTTTAAATAAATACCATTTACTGAACAGATATGGTGGTAATGCATAACCCCATCACTATATACTAAAGCAACTCACACAGAAGACAATTATACATTTAACTATTTATTAATTACTAATTCTAAGTAATCTAAATATCCAATACAATCCACAAGAGATACAGCTCTTTCACTAGAATAGATGTTCTTAAGCTTGTTATTGTTCCCTCTAACCAGGGGAGCCAAGCTTTGGTTGCCGCAGTCCAAAGAAGAGAAGCCTCTCAGATTCTTCAGGTCGAGTAGCGGCCTTGGTTGTTGTTGGTGGGGTAACTGTTTTACGCAAGATGTCATCAGCGAGGCAGAGGATGGATCTCTGAAGTCCAGGTGGTGCGAGGTTATTATACAAGCGGCAATTTATGGCTCCTTCTGATGGTGGTTGGGAGATAATTGTTTCCTGCATTGGCTCTGCTTCCTTTACTGCGCTCACAATATCTTTCTCTGCATTTTTTACATCATTCCTGTTGACAGCCAGCTCTTTTTGGATAGCAATCAGAGTATTCCAGGTGGTATTCTGCTCTTCTCGTAATTTTTCATATTCGATTACAGCGCTCTGAGCCCTTTCATTAGAGATATTTAATTCTGATTTTAGATGTTCAATCATCTCCTCAGAGACCTTGTGTTCCTCCTTCAAATCGTTGTAATCTTTGGTTATAGCTAGGCTGTAGGAAGCTAGGTCTAAAAATGCTTCCGGTCCTGTCCCCATTTGCGTCACCACCATCCGTACCTCCACTGTCTGCGATTCCAGCAGCGTCTCTATGTTCTTTCCAGATTGAATCTCCTTTCTATATCTCTCAAGCTCCTCCATGTTTGCTTTCAACTCTTTCTGCTGTTCTTCAATGCGCTGCTGTTGTTCCTGCAGTTGGGAAGTCAGTTGGTCGACTTCCCTCTTTAAAGATTCTGGGTCAAGAGCAGGACCATCCTGCTCTCCCACATCAAAATATAACTTTTCCAGAAAACATTTGCTGCTTTTCAGCTCCTTTCTGCACCGTGGGCACGATACTTTGGGGCTAGTGCAAAACCACTGAAGGATGCACTTGTGATGGAAAGTGTGCCCGCAACAAATCGCTGCCACGTCACAACTGTTATCTAAATAGTCCATGCAAATACTGCATGTTGCCCAAAGGGGCATGGCTGCAGCTTTCTGTAATCTCTCTAGTCACGTTATTCGCCTCTATTCACCTCTACACTGTGAAGAAAAATGGGCACACGGAACTCTTGGATCCCTGCTATGACTCTTCTCATGTTTCTGATGTCATAGAGTAGCCATGACTGAGAAAGTTTAACCTCTGAACTGCTAGTGAGTGTTTATGTGATTGAGATGGCATTTAAGGATTCTGTTTAAAAACATAGTGCAATGATGGATATTATTTTGCTTTAAAGTGTGTCTGTTGTTGCAAAAATGACAAAGTGACATTGTTTTGTAGAGCATTCATTCCCGCTGACACATTGTGCTAGCCAATCAGTAAATTAAATATTTACATTAAATATTATATATTCTCACAACAGAAGGGTTAAATTGTCTGCCTTAACCCCTTGATTACCAGGAAATTTTTACAATATAGAACCAGAGCATTTTTTTGTGTCTTTTGACCATTTCCCTCCTTCTTATTTAGTGTACACACACTATATATCAATAAAATGTTTGGGGTCACTTAGCTGTTTTCATGGAAAACAAGTACATTTCTACCTGTGCTAACAGGATTAGCTCCTGTACCATTGGAACACAGGAGTGATCAACAGCAATTAACAGATGTGGGAAAGGCTGAACTTTATGAGGAGTGTCTTTTTTCAGCCTGTGTAACTACATATATGTAACAATGTAACTCTTGGGTTTTTTCATTTTCCCTTTTGAATAATATTTCTCACTGTAGAATGAATATATAATGAATGAATAACCCTTTGCAGATTGATGGGCAGCAACAATTGCTTCTCTATCATGTAAGCTCGTTGAGCAGGGCCCTCCTTGCCTGTTGTCTCTGTAAGTCAAATTGTTATGGTACATACTACTTGTTGTGTCTTGTCCGCCCATTGTACAGCGCTACAGAATTTGATGATAATAGCGGATGTCTTTCCTCCTTCGCATTGTGTTAACACCTGAATGCTCCAGACCAGCAAACTGCTAAAACTTCAGCTTTTATAGGGTTGGTCACAATTATTAATATTATTATTATGTCCTTATATGTAAAAGCATAGAATTCAAAGAGGGTTTACTTTCTTTTACACACAACTGTACATAATAAACCCGGTCATCATGTTCACTATATGGTGCCGGGATATCACACTGTATCCCAATGTTCCATGTCTTAAAGTCATGCAGAGCCCTTTTAAGTGGGCTGCTTGGCACCTGGGGGGCTGATCACCTAAGTGAGTGATCTATGTCACAGTTGGACAGCAGAGAGATACCCCCCCCGTGAGCCAGTCCTGCCCCCCCTAATCCTAGGCGGTTTAGGCCAGTATACAGCCCCACATAAAAAATAAAACTATTGTATATGACATGTGTGGATATTAAAATAGTTGAATCGATAAGGCAACGGTTGAGTGACAAGAAAAAAAAAAAAAGGTAATTTTATATTATATTATAGGCCGAATGCACCTCTTACAAGAGAAGGGGCTCAGGGGCGACAAAGGCAGCAAAATGCATAATCAGGTATACTGATGAATCCTACCATGGGGGGGAATTTAACTTTAAAGGGACACTCAGCTGTCAGAATCATTATGCGCATGTGATGGCTGCAGTGTCCCTGTATGAAATCCTGATAGTTGTAATGTTCTAATTAATCCCAAGTACGTTTTCTGATCACTGCTGACAGCACAGTACCTTGGCAGTATACTTTGCCTTTGGATTTTTACATTTCTCAACAATGCCATGCTCTCTATCATTCTTTTTATTTACATATATTGGGCTTATTCCACCAGGAACACATATCATGTCTGCAAAAATAAAGAGATGATGAGCATGTTGGGAACATGGCTGCACCAGCTTTAATTTTCTTTGCAGTGAAACATAAATGAAATAGCCAGGGGCGTACGTAGAGTATTTGGCACTCACGACGGATCCTATGTGTAGCACCCTTGACCAGCGGCGGCTGGTGGGTAATTCCAATGGGGGTTCACAATATATACACATTTTGAAAGTGAAATGTACATTCACGACATAATGTACAATTATGTCAGAGCTCTTTCTCTCATACTTATATATATTTAACAATCATTGGTACCATAGTATCTGTAACCATGGATAAAGAAAAGCTAACATTCCTTTTCATAGTCTCATGAAAATCGTCATGGTTAATATGGTTATTTTTAACAGTGTAAAAACACAGAAATAGAAATTCAGATGTTCACAAAAAGAGGAAGCAGATACAAGCTTCAGACCACGAGACATTTCTGTTTGAATCTGTCTTGACCAAGAACTTGCTGACTTCCCAACAGCAACAATCATCAAATGCTCTCTACAGCAGGTCATCTGGTCTAAAACTCACCTCTATAATCAAATGAAATAATGTGAAACCCAATCGAGCTAAGGACCTGTAATAGAAAAGGGACAAAATTCAAAATATCATAAAAAAATGAACAAACAACTCACACAAAAGCTGCCAAATCAGCCTTACAGAGAAAAACCAGAAATAGCCATCAGCATTATTGCTGCTATACTAGCAACAAAGTCTTCAGGGCAGTCGCATCACAGTACTACCTATGGCTCACGGGAAGGGACAGAACTGGCTTCTTATACTAGGTACTGTAAAAAGAATTTAATACCAACGGCAGTGATATATGTATCCAGTGGAGTATTTTGTCTGGGTGCTGCCCCCTCCATTAACCTCCGCGGCCGCTGTCCTATGCGGAGTGCTGGGACAAGAAGTCATAGCCCGTCTAGCTGCCTTTTTAAGAGTAAGTTTGCCGTGGAGGCTATGTTGGGTAGGCACAGTCCTCCATAAAGCATATTGGGCCATTACAAGGAAGATCTATAATCTCTCTCCAGCCGGCTCACGGAGTGTAGTCGCAGCCAGCAATCACGCGTACCAGTGCAGCATGAGATGTTTTAAACCATCACTTTGTACAGATATAAGAAATAAAGACAATTGCAAGGTACAGAGGTGTACATATCGGGTCAATTTTAGAAACAAGAAAACATCAATACCTTGTACAGTTGTACTCTGTGATCACCACCACTGTGGAAGGAAAAGCAGAAAATGAATACAATACACAGCACATCTGATAAAGCTTCTTATTAATAAGGCATTTTAGAACCGTTCTAGGTCAGATAAATTAGAGCGATTGAGCTTATTTTCCATAAACACTTTATATTCACGACAGTAACTGGTCAATTTCAGAGCTTCATGTACTTTCCCTTCCAGGAGTTTTATGGTCCTAGCAATCGTTTAATGCAAGATCTGTCTCCTTTGCCAGAGGAAGATGTATTCTGACCAACATAAAAACCATGAGTTGCCACTTAACTCCTTAATACCCTCAGGATGTACTATTATCTGCTAAAAAGAGTCATAATGACCCAAAGGATGTAGTATTTCATCCAGTGTTTTTTTTCATCAGCATGGCAGTCTGGTTTCCTCGGTCAGGTTTGCCCCTAAAAGCTCCCGTCTGTACGATGCAGAATACCTCAGTACATGAATTGGTTAAGAAAATAATGCTCAACTAAACAAAAGGTCTTTCAAAATGGAAAATCAATAGCTGGTTTCTTATTTTAACATCAAATGCAGAGACACAGAACACTAAAGCTTCTGTGAGAATCTACCTACTTAATACATATTTGGCCTGTGGCACAACAACTTTTTTTGGTCTGTTGGCATTTTCCCCTCTGTCAGATTGGAGTTCATGATTTCCTTGGGTTTGTATACATTGGATTACTATCAAATAAATTCTATGGGTTGACTGTAAACGTGCCGTGCTGAATGAAACATAGAATCAGACGTCAGATAAGAACCATTCAGACATCTAGTCTGCCCATAGTGTCCCTGCTGTAAAAAACACAAACCGTATTTAGTCCTTGGTCTTGTCTTACATGCAGGGCACCCATGTGCCTTCCCCACATCTGATATTCCAAGGATTAAGGGGTTAAAATTAGCAGGTCACACGGCAGCTGTGATTGGCGTGTATACTGTGCAAACCACAGACTCCAAATGATTTCATGGCTTGGTGAGCTAGAGAGGTGAGAGCCTCAGATCTCCCCAACTAGCCCATGATACTCACTGCCCACAAAAGTGGGGCTGCTTGGTTGGAGCAATAAAAAAAAATAATTGGACTTTCCAACAGGACTCTCGGGAGGTATCTTGGCGCACATAAAAGGATTGTCTCAAACAAAATGTCCATGCATAACATTTTAGAAGATAATTGGTAAATAAAGATATTGGTAATACTCACCGCGTCCCTGCATTTCCATGTAAATAGAGAATCACTGGGTAGTTTGCAGACAAAATCTCCTCATACCACGCCAGGTCCTTTTCTTGAGCAGCTTTCCATAAAACACCAGGAATGGTGTGCCTAAAAATAAAGAAAATACTTTGAAAAACTGAACACCACGGTTTCATTAGGTCCCTTAATACTTCAAATCAAAATAAAATGGAACCAACTTCCACCTCGGGGATTTGGTGGAATGACAGCAACATACCCACTGCTCTGCCCCGATAGTATACAAGCCTGGGTGTCAGGTTTACAGCCTCACATCCCACATACCATTATTACTATAGGTCTTTGGGGCTGAATGTCTGCAATTAAAAGCCTGGGACTGCAGTGGAACGGCATGTCGAAAGACCGGTAAAAAGTGACCGATCAGAGTGGCACACTACGCATTACATGTAATAGTAATGCATGTAATAGTGCGACAGCTCATACACTGTGTGAGCAGCTATAAAAAAATATTTAAAGTGCTGGCATCTGTGTCCCCTCATATTATTAACAACAATAATACTAATAAGAACTATGATATAACAATATTGTGTAATATCAGAATATATCAATATAACAACACTTTGTTGTTAAGAACTCAGGCAAAGGGGCTGCCTTTGAAAACAGTAAGGAAAAGAGACAGCATCGCAGGTAGAAGCTGGGACTGAATAGGTGGGTACCAGAGCAAGAACAATCGAAGGACAGACAGAAGTCACTAGGTGCAATGCAGACACTATCACAATTGTGCTTAAATTATCTTTCACAGAGCACCAAAACTACAGTAATATAGCAAAAGGAATGCTAGAAACAATAAGAAAGAAATAAAAAAGGACAAGTGTAGTGAGAAAAATGGAATGAAGAAAAGGGAGTACTGGGGGTGCAAAAAATATGCGGCTGCCCCCGTGTTATACCGCTGGTTTCCTCCCTACGAGGTTTTTTCCTCTCCCATGTGCTGAAGGATGACTGCTTGTGCCCAGAAGCAGCTGCCACTATGTCTAAACTGGAGGCTTGATTAGTTAACCAATAAAACAAAATACTTCATAAAAGCTGAAGCTGGGATAATCTAGACACATAACAGAATGTATAAAATGGGTGGGTAAATATATATTTAAGCAATATTTTCATCAAGAATTGTTTCAGAAGCATATACTTTTGAAGCCCTACTTCCTATCATAATTGTCAAATGTTGTTGTCCTTGTAGCAAAAATAAATAGTATAAATAAATAATATAAAACAAACAGCCACAAGTTCTAACATATTTATAGGGATCCTTTTTTTTTTTTTTTACAAAGGCATTGCAAAGTACCGATGTGAACTTTTCTTGACAGTCCCACTTTCTTTTCTGTTACTTACCAGACACCAATGGTTACATCTTCTTCAGGCTGCAGGTAAAAGTTACAAGTATGATTTAAACCTTGATCCTGAGGCCTCTTCAGATCAATAAAGTAAGGAAACCTCACTACAAAAAGGAAAAAAATACATAGAAACATAAGGATTCAATATAAAATATACAACACTCCCTTTTTTCAACAATACATGCTGTTTCGAAGCATATAGCTGAACAGTCATGTGCTTTTATGATATTTCCATTTTATATTACAGAAAACAAGAAGAGGTTAAAAGACAAAAACAGAATGTTAACGTGTGTTGCTGAAACACTTGAAGAATATCACCATTATATAGCACGAGCATACATTTATGACACAGGCTTAAGAAGCTCTGTAAAGTACACCACACTTTGGGTCTAATTTATTCTATAGAAACTCCAGCAATGTGATTTGAATTTCTGATTACCCTTAGTAGCTGGGTACCTAACATGACCCAATACTAGGGCTCAGTCCATCTGAAAACAATTTAACATAATCCCCAAAAGTTCAATGGTTGCACTAATGATAGAAGATAAGTCAACACAGATAAAAATGGCAATAAATGAAAAAACATACCTAAATTTAAAAAGACCAGCTGGGTTTGGATTGCAGGACAGATCTTTACAAGGAATGGAATAGCTATATATAATCCAACCAATGATATAAGAAACATTCGTAATCTCGACAACAACCCATAGCGCCTAAAAAGCAAACAAAAACAATATATATAATGAATAAGATAATATCAAACAGCATAATCAACTCACTTGCGGACATTTATTTTTTGAGAACACAAAAAGTCTATAAAAATGTTGATGTCACAAAATAGCACTTGGTGGTTTATGTCCTCGCTAATAAGCAAATTATACATTTAGAATACAAAAAGGATGAGATCCTGTGCTAAAGCTTCCACTGTTTGCTACTCATGGAGAGATTCTTCTAGTTCCAAAGCTAGCACCCAAACTGCATTAAGTCCCACACAATCTCCAGCAATAGTGTGGCAGGAACCATGGTCAAAAGTGTACAGTGGTCTATTAAAACTAGTAACTTGAGACAGAACTCTGTCCACGTGCCGTTTTGTTTCATTCAAAGATACACCTCTGGCCATAAACCTTTACAAAGTAGACCAATTATGACGTGCGGTTAAAGGTGAGAGAAGAAACCAAACTTGCTTTACAGAAGAAGAGAGCCTTTTTCGTTTTTATGAACACACTTGTCAGCTACTAAACTTCAAACATACATTGAAACTTCCAAGGGTAAGCTACCTGGAGCTCCATCTTCTGCATACTGGCACGGTAAGCTGCACATAGGGGTGATGCTCCCATGACCCACAGTGGAGTAGCAGGGACTCACCCAGACACTTTGGGTAGAGTTCCCTGCTATATTCATAAGGGCCATCACTTAACGGGCTACATTACACCTAAGCAACATGGACATCACTTATGCTGGGAAGGCTCATGATAACCCACACATTTTAACATACTATTCATGGAAAAAGGTAGTATAAAAGCAGATATTTTCACTTTTAATAATTATTGAAAAAAGAAGGCACGCTGCTTTAATACATCTTTGAATTTCAATCACTAAACAGAAAAGGCTTAAGCAGCAATCTCCCAAGCATCTAACATCACTTTTCTTTTATTATTGCTGCTGTAGTTGGACAGTAAAAACATCAGACATGTTATGGTTTACTTACCATGTACACACCTAGAGATGTCTCAGGGTAGTCTCTCTGGGGTTGTGGCTCCATGAGGAGACGAGACTAGTTGCATATTGAGGTTGGGCCCCTTAAATAAGGTGGGAGTAGAAGGGGACGTAGGCAGGGAGTGGGCACGGCAAGCGCCTCTCCACCGGCTTGGAGAAAGAAGGAAAGTGACCCGGAAACCCAGGAAAGCAGTGCTTCCCCCGGAGAGTTCCCAGGACATGATGTGGGGGCTCTGCTTATCAACAGATTTCAAATACAGATACAGGGGGGTAATTTTCTATGCTACCAACTAAGCTGTCATAGGCCAACAGCTCACTAGCAATGCCTTACCCTCCAGTACACCTCCTTATTTTGCCGGTTACCCTTTAATTTGGTAGCATCTATACCCTACTAAGAAAGCAATTTATACATTTTAATTCTGTAAGGGTTATTGTAGAATTTTCAGCGCTCGACAATGATTTCTTCAACCTGGTTAAACCACGTACTGTACAGTTTTATAAAAAATCTCTAGAAAACACCAGTCATTATTATCCCCACACGAGGAACAGAAAAGCCACACGCTTAGGCAAGGTGCCAAATATGTCGTGTCAAATGACTGGATGTCACCCAAAAGCCATTGTTTTTCCATTCCTCCTGCTAGTTAGTCAGGTGTTACAAACCTCTTCCCAAATCTGTCCCCATGACCTATAACTCTCTCTGACAAGACACAGTGTGCTACAATAATTATACACAGCACTAACCGGAGGTTCTGTACAGCCTGCAATGGAATGTATTGTATTCAGCGCTCGCCTACACCGACTTACGTCACCACTACAGAAAATATTATCAAGTCTGAAACGGGGTATTTTTTAAAAACCGAAAATTGAACATTTAATGGCTTAACTGCACATTAGCAAACCACTGATCCTGAAATATTCCCAAGATCGATCAGTTACCATTTTACCTCACATCAGAACACTGTAATAAAAATCCTGTGCGGAAAGCAATTGGGAAGTTTGTAAATAAAGGAACAGTCTACCCAAAAAAGAAATATTAGGTTCTATTTTTTTTTTTTAAATATTGGAGTCCATTTTTCTGGGATACCAGCACATTTTACTGCATGTTACATGTTACATGCTCCCCTGGCTGCCTCTATTGAAACCAGGAAGCAATAGCATGTAAGCTTCTTGCACAGGCTCAGTAGTCATGGAATCAGCAGTCAATCCCATATATATTAGCATACAAGTGACTAAGTGCTCAGCTCATGCTGACTACAATGGGAGTTCTATGTTGTGCAAGAATTGTACTGAGGAATGCTCGCTGCTTTCAGTACAGGCTGCTGGGGGAGGAGCTAAATGAAACAAAATACAATTTTCTACCGCTAATGCCTAAAGAATGGACTCCAATGTCCAAGGAGACCTTTATGGAAAGGTGGTGGTTTAGGAGTGTTCGCTGCAGCCAATATTCATAGAAGGTCGTATAAGCAGGGAGTGCCAAATACCTCTCTAACCTCTATAATTCTAACCAAACCTGCTATGAAATGAAATAGGGACAATGTACATACAGCATATTGAAATATAAATGTAATGTAGCTTAACATCAAGAGGTCACTTAAGGCCAAATCTTAAAAATGCTGTACATTGGGCACCACCAGGTTACATTCTCTTTGTTATGTGCTTAACAATGTGAATCAGGTGAAGGATCACATGCGGCATCATCTGAGTTCAGCAGCAGAAACATTAATAGTGTTTATTAATATACAGAACAAGAGTTGGCAGTTATTAAAGTACAAACACTATCCTTGTGGTGGGCCAAGGGCATTACTGCTGCGGGATACGATGCTGTTTTATTAAGACAGCACTTAAGGTTATTGGTAATTGCTTTGCACTCTACAAGGACTTCACCTTCAAACTATTTTAAGATCACAGAGCTGTGGGGCATTATGAGATGCCAAGTCTGTTCGACTGTAGCCGCAGGTCCTGCTCCCATAGTAATATGAATATCAAGGGAGGGTAGTCAGTGCTTCTAAACGCGTCCACATAACTGCAGTTCTACAGCTCCAAGGGACTTGACCATATTTACATACAATTTCTGTATGTATCTTTAGAGACTGTTACTTATCACATGCGTGCAAACATTTTAAAAAGTAAATAATGTTATACGATGGGGAGTAAAGCATATCCGCCTTGTTGGGGATCCAGGAAAGTTTTTCAGGGCCACAAGACTCCCACTCCAAGTCCAAACTTAGGAGGACTCTCCCAATGTCTGAGTGAAGCAGAGTAATGGGATACGTCTCTTGTCCCTACTGGAGGGCAAAGTGGCTCTGCAAATCCTGAGGGCAGCCCAATGGATAAAACACAATGCATCCATATATACTTAAAGGAAATCATCCCGTTAGATTTGCCTTCAGCACCAGAGCTGTCTACAGAAGACAACTACTTTTTTTAAATGTCAATTTGGCAAAGTCAACTAGCAATGAAGCCACTAGTAGTGTAGTCTAGTAGAACATTTCTTCTATTGGCAGGGCAGCAGATGTGTTTAGGCGGGATGGAGTGGGCTCTAGCTTTGGCTCGATGAACGCTGCATGTGGGGGATCTGTTCACCCCCAGATATTCTCCTGGCAGAAGACGTGTTCAGCCGAACACATTTCCTTGTACAGGATATACTTATCTCCACGCAGTTGCATGTGTGGAAAGTGATCCCATTGATTTCTGTAGGAGCACTTTCCTGAAACCATTCGGTATCCGTATCAAGAACTGCAGGTACTACACCAGGTAAGTGCCCCCCCCATTTTGAAAGAATAAATATTAAAACTAGTCACAGAGTACTATAATATACATTCTTCTGTATAGGGGCCTTTTTAATATGAAAACGATTGTAATTTGATCCCTCACATATTGTGTACTGTTTTTGCTCTCTCTTTCTTTTCTTGGCATCCATTATATGCAAGAGTGTGCAACTCAACAATACTGCCCCCCTTGTACGCACAATGCAGCTCTTTGTATGGAACTATTTATAGAAGCCAAACATTGCAAGAAAAAGAAGAGCCAAGGAAAAGAAAATCCCTACTGCATTTGGAAGGATCACCAATGACACCTCCAAAAATTCCTCTGTAATTGTTCCATGTAAAAGGTATTGTATATTCACAATATTCTGACGAGGCAGCAAAACAGTTCACTATATTGTTTAGTACAACATGGAAGAAGCCAAATTAATTTCCTGTTCTCGAGAATTTAAAGATTTCAAGAGTATCCCTTATCTGAAATGCTTGGGACCAGAAATATTTTGCATAAGGGATAATGTGTCCCCTCTGTTGTACAGGCTTTTCCCCCTGGACCCAGAGACCTTCCCATCTGGAAGAGGGAGCAGATATGGTCTGGGGGTGCCTGAACAACGGGCCGGAAGCGCTCTGGGACCGCAAAGAGAAGTCAGAACAACGGGGGCCTGAAACGCTCTAGGGCCGCGGGGAAAAGTCCAAACAACGAGCCAGAAGCTCCAGAATCCCCCCACGCATTTGCAAGTGAGACACTAGGCAGCTATCATATGTGTTAAAGTGTATATGATGGCTGGAGTGTCCCTTTAAAGTTCAGCTCCTAAATAGGTTATGAAGTAACCTCTGGTCGCATATCAACATAGCAACCTGAGAAATCAGCAGCATTATAAAGAGTTTCTTATGGGTCTTCATTGTGCTTATAAATGGGAATAAACCTGTCTTAAAAGACGTATTCTTCATGTTGCTTAACATGGCTGGCTACTGAACTCCATTCCAGCTGTAAATATTAAGATCCCCTAATGGTAAATATAAGATTAGCATACACAACACGAAACACCCTTCATGTTAGATAATCATATTCTTTATTTTGACTACAAAGGACTGCAGACAACGTCCTTTAGGTCCAGCCACCAGCATTATCTCCAGGGTGTAACCTCTGTGGATTTGGGCGGAGGCAACGTCATGCTGGAAAATTCATTAGCTAGGAGAAGTAACACCAGATGACAGCATAACTTTTGGATTTATCCAATGTGGGCAGACATCACAGGACTATCAAAAACAAGATGAACATTATATCTTGATGTTATTAGACAGTAATGGCAGAATGTGATATAATGCAAATGAATAAACAGTATGCAATTGGGCTTAACGACAGGACCCGGCCATAAAACGCATGAGCCAGAAGCGCTACTACTGCGGGGGTAATGTAATGTTGCATCATACGACTCCATCGAGCACCTGGAATAGAACCAGTTCTTGTGTTCCATAGCTGAAAGCTTAGGTTCTAGGGTGCGGTTTCCTGTGTTCGTGGTGGTGGGGGTTTGTTGAACCTGGTATCATGGACCCCCCCTACCCATTTATCCTATATGCACCAAACAAGAAGCCTCCAATATATATATGAAGAACATGATGTAAACATCTCTTCACAGTAACTTTGCTTTACTTAGACCTTAGAAAACTTTGACCTTATTAGAGAAGCTCACTTTTTTTGGCCCCCGATAACAATGGCCAGCACTGGCATATAGACACACTTGGTGGCTCCCTTGGGCACTGATGTTCTAAAGGGAATTGCCATGAAATTCTTCCCTTAATTCAACGGAAAGTTGGTGCCAAAGGCACAGTTCACTTAGTGTGTCAGTACCCAAGCCTGGCCTTGTCCATAACGCATAATAAAGTCTTTATTATAATAAAAAGAGGCTCTTCACAAATCATACCAAGTCTTTGAGGACAAAATGACCACCCAGCATCCCCAACTTCAAATCCACAGAACCTTGTGAATAGAAACAAACCAAAAAAAAAAAAAAAAGACTGAAAAGTGCAAAATGATCAGGACAGAGACATTGGGCATAAAACATCTAAGCTCTGGGCCAGGTTTGTGGAATTTAGTAGCCAACAAGAACTTTTAGAAGCCAGAAAGTTATTCTTCCACAGAGATTAACATACATTAAAGGTTCTCTAAAAAAGCCGTTAAATTACGCGGCTCCCAGGGTTCGCTCTGCCCTGTTAATGCATGTATATAATAATATTAGGCACACATAGGACACCTTTGTCAGATCTGAGTTATAAAGAAAGCATCATTGCTTATTGCAACAAGGATAAAAGACGGAAACACAAACTTCCATTAAAATAGCTAATTTCAGTGTGCGGATGACCCGGCCCCAGGGCAGCAACTCTAAGGTGTATTTACTTAGATTAGTGCATAGCGTGCTAAATCTGCAATACCGGCATCGGTCACCACACAACAATGCAGCAAGCAAAGTACCGCAGTCATTGTATCTGCAGTACCGAGGAGATCTCCAACAGCGAAACTATTCAGTGTCTGAACACTATGCGCACAGAGAGACTGTGGCCACGGGGAAAGTTGCACAATTTTACACAACTGACTAAAAACAATCAAGAGATTTCCCAATTGAATGAAAACATTGTCTATATGCATTGAAGAGACTGCAAGAAAGGTATAAGAAGACTTGAGGCAGAAGAAACATTAGGCAAAGTTGTGATCTCAAGATATATGATTTACATAGAATAAAAAGAGAGCAATCAGAAAGAAGTGTAGAATTTAAGAGACATTAGTATGCTGCAATCATTTATTTTACTGGGAGAGTGTTGGATAAATGGAACAGCCTCCCATCAGAATTGGTAGGGGCTAATATGAAGGAAATTCTTTAACAGCGCAAGCCCTCTGCTAGCCACCATCTTGATCCAAGTTCTCTATAAAAATTATATATATATATATATATATATATATCACAGGAGGATGTATCATAAGATTATCTTTCTTCCAATGGCAGTAAGGGATTGCAAGAGATTTAATGCACTTGTATCTAAATCGGATGCCAGTGGCATCTAGAATGCTAAATAGACCGTGGGGAAGAAGCGAGGCTTGCCTCTTAAGTAAACATACGCACTTGGATTATATTATGCTGCTATTCTTTATTTGTAGTTTATTTGTTGAGTTTATCACCTTGTTTGCAGTTGTAAGCCTTCCAAAACATTGGTGCTATCATTTATATCATAGCATTAAACCAAAAAGGTTTGCATGCAGCTAGAGTATTTGTATTTGGATGTGCCAATGGATTAAATGAATTAAATAAATGTTGACGAGAAGAAGGTGCTCTAAATCCTTGTGGACCCGCCTTGGTTGTGCTGTTGTGAAGAGGCATTATTAGTGTTGGTTAATAATTCAGTTGGAATAAAATAGAATGGGGCAGTCCAACTACAGAACCCAAGACGTTGGAGTGGAGCTCCTCTGCCAGCCTCAGAGGGCAGCCAAGGGACCCAGAACTCATTCCAACAAATGAAAGGCCACAGTAGGTCTTTCTTAAGTCAGGACAAAGTGAAGAAGGTGCTTCTAGCCACAGGTTCTTTCATATACTAGATGGGTGCTGGAAAGTTTGCTTTGATGATTGACCTGATGCCCAAGATGGCATTGCCCGCAGGCTTACACAGCCCACACCTGCATAAGACACTGTCAAATATCCAGCTAGGGGAAGCTCACAAGCATACAGGGTACTTTTCCAACACTACGATGATCCGGCACAGAGCTCCTCAACCCATGGAATGCTCCATCCACATGGTCCTTGAACTGAATGCATTGTTATTTTGTGGACAAGTTACAAAATTGGACACTCAGCAAGAAAAGTCTGTTTTAACAGCCAGTTACACAGGAAAAACATTGGGAAACAATGCTCTGGATGCCAGTCAAATTGCAATATTAGGCAGGAACAGATGCGCAACTCATTGGGGAAAACCTTGCCCAACGTCCCTGAACAAAGTAACCCAAATTCACCCAAAAACCATTGCCAGACCTGACCATTGCGCATTAGGGGGCTGCTCAAAATAGACAAAAATAACATTGAAAGATAAATACGCTTATTATAAAAATCTGAGCAGATCATGGAGCAATAGTGTTCCTGGCCCCTGCTGTCCTGGACTATGAATCAAGACAAAAATCTGTTTTAGTGTTAAATGCCAATAACGTTCATACAGCCCTCAGCAATGAATAACCACACTCTGAAGTGTATTAACATTGCAATTCATTACCAAGCCCTTTACGAAAAAAAATACTTTAGGGAGAAGCTGCAGCTGCCGCCCACCTTTATGGTCCAACGGCGTGAAACAGCCAATCAGTGGCCGGGCCAGTGCTGGAGCTGACTGAGAGGAGCATATCTCATGCAAAGTAATGTGTTTGGGGCAAACCCCAAAAAAGCTGGGGCAGAATCCCACCGTGCATTTGCAGGGGGAAAATCACAGGAATTTAAGGGGAGTCTCCCAGGAATCGGATTATTCTCTCTATGCTACTGTACAGACTGATCCATAAAACTGTGTCATTTTAAGGAACAATTGATAAAAAAAAATTTACAAGAATTTTAAAGGGAAACAGCCGCACAAGAAAAGTATTCTGGTGGATCGGACACTTTTGTACCCAAACACAGCATTGGCTACATTATTCCTAATACTGTTTAATGCATAAGCCCTGTTAGACATGGCTCTTTAATATTTGCAGGCACTGATATGTTGTTGTGACTTAACAGTTTTTGTAAGGCTTTTACAAGATTAACTCTTCATTCGACAGATTATTTTGCTTAGTATGGTATTGAAAGTTATACTTTTCACAACTCAAAGCAAGAAGAGAAAACCAAGGTCAAGTGACTTGAGGACAAACGCCGGAGGGAGACTAACTGCAGTCAGCAAAATTATTAAAGAGCCACCGATCTATCAAAATAACTGAGGTTTCCCATAACACTTGCCTGACCTAGAAGCTGCCCTTCTCCTCCGTGCTCTGCCATTACTTGCCACTGATTGGCTGCTTCAAGCAACCAATCAGTGTTAGGAATGTGCTCCCATTGAAATACATGCGTTTGGAAGGACAACACCATGCAGCTATTATATACATTAAAGTGCATATGATGGCTGGAGTGTCTCTTTAACGGTTACATCTGTTCTCCTTGCAAGTTGCCATTTACTGGGTAACTAAACATAAAATGCATACAATCAGGTTAAAAGAGCCATAGTGATATTTTAACTGGCCAATTTAATATATATATATATATATATATATATATATATATATATATATATACACACACATATATATACACACACACAGGACTAATCGTAACCTCTTTACTTAGACAAAGAATTGATTGCTCTCTCCAGCCCGTTGACCAAAAGCACATTACTAGATGTGTCTTTTATTCTTATCTCTGAACTTTTAATCACATAAAATATATACTTTTAAGAAGCTTTTTTTAGTTTCTATGCCAACAACCCATCAGTACCTGCTTATGTGCCAAAACAACTGCTCCCAGCAAGATAATCGGAATCAAGCAAAACGTATTATGATTAAAAATTATTTGTGGGATTCAGGATTTAATGGAACCAGGACTGTGGTTTCTAATGTAGCATTTTGTTGAAAATAGTCAAATAGAATAGGTGGAACTGCAGGTTTATGATGAGACATTCATACTAAGGCTACGGACAACAGGCGGGGTTTTGGATAGATCAGTTCCACTTAGTACCTGCTCAGCTTGTCTTTCAATAATGCCTGCCAGGGCCAGGTGAGAGGGCCAGGAATTCCTCCCTGAGAGCCAAAGATAAATGGCCAGTATATAAGATCTGGAGAATTCAAAGCTTATGTAGTGGGTGTGTTTTTTCTAATTAATAAATTAATTCTAATACACCCTTTTATTTGTAAAAAATAAAAATAAAAAATGTATATTTACATTTTTATTTTGTACAAATGTAGGTCCCGTAGGCTAAATTTTTGCTTACATGTAAAAACCTCATTAGCCGGGGATTACTTTACATAAATCCTGAAAGCGTGACGTTATTCTAAGCTTGAAAAAACAACTTTTGAGTCTATTATCTCTGAAAACCGGTAGTGTGTATGCAGCCGCCGGGCTCTGACTATTCTATTGCAAACAATGTTGGGGAAACAAAGGGGAGCGCTTTACTGGTTTCCATGGTGATTGCTCCACATTAACAACTTTGGCTTTTTTTTTTTTTTAAGATGGCGCTCGCTGTATTCGAACAACAAACATGAATGGCTGTAGCCCAAACATCTTTGTTGTCATGGCAACCAAACCCCATTCGTCCATCTTTAAGGAAAGGTGTGTGTAATCAACGCATACTAATAGGAATTAACCCGTCGGACGGTTCGAGACCGCACAACAACATTTTATGTCCTCCACAAGGGTCACCATCTCGCACAGGGTTAATTATACCTGTGAACTGCAAACAGCGTTTGACCCGGCTTTTTGGGACAGCAATAAAGGTGAGATAAGGAGGTTTGCAGGGTGACTCACTGTTGTCTCTGTGTCATGGGAGTTTTACACATTATTATCTCGCAGAGTCAGCTTTTATAGCAACAGTCTCTTATACGCTCCTACATTTGAGAACATCCGGCCCAGCAGATCAACTCGCTTATTAGCTGCGCTCTATAATTACCAAAGTCACATACACCTTGCAGCGAGCTAAGGAATTCCACCTCCGCAAACATAGCGTAGATCGCCTATACAAACAGTGCAGCTACGCGCTCTAATAGCGGACGTCTTTCCAGAATTGATAACAATTAGGTGAGCGGCTACCCATGAGCACGATTTCTTTCTCTGCGTTAAACTGAAACCAGGTTACACAGGCACAATATTCAGTTTTGATTAAATCTATCATTTTCCTATGTACAGTTAATAGCAATGGAGCTCATAATCTAAAAACGGAGTGAGAGGTTTACATGAAATGGAATGAAGTATTACTCAGTGAGAGGGTGGTGGGTAAGCGGAACAGCCTCCCAGCATAAGTGGTAGAGGCTAATACAGTGAGGGAATTTAAACCTGTATGAGATCAGCATAAAGATATCCTGGATCTAAGACAAGATCTAGGACTGATTAGGGTCTGAGTCTTTATATCATGGGCAGACCAGATGGGCCGGTTGGGTCTCACCATGTATAAAATGAGAATTATGTAACATGCCGAGCATGTGATCGAATAACCCCACCGTATGCAGCTTAACTCTGCGCTTTAATTGGTGGCAATCGGTGGCAGGCCTCCGCAGCCATCCTCCCGGTGCGGGGGTTCAAATGCCCGGACGCAGATCACACCGACACAAGATGCCATTAAGCCTGTACGTGTCGGGGTAGGGAACGATACATGAAAGCTGTCCTGATCTCCATGTAACAGCCCCTGTGCCCTCCCTGCCGTTTACCTGCTGAACCTCTTCATGCCCCTGCTGTCGCAGTCCGAGTCCTGAGGATAGTACCCCTTGGTCCCCTTGCTCGCCGCGATCCGTAAGTTCTTTAATCGGCACTCCTTGTCCAGAGGAGCCGCGCCAAAGCTGTCATGTTCCCGGGGGCCACACTCGGCTCTCTTTCTCATCACTGAGCAGGTTTTCGGGGGGACCAGACTGGGAAGCTGCGGCAGCGCTAGGCGAGCGGGGATGAGCACATCAGGAGAGCGAAGAGCCAGTCAGGAGGCTGCAGATGCCGTGTTATATCAGCTGAGGCACACAGGAACCGCCCCTTCCACTGTGACCTCCCATCCGACCAATCACACGGGAGGGGCGGGGACACGGATAACCAGTTTAGCTAGGGCGAGCCGTGGGAAACATGAATAAGGGAGATTAATACATTGGGCCCTTATAGTGGAAATATTTCTAGTTGCTATGGTGACTGCTCCATATTGAAAAAAGAGTTCTCCAAACTATATCCTTATACTATGGCCATATATTCTAATGCAAGAGCTATCACTGGGAACTAGACCTGAAACTAGGAATCCAGAGTCTGCACACCAGTGTTAACTGTCAACATAACTGTTAGATTGTGGTTGAAAAGCTCCTTTTATGTGGGTATCGTTCTGACTATGAATCCCAATGATAACCAAGAACGGGATATTAAGTTTAGCAGCAGGTATTCCATCACACCCACTTGGCCAGAATTATAGAGTGTAAGCTCCTGAGCAGAGGTCTCTCTACCTAATGTCATCAGTTTGTCAGATCCTCTGAATATATGGACTGTAAGAAGCGCTGCAGAAATTGTTGGTGCTATAGGCAGGTCTTGTTGGGGATATTCCTTTAATATAGGCTTTAATTCCTCCGAGCCACCAATGTCCCTGGCATGGAGACCCACATAAAAGATTTATATCAATGTCTATTATTGCCTATAAAAATATATACACATTTTTATACAACCCTTAGCAGGGGTAGTAATGCCCATCAAGTCAATCCTCTTAATACACATTTGGACTAAAGACTTAACAATTATAAATTGTAGGGTATGTTTCAGGACTGCTGCTTGTGGTTATTCGGTGAGGCAGGTGACTCCAAGACAAAGGTGATTCGCAGCAGCTCTACATGTACACTATTAGTTCATGAAAACAATGCCTTGACACCAACATACCCAGCGAATTTATATTTTGATGTCAGGACCAGTCTGTTTGGACAGCTGCATGTGCCATAGATAACCTTAATCTATAGGACACATCTGCTGTAGGAAGCATGCTGCCCACATTATTTATTATGCTCGGCGTGCTCTGTAGATCCCTCCAGGTCTCTCCGGCTGTCCTGTGTGCCCAGACGTGACATAACTCCCTGGCATGCAGGGTAAAGAAGATCATGGAGGAGGAAGATCTGCCATATCGCTGGACCGATCTCCAGACCACAAGATCTGATCGCTGCTTCATGGGACCAAGCCCCAAGATTGAAGCTGTCCCATGGGAACAGTAACCCATTCTAAAATAAAATATTAGTCCCAAACTTGCCCAAATCCGTCTAAACCAAATGCTCACTAATCCTGTAATTTGTCACTTAAGCGTTTCAATTGACCCATAGAAACATGGAAATTGACGCCAGATAGGAGCCATTCGGCACATGAAGACTGTCCAATGTTCCTGATGTAGAGACTCAGACCTTCATCATGTCTTAGATTCAGGGTAGCTTTATGCCTATCCCACGCATGTTTAAATAGTATTATACCACAGCTACTGGGAGACTGTTCCATTGATCTACTGCCCTCTCAGTAAGGTATAAGTTCTTTATGTCGCTATGCTTTATGAAATGAAAAGCCCTTGTGAGCTTTTTGTGTAAGAAAGACAGAGCTGATCGAGCATAATGCGTAGCTAATTAGGTGAGGTGTGTCAAAAACTCCCCCTTAGCCCTTCCTACAATGGAAGTAGCAGATGAATTTACTTTATGGGCTTTTGAATAAACATGCATTTTTAAGACTGTGTGCGGAATTTAGTATTTTGTTTGCCTGTTATCTGTGGCTATTCAGGAGAACGCCCGTTATTCCTGCACCTCTCTGGAAGTACCTACTTATTTTACATATTTTGCCATCTCATGGAGGTGTGCATTTCTACTCCACAACTTACCGTATTTGCTCGATTATAAGACGAGGTTTTTTTCAGAGCAAATGCTCTGAAAAATACCCCTCGTCTTCTAATCGGGGTCGTCTTCTAATCAGACCTCAAATAGAGTCTGATTAGGAGACTAAGATCCAGATCCCCCGCACCGCTGCAGGGGACCTGGATCCTCCTGTCTCACCCCCCCCCCCCATCATACACACTTACCGGTGCTTCCTGCTGTATTGCCGGGGCAGCGGGTTGACGTCTACGCGATCCGCGTAGACAACGTCCGCTGCAGCCGGAAGGAGGTGTGGCTAGCAGCGGGGGTTGTCTGCGTCCGTCGCGTAGACCTTCCCCGACTGTCAGAGATCTCTGACAGCCGGGGAAAGTATACGCGACGGACGCATACAAACCCCCGCTGCCAACTCCACCTCCTTCCGGCTGCAGCAGAAGGCGACGTCAACCCGCTGCCCCGGCTGGAAGCACCGGTAAGAGAGGGCTGAGAGGGGAGAGAGGAGAGAGGAGAGGGGAGGAGAGGAGAGGGGGAGGGGGGGGGAGAGTGTGTGTGTGTGTGTGTTAGTTAAATGGGGGCATAGGGCATTTCTGGAGTGGCGTTAAGGGGGCATTTAATAGAGCACTCTGCCTCCTGAAATGCCTTATACCTCCCTATATGCCACTCTGCCCCATAATATGCCTTTTAACCCCCTAAATGCCAGAGTGGCATATAGGGGTATAAGGCATTTCTGGAGGCAGAGTGCTCTATACAATGCCTTTTAACTCCCTTAATGCCACTCTGCCTCCTGAAATGCCTTATACCTCCCTATATGCCACTCTGCCCCATAATATGCATTTTAACCCCCTAAATGCCAGAATGGGATATAGGGGTATAAGGCATTTCTGGAGGCAGAGTGGCATATAGGGGGTCAAAAGGCATACCATGGGGCACAGTGGCATATAGAGGGTTAAAAGGCATATCATGGGCCACAGTGCCATATTGGTGTGGCAAGCCTGGGGGCAGATGTGCGTAACTGGGGGACAGGCTGGAAAATACAAGAAATAAAAACTTTTTTCCTAAGTTAATATTCAGATTTTGGGGGGTCGTCTTATAATCAGGGTCGTCTTATAATCGAGCAAATACGGTACTTCTTACAAGAGAAGAGCACAGGCACCTGGCCCTTGGACTTAGAGATGTTAACTGTTTAAACCTCCTGCAATTTATACATCAATAAACATTAATCCAAAAGTTACTGTTGATCAGCTTTTGAATGGAAAACGACTAAAATGTTCCTTTTTTCTTACAGATCCTTTTAGAATCCTTCTTGTTTGTCTTCTGGTGATACGGCACCAGGTATCATTCACCCGTAACCAAATATCAGCAAAGCCAAGGTTCATCTACAAGGGTAAAATTACTACAGGTAACACAATGCTTAGGTGCTATAGAGCTAAGGTACCAAAAAATATTGTCAACGTACGCTGATCTGCTTATACGATACGCAGAAAAAAAATAAGTCATAAAAATACCGTATAACCCGGATAAGGAGGAATTTAATGCAATGACTAAGGTTACAGGCAGAACTTTACATTTCTAACCAAATGCACCTCATCTGTTTACAATAGGGCTGCAACTAATGATTATTTTTATAATGAAATAGTTGGCCCATTATTTTCTCTATTAGATAAAAAACAATATCCATTTTTTTGTTTATTTTAAAAAATTTAATGAAAAAACTGGGTGTTAGAACCAAACAGCAGAATAAAAAAACTTTTAAACAAGGTCTTATATTCGAGCGAATACAGCAAATCGATCATTCAACTAATTGATAATGAAAATCATTGACGATTTTCATCATAGATTATTATCGATTTTTATCAATTAGTTGTTGCAGCCCTAGTTTACAATAAGCAATGGAACTATCCAAGCAGGTGCGTAACTAGAAAGCAAAGGGCCCCCCGACTTCACGAGCAACATATCCTACAGTGTCACCGTTGCCCCCAAAACAGCTTATCATTGCCATCTTAGTCCCCAATCAGTATTGCTGGGCCATCTTTGCCCCCAAACACTTACACATATACATTAATGTAAACATACATTTTCATTCTTGCATACATACTCACTCCCACTCACTATCTTATTCCTTCCCTCTCGTAGCCCCATGTTTTTCTTTCACACTTGCCTACTGTGCAAGCAGCTTCGCTTTTACTGCATAAGGCGACCGTGCGGTAAAAAGCAAGTGGTAAGCTGCGGGCTCTTGTTGTACAAGGAGAGCAGATTTACCACGGGCATGTGCTTACAGGGGTCAGCCGGTCCCCTAGAGCGGTGAGCCCACTAACAGTTGCGATTCCTGCGACTGCGGTTGTTACTAATGCCAAGTGCACCCCAAATAGAAAGGCTATAAAACTTATTATAACCCATGTTTATAAAGGAATTGTTATGGTTTGTTGCCGTTTCATTTTTTGAAGCATGAAGTATTGTATAACTATTAGAGCAGTTATCCCAATTCAATTGCTTTTTAAAAGGGACACTCCTGCCGTTATATGCACTTTAGATGGATATGATAGCTGTGTAATCCCTTTACAGTTTCGGAGATATGTTGAGTTGAATTCATCTCCCTACAAGTGATATTCTTGCTGCCAGTTAGCTGCATAGTTGGCTCAGAGAATGCTGTTGGCAGGGGTCTATTTAGACCCCCATGCGTATGCGTGACTAGCGCTCCTGTTGCTGTTTAGCGGTTATTTTCTTTTACTGTAGTCACAAATTATATTTTTTTTTCCAAAAAATAGATTCCAATACTTGTCTTGAGTTTTTCAAAAAGTAATTTCAAAACAATTTATTTTCAAATCTGGCTATCCTAGCCCTATTTCCTACTTAGGCCATCTTTGAAGTCAGCCATTTCAATTTACCCCCATCTTCCGTGGCAAGAAATGTCGGACCACAAGGCAGCAGTGGTTTTTTTTTTTTTAAGAATGCATATTAAAAGCACTCACAGACTACTTTAACAAGCATTCTTCTTTAATGGGGTGTCAGGGACATTAAACTGTCCTGGTAATACCGCCAAAAGTCTGAGGACCCCACACAAGTGCCTTGTGCTATTAGGATGCCAGTCCAGAAGCCTCTCTTGAATTCACCACGAGATCCTTTATAAGCATGAAATGCTGTTAACTACAAATCATTATGTCTCATATAAGGGGAGAACATAACGTATTCTGGAAAATAAAGGGTTAATAGTTGTTGAAACTATTGCGTGATCAGTATAAGGAACTGCTCTTTAAAGGAGACTACACTTTGTACTAAACTTCAAAACTCAATCTTTCCCGTTAAAAAGATACCGCCGCTACAAATATACGAACAAACAGAAAACAAAATATACTGTCTGCAAGAATCTCCTCTCTGAAGAATACAACAGTAAGCAGGGGAATGGGTGGCAGGAGAACGTAAACAAGCAAATAATAAAAATGGAGCCATGTTACAGTATCTAGGAGACAAAGAGGGTACACAACTCCCAAGGCATCAGGCTACCGTCCCCAGCTACCTGCGTTCATTAAAATCTAAAGTCAGATCAATGCAGGTATAATATAAGTAGAGAGGGAGAAAACGCAACAAATATGATCAGTTTGTTTCTGGGGAAAAAGAAAAGAACATTAAAAGTGCATGGATGTATACTATTAATAACTGTTTCCTCCATTTGTAATGTGTTCTACACAATGGCTAAATCTCAAATTAGACATATTGTTCATTATTAATATATAATTTAGAGTCTATGAAACTTTGTTTTTGTTTTTTATTTTTTTATTGGATTTGTCATAAGAGGAGTTAAAAGAACAAATGACACGAACGACAAGGTGAGTGATCATACAGTCAGGAGCATATGGATCACAATGAGTTTCATCTTACAATTTATGACACCTTGTGATGAGGAGCAGATGAACATTAAATATCTTTACAAATTACACAACAAAAGGAGGAAAGAGAGAAATAGGGGAGAGAGAGAGAGAGAGATAGGGGAGAGAGAGAGACAGAAACATCCAGGTAATATGGTGAAAAAACACACACAAACATTAATAAAAACAAATTCTTGATAATTTCTTTTCCATTTTGTCTGATTATCATCTTAACACTGATTAGCGACATTTTAGATCACTGGTCGGATTTAACTGCTACACTTGTCATTTACAAGTGATTTGAGAGTGGTTGCATTTTATTTTTTATTTTAGAATAAAAATCTACAGGTCACCGATCATTGATCAGTCTCACAAATCATCAGCCAGTGACCTAATCTGATGGCTGCGTAATATACACACAAGTACTTCATTTGTTCCTACACAATTGATTATAAAGTTAAGTCCGCATATTATACACAGGTGTGGATTATGCCTACTGTAAATAACGTAAATTTAGTGGACCCAAAACTCCAGAGCAGGTTTTAACCAAGGCTTTACCTTTCCATGTGTGCATTTACAAGTCAGGACAGTTTGTTTGAGCAAACTATAAGAGCTCAGACTCATTGTTTAATTATCGATCACAGGGAGGCGTTCTTCTTCATTGTCAGCGCCATGGAATGCTGTGCTATTTCTTAAGTAACCAAACCTACCTCTTTTTTTTTTTTTTTTTTTTAAGTGACCATATAGCTGAGAGTAGTAGTTTTAATCCATAACAACATACTTGGCAACTTCTGGGCTCCGGCTACCTGGAGCCAGTCCTTGCGGGACGCAGCCAGGACTGCCGACTTCGGGACTAAACAGCGTTGGTGAACAGTTGTAAACATACAACTGCAGTAAAGGTTTCACAGCTAAACACACAGATGGCAGAATAATGAATATATGCGATATAAAAATCCCAATTATAATGATTAATCTGCCCATCTGTCTGTGAATCTTTCTGCCACGCACCAATTTATTTTAAAAGAAAGATGCCATTTTTTTCTCATTTTTTTTTTACATGGGCTGCATTGCTGATTAAAACCGCGGCCAGTAAAATATGCCATAAAATATCTTTTGTTTAATAGATTGTGATAAGATGTAATAAACAGAGATCTTTTATTTTATTATATCTTTATTTTATTATTTTATTGGTTCTGTTAAGAATAAGATGACGTAATTTTGACCTTAGCTTTAAACAGTTAAACCCTTAAGGCAGGGCTCGACAAATCCCAGGCGCCAGGTCGCCATGGCGGCTGATAATTTTGTCCTGGCGCCTAGGTGTTTGTGAGCCAAACCGTTGGCCAAAACACATTTAGGGCAATAAGTAGCATATTGCTATTTCAATTTTTTTTTCTTCAAATCTGGCTATCCTGGCCCTATGTCCTACTTAGGCCATCTTTGAAGTCAGCCCATCAATCCATACATTTTTTAAAACCAGACACCTCAGGGAATTTCAAATGCTGGTATATTAACCCATTCCATGCACTTCCTACCACCAGCCTTTGCCAAAGTATGTGGTGTTGGTTGGGTTGTTTGTGGGCTAAATGGCCACATTTGGGACATGCGCATATCATTTCATTTTTTCTTTTAGATTTTTTGGATATATTTTCTTTTAACTGCATTTTTTTCTTTTAGATTTTTTGGATATATTTTCCTTTAACTGCATGATTCTCCTTATAGTGTCATGGTGATATCACTGGGGTCTGTTTTATTTTTTCAACTATTTTTCAATTTTATTTTACTGATCACATAGTGGTTAGTGAGCTGGGACCTATTGACCTGCATGGTTGGCACACAGCCTTTCAATATGGTGAAAACGATCAGCTGAGCGAAGAGATAGATGATGAATGCACTTCCGTCATGCGCCTTGCATGTCAATTGTCGTCAAGCGGTTAGAGGGGCAGTTTACTGTCTATAGAAGAAAACATATTAAAGGGAAGCGCCAGTCAGTCTCATAAAGAAACTATGCATATTAAAGTACTCTATAAAATAATAAATAGAAAAAAAAGCTTACTTGAGTGAGAAACTGAAGCTTACCCACCCTGTAAGGCACTTACCTGGCAGACGCGGGGAAGTTCCTCTCCATCCT
Source organism: Sceloporus occidentalis (assembly GCA_023333645.1). Classification (NCBI taxonomy): domain Eukaryota; kingdom Metazoa; phylum Chordata; class Lepidosauria; order Squamata; family Phrynosomatidae; genus Sceloporus; species Sceloporus occidentalis. The sequence continues at coordinate 15,714,957 of JALMGF010000015.1, read as the reverse complement.
CCCGGCAGAAACGCCGGCACCGTTCCCTGCTACATGAAGCAGCCGCTCGCACGCGCGGCCGCTTCATGAATATTTATGCGGCTGACCGCCGCCTGGATTCCGCTGCGTCGCTATGGCGACGGTGGGCGCGGTTACGTCAGGGACGCCGGGGAACGCCTCCCCGGGCTATTTAAACTTCTCTTACCTATCCACCGGTGCTCAGTTGTACTGGTGCTTCCGTACTTATTGAGCCCCTCGTATTTTTCCTGTATCCTGTTACTTTTGCTGGTATCCTGACCCTGGTCTGCTCAACGGCTATCGTGAACTTCTGGAATCCTGACCCTGGCTATTCTTACGACTTGTGTATCTCTGGCATCCTGACCCCGGTCCGCTAAACGGTTATTGTGTATCTCTGGCATCCTGACCTCGGCTTTCCATTCGGCTCCTGTGTATTTCTGGTATCCTGACCCTGGCTTTCCTAACGACTCTGAGAACCTCCGGTATCCTGACCCTGGTCTGCTTAACGGCGCTGTCCTGATCACCCGTGCTTACAGCAACACCGCCAAGTGCCCTGTTATCCATCTCAGGCCCCTTGTGCGTGTCCTGTACTGAGCAAGCGTGTTCCTTTCCTGCATCCCGGATTCCTTCTGGTAAGACGATCCTTACAGAACAACTGAGCCCAAACATGGAATCCGCAGGAATTGCTGACGCACTCTCGGCTCTCACGGGACAAATTGCCTCCCTTACTCGTTCTCTTCAAGACCTCCAAACTAGCCACGCACACATGCAGCGTCAACTTCAGGACCTCCAGACAAATCTACCTGCCTCCGGGGGATCCCCTTCGGGAACAGCTCCGCCCCCGGTGATGGAGGAAATCGGTGCTACGGCTCCTGAACCTAAGGTGCCTTTACCTGAACGTTTCTCTGGGGACAGAACTCGTTATCGCACATTCATGACATCCTGCCAGATCCTGTTCTCACTACAACCTAGAACGTACTCCTCTGACCATGTTAAAGTACGAACTGTGATCTCCTTGCTCTCTGGTGAACCCCAACTGTGGGCCCATCATTTGCTTCACACCAATAACTCCGTCCTGAATTCCTGGGCTGATTTCAGTCATGCTATGGATACCTTGTTTGATGACCCGTTTCGTTCCACCTCGGCACAAGCAGCCATACGTGCGTTACACCAAGGCAAAAGGCCTGTGGAGGAATACGTCACAGAATTCCGGAGCCTGGCTTTTGAAAGTACATGGAACGAACCAGCACTTCGGGACCAATTCCGTCTGGGTTTATCCGAGAGCTTAAAGGATGAACTGGCCCGTGTGGGTATCCCCAATTCATTAGAGGATTTAATATATCTGACTATCCAGCTTGACCGCAGGTTTCGGGAAAGACGCCTGGAACGCGCTGCTTCAGCCGTTCCTGCCCCGAGACGCCACTTCCCTCCTGTGGCTCATACTGCTCCTACGGCTCCTACCCTTCCTCCTCTCCAATTACCAGCGATCATGCCCCCTCCGGAAGAACCGATGCAGATCGGATTGGCACGCGGCCCACTATCCGAAGCTGAGAAAACCCGTCGTCGGAGGAACAATCTGTGCCTATACTGTGGTGAACCCGGGCATCTGATCCACTCCTGTCCTCGACGCCCTCCTAAGGGTAAGCCCACACATACTACAGTTTGCTTGAGTTCCTTTCCTAGAGACGGGTCTCCTCACCTTTCCATTCCCTTGTTTCTGCAGTGGACCAGTAATTCTACTACAGTGTCTGCCATCATTGACTCCGGTGCCAGTAGCTGCTTTATGGATCAAGACTTTGCCAAGCAATTGCACATACCAACATTGACCAAAGCAGCTCCAATACATATCCAAGTGGTAGATGGCACTCCGCTATCCTCTGGACCCATCACCCAAGAAACACCACGACTCCAGGTACTACTGGGAAATAATCATATGGAACATCTGAACTTTGACTTGATCCCATCACCTATGTTCCCAATTATTCTCGGACTATCCTGGCTGAGGCTTCATAATCCTACGATAAACTGGGCCACAGGCACCCTCTCCTTCCAATCTTTTTTTTGTCGCACTCGTTGTCTCTCCAATCGCCAATCACTCCTGCTACTCCCTGACGATTCATCCTCTTCTCCGGTCCTACGTCTCCCCAAGCAATATGCAGAATTCAGCGACGTGTTCGATAAGAAGGGAGCCGACTCTCTTCCTCCCCAAAGGACTTATGATTGTCCTGTCGATCTTCTCCCAGGAGCTCCCATTCCCTTTGGCAGAATATTTCCATTGTCGGAACCTGAACTACGTTACCTCAAAGACTATATCCAAGAAAATTTAGCCAAGGGTTTTATTCGTCCGTCTACCTCCCCCGCCGGTGCAGGAATCTTCTTTGTAGAAAAAAAAGATGGCAGTTTACGCCCTTGCATCGACTATCGTGAATTAAACAAAATCACTATAAAGAACAGATATCCGTTGCCCCTTATTCCTGAACTTCTGGACCGACTGAAAGATGCACACATCTTCACTAAAATTGATCTCCGGGGGGCTTACAATCTAGTTCGCATACGGGAGGGAGACGAGTGGAAGACCGCCTTTCGAAGTCGCTATGGACACTTTGAGTACCTCGTAATGCCTTTCGGTTTATGTAACGCCCCCGCGACGTTTCAACATTTCCTAAATGACGTGTTCCGGGACTACCTTGACATCTTCCTGGTAGTCTATTTGGATGACATCCTCATTTTCTCATCAACTTTGTCTGAACATCGGTACCAGGTTAAACTGGTCCTCAAACGCCTACGCTCACATCATCTCTATGCTAAACTAGAGAAATGCCAATTCGAATCCTCCCGAGTAGAATTCCTGGGGTTCATTATCACGCCGGGGAGTCTACAAATGGATCCTAAGAAAGTGTCAGCGATATTGGAATGGCCGATACCCTCTGATAAAAAAGCGATCCAGCGCTTCATCGGCTTCGCGAATTACTATCGCAAATTCATTCGAAATTTCTCTCATGTCATCGCACCCATCACGAGACTTACTCGCCAGTCCTCTCATTTCGCATGGTCACCTGACGCTCAGAAGGCATTTGACATCTTGAAACGGTATTTTACCACGGCTCCTATTCTCATCCAACCTAACGTTGCTGAACCCTTTTATGTGGAGGTAGACGCTTCGGATGTAGCCGTAGGGGCAATCTTATCTCAGAGACATGGAGAAAAACAGAGTCTACACCCAGTAGCCTATTACTCTCGCAAACTCACCCCTTCAGAAATGAACTACAGTGTGGGGGATAGAGAATTGTTGGCCATCAAGCAGGCACTAGAAGCGTGGCGTCATCTTCTTGAAGGTACCATACACCCCGTGACGGTTTATACCGACCATCGGAACCTCGAGTATCTCCGTTCTGCACGTAGGTTGTGTCCGAGACAGGCAAGGTGGGCTCTCTTCTTTACAAGATTTAATTTACACATCACCTACCGCCCTGGATCCCGAAATATTAAAGCAGATGCCTTGTCCCGAATACCAGTTACTTCACATCACCCTAAGAGTCAGTCCGATACCATTCTCCCATCCAATTTGTTTCTCACTCATCAACCACCCCTTATGGACTACATCCGTACTTCATCCCGCGGCGTGCCAATACCAAGAACACATCCTCCTATCCGTCGTACCAGGAACCTTCTCTATTACCGTAACATGATATTTGTACCACGACCGGCCCGTCTAAGGGTATTACAAACCTGTCATGACTCCCTCCTTTCTGGACATGGGGGCATTAAGAAGACCCTAGATCTCGTCCGACGTCATTTCTGGTGGCCTTCACTGGATCGAGACGTTACCTCGTTTGTCCGCTCGTGTACCACCTGTGCCCGGACCAAGACCACACGCAAGAAACCGGTAGGCCTCCTCCGCCCGTTACCTATCCCATCGGCCCCCTGGTCGAAAATTTCTATGGACTTTATTGTGGATCTACCACCCTCAAAGAAACACGACACAATAATGGTGGTGGTAGACAGATTTACTAAGATGGCACATTTTATTCCCACCATTGGTATTCCCTCAGCAGCGACCACGGCCACCTTGTTCCTGAATACCGTTTTTCGGCTCCATGGACTACCACAGACCATCACTTCTGACCGGGGGGTACAATTCACATCACGCTTCTGGAAGATCTTCTGTCGAAATTTGCACATTCGTCCCACGCTGTCCACGGCCTTTCATCCTCAAACCAACGGTCAAACAGAACGTTTAAACCAAATATTGGAACAATATTTGAGATGTTACACCACTCACCTCCAGACTGACTGGCTCCAGTTCCTCCCCTCTGCGGAATTTACCTACAACAACCAAAAACAACGTTCCATACAAATGTCACCATTTTTTGCAAATTACGGCTACCATCCTACCATGATTCCGGGCCTACCCACCGGACCTACGGTTCCTGGGATTACGGACCGAGTCACCGCTCTTGCCAGACAATTTCGAACCCTGAAAGAGAACCTGAGCAAGGCTCGTAAAACATACAAATTATATGCAGATCGTCATAGATCCAGCCCACCAACCTACCGTTGCGGTGACAAAGTCTGGTTGTCCACAAGTAACCTACGCCTGCAGGTGCCATCGAAAAAATTAGGACCCAAGTTTATCGGTCCTTATGTCATCACCAGGATCATCAATCCAGTAACAGTGCAGCTGAAACTGCCCGCTACATGTCGGATCCATCCCGTGTTCCACGTATCTCTAGTCAAGCCATGGGTAGCTAACCCCTTTCCTGGCCGTGTACCTCCTCCGCCTGCTCCTGTTGTCATCAATGGGGTGGAGGAATATGTGGTACAAAAGATTGTTGACTCCAGGATCCATCGTGGACACTTGGAATACCTGATACACTGGAAGGGGTATAGCCCAGAAGAAAGAACCTGGGAACCGGCAGATCAGGTGCATGCCCCCGTCTGTGTTCGCAGATTCCACAAGCTGCATCCTCTCAAGCCGGGTTCTCCACGCCCCCAGAGGTCGCGTCTTGCGGGGGGATCCTGTAAGGCACTTACCTGGCAGACGCGGGGAAGTTCCTCTCCATCCTCCCGGCAGAAACGCCGGCACCGTTCCCTGCTACATGAAGCAGCCGCTCGCACGCGCGGCCGCTTCATGAATATTTATGCGGCTGACCGCCGCCTGGATTCCGCTGCGTCGCTATGGCGACGGTGGGCGCGGTTACGTCAGGGACGCCGGGGAACGCCTCCCCGGGCTATTTAAACTTCTCTTACCTATCCACCGGTGCTCAGTTGTACTGGTGCTTCCGTACTTATTGAGCCCCTCGTATTTTTCCTGTATCCTGTTACTTTTGCTGGTATCCTGACCCTGGTCTGCTCAACGGCTATCGTGAACTTCTGGAATCCTGACCCTGGCTATTCTTACGACTTGTGTATCTCTGGCATCCTGACCCCGGTCCGCTAAACGGTTATTGTGTATCTCTGGCATCCTGACCTCGGCTTTCCATTCGGCTCCTGTGTATTTCTGGTATCCTGACCCTGGCTTTCCTAACGACTCTGAGAACCTCCGGTATCCTGACCCTGGTCTGCTTAACGGCGCTGTCCTGATCACCCGTGCTTACAGCAACACCGCCAAGTGCCCTGTTATCCATCTCAGGCCCCTTGTGCGTGTCCTGTACTGAGCAAGCGTGTTCCTTTCCTGCATCCCGGATTCCTTCTGGTAAGACGATCCTTACACACCCCCTACTCTTCCTGACCTTCCTTGCCACTGATTGGCTGCTTGAAACAGCCAATTTGTGGGGGTTATGATTGAAACAGTTAAAAGGTAACTAGAAAAAAAATTAAGAAATGGATCAAAACAGTATTTTATCCATAGAGGAGCAAGTATGTGACAAAGGCGAGGCTTTGCCTAAGGTATCGGCCGTAACAATGATTAGAAGTATCATTAAATGCTACCAGTCTGCTCTATTAAACTGTCCTCTTCACGTCACATTTCTGGCCACCCTAAGCATGACGCTCCCTTGCATACTGCACCATTTTATTATTATTATTGAACTTTGGATTGGAGGGCAAAAAAGTTAATTAAAACAAAAAAGGTTTTAGGTATATTTGTAATGGGAGGGACATCAATTTTTTATTTTTTTTTAATTTTCTTAAATATTTCCCCCCCCCGATTTTCTTTTTTTGTATTTTAGTTTTCTTTTACCAAAAGATTCCTTAGGGATCTGGCTTGCAACTGGACAGTACCCCTTATATCATAGTGACACCACTGGAGTCTATTATTTTTTACATTTTTCATAACTGTTCAAAAAAATTAATATTTTTATAGTATTATTTGAAACGGTAGAATCACTTTTTTTCCTCCCTATTTCACTTGAAACCTCACTCCTTGTGATTACAGAATGATCAGCAAGCAATGCCCCGCATTACTGATCGCAGTACCTAGACAGACCCACTGGGAACATTTAATATTGTTATTCCGGTGAAACTGATGCTCGTGTGGAGCGCCATTACACCAGATCGGTCAGCAGGAAGCAAGCGATGCTGTCTCCTGCCAAGGGGGGAGACCTCAGACTGTCAAATGACACCCTGAAACGGGAAAACGTCCCTGCCGGTGCAAAAACCATAAGATGTACTATTACATCCTCTTTCCCATAGAGCAAGTTTTAGATGGCGTAATAGTACATCCCATGTCACTAAGGTGTTACAGGTGCAGTTCCATTTAGGCAAGTGTTAATTGCACTCTCTAGCAGGTTAAGCATATAATCCTTAGCAGATCAGTAATTTTATTCTTTTCTCTGAAACAATGAGATAAAATACTTTATACATGTTTTTATTATTTGCATTCTAAACAGAATTACATGATTCACAGTATTACATCAAAACAATCAAAGGAAAAGACCTGCATAACATATCAGAGAGTGTAATTAAGGTACTAAGTGGAACAGCATCTTTAAAAAGCATCTGCTAAGATATCTAGCAACTAGGAAAGCTCAGCAGAACTTCCTTTAAGACAATGAAGAAAAGTGTATTTACTTTACTGTCTAGTTCGAAATAAAAAATCATGGTTTTGGTCAAGGACAAGGTTGGGCTTTATTTTCATCATAGATGAAAAAAACAAATACTAAAATGAAATTAACAAGAAAACTTGACTGACTGGTTTTGCACCCAGCCCAAAATGGAATGCAATTCTTAGAATTGTGCATTCGGATTCGTACGATCTGTAACGGAATTTGCCAAGTATGTTAATTTGTATGAAGGTTCGAAAAAGAGGACAAGAACCCCCAAAAACTAAACGAAAACGAAGCAGGTGGAGGCTCGGCCCTTTTCCAGAAGAGCTTCAGGGGGCCTGGTTAACAGAGCTGATACCGAGAAAAAGTGGATGATGAAAGTAGACAGAAGAAAAGAGACAGAAGAAGAAGAAGAAGAGGCAAGAGAAGAAAAGGAGCTATGGAAAAGGAGGCAGGGACATGGGGAGTGGCAGGTGGAGAAGACAGGGAGACATTGAGAGACAGCATGAGAAACAGTGAATGAGAGTGTGAGTGACAATGAATTGCATTTCCAATGGAAAAGCCCTTGAAATTTTGTCCGAACCAAGAAGCCAGAGAACAAAATTTGTTGTCCAAAAAACAATGGTACAAAAATGAACCAAACAAAATTGTGCGAATCATTTTTGGTCCATTTGCACAAGTCTAATAATTATATTCTTGCTCCTCAGATACGTAGATGTTCATCCTGTAAGGAATATACTGTGCATGTTCTCAGGTGTAAGCCAGTGATCTGCTGCCAACCCAACTAAAAAAAACACATTCGTGTCATTTCAAGGGACATGCGTGTCATAGCTTATGAATTATTATTATACATTTACATAGAGCCAACATATTCTGCAGTGATGTTACAATGGGTAAATCTCGCGAGGAGCTCATCACATTATTATTTATTGTTTTAGATAGCACCATCATATTCCGTAGCGCTGTACAATGGGTAGACAGGACATATAACAATATATATAGAACAAGTAGTATATAACACAATACCTTGACATACAGAAACAACAGGTGAGGGGGACGTACTAAACAGCATATTGGGGATGATGGGATGATTGGCTGCAATGTTCAGCACTATCAATAGGTGTCAGTATACTTTTTACACTCATGGTAAATCAAAGTATGTTCTTTTTGGTAGTTCTTGATACTAAGTTGCAACGAATACCGTATTTGCTCGATTATAAGACGAGGTTTTTTTCAGAGCAAATGCTCTGAAAAATACCCCTCGTCTTCTAATCGGGGTCGTCTTCTAATCAGACCTCAAATAGAGTCTGATTAGGAGACTAAGATCCAGATCCCCCGCACCGCTGCAGGGGACCTGGATCCTCCTGTCTCACCCCCCCCCCCCATCATACACACACTTACCGGTGCTTCCTGCTGTATTGCCGGGGCAGCGGGTTGACGTCTACGCGATCCGCGTAGACAACGTCCGCTGCAGCCGGAAGGAGGTGTGGCTAGCAGCGGGGGTTGTCTGCGTCCGTCGCGCAAACCTTCCCCGACTGTCAGAGATCAGAGTTCCCCGCACCGGTGCGGGGAACTCTGATCTCTGACAGCCGGGGAAAGTACACGCGACGGACGGATACAAACCCCCGCTGCCAACTCCACCTCCTTCCGGCTGCAGCAGAAGGCGACGTCAACCCGCTGCCCCGGCTGGAAGCACCGGTAAGAGAGGGCTGAGAGGGGAGGGGAGGGGAGAGTGTGTGTGTGTGTGTGTTAGTTAAATGGGGGTATAGGGTGTGTGTGTGTGTGTGTGTGTGTGTGTGTGTGTGTTAAATGGGGGCATAGGGCATTTCTGGAGTGGCGTTAAGGGGGCATTTAATAGAGCACTCTGCCTCCTGAAATGCCTTATACACCTATATGCCACTCTGCCCCATAATATGCATTTTAACCCCCTAAATGCCAGAATGGGATATAGGGGTATAAGGCATTTCTGGAGGCAGAGTGGCATATAGGGGTATAAGGCATTTCTGGAGGCAGAGTGGCACATAGGGGGTCAAAAGGCATACCATGGGGCACAGTGGCATATAGAGGGTTAAAAGGCATATCATGGGCCACAGTGCCATATTGGAGTGGCAAGCCTGGGGGCAGATGTGCGTAACTGGGGGACAGGTTGGAAAATACAAGAAATAAAAACAAAAAAAATATTTTTCTCAATCATAGCTTTTATTAAAAAAAATAGTTTACATGAATTAACATTTACTGGTAAAACTTTTTTCCTTTAGGGTCGTCTTATATTCAGGCTTCTTCTTTTTTTCCTAAGTTAATATTCAGATTTTGGGGGGTCGTCTTATAATCAGGGTCGTCTTATAATCGAGCAAATACGGTACATTGCAAAAAGAAGCTGCAAATGTTTAACTATTTACTTGCTGAAATATATACAGTTTTATAACGGAATCATGGTAAATTATATAGAAATAATAGAAACATTTTAAGTAATCAACATATTGATATAATATGGTACATGTATGTGCAAACACCATATTTTACCTGTTTTGATTGGCACAATATGGGAATATATATTATTATTATATGGGGATTATGGGTGGAATATTATAGTTTCACATGCTAAGGAACACATTTGACCCATTTCTGATAAGAATATGGGTATACTCATTTTTTTACATGGGGATTATGGGTGGAATATTATAGTTACACATGCTAAGGAACACATTTGACCTGTTTCTGATAAGAATATGGGTATAATTATTTTTTTACATGGGGAATATGGGTGGAATATTATAGTTACACATGCTAAGGAACATTTTTGACCCATTTCTGATAAGAATATGGGAGTATTATTTTTTTTATATGGGGATTATGGGTGGAATATTATAGTTTCACATGCCAAGGAACACATTTGACCCATTTCTGATAAAACTATGGGAATATTATTATTTTTACATGGGGATTATGGGTTGAATATCATGGTTACAGATGCCAAGGAACAAATTTGACCTTTTTCTGAAAGGAATATGGGAGTATTTTTTTACATGGGGAATATGGGTGGAATATTATAGTTACACATGCTAAGGAACATATTTCACCCATTTCTGATAAGAATATGGGAGTATTATTATTTTTATATGGGGATTATGGGTGGAATATTATAGTTACACATGCTAAGGAACATATTTGACACATTTCTGATAAGAATATGAGTATAATTTTTTTACATGGGGATTATGGGTGGAATATTATAGTTACACATGCTAAGGAACATATTTCACCCATTTCTGATAAGAATATGGGAGTATTATTATTTTTATATGGGGATTATGGGTGGAATATTATAGTTACACATGCTAAGGAACATATTTGACACATTTCTGATAAGAATATGGGTATACTCATTTTTTTACATGGGGATTATGGGTGGAATATTATAGTTTCACATGCCAAGGAACACATTTGACACATTTCTGATAAGAATATGGGAGTATTATTATTTTTATATGGGGATTATGGGTAGAATATTATAGTTTAACATGCCAAGGAACACATTTGACCCATTTCTGATAAGAATATGGGAATATTATTTTTACATGGGGATTATGGGTTGAATATCATGGTTACAGATGCCAAGGAACAAATTTGACCTTTTTCTGAAAGGAATATGGGAGTATTATTATTTTTATATGGGGATTATGGGTGGAATATTATAGTTACACATGCTAAGGAACATATTTGACCCATTTCTGATAAGAATATGGGAATATTATTATTTTTACATGGGGATTATGGGTTGAATATCATGGTTACAGATGCCAAGGAACAAATTTGACCTGTTTCGGATAAGAATATGGTTATACTCATTTTTTTACATGGGGATTATGGGTGGAATATTATAGTTACACATGCTAAGGAACATATTTGACCCATTTCTGATAAGAATATGGGAGTATTATTATATTTATATGGGGATTATGGGTGGAATATTATAGTTACACATGCTAAGGAACATATTTGACCCATTTCTGATAAGAATATGGGAGTATTATTTTTTTTATATGGGGATTATGGGTGGAATATTATAGTTTCACATGCCAAGGAACACATTTGACCCATTTCTGATAAAACTATGGGAATATTATTATTTTTACATGGGGATTATGGGTGGAATATTATAGTTTCACATGCCAAGGAACACATTTGACACATTTCTGATAAGAATATGGGAATATTATTATTTTTACATGGGGATTATGGGTGGAATATCATGGTTACAGATGCCAAGGAACAAATTTGACCTTTTTCTGAAAGGAATATGGGAGTATTATTATTTTTATATGGGGATTATGGGTGGAATATTATAGTTACACATGCTAAGGAACATATTTGACCCATTTCTGATAAGAATATGGGTATAATTATTTTTTTACATGGGGATTATGGGTGGAATATTATGGTTACACATGCTAAGGAACACATTTCACCTGTTTCGGATAAGAATATGGGTATACTCATTTTTTACATGGGGAATATGGGTGGAATATTATAGTTACACATGCTAAGAAACATATTTGACCTGTTTTTGATAAGAATATGGCTATAAATATTTTTTTACATGGGGAATATGGGTGGAATATTATAGTTACACATGCTAAGTAACATATTTGACCTGTTTCTGATAAGAATATGGGTATAATTATTTTTTACATGGGGATTATGGGTGGAATATCATGGTTACAGATGCCGAGGAAGACATTTCACCCATTTCTGATGAGAATATGGGTATAATATTTTTTTACATGGGGATTATGGGTGGAATATCATGGCTACACATACTAAGGAACATATTGGACCTGTTTCTGATAAGAATATGGGTATAATTATTTGTTTTACATGGGATTGTGGGTGGAATATTATAGTTACACATGCTAAGGAACACATTTGATCTATTTCTGATAAGAATATGGGTGTACTCATTTTTTTACATGGGGATTATGGGAGGAATATTATAGTTACACATGCTAAATAACACATTTGACCTTTTTCTAAAAGAATATGGCTTTTTCTGATAGGAATATGGGAGTATTATTATTTTTACATGGGGATTATGGGTGGAATATCATGGTTACACATGCTAAGGAACGTATTTCACCTGTTTCTGATAAGAATATGGGTATAATTATTTTTTACGGGGGGGGATTATGGGTGGAATATTATAGTTACACATGCTAAGTAACATATTATATATATTATATATCTATAACTATATTCCTATCAGAAACAGGTCAAATGTGTCCCTTTGATCATTCTATTCCTCCCATAATCCCTATGTAGAAAAAATATACCAACATTCAACATATCAGAAATGGGTCGAATATGTTACTAAGGGTGTGTAACCATGACATTTCACCCATAATCCCCATGTAGAAAAACATTTATAACCATTTTCTTAACAGAAATAGATCAAATATGTTACATGGCACATGCAATCATATCATAGTATCCATAATATGTATGAAAAAAATTAATCATACCCATTTTCTTACCAGAAACAAGTGAAATACATCACTAGCCATGTGTAACCATAATATTCCACCCATAATCCCAATGTAGAAAAATGATTTTACCCATATTCTTATCAGAAACAGGTCAATTATGTTCCATGGCATGTGCAACCTAGATATTGCACCCAAAAGCCCCATGTAGAAAATAATTATAGCCATATTCTTAACAAAAACTTGTTAAATAAGGTACTAAACATGTGTAACCATACTATTCCATCCATAATCCCCATATATAAAAATTATTTATAGCCATATTCTTATCAGAAACAGGTCAAATGTGTTCCTTAGGATGTGTAACTATAATATTCCACCCACAATCCCCATGTAAAAATAATAAAATTCCCATATTCTTATCAGAAGCAGGTCAAATGTGTTCTTTGGCATTTGTAACCATGATATTCCACCCATAATCCCCATGTAAAAAATTATTTATAGCCACATTCTTATCAGAAACAGGTCAAATGTGTTCCTTGTCATGTGAAACTATAATATTCCACCCATAATCCCCATGTAAAAAAATATTTATAGCCATATTCTTATCAAAAACAGGTCAAATGTGTTCCTTAGCATGTGTAACTATAATATTCCACCCATAATCCCCATGTAAAAAAATAATTATACCCATATTCTTATCAGAAATGGGTCAAATGTGTTCCTTGTCATGTGAAACTATAATATTCCACCCATAATCCCCATGTAAAAAAATATTTATAGCCATATTCTTATCAAAAACAGGTCAAATGTGTTCCTTAGCATGTGTAACTATAATATTCCACCAATAATCCCCATATAAAAATAATAATACTCCCATATTCCTTTCAGAAAAAGGTCAAATTTGTTCCTTGGCATCTGTAACCATGATATTCAACCCATAATCCCCATGTAAAAATAAGAATATTCCCATATTCTTATCAGAAATGGGTCAAATGTGTTCCTTGGCATGATAAACTATAATATTCTACCCATAATCCCCATATAAAAAAATAATACTCCCATATTCTTATCAGAAATGGGTCAAATATGTTCCTTAGCATGTGTAACTATAATATTCCACCCATATTCCCCATGTAAAAAATGAGTATACCCATATTCTTATCCGAAACAGGTCAAATATGTTCCTTAGCATGTGTAACTATAATATTCCACCCATAATCCCCATGTAAAAAAATAATTATACCCATATTCTTATCAGAAATGGGTCAAATATGTTCCTTAGCATGTGTAACTATAATATTCCACCCATAATCACCATGTAAAAAAATAATTATACCCATATTCTTATCAGAAATGGGTCAAATGTGTTCCTTGGCATGTGTAACTATAATATTCCACCCATAATCCCCATATAAAAATAATAATACTCCCATATTCTTATCAGAAATGGGTCAAATATGTTCCTTAGCATGTGTAACTATAATATTCTACCCATAATCCCCATATAAAAATAATAATATTCCCATATTCTTATCAGAAATGGGTCAAATGTGTTCCTTGGCATGTTAAACTATAATATTCTACCCATAATCCCCATGTAAAAATAATAATATTCCCATATTCTTAACAGAAATGGGTCAAATGTGTTCCTTGGCATGTTAAACTATAATATTCTACCCATAATCCCCATATAAAAATAATAATACTCCCATATTCTTATCAGAAATGGGTCAAATATGTTCCTTAGCATGTGTAACTATAATATTCCACCCATAATCCCCATATAAAAATAATAATACTCCCATATTCTTATCAGCAATGGGTCAAATATGTTCCTTAGCATGTGTAACTATAATATTCCACCCATAATCACCATGTATAAAAATGAGTAGACCCATATTCTTATCCGAAACAGGTCAAATTTGTTCCTTGGCATCTGTAGCCATGATATTCAACCCATAATCCCCATGTAAAAATAATAATATTCCCATATTCTTATCAGAAATGGGTCAAATGTGTTCCTTGGCATGTTAAACTATAATATTCTACCCATAATCCCCATATAAAAATAATAATACTCCCATATTCTTATCAGAAATGGGTCAAATATGTTCCTTAGCATGTGTAACTATAATATTCCACCCATCTTCCCCATGTAAAAAATATTTATAGCCATATTCTTATCAAAAACAGGTCAAATGTGTTCCTTAGCATGTGTAACTATAATATTCCACCCATAATCCCCATGTAAAAATAATAATAATATATATTCCCATATTGTGCCAATCAAAACAGGTAAAATATGGTGTTTGCACATACATGTACCATATTATATCAATATGTTGATTACTTAAAATGTTTCTATTATTTCTATAGAATTTACCATGTTTCCGTTATAAAACTGTATATATTTCAGCAAGTAAATAGTTAAACATTTGCAGCTTCTTTTTGCAATGTATTCGTTGCAACTTAGTATCTAGAACTACCAAAAAGAACATACTTTGATTTACCATGAGTGTAAAAAGTATACTGACACCTATTGATAGTGCTGAACATTGCAGCCAATCATCCCATCATCCCCAATATGCTGTTTAGTACGTCCCCAGGTGAGGAGGGCCCTGCTCAAACGAGCTTACAATCTAAAACGCCATTTAATACAACATTGTCAGAATACTATTAAGTATTTAATAATTAACCACTTGAATTGAAGGCCATTTTCTGTAATATATATATATATATATATATATATATTTCCCATGAAAAAATGCCCTTTATAAAAATAAACTTTAGGGATTTTTCTTGATGTAATAATTATATATATTTTAATACGATATTTGTTTTGGTTTATATATACACATTAAATATCACCTATACACATACCTGGGAACTCTCCGGATTTGACCCCGAGATTGCCGGGTAAGCGCTACTCCTCCTGTCCTCCGGGTCAAGACCTAAATCCTCCGGATCGCGGGAGCGCCCATTTTTTCATTTACACGGGGGTGTTCCCCAGCGTGCAGTCCTGGCCGCGTCCCGCAAGGGAAGGCTCTGGGTAGCCAGAGCCGAGAAGTTCCCAGGTATGCTTTTACAGTAGAATAATGTTTATTGCAGTGATATAAAAGGTGCAATATTAAGTACAGTGTAGTTTTACTCCTAGCCTGGGTCATTATAAAATACTAAACCGCAGCCATAATCTTTCACGTTATTATTGTATACCAGGAGCTATGCGTTAAACAGTAAGCGACAAGGCAGAACGGCCATTCATTATAAAGGGCCATCACTAGCAAACGTCTTCCGCAAGAAGGGCTGAGCTGGCCATGCATGATACTCAATAGGTAAGGAGACTGAAGCCTCTCGTTTTTATCTGTTCATTAGACAGGGCTAGCCAAGCTCTCCCTGCAGAAGAAGCTCACAGGGGTTGGCCCTTCATAATGCATAGTGAAGCCAAGGAGCTGAAATCCAACTCTCCCGTTTAGTGAACGGACCCTAAACTATACCGTCACACACGCTTCTCCCGGCAGTGGACTCACCTGCGACCCCGCCGACACAAGCCCCACATAAGTTCGTCCAACGCGATCACGCAAACCACAGAAAGATTGTCCTTTCTAGCGTTCCGTACTAAGTGACCAGTGCGATAACCACCCATTGGTTCACAACATTAGGCGGCCAATTCCGTATTCCCGCGACCCATAAAGCTAGAAGGCAAAGAGAAACACTACTACTGTCACAAATTTAAAATTATGACGGGAGCGGCCATTTTTCCGGGGTTTGACCTATTGGCCGCACCCGGATAACCCAGAGAGCGGAGACACGCGGATACATCTCTGGTTTATAGCTGGCGAGGAGGGGGGAATACTTTGTAAAATAAGTACTTAAACCTGTCTGTAAAGTAATCCTCGCTTATCCATAGCTTGGTATAGGTTTCATTGCCAGGTTCGAAAATGGCGACCGCTTCCTCAGAACGCCCGCCTCATGTATACGTCAGATTCCGGTGTTCGTCTGTAGTCCTGGCGCGAAACTTTTTATCGGCGGTGTCAGGCTTTGGTCCACTATGTTTTGTGAAAAGGCAATAGAGCTGATCCGGGAGCTACAACGTGCTTCGGATGGACAGCTCCCCGCCTTCAACGTGAGTGACCCCCGGTTACAGAGTGCCTTTAGTACGTATACAGGGGTACCGTACACGTAGTATATTTAGTCCTTATTAAGCAGAAAGACTCACGAGACCCCAGGAAGATTGGCGAGAGTCTCATCTATTCTAAAAGAGCTGGACCCAAAAGTCCAATGATTTGCAGCATACCTGCTAGCAGTCATGGATTTGGCAGGACTTCATAGCTTTCTGTCAGCCACAAAAGCCGCGCAAGCTGATGACTCTTACATAGAAGCCTGATTTTAATGCTAAGCGTGTGTTTACAAAGTATTATTGCTCTCTAAAGGTAATGGCGGGTATGGTGCGACAGAAGTATTATTTATTTCTAGGGCATAACAATTGGTATGTAACATAACAATTTTACCTACATAAATTATAGGTAAGCAGAAGAGTTTACAATGTAGAGCAGGGGTGTCCAAGTTTTTTCTGCAGTGGGCCACTTCATCAGAATTGTATCCGTGCGAGGGCCGCACTCATTTTTCACTGTGAGAAAATATGGCCTTTAATAAAATATGCAGATTAAAATAAAGTAAATGACACAAAACCTTTACTTTTTATAAAAGTAGGTAACACACCGCAATTGGACAATCACACTCGTATCATACCCAGGCAACCAGTAAATGCTGGTACCTAGGCATGATGGGACTGTGATTGTTGTTAGCAATCACACTCCTATCATGCCAAGTCATATTGCTAATTTTTTTTGTCCAATTGGGGTGTTACCTACTTTTACAAAAAGTAAAGTTTTTGTGTCATTTACTTTATTTTAATCTCACCCCATACTGCTGGCAGCATCAATACACAAGGGGGCAGCTAGCTAGGTTTCAACATGTACTGGCTGACTTGGCATGATAGGAGTGTGATTGCTAACAGCAATCAAAGTCCCATCATTCCTAGGTTCCAGCACTTACACATCCAACCAGTAAATGCTGGAACCTAGGCATGATGGGGCTGTGATTGCTGTTAGCAATCACACTCCTATCATGCCAAGTCAGCCAGTACATGCTGGTACAGGGTGGCTGTAAGTGATGTGCAGACCCCATACCGCTGGCAGCATCAATACACAAGGGGGGCAGCTAGCTAGGTTTCAGCATGTACTGGCTGACTTGGCATGATAGGAGTGTGATTGCTAACCGCAATCACAGTCCCATCATGCCTAGGTTCCAGCACTTACACATCCATGCTATCACACACACACACACTCATTCATTCACAGATTAATTCCCTCAATCGCGCATACTCATTCAAACACCCTCCCCCACCCCCTTACCTGCACTGCAGCTCCTCGATGCCGCTCACAGACTTAAGCAGAGGGCGCGGCCTCCCTCTGCGGTCTCTGGTACTGCACAGAGGAAGCGGGACTGGAGCAGAGTCATGGCTTCCTCTATGCAGTACAGAAGACCCTCCCACAGGTCGCGTAACATCGGTTGCCCCGGCTGCCGATCTTACGTGGGCCACACCTCGAGGTCTCGCGGGCCGCATGTTGGACACCCCTGATCTAGAGGGATTTAGGGTGTATTACACAAGAGGTAAAAGCTTCGTTGTTAGGGATGGAGCCGACACACTAGTAAGTATTACAGGAGAGGGGTTAGGGAAGGTGAGCTAAAGGAATATGGGAGGAAGGGCGCGTATGATCGTAAGTGTCCTTAAAGTTGTGGGTCTTAAGGGAGATGGGGAAAGATGGCTGGGACGGGAAAGGACACTCAGATGATAGAGGAGCCCCTTAGAAATCCTGCAAGCGTGCATGAGAGCTAAAAATCAGAAGAAAGGGCAGACCGAGGTCATAGGATGTATCATTACACTGTAACTGCTGTCTAGGGATCTGCTAGGTATTAAAACAGAATTTTATTATATTTATTTTATATATATATATACTGTGTGTGTGTGTGTGTATGTATATATATATATATATAATCACTGTTTTTATTTAAACAGTTCAAACTTCAAGGTAGTTTAAGGCTTTCTCCGTGTAATAATCTCGGTTAGTGCGCTTGTATTTTCAGGAGGATGGGATCCGACAGGTTCTTGAAGAAATGAAAGCTTTATATGAACAGAACCAGGCAGATGTGTAAGTCATCTTGTGCTATGGGAGAACACACACACACACACATTTAATTATACGTGTTTCCACATACAGGCCACTGTAATACGTTGTTAATTCAGATAATCGTCTATTGCAATGAAGGTTGCTTAGGTTCTTTTTTTAGATCCATAATGCAGCTTTCAGCTACACATCAAAAATAAACAATATTATTCTGTTACTCTTCCTTAAAATGCCGTTTCCAGTAATAGGGTTCCCTCGGCATATGCTGGGGACTAATTTGTTGTCCTTAGTACACTTCATATCCCAGACACAGAATTTATTTGTGCTGGGATGTTAACCTTGGCTGCTCTTATTTCTGATTTTCTTCCATTAGTAACGAAGCAAAGTCTGAAGGCCGCAGCGACCTCATACCAACTATTAAATTCCGCCATTGTTGTCTGCTAAGGAATCGCCGCTGCATTGTAGCGTATCTGTAAGTGTCTGACATTCCAATGTTACAGAGACTAACAATAAGTAACATCAGACAAGAGTTTTATTTATGTATGTGTGTGTGTATATATATATATATATATATATTACATGGTCCTGTTAAGAATGCAAACAATAAAATCTGGAAAGGGGCAAATACCTTTTTCGCAGCACTGTGTCAATCTTGCCCAATGGAACAAGTACGCATGTGTACGATATGTCAGTGACATCATTGTGTACCTAAAGCTGGTAGTTCAGCTGCTAGTTGATGCTTCCTGCACGCACACTGTTGGGCTGAGTAGTTAATTTTTTTTTTATAAAACCTGGACAGATCCACTTTTATGCAACATCCACTCTTCACAGATTTCTTTATAAAGAATATCAGCTTTGTATACTGAAAAAGTGATATTGGATGAAGATCATTTTCAATGTCAATTTCAAGGTTTTTCCCCAAAATATTGCTTATCTTATGCCACTAAGTGAGGCTGTTTTGATTTGCAGGTATGACCGCTTACTTCGGATCCGTGCTCTCCGATGGGAATATGGCAGTGTGCTCCCCAATGCCTTGAGATTCCACATGTCTGCAGAAGAGGTTTGTTGGTGTTAGACATTTATGGAAAGAACTATTCTTTAAAGTAAACTTTCAAAATTCAGACAAGGATAACGCAACGTTTCCATTGTAAAGCAAACATTAGGACTCCTTTATCATCCTTTGTGCGTAATTTCAGATTGCGTGAATGACATTTTCATCCTTTGTGCGTAATTTCAGATTGCGTGAATGACATTTTCACATAATCTGCATATCCCTCGTAATTCCACAGATTGTGTGGGATATGCCGGCCTAGGGTGGTTGCAGAACGGGGCCATTCTCCCTATTGGGCAATCAGGCCACCGGTGTTGTGCTTATTCCCTGGTAACTGGCCCTTTTATGCAGTGGTTTCTGTATTAAGCATAGTTTTCTGGCACTGTGTAAACCTGTAGAGCTTTTTTGCTGTACCCCTTATTTTAGGAAACACCTGCTTCTGCCAACACGAAGATGGGGCTGAAGAGGCAGACAGATAATATAATAAACAATTATTGGAGGATCTATAAATTATGAATCTGCCTGGTACTGTTAGGTGTTTCTAATTTGGGATTTTAAACTTTGTGTTTATCATGCTAATTATGTATTTCTGGCTATCGGCATACTACTATAGTATGTCATAGACCAGCTGCCTTTTCAAAAATGTCACTTATGTTTTGTTAATTTTTATAATTCTAGTTAACCCCAATGTGTTGTTTTTTTTGTAGACTGACTGGTTTAATCAGTACAAAAGGTCCTTGGCCACATACATGAGATCCCTAGGAGGTGAAGAGGGTTTGGATATAACCCAGGATATGAAGCCGCCAAAAAGCTTATATATTGAGGTGAGTGTGTGGTTTTGTACGTAAGATTTCTTTTTTCACTTTGTGTCTGCAGGGTCGTTGACAGTCTTGCTATTTGCCTGAGCACACTTTTTATGTCATGGCATGGTCCAAAATGTCTTGATGTGTTAAAGGGGACATACAAAGACACTTTGCACAATGCTATGCTTCCAGCTTTGTGGAAACAGTTTGGGGAAGGCCTAAACCCCATCAAACAACTTTGGGATGAACGGAGATTGCGAGACAGGCCTTCTTATCCAACATCAGTGCCTGACCTCACAAATAACCCTACTAGATGAATGGGGAAAAATCCCTCAAACGCTCCAAAATCTTGTGGAAAACATTCCCAGAAGATTGGAAGCTGTTATAGATGCAAAGGGGGGAACCAGCTTCATATTAATGTCTATGTATTTAGAATGCAATGTCATTAAATCCCTGTTGATGTAATGGTCAAGTGTCCCAATATTTTTGTCCATAGTGTATATAATATACCCAAGCTGGCATGTCTATAATTGTAGTGATTCTTCACCTTTAAATCTGTGTCTTGTGAGCAAACCTCTGCAAGATGACCTGTAATGCTTTGGACTATGTTTCTTTAAAATACAGGTTTTCAAATCAAAATATGGGAAGATATGGTATATTTAAAGTAGATCACCCTTTGTATTTTACCACTTTCTTTTTCCCCCTCAGGTACGCTGCATAAGAGACTACGGGGAGTTTGAAATTGAAGATGGAACATCAATTCTCTTAAAGAAAAACAGCCAGGTAATTAATGGTTCACGTAAAGCAATTGCCTGTCATTGGATATAAGTCCTATTTGTTTCTTAGAATAGCCTAAAGTACTTGTACTATGTGGATTTGTCAGCTTGAATGTCTCATACTGCGTGACTCTTAGGTGACATTCAAATAAGTATATTATACCAATTTTACGCTGACAGCTTACTTTCTAGTGAGTGCTTCTGTTTGCGTATGAAATGCAGATCACAGCAGTTTAAAGGGGACCTACTCCAATAATTGTAAATGAAAGTCAATTTTGTTTATGAAAATCAGTGTAGATGATTAGTTATTGGCGTTCTTCTGTCAACTTCTTTCTTCTTCAACTGTATGCAGGGACCCTATACATCGGGACCGATCTCCCATCACTGATCTCTAATGGCGTGTATGCTATCTGAACACTGATGTATTGCTAGCATACATGCCATTAATCGCTGCTTTAGTGCCATGCTACTAAGCATGTGCGAGAGGCTTACACATTAAAGCTTCCTGATTTCATTAGATGCCAGCCAGAGGAGAGACTCCCCCAAACTTTCTTATTACTAGTATCGGTTAAAAGTATGTTTCTTAAAAATATTGTACTGTTGTCTAAGTGTTCTAGCTGTTACCTTAACCCAGTGCATTTGACAAGAACCCTGACTCATTTCACATTGCCTGTGTTAAACTATAGAATGGCACAATAATGGCTTAATAACCCAGCTGGACAGTCTTTTTTTAATGAAAGCCTGTGGAGCAACACATTATTGCTATGAAGAATCAGTGTGGTGTTTGCACAAGGAAAGTCCCCCAAAATATGACATAACAGTGGCAGCCTCCAGGTCTACATATAAAGTTTATTGGAACAAAATGAGATGAAGCAGGTTATTGTGGCTGGTAACCTACCTGACTGTACAATACTATTTTATGCTTCGGAAGTCTCTAGTTCGATAAGTACAAAAATCCCGCACTGGTTTGCATTCAGTATAATTATTAGGAGTCCGTGAAAAATGGAAATCAATATAGATTTGGGGACTAGACTGTTTCTTTAAAAATAAAAAATTACTATTAGAAAATTACATACAAGTTCATCTGTAAATTTACGCGATAATTTGGGTGATGAGTAACTAGGAGTCTTCCTTTCTTTCGAATGTAACTATTTTTTCATTGTTTGTAAATTATAGTAAGATATGTGTGGCCAAGGTTTCCTACATTTGCTGTATAACAACATACGGCTTACTTTGAGTAGATGCTAATCTTGGGTTGAATGTTAATTTGTTTCATATTAAAAATGTGTTGTTTTGTTTTTTTTCCCCCCTCCAGCATTTTTTGCCAAGATGGAAATGTGAGCAGTTAATTAGACAAGGCGTTCTGGAACACGTGTTATCTTAAAAATGCTCTCCATGTCTCGCTAATTATAGACCAAAATAAATTTGTAGCCTTCACTCAGATCAGCACCAGAATGTATGTATTTATGACTAAATGTTGAATTATACTTCTGCGTCCCTGTCTGTGTAATAAAACATAATGGCTTACAAATTTTTATTTTTTAACTTCTGTGTTTTGCATATATGAACTTTTATACACATTTGAAAATCAAAGTACATGGTTTTCATAACATGCACTTGTGATGTAAAGGCCCTTAAAACATCTTGTTCCCTAGATTATCTATTGATCAATGTTGGTGGCAGGATAGCAGTGGCATCTCCAGCTTTCGTATTTGGGGCGGGGGCAATTATAAAATATATATGCGTTAGACACGCATTTGACTACATAATATGTAGTTATCTGTTTGAAGTAAAGACTGTGATTGAAATATGATTTCAAAATAACAGCTGAACTGGCAGTTAATTTTCATTCTTTTAATATTAGCCCCTGCTGCTGATATATATAAATATTAGCCCCTGCTGCAAATATATATTTAACCCTTCTGTTGTGACAATACATAGGTGCCAACACTGTTTTTAAAAAATATATATTTAATGTAAATATTTAGTTTACTGATTGGCTAGCACAATGAGTAAGCGGGAATGAATGCTCTACAAAACAATGTCACTTTGTCATTTTTGCAACAACAGACACACTTTAAAGCAAAATAATATCTGTTTTTAAACAGAATCCTTAGTCATCTCAATCACATGAACACTCACTGATTAGCAGTTTAGAGGTTAAACTTTCTCAGTCATGGCTGCTCTATGACATCAGAAACATGAGAAGAGTCATAGCAGGGATCCAAGAGTTCCGTGTGCACATTTTTCTTCACAGTGTAGAGGTGAATAGAGGCGAATAACTTGAGTAGAGAGATTACAGAAAGCTGCAGCCATGCCCCTTTGGGCAACATGCAGTATTTGCATGGACTATTTAGATAACAGTTGTGACGTGGCAGCGATTTGTTGCGGGCACACTTTCCATCACAAGTGCATCCTTCAGTGGTTTTGCACTAGCCCCAAAGTATCGTGCCCACGGTGCAGAAAGGAGCTGAAAAGCAGCAAATGTTTTCTGGAGAAGTTATATTTTGATGTGGGAGAGCAGGATGGTCCTGCTCTTGACCCAGAATCTTTAAAGAGGGAAGTCGACCAACTGACTTCCCAACTGCAGGAACAACAGCAGCGCATTGAAGAACAGCAGATGGAATTGAAAGCAAACATGGAGGAGCTTGAGAGATGTAGAAGGGAGATGCAATCTGGAAAGAGCATAGCGACGCTGCTGGAATCGCAGACAGTGGAGGTACGGATGGTGGTGACGCAAATGGGGACAGGACCGGAAGCATTTTTAGACCTAGCTTCGTACAGCCTAGCTATAACCAAAGATTACAACGATTTGAAGGAGGAACACAAGGCCTCTGTGGAGATGATAGAAAATTTAAAATCAGAATTAAACATCTCTAATGAAAGGGCTCAGAGCGCTGTAATAGAATATGAAAAGGTAAGAGAAGAGCAGAATACCACCTGGAATACTCTGATTACTATCCAAAAAGAGCTGGCTGTCAACAGGAATGATGTAAAAAATGCAGAGAAAGATATTGTTCGCGTAGTAAAGGAAGCAGAGCCCTTGCAGGAACCATTTATCTCCCAACCACCATCAGAAGGAGCCATAAATTGCCGCTTGTATAATAACCTCGCACCACCTGGACTTCAGAGATCCATCCTCTGCCTCGCTGATGACATCTTGCGTAAAACAGTTACCCCACCAACAACAACCAAGGCCACTACTAGACCTGAAGAATCTGAGAGGCTTCTCTTCTTTGGACTGCGGCAACCAAAGCTTGGTTCCCCTGGTTAGAGGGAATAATAACATCAATTCTAGTGAAATAACAATCTCTTGTGGATTGTATTGGATATTTAGATGACTTAGAATTAGTAATTAATAAATAGTTAAATGTATAATTGTCTTCTGTGTGAGTTGCTTTAGTATATAGTGATGGGGTTATGCATTACCACCATATCTGTTCAGTAAATGGTATTTATTTAAATGTAATTTATTAATACGTAATAGTTTATTTTTTCAGATTCCTGTTTTTTCCAGTTGACATACAGCTTACAAATTTGTGGATGAAATAATATATTCTTGCCAACATTATTTTTTTGTGGCTGTCTTTACATTTTAAAGTGTCAGGGGCAGTGGAGGCTCCTCCATAGGAGCACATGCGCACGTGAACCCCCAAGCGTAAAAGGTAGACACAACAGCAGTAACACCAATGGCCAATATCTGAGAAAACTACTTTCCACACGATTCCGTGGCACTGCAGAATCAAACCCACAGCTATAATAGCAAATAAAGGAAGTTAAGGTATAAACTTATGGCCAATATGAAATCAGAGGCTGGCACAGGAGTGACCCAGATGGGCAGCGTACTAAAATATTCTCTACCCCAATAGCTGTATGTGGTTAAAATAGCTTCCCCCGTCCTCCCCGCCTCTTCTTGACGTGGTTCTTTCCCGATTGCATAGTATTTTTCGACTAGACTGGTTAGAGGCCGCTATGCATAGGGAAGTTAAAGCTAAATTCTTCTTCCCTTATTGCGGTCCTAGATGACTCTGTAAAATTGTCCCTTTATAATTCCTTTCATTCCACTGGTTGGTTCTGTCTTCAGGCGCTGAGGGGGATCTGCCCCATTCCAGGGTTTCGTCCTTCTCAGGCTATGGTTGGGGGGGTGCTTCAGGAGTTGTGATGGGGCTAAGTTAATACATGTTCGTTATATTTTTGATTGTCTTGTTTACCGACCAAGCCTTCTCTACGGACGTCGTTCATAAACGGCTACTGTCAGACCTGCCTGTATTATTTATCCTTCCTGTTGGTTCATTCTTTATATGTATTTTCTTACACATGGGTCTGCCGAGCATTCCGTCCTGATGTTTTGACCCTTTTGTGATGCTGATACAGTGTACAAATACAATAAAAATGTATTTCAGTTTGCCCTTTATTTCTTTTATGTACTTCATCTGTGCATTATCCTCTTTGAATAAATTGTTTAAAAAAAAAAAAAAAAATAGCTTCCCCCTCACACACACACAGCTATAACATGCATACTCGCAAAAGAAAAGGCGTAAGAAAACACATTGAAAAAGTGCAGTGACCAAAAAACAGAAAAATATACTAAGCAGCATCTAAAGTATGAACACAACAGGTAGTTTATTCATGTTTTCCACTACATACTACATAGAAAATGGGGATAGAAAGCTGAGACCTTGCACCACAGACAGGGAAAATGTGACAATGACAAGAAATAATGAACAATTTTGTAAAGAAATGAGAAGAATTGATAGAGAAGTTATATAGAAAGTCACTACAGGGTCCAAAACATTGGATGTAAAAATAAAAAAACCTCCCACACATACATTTAATATTCTGTTGACATTGTCCCATATACGCAAAAAAAAATTTATACAGAATCGCAACTTCTGTAACTTCCATGTAGTTTCTATTGCAAGGGTGGTGTTAGTACAGGCCAGCTGCACCACATTTACCATAACAGCTAGTTCTACTTCACGATAATACATGTTTGTAGTCAGAATTTAACTGATTATTTAAGGTTTGTGTTTGGGGCGAAGGAAATAACCATTCATAGAAGAAGCTGTTGGTGAGGTCTAACAGATGAACCAACTTAACGTAGATTGCCTAGCCTAAATAGACATGTTGGGCTGCTAAAATGTTAGAAACCAATTTCATGCTTCCAAAAAAAAAATTATTTTTATTGGTGGGAGAAGGGATAAGATCGTTCTCGGACAACGTGTACATCAGAGATTCCGTATATCAAGCTGCACGACAGCCATTGGTGCATGTTAAGTTTCCATATACCGATTTTACTCGGTATTAAAACATTTCAGGTGGCTGATCCAAAGAGGAGAAGATCCAAACCGGGCACGTAAATTAAAAATAAATTAAAAAAATATATATATTCACTCATGACTGGCTGCACAGATTGAGATTTCATTAAATTATCTTCCAAATTTAATCTCTGCTCCTATTTCCATAAGTCTCTGTTCTAGTCCTATGTTCTAGTCTGTAGTGCAACGTTAAGGAAAAATCCTGGTGCAAATGTCAAACACCCAAGGATGCTGGTGTGATTTTCCTAATGGCGTTGTTGAGAGCCGCAATCTTTTCTTGTAGGAGGTAGTTTGTCTTTTCTGCTCTTGTCTGCCACTCCTCAGTAACTTGAAGAGCCTTCATCAGATGTGCGTTCTCCTTCAACAACAGATCCCATTTTGCATCTTTTTTCCAGCTACAGAATACACAAAAAGAATCAAAACATCAATTCGGTAACTATGGAATAACGGATTATGTCATCATACTATTAAGGTGAAAGTTAGGTAAATGTTTTTGCTAGCAATTTCTGAAGGAAATGCATAGGTGGAATGTAAATGTATGTTAAAGTTAACAGCCGTAATCTATATACTGGCGCAGATTGGCCAGCATTCACTTGGCCAAAACCGAAAATGACCCCCAAACACCTTTAAAATAAAAAAAAAAACACTATTAAAAGTAACACACCAAAATTAACCCCTTCAATCCCCTATAGACGTACCGGGACGTCTAGCCTTTCGTGCAGCGTCAGGAACACATCCCTGCCGCTGCACGGGAGAACAGGCTGTCGTTTGACAGCCTGGACCCCCCCCTGCAGCCCGATCCCCTGTAACAACTTGGTGTGTCATTAGCCTTGGGGGACTGAACCACATCCAGGT